>OU612026.1:13710000-16110000 GCA_914767945.1 Eilema depressum
AAATCCCCCAAAAAAAACCAGTTCATCCAAACCAGACACACAGAGACACACACACACACACACACACAGACACTCACACACACACACATACACACACACACACACACACACACACACGCTCTTACCGCATGATCTGTTTTGGCGGAGCACACAAATGTACACACACACACACACACACACACACAGACACTCACACACATACATAGACACACAGAGACACAGACACACACACAGACACTCACATACACACACACACACACACACACACACACACACAGAGGCACACAGACACAGGCACACAGAGACATACACACACGCTCTTACCGCATGGACTGTTTTGGCGGAGCCCAACCAGATCTCATGGTGGGCGTTAAAATCCCCCAAAAACACCAGTTCATCTAAACCAGACACACAGAGAGACACACACAGACACTCACACACATACACACACACACGCTCTTACCGCATGGCCTGTTTTGGCGGAGCACACAAACATACACACACACACACACAGACACTCACACACACACACACACACACATAGACACAGACACACACAAACACTCACATACACACACACACACACACACACACACTTACACAGAGACACAGACACTCACAGACACTAAACATAAAGAAAGAAAGAGTACCTATTAGCTGAGAGCGAGCGACATACCGCCATGAGCGCTGGCGGCGGTTTGAAACATTGTACTGGTCTGGGTGACTTGTCAGCAGAAGGTCCAACAGAGAGGGTGCTAGGCCCAACCTTCTTGATATCCTGGTGACATCATGCACCAGTTGGGTCAGGCCATGCGCCAGAGCAAATGCGTGGGCGGCTCTTACCGCATAGTCTGTTTTGGCGGAGCCCAACCAGATCTCGTGGTGGGCGTTAAAATCCCCCAAAAAAAACCAGTTCATCCAAACCAGACACACAGACACACACACGCTCTTACTGCATTGTCTGTTTTGGCGGAGCCCAACCAGACCTCGTGGTGGGCGTTAAAATCCCCCAAAATAACCAGTTCATCCAAACCAGACACACAGACACAGACACTGAAACACACTCACACAGACACACACACACATACAGAGATACATATACACACACACACACACACGCACACAGAGACACATAGACACGCACACACACATACACTGACACATATAGAGACACACACAGACACTAAAGATAGAGAAAGAAAGAGTACCTATTAGCTGAGAGCGAGCGACATACCGCCATGAGCGCTGGCGGCGGTTTGAAACATTGTACTGGTCTGGGTGACTTGACAGACACACACAGACAGACACACACACACACGTTCTTACCGCATGGTCTGTTTTGGCGGAGCCCAACCAGATCTCGTGGTGGGCGTTAAAATCCCCCAAAAAAAACCAGTTCATCCAAACCTGCTCCAGACACACTCACACACACACGCACACACACACACACACACACACACACACACACACACATTTAAGCATGAGGTAATCTACTTGGTACAGCATTTACAATGTTATGGATGAGCGTGGCCTTCTGATACAGGTGTAGGTACCTATTTCACTTAATAGGTCACAACGACAAAAATATTGTTAAAAGTACCTACCTTTGTGTTACAGAAATAAATATATTTTCATATTTTCATGGTTAGGTAGGGAAATGTAGATGAATTAAAAATGTGTGTGTGTGTGTGTTCGGCACATTTTTCTACGTTGATTTGTAAGCATATGACATATACCTATATCAATTCGGCGATCTATCAATAGTATACCTCGGGACACGTATCTTGGTCCTAAATCGAGAGACAAACGAGGTCCACCCATCCACTGCAGTAGCACCCCGTGCTATCTATATAAGACACCCAAGAAACGTGTACAGCGCTTAGAGAGCACATTAAATTTTAGGTCCCAAGCAATAGTTTATGAAGTGCAATATATATTCAGTTGTAAGGGCACAATGTTGAGAAATTTAAATCAAGCTCTAATCAAATTTTTCGTGTCACACAACAGAAATAAAAATAAATTATTAACTTATTATTACATTATCCTGAATCGATTACGCTTTGGAACATGCTTCGTCCAATGTGGATAGCAAATAATTTTTTATTAGCATTCCTTACAGTGACTGTTCTATGACTGGCCTAAAGGTATGATTCTAAAACCGACTGCATACAACGACCGAGAGGCACGCAGCGCAACAGATAAAGCGTACCCATTACTTGTTAAACTCCGATACAGATAAAGGGGACCCTGCGGAAGCCGCAATGAATTACGCACATTTGCTGCGTGCATCGTCGTATGCGATCTGTTTCGGAATCATACCTTAATCATCTCCTTTTAAGGCAAATAAATGATACAAAAACATATTAAAAGTAATTTTTATTTAAACTTATATTTATATTACTCTAGGCGCCTACTCTAACAGGTGGAGATACTAATATAACACCGTCACCCCTTACAAACAACATAGGTATATTTCTTTTTGTTGTTCTATACACTTCTTCATATGTCTCTTCGTCTATTTCAACTGTTGTAATGGTTTCTTCTGCATCACCAAGAACCATATTCAGATGTTGGTCATAGGCCTGCAACAGTAATAATAATTTTATTTAAGGTAGACAGGTAGAATATGAAATAATTTAGAGAAACAACAGTTTTTCAAAGGCACCTATAATTTCTGAATTGAATATTATAGTTGAATTATAGTTTCTGAATTGAGAAATGGAAGTTAAGTTACTGCACAGCATGGGCGTACCCACTCTTATGAAAATTTTCACTCATTGTCACTGTAATATATAAATAGGAGTGTGATTGTGGTATAAGATGTGGGCAGCCCAAAACTTGGTGTATTTTACCACTGCTCTATTTAATGGGAATGTATTATTAAGAGTTTAGCAAAGGACTCCTCTTGTTAATTTCAATTTGTATGAATATTCCACCGAGTTATCTATTTTTTAATTATTTAACAATATAATACATTTATACATACATGTAATTTCCCTCGTAGTTCTCGCTCATTGCGCATCTTGACGTATATTCTCTCGTCTAAGCTAAGTCTTATAAGATCCAATGGTTCTTTTACTGTCATAACAGAAATCTAAAAGAAACTTATTATGTTAATAAACCAAGTTATTTACGTACATAATTATACGTTGGGACTTGGGACACATTTATCTTAAGCACCGACTTAAGCGCCGACTTGCCACTAATAATAATCTATCTTGTTGAATTTGAGCTCGTCAACCGCCGTAGCAACCTGTGCTATCCTTAAAAGATACCGAAGAAACGTGTACTGCGCGTATAAACCACATTTTGAGCACACATAAGGTCCCAAGATATACCTCCTCCTGAGGTATACATACAGGTAAGGAGTTAAGCACAGACATCCCGCCAACTGCCTATTCCTTACGTATTATTCATACGAGCTTCCTCTACTGTATTATTATCAAGTATAAATTACATTTAATTTGAATTGCACGACTAATGCAGTCAGTAGTAGAGTGGAAACAACATAATAAATAATAAAATAACTTACATTTTCACCATCTTCAGCCATGACTCCTTATATTTTAACGTACTAAGGAGAATAAGTAAATGCTTAGTACAAAGCAACTGCCTTGTGAATAATAACTTAGACTTTCCTTGTTTTAGGAATGCTATAGTAATATCAATAAACTTTATTATTTAATTTATTTATTGAATAATTAGCGGTAAGCGGAAAGTTAGGTTATGTTTTTGACAGTTTTTTATTTCTTTTTTTTTTTCAAGCACGTATAGTGTAGTGTTGTGTATTGTGTAGTATTACAAAAAATCGCGCTTACTAAATTTATACTCTTGCATTTCAGCAAAGCTTAGGATCGAAATTAAATCCAAGGAAAAAATATTTCTTTTTTACCTGACTGGGCCAGACTGCGCCAGCAAGATGCGAGATTATTATATTATAATAATAATAATTTATTGCCAAAAAAACACAAAAGTTACACATTTATTTGCCGGTGACCCCATTTATTTTTTTGGAGAATAATATTTGAGGCATGCGTGCTTGTATGTGTTCCGCTCTATTCCGTCTGGACAAAGGGACGTGAGTGTTCTGTGCGCTCTATAGGCCTAGGCGTTGAAACGACGCCAGACGATTGGACGGATTGCAATGTGATCTCAAATCAAATGTAAGATCTACCGAGTATTGTTAATTCCTTCCTAGGTACATGTACATATTGTACATGCGTAAAAAAACACTAGACAGTAACTGTCTAGTGTTTTTTTACGACGTTTGGACCTAAAATTAGCTATTGAGACTCTGGTTTGTTATCCCGTCGACGAAGGAGGTCTAACGGCAGCTGTTCTCATCGCAAATAGCTGTTTAGCTACACCGAAAGGCAGAAAAGGAGTAGGCGAATTCAAAACCTCGAGCTGATGTCAGCATTTTACGCAGGTATGGGCAACTATGGGCAACATTTTAGTCACAATCACAATATAAAGAGACTTTATTAAAGCTAAAGTTGTCCCTCTCAAATACAACTTACTAAATATTATGCACAGCACTCAGAATCAAAAATGGATGATGCTTACTTTGACGTTTGACTTTGACAGCTTTTGACAGTTAAGAGTTCGTCAACGCGTGCCACGGATTTTGTTTCTATTTCTTATGTATTTTAGTAGTTTATAATACATAATAACAACGTAAATGATCTTTGGTTAATTAGTAGTTAGTGATATTAATATGGTTAGAAGTGGGTAAGTTCATGAGTTTTTTTTAAATGTATTTTCATAGCTATTTCCAGTTTTGTGTAAATAGTTGTTTGACGGACTATTACTTACTACTGCATTATGCAAATGTTTACAGGCGTGATCGCGATAGAGACCGCGACCGGCGGAGGTCACATACCCGGTCTCCAACGCCCGAACGTAAAAGAAGAAGGTCTCGGTCTAAATCTAGAGATCGTGTTTCAAAATCATCCAAGAGAAAGCGTAGTCGTAGCAGGGAGAGAGAGTCGAAAAGAGATCGCAGTCGCGACCGTAGTAGAGACCGAGAAAGGGATAGAGACAGAGAAAGGGATCGTGACCGGGACCGTGACAGAACTGACAGAGACAGGAAGAGGTTAGTAATCCGAATATTTTATTTATAAAACATTGATGACATTCGGGAAATATAAGGTAAATATTCCCCAAATTGTTTGTATTAGGAGTGGCTTCACATAGACTGTGTAGTGATCAGGATCCCAATCTGGTACCTATGTAAGGCTAACTCCTTAACCAGCTCCTTAACCAGTCTACCCACGTTAACAAACTCTCACCTAACACTCGCGGTGCCCGGGCACCGGTTGATATTTGAGAGGTTAAGCTACTGATGCGAAATTGGAGGAGAAATTGCACTCATCCATAGGTCATTATAACCGCTTTCCTTCAGATGGACCATGTGCTTGTCTGTGACTAAATTGTATAAAAAAAAAGAAAAGTTAATTTAAATATTCACTCTTTGTTCCAGTGATAAGAGAGATGATAAAAAAAATGGTTCCAGCAGTAAGTCATCAAGAAAGAAATCTCCTGACAAGGATAAGGAGAGATCTAAGTCTAAAGAGAAGACTGTTAAAAATGATTCTTCTGAATATGACCCGGGTACTGTTGATAAGGTAACTACAATTTGATCACTAAAATGTAAGGCTGGATTTCTCCAATGAGTATTTTATTTAATTCCCAACGACGGAAGTATAGATGAGGAATTTGGATTGGCTTCTTGCGGTCTTAGTGGCTTAGTGGTCAGAGCGTTCACCCTGTAAGGGAAAGATCGCGGGTTGGAGTTCCGCCCGAGGTCAATTCTCTTTTCTCTTTCTAAATCGATTTGAGTATTTGATTAATTTTTATTTTCACATTTTTCTCAAGTTAGTATTAATCATGAGATTTAACTACACTGAATTTTACTAGTGAAAATCTGTTTACTGGCAAAAGCCAGCTTATACATACATATGCCACTGGGCAAGAGGGGTGACCTCTTGCCCAGTGGGGTAGGTAGAGACCACATGTTTCCACTTACTACAATCCTGGCATACACCTTTTGCTTCTACTTTCATAATTGTTTTCATACATGCTTGGTGGTTTCGGGTACTCTTGACATATCCTTTTGTTATAAAGTACCTTAAAAAAAAATTATGTGATGAGATGACACATCACAGGATGTAAACAAACTCAAAATGCCAAAGGATGATCATCTCAGTGTTGATCTTATTTGTATCCAAAGCCTTGTAATATAGAGCCTGGGGTCCATTCTCCTCCCCATGTGGCTTATCCTGACTTTTATGGGAGTGACTACTCTCTGACCTCCCAACCTCGAGAAGAGAGCCTTCACCAGAGTTTCATTAATCAGCTAGAAGTTATCTCCATCCATGAACATCTAAGTACACACATTCATACTTAACTTATCAAGTTCATCATGAGACAAGCAATGAAAATGCCTTTCAAAAAATCCTTGGTATTTTTTTTGATGACTCATGTACTGACATGTTTACAATCTTGTGGGCTTGACAGCCTCCATGGGGTTCAATCCCTGCTCAGTGAAAATTAATAAGGTGGTCTGAGTGTTACTATGTATATTATGTATGTAACAACCAAAACTCTCCAGTCGTCTTCCACCTCCGCCGAGTCATTGCTTATGGAATCAGTAAAAAAATGTGAGGACACTTTCGTATTCTCAGTTGTTAATAGCAAGGATATCACCAAAGCGTTTAAATCTATTGATATTAAAAAGACCGCGGATCTATGGGGATTATCAGTCAAAACTGTATCAAGTATTATTGATGTCATTGCTCCCCACCTAGCAACTGTGTTTAATGACTGTGTCAGCAACGGTATATTTCCTGATTTAATGAAACATAGCAAAGTCATACCTTTGTTCAAGGCTGGCAGCACCACAGATCCTTCTAATTTCCGACCCGTTTCTGTGTTGCCGACCTTGAGTAAGGTATTTGAAAAACTAATTCTAGGACAGATGCTAACCCATTTTGGTGAAAACAAACTGTTTCATGATAAACAGTTTGGGTTTACTAAAGGACGTTCGACCACCGATGCTGGTGTAGAATTATTAAATTGTATTCACAAAGCCTGGGAAGATAAGCATGATGCATTGGGTGTCTTCTGTGATCTATCCAAGGCTTTCGATTGCGTCCACCATGACACATTAATCAGGAAATTAGAACATTACGGAATAAGGAACAAGGCTCTCGATCTTCTGACTTCATATTTGAACAATAGAATTCAGAGGGTCGATGTTAACGGTACACGCTCAGTAGGATCTGTGGTTTCGATGGGCGTTCCACAGGGTTCGATACTAGGACCATTTTTATTCTTAATTTATATAAACGACCTCCCTTACTACGTAAGAGACAAAAATAGTATTATTTTATTTGCTGACGATACTTCGTTAATATTTAAAATTAAGAGGCAACTAAACAATTATGACGAAGTGAATAGTGCACTAACAAGAGTGGTCCATTGGTTTAGTACAAATAATCTTTGCCTTAATGGGAATAAAACTAAATGTATTAAATTTACCCTACCTAATGTTGAACAGGTGGAAACCAATGTACAACTCAATGGTCAGGTGTTGAACCTTGTGGAATCAACAGTGTTCTTAGGTTTAAATATTGATGCCAAACTGCAGTGGGGATCACATATTGATAAAATAGCCAGTAGATTAAGTTCAGCTTCCTACGCTGTAAAAAAGATTAGGACTCTGACAGATGTGGATACGGCTAGAATAGTTTATTTCAGTTATTTTCATAGTATTTTGAGCTACGGAATTCTCCTTTGGGGTAATTCCGCGGATTTGAATACAATATTTATATTACAAAAGCGGGCCGTGCGAGCTATTTATAATTTGGGCCCAAGAGTCTCCCTCAGAGAAAAGTTTAAAGAAATAGACATTCTGACCGTAGTGTCACAATACATTTTCGAGAACCTAATGTATGTAAGGAAAAATATTTCCAAATTTCCAAAAATTTGTGACAGGCATAACGTAAATACGAGACATAAAAACAATCTTGTAGTCTGTGATAGCAGACTCCAAAAAATTAGTAATTCTTTCCAGGGTAACTGTATACGCTTTTTTAACAAGCTCCCTAATGAAATTAGGGATTTACCTATAAATAAATTTAAAAATGAAGTTAAGAGGAAATTGTGCCAAAAAGGCTATTATAAAATACAAGAATATTTAGATGATAAACTTGCTTGGAATTGAGCTGTTCACTCATGCATGCTTCTCAAACAAATGATTGTATTTAGACTAAGTAGACTAAGCATTTTTTGTAAATAGACCAAAAAAAAAAAAAAAGCCCGCTGAGTTTCTTGCCGGAGTCTTCTCAGGCCGGGGCCGCGTTTCGAACCGGTGGTCCATTTGCTAAGCTAGTCTTTAGTACATATATGTATATTATTGACGTTTTGTAAGTGCCGTTTTGATGGTCTATACAGAATAAATGATTTTTGACTTTGACTTTGACTTTGACTTTGTATTTACAAAAAAAATAATATCTAAGTATGTTTATCCATTTTCTAGAACCCATAACACAACTTAGTTAAGCTAGGCTTCTTTTGGGTCTAAATAGTACTGTATAGAATTCTACACATTTTTTTTTAAATATTTATTTTTATAATAGGAAGAAGAGCAAAGTCGTTTGGAAGCAGAAATGCAAAAACGTCGTGAGCGTATCGAACGTTGGCGGGCAGATCGCAAACGTAAAGAACTGGAGTCTGCCAAGAAAGAAGTGCAGAAGGGCAGTATCGTAACCAACATACAGGTGCCTGTTATGAAAAAATGGTCTTTGGAAGATGACTCTGGTGATGAAGGTAAGTGTTTGTAGTTGACTAGCTATGCATGACATGCTTGTCCAGTTCCCGATATTCACTTAAACCTTATAATAATCACGCAAAAGCCGCGCCTATATGTATAAATGGTTTCATTACACTGTATCTATTTTTATGCCAATTTTTTTGTACTGAAACCAATGAACTGGTAACTGCTTAGGGTACTGTTTCGTGCAAATCATACGTTTTTTTACACGAAAATCGCGCCATATAATTTGCATGAAAC
Organism: Eilema depressum; assembly: GCA_914767945.1. Lineage (NCBI taxonomy): Eukaryota > Metazoa > Arthropoda > Insecta > Lepidoptera > Erebidae > Eilema > Eilema depressum. Next base: position 13,719,077 of record OU612026.1, read on the forward strand.
AAGCGCCCGCATTCATGTTCAAACACTATAAAAATTAAATTTTTAATTTTTTTTTAAAGATTTTATCTATTAATTAAACACTAAGCACTAAGAATAAATATACCAATTTGTAGCCTATCGCAGTTCCCTGCTGGCCTCACCAAATGTGCGCCTTTTCTCTCGTTCCAAAAAATATTGTTATAAAATTGAATTGAATATTGCAATACAATTGAATAAGTATTACTATGATATCTAATAAATAATCTTACGAAACAGGTGAAGATGGAGAACCCAAAGAGAGGCCAGTTGCAGAAGAGAAAAAGCAAGAAGTGTCAGAGGAAGAGATTGATCCCCTGGATGCGTACATGCAAGAAGTACAACAGGTGCTTAAATCTATTTAAAGTTAATTTTGTACTGTTGTAATTGGAGTACACCCTGATTAATAAGACATGTGTAGTATCAGTGTAGTCAGAGGAAACAACCAATTGTAGCTTAAGGGTTTACATAGAGATACAGGTTGGGGATATCCGTGTTGCCATCCTGTTAATTTATCGTTTGTAAAAAAAAATTGCAAAGTATTCATGCTCATAATAGGTTCTGAAACATACGGGCGTAAATGCGTTGCGATTTTTTTTTGACATCATCATCTTGGTGGGACCCTACACCCTATTCAGGATTTTGGTGGTGTAATATTGATGAATTTATTTATCTAGCCGTCTACCGATTCTCGTCATTGTAATATCATGTGTATTTTTAATGGCCCATAGGAGGTGCGCAAAGTAAACCAAATCGACCAAGCTAGAGGTGTTATTAACGTACCGACTACTGGCGGTACTATTGTGGTTGTCACAGGAACTGCCAAGAAAAAAGTATCTGAACAGAAAAATAAAGGTAAGTAAAGAAACTTTCTTATATTTTTTAAATTCTTATTTGTGTATATAGTAGTTACTATCAAGATGGTGAAGCGAATATACACATTTCCTCTCAACCTGTATATGTAAAAGCGGCTTTCCACGGTGCGTGAATATGCGGACTTACGCCGTTTAGCTCGAACATGTGCAATTATATCTATGTTAGCGCAGACTAGTCTCTAATAGTGAGATTGATCCGCGGATTCGAAACAGATCGATACATGTCGTGGGAATCAAGTGGTGCGCAGTGTATGTCAGTGGCGAAAGGTGAAAATCTTCAAAAGGAAAACTGGTGCAAACAACTTTACCTCTTATCAGGGACTGATCAAGAGTTCTGACCGCCCTAGGCTAATTTTGAAGACGCGCCCCCATCAAGTGTTTCTACCGTTCTGGTCACCTTAAAGAGTAGTTAGCCGTTTTGACTTTGTGTACAAGTGTGAAAATTTTAACATGGTCATAGGTATTCAGAATACTATAAAAGTTTTCAGATCTGCAAGCAAAACTGACGTTGTTCTTTAATTTACTCGACATTCAACCTTAGGGTGGCAAACAATTTTTTTAACTGACTGTACATAAAGGCAAAGCACCTTTTTTTGTCCATCATCAGACCAGCTCCAAGGTGCCATAGTAAACATCAAATAATTTTCCAAGACATCACAAATAAGCCCAATCTCAATAAGTTTATCTTATTTAGTTCAATAGATACTACAGCCACTTTTCCACTCCATCTTCAAAACCTGACAGTCATGAATGTAACAAAAGACAGTTTTTTTATATCAAAACAAATGGGCCCATACTGATTGAATTTATCTTATGTAGTAAAGGAGTTCCTATTGCCACCTTCTAATTTCATTTTCTGACCCTGAATACAATGTAAATAGAGTGTTTGCCAAGACTACACAAATGAGCCCAAACTATGGATTTATCTTGATTCGTTTAGGAGGTTTTTAAGATCCCGAGGTAGTGGAGGTTGAGTAATATCCACCAGTTTTCAAAGGCAAGGGATTGGCGCAGGAGTATGGCAGCGATCGCGTTTTAAAGGTAATGTTTCACACCATGAAACTCTACCAGAGGATAATCGACTCCCGGATCTGACAGGACAGTTCACTCACGGAGTGTCAGTCAGTATGACTTTCGTCCCGGTCACGGGACCATGGATTCGACGTGTGCGGAGAAATATAAGGCGAAGATTACGCCTCCACATTGCCTATTCCTCGTGCGATGCTCTAGTGGGCACTGCGGTCTAAAGGCGTTACAGAGGCTTACATTGACACCATCCGAGACATATACCACGATTCCGGTTACGTGGTTCGGATCCCTGTCGGCGACATGAAAACTGGATCCATCCATCACTGTCGTGGTACACCAAGGATCCTACCTTAATCCTTACTTACTACTTCACTCTTCAGCATCAGGATGCTCATGTATCCTTAATGGTCATGATATCGCGCTGATGGACACGGACAGGAGCAGATCGGTGCAACGTGTGAAAGTGTGGAAGGAAGCGCTTTAGAACGGCAGTCTGAAGCTATATGTGGAGAAGCCTAATAGAAGGCGATAACTTAGTCGAGTGCATGAACCAGGTTGATTAGGTACCTGACTTCACGTATCTGGTGAAATCGATTACGACATCAAGGCACGTTTTGCCGCCGCGTGGGTCAAACGGAAAACGACTGTCGTCATATGCAACCCTAAAATGCTATTTAGATTGAAGGGACAGGTCTATAAAACGATCATGTCCTTTTACAGTGCAGTGAAGCGTGACCGCTGCTGGAGCGACATAAGCAGGAACTACGTGTCACGGACATGAAAATGCTGCGGTGGATGTGCAGAGACACGCGTAAAGATTGTGAGAGGAACTCTCGCATCCACTGCAGCTCTCATGTCTGTGACATGGCAGATAAATGTTAAGAAAGTCGCCTTCGCTAATGCGGTCACGTTCCGTCATCTACCCAAGTACGACCGGTGTCGGTCGGAGGGAGATGTCGTGCGGTGTTCCGCAGGGATTGGTCCTGGGGCCTCACCTGTGGAACATCAGATACGACTGGGTGCTTCGCAGTGAGCTCGTGGATGGTGCCGCCGTGACGTGCTATGCGGACGACACGCTAGTGACGGCGAGCGGGGCTACACACCGCGAAGCGACGCCACGACCGCGGATGCCCAAGTCGTGGAACGGATCCAGCGGCTAGGTCCTCCGCAGAAAACCGAAGCCATGTTCTTTCATGAACCCCGGCGCGAACCACCGCTGGCGGGGTGCAGCATCACAGTAAGAGACTCTCCCATCAACATCAAGCCCCAGATGAAATATCTGGGGCTCATGCTCGACGGTCGATGGCACTTCGGGGAGCATTTCCGAAGTCTAGTCCCCAAATTGGTGCTCACAGCTAACTTTTTGACGCGTCTGCTGCCTAATTTGAGGGGCCCGGAGGACTCCTGCAGGAGACTCTACGCGGGTGTCGTGCGGTCCATGGCTCTATATAGGTGAACAGTATGAGCGGAGAACCTAGAGGCCAGGCACGTGGACCGGCTGCGTAAACCACAGCGGAAAATGGCCTCCAGGGCAGTCCAGGGCCATCAGGGGGTACCCCACACGATATCCTTTGAAGCAGCGAGTCTCCTTGCTAGATCGCCACCGTGGATCCTGGAAGCGAGAACCCTTTCGGCGCTATATCGGTTTCTAATCGGAAATGACCGGATGATGATCGGAATGACCTCCGTCCCCCATGAGCGCGGGCCTGGAGGTGACGGGTGGAGCGAAGGGATATCCTTGGGGGTTTTTCGCACGATAAAAAAAAAATTGCGGTCACGTTTTACGAAAACCACCAGGCTAATGGCAATGGCGCCCCCACCGGGTCCATATAGAAGGGGTAGGCCCAAGAAGTCCTGGATTGGCGTCGTGGAGGGTGAAATGCGCGTGCGAATAGTCTCACTACTATCACGCACAAGATCATGCGAAGTGGAGGAGGTAGAGCCGGGAGACGAACGAATCGTCCGAAAAATGCTTTGCTTATTTTGAACGGACAACTTGCCTAATAATAGGTAGGTACTATGCAACATTTCGCCAGGGGTAAAAGTCAGCTCAGAATGATGGCCCCGTTTATAACTCGATTATGCAGTATTATAGTGATTAACGCGAGACATACATCTTCTGCCAGAAATCCAGGGGGGAGGGGGGGGGGGGGGGGGGCGGCTGTCATAGAAAGTGTTTTTTTGCAAACTGTTTAATTCGAGTGACTCGATTCCAGTCGGTGTTGGTTTTGTGCGCACTTTTTAATATTTCTTAAAATCAGGGACTCTCAAAATTAATCAGTTCATAGCGCATTTAGTTTCAGTATCTATTTGAAATATGTAGGGATGAATAGTGCATGCGAAGACACGATTTGCCGCGTGCCCCCATATCCTCGCGCCCCGCCCCGGCTCTCGCGCCCCCCCGATCCTCGCGCCCTAGGCTACAGCCTAATTAGCCTAAGGGTTAATCAGGCCCTGCCTCTTATAGAACGATAATAGCAATTTTTGTATGGAATTTGACTACCGATTCCCTTTGAAGAGCAAGCTGACAGGAATCGGGTTATAGGGACCCCTCGCCATTGGTATGTATTGGCTGTGGTCGTCTGCCATGCGTTGTAAGATATGACGCACCGTGGAAAGCCGCTGTTAAAGATACAGGTTGTAGAAATTATCCTTGCATGTTTTGTTCGATATATTGATACATTTCGTATCCATCGATCCTCACTGTAATATTTCGATATTTAAACAACTAATTATGTAATTTTTTTTCGTAGGCGAACTGATAGAACAGAATCAAGATGGTCTAGAATATTCTTCAGAGGAAGAGACGGAAGATATTAAGGATGCGGCTGCGAACCTAGCGTCAAAACAGCGAAAGGACTTAGCCAAAGTTGACCATGCCAGTTTGGACTACATGTCTTATAGGAAAGCTTTCTACACTGAGGTAACATTTCGTTATAGCTTTTGTGCATTCTCGATTTAGAGAGGGAAAAGAATTTTGCACTTTGCGGGACTTTGTGCATTCTTTCATTTTTTCTGAGATCAGTTGTATGATATTTCAAAGCAATTAGTATACTTACTATTAAAAACAATTCTTCTTCATCCTAGCGTTAATTCCCAGTCGCATCCGAAGCTTTCACAGCTCGGAGTCTGGGATCCGCTTTACCAGTCTTAACTACGGATTTGGCTAGACCTCGATATTTTCTGTGAAGCGATTGCCATTAATATATTCAAATCAATTAATATAGGAAAAAGTTAAACGACTCAGGCGGGACTCGAACCCACGACCATGTCCCTTAGAGGGGGAATGCTCTGACCACTGAGCTAGCGAGTCACGTCTTTTTATAATATTAATCGCTTTTAATGATTAGCATACTAATTGCTTGCCGAGGAAACGGTTGCCCACGTAGTACTGGAATGCGAGGCAGTAGCCCCCCAACGTTCTCAAATCCTTGGCACAGTAAGGTCGCTCCGCGAAGCCTGTGAAGCCCCCAGTAAGCTTCTGCGCTTCTGGGCGGAGTTAGGCTGGCTGCTATAGCCAGCTTCTCCACGCACAATGGCCCAAATAGGAGGCTAAGTGCAGACAAAAGAGTCCCCTTTCCATTCCATTCCATATTAATTGCTTTAAAATTTCAATAAATCGTTTGGGCGTAGTATTCAAAAAGCAATGATTGTGACATCATTCATTGTTTCCGATAGTTCGTACGACTATCGTTAGATGGCTCCCACCGTCACCCCATGACGGTTGTATTGGAGAAATTCGTCAATATAGCTTTTGTGCATTATTCTTTTTTAAAAATAATCCTGAAATCAGTTTATCACTGAAGGGATAGGCAGACTGGCTACCACCGGAAGAGGGCCAGATACCGGAAGAGGGCCAGATCGAGAGATATGGCCCTGGGTCGGTCGGGGTGCGAGGGATATGGCTACGACAATCTCACCTCCGGAAACCGACGGCCCACAGACGGCGTGCGTTTTAGTCGGTTCGAGTCCGACATAACATCCTCCGGCTCTGGCGGGAGAGGTATACGTGGGGATTTTTCGCACGATAAAAAAAAAGGCAGGCTGGCTACCGTACTCACCGTCGGAAACACAACACGACGTTTTTATAACCGCTGTATTCTGTAGGAGGTACTTCCCTAGTCGGACTGCTCGATTGGGGCGGAAATACCGTCGTGTCCTACCTCCTCCTAATGCCAAAATGATGTTGATTAATAGGATTTTAATATTTATATTTATTTCAGGTAAGCGAGTTAGCAAGAATGACACCTGAGGAAGTCGAGGCATATAGAACAGAGTTGGAAGGTATCCGAGTGAAAGGGAAAGGTTGTCCGAAACCAATAAAGAGTTGGGCGCACTGTGGCATTAGCAAGAAAGAGATGGACATATTGAAGAAGTTGAATTTTGAGAAACCAACACCTATACAAGCACAGGCTATACCTGCTATTATGTCTGGAAGGTCAGTATAAATATTACATACATATATACTCACGCTTGTACATCCCTGAGGGGGTAGGCAGAGGTGTAATAACACCCACATTTCGTCAATTATGATTTTCGGTTTTTACATAATAGGGGGCGAGCCTATTGCCATCAAGCGGGCACTTAGTCATGGGCAGTATGTTTATTGTCGGATGGAGAACAGCCCTGTCCCTTAGTCGTCTTCTACGATACCCATAGGAAGAGATGGGGTGGCTCTATTCTACTCCACCGGGAACCAAGACGGCATATAAATATTACTAGTGTTCTAACTTCGCCTTCTCTAGGAAATTTGCCAATGGTTATAATGTAGTAATGCCTATTTGACAAATTGAACAGAAGTTGATTTTTGAAGTGAGAACTTTAGGCAGGCTTGACTTTGGGAGAGTAAACTGGTGAATGTGTTATTCTAAAATAAAAGATTAGATTACCTCTAACATCAGCTGTCTACAATAAAAAAAAACATCATAAGTGGTCCAACTACTTCGAAGGCTACTTGGAATATAAACAGGAAGACAAACATTTTGCAGACACTTTAATTTCATAAATATTTGTATTGATTCTGAAGTAATTGTGACGTCCACCGACAACTTCCTTATTTTATATTGAACATACAATGACAAATGGTCAATGTCGTGATATGTATAATAAATAATTATGATTACATATTTTGATTAATATGTAGTCAATGTTAAAAGTAGCTTAACAAATTCTAGTTCATTGATCACCTTAGCTCAAAAACCTTTCGTAAAACAAATAATACATGAAATTTATTAACGTGATCTTCTGGAGGTCATAAAACTACTTATACTTACATCAATTTTTGAATACATATTCCAACATAAAACAGTTTGTTAATATTTCAGTGTTAACCAACTTTTGTCGTTGACTGTACCTATTTATAAAGTACTTACTGCTCGAGACATATATTTTGAACCTAAAATGTGCTCTAAATGTGCTCTATACGCGCTGTACGTGTTTCTTGGGAGTCTTTTGAGGATAGCATGGGGTGCTACTGCGGTGGACGAACTCAAATTCACCAAGCATAGATTATTACGAAACAAACCGCGCGCGCTAGGGCTTCATACATAGGTATGTATGAAGTATTTACAATAGTATAATACCCTTACAATTTCTAGGGACCTCATTGGGATAGCAAAAACTGGTTCTGGCAAGACACTTGCGTTTATTCTACCGATGTTCCGGCACGTACTCGACCAACCGACACTAGAAGACACAGACGGACCGATGTCTCTCATCATGACTCCTACGAGAGAGCTCTGCATGCAAATAGGCAAAGATATCAAGAAGTTCGCCAAGTCTTTAGGGTTGAGAGTCGTTTGCGTGTACGGCGGTACTGGTATATCGGAACAGGTTGGTATTTGTACAAAATGCTTTTGAATTTTAAGCTTTATTGATAGATAGAATCCAAAATTAAATTATAAAGAGTTCGTTATATTTTTTCATATAAGTACTCTACCTACAAGATGTCATTTATAATTTTTACTAGCTGTTGCCCACGACTCCGCCCGCGTGGATGTCGGTTATCGCGACCAAACATAGCCTATGTCCTTTTTCAAGGTCTAATCTATCTCTATACTAAATTTCATCAAAATCGGTTCAGTAGTTTAGACGTAACAGACAGACAGAAAGACAGACAAACAGAGTTACTTTCGCATATTAGTATTATGGAATTATGGGTAACGGTTCGGGACTTATTGCGATTAATTATGAAACTTATTTTTGCTGACATTTCGGATGCGTTGCATCCGTGGTCACGCTTTACTGGGTCAGTCGGCAATGTCGACAAAAGTAAGTTTCATAATTAATCGCGATAAGTCCCGAACCGTTAAAAAAAGTATGAGTTTACACCGCGATAGTTTAAAAATGAGATGCCATTTAATTTAAGACTTCAAGAACATAACAGTAAACTCTAAAATCAAACACATGCCGTCGGTTTAACAATGCAGGCAGTCGGTTTAACAATCTTTTGTTATTTCCTTTAGATTGCAGAACTAAAACGCGGTGCTGAAATTATAGTATGCACTCCAGGCCGAATGATCGACATGTTAGCGGCCAACTCTGGCCGAGTGACGAACCTGCGAAGAGTCACATACATCGTGCTTGACGAAGCGGATAGAATGTTCGACATGGGTTTCGAACCTCAAGTAAGTTGTACAAGAAATTTCCTGTATATTTATTTAGTATTCGACTCAAAGCATCAATTTCAAAATCCGTGTTTAATAATCATAATTTCTGTTCATAGGTTATGAAGATCATTGACAATGTGCGGCCAGACCGGCAGACTGTGATGTTCAGTGCAACTTTTCCGCGACAGATGGAAGCCTTAGCTAGAAGGATATTACAGAAACCTATAGAAGTTCAGGTAATTGTTTGTTTTATATGAAATTTGTTTTGTGATTTATACAGCCTCTCAAAAATTGAGTAAGTCTAAGTTCTCAAAAATTGAGTCATAGATCTGTTACAATTATACAGGCGAAGTCAATAAAAGCATGTTGAAATAGCTACACGATAGAGATAGATATAAGGGTCAATTTCCTCTCAAAGAACCGCGGCCGGCAGTGGCTTTTCGAGGTAACATATTACAAACAATTTTGAATATTGTCTATAGGAGAAAACGATCATAGTCATTTGAAGGTAAAAACCGCGCGTGCCATCTCCCAACTATATATAGTAGCAAAGTCGGCCACTGCAGGCTGTAGCTCTTTGCATGGGAAATTACCTTTTTTTTTTCGTGTGTATATTCCTGCTAATATCAACCCCGTCGACTACGGTGGTCGATTTTGTCGAACTCGAACCGACTAAAACCGCACGACTTAGGTCTCAATTACTAGTTAGTTAAAAATGAACTGTATCCGTAGGTCGGCGGTCGCAGCGTGGTGTGCAAAGATGTTGAACAACATGTGGCTATTCTAGAAGACGATGCGAAGTTCTTCAAGCTTTTGGAGTTGCTAGGACTCTACAGCCAATCCGGGAGCATTATAGTCTTCGTAGACAAGCAAGAGAATGCGGATAGCCTGCTCAAAGACCTGATGAAGGCGTCCTATTCTTGCATGAGTCTACATGGAGGTGAGATTTGGTGTAGCGTTTCTATATAATTGTGATTTGACAAGCTTGCATTCTTGCCTCAAGAATTCAGTTTTCTTATGAAAGACTGGTATCCCACTACAAATATGAATTATAATTGAATGGGAAAAGGTAACTAAAATACTAGTATAGTCGATAAAGGAGATATACTACAACTTTATATGAAAAAGTGCAACTGTATCTCCTGTGTTGACTGTATGTTCCGCATTCCAAAGGTAACCAAAATACTAGTATAGTCGATAAAGGAGATATACTACAACTTGATATGAAAAAGTGCAACTGTATCTCCTGTGTTGACTGTATGTTCCGCATTCCAAAGGTAACCAAAATACTAGTATAGTCGATATAGGAGATATACTACAACTTTATATTATGAAAATAGTGCAACTGTATCTCCTGTGTTCACTGTATGTTCCGCATTCCAAAGGTAACCAAAATACTAGTATAGTCGATAAAGGAGATATACTACAACTTTATATGAAAAAGTGCAACTGTATCTCCTGTGTTGACTGTATGTTCCGCATTCCAAAGGTAACCAAAATACTAGTATAGTCGATAAAGGAGATATACTACAACTTGATATGAAAAAGTGCAACTGTATCTCCTGTGTTGACTGTATGTTCCGCATTCCAAAGGTAACCAAAATACTAGTATAGTCGATAAAGGAGATATTCTACAATTTTATATGAAAAAGTGCAACTGTATCTCCTATGTTGTCTGTATGTTCCGCATTCTCAAAAGAAAGTATAATTCATTTCAACGTATAGCAAAAGCATAGACGTTACAATTACATTATGTTTATTGAATTTAAAAAAAAAGAACAAACTGTTGATTTGTGGGCAAAATGTATTAAAATCCTTCCTAGTCAATGAAATATTTATTACTAACGTATGGAGATGTTATCCTAAGCAAATTTCATGTTCCATTTTCTTAAAAGTTTGAACAATAGAGTTAACTGTAGCGCTGAGACATTATGATTGATCTTATAATACTACTAGCCTTCCGCCCGCGTGCATCTCGGTTAACCCGACCTTTGCTATCTTCGGTTCTACTCAACCGATTCCGATCAAACAAACGTAAGATTTTAAGTCTGAGCAAGCCCTTTCTAACAAAAAAAACCGCATCAAAATCCGTCCAGTAGTTTTTGCGTCCATCGCGGACAAACAGATAAACAGACAAACAGACAGGAAATTCAAAAAAAAATATTTTCGTGTTCAGTATCGTTAACATAACATAACCCAAGTATTTTTTTTTAAATATCTCCAATGTACAGACACGACCACTTTACAATTATATAATAGTATAGATAAACGCCTGTCGACTAAAAGTCGCCGTGATTTTCTTGGCACTTGCATTCCAATTGGAGTGCGTTAAAAAAATTAAACACGCACTCCAACCAGTTGGAGTGCGTGTTTAATTTTTTTTTACCGAAATACCTATAATTATAGATTTTAACATACGTATACTGATGCCTGTAAATCCCCGAACGGGTAGGCAAAGGTGTATTAACACCCATATTTCGCCTGGATTTTAAGTTTTGCATAAAACTTGTGTTATACTTACTGGTGTTATATGGTAAAAATGGCAATTAATTAAACAGCGATAGTGTAGCGGGTTCGAACCTCGCCCTACAGGGCGAGGTTCGAACCCGCTATGACCCGCTGAGTTCATGTTAGTACTGTACACAGTACTAACATGAACTCACGCGTACTACAAGCAATTGGGATTTATCTGACAATAAAAAATACTACTACTAATGAGCTCCGTCTACTAGTACTTTTCAAATGGATTGTGCTGTTTTAAACTAACTAAGTTTATGTTTTAAAACATAGAACCTAGTAAATTACTAGTAATGGTCCCAAAGAACTACAGGCCTTAAAATTTTCTTTTGCAGGTTGCCTCTGTGCCTACGTGATTGTATTTGTATATTATAGTGTCTTCAGTCTTAGGAAAACAGAAACAAATGAGATGTATTAAATTGACCCTAAGTCACCTTAATAAGCACCATTTAGCATTATATGGCAAACTTTCAGTAATTTCAAAGAAAACCGTTGGATATTTATCGTCTCTGACGAGTTTGCAAACTAGCTACCTCTATCATAAAAGTAGCTGTGGGTTCGATTCCCGGCGTATAGGAAAGCTAGGCAACTAATTTTGGCCAGTTTGAACTTTAATCTCATCAGTTATTGCTGTTTGTGATTGATTGATTGAAACTAGATTGACTAGACTGCAAGATTTCTTGGTCGCTATTGCTAGATAGCAAAGAATAGGTACAGAGTGTTTAGTTCTTTCAAATTAATGGTGACCTTCATTGATGAGACTTCACTTTTTGCTTACCATTAAGTGAGCTGAAATCATCTTAACGTGCCCTATAACGGCTGATTTTATAGTCGTTTCGGAGCGAAAGATTTTGGGCACATTCTATAGCAAAATCGTATCGGAGTATTAATTTGGCGAAAAAAAATGTTATGAATAACCCATTCCATTCACCTGTACCTACATTATTCCCATACATAGTGAAAAAAAAAGTTATTGTCACCAAGTTTATACTTACGTCGGAGGAAGAAGAAAGTCTATGGGATTCGTTTATTGAATAGATTGGTTGTTATGATAGGAACTTTATAACAAATCTACTAATAGACCGTTTTGATTTCAGCGACCATCGGATCTGGGCGGCCGACATAGTTTTATTTCTTCCGGCATTACAAGCGTATTGTGATATTAAGTTAAATAAATTCAATTTGAGTTCTAAATGGTTGCAAAGTTTTCATGTAAAAATCGATGAATTGCGTAAATTGCGTTCATGTGCGTACGAATATTATGATTAATCTTGGTGAAAGTTAGACGGTGCAATATGGAACTAAGTGTCTAATTCCTATATTTCTAATATTATTTATACCGTTCTCTCATGGATTCTTGTATAGGTTGGAATTGTGATCCTTATCCATCCGATCCAGCATGGACGGACAAAAAAAAGTCTGAACAATCCTGCTATAATTTTGCAAGACTATAAATCTCATGGCGCACATTGAGAGAGGATATATGTCCAGCAGTGGACTGCAATAGGCTAATTGAATTGATTGAAATGTCATGAACATGAACAACATAAAAACTTTTCAACTTAAGAAAAATCGTATCGTATCCGTTCCGTGTAATTAGTTCTTTTACACAAAGCTATACGCTTATAACTGTCGGCAATGTTTTTGATGTCGAGTGACGAATATATTAATGATGGCCTGTTACAGGGATTGATCAATTCGACAGGGACTCTACGATCGTGGACTTCAAGTCTGGGAAGGTGAAACTGCTGGTCGCTACTAGTGTAGCCGCCAGAGGGCTCGATGTTAAGCAACTGGTGCTCGTCGTCAATTATGATTGTCCGAATCATTATGAGGACTATGTGCATAGGTGAGCTTTTAGACCATTCTCACACTTTTCTTTACTCTGACTCCTAGACTATACGCGGTACTAAGGGCTGTCGTACACGGGCCACTGGCCACGACCACAAAACGTCAACCACCGGTCACAAGTGGCTGTCGCGCGCTTCCAGGTATTTTTGTGGCCGCTTCAAGCTTATGGCTGTCGAGTGTGGTCCGTGTGCGGCTACGCTAAGGTGTCCAAAATGTCGCGCTGTGCAACACTGATAATCAGTAGAAAAAAGCATTTCCAATAGTAAATATACAAAATAATTCAAATAGACGTTCAGTTACAACCGCCCATTCTAACGTCAGTGAAGTATATCGGACGGGACATGACGATGAGTTCCATGATAGTTCACCCAAAAAAAAACATTCTACCCAACGCTCCTAAAGGTTTCTTCTTCAAATTCTTTTTGTTTTCAGCATTGTTAATATAATTAACCCAAGTTTTTTTTTTAACATCTCCAATGTATAGACACAGACACGATCACTTTATAATAAATTATATAATTGTTAGATATGTAGGTATAGTTCAACAGCTAGTGTGCTGTTTGTTAATATTTCTTTATTCATAATTATTGACCTCTAACGTAACACGCCCTATGTGTGAAGTCATTTGAACTTCAACATTTTTTTATCAATTGGTTTCTAACTCACGTGTTTGCCATTGTGTGTAAACATTCTCAGGCTGTTGGCCTAACAGTCAATAACGTGAAGTATCTTGCCATAGTAAATAATGTTTTATTTGTCACATGCCAATATAACATATCAAAAGCACCATTGAGATGCAAAATCAGTCAAAAGTATTCAGCTTTTTGCACCCGGATAGATTTAACCTCTCAAGTAGAAGTATTCTGATGTTTTTGTTGTTAATAGTACAAAGTAGTTAAATCTTCATCCTTCAAGACAGTTAAATTGGCTTACAATCTAAAACGAAACGGCTCGAGATACCTTTCAGTACTTTTTACTATTCCTCATAGTCTCGGCTGATAAAATCACTTGTATACTCGTTAAAAGACTTGTCAATCCCATACGTTAATCAATCTATTCTACAATACGCCGGCTAACGAACACGTTACGCTTAGGAGTAGCTGGTTCGATACCTCTTAGTGTCAAAAAGTCCATTTGTATCCATTTGGGTAAATATTATGTTTGTCGCAGAGAACCCATAGTACAAACCTGTCTATCTAATCTACAACTAAATACGCTTCGGTAGCTTAGTGCTTTGGTAATCGGCCACGATCGAGAGTTCCAGGCCGTACTATCGACGTAAATCCACTCCTAACGCTAGAAATTTAGCTTAGCTTAGAAATTAGTGGGAATATTAGTAAGTACGTTGCAAATTTTTTTTTATCAATCCAATTTTGTTATATCTAGATGTGGTCGCACAGGCCGCGCAGGCAACAAGGGTTATGCCTGGACGTTCCTCACGCCCGAGCAGGGGAGGTACGCCGGGGACGTGCTGCGGGCCATGGAGCTCGCCGGGGCCACGCCGCCGCCCGAGCTCAGGCAACTGTGGGACAAGTACAAGGAGGCGCAGGAGAAGGACGGGAAGAAGGTGCATACTGGTGGTGGATTCAGTGGTAAAGGTAAGTTGAATTTTGAATATTAAGGCCCGTATTACAGAACTGAATCTCGATTTATAACTAGTACTGAGGACAGATTGTCATTGACAAATCTGTCAATGAAAATAGACTTTCAAGAATGAGTATAATATTGAGAGGTTCAATGTGAACCCATACAGAATACAAGCTATTTAGCTAGCTAGCTCGAAGATATAGATACCTACCTACATTCATCATTGATGCTTAAATAACCAGTGCCTATCTGCGACTTCGTGCAGTGCACGTGAAGTCCGTTTTATCCCCTTAGGGGTGAAGTTTCGTATAATTCGTTCTTAGCGGATGTCTACACCCTATGAAGACCTGCCAAACTTCAAGTTCGTAGGTTTTAGAGTTTTTGAGATTTCGTGATTAATCCAGTGAGTGGTAATTCGCTTTTAAATGTATCTATAGATTACTAGCTGCCCCGGCGAACTTCGTACCGCCATATTTTCGGCCCGCGTAGTAGTCAAATCCCGTTCCCGCTGCACCCTCATCACTTAGGGGTATGAAAAATAGATGTTGGCCGATTCTCAGACCTACTCAATATGCTCACAAAATTTCATGAGAATCGGTCAAGCCGTTTCGGAGGAGTACGGGAACGAACATTGTGACACGAGAATTTTATATATAAGATGTTGTTTCATCAGTTTACTTACGTATTTTTGTGGCAAAATATCCCACAAACATCTGCTTTCTACATAGTGAAGTACAAAAATAACACATTGTAACTATTTTAGGTTTCAAATTCGACGAGTCCGAAGCCCAGGCGGCAACAGAGAAGAAGAAATATCAGAAGGCTGCTCTTGGGCTACAGGACTCAGACGACGAGGATGTGGAAGGGGACCTCGACCAACAGATTGAGACAATGCTTGCGGCTAAGAAGATTGTGAAGGAGATTAAGGTGAGAATACTTTATAGTATTTCTTCCTATGGCTGAAATGATGATGATGATTTTAAAGTTACATTCCTATTGTTGTTGGCCTATCGCCTGCAAGCTGATATGCTAGATTGATTGATTTTAGCGGCTCTTATGTCGGCTTTCGGTTAGGATGGGGCGATGTATTTATTGCTTATATAATTTTTTTTTATAGCCGATCGCCATTGTTAGATGCGCGCGCATAGGAAAACGAATTAATTTGTATTATTGTTTATTTAGTATTTGTAAAACGTCGTGTGCCACGCGTGAGTATGATGATTACCGTCCTCGGCTCTCTTAAGAGCAATGACGCCTCGGCGGTAATCACCAACTTTACTCACTTGAACCATAATGTACTATAAATCAATAGTTTCATATGCATTATGACTTTTCTTCAATGCGTTGTGAGCGTTTTCATAAATCACAATACGAACTTTGCGATGTGGACTGGACGATAGCCGCGTTGTGATCTGTTTTTATTCCTCAATAAGCGTGCCAAAAAACAAATATTGCAACTCTTTTCATATCATTGCAACGTCCAGTGCGTTGCAAAGAAATGAAAGCATTGTAGTTGCATATTATCTGTTGCTAGGTGTTTAATAGATAGGAGTGAATAAAATACTGTTACTAAGCATCACAATTGATTAATAATAATTTGCGAATGTTATCTATCTGTCTATACATTCGCACACAAGTTCAACTGTCACGTGTTGTCATCACGACACGAGGCACACGTGACCCTCACCACTGTCAAAATATTTTGTTAAAATATTGCGTTGCGTCATCCTCGTAGCTAAGTCATTGATAATACCAGATTGATATTTTGATATTTTATATTAAGTGATTATTTGTATTATAGCAGGCAGAAGTAAGGTTGTTTGTCGCTAAGTATTACTATTGCTTAGGTTTTTGATACATTAGATTTATCCAGCGAAAGGTTCCACAAAAATCCCCAAAAATCTGAAAAACCGATTCCCCATGGTTTGGTATTACACGTATGATTCCAGTAAAATACTGAAGTTATAGATTTGTAACAGATATCTACGGTTTTAACAACTCTATGAAGATGTTAAACTGTAAGTGCGCTTTATAGTAAGAGTAGTCGAAAACCAGCGCCAAGAATCGTCCGTCTGGCATAATATGCTGCACTGATGCATTAGTATCTCATCTTGAGTCTCATAATAGAACAAAACATAGCATACTAAATGCTTCAAATTTCATTCAAAACAGAATGTAATTACTATTTTGAGTTAAGTAATATAATGAATGTCACCTACGTGTATCAAATAAATGTTTCTTTGTTTTTTCTTACGTCTTTATGCGATAGAGATTCTTCTAATTACAAACTTTATTTTTGAAGATACTAGCGGACCCGACGAACTACGTACCGCTATATTTTTACGCTTTATCCATTTTGATGCAGTCGTTCGGCAGTTTTGCACGTACAGTCAGCATCAAATAGATTTGGACGAACGACGATCTTAATCCCTTGGTGTTCCTTCCTTTCTGTTGACTGATTGTTCGGACAACTTTGCAGTCAACATCGTTCCGGCGCTAACTGTACACATTTGGGCATTTAATTTTTATTTATATAGGTTTTTAACAATATAAGCTAAACAGTGAACTATTTCCCACGTATATAGCCTGGCGTGGCGGGTTGTGGCCCACCGGGCGCGGCGGCGGGGGCGGGGGTGGGCGTGGACGGCAAGCTGGAGCAGGCCAAGCGCGCGGCCTCGCGCATCAACCTGGCCAAGGGACTCGGCGCCGAGCACAAGGGCGCCACGCAGCAGGCCGCCGAGGCCATTCTCAAGGGCGCGCCTTCTGCGCACACGCTTATTACGGTAACTAGCTTTTACATACATATAAACTTACACACATACATCCATACATACATAAATCCATACATAGTTACATACATGCACACATAACTCCATACACACATGGTGTACTCACGTTTCGCCCCACGCACAATGGCCCAAAAAAAGGAGGTTAAGTGCGGACAAAATCATAGAGGAATGGAATGGGGACTCCCCTTTCCATTCCTCACATTTCGCCGTCTATGATTTTCGATCCCGTGTAAAAAAAAAAAAGGCGAGCCTATTGCTGTCAAGCATTGCTGGCGCATTGTTATGGTCTGTATGTTTACTGTCGAATTGAGAACAGCCCTATCCCTTAGTTACCTACTACACCCACGGGAAGAGTTGGGGTGGCCCTATTCTACTCCATCACCAATAACCAACAACAGCCAAAGTGGCTTTTATCTATTTATTCTATTAAATAATATCTAAAGCTGAAGAGTTTGTTTGTTTGATTGATACATTTGTTTGTTTGGTGAATACACCGATACCGGGAACTACCTGGCTAGTCTATTGATCGTGATAATAACGATGATAATGATGATGATGGTAGTGATAGTAATATCTACTATTAATGATGACGATGATAATTAGAATGAAGATAACATTGACGGTGATAACTAAAATAACTAGTGATAATGATGATGACAATGGTGACCATCATCAATAATCACGATGATGGATCACACTTATTTTAACACTATGATAATAAATAATTAATTACCTTCTCCCAGGCTAAAATCGTAGCAGAACAACTCGCAGCGAAGCTAAACACTCGTCTGAACTACCAACCGCGTGACGAAAGCGCTTCTGAACCGGCCGAGGAAGTGTTCCGGAAATACGAAACTGAACTGGAGATCAACGATTTCCCGCAACAGGCTCGGTGGAGGGTCACCAGCAAGGTAACTACTGTCTTCTTCACCCTAGCGTTAATCCTTGAGGTCGGCTTTCTCCAGTCTAACTGCGAGTTTGGCTGAACTACTGCCGCGTTCACTACCGCCACGCCACAGTGGCTGTATTTTAGTGCTATATCATAATTAAAAAAAAATGCCAAAGAAATTAAAAAAATATTTTGGGTTGGGTCGTCCTATAACTTACGACTGATTCTCAAACCTACCAAATATACATAAATAATTTCATAAGAATCGATCAAGCCGGAGAAGTTTCGGAGAAGTTTGCAGACAAACACGGTTACCATACGTATATCCTGAAGCCTGCCAATCACAATGCTCCGTGCTATCGTTACGTTCACGATACGATTACGATAGTAATTCGTGCTCACCCCACTGAATATCTATATCTTAGGCCTCTGTTGTAGAATAGAATGTTAATATGCATTGACTACTATTTTGACGTTTATGATAGTCGTTAACGTATGTCAATCTCATACATTGATCAATCTATTATATTCTGCAAACGTATTGCCACTTGTCTAGAGGGGCTGAGGTGCACCAATAAACCAATCACGGGCTTGTAGAACTCGTGTCATTGGTTGATCCTTATTTTTTGCTCGGCAGTGAATATGTGCATGCGCACTTTCCCCCGGCTACGCCGACTTTTGTTCAAGATATTTGCCTCTAGACTACAATAGATATTTTTCTTCATCGATAAAGATGACCATGCGAACTTATTAACCCTTTGATAGCGTTTTTTATTGAGTGCGAACAACCTCAATTTATTTGTTTATGCATTTAAGGGTCGCTCTGACCTTCTTGGTAGATAACCTTTGGTACATGCATCGTGCTAATGTCTCGCAGTGCAATTTCTCTCCCCGAAGAGTTCAGTCGTCAAACATGTTGCTCAAACTAGCATTGATTGGTGCTTTTATATTCCTCTGTGTAAAATTGCTTCGAAGAAATGATTCTGTACAAAAATGCTATCATCATTTCTGCAAATAGATTTTGAGAAGGTAAAGATTGATAGTGTTTGTATTTATTTTCATACAATTTCATTGAATACAGAAATGTTTTATTTTTCTAGAAATATCAAAATACAGTTCTATTATTAAATTATGTTACATACATAGAATTAATGAACTAATGTGATAACGTAGTAACATTTGTTTTATGGATTGCTTTCGATAAATAGCCGCTGTTGCCATCTGCTTTCGTACTAAACTAACATTTTAGAAAACATACTAGCGCAATCCTGATAGTAAACGGCTAATTGCAGTTCACATGTGTATGTGTTATGTTATGATTGATATACTATAACAGACCCTCCCCCAAAAGAGATATTTAGGTATCAATCATTCGAGAAATTTCGATATGGATAACCCTTCCACGGTCTGCCTATTCGAGTTTATCTTTCAAAGTATCTAGTACAAGTAAAGTTTCTAAAAGTAGGTCTCTTATGCCAACAGCTGCCTCATGGCAGCCGCACTACGTACCGTTTTGTGCAAAGCTCATATATTTTTGCACGAAATTAGATCAATTATTAGCAAGAACCACGGAAGAAGAAGCGGCCGCTGATAAACATCTTCCAAACTCAATATTAATATAAAACTATGTATAGCTCCTTTCTGAAACAAAATTTTAATTTCCAGGAGGCGCTAGCGTTAATCAGCGAGTATTCTGAAGCCGGCATCACAGTACGTGGCACCTACGTCCCGCCAGGCAAGACTCCACCAGAGGGCGAAAGAAAACTATACCTCGCAATAGAAAGCTCTCAAGAGCTCGCTGTAGCCAAAGCTAAATCTGAGATAACGCGCCTCATCAAAGAAGAATTACTAAAGTTACAGACTTCGTCTCACCACATGGTTAATAAAGCGAGATATAAGGTCCTTTAGAACGAAATATACGTAACTGAAGTAATTGTGTTAACTACTTTGTTTTATTTATGCGATGACCCCTTGTCCCGATGTTGCAATGTAAGAGACAGTTATATGTAGATCACTTTGGATTCTGACCGCTATTATCAAGCTGTTAAAGTTGTTTAAAGCGGATACATTGTTGAAGCGCATGTCAATGGGATAATGTATGAAATTTTCCATTTTTGATCCCTTTCATGGTGGTGCTGAGGAGTTTGGCGAGTAATGTCTTTATTGAAAAATGACTAAGTATAAAAATGACGATTTTGCAAACATAAAAAAGTCAAATTATAAATATGTCGAGGTATGATATTGACGACACTCTAGAACGACGAAGTAGAGTAATGTCGAGGTATAATAATGACGGCATTCCAAAATGAAGTAGAATAGTCAACAGTAACGAGACCTTAGCGCCTTCGCTGCGTTAGGCGGGTGCGGGTCGCGGACGTCCGCTTGCTTGATTCATGTTATTTCAAGAGCAGCGCTGCGTTAAGCGGATATCCGTCGCACGCGAGGCGGGCGGCGGGGCACGCCACGCGGGCGTCGGGCCACGCGCCGTGTGTCCGCGCGACGGAGCACGCGAGCGGGTCTTTCTACAAAATCATTGAGCGCCGCTACGTTATCCGTGTCACACGCGCCGTACTTGTACAGTCGTTGTAATAAACTAAGGCCCGTTTTCTAGAATAACGCTCAACTCAAACTCAATTCATCTGAGGACAGATATAATATGAACTATGTTTTAAATATGTTTCAAGTTTCGAAAACAGTTCCTCAAATGTAGACGGTGACATTTTAAAAATAACTAAAAAAATTTTGGCCATTTTCTCTTAATAACGAAAACTTGGTTACAAATTCTCCACACTACAATCTAGACGTGATATTTGGGTTGATTGACGATTGTTCACGTCGTCGTCTTTTGACTAAGTAATATATCAATAAATGATCCATAGTTATCGACTGTACACCGACGCTATCGAAATATACTAGCGTCATACTTTACTTCATGGTATAAGTGGCCAGCACTCAAACGGTTAGATAATGTAAAGAGTATGTACTAAAACTACCTACAGACGTCGATCATTGTGATCATGTCGACATTTCTATACATCGACAAAAATCAGATGAGCATTTTTACATGTCTACATTATTATACATCGACAAAAAGAATTATAGACTTAGTTAACAATTACCAAAAAAACAATTGTCGTCATTTTTATACTTAGTCATTTTTCAATAATGACATTACTCGCCAAACTCGTGCTGAGAGCGTCACATTTTTTAGTCTGCCTAAGTAGGGTTCCGTATCCAAAAGGTAAAAACGGAGACCCTATTACTAAGATTCCGCTGTCTGTCTGTCTGTCACCAGGCTATATTTCATGAACTATGATAGCTAGACAGTTTATTTTTATTTTATTCGGATTAGCAAAATAACAGATTATCTTCGAAATAACTCTCCCTCGTGGTCCCACTAGTGGAAGAAATTCATGGGTCCACGAGAAAACAGGGGAAATAACCTCGTGTTGTGTTTCCGACGGTAAGTAGGGTAGCCAGAGCTGACTGGAGAGATTTTGTGCTGTCAGTGGGAAGACCAAAGGCTTTGTCCTACTTCTATTTTGCGCTGACGGCACAGAATCTCTCTGTTCTTACAGGGTCGACAGCATGAGTGTGACTCCCCTGGTGTTGCACTCGTCCATAGGCCACGGTAACCGCTTACCATCAGGAGGGCCGTGTGCTTGTCTGCGACCTAAGTAGTAAATAGCAAACAAAATTAGCGAGAGCCTCGGAAAGCACGTTAAGTCGTCGTCGGTCCCGGTTTTCATATGAACAGTTACCTTTTGACGCATAATGACCAACACGAGTAGTCGTTACGGGTAGCTGGAGCCTAAAAATCCGAGAACTGGTCTAATTATACTTCGGTATCGTCAATGGGTTGAGAAGGTCAGATGCCTTCGATAAATGGACTATTCAACACAAAAATATTTCTTTAATTCGAACCCCGAGATTAGCAGCTCAACCAAAAACAAATAAATTCTTCAGCTTTATAGTAATACTATTTGTTGCCCACGCCTTCGCCCACGTGGCATTTCGATCCCGTTCCCACAGTCCTTGGGAACCTATTCCCAGGATAAATAGAGACTTAGTTATGTGTTATTCCAGTCTATAATCTATCCCTGTAGGTAGGTACTAATTTCAGCCAGATCCCTGCAGTGATTGACTAATAAACATCCAAATATCTTCACAAACTTTCACATTAATAATATTAGTAGGATAGTAAAGCTGAAGAGTTGGTAGTAAACTTAAGTAAAGATGTCAATAGTGATAGCTCTGTTCAACATTCTGTAAGACTCCTCTGGCGGTACAGCGTTTTGCTTTTGCTGCCCTTTGTTCGACGATCGTACTAGTGAGGATTTACGTCCGAGCTCACCGGTTCTATTCCCGCTCAGTGCAAGTATTTGTATGCATGAATTGTTTAACTATAAAATTACCCGGCAGAGTAAAAAACCCGGTAATAAAATCTCTCGATAGCCTCTTAATTCTTTTTCAATCGATGAAGCTTAGTAGTGTTTGTAGTGACGTCAGACCATACGTTGTTGCAATCATTACGCCAATATATTAGGCATATTCAACGAGGCATATAAAGTAAACGGACACGGACATGCCTTCCTATAAAAATTCTGATAGATTACACACAATCTTAAAATAGCGGCAGAGTCATACACGCAAGTATTTTTACGCAATGATAATGTAGGTAAATAGGTACATGAGATACGTGTAGGTATGTAGGTAGATAAGGATAATGGCAATGGCGCTCTCATGTAGGTAGATAAGGATAATGGCAATGGCGCTCTCACCGGGTTCCGGTAGGAGGAGTAATCCCAGGGCACGCCGTAGTAGCGGCGGTAAGACCCATCATGGGGGAGTGGCTAGAGAGGCCACACGGCGGCCTCTCGTTCTGGCTGACGCAGATCATCACCAACCATGGGTGTTTTGGGCGGTATCTGCATCGGACCGCGAAGAAAGAGCCAACGTCCGAGTGCCATCACTGCGACGCGAGCGAGGACTCGGCGCTGCACACGCTCACTGAGTGTCCGGCGTGGGAGACGCCGAGACGGGAGCTGGTGGCGACCCTGGGAGTGAGAGCTCTCACGCTCGCCACTTTGCTCGCAGCGATGGTTCGCTGCGCGGATGCGTGGGCCGCCGGCGCCTCCTTCTGCGAGCAAGTGATGCTCGTGAAGTGGGCGGCGGAGCGCGAGCGAAGAAGAATCGCAGACCTTGCGGTCCGCGAGGAGCGAAGGAGAATCGCAAACCGCGCGGCCCGCGACGAGCGGCGGCAACTCGGGCGTCGGAGGTCGCAGAATGACCTCCGTCCCCCATGAGCGCGGGCCTGGGGGTGACGGGTGGGGTCGTCTGTCACCCTAGCAGAAGCAGGCCACGGCGGTGGCGCGCATTGCGTGCCCCCCCCATACCCGGGGGCGAGTTGGGGACTCCGTGGTCCCCACACCGGAAGAGGGCCAGATCGAGAGATATGGCCCTGGGTCGGCCGGGGTGCGAGGGATATGGCTATGACAATCTCACCTCCGGCAACTGACGGCCCACAGAAGGCGTGCGTTTTAGTCGGTTCGAGTCCGACATAACCTCCTCCTCCGACCCCGGCGGGGGAGGTATCCGTGGGGATTTTTCGCACGATAAAAAAAAAAAAAAAAAAAAAAAAAAAAAAAAAGGTAGGAGGAGTAATCCCAAGAAGTCTTTGACGTCGTGAACGGTGACATGCGTGCCAATGGTCTCACTTCCATGGTCGCCTAAGATCGTGGGAAGTGGAGGAGGAAAACTTGGAAGGCGGATCCTGAGTTCCGAGTTCACCTTGGTCTCGGACGCAATCAGGAAAATGCAATCAGTGATTTGGCTGTTAATACTCGCCACCTCATTACAGCTCGAGTAGGCCACTGCCTATTCGAGCCGTTATGAGGTAATGGCCACTGCCATTAATCCAGTGCAGATTGCAGTTGAGCATTGCAGAGCATGGCTGAACATTGTCGTTTATGTCATGAGTAGTCATGACATACCTATTGACAAATAATGTCACTCCTATACATTTTAGAACTTTCCACTGACGTTATAAGCCAATGTCACTTCGTCTAGGCCCCATGTTCCGCTGAAACTTTGACTAGGGGGAAGGTTACAAGGCATCAAGATTCTGCTTTTATTTTGGTCACGTACCAAACCATTGGACTCTGTTTACACAAACCTCAATAGGAGATCCACTCTCCTACCTTTTATCTTGATTGGGTTTATTTTGGCTTTCCCGAGAGCAGCTGCCGTCTTACCCACTTAACGCCGGAAGGAAAGCTTGCGGCAGGGATTCGTCCGATAATTACCAGATTTTTTTTCAAATAAAAAATATTAGCAACTGTAAATTACTAATATTCCCTCTAATCCCTCCAGCTAAACTAAATTGCTTGTGTTAGGAGTGGGTTAACATCGGTAGTGTAATGGCCAGGATTCGAACCCGGGACCTTTCGATCGTAAGGCCGACTCCTTAACCACTAAGCGAACGACGTTTTAACGATTTATCAATTGTACCCCTTAATCTAAGTCTATGATTGTACCCACAGGCTTGCAAATCTTGCAAGTCAGGTTGCCCTGGGTCATAAGATCTTGATATTTGGAAACGAAATTCATAATATTTAACTCAATCACCATAATCCAGGTCTATCACTAGAATGAACCGTAATTAGCATTTTCACTTTTTCCAAACTTAATCGAATCTTTTTATTGTTTTGTTTTCCTTACATATTTTTGTACCTACTCATTATAATCAGTGTTGTCACTAAAAACACTAGGTACTTATACCTAGATATACGAGTACATGACAATGAATTCGCGCCTCCAAACCCTAGTTCTGCAAGTCTGTGCAATTATGGTATATAAATATATGGTAAGGTGCTATTCTATGAACCTTCGGAATTTATAATAGGCTAGCATCACTGATCTTCCAAAATACATGCTTATTTATGGCATTGAACCTTTAATCACGACTTAAGCATCAGCAACTAAGAATTGCAATGATCTAATTACAATGCTGTTTACTCTCAATCACGAACACTTACATAAGCACGTGGAGAACCAATGGTCTTGGTACGCTTCACAACAATTGTGTCATCTTTGTTGATTGTAAATTATAAATAGCTGCTTGAACAAGCTCGGTCTCGTGCGCGGGCGCCTCCCCGATAACCCAGGTTATCGACGCTGTGGGAAGATTCCACGGCAAATAACCGAGGACAACATTACGACAAACATTACCTACAACTCCTACAAGCGATTTTGAACCTTATGACATTCAGATTGCCCTACGGAAAGTTTGCTTTAAAATTCTTTTTTCTTTGTCTTTTCCTTGCTATCTCCTAGATAACACAGTTTTCTCATAACTGATGACTAGGGTGTATTTAGATACGAAGGTCAGGATCAAATTCAATTTTAAGTTTCAGTAGCGATATGAAAATATGAGTTATCTGTAGTAGCTATGCCACCTATTGATCTCTAAGTAATGGATTGAGAAGGTGTTATCGGGTCATCAGAAATTTCTGGTTCTTACACGCTATTTATTTTGCTTTAATAGGTATTACATAATAACTTGGTTTGCGCAGTAATTTTTAGGTAGATATATAATCAGTTGACGTCGTACTTACGTCTTTTTTTGGCAGTATTGTTTTTGTTATAAGATTATTTTAACAAAAAGATTACAAGTAACCTCTCCAACTTAGTGTTTTTTTACTCCTGGACATTTATAGTCCATCGCTGCTGTGATGGGTCTTGCAACTTCCTTCCCTGTGATCTGTGACTAGGTACCCAGCTACCCAGGTATGGTTTTAGTCAGTTCCATTCTAACATAGATAGATACTTACTAAGTTCTTAGTTCGTTGTATCCCCTTAGCGGTAGAGTCTCGTGAAATCAGTTGTTAGCGGATGCCTCACCCTATATATTATCTGTGGTATGATTCACGTAGCTTAACATTAACCCCTCTAACTAAGCTTAGGTTTGAAGTAAGTTAGTAGGTATTGGCTTCGCGTCCATAGGGTTCGAAACCAGTTTCAAGATCACAAACCTTAGCCTAAAAGTGAAAATTAACAACTAGAATAATTTAGTTAGGTAAACGCGTTCATCTCTTTATAGCGTTCCCGGTTAAATCTTTCTTCTTTTGGTTTGGTTTAATGAATAGGTACAAATAGGTACATTCTTAAGGTTTAAAAAAGATCGACGAGTGCTGTACGCAGTCTTCCTTATCAAGGAAAAAGTATTGCGACAAATAAAAATATAACTCATCATTATTTATAAAAACATCACAAGGCATTCGCCCTTTTATAATTAATTGCGCAATTAAAAGAAACATTGTCTGTATTTGTATTGATAAACACATTAAAACAAATCATCGCGCGTCGGTTGAATAGGACAATGTAAATGATCATATCTAATCACAGGGTTGACAAGTTGTTATACTGTTGGTGGCACACTGGCACTACATATTTGGATGTGATTATGTTATTGACTTTGTATTTGTGTACTTTGGGTGGGCAGGCTTCTACCAATACTTTTAGACCTCAAGCTAACCCTCACCTGCTAGGCGATGCACTAAAAATGGTTTCAATTTTTTATGGGTAGATTCTATAGGTTATAGGTTGACCGATCTCTCTCTTTCTCTCTTTAACTTTACAAAATAAAAGATCGCCATGAGAATTTTCATACTGACGCCGGTGAGCTACTTTAATCCCATCTTATCATCTACCTACGGACTTTTATTTCTTTCTCAGGAGAGCGATCAACTAAAAATAAAAATAAATAAAAATCAGAAATGTCGTCGAGCCATGCATACAAAAATTTCACTGAGCGGGAATCGAACTGCTACGCAGGGGCCCTTCGTAGCGGTCGCGTTCTCTACCACCATACCACAGAGGCTGTCAGAGGTTGTTTTTGTTACTTATTGTTGTGAAACATGTTTACACATAGCAGACTCATTTGATAACAAACATGCAACGAAGTTTTTTTATCGTGTAGCGTGATTCCGTTGTGATATTTTTAAATCGCCTAAAAAAGTGACGCATTAGATAACGCGTAGACAAAAACCATGACATAGGATGTTGGTCTTTATCGGTAATACATTAAAATCTAGTAGGGTAAAAAGTTGAACCACTGCCTTGGATCTACTAGACAGAATCATAATTTCTACTAAAAATAGTCGCACTTCAGAAGCACCGACAGAAGTGATAACTTGGCCAATATTATGTAAATAAATGAATTGTCACAATCTGTCACGAGAGGTGTCGGTAACGGTGTCGCGAGTTCATTGTTATTTTCCCATCTCAATTAATGTTCTACGATAAATGCCCAACGACGCGCCTACAGATGTCATTTCAAAATATTGCTTAATCAGATTTTGGATAACACCAATTCCGGTCCTAATACCAGCCTTCGTACCAATTCTTCAGGCTAATTTTAGGACCGGGCTAATATTCAGTACATCCACCCTACCCTACTACAAAAACGAACAGTAATATCTTCGTAGCAGATCAAAAAAATGGATCTTAGCGTGATGTTAAATATAGTCTATAACCTTCCTCAAGAACTTGACCATTAAACACAAAGAGGATTCTCCAAATATCACTGGTAGTTTCAGAGGCTAACGCGTACAAACCAACAATTTATTCAGCTTTATTATTAGTAGGTACCTATAGATTAGATAGATATAGATTCTGTATTAAAGTCATCGGATTGTGATTGTTAGTCGAAGTGGTCGTCATTATATAGATGACCTTTAGTAATGGAGGAAAACGACTATTACGATGATGTTAAGAAACTACTTACTTGTCGAGTTAGCGTAGCGGAAGCCTTGTCAGCCATGTCGTGGCTTGTCAAAGACATGGCTTCCGCTATACTGCATGCAAAATATGTAATACTCGTAGTTACAAAGGAAATACACCTACCTATGTACAGTCGAATAAAGGAGATACGGTCGCAATTTTTCATATAAAGTTGTATATAAAGGTGCAACCGTTTCTCCTTTGTCGACTGTACTATAGAAATGAGTCAGCTGGTGTTTGTGGGTCTCCAGTACTAGTACACCTGATTGACAAACGAGTCTCTGGCACAGGCTTTCCTCTCGGACTTGGGTCAGACCGCAGTCGCTTCCAAAAAGGCCCCATATGCCAAACCAAGAAGAAGAGAAGGAGTAAGGTCTGTGTTCCGCAATGTAAGCGTCGATGCAACCGTGAACAATGCTTAGATGATGATGATGTTTTTTTTTATGCTAAGTGGTATGGTGGTGGTGTTAGAGGAGCAAGAAACACACGATTCACCTGATGGAAAGTAGTTACCGTGGCTAATGTACGTGTGCATTACCAGGAGCGTTACACCGTGCTGTCGACCTTGTTGGAACCTTCTAATGCCCTTCTTGCAGAACCTCATATTATAATCGCCTGGAAAAACCATAGCAGGGAGTTCAGTCCACAGCTTAAGCGTATGGATGAGAAGAAGGGATGTTCGCGTGATTTGGCTATAAATTATGATAAAAAGTAACGGTTGATAATTAGTAAAACGAATTCTTATTTTGTAGGATTTTAAAGCAGGTGTCTTCACAGGTCGATGCGGTTCCCTATGAAAGTTCGAAATATGGAAAAAAAGTGTTTTCGTAAAAAATGTCCCTTACTGGGTTTTGAATTTGGGCAGCCGTACAGACGAGAGCTTTCTAGTCCCATCAACGACCATATAATCAAATGGTAGTCGAGTAGCACCGTTTGTTGAATGGGAAAAAAGGATACCAATAAAGATAAGGAGTCGGATTCTCACATAGGAAGGTATTTCCCAGGACGAGGAAGTTCATTCACACTGGGGAAAGCCTGACTTTATATCATACGTTATGTAATTATTTTTGTATAAGCTTTATTATGTGTGAATGTGCGAGGAAACAATGACAAATAAATAAAGTAACTAATGTTTTTATTTTTATTTACGTAATAATATTGCATAATTATAATTTATAACTCACATCTGTATATTTAGTAGATATTATTATACCCGAAAATATGAGAGGTGAAAACTTCGGATGTAATTGGGATTAACGAATAAATGATTTTATTATAATATAAATAAAATATGTCACCGTACAGATGAAAGCAGGGCGAAAATTACTAGTCTAAAATGTAATTTGTACACAATTAATGAGTTTAAAAAGGCATGTTGTACCTACTGGTAGGTAGCTATTACCTTTTCCTAAGTACGTCAATGTGACGTAAATTCATTAATTAGTACTATTAACTAGTTTATTAGCGTGCCGTTTGTATAATCGCAGAATAATAAAACAAAAGAATTAGTCACGATTGTTACCATAACGGAGGCTTCTACTACAACCTGGACCCTTATTTTGAGTGACAAACCGTTTTGTAAGGACGCGCGTTCGTAAAAACTGACACATTAAACTTTTCCGTCCCAGCCGAGCACCTAGTCCAACTTGGGAAGTACCTACCTCCGCCCTACAGAAAACCGCGGTTACAATAACCTCTTGTTGTGTTCTCGGCGCGGCGGTGAGTAGGGTAGCCAGAGCTCTTCGGAGAAGTTTTGTGCTGTCAGTTGTAAGACCAGAGGCTTGTCCTGCTTGTCTCCTGCGTTGACGGCAAATAATCTCTCTGTTCTTAAAGGGTCGGCAGCATGAGTGTGACTCCCCTGGTGTTGCACTCATCCGTAGGCCACGGTAACCACTTTCCATCAGGTGGGCCGTGAGCTTGTCTGCGATCTAAGTAGTACAAAAAAAACTTCGTCTAGTTATACGTCAGTTCTCTTTTCTTTGTTAACCAATTGGAATCCACCGTCTTCACTTCACGTTTCGACTGTGTTTAAAACTCGATGTCAATCAGAACAAAGCCCCTGAAGATTTTAAAATTCGTTGGGGTATTATTGTACCCATGGGTGTACCCTTCGGGCCCCAGCCCCATCTCACTTACAAGTCTGTATATCTACTGACTGTAGGACAAGGCAGGTTTTTCTCTTGGGGTTGGGAGTTTAGACGGCAATCTCTACCGTAAAGCTAGCCAAATCAAATTACCTATAGAAAAAAGGAATAGGAGATCAGACCCTGAGTTCCAAAGTGCAAGAGATGATAGATAGAGAAGTTACAACCAGCAATGGTGCTCGGATGAAGAAGAAAAATAACAACTCTGCATCACTCCGCTATACAATAACAAGGCTTTCAGAAAATTATTATGAAGTGTGAAAAACCCATACAAATATAGCTAAGGCTACGTCAGTACTATAAATCTATTCTGTGTTAAGGCTTATAGTCACTGAGACAGTACTTATCTGATATGTACTATTATTATATTTTAATAGTAACTTTCAACCTAACTAAGCATGGTTGAAATTCTATATTTGCCGTGAATTGACTACTATACACCTTCACAACCCACTACCGATATCGAAGTAGTTAGACAAATTCTCGCACCTTTTAGGGCTCCAACTACCCGTAACGAATGTAGTGTTAAGAATGGTCACACATCCCAAGACTGCCCTCTAGACAGGTGTCAATTCGTTAGCCGGCGTATTGTTGAATAGAATGACTAGCGTATGGGATATGACGTATTTACGTAACTTCTTCATCCTAAAGTTAATTCCCAGTCGCATCCGAAGCTTTCACCCCGGAGTCTGGGGTCCGCTTTACCAGTCTTAACTGCGGATTTGGCTGGACCTCGATATTTTCAGTTGACAGCAGAAGATTTGACGTTAATTACATACGTTGACGTATGTCATAAACGTCAAATCTTCTTGTAACTTAAGGTCTCTGCATACGTAACGGGTTTTTTTCACGGACGGGACGGGACGTGAAGTTTTGGAAATATCGTTTCATACAAAATGTATGCGGCAATGCATATGTCACGGGGCCACGGACGGGACGGGACGGGACGGGCCGCATACATTTTGCTTTGGTGAAAAAACCCGTTACGTATGCAGAGACCTTTACTTTGTTCCCACATAACCACGAGCCGCTCCCTAGTTTCGTTATCACCATTGCACTGTGTTCCTTGTTGTGAATAATTTGTGACCCCATGCATCCTTAATCAGCTGTGTGCCATTAGTAGTCAGCGAACGATAACATCATGTGTCATATGAATGTGCTGCTATAATTAATATCCTTATTTACTTACGCATTGCTATCTTATGAATAAACTTTCCATTTGTGAGCTATCTACGTGTTTGTAGTTCTACATGTATTATGTTCATGTTTTATAAGTGTAAACATTTTTATTCATATTATATTGACTTGACCTGTGTATTTATCAATGTAATGGTCTCTTTCTAATCATTATTGACACACTTCTAGATGTCTGGGTTGTTAAGAATTTTGCAAAACAAGAACTCGAAAACAAGGCGAAATTCAACACACTCTCGCTGCTGAAGATAATCATTACCAGTTTCTTTCTGGTTAACTTTGACACAGGTTCCATCTGACTTCCCCGAGTTAAGAAATATTTGGGCGAAGCATATGGCACTCAGGAGAACCCGGGAGACATAAGTGAGTGTGATATTTGATATTTTCTTGGGTCACTGATCCCGGTATTTAGTTGTATAAGATTTTGAAGTATTAGCATGTAACTTTCCCATATATTTTAATAATTCTATATTATTTGAGATTCCCGTTGGTCAGATCGAGACTCAGATCAGATTAGAACTAACGGGAAGGGCCGAATACTAAAATGAAATATGGGAAAAGTCGAAAGATAAATTTTAATAAAGTAGCCACCAGTAGCGAAAGGTGAAAATTTTCAAAAGGAAAACGACAATAGCATATTTGTATGGAATTATAAAACATCTCTACCACGGCTTCCCTTTGCAGAGCAAGTCGTCAGGAATCGGGTTATAGGGCAGTCCAGTCCAAACCGATTATATTGATGGTGGGTACCTACCAGACGACAGTTCAAGGAATCAATACCCATCAGTGTTACATGACGTTTATTAAACGTTGAAATAGATAAATCCGACTTTCTGCGTCATTTCAAATAGAAGTTGACGTTAACAATACAAAAAATAGGCAATAACTGGCTATTATCAGCTAACAATGAAGTTGACTGAGGGCAACAGGTTATTGCGGTGAAGCGTGGTTCTCATACAATAGTTAGCAACATGATAACGTAGCAGTTATCGCAGCGGTGCACGTGCCGCCGAAAATGTTATAATTATTTAATTGTAACAGTACCAATAATATTTCATCATACCGTTTATAAATTGTGTACATATCTGACTTCTGACTTTTTTGAACTGCAACAAAGATTTTAAATAAAATTTAATGGATGTTTGTTAACATTAAAGATAGTATAAGGTAAGCATTTTATTATTGTACCTACTAGACGACCTGCCCCGGCTTTGCCTGTGAAAATTTTTGATAATTTTCAAATAAGGTATATATTAATAGGTATGCCGGATTTGTTGAAATTGATGATAACTGCTCCGCTCCCTTGAGGAGTAGCGTGATAAACTTTAACCTATAAACTTCCTCGATGCTATTCAACCCAAAAAGATTCTTTCAATTCGAACAGTTGCTGTTCCTGAGATCGGAGAGCACATAAAGCCGTCAGTCCCGTAGCGGTAACTGCAGTTAGATCAGTTGTTGGACTTTTAGGGCTCCAGCTACCCGTAACGACTGTCATAGTTATTTGTATGGCAACCGGGACTGACGGCTTTATGTGCTCTCCGATCTCAGGAACAGCAACTGTTGCAATTGCAATGCATCGAAATCGCTAATGAGCGGTGGAGGTTCGAATTGGCAGTAGCTTCAAGAAAAATTCAGTCAAATCAGCAGTTGAACTGGCAAAAACGGATCACAGACTCCGAGATGAAAGCTCTGGGAAGCGACTGGGATTAGCGCTAGGAAGGGGATAGTGAAGCCTTCTGAAGAAAAAAAATAGTTTACTTGTGGTTCATAAAAGAAAAATGTCTATGCACTAGATGGCGTCTAGTTGGCCCCTCACTACGAATGAGTGCGAAACAATTGCTGGTGAATCTAATGATTACGGAAGTCGTTGAACACTATATGAGTCATTTATGTAAGATTTAAAAAGAAAACCACCTAGGTTTTTGTATACATTTTAATTCAAGACATTACTATGAGTGACTAATGAGATTGTGAAGCGCTATTCTGTGTTTCGTCGTAACTTTTTTAACATTTATTATGCGCATCCGCGGAAATTTTTATGAATGCAAACTGCCTGTAATTGTGACGTAATCCAGTGCGAAGTTCAATTGGGTGCTTAAGGATTAAGTATTTTGTATATAATGTATTAATAGATATATGCTTGCTATAATAATACTGCCTCGCTGGTCTAGTACCTAGATAAATATGTTTGTAGTCAGAAATCTGATATTTTGCTTATATCACCACACACTTGTCTACATCCAAATGTTTTCACGAATTCTCACGTTTATAATTCATTTAATCAATGAATAGACTATCGCAGTCCACTGCTAGACATAGACCTCTCTCAATATCAGGAGGCTTCGGTTTATTGTTTCCACGCTGGCCAGACGGGTTGTTACAGGGTTTTATTACTTTTATTTCGAGGTTTCCTGCCCTCACAGTGAAATCATCTGCTTATTTTTTCGTTAGTCGCCTCTTGGATGACCCTTTGGATGAGATGAGCTGGTAATAATTGTGTTCTTTCTCCTATATCACACGGATTTAATATCTTGCTGAGAGAAATTCAGTTACTCTAGGGCGTCTGTATTAACACATGGGCTACTTTTATTCTTGGAATACTTAAGTTCCCATGGGGTTTGCAGCCGCGGACAGCAGCTAGTTCTTCTAGCTAGTCTTCTAAAAACGTAATTGTTTTGAACCGGGGCTTGAGGTTAACCAGTCGACCTTACACCTCGATTTCTAACCACAATATTTCCCGTGCGATACTAATGAAGACACGATGATCCCTCTCATTCAGTGACCTCATGGATTTGTGTACTGTGTTTGTGGATCTATTAGAGATAATTAGTTATTCAATCATGTTGTTATAAGCTAAGCGCGCCACTATATTGCTTTTATCGGAATTCATAGTTCGTTGGGGCATTTCGTTAGTGCGTTTCTCTCTGATTAGCATAGGAGAAGGTCGAGAGGTAGTTTTCCCTTCTCTGAATTCTTTTGGTTTGATAGACTGGTGTGACACACCAGCCCCCCTAGATAAGTGGCAATTCGTTGCTCGGCATATGATGGAATAGAATGCCAAATGTATGGGATTTGACGTATATGACAGGCGTCAACGAATGTCAATAACGTCATATCCTATACATCTGTCATTCTATTCCATCATTGTCTAGAGGGGCAGACAACGTAAGTGGCGGTCTTGGATGCGATTTGTACTTGGGAACTCCACTCTTTCTCTGTTTGACTTTTGGGAAAGCCTGCGTCAGCGCAGCGCCTCGTCCATGATTCGACAGGACATGTTGAATAAAATTGGGATGGGAGGGACAGAAAATCTTGATGGAGCCAGTTAAATAATTCACTAAAGAAAAAAAAAAGCAAATGGTATTTATTCAAGACGCCGCGAGACGTCACATACTTAATCATGATGCAATAGGAAGATACTATGAACATATATTATTCAGGTTATCGTTGCATGAAAATGTCAGTCGCGTCGTTATTGCTGATATTGAGTCACGCGCGATGAATTGACAATGAACACTTTTGAGTCGGTACCTAATAGGTACTTGTGCTAATTGGTAGGATTTAACGATATAATGAAGCAATGACTTTTTAATCAACAAGTTCGTTGTAACTTGTGATGTGTACTTTTGAAAAACATTATACAATCATACACTGGCATCAGGTTGGGTATATAGGCTTCACCAAACTTCACTTTCTTCGTTGCCCATACCAAGCTCATAAACAAGCTGTTAGTACCTGTAATATAATTAAAAAGAGACGCGTGGTTCCCGGCAGAGTAGAATTTCAGCCACCCTCTTTCCATGCGGTGTCGTACAAGGTGACTAAGGGATAGGGCTATTATTTAACGTCAGACAGATATATACAGCCCAGAGTCAGCCTCAGATGCATGGCTCGAGTCAATACTTAATAGGGCTCGGTAATAACGCCAAGACGATGATGATGACTCTGACACCAGCTTCTTTGATAGGTTACACCTGGATAAGGGATAGTGTGGATAAGGATTTTTTATATTACTGAATCTAATTTTAACTGTGAAGCAATTTAAGACATCCGTCCGTCTTCGCGGTTTCGAGTAATATTTACCTAGTGTTTTTAGTTTTGACCTAGCCTATTACATCACTTGTAACTCTTGTTATCAATCAGACGTCAGCCTCATAAGTAGGTAAGTTGATAAGATATCGATCTTTATCAATTTTGATAGGCTTCGATTAGCGTGTTTTATACTCATAACTATGGATGCAATAATGAAGTGCAGTAAAGCAATGATTCATTTACGAATAGTGTTGTTGCAGTATGTTAATTCTGTTTTTTTTTATCTGGGGAATTACCTCATCAGCTTCTCGCTGAGCACTCCACGAAACGTTTACACTTGTCTGAGCTGACGGAATTCCCTCTGTTTCCCGATCGTTGCATATTCATTGGAGAGGCATTGCCACCAACTCCCGGCAGATCTTGTTCACCATTTCTGGTAACCACTTCCTATTAGAGAACGAGTACAAGAGATACGCACATCACTTCTACTGGTCGGTTAGGTATTATAGCAACGGCAATGGGCTCCTGGATTGTTAGTCCCGGAAGCCGGTGGTAAAAAACCCAGATATCGTTTTTCATGCATCATGCTATGCGACCCATTCGGAAGACGGTAAAAATCGGGTTATAGGGACCATTCGCCACTGGTTACTACCAATCCAATTAATGGGTGTTTCTTATAAACAGAATATTACTTAATTAGATACATTTTCACCAGAAAGTGTGTGTGTTTCCCTGTGGTCACAAATGTCACTATTTATGACCGTTTAATAAAGTTGCGGATTGCTCGCACGCGCACCCTCACTGGTTGACCTAAATACATAGCCTTTGCAGTTGCGTAGAGATGTGGCATCTTTGGCGGTATTTTACCGTCTCTACCATGGTGAATGTTCTGATGAGCTCTTCCAAGTAATCCCACCCTCTCCTTTCCTATATAGGACAACACGTGCAGGACTCAGATGCCACCCGCATACGGTGCAAAATATTCCATCAAGAACCAAGCGATTCGGCGACTCCTTCTTCTGCCGCACTATTAAGACTTGGAATTCCTTACCAGCTCACGTGTTTCCCTCCTCCTATAGTCCCGGGTCCTTTAAGCGGGGCGTGAAAAAGCATCTGATGAGGCCGTCAAGCTGAGTGCCACCATTGTAACATGGTACATGTCTGTAATGGTGACCCTCTTTTCAGAGACTTTGCCTTCAGCTTACCATCAGGCGAGGCAAAGTCAAATTGACGTGTCCTATATATAAAAAAAAAAAAAAAAAAAAAAGATACCGGCCAACATAAAAAAAGTGTTAATGAAATAAGTTTTCAGGGTACAGAATACACACTAACCATACCTACGGGAAGAAAATCCCCGACTAACCCAGTATCTTTTTGTAAGTTGATTTTTTTAGACATTTCTATGATCTTTCCTTCTAATATTCTAAAGTTGCCCAGATTTACCGCTAAGCGCTTTAATATCACGTTGATCACTACTTTACACTTATAAAGTTTTATGGTGTAGCGCACCATGACTTTAAAGCTTTTCTTAGTTTCAAAGCGTTTCGCTAGATGTCGCTAGTGTATGAAAAATAAAGCTTCCATAGATCATTAACAGATGGCGCTACTTGTTTCAAAGTAAACATGTTGATCGTAAGTTCATTTAAAACAGTGGGATAGGATTATGATTAGTAGGTGAGATTTGATTATGGTTATCATTTTTGCTTCTAAATTCAAACAGTGGGATAAGTTAATCATTAATGTAAACATTATCCTACGAATATCGTAAGTGTGTATCTTTGTGAAGTGTTTTGGATGTTTCTTTTTTTTGTATTTTGTTACTCCATTAGGTTCAAATGACTGGCAGATTTTTTTTCTGTACTAACTCCTTTTAATCCCTTTTATAGGACTTTGATACGGTGTTCACTATCGTCTAGGTATTTTTTACAAAAGGATTA
Source organism: Eilema depressum (assembly GCA_914767945.1). Taxonomy (NCBI): domain Eukaryota; kingdom Metazoa; phylum Arthropoda; class Insecta; order Lepidoptera; family Erebidae; genus Eilema; species Eilema depressum. Next base: position 13,756,327 of record OU612026.1, read on the forward strand.
TAGTGGTGGGTAAAATATTAAATTTGATTAGGTGTAAAGAGCACTGACTTTTCGCAAGGAGTACCCTCTAAACTTACATCTGAGTCACAAGTCGCAGTCATTGTCACAACGTCAGTAATAATGATAAAATTGATTTGAATAAAAATGTTATGATAATTCCAAATCGTGAATTTCAAGATCGTTATCGCGTAAGTGATACCTTTGGTAGTGTAAAAATAATCATTGATTACATTGACCGTTTCTTATCAGGAGAAAAGTCTATTGAGATCGAGGAGGTTGTATACCTACAACTTAGAGGGTTAAAACTCTTTTTTACTTTAATACTTTTTTTGCATTTGCGGTAATTGTAGTCAGACAGAGCAGAAAAATTTTCGGTGGTAAATATTTGTTTGTTTTCACGACTAACTGTTGTTTCAGCACCGAAGATAAAGTCAGCATAAATTCAAGCTTTACGTATAGTTAGCGTTAAAGTATTTAGTAAGGGTAATTTCAGGATTAAAAATCTGACCATAAATCTATTTTAAGCCTAAAGACCGTGTACCGACATATTTTTCAGTAAGTAAGTAGTAGAATCTGCCAACAATATTATATCAAGAGTTAACTTACCTTTAAACCTTTACAAAGTTATGATATACTTACATCATATTACCCCCATAAATACCACAGGGGTAGGAAGAAGTAGGTATGTAAACATCCACATTTTCGCCAATTCTATTTTTCAGGCCCGTAATAGGTAACGAGCGTATTGCCTACAGTTTTGTACATTTTCTAACGCATACACCATTAGCTTTCGCATGGAAAACAATCCTTTAAATAAAGTTGTGAGTTTGTGAGTCACTACAAATTGTTCTAAACACCAACACTTTATTTGTGATCAAAAACTGGATTTAAATTTATGAATTTATTCATCTGTGTTTACATCCAATGAGGTAAAAATACATTGGATAATGAGCCTTAGTTCATACCTGTAATGTTACAGATAAGACAGAGCCTTTCTCAATAACTTGTAGACTACTTTTGCGTTCGAAATCTGTACGTAGCACTATACTACCCAAAAACTTCATGATACTTATTGTAACATAAATCCTAAGTTCTTATGCTGATTATAATTTATTGATGTATGCGGGTTAGCATGGCAATTAAAGCGAAATGTCACTGGTTGCAAGTACGCATTTAGTATACGTAGGTGCTTATGCCTACTTAGCGTATGAAAATATTGTAAACAGGAAAGTTTCCAAGCACGCGCTCCGAGCTCTGTGTCAAAGGTTACAGTCGAGACCTTAACCTCTTTTAATATTTATCTCTGTCTCGTTGGCTGTTTCATGTATTTTTAGATTTTCGAGCACAGCATAATCATTCTATTTTTAAATTGATCATTGTAAATGAATGTTTTTTTTTAAAGTATAAAAACATGTCATTTGTGGTCTTATGAATCTTAGGTGGCTTTGGGAATAAAATACAGAAATAAAGTAGATATTTTTTTTATTAACTTACTCTTTTGTATTTTTTTCACAATTCTGTGAACTCTTGGCAACGATAAAAATATAACAATACGAACTTGTTTATGTTCGATACAACATTTCTTATACAATAATATTATTACTCTTTAATATCACAAGTACACTTATATCCTAATTTTTATTAAAGCTTTCAAGTTTTAACTTACGAACTATGTTTTTTAAACTATTCTAACTGTGTGAGATCTATAGTTATTTTGATATCGTCAACATTAATCACTGTAACTTGGATGATAGCGGACACATTAGTGCGCGTGCGACTCCGAACGGTACTGGAACAGATGTGACCGCGGAGCCGGGTCCACCAGCTCTCTAGTCACAACTGTTTACCATGGCCGCCACACTGCAGGGCTCTTGAAGGTGTTGGTGGTGCAGTCCAGAGGAGTTGCTGTGTGCATATGCACGGGTGATGCTGGTGGTGATGGAGTCACATATCCAGAGGTTGAGGAGGCAGTAGACAGAGCAGGGCTGGGCGGGCTCGCTGGAGGAGTGTCTGCTGCTGCGGCCGCACGCTGCATGTCGTTGAGGCGGTGTCCCAAGTGTGTCATGAGCTGAGTTCCAAGCCTCACATCAACTCCAGGAATGGAGGCCAAGCAGCGGGATACTTCGTTGGCGGCGTGTGTGAATCCAGCACGGAAACGGTCAGCATCCACTGTTGTGTTCAGCGACAGGCGACGCTGGCGGCGAAGCTTGTGAAGGTGGCGAACGGTCAATTCCAAAATATCGGCTTTCTCCAATTTTGCAACATTTTCTCCTTCAGACTGAAGAGCGCTGACCATTAACTCCTTGAGTTCGTCGAGGCAGCGGTTGATGCGAGCGCGCCTTTTGCGCTCAAGCATCGGCTTCATCACTTTGCGGTATTGATAAGTGCGCGAGACTGGCTGCGGGCCGTCGTCTGCGATCGAATACGCGATCTCGTAAGACATGTTGGACATTTGTGTGAGCGAGTGGGGAGTGTGCGTTAGCGTTGAGCGTTGAACGCGGAATGCGACGGTTTGCGCCAGGCGGGGGTTTATATAGCGCGCTATCGTGGGAACGCATAGAGCCGTCGAGTTCCCACACGCGCCACCTGTGCGGAGCAGCTGCCGGCGCGGGGCGCGGGGGGACACGCGCTCGTCGCGCGTGCGCGCCGTAAACAATCGTGCGCCGCACGCCGCGACGCCTGGCCTCGGTAATTGCCGCTGTTGCGGATTCTATGCTAACTCGCTACCGTCTAACCTATGACTGTTTAGATAGCGCCTTCTATATATTCTGACTCGACACCACCGTTCGGATCGGTGACCTATGTATACGATTAAGTTTCTTACAGACTAAATTTCTGACTTTGATATGGTGAGTCAGTGAGTGTGACTCGCGAGAAGTTCCATCCTTTTTTTGTATCCTTTAGTTAGATATTTTAGGGTAAGCGGCAATTATGAATGGTAGAAAAGCTGTTTACAAATTAATCTTCGTAGCAGTTTGTAGCTTTTGCCTACAGCTCGGTTCGTAGCAAATATTGTCACTTCAATTAATTAAGTGCGATTGCTACAGATTTACAGATCAAACAGCGCTTCTATTTCATCATATCTGTATTTAATTAGAGCTGGCTCTAATTAAGAACAGATTTATGCATCGATGTCGCAATGTACTGTCGGTGTAAAGCGATCAATCAAGTGCCGAGCCGACGGCGCGGGCGCACAACTCTCACAACACAATGGGCCGGCGTCAATTATGCTCTGATCGGCTTGCCGGCTACTGTTGGCACTCATCAATCACGGATTACGCGCCGTAATAATTATTGACGGATAAAATTACAGTCGCGATCGCGCCCTAAATGAGGGTATTATGTTGCCTCATGACGATCGAATACATTATTATGTTTTGCAACGGGGCCTCTGTACCGAGTAGGTACTTACTTACAAGCCTTGTTTGTGTGTATGTGTATTTGGATGCGCCGGCGCCGTCGGTAGCGGTCTTGCATGTAGGTGGGTATTAGTCAGAGCTACGCGTCGAGTGGGCGCTCTGCCTACGCAGCACAGCCGAGATAATGTATGTCCACCGCGTCCGGTATCGACACGCGCTCATTATCAGGCTTTCTCCGAAATACACCCACTTTGACACTTTGAATGTTTATATGGACATACGTTACACTTCAAATAACTACATAATGTACCTTACGCCTTTATAAAGGATGACTTGATAACGCATTTTTGCTAACTGTATCATTATTTTCATCTTTAAAAGTTAGACTGTTAGATTGAATTGTATTACAAAACGCATTTAGTACCCACTACTTTACTTACTGTACTTATTGGGTCATATAATATAGGTAGGTATAATAAAAAATCCATTGGGTTAATGTAGCAACGGAAAAATGTTAATATATCACTCACTAATCATCATCGGAAGTGGGTCTTGTATTGAAGCGTGCGCTCTGAACTTGTATGACTATTGTCGTACATTAATATCTTCATACATTAACGTGTGGAAAGTTTGTAAGTAATTATTGAGTTTTTGAGTTATCTGTGGCTTGCTATCACTGTTATCGGTTAAAAAGTGTTATTGACCCTTTGATTGGTCTCTCATGTGTGTATAACCCGAGAGGTAATTTACATTTATATTCACGAATGTAACACCCCGAAGGGGTTAGCAGAGGTGTATTAACAATTAACACTCATATTTCGCATTGATTTTCGGTCTCCATGTAGTAGGGGGCGAGCCTATTGCCTGCAAGCGGGAACTTCGTCATGGGCTATATATTTACTGTCGGATGAAGAATGCTTATTCTAATAGAGAAACTTGATTCCCATACAAACATGGACTTGATAATGATACAGAGCTAAAAATTAGGAATAATTAGAGCGTTTAGAATGATTTAAAGGCCTCATTTTCACAATTATCAACAATGACCTAATCAGGTATAGGTATTTTGTATGATTTGTTATCCTACGCAGAGGTTCAGTTTTATGTTAATTTCTGAGTAAATGTATTTTTTTCTTTTGTCAGGACGGACAATTCAACAAATCTTTATTTTTAATTCTGAAAACTTGCACAAACTCGAATTCTTAATGTGAATCTGAAGTGGCGGTGTTTTAGTTCAGGCCTGGGTGCTAGTACAGCATTGTTATGGTACCGCTACTCTCAACAAAGAGTCAGAAAATGATAATAGAAATAAATGGTTTCTTTAAATTTCACCGGTTTTTCTTTAAAGAAGTACTAAAACCTTATTACCTACTCTAGTTCTTTTCTCTAGGGTTAATTGTTTTACACGTTTTACTTTATGTTTACGTATTGTAAAGTGTTTTTGCTCGGGATTACCATTCCTTGAATTTAAGTAGACTATTTAGCCCATTGTTTTTTTTAAGGTAGACGATATTTTTATACGTAGACTGGTGTCTATAATATTAGTATAATTATGCAAACTGGTCTGACAAGCATTTTTGACGCTATTAAAAAAAAAAAAAAAAAAAAAGTTTCTAAGTATTTATATCCGCATTCTAGATTCCATAACACAAGCGTATTAAGCTTACCATGGGTCTAGATAGCGTTGTGTAGAATGTTGTAGAATATTTATTATTTATTTATTTATTATTATAAAAAAAATGGGATAGGCCATCCTTATTACTTGGGGGTTAAAAAAGAGTGTGATCAATTCTCAAATCTATTAATTATGCACAAAGTTTTTCATAAGCATCGGTCAAGCCGTTTCGAAGTAGTTTTTAGATGATCACTATGACACCAGAATTGTTATGGCAAATATTCAAACATTTTCACAAACTATCACATTTTTATAATATCAGTAGGATTAGTTGTGCCCGTTACTGCTTTTTTATTCTTTGTCTGTCACCAGTCACGAGGACGATACGATTCGTGCTGTCTTACCTTTCGTGACTATAATAATAATAAATTATTTATTGCTGCCGTAAAAAAACCCTAGTAAAATATACAATTGATATAAATGTAGGTGTATGTTCACAGTAATGAAATTAAAACAATAGATAATTAAATAATAACAAATTAGTACATAATTTATAAGAATTTTATCATAATAAATTAAATTATTATATCCAGCAGAGAACTGAAATAAGATAATTGACACAATAGCAGAAAATAATTAATTGACGATAATAATGAAATAAAAAAAGAACAACTTACAAGTACCTAATTAAATTTTATAGCAATTAAAGTAATATCAGTAGATGGCTCCACCATCACCCCCAGATGGGCATTAAAAGAGAGAAGAAGAATTTGAATAAGGTCAGTTAGTTCGAGCATTTCCCCTGTAAGGGACTGGTCACGGGTGGAAGTCCCGACTTCAGCATTCACTTTTACCAACCTAAATGGATTTAATTACAAGTAACCTAATCACATGCATGCTAATGCTATGAGAAATGATTATTAAAATATTGACGAATTTTTGAATGACATTCTAACACTGATGCGAATTATTTTGAATTGTATTTGATAACAATTATTTCATTATGTAAAATTTGTACGCCATAATCGGCAGAATATGTGATCCGACCCTTACATGTTAACATCATTTTTGTACCATATTGAACAAATAAAGAATTTTGAACTTTTGAACTTTTTGAACACAATCACTCGATGGTACTAGTAACGTATAAGTGTGTCAGTCAGTAGTACCATCAATGGTAGGTACTTCAGCGAGTAAACACGGGATGGAATATTTTTTTTTTTTAATGGTACTAGTAACGTATAAATGTGTCAGTAGTACCATCAATGGTAGGTACTAATCAATGGTACTACTGACATAAAGGGGAATGTCTGTAGATATTATAGTATCAAAAATACCGTCGTTCTTACCGGTTACTATAGTATCCAAAAGTAAATAATGTAGATATTACCATCTAGCTTCGTCCAAAGAACAAGTTTATTAGTTTCCAGTATTAAGTTTCATCATCTTTCGTCACTAGAATGATGTGATTGAAATTTGACGTCACTGGTGACCGCATCAACACAAGTTCAACGTCACAAGTATTTATTATTCATTACTGAAGATTGCGTCACACATGACATCACTTCACCTATGCGTATGCGCACCGCAGAAACATAAGATGTGTCATGTACTTACCTATTGCGAAAAATAAGAAATATTTACGCGATATCTATACACTTGAGACTGCATAGTCATCACTAGTTATACTCGAAGGTTAAATATAGATAAGTGACCGCATATTATTATTTTCTTTAAAAAAAGTAGTTATGTATATATTTTTATACTCAGAATCTTCATTACCGCATCCGAAGCTTTCACCTCGGAGTCTGGGGTCCGCTTTTTCAGTCTAACTGTGGGTTTGGCTGAATTTCGATATTTTCCGTGAAGCGACTGTCATCTCACCTCCATAACCCATGGCGATATAGAAGTATTGCTCCAACTACCCGTCAGACCATAGATTTTCACATGACAACCGAGACCGACGGTTTAACGTACTCTTTGAAGCACGACCAGACCAGTGCAAATAACTATATTCATGCATACAAATATTTGCACTGAGCGGGCATCAAACCTACGCCCCTTGCCTAGCAGTCGCTTTCACTACCCCCACGCAACAAATGCTGGAGAGATTTTTATAATCTAAATATTTGCACTGAGCGAGAATCAAACCCGTAGCAGTCGCGTACACTACCGCCACGCGCCAAAGGCTAGAGATTTTTATACTATAATATTATGTTATAACTCCGGACACGTATCTTGGACCTAAATCGCAAGACAAACGAGGCTCTGGCGCCCGCGGATTGCTTTGTAATAATCTATGCTTGGTGAATTTGAGTTCGTCCACCGCAGTAGCACCCCGTACTATCCTCAAAAGACACCCAAGAAATGTGTACTGCGCGTATAGGGCACATTTTGAGCGTGTCCGGAGTTGTACTATTGTAAGGTGGTTAATTATTATATACCTACCAGACTTCAACGAATATGCATATAAAAGGACAATAATGAGGATATAATGCGGTGCTCGCGCATGTCATTATTATAATGCAGTAAATATTACGTAGTTTATGAATCTCAATGCTATGACGCATTGGTTTTCATGTTACACTCACAATATAATATGTAGGTATATAATACTTACGTGTACCGGTCTTATTGGAGATCTATAGGGGAGGCCTATGTCCAGTAGTGGACTTCCTATGGCTGAAATGATGATGATGATGAATACTTCCGTAATCATGAGGGTGAGTCCGGTGAATTATCGGAGGGTTACATAATTATAATTGGAAAAGATTTTTATTATGATTTACGACAAACAAATGAAGTATTTATGTCTGCAAACAAAATCTTAGGAATCGAATCACATCAAATTTTAAAACTGTCGTAATGAATTGAAATTATGTACCTAGTACCTATGTTTTTTTAATATTTGGTCCGTGTTGACTGCACCTTGCTAGATGGAAAAAGCTGAGATACAGTCCAGAAGATACGGGCCACCATTTTTGACGCTACTGACCTTAAAATAGTGGTCCCTAACTTGACGGCCTTGAGAGATCTGATGCTTTTTCACGCCTCGCTTGAAGGCCCGAGACTGTTGGAAGAGGGAAACACGTGCGCGGGCAGAGCATTCCAGCTCTTCATCGTGTGGCAGAGGAAGGAGACCTCAAACCGTTCGGGACGGGACCGTATATTACAACCGAATAACAATTTTATTAATTTGATATCACTCAACTGATCTGCTGGTGGCCTAAGGGTACTGACAGTAGAACTATTAAACTGCTACTTGTACGAGTAATACCCTCGGGCCTCGTGAGCAATTTGTGTTTTTATGTGAAGATTATTTTATATATTTTTTAAATATTATGTAATAGGTAGATACCTAATTAAAATGTTTTTGTAAGCACGTTAGCTAAATAACTATTTTGATGAAATCTTAATTTTATACCTACGCTAAATAGTAAGCGGCAACCTCTTCTGCTAGACGATGTTTGCAATACTAGGGTCATTATAACTTGCGCGATACCTACCTATAAATAGATGGCGGGTCATTGCTTGACCTCCCCAAACATGCACGTGTATAAACAAAACTCAACGCTCATTTCAAACTAATAGTGTGGTATAAAACTAATAAGTATAAGAGAATAAACACGGTATCGTATGATAACGATGCGGTTTCGGCACGGTTTCAATTACCTAACCTCGTGCGGTTTGGTAAACGTATCTATTGACGTTGCATGCACGTAAAATATCAGGCGTGCGCTGTCTGTTTATTATGGGAATGTTTTTGAAAATATAACTGGGGGTCTACCATGATATGTGCATATTGTGCATGTGCGAAAGGCTTACCAATTAGGCAACCTACCATTAAGTCGTGTCCTCTATGAATGGCTAGGTTCAAAAGATCGGACGTGTCCAGCTCAAAACTTAAGTACTTACATAGGTAGGTACGATTGATCCCTTGATTACTACAAGCATCTATAAGCCACCGTCAGGGCTGGGCAAAATATATGCATTGTTTTAATTGAAATGCAAATAATGTATTGCAACTAATTAAAATACGCAATACAAATTATCTTCAAGTACCTAAAGTATTTGAACTATAAAACACAAAATACACTATTTTATCTATTTTTAAAGGAAATACAAAATACAGATTACAAAATTAATCTAGACCAGCTTGGGCTGAAAAGTAGAGGAACACAGGATTAATTGATCAGTAGAACCCAGTTTTCTTTCATGGACACTAGATTTTCAAATGTCAGACGAACAACCTCTCGTTGAAGAGTGAATTAAATCTGTTATAGAAAACAATCTTTCTACAGATCCTGCTGATCATAAACTTATGTTAATGTATTTTAATGTTAAAATGTATTTAAAAGCTTCAATTACTTAAAATACCAATTACAAAATACTTTGGAGTCAGGTATTTGAAATACAAACTAAATTTTGAGGAAGTATTTGAAATACAAAAAACCAAATACGTATTTGTATTTCAATTATGTATTTTAAATAGGAGTAATTCAAATACTGCCCAACCCTGGCTACCGTAACCGCTTACTATCAAGTTAATTAACAAAAACTGGTCATAGGAAGTTTTTAATTATAAAAGTCATATTGCCAAATTTTCCTTTTTCTTAATGTGTATTAATGAATGAAGACATTTAATGTCAATTTGCAATGTTGTCATATAGATAAGGCAATCAGGTTAATCGTCCAAGTCATGTTCGTACAATTATATGCACTTGATTACAATAATAGGAATTTTCCTATTTATACCAGTCTTTGTTTATTGTGTGTTGTGTTATGCACGCGCACGTAATTGTCTATTGATAAATATTTAAATATAACTAAGTAAGCACCTGATAAGGTACTTGTGACTCGGTACTCAAATCGTCATAGATTTAAAGTTGTGGTACGTTTTATGTTCTAAATAGTGATGTGCCGGATTGTAAAAGTTGATATCCTTGAATACGAATCCTCAGTTTCCGTGACCTTGCAAAAATAGTTGACCCCTTCTGACGTCTTACAGAAACTGTCAATAAAATGGGGTCAGAAAAAGGAAAGAGAGGAAATAAACGTAACTACTCCTACGTTAGTTACACAGACCCTTCAAATATATCATTACTGCAACCTAAAGCCCTCAAAACCGACTTCTAAAATATAACATTGCTGTTATAGTAGTATAGTAGTACAGTTACTGAAAGAAGAAGAAACAAATAACTATAAAAAGATAATAATGTCATTAGATGTTTTAGATACTTGAGTACAAAATGCTGATTCAAAATCAGAAAACGATTGTTTCATAGATAACTGTGACGTAAGTACCTATCTATTTTTTATACCTATAAGTGTAAAAACCAAGTACCTATAATTGTATGGTAATCAATCAGTCCGACAACTCCAAATTTAAACGGGAAATCCGTAACCCAGTAAAAGTTGGTGCACTCGATAAGGAGTAAACAAGACAAGGTCCTTTCGTCATGTGGAATATTTATTCAAATCGACTCATTTACTGAGCCTTGTTGTCTGTTGATAACGCATGTTATAAACAGCGCCACTCACACTCATGATAAGCCGTCTGTGTTCCTTTTTTTATTAATAAATATAAGATGATAATCTCTTTATTTTTTCTGTAAATACACTATATCTGGCACGTTTCGTTTATCATTTTAATCTGCGTTTAAGTAGTTAATATTTCTATCGCTGTTATTCACTATATCTAGCACGTACCCTTTATCATTTTATGCTATAAATTGCAAATCAGTTGACAGAAGTTTCGCGTATTTCTTTACTTTTCTGAGTAGTCTATCTTAAAGGTTAGGTACTACTTCATGATAAGTTCTAGTAGAGCATCCTAGTAGCCTGACGAAGGCTTTTTATTATTATATCTGACTTAAAGACACACTCTGACATTAGAGGATTCACTTTAGATTTCCATCGTGGCTAGTATCACACCTTCACTTCAACATTTCAATCTGATACTGCGAGTCTCGGAGAGAGCACATTAAGCCGTCAGTCGGTCCTATTTGCCATACAAATGTCTATTTCAGTTTCGGAATTCGTTACGTCCCCAAAACATTCAACAACAAAGTCTCACTAGAGGACTTCGATATCACTAGTGGTTTGTTGAGATCATCCGGGAGTCGCTTCACGGAAAATATCAAGTTCGGCCGTTTTGTTGTCAGACCGAAAACTGAGTTGGGAAAATTCTCGGAGGATGATGACTACAGGTACTGTACGGCAGTGGCGTAGTGTGAAATTTTTCAAAAGGGAAGTCGGTGGAAAATAATCTTACCTCTTACAGAACGACCATAGCAATTTTGTATGGAATTCTGAGTGTTCTGATTTCAGATACCCACTGAATTTCATATATCTAGGTACCTACTGAATTTCAAATTCTGAATGTTGGATTCCGTATTTATTATTTTAACATCTCTACCCGGCCGGAATCGGGTTAAATGGACACCTCGCCACTGCTGTACGAAAATATGGGCACTGATGTGTTCCGATGTATACTCTAAGATTCCGTAGTTATGGACAACACAAACTGCTCTATATTCATGAGAGTTCAGTGAGCGTTGCACCTTAATGTTTGTACACACATAGTGTCGCACGCGTACTCAGTGTCGAGATTGATCACAATCACGTAGTTCCGTCCACGTGTTGATAAACTTACAAAGTATGCACATACATGATTTCTGAAAATTTTAAACGGTTTATTTTTGTTTAAACCATTTTGGAGGTACTTTTCTAAATTAAATTTATACCGGAATATCAATCAACTAAATATGAAATTAGGGGGTCTATAACTGGCAAAGCAGTCTGACATGTTTTCGGAACAATCCAAGGTCTCAGGTCCATCCATTCGGGAGCTACGATGCCACAGACAGATACAAACGCACAGGCATATAAAACTTATGTCGGGGGTTAAAAACGGAATAAGAGGACCTCAAGCTCCAAAGTAGGTACTAAAATTGGACGCAACTGTGAATTCACTATGAGGAAGATGACTGTAGGTATATATTGTACTTCACAATATTTCATCATGAAATTTACCCACAAAACTACTAGTATTTGAAATTCTCCTTATTATGTAGGTTATGCTAACGCCAACATTGTCACGTAGACGGCTCACAAATTACAAATGTTTATCCTGTTAGCACTACACGAGTATATAATAGTACCTACATATAGATTTGCACATAAATCTAGATACGTGCTAATTGATGCATGTGCACATAATATTGGAAAGCTGATTGCTAAGATAGTTTGAGCACTTACAACTATTAGGAATTTTGATATTCAGATCATTTTGAATACCTTTGTAGATAAATATCAATCTGATGCTGATTTATATTATGTTGTAACTATGCAATCATGTGATTATATTGTTGAAAGTATTAGAGTGTTATAGTTTGAATTCTTTTATTGATTATATTGACTTTGCTTTGAGTAGCTGTAGCCCGCGAAATGCTGACCAGGATCTGCAGGAACCTATTCACGGGATAATTCTCTTATATGCTGCCATCTCTGTGCAAATTTTCATCCATATCTGTTCAGCCCTTCTGCCGTAATTAAGTAACAAACATCCATCTGTCCATCCAAGCTTGAGCATTTATAAAAGTTGTAATAAAATCATTGTTATTAATTTTTATTCGAGAATTTTAGTAGCGAGTTAAGACGGGTTACTATTTCTAGCGATTGAGTAGTGTGTTACGTTAAGTATTGATGAAGTATCAAGTTTCTATCGATATTAAAATGTCAGTGTCCTATCACTGGTATCCGTAAAATAGACAATTTATTCCAGTTGTAAAAAGTATAAAGTCCTAAGCGACATCGACGGTTGGAAGTAAAATCTCTGTACACCAAAACTTCTCTGATTGTTTTTTGAGAACATTTTTCTGTTAACTATCCGTGTCACTTATGGAGTTCTGTCTTTTAACTGTTAATAGACGTCCTCAATTTATCCCAATGAGGAGTTAGTGTCACCCGGCCAGCAGTTTATTGATCTAATCAACGGATATTGGTATCCTTTTGGATTACAGTTGACAAATTGATACACTCGTCGAATCGGGTAATAAAACTGGAATCTCAATATACTAGGGGATTTAATAAGCCTAGGAAGAAGTTAACGAGGTACAGTCGTTTACATAAGCAGTTCATTTATTTGATATTCACCTTATTATAAATTCGATAGGAGTTCTATCTGTCTGTTTATTACTTTTTTACGACTAAACTTCTGAACAGATTTTAATGGAACATAATGACGAGGAATAGCAACTAGGGTCGACTTACGACTTGGTCCTTGCATGCGACAATTCAACATGGATACTACGAATTTATGACTACTTTAGATTTAGCCATAAAGCTGGGGTTTACACATAGTCGTAACATAATAAACCTTTCTATTGCACATTAATTTGTTCACTGAAACGCAATGAACATAACAAACTCAATTAAGTTCTAATTAAAACTTGATTAGAAATTTTGAACAACTACACGATTCAAGAACATTCTCATAGAATGACGATTGTGTTCTCATTCTTTGTTTCATTGTGGTGTCATAATTATTGCTATAGGATTTACAAATGCAAAATAGTAAAATCTGCAGACTGGTAAAGCGGACCCCAGACTCCGAGGTGAAAGCTTCTTTGCGAGGTGAACTGGGATTAACGCTAGGATGTAGAAGAGGATTTACAAATGCAGCTTGCTAGTTGTTGAAGCCTATAATGCTATCATCATCATCATCATCATTTCAGCCATAGGAAGTCCACTGCTGGACATAGGCCTCCCCTATAGATCACCAGTAAGACCGGTTGGAAGCGGCTCGCATCCAGCGCGTTCCCTATAATGCTATATTACATTTTAAATTAGAAGTGGAAGCGTAGTCTTTTACATAGGTAATGTTCATAATAATATTTATGAGGTTTCAAAGCGAGAGAAAGAACTAAGAGAAGATAAATGAACTGTGTGAAAGACATTATGGCTAGTAATGAAATAATAATACCATTTAAATATGACATAAGGATATTATGATGAATGATATAGAAATGATATTTTTTGGTCCACTCACTATCACAATAGTGCAATATCATCAATTTCGATTCTATATTGGGTAAACAAGAGGTATTTTGGAAATACCTACTACATCAAAGTCCATCTTAGAAGAAACTGACATTAGTCATCAGTGAAAAACAGTTCTTGCAAATACATTATCACTTCTGTCATCGGCTGTTTATTGAAAAAATAAACCTACGTTACTACTTCATTACTGAGTTGTAGTCTGGGATACTATTCTACTTGACTATGAAATTCAAACGTCGTGTCAGTTATAACGTGAGTAGATGTGTTGGATTTTAATTGGCTAACATGAAAGATAGAACTAGGTTAATACGAACGCGCATATTTACGTTACAGTTTGTCAAGCCAAATAAGGACCCTGAATAGATGTAGGTACCCACTCTACTCGTTAGTCGCGACTCAGTGACGCACGCGAACTTATGACACGGTTCGTCGCACGTGCCATACAATGCGTAGGCGCACGAGGAAACACCTACTTTGTATTGCTATACCTACTTCGTTTGGTTTATTTTGATGCAACTCTGCGGAATGTGCTTATCTGGATCATATGTTTTGGTGTGTGCTAGAGTAGTATTTATATGAATCAGCTGTATTTACCTAATTTTTGTACCTATATTATTTTTATTATAATATGATGAGTAATAACTATAGGGATGCAAGCAACATAACATACCTACATTTTATCGTAGACAGATCATTGGAAAAACAGTTTTTAAAGTCAACAGATGAATGACTTATTACAAAAGATCACATCCATCGTTATCTAGGAGTCACGAGACGAGAATGACTCATCCATATAGTAATGTAAGAAATTGATTCTTCAATGAGACAGACAATCAGTACCTTAATATTTATTTTTAAAATACCTTCTAAACTTGATTGGCCTAAATATAGAACATTTCGCGAAGACGACGATGATAGAACATTGACAAGAATTGAGGTCAGATGACGAAATAAATCGTCAACAAAACTACAACTACACTTCTACTACAACTAAAACTTCTGAATTGAAAGAGATCCTCCGAATAAGCTTGGTGATCACAGTTGGTAGACGTAGGACTTTTCTTACCATTATGCAGAATCAGTAGTTTAGAAGTAGATTAGCTCGAGTTCATAAGATGGTCGCGCAATACTTTAAAATCCATTACAACATTGAAGCAGAATTATAACACAACTACGGAACTATTTGTCAATGTGGTAGTAGTAAAACTGTATGGTAGTTTGCTACTCAAACATACCAGAATTACTGATGGGATCTGAATGCAATTTGGGACAGAGATAGATAAAGTATAGCCATATAGGGTAAAAACATAGGTTACCTATAGATTGTGAGAACGGAATTAAAATAAGCCTACCAGTAAACATCTCCAGTTGCGAATCGAGATTTCGGGTAAATTGATTCCATGGAACACATCGATTCCAAAATAGCAGTCGAAGACGGTACGCGATATTTAAATTCGACTAAAACCCTACTTGAAGAAAGTCTCAATGACTTCATGGTACCTACGTTTCGAATGGTTCACGGTAGTCCCCTTAGTCACTCTTTTACCTACCTTGTTTTAACAACGGATTAAGAGAAATACCCTGATCGAAAGTTAGAGGGATCCCCTCTTTACAAGACAGTGTTTACTAATAAAAAAAGAATCCTAATTCATCGATTCCAAGAAAATATACGAATTTACGAATAAATAGATGTCGTCATATGTGTTCCGAGTACGAATTCCAATGCCACCGTCACGGTAGATGTTAATACGAACCGTAATTTATTATTCGCCAAATTCTAATTAAGTTTGAATAAACCGGTATATTTGAATAAGTTTATGTATGCGAGAAGTGAAGACCGGTTCATGAGTGGTTAAACGATCACGATTATCATCGACCTTTGCGTGATACATTTCGTTTCACTTGTGACGGTGTATGAGTCACGCATTTTCTTTGTTGATATCACTGGTGATGTAAATACTGTGACGTATGATATTATCGGAAGTAATTAACGTACATTATGTTCAGATTTAGCTGGAACTTTTATAGTTTTCCGGAATCTCCGATTTTAAGCTTACTTCAAATGATTGGGTTTTCTTTGCTGAATATTCGTTGTGATTCATACAGGCTTTAATATCTAACACTGTATGACGAACGTTTATGGAATAGATCCGGGAAAGAAAAGTTGGGTCATATACGGAGGTGGAAAGATTGACAGAGAAAAGAGTAGAGTTGCGATTACTTAACCGACAAACTCAACACTGAAGAGCATTGCTGTTAATTTTTTTTCTAGCTACTAGAGACTTTTCTTTTCACTGTTCCGCTGCGAAGGGTATAGAAAAGAAGATTATTTATATCGACACTGCTTTATGTGGAAGGTATTTCTCCATTCGAAGAGCTAGAAGTTCGATGATGTGCCCTATTTATTTGTGAAAATACGCTAAAATGTGATGAAGCCCAAAATATACAATTCTAAGGTGATTATGTGTAGGTATAGGGTGTTTATAATCATTTGCAAATCAGGGTTTGAATTTAATTGAGCGTAATCAAGGCTTTTTTATAATATTAAATCACTTTAGGCAATTTGTTTATGAATATATCATCATCACGATACAGTTTGTTATAAACTGGTATTTTAAATTGATGTGTTGTTTTCCTGGTATTTATTTTTGTTTTTTTATCAAGTGGTTATAGGATCAGGTGACTATTATGGGACCCTTGCAGGTTCTTTTTTCTACAAAAACAAAGCTTATACACATAAGTACACTTCATAGTAATCGCCACATAATTTGTGAAGAAGGAATAACCATAGAGTAAATACTCGTCCAGCAGTGGACTGCAATAGACTAATTGATTGATTGAAATACTCGTACTCCTTACTTCATATACAATCACTTTTATATTACCTTTAATGAATCTAGTCTTCTTGTGATGTCTATCTAATTCATTTTCTCATTGATTTTATCACATATTAAATACTTTATACTCAAAGTCATATATGTTCAGCATCGACAAAATTACACACAAACTCTCAAAGCCCACTCAAAAAAAACTGACTCGACAAATATCCAAAGTAAACATACAGTGTTCAGTAGTTCGCATGCATTAGCACAGACTCGATACCTAATCCAACGGTCATTTGTGTTCATATGCCATCTCAACCAATATTGTTTTAGCTGCCATTCCTTGAAAATCCTCTTTGCTTTGCCGCCAGAGAGCCGGCTTTCTCAAAGGGCATTCATGAGTCGGTGGCGCCGATATTTGCAACCATCGCCAAATATTTGAGACCAACATGTCGGCCCCAAACTAATGAGTTACATGTGCACACCATTTTTTACATTCCTAAAGCGATAAGTTGTGATTTTTTCACTTCCCATACTTGAGACCATAAAGCTTAAGAGCTTAGTGTTTGTAATGATTGCTGCAGATGTAGTTGCTAATGGATGGTGTGTTGTTGATAGACGGTAGTAGCTGCATACACACTTTTATCTGTATATTTTTCTTAACTTGACTACACCCTACTTGATGGTAAGCTGAGGTGTGCAGTCCAAAGAGTAGTGGCCGGCATTACAGAGGCTGTCTCTACCTTGATGAAGATAGATGTTTTTCGCACCCCGCTTAAAGGACCTAGGACTGTAGGAAGAAGGAACACGTGTGCTGGTAAAGAGTCCCAAGACATAAGCTTGTAAGATTAAAGAAGCAAAATAAAGTATGGTAAGCGATACTTAAGCTTGTGCTAGAGATGTTGATGTTCCTCGTAAGACTACTGGGAAATACAGCATCATGATGATAATGCGTGGAGACAGCAGGAAATCCGTTTAGTTATAGAACCTCTTAAAGCTATTTACATAGAGCAGGGTCCAGTATTGTATTCCCCATTTGTCTAGGTTACGTCCATAGGCGAAACTTTTCAAACGATTTAACAAAGGTAAATATCCTAAACTATACTTAAACGGCTTAGGATTTATTGCTACTTGAATTGTTATTGAAGTAGCAATAAATCCTAAGCCGTTTGAGAATAAGAACGCAGTTGAGAATAAGAACGGATCTCTAAAAGTATAACAGACTGTTGTCTGTTCCACTTTGAGAGATCCGTTCTTATTCTCAACTGAATATTACTCGTAGTTTTATATCCTTACACTTAACACTACTTCAACAAGTTTTATGATAGTACCTACTTGTGGCAGTAAACTCTTCTTTCACCTCTTTACAGTACGAGTATCCTTGCTGGCTTACAACTCAAACGAAACAATACCCCTAACTAACACATGTTCGTTGCTAATTTTCCTCAGAAGTGAACAAAAACTCAACAATGGGTTGTAAAAACAGGTACAGAGGCACAAGTGCATTTTGGAAATAAACAAAGGAGACGACACTTGAGACAGTTACGGCTCTCTGGGGGTCGAGATAATACAATACGGCGCCAATTTTTTCCGACTTGTCAAGTTCTCGAGAGATTAGACGCCACCAGGAGGTGTTGGGACAAACGACGTGAAATGTCTGGCTTTTGTACTTAAACCTCAAGTGTCACGAAGACAAGGCACTTGAATATGACGGCTAATAACGTGCCTTAAAATAGAAACGCCCCTTGACGTGAAGCGGTTTTCTTCACCGATAGCGGACTCTGAACTATAGCGCACTTTGTACCAAAGTTTTTGTATAACGCACTACCGACTATTATAAGGCGTATTTTCCCCGAACGTAATTCCTTTGTCATGTATTGTGGACTTAACAAATGTAATGCTAATAGCATACAGATTTTCACCGTGAAATTAACTTACCTTTTATTCTCTTTATAAAAGCAAACTGACTACTGGAGTTATTGGAAATCAATTATTATTTGTATAGAATTGCAGGGAGCGAATAATTTGAGCATTTCAAGAATCCTTGGAAGTTTGTACAAAGTGTTTTGTCCGAACATACGTGAGTGTGTCAATGAAAAGGCGCTTTTATGTTTTGGGTAACTGTGTGGTAAGGCCTTACGAATTCCGCGAAAGATTAAAAACCCTTTGCTTGACTGTCCACGTGCTAGTGTTGCCGACAAACGAGCCGTTTAAAGTATACTCATTATGTTCAAGGATGCGTTAGAAATAATAAAAATCCTTGAGATTTCTTTGTGAGTCCGCATCATCCGCCTCTCCTGAATAGGCAACGATGTTTACGATTTTAAAAGTCATATTTTATTGTAGTCTGTAGTTTAGATTTTACGGCCAATTTTAGTTTTATATTCTTGGGACTTTACAATGTTTCACGATGTGATGTCCCCTCAATTTTATGGTTGCTATAATGTTATTTATCTTTGAGATATGGGACGTTAATGTGGTTTATATAAGATGCTTTTAGCGTGTTTTTAAAACTAATTTCGACATTTATTATTTGTTATTTATCGGTTATTATCTAAGAAATAAACCTTCTCTCGCCTTCATCCATTAAATGTCTGTTAGTGTTCTACTAAAAACTATTTATCTAATTAATATTTGTTTTAATTGGAGTATTCGTGATTAATGGTGTTAATATAATTCCTTATAGTTACTCACCATACATTTAAGTACAGTAGCGAACGGTGAAAATTTTCAAAAGAGATGCCGGTGGGAATTGTTTTACCTGTTACAGGACGACCATAATACTTTTGTAAGGAATTTTCTCAATTTTAGATACAAAATTTCAGGTATATTCAGCTTTAGATACTGCATATTATTTATTATAGTATAAATTTACACTTGTCTCCCACGACTTCCCTCTGCAGAGCCGGTTTAGAGGCGGACCCTGAGCTACGAGATTATCTTGGCCACGGATGCAATCAGGAAAATGCGTCTCCATGAAGATGATGATCCGGCTTAAAAGGACGCCACTGTCAAGTAGGTGCCTTCTACTTACTTATTTTAATCCAGTATTCAGTTTTGTTTATTAGCAATTCCACAATAATCGACCAGAATTTTATGAAGTCTCTCTATCTGCCTAGGTACCTATTAAATATAATAATATACTAGTATGTATCTCTCTATTTTACAACTAATCATTATATTAAGGAACTAAATATGTTTTTCAGGGATCTCTGCCTTTTCGCCGAAAATTGTTTGGCCGATTATCACTTGCCAACTAACGTTTCGCAGAATTTTATTTCGCGGCATAATCATTTGCCAACTTGTGATATAATTTTGTTTTTATTACCCAACCTCACAGTTGCCAATTTTACGTTTGGTTTTCCTTTCAGAATGACACTTTTCAAAATGCCAACTTTCAAGTAGCGAATGTTTTAGTTAGCGTAATATTCATGTAGTTGTTGTCAAAATTACTGTATGTGGCGTACAAAAATACTAAGTAAGCCACTATTTATGGATGGTTATAAAAAAATAACCACGAAGGCTAAAGCGGGAGCTCCGCTCCGCTCCGCTCCCGCGTTAGCCTTCTAACCTAACCTATCCAACTCGGGGCGCACTATAGTCGATTCGTCTAAAAGTTGTCTGGCCTAATAAATAATTTGACAAAAGATAAATGCCTGGCTAAAGCGGGTGCTCCGCTCCCGCGTTAGCCTTCTAACCTAACCTATCCAACTCGGGGCGCACTATAGTCGATTCGTCTAAAAGTTGTCTGGCCTAATAAATAATTTGACAAAAGATAAATGCCCCAAACGTTTTTTGTCATTACAATAATCAGCTTAACAATAATTCTACCAAATGAAACGTTGTCATACAAAAATTTGACAATCGTTAGTCGTCAAAGTGAAAAATAGGCGAAACGTTGGTTGGCAAGTGATAATCGGCCAAACAATTTTCGGCGAAAAGGCAGGATCTCGTTTTTCAGTAGGTATAATTTGTAGTTATAATTATTTAACTGGACACTCTGGGAAAACAAACTGCCAAAAAATTCAACTTTATAAAAAGCAGGCAACATTTTTTATACAACATGCTCAGTTTTTTGTATTATGATAGGCTGCGTACGCGCAATCACGAAACAATTAAATGACGTGCACAGCTTCCCGTTCGTGTATCACTGATTAATATCACAGCATCCGGTTATCGGCTGACGTATTTACGAACGTTGTATTAATATATGTGTTGTAATCTCATAACATGGTGCAGCCCAGTATCGGTTTAGCCTGCGGGCTAGCAGCCTAACCAAACACCTAGTGGGTACTCGTTATTATGACTACCGGTCATTTTTAGGGTCCAGTATGCAGATTTTTAAAATATACTGGTGTATGTGCACATTTTTTTTACACTACCATACAGCCTGCCTTTTTCCCATTGGGAAGGCAAAACAACATCTTCTTTCTACTTACTTCTTTCTTCTAATTTCTACAACCATCTTTCTACAACCATGGCATACGTCTTTCGCCTCTTCTATTTTCATAATTGTTTTCATACCATGTCTATCAGGCATAAAATTTGCCGTATGTTTGATCGTCACGATAACCGAAATTTTTTAATGATTCACCAAGACTCAAATCCTGAATAAATTGTGTGAACTTACATTTCAGAACGGGAAAAAGAGCAAAGATTAACCTGACAAAATATTTTTAAAACAAAAATACCGACGATAGCAAATAGTTAAAAACTGAAGACATTGTGCCTATTAGGTATAGTTTCTCTATAGCTGAGACTTTTATTTTTACCTAAAGCTATTTAAATTTACTCATACCTAATGCTTTCCAAGAAGATTAGCGAATAAAACCATTTTGTAAAAGTGTTTGCGGTTTTTCTAACAACAGATGTTGAACTACGAGAAACGTTGGACTTCGCACGTATCCTTTAGATGTGTATTCTCGAGTTTATTATGCCGGTTTTCCTGAAGTTGCGGTCGTCGATTACTGCTGACGTCAAACGAGACATTATCATACCTAATTGCTTCATTACAGGGGTTATAGCACATTACTTTTTTATTGCTACGGGAAATACGAATGATATTTGCATGTTATTGTGTTTCCAACAATCGAAGTTGCTAGATAAAGGAGTTTTATTTATTTATTTATGTATACTGTAGCGACAAATATAGAGAGAGTTAAATAGGTGGAAATAGTAGTACAGACGCTTATTTCTATTAGACATTTCTTCCAGCAGACCTGCGAGAGGAGAGAGTGAGAAGTAAAAGAACTTAGTGAAAAGTGTGTGTATTAGTAAGTTGCTGAGGCTATGTTATGGTTCATGTTATGATTAGGTAGGATTAGTGATTTTTAAGCGAATTCTTCTTTAATTTTATGTCTGGCAATAAAATAGTTATGGTTTCGTTGTGCATAATTAATTTTTGTTAACATACTATAGTAGTTGTGTAATCTTTTTATATTTTCGCATGCAAAGAATAGGTTTAGGCTTTAGGCGTATTATACAAACCTAGCGATTCTCAACGATGTTTCTCTCTCACATATTCAATTGCTAACACCCTTGCAGACTTCTTCGCTACTATCTACTGAAAATTTTGTATAAGGAAATGCAATAAAATTTTAGCCGGCCTGGTTGTAGGTCTCACTGGTTTTCTATATAAATTTTAATCAATCGATCACACCTACTCTCTGGTATACTTGCTGGTTAGGAGACGAGGCGCAAGTTGTGTTTTGCTGGGATCACATGGCAGTCATTTCCTCAACAGTCGATTAAGCGATATCAAGGAAAGAGTAGGAGAGGGAACTCTGGGGACTTGGATGGAACTGAAAGTGTGATGATGATAATGAGAACCCACTTTAAAAAATAGTATGGTGTACGTTTATCTTAGAGCATCCATTAACATAAATCTAATATGAAGTAGGTATAAGTAGATTACAGAGATACGTTCATTGTATTGGGTTATGATAATCAGTGATAAGTAAAGTGACAGGCATTTTGTGATTCAACGAAAATTGCTAAAACTTCAATCACTTACCGACATGAGCAAGCCAAATTTATTGTGAAACTAATAAAACATACGCCTCGGAATTACGTTCCGGATGTTGTTAATCAAATGACGATTCGATCGCGGGATTTTTCGATAATAGTAAGTAGATAATTCCCAGATTTACCGGTAGCTGCTTTCTTTTCGATAATTGTAGATAATGTTTTGTTCAATGTTGAACTGATCAATAATAAAAGCATGACGAAGTTCTCCCGCATAGTTATAATACCCATATCCCGGCAGGGCCGGTCGCAGCTTGAAGTTTGGGGGGGGGGGGAGTGGGGGTCACTTCGGAAATTCCTTAAGAAATTTAACCCCCCCTCCCCTCGTACTGGGACTTTTCAATATGACGTGCATGGCTTTGGGGGGGAGGTCATGTCCCCTGTGACCCCCTCCCCTGTGACCCTCGGACCGCGCCTGTATTCCGGTCGCTTTCTCGAAGCCCTCAGAGTTTAAGAAAGTTCCAGGAAGCGATAATTTGGGGCTCTTTGAATCTTGAGTGAATAGGTTCCTTCTAGGTAAGTACCATCTTTCACCATATACCACAGCATTGCTTATTAGTAGGTGACATAGAAGGTAGAGATCACACATGTGCCTATCTATATTACTTTTGGGTGAAATGATCCACACCAAAGGGCAAATCACCGATCAAAGACGTCCCCTGCTGAAAGTAAGTATCTAGGTATATATTGCTAAAACATATTATACATCTGTGATCGAGCCCCGGACTCTTCGGATGCAAACGGGACTAACGCAAAGATGATGATTATGATGATATTGTACAAACGTACAATCTCATATTCATTTGGGGCAGTACAATATTTCCAGTTTCTCCATTTAGTATGTGTTTCCAGCATCTATCATTTACTTCCTTCCTGAACATAGCCTCTTTCAAACTTTCAAGGTCTGAAATAAGTATACAAAAGATATAACTATCACATAATTACGCAGGTATTACGCAATTTTCGTGTAACTTTGGAGCGCCCTCTGACTAAAACGACACGGATGGTTCTACATAGTGAGGTGAGGTTATCATTGGTGCAATCTTGTGTGGGGCGGAAGCATTCTGACGCACGTGCCTGCCTCACAATACATAACGAAATTCAGTACAAGGTCGCCTTGCTCACTCAATGTCACGAATTACAATTTAACAACCTCACTACTGGTGGTTACTTTTTCTGAAACACCGAGAAACTTGCTCCGAATTTTCGGTTTGAAACAAGTTAAAATTTGAAATAAAATGACTAATCGCGATATATTTGATATTATTTACTTTTAGTCCGACGTTTGGGCTACTTTTTAGCAGCTACGGTCACGGGTTGACTAAAGATGGCAGTTGTAAAGCTGGGTCCACATTTTGTATCATTTGCCCGATCCGATCACCGTATCCGTATCGGCGACGCGTATCATGATCACAATGTATATATCAGTGATACGCGTATCATCACCCGTCCACATATGTGATTATGATACGCGTCGCCGATACGGATACGGTGATCGGATCGGGCAAATGATACAAATGTGGACCCAGCCTTACCTAGTTTGAAATGTAAGTTTTCTTAAAGTACCCGATCATGGTGAATTGTATTTACGCAGAATGAGCTTATTGTGACGTAAAGTCTTGGTATATTTTTCTTTTTTCCTGGTTGCAGTTGAAAAGTAGTAGTAGGTAAGTGAAGAATCCGTTAAAAATGATGCCTCTTAATAAAAACACCGCTAAAAGGATTTTAACATTTCGAAAATAAAACTTGAAATTTTGTCTCGAGCACCGACCAGAGAATAGTAAATCTAAGCAGACGAACTCTCGTACAATTATACTATTTAAATCACGTTTGATCACCGGCATTAAATTACCGACTAATATAAATAACGCTATTAAAAAGCTTCCTCCTATAGTCCCGGGTCCTTTAAGCGGGGCGTGAAAAAGCATCTGATGAGGCCGTCAAGCTGAGTGCCACCATTGTAACATGGTACGTGTTGTAATGGTGGCCCTCTTTTCAGAGACTTTGCCTTCAGCTTACCATCAGGCGAGGCGAAGTCAAATTGACGTGTCCTATATAAAAAAAAAAAAAAAAAAAAAAAAGCGTGTTGTAACTATTAATTTTTCTATCCGGGAGAGGAAATGAAGATCGAGCAATCAAATCGAGTGGATTGCTGGCGGTACTAGCAATTATAGGGGTAGAAAAAACACTGCTAAGTCTTATTTGTGTATTTTTATAACCTTGCAAAAAACTTGATCATTAAACACTTTAATCGCAACGAGTGGTATTGGGTTACCTTCCGCCGCATTATTCGTAGATCGACGTCGGTTAATTAATATTAAGGATATCGGAGCTCGAAGTCATCCAAGAGTCTTCCATAATCTATGTAAAGGAAAAGAATAGAAAATTTCACTCACTGTATTTTCAAGAAAAGGCTGGGAATGCAGTACTTACAAGTTAAATTACAGTACCTATTAGATTTTTTTGGTTTATTGAATAATAAAAATAAAGTTAATAATAGATATTGAGATGTTTTAATAAAAGTTATATTAGTATATATGATTTTTGTTTGTAAGGAGTAGATAGTAACCGAAATTACTATTACACCAAACCGAACCGATATTAGTAATTTCACTAACTGCTTGTATTATGAGTGGGATCGATTCGAACCGAGACATCTCGATCGCAAGGCCGATTCCTTCAATCAAGCTACCGACGTTTTCCATTTCCATGATTATATTCAGCATTATAATCTTCTCGCGGTTCCGAGCTTTACAGTGCACGTTTTACAGCAATTAAATGCCACTTTTATAACAGGAATTGTGTACAGGAAATTGCTTATACAGCCTGCAGATGTGTCAGAAATATCGTTGTGTTGAAGGCTTTCAAGTCGTCTGCACAGGCCTTAATCACGACTGTAATGTTTGTTATGTGAACCTTTGTGAGACAGGCCTGATAGTGACTTCACCTGATACTGCAGTGTCACTGGATCGTGAGCTTTGGTGCCTACTTAAGTCAGTCAAGATATTAGGTTAACACAATCGTGCAGTTCACTTAGTTTGATTCTTATTCGTCTGAATTACATTAGCGTATTGTTTCCCGGGGGAGAAGAATAGAGCCAACCCATCTCTTCCTGTGGGTGTCGTAAAAGGCGACTAGGGGTTCGGGCTGTTCTCCATCCGATAGTAAACATAAAGCCCATGACAGAGTGCCCTTTAGACGGCTACAGGCTCCGTGTTATGTGGGACCGAAAATCATAGTTGGTGAGATGCGGGTGTTAAATACACCTCTGCTTACTCCTTCAGGGATTTACATGCATGAGTAGGTATATGTATGTATGTATGAATTACATTAAGTGAACTACGTAGTTCAATTCAGACGAATAGACTCAGCTTTGAAGAACCTTAAAAAATAAATAAATAAATAAAAAGGATAATTGAGTTCTCTGAGTTTCTTGCTGGTATCTTCTAAGTAGAACCAACTACCGAACCAGCGAAAGAATCATTTTCAAATAGTTTACTTTAATTTATTTAATATTTTATTTTTTGTTTACATACTTCTTGACACAATTGTAATATTTTGACGTTCATAATTATGTGCTCTATATGTGCCTAAATTGAATAAATGAAATTGATTCTTTGATTCTTTGATTCATTGAACCCATCTGTCTTCTGTCATTTTTTATATTGGACACTTCTATATGACTTTATCTCGCATAATGGTAAGTTGAAGGTCAAATCTCAGGAAAGGGGGTTATCATTACAAACTATCTTACAATGGTGGCCCTCAGCTTGATGGCCTCATCAGATGCTTTTTCACGTCCCGCTTAAAGGATCCGGGACTGTAGAAAGAAGGAAAAGAGGAACCTTGCCTGTGGCATTAAGTCCGCCTTTGTACATTTTTTTTTAATTTGTGCAAGAAGTTTAAATAAATTTACTGCCAAACCTCCTGGTACTAGGCGTGAAGGTAATTTAAAGGTCGTTCCAAGCAAAACGCAGCTATTATGTAAGTAGTAGTGTCTTTTGTAAGGCAACGGCCATATACAATAAAATACCTGTGACGATCCGATCGCAAAATATTGCAGTATTTAGGAGTAAGCTTATTAAATCCCTGGCAAATAAAGCTTACTACACCATTGACGAGTATCTCAGGGATAATTCTTTTGCATGCGTTTGATTATTGTTTGTTTATTGTTTGTCTGGTTATAGTTTTGCTTCTTATCTTCTTATAATCAAATTATAATAATATAATATAATTGTAATCAAATTTGTACACCATATTCCATGGTAGGACATAGCGCACTTGAATGTAACATAGAATCAGAACTGTACAAACCTATGATCCACAAAAAATAAATTTGAATTGAATTGAATTGAATAAATAAATAAATAAAAAAATAAACCTTAAATTAAGATTAATAAAACAGAAGATTCTTTCGTCGATCCTTTGATCAATCGAGCAGTCTGACTGGGTAAGAACCCTGCTTAATAACCTCGTGTTGTGTTTCCGACGGTGAGTAGGGTAGCCAGAGCTCACTGGAGAGATTTTGTGCTGTCAGTGGGAAAACCAAAGGCTTTGTGCTACTTATCTTTTGCGCTGACGGCACAGAATCTCTCTGTTTTTACAGGGTCGGTCTCTCAGGTTTTACAGCACGAGTGTGACTTCCTCTGGTGTTGCACTCGTCCATAGGCCACAGTAACCTCTTACCATCAGGAGGGTCGTGTGCTTGTCTGCGACCTAAGTAGTATAAAAAAATCTTTGCATCATTCGACTCTTGTGTTGCCTCTCCATTAAGATCATCAACCTATTCGATTTACTCAACAATAACATTTTTCTTGTCTTCATTAACACAGCTGTGCTAACTCCTCGAAGCCTTGAGACTACACACCGATATACCTAGTAGATATGACCCTGAAGTGACCTTATATACAACAAAACAACTTACACGACTCTCAGCCTCCGTGGCGTAGCGGTAGTGAACGCGGCCGCTACGCAGGAGGCGCGGGTTCGATCCCCGCTCAGTGCAAATATTTGTGTGAATTAAATATGAGTATTTGCATTGGTCTGGTCGTGCCTCGGAGAGCACGATAAGCCGTCGGTCCCGGTTGCCATGAGAACATCTATGGCAGTCGTTACGGGTAGTTGGAGCCCTCAAAAATCCAAAAAAAAAAAAAAACAACGGTCTAACTGCAAAGCTTCGATATCGCCTAATGTTAACATTGGGTTGTGGAGGTCAGATGACAATCGCTTCACGGAAAATATCGAGGTCTAGCCAAATCCATGGTTAAGACTGGTAAAAGCGGACCCCAGACTCCGAGCTGAAAGCTTCGGATGCGACTGGGAATTAACGCTAAGAGGAAGAAGACTCTATTGTATCTTCACGTTTGTTTTATGTCGAAGAGGTGGACAGATGTTATAGTGAGGGTGGCATCTCAATTTTCACATAAAACTGTTTTAGGAAAATAAATCATCGTATAATACTATATAACATTGTGTCTGTTCTGTTCTTCATGATGACCACGGAATAAAAAACAAGTGGGAATGCCCCGCTGCTATACATTAGGCCTTCTTCATCCTAGTGTTACACAGTCGCATCAGAAGCTTTCACTTCAGTACCAAACTTAGACTGGAAAAAAACGGATCCCAGAGTCCGTTTTTTCGAGTCTAAGTTTGGCTGAACTTCAATATTATCCGTGATGCGAGTACCATCTGACCTCCACAACCCATTAGCGACATAGAAGCAGCGCACTTAGACCAGTTATTGCACTTTTTAAGGCTCCAAATACCTGTAACGATTGCTATAGGTGTTCGTACGGCAACCGGGACGTTAACGTGCTCTACGATGCACGACCAGACCAATTCAAATACCTATATTTATGCATACAAATATTTGCACTGAGCGGGGATCGAACCTGCGCCCCTTGCGTAGTAGTCGCGTTCACTACCACCACGCCACAGAGGCTATCAAGGTAAAGCCTATAGGAATATAATATCCCTACTAATATTATAAATGCGAAAGTAACTCTGTCTGTCTTTCTGTCTGTCTGTCTATCTTTCACGCCTAAACCACTGAACCGATTTTGATGAAATTTGGTACAGAGGTAGATTAAACCTTGAGAAAGGACATAGGCTATGTTTGGTCGCGCGCGATAACCGACATCCACGCGGGCGGAGCCGCGGGCGAAAGCTAGTGGCAATATAAAACTCATCGGTACTAGTTTTTAATCGCCCGTAATTACAAATACTAATTAATCGCATGCCAATCGGTTTTATTTACACACGCAGTATTTCTTGAAATTACTTATTTATCATTGAAGCAGTTCATAGTATTGTGGAAAACAACCAAGATCTATGCTTTGAGAACTTTTTCATGTGAAAACCAGGGTTTGGAACCTGTTCGTGCGAATCGCTGGTCTCGTTAGAGAACTCGTGATCCTAGCAAGCATCACAAACTAGCTAGTCGATAATTATAGTATTTCTTCCTCTTATTAAGTTCTTAGGTTTCAATTTCAGTTAATTTATCACAATATTTATGATGATAGATATAACGAGTTTTTGACTTATTGGACTAACGTTCGTTTAAGAGATGCAATCTTTAATATCCTATCACTTTCTTCGATGTTAATTTAATTGGTAACTCAAGTGTCACGATTTATGCTGATTAAGCATCAGAGATATATGTAATAGATTTTTATTTTGAAAGGTTCAATAGAGTATATCTACTTGTACTTCGATTTCATGTGAATACCCGTAGCTTCGAAAACGATTTGACTAAAACCATAGTTTAGTTGAAATCCGGTTCTAGCCTAGGAAGGAGCCTCGGTCCAAAATACCTGGATCTTAATAGCTTGTTGATGAATGGGGCGGTTTCACCATGTAGTCCTCTCCACACATCACAACACCATATCTCTCTCTACACAGCTCAAGGTGACGCGCGAATCACGTAGCACCGCACCAAACGCTCATTTTTACATCTGACTGAAACCTATTACTTCCGGAAAAGCATGTAACATTCGTTCTCTCAAACATAAAAAAAAATATTGCCCTTGCCCAAAGAAAGATGGGTCAATATCAACAATACGTATTTTTTGTCAATTTCGGTGGCGGAATTTATTCTCTGGCTTTTGTGAAAAATAAGGACGCAGTTTAAGAATAGATAGTCAAAGTTAGAAGAATCTGTAAAAGGACTGCAAATCTATTTATAACTTTTTGAAATAATTCAGTTTTAAGTTTAGGGTGGCCACCAAAATTGAAAGTCAACCACCAAAATTGAAAATCGCCCACCAAACTTAAAATTAGTGGCAGCAAAATTTAATTTCTTTCACAAACCTCAATCTCGCCAGCTCTAGCCCACAAATTCTTAGGAGTTTAGCAGTAATTCAAAGGATAATAAAACTACATTGTGAAAAATATTTTTTATTTTATGTAAAGACAGAAAACACAAATACTCGTACCATAATTCTTCTTATTGCAAAAAAAAAATTAGTTAAAAATTACCTTATAAAGATTCTTAATCAAAACTAAGAAATCTAATACATGGGTGAAGTTTTTACTTCCAACTGTTATTTTAACACAAACAATTAAAAACACAAGTCACAACACAATTATTGAAGTTTGTGACAAAAAAAAACAAACAAAAACAAATGTTTTTTCTTTGTAATTAAAATACTTTTCAAAAATCACATTAAGTATAAAGTTTTCTAAACAATACCGATGTTTAGTAAATTTTTTCAATGATCTAATTAAACATGACTATAGATAAAAGTTGAGGTTCTTATTGCCCTAAAATCTGCCACTTGAGCATTAAGGCGTTGGTAATCTGCTCTTTAACATCTACACCAACGACCAACCTGTGAGCCCACGCACGACACGCTTCCTCTATGCCGATGACCTGGCTCTCACGTCACAGGGATTTTTTGAGGAGGTGGAGGCAAACCTAAACGGTGCACTTGAAGAGCTAAGCTCCTACTATGAAAGCAATGCACTGAAGCCAAACCCCTCAAAAACGCAGTCGTGCGCATTCCACCTCAACAACGTGCAGGCGGATCGGAAGCTGAACATACGGTGGCGCGGCGTCGGTATTGACCACTGTATGTATCCCAAATACCTAGGAGTAACTCTGGATAGGTCCCTCATGTTCAAGAAGAACTGCGGAAACGTCAAGCAGAAGGTCTCGGCACGCAATAACCTCCTTAAAAAGCTGACGACTACAAACTGGGGGCCACACCACAGGTGCTGCGAACAACAGGGTTGGCCCTGTGTTACTCCGCTGGTGAATACACGCAGGGCTAGTGGATGTAACACTAAACGAAACCTGCCGGATAATAACTGGCTGCCTCAAGCCAACTCCGGTGGGAATGCTGCATCCACTGGCTGGCATTGCGCCTCCCAGTATCCGCAGAGGTGTGGCGTCATCCGTGGAGAGGGGTGAGCTGGAGTCGGACCAGCGACACCCCATGAACGGCCAACCTCGGGTACCACAAAGGCTGAAGAGCCGCAGAAGCTTCTGGGCATGCGTTTCTCCCATTGACGGCGACCCCTCCCAAGCCAGAGGAGACCACTGGAGAACACAGAGCTCGCTGCCGACCCCCTTCGTCCTGCTATCGGAGAATCTGCCACCTGGACATGATCTGCCCTGGATCAGATGGAAGTCTCTGAACAGACTCCGGACACGGGTCGGCCGAAGCAAAGAATGCCGGGCTAGGTGGGGGTTCTCAGGTGGGGCAGACCTGAGATGTGAATGCGGAGCTACACCACAGACAATGGCCCACCTGCTGACGTGTGCTACAAGCCCACACACATGTACTCCGGAGGACCTCATGTGCGCCTCCGAGAACGCTATCCAGGTAGTAGCAAACTGGGAGAACACCATTTGAGAGAATAGGCGCCATCGCCACGATAGAAGAAGAAGATATTATCATATTACCAACGCTTAAATGCTCAAGTGGCAGATTTTAGGGCAATAAGAACCTCAACTTTTATCTATAGTCATGTTTAATTTGATCATTGAAAAAATCTACTAAACATCGGTATTGTTTAGAAAACTTTATACTTAATGTGATTTTTGAAAAGTATTTTATTACAAAGAAAAAACATTTGTTTTTGTTTGTTTTTTTTTGTCACAAACTTCAATAATTGTGTTATGACTTGTATTTTTAATTGTTTGTGTTAAAATTCTTTCTTTCTTTCTTTCTTTCAATCTATATGATGAAGTATAAAAATATTGAAATCCAATATTTAAATATTTTTATAACTATTTCTTAGTTTTGATTAGGAATCTTTATAAGTTAATTTTTAACTATTTTTTTTTGCAATTAGAAGAATTATGGTACGAGTATTAGTATAGTGCTTTCCCGTGCCATAAGAGTGTCATTCGCATATTCATTAGGTAAGTTGTCTTCTTGAGCATTTGATTCTGCTTCTCTTGCGAGCCTTCTTGTTTCTTTTCTTTTTTGGTAATATTCTTGTTGATTCTGTGTTGTCGAACGATGAACGAGACGTCTCGTACCGATGAAGTCATGTCGTTATGTTGGAATCAGACCCTAACTGGTATATAATACAGTACATGTTTAAAGTTTGGTGGCACGTTTTCAATTTTGGTGGCGAAAAACGCCACCAAAACCACCAAAATTGAGCCACCAACATTGAAACCAGGCGTAAAATAAATCTTAAAAAATAGGGGGTTTAAGTTACAATTAAAATAATAACACAGATTTATGTGTAACCAAAATCACTACCTATAATGTGTACTTAACTAGTAAAACACTTTGTATTCAAGAGAAAATTGTTCCACCAAATATTGAACTATTCCTGTCCCCCTTGCTACCTAAAATGTTATTTACCTTTTTGGCGTGAAATCACAACACTAAACACACAACTGTCATACGCAAGTGCGGGCGCACGATTGAGGGATGAGCAGTAAATAGGTCGCATCGATCTCACACGCACGTTACTTTGATTTATAGTTAATTGAACAAGTGCGACCAAAACTTAGATTTTTGCTTGGACAAACTTGGATTCGGGAATCCTGCGCTTTTAAATTATATTTTCTCATATGGTTAAATTGTTAATGATTATGTGTTTTGTACATTGTAGATACGAAATATTTTTTTTTTATTAAACCTTATGGTTTTGTTTTGGTGAATACATTTATGTAAAAAAAAGGAGATGGGACAAGCCACCAAACTTGAATTACGAAGCGATTTTTTTTATTCCTTATTTATTATTATACATTTATAATGAAAAAATGTTGCCCCAAGTAGATTAAGTTACACAGTTCACATAAAAAAAATAAAAAGGAAAATTCTGTCATATTACACCGCGATTTCCAGTGAGGACATATAAAATTTGCCGCTGGGATATTCACCCATAAGGAATGATCCGGTAGTAGGTGAATTAGTATTAGGAGTAATAGCCTTATTGATTCCTCCCATCTCCATCTGCCTCGTATATTATTGTCACGTGCGCAATTCAGTATAATCCAGCTAATTTCAGATACTAAAAGCTTTACGATGGAATAAGGAGGTTTGCTGAAGCTCCGCAGAGATGGCTAAAAGAATAGCCAACACATGAATCAAGTAAGGCATGAATGGACGGCGTAATCCAGAGTGCACTAGTAAGTATTGAGGCATTCACGCGGACGGACGGGGCTTACGCATGCATGCGGTAATTACGTAGCGCCGATACATGAATGAGCTGTAATTATATGGGATAGCTTTGTGATTGCGAGCTAATTGATTCTTTATATCGATTGCTTATACGTATTAGATGAAGTATATACAATTATGTTGCGATCTGAGGTATGATTACGATTTCAAATGTTCCTACTTATATCGTATTGGTGATTTTTGAAACGCTTTAGTCAAATACTATTTGTTATTTATGAAAATCGGAAGACTGGACTTCGAGATGAAAACCTCGGATGCGATCGGGATTAATGTTAAGATGATGAAATGATGAAGATAGGAAACAAGCAAATGGCTTATCTGATGGAAAGCGGTTACCGATGTATATCGATGGTTTTGAAATTAGACGTATCTTATTCAAAAGTAGAAAACACAGCGCTAATAACTGAGACAGTTCTAGAACTCCATTGAATCGTGCCAAATTCAAACGGTAGTACCTAGTTAGGTTAGTTATGCTCTTTATCTTTCTGGTACTTAAGTTGTTGAAATAAAATTCCTAATAACTTACTTACTTAAATTACCAAAGGATTCTGAGTATTATAATATTATACTTATAATGTCTTACAAAACGTCTAAGTAAAGGTTGCCGGAGTTCAAATCCCACATTATTAAACAACTCTTAGTTAAGCATGAAGCTTAGTTAGAACAACATTAGTTTAATTAGATGGTCTAGCATTAGTTAGCAACGTTTTAACCGGAAGCTAGTATCTATTTTTTTCCCCCACTTAGGTGGCAGACAAGCACACGGCCCACCTAATGGAAAGTGGTTACCGTGGCCTATGGACGTATGCAACACCAGGGGCGTCACACTCGTGCTGCCGACCCTGAAGAAACCTTTTAATGCCCTTCTTGAAGAACCTAATTATTTAAAAAAATAGTTACGGTTTATGTCTAAATATTATGCACCTACTTCAATGAAATAAAGAGAATATATTACAATAAGTTATTAAGCAATACAATGTTGAATAGTTCAAGCTCACATAGATGTCCACAAAAAATCAATTAATCAGAACAAAGTATCATAAAACAATTAACGAAAGTAAATCCAAAGTTGAATCCGTGACGTGCGCCCGCCCACATAAAGCATCTTAAAAAAAAACACACGTCCACTACCAAGTTACATCTCATAAGACACTCACACTATGGTAATACTTCACGCACACATGCGCACGCCACCCGTTAGTATGTAAGGCGCGGCGAGGACGGTACGCGTGCTCGCCACTCGCTCCACGGCTTCTTATTATTATTATTTATTGCTGAATAATGTGAATGGTAATGCGTGGTTGTTCACGATCCCGCATAACACCTGCCGTCTTTTCCCACACTCGAGCTTGGGCTGGAGGCGCGCGCAGGAAGTGTGCGAGTGTGAGCGGGAGCTACGACTCGCGTGCACTGCACGTGCGTCATTGCGACTGTAGGCACGCGTTAGAGCGAGACAGGACGCGGGACAGATAATGTAGCTTCGTAGCATTTCGTAGCATAGAAAAATTAAGTGAACTAAGAAGTATGAAAATTTTGCGTCGATTATTTTTAGTTAGGTGTGACAAGAGACATGTTTGTGGTCTATTAAATGCTAGACGCAAATAACTTGTATTAACATAGTGCGCTGGTTTTGACTTGCAAATTATAGTAATTGATTTTGTTATTATATCTTATGCTAATTTAATTTTGCACACGGATGTTGTGTAGAACGTGAGAAGCGAATATATTGCATAATGAATGCCATACTTGGGAAGTAGGTATTGCTTCGAATATAAAACTGCAATAATATCTGATGGTCTGGGTAATTATTAATTAAGCTATCTGAGCTCGTGGCGTAAGTTAACGCTTATATTTACGTATACTCGTACTTGTAAGTAAAACAATATAAAATATAAGTATATAACATAGAGGTATTTTTTTCTTGCTCGTATATATCTACATATTTATATTTTATTAGTTGACAAGGCAAAAGTTGTTTAGCCGCTATTCAAAATGAAGTTTGGTGATAGATGGGTGAAAACCACAAATAAAAAAAATGTCTTAAAAGTCGGTAAAGCAGCATGTATGGTAGAAGTTTGGTTATAAATACTGTGACACTAGAATTTTATACAATCCCTACTTTCCCTACTTATATATATATATATATATATAATATTATAAATTCGAAAGTAACTCTGTCTGTCTGTCTGTCCGTCTGTCTGTCTGTCTGTCTCGCTTTTACGACTGAACCGCTGAACCGATTTTGATGAAATTTGGTATAGGGGTAAATTAGACCTTGAGAAAGGACATAGGCTATGTTTGGTCGCGATAACCGACATCCACGCGGGCGGAGCCGCGGGCAAAAGCTAGTATGGATATATTTTTGCCTCGAATCGGCAAGCGTAAGGTGGACTAACAATCCGAAAAAGGTAACTGAGACAGACTTATAGAACTCTAAACAATAAGACAGAATCTAATGTCTGCCTATTTGGAATTCTATGGATAGGCTAGATTCAGAAGGCGAAAAATCTGATGACCTCTCCCAATGTCACATTGGGACACATTAGGAGTTAAGTCCAGCAGTGCATTGCAATAGGTTAATTGTTTCATTACTACATTGATAATGAGTATACACTCATTCATTACACATACATAATACAATGTATAATAATAATAAATTAATATACACATTCTCATCCGTCATGTGTAGGTACACATAGGATCTCTTAATAATAAGACATGTCCTTTTTATTACAGTATGGGTATAAGTCTTACTTTTGTAAAGTTAATTTAGTAGGTATATTAATATCATACAGCTTAAAGCACTTACGGTATAATAAAGGTATAGCGATTTACATAATTAATTACATAATTATTTAATTTACATAATTTTGTAAATTAAAAGTCAAGATCTAAACTACTACTAAACACGCTAACATAACCATTATTGATCATAACCAAAGCGATATCGTTTGATATGGAAATTCGGGACATTTTAATACCATTTGGCGGCTACCGGCTATCGCGCGCTGCGCAGTATCGTCAGTGGCTTTATGCAATAGTCACTCAATTTGGGCACACACAGCATTCAAAGGGTTGACTTGTTGTTTTGGTGTGACTTCGCGTTCATTAGGTTATGACTGACGAAGACAGGCCGTTATAATATAGATTTAAACTAAGTTTTCATCGTTAAGAGTAAAAAATTTGTTTTTTTTTTTTACGATCCCGTCAATTGACTGAACCCCGCTATATATGGTTTTGTTTTGTGATCTCCGTTTATAGTAGGAATGGAGATCATAAAACAATACCTATAGCAGTATTTATGGGTTGGAACCCTAAAAAGGATCTTTTTAAGTTGGTGTTCCATTTTTTTTTCTTTAGGACTAGGTTTGTACCAACCCAAAGCTATGAAAAATGATAATTTAAACTTAGTTTTTTTTTTAGATTACGCGTAATGGGATTGTGTAAAGATATAAACAATCTTATCAAAATATTATTTGACAGATTAATTGTATGTGTAAACTATCTGACCCGGGTGAATACATAATCTTATTTCCAAGAAAAGTGTAAACTATTTGAAAAATATTACACTTAGAAATTATATTTTTAATTATTACTAAGCATTGTGTGAGATTTTGGTGTAAGCACAATACAACCATTAAGAATTAAGATAATAGTTACAATATTTACAAAAAGATAGACAGATACACCGTACAGTAACTGTACTGGAAACCCTGCAGACTTGTTATTACCTTGCGCCTAGCGATATGACTGAATACCTAATGAACTTGTAAAACTTATACATTAAGCCAATATCGACCAAATTTCATGATGCATAAGGACTATAACCTATTAAATAACATTTTAAGAACAGCCACTTAGTGGGTGTTTCAATTTATGAAAATAGTTTTTAAAGTTCTATAGAGTTCTAAGGCACTGAAAATGGAAACATACATGGTACATGAAAATAGGCTTGCCTATTGCTGGTTATTAGGTCAGTTATAATCTAAGTGTATTCTAAGCATGAGTACAACATCCTTTCGGAGATACTTCGACTTATATGTCAAAGATTGCAGGTTCGATTCTTGCTCAGTGCTAGATATAACTATTTGCAGGTAGGATTTGTAGGAATATGTAGAGGTCTTTCTTCCCAAGTAGTTTTCCCCCCATTTCCTGACTCAGTGCAAAACCAAGAATTTCCAAACGGAAATACCTATTAATGTTTTGATCAATCAATCAATCAATCAATCAATCAATTAGCCGACTGCATTCCACTGCTGGACATAGGCCTCCCCCAATGTGCGCCACGTTTGCCGATCCTCCGCCTTCCATGTTTTGATCAATCCAATATCTTACGATTGCTACTGCATGCGATCACACACAAATATGAATGCACACTAAACTTATGACCCTAGACAAACAAGATAGTTTAACAGTGACTACACATACATTAAATCTCATTAATTCTTCGAACAACATAAGTGGTATGGACAGCTATTGTAATCACGAGCTACCAAAGAGACAAATCATGACAATCAACGCACCAAAATATCATATTACTCGAGCATACCGTACTTCCTACTCACAAAGACGATGTAATTTCCCTGTTATACTCTTAAACAGACAATAATGTATTGTAGAATGCCCACTAGAATAGACACCCCGGATGTTCGCAATCTGGTTATGTTCAAACCATTGAATACAATAAAAATTGCTCATCCCAACAATCTTCACCGAAATGCTCTTTACGACCAGTAAATAATTTTCAACTCTATTGTACTTAATCTAAAGTAGAAATTGTAATGAAGTGATTGCGGTCAGTTTTTGTTTGGCACGAGATTGTCCACCGTGTAGGTCAGTCTATTAAATCGGGTTGACCGGATGACAAGCTCGTGTTTCAGTGATTTTGACAAAAACAGCTTTTTATGCTTACAGTTTGTATGCATCGAGGGTGGCTTTGTTTTTAAGAGGATCTGCTTATCTAGAATCCTGCGTACCGGTCCGTATCTTCTGGTATATGAAAATAAAATTTACAACTGTATTTGCTTCTGATCTTTAACTTTTATCGTCCAGCAGGGTACAAACATACCTACAATCTTTTGATGGACTGAATAAAAAAACTGGTGCTATTTTTCAAAGTGAACTTTTGAACTGATTCCATTTGTTATTATTTACTTTTAGCCTGACGTTTTGAATACTTTTCAGCAGCCATGGTCGCGTGTTCCTTTACTCGTTCATTATTTTGTCCATTTTTTACGTCTTAAACCTTCACATCTCTCACATATAGCAATGGATGTGAGGGACGTTGGGCTACAAAAGCTTGTAGCCCAACGTGATGAGTAACTGAGTACGGCACATTATCGTACTAATATCGTGATACAATAAAAGTGAAAGTTTTTAATTTATATCTTGAGTAATTGAAGCAATACATAATATTCTACACCATTTATTGGTTAATCAAATTACTTTTAACACATCATATGAATTTCATTGTGATGTAAATCTAATAAATAAATAAAACGTAACTAGAAACAGTTCTTATTCAAATTAATTGTCTACATTTCTACTTCAATAGTAGATTACAAGCATGATACTTACGTAACAGTAGAAACATTAATATCAATCGGATAGCCCTCAGCTACTGGCGCTGATAACATCGGTCTGCGGTCATTAATTCTACTGCCAAGTATGGTGATTAGTATGATTACAACAATATCTTTTATCTACTTACTACAATGATCTATGAGGGAGGTCTACATTCCACAATTTAGCTTCCAGTAGGGTCTTTTCTTTTAGGAAGGACTGTCCACTTGAAACTAAATGTTACATAAATCTCGGTAGTCAGAATTCCAAGACGGTTCTACGGCTCAATGAATAGGGAATCTTAATGGATTGGTTTTTGCAGCATTTGGCAGACCCGTGTGGCCGCCAAATGTGGCCTACGCCTGTAACCCGATCTTAGATAGCCGATACCTTAAGCCGAGATTCTCGCCACTTGCATAAACATATGGCGAGCCAAAGGTCGCCTAAGATGATATTTTTTTACGGCCTTCCTTGTTAACTCATGCAAAAAAGCTGTTATTATTCAATAATTCTTTGTAACGACCGATTTTAAATTGCCCCAAGTTATCACACTAACAGACGGCTAATAAACGAGTCGCCACCAATTTATTTCATTGTAATCATGGCTCTCGAGCGGTTGCAATTGCAAAATAACAAACGACTCTTAAATACAGTAGCGACGACTCGCAGGCAACACCTCGGAGATAAATCAACGTCTCCATAACAATTTTGTTCTTACTTTCGAATAAATAATACTCGCCTCTGTCCCTTTCACGCTTCGAATTCGAACGCTCACAAATTATTGTTGGTTCTCGTTATTTTATTGTCGTATTATTTTTTTGCTTTCATTTGAATGTAGATTCATTTTCCATCCTTATTTTACCGGTTACTAATGCCCTCTCCATCTCGTTCTGTCTCGCGGCGGCAGTAGTAGCGTCTCGAGCACGTGCGACACGTTAAAGGCAGATCGTTCCCACGGTCAGCTCGAGCCAGACACGTCCCCCGCGCGCCTCCTCACCCGCTGCGCGTGATTCGACTCCGGACACTCGTGCCAATGAAATAAAGTGCCCGCACAGCACGTTCCAATTGCAAAATTTTATTTGAACACTTTAAGGCAATGAAAGTAGAGGAAAGGGCAACTTTTTCCCAGAAAGTTCAAAATTAATTCATAGCAGGTATGAAATAATTAGGGACTTTTAAATTTTTTGCGTGAAAGTAAGGTAAGATATCGGAGAAATTCAGTTAACCTTTAGAAATGAAGAACTGATCAAATTATAGGCGGCTTGTTACCTAGCTTTAACAGACGCAGAAAAGTGAAAGGACGTGTGAATTTAATTATATTCAGTTATTGATAAGCATACACATAAAGGTGATCAGGTTGCACAAGAAAGAGGCTTGGGCACCAAACTTGAAATCTAGATAATCAGCAAACCTGTCACCGTCTCAAACAATAATTAAACGAAGTGATTGTGCAAATTTTGCGCTTGTCCACTTCGGTGTAGGCGTTGGAGAAATTCCAGTAGCGACAAAGCGACTGGTTCCAAATAAGGCACAAGATATACTGTAGAACCGGTTACAGTAAGTTCTAGCTTCAGTCTCATATTGGTTAAGTTATTACCGCGAAAACTAGCAGAACTAACACTGGAACTGCACGGACTTGATTTGATTCGTTTCTCCTAATCTTGATATTTTACCGAAAGAACTTTTACTTGAGTATCAAACAAGTTAGTAAAGTAAATTAAGGTAAATACTTCGGGCACGTGCTCGCTATACTGTATTCTCGTGTAGTCTAGGCTAAGATGTTTCATTTTTAATGTTAGGACATTGTCTTGCTCTCAACTTTCTCACGTTGGTACACAACGGTACAATTGTTAACTGGAGAAAAGGATTTAATTTCTTATTTTGTTGCGAATGTCTCCCATGAACACTTGTTTGAATTGAATGAAAAACTTGGATGCAATTGACGCAATGGAAGCAATGTGCTGAAAATATTGATAAACTTATACATTTTTAATATTGCATCATTACAATAGTACCAACCGGTGGAGATCTATAGGGGAGGCCTATGTCCAGCAGTGGACTTTCTATGACTGAAATGATGATGATGACATAGTATGAAACCTCACGGACTTCTTTGATATCTTTTTCACTGTTGTTCAGATATTTCTTTACGGATGGTTTTTATTATTGGGTGCTAATTTCTACATTCTTCTTCAACTTTTTTTTTAATTATTAGGGCAATTAAGGTTTTTCAACCAGGATTACACTAACATTGTCTAACTTTCTTATTCATTGTAATCCTTTGAGCCTTTACCCAATAGCACCTTTCCCGTCGTAGCATTAATATTTTCCAGCGACTGCTATCTAACATTCAAAACCCACTATCGAAGTTCCATAAACGGTCTAACTACCTTATTAGTCTAACGAAATTCAAAACTATTCAACTGCTTACAATTACTTTAAATACCATGTATCTATTAAGTCAACTGTTGCATATAAGGCTCTCGACTAAAAGTCAAAGATCGAAATCAACAATGCTAACCTAACCCCTATACACCGTTGTTGCTGCTATTGTATGCGCGTGCGACTTTATCAGCTCGCACGTGCGACTGCGGCGTCGTATTATGGTTCACTTTGAGTACAATCAAGTGTGTTATTGTCACTTGAGTGTTAATTACTTACTAGAATGTTGCTTCTACTGCAAGTGTAAGTACCTATATGAAGATGAGTACTCGATTACAAATATTCAATGTTATGCACAAATCAATAAGCTTATCGCTGTCCACCGCTGGACATACGCCTCTCCCAATGTCGGGAGCCTTTGGCTGATTTCACGTTGGCCAGACGGGCTGCATAAGTATGTACTAAAATATACTTCATAAGTATGTAGGTTTACCTACCTACTATAAGATAATTCTTGTGCCATTAAGTCCGGCTATGTAGGCGGACTTAGTGCCATAGGCATTCTCTACCAGTTATTAGATTTAACCTCATGTGTGTAAATGTGTCTTATATCTGGTTTCTGATGGAAGTCTCTGAACAGACTCCGGACACAGGCCTGCTGAAGCAAAGAAAACAGGGCTAGGTGAGGGTTCTCAGGTGGGGGGACCTGAAATGTGAATGCAGAGTTACACCACAGACAATGGCTCACTTGCTGACGTGCGGTACATGCCCAACCACATGTACACCGGAGGATCTCATCTGCGCCTCCGAGAACGCTATCCAGGTAGCAGCACACTGGAAGAACACTATCTGAGAATCGAGGCGCCATCGCCATGATAGAAAAAGAATCTGGATCCTATCAGGCCCAATCCATTCAGCCATCATTACTTAACAGATCAGGTATATCCTAGATTCAGGCTATTTTTGTTCTGGTTCTTATTCGGTAGCTAATAAGCTGACTCTATTCCAAATTCAATGCAAACCTATTAAACTTTTAGTGAGTGATTTAGTAACAAATATTCACACAAATAAAACCTTTTATATATTTAGCGGGATAATAATTATTAGTGCGGATCATAAATAGGTCCAATATCGTGCATAGACAGTTATTACGCCTTATTAAGAACTATTTCAGTCTCAGTATGTACCAGTCTACTAATCACAGGGTAATCTAGAAAAACTTAACCTATTACATTGTAATAAAGTGCGGTACTCGTTTCATTAAGTGTGCGTGCGACACCAGCCGCTAACGTGTGCGCACGCGGCGCCAAGATTGATAGATCCACAGATATAGAGACTAATAGAGTAGTTTATATACTTAAATCCCTACTTCCCTACTAATATTATAAATGCGAAAGTAACTCTGTCTGTCTGTCTGTCTGTCTGTCTGTCTGTCTGTCTCACTTTTACGACTAAACCGCTGAACCGATTTTGATGAAATTTGGTATAGAGGTAGGTTAGACCTTGAGAAAGGACATAGGCTATGTTTGGTCGCGATAACCGACATCTACGCGGGCGGAGCCGCGGGCAAAAGCTAGTATGATATATATCGAAGTCCAGCCAAACCCGCAGTTAAGAAGAGTTATGAAGAAGAAAGACGAGACTGGGAATTAACGCTAGGATGAAGAAGAAGACTAGTCTAGATACTTCGCTTCGTATGCCTAAAATAGTATGAAAATCGAGTGTGTTATTTAAAAATCATAGCGTAACAAACTCATAACTCATTTTATAAGTTAATTACGATATGTTTATCCTGGGTCCGAGAATACGGAAAAACACATTTAGCATTTTCTTTTTCTTATATACTCGTATGGTATAGAAATACCTTTTTTTATACTTTTACATTTATGCTTACAAATATATTTTCATCGGGCTGGAATCAAACTCAGCTGTCGAACATGTTGGGAAGGACGGCTTGCACTATCTACTGTGTATTGTAAGTCTGTGGTCAGATACAACACTGTAAACATTAACAGAGTATGACATTTATTTCATGGAAAATGTTCAGTACAGGATTCAACCACGTTTATACATGTTGGTATGTTGTTATCTCGGTAATAACTGAAGAGCTGTTGCTCATGGTTCCGACCGCGTTGATGTCGGTTATCACAACCAAAAGCCTCTTCCTTTTCCAAGCTCTAATCTATTACTGTACCAAATTTAATCAAGCAAAATCAGTTCAGTGGTTTAGGCGTAACAGACAGACAGATAGACAGACTGAAAAAGTTACTTTCGCATTTATAATATTAGTCAAGAACTAGGATAATATAGTTATTTTCTTTCTACAACACCACTATCCAAGGGAACAACTGGGGTGACTGTAGTATTCTAATAAAACAGGAATGATACTACATTAATGAATGTTTGATTTATTAGCATCGCATTTATGTTGCATTTACGTTATAGGTATGACCCTGA
This sequence comes from Eilema depressum, assembly GCA_914767945.1. Lineage (NCBI taxonomy): Eukaryota > Metazoa > Arthropoda > Insecta > Lepidoptera > Erebidae > Eilema > Eilema depressum. Next base: position 13,800,257 of record OU612026.1, read on the forward strand.
TCATATGCGTATGCGCCGATATCAGCGGAAGTGATATGAATGTACTGTTGACTCTACACTGTTGCAATAAGGTTATAATGTTTCGAATTTCCTTATTGGAAACACTCCAGAGTCACCTTTTCTGGGATCCAATATATTAGTTTAGGTTTCAGCTATAGGAACAACTATCCTGGCTTCTTACTCTGCCTATATAGTCCATATTGACGGTATGCTTGATTATTAGCCTGAGAAGAAAAATCTGCTAATAGAGCCGAGCCTCAAGTTATGTGCACAGTCAACATCATAATGATCTTGACTAGAAAAGTATTGAAAATGATCTTAACAGCCCTTTCTGTTGTCTGATTGTTATAATACAATTTAAATCAATAAAACAGTTTAGCATTTACGTCATTCACAGTTAGTCAAGATCGATCTGATGCTATCATACAAAGTTATTAACCTTTTAGCTGTTATCTATTACAGTTTAATTAATTCACGTGCGTGTTAAACAAGCTGCTATAATTTATTAAAAAAAGAATGCAATAACAGTGGCCGATGTGAAAAGAATACAATAGGAACGCTTCCTACGCGAGCGAGAGAAATTCACAAAAGAATCGAATAACTAACGGCGCAAGATCGATTATCATTTTCTTACAATCGACTATCTAAAGGTCACGCGTAATGCCATTCAACGTGCACAGTTTACATTACTCCATACTAAAGAAACCATCCATAAATTATAAATAAAACAGTTTATCCTTCAGCAAAAATAGATCTAAACATATCAGGATATAGAGTAGATATTCCATCGATAAATCTATTCCAATGTTGCTGTTCGAGCTTATTTGTTAAACATCGAAATGTGGTAGTGCGTTACTGTAATTTCACATCTCTATTTCAGGTATTAAGAACTAAAATTATATTTCATTACTTTGAGCAGAATGTATCGTAAGCCAGGAAGCGCATTGTTGGGTCACGTTCTCACAACTCCCCTTTTCTTCGAGGGGGAATAAATAATTGCACTTTTTTCTGTCGCATATGGCCAAGGAAAGGGATTGTGCAAGATCGTTCCCACGGTTCGCCCCTTGGGCATAAAGGCCTATCGAGGTCAAGAAAAAATACGTGCTGGCATAATGTGGGGGTACGCTATTGTTAAGGCAGATGCGCGATTCTAGGGTTAAGTGTGGACTCGTTTGAAAAGTGAATTGATTGACGTCATACTGTTTGATATACTATTTATTAAATAGTGGTTATTAGATAAGTACAGTATCTGTAAGGGATTGGTTTCTTTGAACATTTAGGATACTCGCAATTTTGAAGGACGGTCAAGATTTGCAATTTTCAGCAAAAAAATTGCAATTGGTATACAAAATTTATACAAGGTATATTTTAAAAATATCTTAAGACTATTTGAAAATGTACACTAGCGCTTTAAAGAATCTCTTCAATTATGATTGTCCGACGAACCAGCAAATCAGTGAGCAAATTATTTGTGAAATACTTTTTTTTTCTGATAAACACATTTCAAATACCTCCAAAACATATTTACGGGTTCCAATTTCAAAATCCATTCGCATCGCACGGCCACTATTAGATACAAAAACTCGAACAAAAAAGGAATTGCACCTTTTCTAAGGCGTTCTATATTTGAAAACTGGTCGCGTTCCCACGATCGCTCGCGCCAGTTGCGCGCGTCTTCCCCTGGATCTTATTTTTTTTGTTCTATTATAGCGATATTGTGTGTGACAAACAAACGAGTAGGAACGGTATTAAAAGGTTTTTATAAGTTTTTTTTTGTCTACTTATACTTGCTAATAAAAATTTAGTTACGTTATACTGACTATTTAGTCTATAATGGAAACCTAAGTTGATAATACACGATGTTTTTCTCGTATTAAATTTTGGCTTAGAGCATTTTGAACAACAATTTCCATAACTGAGGAACGTGTAGATTTAAACTATGTAGCTAGGGCCATTTACCCGAAATCTATAATTAAAAACAAACACTTAATTGTACACATAATATTTCACGCGTAGTTGGCCTGTGAGTTATCATAAGACACATTCAATCAATAGGGACATGTGCACTACCAACCTACAAAGGACATTAAACTCTATTTGGAATGAAATACAACTTATTTTGGCTTATAATGTATTTTGGTAACAAAGTATAAAAGCTTTAGGAAAATTAACTCTGTTGTTATGTAGTGAAAGTTTGGAATTCTCTGTAGCGTATTTGATATTGAGTGACGACAGTTGAGTGGAGAGCACACATTGCGTTTACGCGCGGATCCGTTCCCACGATCCACGCGACATATGGCGCGCGCTGGCTGCACTTACGTGTGATCAACGGTGACGCGTGCACAAAAAACTTACTCGGACTTAGCGGATCTATGGGATGATGCTCTCTCGTAAATACAGATAAGAAACCGGTATAATGCGACGAGGTTCACTGGTTTTTTTTCTCCAGATAATGCTGTTTGTTACTTTTGTTATGATAAGATACTAGGTATTGTAGTCTGTCAGACAGCCGCACCGGTACTTAGAAATAGGTTGCTAAAATCATAACTGTGTCGCCTTTCACTTTTGGTTTTTAATAATAAAAATAATTAAACCTATTTGCTTGTACCAAAATCTTATTTTTTTTTATTTAGACTGTCGTATCGATTTTCAAGATTATTTTTCTAATTACTGAGACGTTGATTAAGCGCATTATAGAAGCTCTGTACAATCAATCACGAGTTTTAATCAATCTTGTACAATCAATTCGTAAATTTTAAATCAAATTAGCAAGCTGTAGCAAAAAACTTCAAAATACCAAGGTCGACCGAATCGAAATTTGAATTTCGAATGTTTTGAATTTTGAATGTTTTTTACCGCGGGGGCAGGTGGGTGCGCGCGCGCAACTGTCGTTGTTCCCACGGTTCGAACTTCGAACACCGGTCGTTTGCGCAGCCATGACACCGTACCATGATTGCCAATTAACAAAATTATTGAATTACTTATTATTAAGTGAAGTATTATTCTCAAGTTTTGGTTGTCAATATGATATTATGTTAATAGGTATGTGTACTTACATAGTTGAATTCAACCATATCCACTGTATCATGTAAGTGCTTATGTAAGATTCATTTTGACCTCTTTAAAGATAAAATAAACGTGGGCACAAATTTCTAGAGTCGGGCTTATGACCTTAGGTTTCCAATCTGGAACATTATTATTGATAGGTATTCACTACTAAATTAGGCGTAGTCGAAATTCATGTCTCAGAAACAATTATAAACTCGCGATTTTTTCGAAAGTAAGTAAGTAAGTAGGTGGTAGCTGTTTGCTGCTTTTAAAAAAAGGAAAGATATTATTCTCGATAAGAAATAAATTTTTAAGTTAAATCGATCACCTACATTCGATTCTCAAAATACAAGTAACATAGGGCCCAATATTTGAATTTCAAAAACTCTTGTATCAAAACATTTTTAACACCATAAAGGACACGAAACAATGGGACTATTAGGGCATTGTTACAATAATTACTAAGTAAATGGCGGCGCGTGCGCAACACGAGTTCAACTGTTTGTACATACTTGTGCAATGATATCATAATTTTATTGAACACTGTTTGTGTTCTTTCTTTACTTAGATGTGTCACGTAATTTTATGTTATTTGGTTTGTGTGAATGTTTTTCATTTTATTGCGGTATATTTTTGGCATAATATTAACACTTATTATTTTTTGTAAAGATAATGGGACCTAGCCTTTTTATAACTACGAAAAAAAAAACCATTTTTATTTTAAAACTACTTATTGAAGTACCCAAGTATGTTTATAGTTTTCGAAATAATAAAAAAAATATTGAACAAAATATTCGCGCCAAAACTGTTCGCGGTTCAACTAATAAAATCAGAGCCATCTATCGGTACATCGTCGCACTAACCGATCAATCAGATTCCCCTACAACCAAGGGGTGTCGGAATTCGGAAGTTCATATTATTATCTGCTAGACAATAGTTTCGCATACAATGTCTTCAGGTCAAAGTGCATTGAATACGTGGGAAATATTGCAATTTACTTAGGGTGATTCCTGTATATATAGATCCCGTTATAATTTCATCTTCAGTTATTTGGGTGTCATCGACCAGGAAGTAACAGTGTGTAAAGCTAGTAGCGTGATAGTTTGAAGGTGTAAAGCCTGAAAGAGTTTTGTGTATTAGTGAATAAAATGTTGAAGAGAAAATTAAATGGCATAAGTGAATCTTAGTTTCCAATGGTCAAGTGCTCAAGAAAATTGTGCTCAAAGTGCAGTTAAAACTTTGTATCAGTTATAACAAACTTAGTTTTATTAATTAATTTTATGTACCTGTCTGTTAACATTTTATAGAACAGTATTCCAATATAAAATGTAAACGTATAACTCACATCACATATTCGCAGATTTAGTAAAAATTGTAGAGTTGCATTAATAGCGTACCTAATAATGAATTTTGTGTCATTGCCAAAGATGAATTAATTTAGACACAGGCTAAAATATAATGAAAATCATTCAAACTTTTTTCTGTTTCTCAAATTCATTTGAGAAACAGAAAAAACAACGTGCCTTCTGAAATGTGAGTTGTATACGTTTCCATTTCCATCTAATTTTACTTACATAATACATATAATAATTCGAAATATAGTGGCTAATTTTATATTAGTATTCGTAGATAGCATTATATTATCAACTGCAAGGATTCCAATAGGAGAACAATATGACAGCCTCCGTGGCGTAGCGGTAGTGAACGCGGCCGCTACGCAGGAGGCGCGGGTTCGATCCCCGCTCAGTGCAAATATTTGTGTTCATGAAATATGGGTATTTGCATTGGTCTGGTCGTGCCTTGGAGAGCACGTTAAGCCGTCGATCCCGGTAGCCATAAGAACATCTATGGCAGTCGTTACGGGTAGTTGGAGCCCTCAAAAATCCAAAAACAACGGTCTAACTGCAAAGCTTCGATATTGCCTAATATTAACATTGGGTTGTGGAGGTCAGATGACAATCGCTTCACGGAAAATATCGAGGTCTAGCCAAATTCGTAGTTAAGACTGATAAAGCGGACCCCAGACTCCGAGCTGAAAAAGCTTTTGATGCGACTGGGAATTAACGCTAAGAGGAAGAAGAAGAACAATATTACAGGAAAATTCTGTAATGTATTGTTATTGTAAATATCAAGGATGACCTATATTATCTAAGTAATAACCTCAGAAAACCCATACCTGATTTAAAACCACTTAATTATAGAAACCAGTGAACAAGCAAACCACAATTAATACAAATGATTCAAAGAAGGTAATATCCATACCACAACATAACTTATTTTAGGAAAAACCTTCCATACTTTTGTACAATTTTATTAATTTTATTCAGACTTTTATGAGTCATTGCTCAAAAACTGCTTGCTGTAACGGATTCAGTAAATTATCCATATCACATGATAAAATAAATGGTATCAGTTGTGTAATGAATGGACGCGCGGCATAAGAAATTTTGTGACTCATTAATATTTGCTCGAGTTAAGGCGACTGATTATGATTATATATTACTGTTAGTCTATCGATTATAAGTTTGATGACTTAAAGAATACTGGATGTATCGATAACTTTTCAAAATACGTCACTGATGTATTCGTAGTGGCCATCATAGGATGTTCGCTTCCATCTTCTGAATTATTTTTTGAGTAATTTGTATATTCAGAAATACTATGAAGTGAAATTTTTCTATAGTTGTATAACATTATATAAACATACAAACAAGTTTAAAGAAATACCCATGAATATATGAATATCCTGAAGTTTGAACCAGATATACACCTAGTCATAGTGATGAATAATAATGAATCCATGTAATAGAATAGAAAACTCTTCCTTCACTTAATTATTTTTCAAGTAACAGAAACGGAACGCTATTTGAAACCTTTCCCTAGATAAAGGGTCAGGGCTCAATATTAGTCATCATCAAAGCAATTAGTCGCCAACGAGATGGGGCAACAGACGCAATACTCCTTAATTAATGATGACCCACAATAAGCCCTTAGGATGTTGGTTGTATCTCTTGCTTTAGCGTTAGTAATCAACTAATCACTGATGAAACTGCTACATCACCCAGAGATCGGCAAATGATCCTTTAATATGTCACTTTTACTTTTAACCCTAGACGCCCAATCTAGGTAATTTTGACCTACACACGAACGCATAATATCTTTCTTTCTTTACAACTAGTAAAATATGATTGGGCTTCTAGGGTTAAAAATATGTTTGTTTTAGATTAATCAATTTCGTAAAATTTCTGCAGTAATAGAAAACCTATGTGAATCATCATTTTGGGCTAGGTTACATACCTACTTTAACAAACAAAATTAATATTAAACAACATGGCCTTAATTAAACTTTGACGCAAGCAGTTTTATTGACACGATAGTGTTTGCAATCAACTGAGCAAATAATGAAGTGGATGATATCACCACTACTTACACCGAGTTACACAGGTGGAAATGTGTACCACGTTTTATTTTCGATGAGTTTGAAAAGACTAAGAGAGTAAGTGTAGATTGGTTGACTGAACTCAGTGACTTTACTCATAATATCTGCTATAGAAAAACTATGCAATGAAATAAAAAAAAAACAACTAATCTGCATACCTATATACTCTCGTGGCTCGCACTTCATGAATATCCACCATTTATTAGTGTTATAGCTGATGTAAAAATTTCCCATGAATGTCGAGCATAAAAATAATAAAATACCGGTTTATACCTTGCGTGCAAAAATATGGAATACATTAAACGAACCTTATAAATGTGTAATAAAGAAACCAATACCTTCCCGAACTGGATTCTCCCACAATAACACAAATGATAAGCCCCGTGAAATGGTTTTATATGCTACTTTAATTGCCTTTATTGCATTTATACCAGCGGCAGCACCCTAACGGCAATTTAATTCTAATTGAAAAGTAATTATCTTTACCGTGGAGCACAATCTTCAATTAGCCATAGATCATAATAATTATAGATTAATAACACTCCATTTAAACGGATTCAATTATAAAATGACCCTTCTTCTAAATTCAAATCCTTGCACGTGTACCCAAAAGATAACATAGCTTTTCTTACACAGTTACAATGGTCATGCACGTGTACAATGTACCTAAATCCAAAATTTAAAATTGAAATGAAAAAAATTAACCCAAATTTTGCAAGAGTTGCGGAATTCGAAATAAGGGTTGCAAAAAATCCTTTCTAACCCGAACGTCCGATGCATCGAACACGTGCATGAGGTAACAAATAACAATGCGTCGATGACTCACGAACGAGCCTCGAAACGTCGATACAGAACGCCGTATTATTAAACTGGAAAAAGAAAAAAATAAGATAAGCGCTCACTCGTCGCACCGCGTCAAGGAATTGTACATCTGCCGAAATTTCTCACGGATCCGTCGTTCGAACGCAAGTATGGTATTATTATACCGGACCACTTCGCTATCTCTACCCAAGTATTATAGATATGGTGTTCTGGTAATTATGACGACTTGGCTAGCGGTACCTCACACCGGGAACTTTATAATCAATAACAGCAATTAGTATTTCTAGTTTCTGTCATTTGGCGAGCTGAGAAGCAAATTATGCAAAGATGCAGATTTTGTTTGGTTGATGCTGAAAGTTAAGTGGTTTTAATTGGTGAACAGAAATTTTAGTGTATATTGACTTTACTTGGCACTTTTAGGGTTAACTTGAAAATATTGAAATTTCGTTCCGAAATTTTATGTTTTGGCTTGTAATTTACTAATTGACATTCAGACAAGTAATTAGTCAAAGGTTTGAATCTGTTGTAGTTAATATTACTAATACCTATTTCCCAAGTAACTGCATGTTCATAAGAACGTAGCTTTTGGATTAGACTAAAAGTGGGAATCTTGACTTTTAGAGTAGTAGGCTGTAGGTACCCTAAATGTTATGGATGGATGGATTTATTTTTTGTTTTTAAGTTTATTCATTTGATAAAACCGTCAATGCTTCTGACAAATAATGGATACGAGTATATTGATGCAAAGGTTTGAAACTGTTGTAGTTAATATTACTAATACAAATTTCCCAACTAACTGCATGTTCTTATGAATGTAGCTTTTGTATTAGATTAAAAGTAGAAATACTGACAATTAGAGTAGGTAGTTAGAATTATTATACGCTTGGTTTTCCTTGAGACTGGATGATTTGGGTTTACGCATGGATTCATAAGACGTATTATTTGCCTCCGTGGCGTAGCGGTAGTGAACGCGGCCGCTACGCAGGAGGCGTGGGTTCGATCCCCGCTCAGTGCAAATATTTGTGTTCATGAAATTTGCATTGGTCTGGTCGTGCCTCGGAGAGCACGTTAAGCCGTCGGTCCCGGTTGCCATAAGAACATCTATGGCAGTCGTTACGGGTAGTTGGAGCCCTAAAAATCCAAAAACAGTCTAGCTGCAAAGCTTCGATATCGCCTAATGTTACCATTGGGATGTGGAGGTCAGATGGCAATCGCTTCACAGAAAATATCGAGGTCTAGCCAAATCCGTAGTTAAGGCTGGCAAAAGCGGACCCCAGACTCCGAGCTGAAAGCTTCGGATGCGACTGGGAATTAACGCTAAGAGGAAGAGATTATTTGCAAAATTTTAATGTCATTGTGTTATAAGGGTTTTCCTATTACTTTTTACACCTTCTTCTTATAGGTAGATATTAGACCAAAGTAATTTACGAATAGTAAATCCACGTGGTCGCAATTCAGCCAAGCCCACTAATCAAATAACTTGTGATGGAATGCTTGCTATTGTATAATATTTTACTATTAACAATGGTAATGCAAACTAACAATAAATGAATGGATTTTGTAGTAAATGCGTGTTCGTGGCATAGAATTGCACGTGCATTAATGCATGCACAAACTGTTTTGTTCCCATTATTTTTTATTGTTCATCTTATTATTGTGTCTCCGCTATTCTGTGATTGCACAATGCATTCTGAGTTTAAATTGTAGTAACCTTTGCAGACATGTTCGTACGTGTTCGAAGTTTGATCTTCGTAAACAGGTTGCAACTTGTCGACTTGAGGGTGGCTGTATCTTTTTAATATTTTTTTCATGCTGGAGAGGCTTAATATGGCCTATCTCATTATCGAGAATGTCTTATCTTTTACATCGAAGGTATTAATTTGATCGTTTTTGCATGAATAATGAAAGTTGTCAAATTAATGAGATGCATAATTTATATTCGCGTTGGTGTTTACGGGTTTGTAGGCCTTGGTAATTTTTAGCTACAAATAGTCTGTGTATACGTCCAAAAATGTCGCTTTTATGTCATAGTGCTTAATGTAGACGAATGCATTGATTTGAAATAATTGTCGGTTAAAATTTTGGATATGCAGATATTAATGAATAGTAATTGGGAGAATATGTGAAATTGCTTCCCTCGTTTAGTCCCAAGTTAGGACAATTAATGCATGTTAGTGTGAGGTTAAGGAGAATAGGAGCTACACCGGAGAAGGCTTGATACGTCTTTATCGTAGACTGAAGCACGGCTGAGAGAATTATCGATTATAATGAAGTCAACCATATATACCCGCCTATACATTTCTCCAGCGATAACAGTTCTAAGCCTTGTGTCCTCGAAGGTTACATTATTCAACATTGAGAGAAGAAATTCGATTTTCAAGAAGAACAGTGGCATCGTGATATGCCGCCATCACAGAGAAAACAGCGTTTGCTGCCAGCAAGAACTGGTATTCCTCTTAATGGGCTTGTACACCGCATTTGTAAGTCTGGTAGTAATATTAAGGAGGTACACCGCAGCATCGCAGCATGAGGACCGTTTCTCTTAACACGAAGACTTTCTAGGACATGACCATAATAATATTGAGTTAAAGTATATAAATCAGGGGATTTGGATTGGATGTACGGGGTGCATTAAAAGCTAATAATTTGAAAGGTAACGTCAGAAGTAGTATATAATGTCAAACTTTTCTTTTCAACTATCCTGTACTTACTAAACTGAAAATATTTTTCATTAATTATATTATTCACATTCTTGTTAAGTGCTCTTTTCTCTTTACGTACTCATAATTTAATAGGCATGGAGAAGTGTCACACACACATTTTTCCAGTTATGATTAAGTTATGGCAATTAGTAAGGGCGAGAGTACTACCACCGTCAACGGCAGGTTTCTAAATCTGTGCTACTAATAAGAATTCTTGATAAAAAAAAATAACAAATTATTTTGCTGAAATTATTAAGATTGGAATTCATGAAGCAAATATTGTACCGATGATCCAAATACTATGTGAAGAAAAATAATAACTTAAATGTCTTATTAGCAAACCAACTAGTCATTAAATACTGTAAACATTACGTAACACTTAAAAAATTGTATAAGCGCCTAAACGTACAAATAAATAATCATTACAAGAATACGGCGGTGAGTTAAAAAGATAATTAAAAGTCCAGTAGCGAGGTGCTTTGTGCCTCGGGCCATGCACGTGCGAGAGCGCAAAATGTTCTCCGTATAAGGCTGTGACCACGGGCTGAATTGTGGCTCGCGCCTTACGGATATCCCGTCAGACTGCTTTTGAACAATACCAAGCATAAGTTTCAACTTGGAAACATTCAATGCAAAGATTTTATTTTATCTTATTTGTATTAATTTATCTGTTTGAGGTTCAGATTTTTCATTTAGTATGTAAATTGTATTGCAGATACTTGTGGATACATCAAAATCTTAGTTCATTATAAGATGATGATTGATTTCAGGTTTTGGGTGGTTTGTATTAAAAGATATCAAATTCAATTAATTCATATTTTATTACAAATTATAACGCGAATAAATTGTAAACAATAAATAGTCCCTAAAACAATTAAAGCTTCATGAGAAAATCACAATGTTAAATTCACTATTCCCTAACAATAATTTATACAATACAAAATAACATGTAAATCACAACACATTCGAGATTACAATTAAAGCTTTTGTGGAGTTATCACGAGTATTGAGCAGGCCTAAACTAAACTTATCCCTATATGGCACCTTGAATTAAGTTAAAGCTAAGATCACAGACGATTTCAGAAACCAACGGAGCAGGCACTGGTTTCACGGAAGACACTGATTTATGTCGTTTGAAGATGGAGTTTAGGCTTGCACCCAACGATCCTGCAGAACTGGGTATTGCTGCTCCGCGGTCTGGCACTCTGTGTAGCAGTGGGCTGCGGCGAAGTCAGCATCAGTTTTGGAGACGGTGGTCCAGAAGAAAGTGCCGGCTTCAGTCCTGGCGAAGTGTACAGGTACGTAGAAGTTGTCTGGGGTCACAGGCACAAGGTCGCACGTGTCATCCTTGTTGTAAACGAGGAAGTGTGCGCCAGATTGGCACGATTCCATTTCTTCGTAGATCTTGCGCTCCAACATCTCGTTGCACGAGTTCTGGTCTTCCTCGTAGCACGTGTCCATAATTTTGGCAGGAGCGCGCTTCGTTGTCTTCTTGATCATTTTCATCAAAGGCCGTAATAGCGCCTTGATACCGCTATTCTTCATCTTTTCACTGTTGTATCTGTTCTCATTGATCGAGTTGTTTGTAGCGATGATGTATTCGTTGTTAGCGTAATAAGACATTTTGGAATATGTTTAATAGACGAATAGTAAAGGTAGAGAGCGTGTGTCGCTAGTGAGATCACAGGCGGGAATGTGGGGCTGAAGTTGCCGGTCGGCCTTTTATACCGTGCTCACCGCCCCCGGCACAAAAGACCCGTGTACGTGAAAAGGCCCTTCGTATGTGTGAGTGAGTCAAGTGGTTTATTCGATACCCTGATATGCTTTTCGTATATCATGACAGGTCTTAATAGTTTTCGTAGTATCAGAACAAGTTTAGTTAAGAAAATTTATGTTTGGGAACCAAAACTTTAAGTTAGATACAGTTAACGAGTCATTTAAGTTATTACAGGTGCGGTTTGTGGATTCGAATGATTTTTCTTGAAGTAAGACTGTTTAATGAGAGTGTGTACTTATGTAAACGTAGAATCTTTTAGATTTAAACTAACATAGATCATATTTTTTGCTATAACAATCTCTATAAGGCTTTAAAAGTTTCCACACTTGTCGGTAGCTTCAATGTGTGGCTTATTTAAATAGACACTATCATACGCAAATAAGTAACAAGTGTTCAAAGGGGTTCCATGGGAAAATAGTCCACGTGCCGTCCACACGCCCAAATGTGGACAAATAGAACACATGTTGATTGCCCCCTCGGTGCGCAGTGGCCGCGACAATGCGATTGTTATCCCTTTACTGGGGTCACTAAGTCACGGGCCGAGGGGTGAACGCCGACCCCTACAGTGTGCCCGCGCGCCATTCACGCGCTTAACACGAGACTCTAATAACACCTGATTTAGGGTAGTTCATTAATGATTGACGTATTTGTATCATTATAACTTATCAGTATTATCGTAGCAACAAATAAGTATGTTAAGAGGGCCATTTGAAATTCTTACACGTAGCCAACAAAACCATCTTAGATCTGGCATTTGAACTATCTCAGTCAAAGTTCATTAGCATTTTGTTTACAAAAAGAATTATCAAAGTTAAGATACCACCTACACACAAAAATATTCGGCTCGTACCGGTCCAAACATGTAAGATTTTTTCTTAGCATGTCCGAAGAGAGTATTACAAAAAAATTAAGTTTAAAAGAAATCAGTGTAGCGGTGATAGTGGTTGTTCAGCCAATAGGGTGCGCGAGCGCCGGCAGGTGCTACGATCCGAAGTCTCGCGCACACACACGCTCGCACTTTAAATATACGATCGTTGAACACGTGCATTCGAAGGGGATGTATATATGCATTCGACGGTATCCAAAGCGAGATGCGAGATATTTTTTATCGATATGAATAGATTCACGACTCCCTCATATCCGAAATAGGGTAACGCAAAGGCTAATTTGGTTATTGAAAATTGAGGGGTTGTTCGTGGGAATGCTCCTCGTTCCTAGGTTCCCAGGGTTGCTCGCACATTGAGTTTTTTTCGGCGATTCGAGATTCGGAACGACGACAGATGGCAAGCGGTCGATCGTTCCTGTTCTGCTTTGTTATAATAAATCGTATGGGGCATTGGAATTAAACATACCATTTTGATGGCTCACCGCGTTTTCGGGGAGTTGAAGGGATGAAGATGTAAACAAGTGTAAAAGGGGTCAGTGGATCGCGATCCGGACTATAATTAAATATCTATTAGAAGCATTTTGTGATTGGAGTTATTGTTAGGGGTAGAAATTTTGATTTTAATGACTTCAGTTCTCTACATTCTTCAACATGCTTTTGCTTGTAGATTGATGATAATCGGAACTAGTTAGACTTTTTAATAGCCTCATGAATGTAGATTTGTTTGAAGTTTCTTATCTTTTTTCCCCTGATGAGTTTTTCCCACCGTAATTGCACTTAATATTTGCAATTCATTGGAGCGGTAACTATTAACTGCATATACCTTGAACTGGGCTATAAGTTTATCTTTTTTCAGGTATCTATGATGTAAGGTGCGTTGCGTCCAGTTTCCCACGATCTGAAGATGCAAAAACCTCACAAAGAAAGAAGAGAATAGATAGGGAAGATACTTTTGCGTCATGAAAAAAAATAAAAAGTTAGCATTGTGCCCCGCGGCGTGACAAGTGCGTGTGACGTAGGGTACATAATGATGGCAACCCCGACTCCCCTCTATAATCTATTATTATTGTTTGTGATGCCACTTGTCGTTGGGGAAGGTCAAATTGTGTCGAGATTTTTTTGAAAGTGAATTATTCATTTAGAAATCTCGGACCAACAAAAAGTAGTTTTTATTTGAGTTTGAAATATCATGATATTTTCTGAAGTTTATGCGAATATCACTCATTGAAATAAAAACGCTTTTTAACGGGTTCTTTCGCGATTTATTTTTTATTATTCACTTTTCGCCCGACGTTTCGGCTACTTTTCAGCAGCCATGGTCGCAGGTTGACTAGAGATGGTGGTTTTCTCAAATTACTCGAATTATGATGAACTGTTGGTGTTACTAATATTTACTACTGGTGTTACTAATATTAGCCTCCGTGGCGTAGCGGTAGTGAACGCGGCCGCTACGCAGGAGGCGCGGGTTCGATTCCCGCACAGTACAAATATTTGTGTTCATGAAATATGGGTATTTGCATTGGTCTGGTCGTGCCTCGGAGAGCACGTTAAGCCGTCGGTCCCGGTTGTCATACGAACATCTATGGCAGTCGTTACGGGTAGTTGGAGCCCTAAAAAGTCCAAAAACAACGGTCTAGCTGCAAGCTTCGATATCGCCTAATGTTACCATTAGGTCGTGGAGGTCAGATGGCCATCGCTTGACGGAAAATATCGAGGTCTAGCCAAATCCGTAGTTAAGACTGGTAAAGCGGACCCCAGACTCCAAGCTGAAAAAGCTTCGGATGCGACTGGGAATTAACGCTAGGAGGAAGAAGGTGTTACTAATATTATCTACTAATTAAATAATAACAAATAAATCACGATAGAATCTGTTAAAAAGTTTATTTCAATGTTTGAAATATCACTTTTCATAACAAGATAAAATGTTATAACAAATATTGTAAATTTCAACTAGGTTTTAGATAGTTTTGTAAGTAAATATTTAGGAGTATAATATAAATATATACTGCTAGTAGGTATATGATACCTTATCAGTCGTAGTTATTTAAGTTAAGAGAAGAGAAAGATTTGATTGCCTAAAATATTTTTCTGTGACAAAAATAGCCTTATCATTAAAAACACACGAGATAATGATGAGTGCCTATTTATAAAACGTGAGTTCGTATCACAAGAAAAACCTACTTTGATTAACCTTGTCGTAAGTATGTAATAACACCGTAAAAGTAGTGGAAATTATATTAAACGTTATCAGTCAGCGAGTCATTTAATAATACATTGGCTTACATTTTATAAATAACATAATATATTTACGTATGTTACACAGTTTTGTTTCACACATGCTTAGCTATATACTTGCATAATAGATACTATGTAATGTTATGTACTTGTATAATGTTATTGCTAAATACACTAAGCGATACACTACTAACTTATTTGTTAGATGGCCTCTGTGGCGTAGCAGTAGGACGTTCGACTGCTACGAAGGGGGTGCGGGTTCGATTTCCGATTTCGATTTCGATTTTCGATTTCCGTATGCATGAATGTGAATATTTATATTGGTTGTATTTCTAGAACACATAACACAAGCTAGCATAACGTTGCTTACTTTTGGTCTAGATAGCATTGTGTAGAATGCCTTATAATATTTAATTATTTATTAGTAGGCTTAAGCTTCAAGTAAGTTAAACGTTCAATAAATAAGAAAATTGCGCAGTTATAATATGTACATTTTAAGGTTGTAAGGAGTGCTGTGAAAATAAAATAGGAGAGGCACCTCTTAATTTGAAAATGAAGAAAATAATTATCGATTATGGTTATTCATATTTTGGCATGCGTATAAAGAAGCTGATTTTCAAGAATATGCTTCAAAAACCTATTTTAATTAAATTCGCATGAACTTAAATTAATTTGAAGTATCCTTTTCTTTTCGCTGTTTCTTATTGGAACTACAATTTCACTAGAAGTGGAATTCTTGTTTAGTGTTTCTGTAAAAAAAACAAGAGACGTCTATTGCGTCCTCTATTCTATTTATAAATTAGTTCTAGGGATAAAGCTATTCACTTGTCTCCAAAATTGGTTACTGAGATTAAAATTCTGGGTAATACGGTTTTTTGCCGATAATTTGATGGTTCATTAAATACGGAGGAAAATACTCTGTGTGGAATAAAAACAAGAGTGATCTTAAGTTTCGTTTTCTTTCATTAGTTTTACGGTAGACATCTTAAAATTGGAGCAGACTTTTCAAGCTAATTTGAATACTTAGGTACTAAGGTTCTATTAGGTAAGTATTATATTAGATTTATACTTACAGTTAAGTAGACAATTATTATTTTAAGTATTATGTTTGGCACAGTCTTTGTGAAATGTAAGTATGTAGTGTATAATGTATCTCTCCATCTTATGGTTACCTGTGAGAAATGGCCGCAAAGCGCATTAATATGAGCATGTAATAACATTATATTTATAGTATATTGACATTGTGTATTGACATCTATTCATAATAATTGCGCATAATTTACTTTTGTTTGTTATGTTTTTTTATATTGAATTTGACTTTTAAACATTTCTGTACCTAATTTAATTCAATTGTGTTCAAACCTGACATTTAATTAATTTATTATAGTTAATTTAATCCTTTGTGTATATGAAATCTACTTATTATTGTATATTAATATACATACCTAAATAAATAAATTAAGTGACCTCAATGGTTTTTTATAAATCAATGCCTCAATATTGCAATGTCTGCAAAAGGCGCTAAGTCCTAAGTACTGAAATATAATGTAAAGATCTATGTACACTTAGTAGGCAATAAATGATTTTGATTTGGAGCGATAAGGCCGCCATGTGTACTTACCACATAACTTAGAACTCTATGTTATATTGTTATAATATCTATGGTTTACAATAAAGACGTTTTTACTTACTTTACTTAATTAATTATTGTTTTGGTTCTATATTTGGCAAGTTACATAATATTTGTAATCGTGATAAGTACAAAATGTAATATGGTAAAAAGATAAAAATAAACAAATAAATAAAAACGATAAACGTACTTACGACAAACAATCCCAAAGATTGTTTATCTTTTACCGTCAATACTAAGGTTAGTTTTGTTAAAAAATTTGATTATTCATACAAAATTTTATTACTTGGTTTTGTTATGATGTTGCTCTTTTTTTAGTAAATACTTATATAATGTTGTTATGAGTAGGTAAGTAGTCATAATCGGATGATTAGTCAATCTAGTTTATCTTTATTACCGGATAACTAAAAAACTACATAATAATATTATTTTGTGTTCATTATCTGACAAAATGTATACGACAGTTTGTAATTAAAATACGTATGTAAGTAGTTTAATTTAAAATAAGTATCTACCTGTTTGTGATATATACATTTGTACATGCAATTGTTTTATGTTATGTTTCCAAGAGTTTATTTAGTATCGTTTATTATATTATTTATTATATTACACACAACATTGTACTATTATTAAATGTCTCCAAAATAAAATCAGTTAACGAGATTTCCCAAATGTCACCTTTAAAAAAGCACCACGTTCCTTTTTGTATTCTCAGTGTGGGAATTTCAGTTACCATATCACTTGAATTTAGAACGGGGGTGGAAAATAAAGGAATGTATAAATCACCCCTAATCGCTTCTTTTGTTAGCTAGTACACTTGTTGCATCACTATCCCGTACGAGATTTGAAACCACTAAAAATTTGCTGTCACATCAATCAGTGATTCACTAATGTGAACTCTATATAGTTAACATAAAGGTTGCTTTCTTCGGTTGTTTACTTGTATACTAGTAAATATAAATTGGTATTATGGTAACGTATATGAGGGCGGTAAATTTTAGGGGTTGTCGAACAATTAAGTGAATCGCAGGTAAACTGATTTTAAATTGAAAAAATTTAAAAAGATTCTGCATCAGGGTGAATAGCATAATATAAATAATAAATAGGTTATTGATTTGTATTCTTGATGTCGTGTGTATTGAAATGTGTTTTATTAATAAATGTGGTTGTGTTTTATTTAATGGTTTTTATTTCCTTTTATGGTATTGTTTTTACATACATTATTAATACTTCTATTTAGGTATAAATGGGTCAGGTACCTATATATGCTTATGTGTGGCTTATGTTAGCATCGGTAGCTTAGTGGTTAAGAGGTCGACCTTACGATCGAAAAGTCCCGGGTTCAAATCCTGTCCACTACCGATGTGAATCCACTTCTAACACAAGTAATTTAGGTTAGAGGGGATATTAGTAATTTCAGTTGCTATTTTTTAAAAAAAAAGTGCTATACAGTACATATTATTATGACTGAATATAATTTTAAATTATGTGGATGTATGTTGATGTAACTTCATTTTTTTAAATACTTATCGTTTGTAAATTGCTCGTATTCAGCTCTATTTTCTGTATTTCCACTCACGGAAACATTCCTAAATTTCATAAAGCGATTAATTTGATATAAACATGAAATTGGAAAACAACCATACAACTACTGATTATATACCTAACCAGAGGTTCTTCTTTTAAAAATATCCACAATATTAAAATATTTAAAAAAAAGTTTTTTTAAGACCATTAAAACAAAACAATACAAGGTCAATAGTAATAGCATAAAAAGCCACTAAGGTTTATACATACCTGTGATAAATAAACATTTAGCAGTTTAACCCAGTATATAATAAAATGAACGTCTTTATTGTACACCATAGATATAAAATATAACATCGAGATCCACCACCCCTATAGTAAACTGATAATACAAAGTTTAAAAGAAATAAATAAAAAGAAATCAGAGGCACTACGTTTCGGAACGAACACCCCCAAACATTACAAAACTGTTTACTTTCTTGTTTTATTTTATTAAATTCCTTGTGGCGTACGAATGAAAGAAAAAGTAAAAAGCTCGCGTGGGCGTAAGTTATTTTTATTATAAAATGTAAGATAGCCGGCGTCTAATGAGGAGGCCATCATTAAAGGATCGAAAGGAGGAGGGAGGTGATAATAATCCTCCGTTTTTGGGTATACTCGTTAAAGGTACGGTCCCACTGTCAGCGATCGAGTTTTGTTATAGTCTAAATAAATTATTGAGCTTTAATTTTTTTTTGTGTTTTATTTTATGGTTTTGATGCCATTTTTTTGATGATGTTTATTTGCTTGTATCAGGACAAGTGTACGAAATACCTACAAAAGTACAAACCGTCTACAAAGATCTATCTATTATATTCAGTTCGATTTTGACTGACATCGTTATATCTGATAACGATGTCAGTCAAAATCGGACTGAAGCTATATTATACAATAGGATTCCTTGACGACATGAGACAATACTACTGTATTTCTGTTTAGCATAAGGTATTTTGAACACTGTGTATGCATCAGATAGGTAAAAAATGAAAAGATAGGTATTGTCTGGAATAAATACATTTGTTTGTCAATAATCCATAATAAGTAATTGTATTTGTATTCGTGGCCTTCAATAAAATTATCATATTTATGGAATCTTGAAAATAGTGCTTTAATCGCTTACAGTGGCACCGATCACAATACTTATTTTATTTAGGATGTTCAAGAAGGCGAGTTCGGGAGTAACGCTTAATAGCTTGGGAGTTGTACTCGGGTATTAACTTTAATAACGATATTCAGTAAAAAAAGATCGTTCTTACTTTGAAGTATTAATTAGGGATTCGATGCGCTCCGGAATGGCGGCGCAATCAAAATTTAACTAACTTCAACTTGTCGTTTTCTATTTTATATATATTTTTTTAGTATAACCTTCAATTATTATGAAGACATAATTTAATACGAGGGCCTTAGGACTCGGTCACATGAAGACCGGCACGGTATCGTCCTTGCGAAACGGGCCGTGATGTTTCACTGTATTGACGTTGAGGGCGACACCGACTCCGACGATAGAATAGCGGTATCCTTATGAAAAACAGGAAATTTTCATGATATCAAGTAATTACCATCGAGTATACTTACCAATCCATCATATCTATATTTTCATTACTCATATTGTGAGTACCTATCAATTATGTTAGCATATAATATGCCGTGAATATCATAGTTTTTGTGATATCGGGACTTATGGCGATTAATTAATTATTATGGAACTTACTTGTGCCGACCAGTGATCCAGTGTATCTTTAAAATCATATCGTGCAAATTCACCGTAAGGTGCACGACAAATTAACGTCTCACGGCACGAAACCGTGCCGCTGAACAGTAACTGCGGCGTTGGTTGTGATGTGGCCGAGGCCTTAAAATTATATTCTCTAATTAATCAAGGTTATCATAAATGATTTTTATTTTATTTTAAATATACAACTTTGGTCATTCTTGTTCATTAAATGCAATTAATATTTATATTTATCAGTTATCTATAAACATCTGTGTTGTACAAAAGTACATTTTTATATGAGTTTCTTGTCACTTTTAAGTTAAAAGTGTTTTATTTTATGTTAATTACCATATTTTTAGTCGTAATTAACCAACTTAAGCCATCATAATTTATTTGAGCGTTTGTGTAGGTACTTACTTAGGTACTTACCTATGCCTGAAGCAAGGATTATAAGTTTATACCTATGTGTAATAAACGTCTCAAACCTTTTTAATCTCAGGATAATTAATTCTTCTTCATCCTGGCGCTAATTCAGGTTGCATGTAAAAGGGAGTTCGTATTTTGGGATACAAGGTCAAATCTTGTACAACAAAGCACAACTCCATTAATTAATAAAAACTGTTCAAAATATACATAAAAATATAACACAAAAATATGACATCGTATCGAGCATGACGGCGTGACAATCGTGACGTTACCCGTCATGGCATACGAAGCCGTTTTCAGGCGCAGCCACGTCAGTAATTGCTTCTCATCTAAAACATAAGATTAATGATGATTGATAAGCATTTCCTATCGTAGGTGTATAGTTTTAATTACAAACTCTACTAAGTCCATTTTTCACACCACTTCAGTCGAAGAGTTGTACAGATTGTTAAAGTCAAATCATTTGAGCTTCCATTAGCGTTGGCGGCAACGAGCGGCAACAACAAGCAATGAAACGGGCTATAAATAAATAGTTAAGTGCAATGGTCGGTTAATTCGAGCAATTTGTAAGGCGCAAAATGCGTGTACGGTATAAGCTTATAGCGATTTAAACTTTTTTCTTCAATTATATTCAGTACGGTACTAATGAATGCGAAGTAAGTATGTGCAATTATGGCATGAGTCGCAAAAGAAGTAGGTATGTGTTAAAATCATAGAATTAGAAGCAAAATTAGGGTATATAAAAGTGATAGGTTTTTAATTATTATCATCTGGGACTATATTGGTATTAAACGTATGAAAGAAATCCATTAGAAAATTCGATGAATACGTGGTTTTTGTTTTATGTCATATATAGATGAATTAGTTTATGATACAGCATTCACATTTTAACAGCTCTTTTTATTTCATATATATCTAAGAATTTAATAGTAAAAATAAAAACTATTATAGGTAATATAGGCATTATAGGGATAAAGCATAAAGCTCCCTGATTCCTTTCATAAAACATGATCAAACCAACATTGCATCTTAAACGTGGTTGAAATGATTATGAAAAAACCTAAATTAATAATATATCTATTTATTGCTACTTGAAGATAACAATCATAAATTAATTATTTTATATCATATTGTTAACTAATTTAGTTCCAAAACTTTCAAATTTACGACCATAAATAGGTATACATTATATCGCTCAACGCTCATGAGTTACGTCCACGTGCGCACACGCAGTAAGTAATTGCGGCTAATAGTTGTCGCGAGCGGGCGACCTATTAGGGCGCTTGGATTACCGACTACTGACGCCAACGTATAGGCGCAAAACATTGTCTCGTGCATTGAATCTGATTCCATTCTCGGAGAAGGATTTTTTAGTTCTCATCAGAGAGACTGTATTAGTATGCTGAGTGAAGATAAAAATGTATTTATTTTATATGTTATCTACAAATGTAAGGACAGAACGAATAGGAGAGCGGATCCTGGTGTCATTCTGGGCTCTGAAATGCAAATTTAATGTAATGATGATGATGATGTTGATTTTTTATCCCACTGCTATTAAAAATATAGGTTTTTAGCTGACAATAGGTGAGTATGGAAATTCCAAGTTTGTTTTAAATCATTTTCGATTATTGCATTTATTAGATTGTACCTACTGCTTGGTTGAAAGTAGCCAGAGATTTCCCAACACCAAAATTAGGTCAATTAGTTTATATACACGTAATTTTAGGTATCTCTTTTCTTCATAAACGATTTTATTGAGACTTGATTTTAAAACTATTTTAACTATTTACAGAAGTTCAATTATGATAATATTGTACATACAAACTTTCCACAAAAATACCTAATAACAGTGAGAACCGTATCGTAATTAGTTGCGTAGATTAGAAAAAAGCGTAGAAACACGCTCGTAAAAGTGACTTTGTTTTATACAATGTAATGATGATAAGTAAGTATCATTAATACTCTAAATAAAAAGAGATTATACAATAAATGAAATCCAATTTAGCTGAGGCATCATGAAGATACACACTAATTAAGTTCATTTATAAAATTGTAAGACAAAACTTCTATATAATCGTATACCAATCTAAACGCAAGTCTGAGTTCATTAACTTGTAATTGCTACTCTACTCTAATTACCTATTAGCAACTATCTGTATCACTCTATTAGAATTACTAAGGTCAGTTCCATTGAAAACACGCTATGTAAAACTAACTTAGTCGTAAATCTAAACAGGCAATGGTTACGCAAAAACTGATAATGTGATTCCATCGCGGATTTGTGAGATAACGTTGTATTATGGTGAGGTACGCTCTTTTTTTTATCTAAAGCCGCCTTTCAATAAAATTAGAAGTAATTACAGTGGTTAGCGACTGGCAGAATGAATGTAAGGCATTTTGATCTTGTTTCTTTACATAATTAACCGCATCGATTTCGTTGCTTCACGATCGGAAATCGAATGGCTTTAGTTTTCGATTGATTGATAAAAGTACGGTAAAAACATAATGTGCCACAGACAAAGGAAGAGAGAACAGAGACATTCATTAAATTCTAAAACTAATGGCGATCATTCGAAATGCTCTGTAAAAGTGTTTTCAAGCATTTTTCAGAAGAACCCCATGTTATTATATTAGACACTCACAATGTATATACATAGGTACAATCGTTATATTCAGTATTAGCACATTTTTCTTTCAATCAGTACTTATAATGAACGGTTTAAAAATCATAATACACCCTCGTCAAACGAGGTGGCAGAATTTACACACTCTCATTCAAGACCCATGGTCTTGTCCATTCCACCAAGGTATGTAATGAGATATCCTCAGAATGCCGGTCGTAAAATGCAACAAAGGTACTTACTTTTATTTTCTTTATACCACTTACGTGAAAAACGAGCACACGGCCCACCTGATGAAAAGTGGTTACCGTGACCTATGGACATGTGCAACACCAGGAGAGTCACACTCGTACTGCAGACCCTGAAAGAACAGAGTGTTTCTGTGCCGTCAGTGCCAAAGACAAAGCGGAACAAGCGTTTGGTCGTCCCACTGACAACACAAAAGCTCTCTATTGAGGTCTGGCAACCCTCTCTGCTCACCGCCAAGAACACAATACGAGGTAATTGTGGCTACGGTATTTTGCAGGGCAGAGGTACTTACCCAATTGGACCTACGTCGTGTCCTACCTCCTTCAAGGTACTTCCCCAAGCAACCATAAGCCAGCTATTAGAAAAGACTACCATGACGTCTCTGCAGTAAGACTAAATTAAATATACACGTTAATTATTCCTGCATAGCACAAATAAATGTATTTATGCAATGCAGGAATAATTAACTTACCGAACTATAATACTTAATCATCGTTCTAGTTTACAGTACACATATTTCGACAGCAGACCTCTTAACAAGATATCTCTTTACCATTTAACAATCAGGAGCATTCAGCAAAGTTCAGCTTGGGTACAATTGACAACAAAATGATTGATACATATACATGATATAACAAATCCTTTACAAATTAAATAACACGTCGACATATTGGTAATAATAACATGTGGTAATAGTAAGCGCCGTGGGTGTTATTACAGTTTTTATCTCTCTATAATCATCTTCATCATTAGTAAGTTTTTTATCGAGTGTACCTCGAAGATGAGAACAAATATTGTGTACCTTCAATATGTCTAGCCTAGTTTATTTTTTGTATGTGTCTTAATGATGAAATATAAAACTGATTGATATTTTATAACGTATGTAAGTCAAGAGCAAGATTGTTGATGATACTGTGAATTGACTGCTACTGTTTTTTTTACAAATGAAGCTGATCATTATGTGCCTACGAGGTTAGTGTTTTATTTTGGTCTTCATTTGTGTCTTCTTCTTCACTTTCCACTTGGTTAAATGGTGGGCAAATAACTTGACAATGTTCTGTGCGCAGAAAGTATTTTTAGGTCTTTTTGCTGGTAATTCATTCCACCTTAATATACCTCTACTTAGCTTTACTTTCTTTGTCAAATGTATCGGCTGTGATAGTCGCTTACCTATGCGCAGCTTTATTCCAGTATACCATCTAAGTAAGCTAAATAATGTTGTCTGAACACTGTTTAAAATATCAGGGCTTATCTTAGTTCTTCTATCTTATTTAGTGTATTGGTCACGCCTATACAAAGTGATCCATATGCTACGACGCGACGGTTACCAATTCCACGAGACGGAATACATAAATAAAGTTTTATATAATACATCACCAAGATATTATAGCGATAAGGCCGCCCATTGTACATTAAACTGTATACATGCTACTTACCTACTAGTCATTCTGTAAATCTATTGGTGAACTATCTAACAAAATCTATTCTATAGACTGTATAATATTATATTTTGATCAGCTGAGTAGATCAATAGAGCTGGTTTTTATATAAGAGTCAATCTATCTTTTTTAAGAACTAGATTCAAATTTATAAATACCCTCACTTTTAAAACATTTTCAAACCCATTAGTTTTTGTGTGGTTTTTGTATCCAAATTTCCGACGGTATATTAAAAATATGGAGGATAACAAAGCTCGTAAACCACAATTTCGTTGTTCATTACGAAATTAACACGTCAGTGGAGGGTTGAGGTGATTTGGTAAAAAATTAACCCCTTTGTTGTGAACGGACGGCAATTTAACCCTTCGCATGCAGGCTAACAGGTAATCAATCGGTTAACGACGTTCCAAAATTACAGCAATTAGTAACAATTTGTCAGATATTATGGATAAATGGTCAGTTAAGTTGCTAAATGAGACGCTGTGGTCGAAATAAAAAAAAATCTCTCGTTAGTATTTTTCATCTTAAAGTTTAAGACTGTTCTGTTTTGTCATTTTGACATTGCAATTTGAATAAACTGTGGGCACTTACGATGATTTGTTTTCCATTAACTCTAACTACTTGAAAAAGCCGGCCAAGTGCGAGTCGGACTCGCGCATTGAGGGTTTCGCACAAAACTGGAGGGACTAACTTATGCTATATAAATAGCTGTATCTTTTTACTCGTATGGCATTGATTTAGAAGTTTGATTTTTACACAGCTTTAAGACATCGCAGAACTAAGTATTCGGTCTTTTTCATCTTGATGATGAAGTCAATTTTATCTTGATACCTCCATGTATTCCTGAGAAAAAGGTCTTGACAGACAGATAGACGGACAACGAAGTTATCCTAAGGTTATGTTGTGTCCTAAAAGGTTATGTTTTTTCTTCTGGAGGTACGGAACCATAAAAATTAATAAATTGATGTAGATTGAAGGTGTTTCATTATATAAAAAATGGCGACATGTACAAAACATGTGCATAACACACTATTTATTTAATTACCTACTTCGTGTCCAGCAGACTCGGGTGGGTCCGCCAATATACCATTAAAGGCGATTTACATTTTTTACCATAACCAAAGATGTTATATAAAAAGAAGTAGATATGTTATTGCGCGAAAATCGTGAAGATCCGAAAACGAGTCAATTGGAACGTTTGCCTCTAGTATCGCGTGCCGAGCGGCGCCGGTCGGACGTTGAGCGGAAGCATCAGTGACTTAAAAAAATAACGAAAATGCCATCGTATGTTTATAGACACTGCACGAACTATTACTCTAAAGTTAATACACCAAAAGTGTAGATGAATTAAAAATGTGTGTATGTGAGTTCGGCACATTTTTCTACGTTGATTTGTATGCATATGACATGTCTATGTTATGAAATGTCATTGACCATAACTAATTCAGTAGAAGTTGCCAGTAAAAATAAAATAAACACATCACAAAAATATTATGTGTAATATATTTATTACAAGAGAATAATAAAATTAAAGGCTTTTTAAAATTAACCCTTCCGCTGCTACTGACTTCCTTTCTTTTTGACCTTTTAGAACTTTATAAAATGCGCGTTAACTTTGTGTTATTTATAAATATGTTTTAAATGTCTGTTGACTATTTATAGGAATTGGTTGTAAAATTGCGTTAACATAAATTTACACTTTTAATGGGTATAAAAATAATGTAAAGTACAGGTGATTCGAGAGTATATACTATGGTTAAACATTTCAACTTATTTATTACATTTAAGTACTAACAAGGACAGTACAAGGTATCGATAGTACAGTGAGATATTGAATAACGTATAGTGTGAATACTTTTATCAGAAAAATAATAGCAAAGTTCAAAAAAGTCTAAAATATATCAGACATAAATACTAATAGGGTACCCATGGTACAGCCTTGCTTAGTGTAGTGAAGTAGTAGTTTTGGATGTGTTTGCTATGAAACACAAGCAGTGCACTATTACTGCAGTAGTTTTTATGCTCCAATTGGTCTCTATTATCTATCTATTTAAAAACAAACTTGCAAATGTCAAAAATTAGAACTTTCCAGTGCAACAGCACCAATTCGCGGGAACCATAAACTCTGAGATCCGCATAAATTCGCACAGCGGTGTTTCAGCTCATCCGCCTCGCCTATGTGATCAAGGAATCTAGTAGTAAAAGTAAGTAAATAGATGGTCATAATGGTCTTCGATAAGTAGCATTCTCCCCTGCCTCTCCAGGTTAATTTCAGCCAGGATTGCACCCGCCCGTTCACATTTTAGTGCTGTAATTTACCATCATTAAGACAAATCACCCGAACGACGCCATCATCGTAAATTAGGTGTTCCGGGCTTGCATTAGCGCAAAAAGGTGTTATACTCGAGATTTTAAAACTCGTTTATGTATTAAAAAGTCATAAGTGGTGGAGGGTTAAGTGTATCATTTACACTAAAATATCGTTTAAAGGCACGCAATTACAGCGGTACAAGAGAGAGCTGGCCCAAAAAGTTTGGGAGGCTTTGACTGTACCTAATTGTGATAGCTACAGACGTTTGTTTTATATGAATATATTTTATAGCATATAACAATCTGGGCACCAGTCAGTTAGTTTAGGGTACTCTCTATATACACGTCTGGCTATAGGGAAGAGAGGATTACGATCCCCAACAAAATCCTTAGTGGACTGGTTGTGGTCTCTGAGATATTATCTCTAGCTAGGGTATCATTAAGTATTAAATTTAGGACAGAAATTAAATGGAGTTAACGAGTATAAAATTGTATTTCAGCTGTGGTTGGAATTTAATTGGTTCTTGTTGGTGAGGTCTGAGAGGGTAGGGGTAGAGCCATAGAACTCTTAATGGTAATTGACAATTGCATAATTACCAATTGACAAAGTACCTAACTAAAAAGTAATAATTATATCATAATCAGTAAGATATTTAAATAAGTATCTAAATACTTACAACATCTACTTAAATCATTAGGGGATGATATTTTTTCCAATATAGTAGGACAGTTGATAAAAAGAGTCTATTAGCTCATTACCATATCGTTTACTAGAAAATAAATTAAACTAGATGCGGAAGGCAGTAGATATAAGAAGAAGACATAAGATAAGTAATTTAAGGGTTAAAAAAGGAGCCCACTATCGAAGATCAATATTTAAAGGATTTTGGACTAAATAATAATAATTCAATAGCATAGAACTTACACGAGAATGTAAAAATTATCTACAGTCCTCCTAAAATTTGAATTAGTCGAACTCATATAAAAGAAAAGGATATATTTCAAAGATAATCAGAATTAAATTCCTCCATAATTGGACTTATTCGTTTTAATATCCTAATCCTTTTACGTTGCAGCAATAAAATATAAAGCTTCTCCATATTTTAGCATTTTATCATGACCCTAAATAATAGTGATAAAGTGCCGAATAAAAAAAGATTTCCAGAGATAAATACGCCGTGTCCCAGTGAAGGCATTTTATCGTCCTGATAATAAAATATCGTTTAACACCACAATAAAAGCAGAAAGGGAAAGGGCAGGTTATCTTGGATCAAGGGAAGGTCTTTAAATATACCCTTATCAAGGGTTTAAGGTTTGCGTCTAATCTACTAACACGATTAGTTTTTCTAAATGTAAAAGAATAGATAAATGTATTTTTTGATTATCAAAGTTTAACATTTAATGTTAACTCTGAACTTAAACTTTGTAGATTATATTTGAAAAAAAAAAACCGAGCTTTTGACTATTCAAATGTATGACAAAATAAATTACTCAAAACACTGGATTCTAAATCGAGAATTATTATTTAGTTAATCGAGACATACCTTTTCTGTGTTACACTTCATAGAATACGATCTTCTCAAACTTCACTTCAGACTCATAAACTAACAAAATAAACTGCCGCTAAGCTCATTCAAACATCCGTGAATCCGTAAAGCTTTATAAACACCCAAATCGATTTACCGATAAACCTGTAAAAACAAATGTCATCATCGATCATTTTCTAGACGACCGTTGTTCAACGATTCGGTAAACCAAAAACTGTGCTCCGAAATTATAGCCCTAAGAAAACAAGAAAAAAATATTCCCGAAGATTTATTTAAGGGAGCGTAAAGATCTGTTTATGGTATGCGTCGGTAATTAAGGGGCTGCTCGCACACGTGCGCGCGCGCGCAAAAACGTAAAAGAAAAAACTAATACCTGTTCCCTTCGAGGCGAGAGCGACAGGTCCGCTGACACGCTCTTCAAGGGTAAGCTAAAAAACTTTGGGAAACAGTGGACGGTTAAACATTAAATGAGGCATTGAAAACAATGTTGCAAAATTAAAAAAGCTCTCGAATTATTTTTGAAATTTCGATTCGTCTAATTTGTTGGTTAATTACCGTAGCATTAGGTTATTAACCATTTAATTTAGTAACTCAAACATTTTTGTGGCAGTAGTTGTAGTTGTTTTAATTATTATTATCTTTCTTAATGTTTCTAAAGTCAATAAAAAATAGCCTCACGTATTACATGTCTAGTCTTTCTATATAGAAGAACGTGCACAGATAACAAGCAATGAGAATCTGCTCATCGTAGGCAGCAATTTCTTCCAGGTAACTTATGGTATATAAAAATAATTGAAAGGAATAACGTGTATCTATGACTACTATTATTATAATCCAGAAATTATCTGGTGTGTTCGAACTTTTCACGTTAATTTTAAATTATTAATTCATGGTACTACACAACTTTGAGTATCTCTGTGCTCATCTTCCCTTAATGTTATCTTATTATAGCTAAAATGACTTCGGTGTTCGAAGATAATAGCCGGGCCCAGGTTCACCAGAGTTTTTTACCAGGTTTTTTTGAACGCTTGAAAATGCTTTTAGATATTACGTGTTACCACGTTTTGATTCGGTGTGGAGTGGTTAAAATAATACCTGTTTGTATTGAGCATATATTTTTTTTAAATTTTATTATTAATATAATAATTTTTATAATTAATTTAGGTAATCTGAAAAATCTGAAATCTAAATAGGTACATGTATCAAACATGACTGTAGGTAGTACTTAAATCACCTAATGGTAATTGATGGTTTCTAATGGTTTGCTACACCAAAATATGTATTTTTCCAATAGAAATTTACAACTAAAAGAAAAAAAGCATTTGCACCACTTGTAGAGAAACTATTATTACATAAGTAAATCGTTCTTACTATAAATGGTTTTTTTAGATTAGGGAAATTATGACGTAATGTAATGAATAATAGTAGAGCTGCCAGTATGAAGCCCGTAATTTCCCTTCTAATTTTGAATCGCTTGTTCAGTGAATGTTTGATAATGGGAAGGGATTCATCATCAATTCGTCATGTTTGGATGTTATACTAATGTTCTTGTATTCTTACATCTTATTTCTTTTAAAGAAATTGTAATTTACGACGAAATGCTATTTACCTAAATTCTGATTATTTTCAGGTTGCTTGTATGATTATCCAGGATTCGACCTATATAGCGTGCTGGGCTACGAAATGTGTGATTAGCTCTAGACAGCGGAAGAAACCACATCTCCTTTCGTTCATCTGAGGTAAGCATGACTTTTGCCGGATAATTTCTCTGATTAGTAGAAGGCTCAGTAGAGAGAATCTCTCTAGAGCCTTTTATTAATCAGATAAATTATTATGACGAGAGGTGGGCGGATTTGACGTCTCTAGATTCTTTCCGAGCGATGAATATATTCTGTCAGTGTTTGCCAAGCTGTCACTTTAACAATGACAGAAGCACTATATATCTGCGAGGAAGGAAACCTTTATATTTGATTGCCTGTTGTGCTGAAATGCGACCCAGGAGAGGTGAATGCTTTAATGTATTGTACGTGCCTGCAAAGATGGGCCTGTTCTTTTTTTAAGCTATTGCATAGCTTCTATCGCGGGCCTTGAGTGTGGAGACCGAATCCAGAAATTCCGTAACGAAAAAAACCTAACACCCCGAAGCTCGCACGAATCGAGCCAAGCTGCTCCAAAGTAGCTCCGCTTAACGTAAGTAATTATAATTGCATAAGTTGATAAAAAATGCTATGCAATAGCTTTACCGCGGCAGTTCCCGAGTGCCACACGTCTTTTTTTTTTAAATGTGGGTTCACCAGTAACGTTAGGTGAGCCCTGGCGGAGAGTTAGTGACACTTCGTTCTGCGGGCAAGATTTTTGTCACTCCGATCTATACCATTAATACCTGATACGGGTAATTAAAAATACTTTTAGTCCATACAACATCACATCTTATTATCAACCACATATTGATTTACGCGCCTTTAAAAAGACAATCCCTATTGTTCTGCGGAGTCATATCACGTGCTGAAGGTGACTATAGATACGGCAGTAAAGGTGATTATAGACAATACAATAAAAAGGGTGTATTGTAATGCATTCCTCCGAGAGTCACAATGTTATCTTACCACCATCGGCACGTGTTCTGAACACAATCATTTGTTTTTGTTTATGAATTCCTTTGCTACGTGATATTTTGTGGAGATAGGGCACTGAAGGTATAATATATAATAGTAATGAATTGTTTGACGGTAAGAATTCGATAGATGTTTACTTATATTTTCAGATTTTATTGACTTCGCCCCGTGTTGTAGCAATTTACGAGTAAGTATATATTAGAACGTACTATATGTAGATATATCAGAACAGTATATATTACCGGAATACATATAAATATCTGACTATAGAATTATTTTCAGTAGCTTAGTAGTTAAAGAGTTGGCCTTATGATCGGGAGGTCCCAGGTTCGAATCCTAACCGACACTATCTGCGTAACCAGATATTTTGGTTAACTGGAGAGGCTAATCAGAATACTGGTAATATAGATTGATAGAATTTTAATCAAAATCAGCGCATTATTTTAGCTACATCCATACACAAACAATCAAAACTCTAAATAATTGTCTTTATTGTTGACTTTAAGTCTTTTATTTGATGCGTCAAGATCTAAGTGCATCATGGAATAAGGTCATAACCTTGTCTTCGATCTCTGCAGTCGGCCTTGTATCGGTCACAACTCATTACTCGATCTATTATTAGTTTTATTGGTATTATGATTATATTCACACTTTGTGGCATCCAGTATCAAACTCAAAGACCTCCAAATAAACTATTCATTAGTCAATAGGTATTATTGAATAAATTCAATTAGAGCATTTGATTTGGTTGTAACTTTGCACTAACGCAGTCATGTAAATTACTAGCCTACCGCTTACGGCTCCGCTTCAATTTAAATTGGTAAAAGTGAATGCTAAGACGGGACTTAAACCCACGACTAGTTCCTTAAAGGGGGAATGCTCTGACCACTGAGATATTGAGCCACGTCTTGAGCATTAACAAATCTGGTATATAGCCATCTTCGGGCGATGTTGAGAGCCATCTACTATTGAAAACTATCTTAAATAATGAACGATGTTACAATCATTTTTAAACATTATTTTTTGAATACCGCCCAATCAGTTTAATGAAATTTTGAAGCAATTAGTATAATAATTATTGCCTTGAAATTTCACAAATTGAATGGGTCGCTCTCGCTTTTCCCTATAAAGAAAGAAAGAAGAATTTATTTAAGAACACACAATGCACAGAGGATCAAATAAAATATATATAACAATTATTAACATTACAATATAAACATTCAATGCACATCGTGCGCACTCAAATGGGCCACCATCTCAGCACGAATGCTTCGCACACCGGGGTATGCGAAGCACGAACACCGCAAATCTATTTAAATAGTTAGCATACTAATAACTTTAAAATGTGATTTATTCATTACTTAGTTTCAAAACTATCGGCACAACAAACAACCCCATGTTCACAGTCACGTGTGTCAATGTCAACCCATCTTTGACACTCCTGTCGCAGATCCTGTCCCTATAACCCCGGTTTCCTGTCATTACTCAGTGATATATTATCCCTCGCGGGTCTCGAACCTACAACGATGACAGATAGTCTCGACTTAGTTAATCCTCATTTGATTACTTGTGTTTCCCTTGGGGATATGTTGACTGCTGTTTTTGTGTGTTTCGGGGCCTGCTATTAATAAAAGTAAACTGAGTTTAATTTTTATTTAATTATCGTAATTGATGTACAAATCCCTGGTGTGTTTAACGAATTAAGAAATAAGAATGTTTTATTTTTTAATTTTAGAAGGTTAACGAGCTCACGTTGGGGATATCTGCAATCACAGGGGTATGTTTTACTGGCATACAAACTATATTCTTGTAAATATTTACTCGAAACTTTGTACTGCAATAACTGACAATTCACTATTAGTAATAAAATTTTGCATTTGAGTTCACTTGACCGACCTCATGCACAGTAGCCGTACTTATTACCGCTATACCACAGATTACCTAATAGTTGGAATATTATTGGCTATACTTCGGAATGCATAATCCATACTTGCCTTCTTATACCATAAAAATTATCTTAGGGTGGTTCCTGTTTGCATCCGAGGAACACGTCATGCGCTTAGTCCTTTTCTTCTTTTGATTTAGTTTATGCAGTTTTTATGGGAGCGACTGCCATCTGACCTTTCTGAAAGAATAAAAACATAGGTTCCTTTTTATTTCGGAATATAATAATTTACCACGATTTTTAAGCGGACGGAGTCACAAGCAGTCACTAGTACCTACCAAATAAATGTCTCCACTCACGATTTTATTTTCCAAAATAAAATACGTATGGTCCCCAAATCTAATGGGTGGTCTACCCCACGTAACCTTAAAATACTATCGCTATTAAAACCCGCGCCTTTAATTAGTCCTTATAAATCTTTCTTATAAGTCGTGCTCCGTAAACAAATGTGATGGGAGATAGGAGAATAAACTACTTATCCAACTACATTAGACTCGTCACATCAACAAATGCAGCTTTAATTTAAGATTGTCTTTAAAATTATAATAAATTACTGGTACATTTGTCTTTTACAGGATAATAAACTCAGTCTGGAGGCATAAGTTTGATGGGATGATTAAATTAATACTGAGGTTACTTAAACCTCTACTCATAGTAGAGGTATAAGCGGAGTGAGGGTTGATTTTTGGGTCTAATAAAAGTTTACATAACTAGAACTTATTGTACATATTTTCTTTTAAAAATAATGCCAGTAACTGAAGTTTCTAGTATTCCTATCAAGTCATCCAGTCTGTCTATGTCCTAACTCTTTCAGGCTGTTAGTCCATCTTACTGGGTATATTTTTTACTATATTTAATGTATGTAAATTAGTTAAAATTCTCTTAAAAATTAAATTAATAAGTAGATTGGCATGTGGTATATTAGAATAAAGGCATACCGAATGTTTTTCTCCTCTTGTCATGTAACTTAAATATCTTACATAATATCATAGGTATTAAAAAACAGATTATATCGATTCACGATTGCATTGAACTAGTTTTTCATTCCATCAGTTCGATCTTCCAAATTTAAACCTAAAAAGGAAAAATATATTCGTTTTTATGGATGGCTTAAAGAACAAAAAATATCAAACCAATGGTGGCCACCGACAGGAATAATTGAAAAGAACATACATAAACTAAATAACAACAACTGCAGTGACCAGTATCAAGTATCAGGCCAGTTTAATGCAATCAAACCAAAACCTTCATTGGAGCAGAAATCATTCAGCCCCCAATATCAGATAAGACATTGAACGATAACTTGCCGACGTAGACTTTTGATCAGATAAGACCATCAACGAACCATCTCCTTATTGCTTCGTACTTCGCTTCTTCAATGTAACCAACACCACGAGATTGGAGATAATTGAAAAAATGGAGCATAATATCTCGTTTGTTATTTGTGTTTTGTATTGGGACTTTTTTGGTTTACTGTATTGGATCTGGTTTGATTGGAATTGAATCCTTGCTACCAAAGTGACTTTAGTATACTTAACTTACTGACTGTAAAACTTATTACAAGTAGTTGTATTTATGCTTTTCTCTGGAGGACAGCTGGTATAATCCGGTAAGTATGGGTGGTACGAGTATCTCAATCCTACTATTAAATAAATATTCCGTAACATTCTACACAACGCTGTCTAGACTCATGGTAAGCACAGTTTAACTAGCTTGTGTTATGGAATCTAGAATGCGGATAAACATACATAGATACTTTTTTTTGTGAATACATACATACAAACCCAGACCAATCCAAATACATATATTACATATATTAATGCATACAAATATTTGCACTGAGCGGCAATCGAACCCACGCCCTCTGCGTAGCAGTCGAAAATTCTACCGCTACACCACAGGGACCGCTGTTATTGAAGTAGCAGTAGGTATATTGTATTTATTTCGGCATGTAGGATATCCAGGCATTCTATTGGCAGGTATTTATAGGCAAAAGTAACCGCTTACTATCGATTTACTGAGAGGTTGTTACCGTAAATCTGGAAGCACACCTTTTTCTGTAGGTCGTCAGTGCTGATTCAAATCTGTGCGAGTTCTACAACAAATAGTTTAACGTTCCCTGGCGTTATGTGTCATTACTGGGCATTATCATAGATCGGTGGTGTTGATCTCGTTAAACGGGAGTTATAGTTGAGTAGATAGAGTTTGATTACAATCAGTAAAAGATTGAACTAAAATCAATTGTACCTCAAACAAACCGTAATTAGCATCATAAAGTGACAACTCCTGTATGAGCGCTCTGCTAAACAGATAATTTTAAATTTGTAGATAATATATATTATGTTTCATTAGAACAATACCTTGTGCCCCAATTCATATAGTGGTACATCTAAACGTTCTGCAGCTCACGTAGTATACAAATTGTTCCTATGCGAAATGAAAACTACAATGTCACTGGCAAGTTTACTAATTAAACTATTAAATCAACTGTAAAATTAAATACTTTATTTACACGAGTTAAATCTTGGATACCGATATAAAGCTGTCGGGTCACTCTTCAATTATTTCGTTATTGTGCTGTATGTAAAGTTGCAAAAATTCTAAACATTTCGATCTCTATCATAGCATTGTCAACGCTTTAGAGTCGGATTGTAATATTCCTCTCAACATTTATATTAGACATTTTGTGAGCATCTTCTCAAAGCGTAATGTCATGCAAAATTTTGCGTCGCTCTTACACAATGTTGAAGATTATGTATCTATGATCTATACAAATATTATGTCATTGTCGTAGTACCTTCGACATATAACTTGTATAATGGCTTCTCTAAATATTTTTAAGGGAAATATTGATAAACATCTTGGTGGTAATCCTCCATCAATGGCGACCTTATTGGTGTCAAGTGTACCGTGACGAGATTATAGTATTGTGCAAATATGTGAGGATAATGGATACGCACACAGTTTGTCTTGGCACAACATAATGTAGGTATTAGTTTTTTGGTTGATATTTGGGGTCTGATGTTGGTGGCCTCGCTGCATATTTTTTGATACTTGCTGTTGTAAGCGGCTCCGCCCGCATTAAAGTCGGTTATCATTGCGACTTTTGGTCATACCTCCGTTTCTATTCAACCGATTGCTATCAAACTTATGTGAGATATAATCTAACCCAGACCTTTCAACTAAAAAACCGCATCAAAATTCGTTCAGTTGTTTTTGCGTCAATCGCGGACAAACATACAAGAATTCCAAAAATTATTATTTTAGTGTTCAGTATCATAAAATATCGGTATCTTCCATGTACAGACACGGCAACTTTCCAATTATATAACAGTACCTGTACTGTCTTTTCCACATACATATCTAGCGAAAAGGAGATAAGCTAAATTCTGAATGAGATGGATTCAATGATTAAATGAATAAATGTTTGGCAAATGCCAATATGTAATATTATTAATATTTATGAACATTTTCCCTTTTACCCTTTTTTGCAACTCTTTTAAAGGCAGGCCATTATTTGGATAGTTTTTTAAATCACTATAATATTATTGTTAATTATTTTTAGTAAGTAGACTGTTCGTAGCAAAATAATTACAATCATAGGTTTTTATAATCTGTGACACAAAATATATTTGGACATGCGCTAAAGAAATTATACCTTTCTTTCTGTGTTACCTCAGACCAACAAAAAAGTACTCTTTTCACCAGCACATAAGGTAGGCTTGGTCCTCTAGCTAACCAATGTTATATAAAGTTTTCAGACACTTTTCAATTGAGGTTTATACAACACAAACGTTTACAACAATGGTTTATACAAACTCGGTGCAAATCTGCCGCAGTCCGCGCATCCTTAATCCTTCCTTATCTTAGAACACCATCTATTTGGTGTTCGGTTACAATGAGACATTCTACAGAATTCAATAGGTACAAAACGGTGATGGTACAAACTGCCACCAATGAAAAATTCACGCCTGAATTAATTTCCTATAATGTTTTTTGTTCCTTTCATCTGTTGCTTGCTGATGTAATAATCTTCTTCGGTTCATGTTTTATGTGAATAAAAGTATAGGTTTGGTTATATGGGTGTAATTATTTGCTTATAAGTTTAAGACGTCACGCGATGCTACAATGGTTTTTGATAGATGTTTTTATATGAAGGTTTTGGTAATGCCTTATTCGTGTTGTTAAATTTCACGTTTAAAAAATTTGTATCTATATTTACAGAAAAATGAAATTTAAACAAGATTGTTTCGAGAGATTTTGTTTAATTTAAAGCAAATTCGAGTTGTAATATGAAATGTGCGTATTTTCAGAATTTTTTCTCTGGTTTTCCTTAAATTTGCATACAGCCGAATTAAACTTTGTTTATAAACCACATGGTTACTAACACGTTAAACTTGTTACCTACACTTGAACATTTTTATGCCTATTTTTTTCTATTTTAAAAAAAAAA
The DNA here is from genome assembly GCA_914767945.1 of Eilema depressum. Lineage (NCBI taxonomy): Eukaryota > Metazoa > Arthropoda > Insecta > Lepidoptera > Erebidae > Eilema > Eilema depressum. The sequence continues at coordinate 13,837,681 of OU612026.1, forward strand.
GTTTATTAGTAACTGAAATTACTAACCCTGACCCCTCAAGCTATGTAAGCTAAATTTCTGGCGTTGTGAGTGGGTTCATGTCGATAGAATAATGACCAAAATTCGAACCCGAGACCTCTCGACCAACTGACTGACCGAAAGGGAAGTAATTTTATAATTCAAATTGTGTTATTTTTTTACATATGAGCAGTGAGAATCAAAGTCTCCTTGACATACCTACTCTACTGATATCCCACACTGATGACACACACAAACCCATACTCATAATTTTTTTCTGGATTCCAAAAAAATAGTTTCAAGTTCATCATATTCAGCGAATTCCGGTATCTAGTGCGTGCCTACCCGCCCCCGGGCGGTCCCGGCTTCACTTACAAATATTTCCAAAATATTTCTCCAACTTGTCGCCGTTTTATCTACCGCTCCTTTCCGTTTAGTTGCTTATTTCATGCTGACTACCTATCGATGACAAAACGTCTTTAGAAACAGCATCTGAGAACTAAAATTAGATTCTAAACTTTTATTCTTAAGGTCTATTTTCTACAGTGTGCCTTTGAGAATTGCGATATTACCGGATGAACAGAAATTTATTATCTGCACCGAAATCTTTACGAAAGACTAAAATGGATGCGCGCAAAAACGCAAGCCAGTTATATTATGCGCAGGGCTGTATAATAAATTAAAATTTATTAATTTAATTATATTGTTAATTTCATAGACTTGTTCCGAAAATATTTTATGCTGACGTTTTTTTTTTGTCTTTGGTTGAAATGATGCCGATATTGTTTTTTATTATTTATAGGGATAAATTTTTTTTACTTCACGGACAGTATCCTGTATTCATAAATAAAATATAGGATTCAGTTACAGTAGATAGTAGCCGTAGCATATGACGATATGTTAACATGTCAAGTTAGATGTGAAGCAGACTCAACAAACTACTTTTTCAAAAGTCTACTAATCTTTAGTATATTTATATTTTAGACAAAAATAAACAAAAAGACGCCGAAACGCGTCGCCGTCGTGTCGCGCCAGCCCTAGAACTTATCTCACATCTCGTGCCAAGTAATTTGACACTTTTCACTGACAAAGCCCACATTTGCTCCGAGACAGAACTACAGTCACGCAAAAACCTATGCCGATACAAAAAGCAATTAGGCTTTTTTGCTTCACTATTTCGTTTGGAATTAATATTTAGAGGAATTTAGTGTAAAAAATGAGAGCACGTGTTAACTGAACACGAAGACTGTAAACTATGTCTTATTTTTCATAATTAGGCTGTGAAGTTTTGTGCCAGTCGAATCTATTTTGAGATCATTTTGTGTTTCGAGTGTGGAACGAATCGGGGTGGTCGGTTTTGTTCAGGAACTGTCAGAATTCCTTATGAATTCTTTTGTATTTTTAATTAATACCATTGATTGGTTTCCATTGATACTACGCTAAGATGATGATGATGGTTGTTAATTGGTTTCTTTGATGAACTGACATTTAAGACAGAATGTATTTTAATGGATTGAAAATAATGGTATAACATTATTTTTTCTTACAGCAGTGGGTATGTAATTAAAATCAGATAAAACTTAATTGAAACACTATTTTTGTTTCGAACTAGGCACTGCTAAAACATTGGAACGTTCAGAATATAAATAATGAGTGTGAAAAATGGCAAAAATTTCATAAAAAATAATATTATAAAATCATCAACAATAAACTGCAGCTCGCAGTATTTTGCTGTTACGCCACATTACCTTGCATCCGTCGAATATAAATAAATCCTTAGGTACTACTTCTGACTGAAAGCGAAAACACGGCTAGTGATCTACTAGTACTAAGTACAACATGAATATAAAAAATACATTTGATAAGCGTAGTCTGCGCAAAAAAGTAGTTCGTCATGATTGTAGGTAGGTACATTGTAATCAAAGTCACAATACATCAAAACAACAATGTCTGTTCAATCAGTATCGCACTACGTCACACTTGCGAATCGCTGCTAACCAGATAAAGTAAATTGTATAAAGGAGCCGTGTCCCAAGGCGATATAAGATACAAGATACGAATCTAGTAAGTCGAACAGGAAGCTCATTGTACGGCCAGATGCGAAATTCCTCTGATTCACTTCAATACAGTACAATAATAGTGCACTTGTGGGCGTGGTCGATTGTACCTCGAAGATTCAGCTCTAACGTTCCTATAAAATTCTATACATATTGATAAAAACTCGTGTTTTGAACTTTTCAGAATGTTCCGCAATAAAAATTGCGTTTGTCGAGATTTGTAGGCGGATAACTGTGAACGCCGCTGTTCAACACAATAGATCCGCAGGAAATCTGAGACAGTTCCTCTTGGAAAAGGAATTATTGGAGATAACGGACACGCCTATGTTTATTAGGTAAGAATTCTAAAAGTAGAGGTGTAATATTTTACACCCATAACTTGACAATCGCAATTTTGGTTTGTCCTATTCAGTATTATTACTTTATTATTTTTATTTACGTCCTCATCTATCTAGAGCAATATTCTCAGACTAGACTTAACTCAAAGTCGATCATAAGGAATGCAAGAAACCTTCAATTACTAGCCAATTATATAAACCAAAACATGGTGTAAACAGACTTCAATGTAGTTAGAATAATCTAATATTTACCTTATCATACCAACATAATCAAATTACAAAAACTCACTACAATACATTCAAGCGCACGCGATTTTGCCGCCTTATTTTATTTGCTTTAATTTTTTCACAATCATCTTTATAAAGCAGAGGAAATAGCAAAAACATGTTTTAAAACACATTTCTATTAAAAAAGGATCCAAACGAAGTAATTCAGGCGGCAAATCGATACCGAAAGGGATTTTCTACTGTTTTGGAAATACGTCGGTATACTTTGAGAAGGATTATGTTCGGGGTTGGATAAAGATTGTTTTTACAGCTTTAGGAGTCTTTGAACCCTTTGTCGGTTTGCGGAATTACGATATAACGTGAACAGTGTTATATGGAACAGACGCACCCATTTTACGGTTCTTAAATGGTTCCTCAATGGGTTCTTGTACGGTCCTTGTATCCTTTGACGCAGAACCTACGTGATCGTCAATGGGCTTGTTTCTGTTTCATGCTTTGAGTTCTCAATAGACCTGAAGGCTTTCAAGTTCCGCTACCATTCTTGTTCCGAGGAACGGCTCTGAGTACCACTTGTTTTTTTTCCTTCTAAAAATTCTTAGAATTGAAACTTTACATTTTATTTTCCCTGAATTCTGTTTGTGGTTTGACTAAAAGATTTCATTAACTATTTTCCTTGATTTTTGCAACACCATTTATTATGTATGAATTTTTTCTCGTAAAGTTGAACCCTTTTTGTGAAGTTTATCTGATGGTAGATTAAATCTTGAGACGTCGTCATCGCAAGTAGCTGGTAATGATGTTATCTTATTTAGATTGCAATCAAATTACATTGCGGTGATCAAATTAGATGGAGCGACGATTAAGTGAATCGACAGCTATTTCTTTTGATTCTGAATAGATAATTGCCATAATCATACGTGCATTGCTAATAAGAAGAAAGGTAATTATTTTTCTTGACTGTTGGAATTTGTTGTATGATTAATTGCAGTACGTAGCTCATTAATATTATATACCGATTATTGTGTATTTAATTTATAATGATTTAACATTTTAGCATGTAGATACAATAAAATAAAACTATTATAAATCCTCCGGATCCAAAATTTATATTAAGTATGTAATTGAAATTGAAAAAAAAAAAGAAAAAATGTAATGTTTATGAGACCAGTATAAAATCTAACAAAATACTGGGATTATTTATTTAATAGAAGAAATATTTTAGAAATAAAACAAATATATGCAGGGCGCGATTAGGTAATTTAGGACTAGCGCTAGGACTAAAGGATTTATTACACTAGTTTTTATTTCCGCATTCCTGCTGATATCGTTAAGAACAGGGTGTTCATCACACGAGGCATTGGCACAGGTTTTCTACTTGGGGTTGGTAGGTCATAAGGCAGACGCTTCCGGAAAAGCAGACACATACGAATCAAAATCAATAAACGGACCCCGGGCTCCAAGGTTCAACTTTGGATATAACTAGGAAATCGTTACAGATTAGTATGCAATAGGCTGAACGCGTATGCCGAAGCAAACGGTCTCATTCCACACGAGCAGTTTGGATTTCGCACCAAACACTCATGCGTACAACAGGTCCACCGCATCGTTGAATATACCAGCGAGCGGTTACAACGTAACCAATTTACAGGGGTTCTCTTCTTCGACGTGGCGAAAGCGTTCGACAAAGTGTGGCACAACGGCTTGATCTTCAAGCTGTTCGCTATGGGAGTGCCACACAGACTCGTGCTCATCATACGAGACTACTTGTCGAACAGATGCTATCGCTACCGAGTGGAAGGGACCCTCTCTAGCTCTCACCCCATCCGCGCCGGTGTACCGCAGGGGTCGGTACTTTCACCTCTTCTGTTCACTTTATACACGTCAGATATCCCTTTGCTTGGGCACGTGCAGACGGCACTTTTCGCAGACGACACCGCCATCTATTACTCGGGATACAGTCCCAACACGGTAGCTAGGAAACTCCAATCCGCAGCCGACACCCTGGGGGCGTGGTTTCGGAAATGGAGAATAGAGGTCAATCCAGACAAGAGTCAGGCTGTGCTTTTTCATAGGAGAAAGCTCAGTCTGTACCCCTTAGAGGGGATCACACAGATTAGGATGTTTGACAAGCCTATCCCTTGGGCTAGGCAGGCCAAATATTTAGGTATCATCCTTGATGATCGCCTCAACTTCAAAGCACACCTTAAAGCGGTCCGCGACCGGGCCGCCTTCGTATTAGGTAGGCTCCACAGTTTAGTGAACTCTCGTTCAAAGTTATCGCTTAGGAGTAAAGTCAGACTTTACACTTCTTGTGTTAGGCCAATTATGACATACGGATGTGTCACGTTCGCGCACGTTAGTAAAACACGGATCCATAGGCTACAGACATTACAAAATAAATTCATGCGCCGGGCGACGGGAGCACCATGGTTTATGCGTAATGTCGAGCTCCACACCGACCTTGAGCTGCCGACCATCAGGCAGTACATAAAGCAGTGCTCCCTTAGCTACTTTGACTCTGCCCCGACTCACCCCAACCCTCTAGTGGTTGCGGCCGTAGACTACACACCGAGCTTAATTTCACGCATACGTAGACCTAGACATGCTCTCGGAGAGCCAGATGATGCAACAACACTCGCTCAACGAAGAGCCTACACAGCTCGCGAAGCTATACCAAATCAACCGCGGTTTCGCCTTCGCCGACGAGGGCGGAACACGCGCCGCGCTTTGTTCGTAAATGTGGACCTAGGTCGTCCCAGTATTAATTCAGCAGCAGACCAAGCCGAGGTCGCCCCTCTCGGGGACCCTTGAGCCTGTTGCTTAAAATCAACTAAGGCTGAGAGCCCTATGCGCTCGCCACACTGTTCGCGTAAGGTTGTAGAGGCCTGTCGGCCAACAACCAACACCCCACACATAAAAAAGGATGATGATTATGGTCAAAGTAGTAAGTACCTACCCACCATGCGCCGCCAAGTTGTCGAGGTCGGCATATTGCTGTCAAAAGGGATATTTGAGACCATACCGGGCTACTACTTTTGGCAGTTATATGCAATATTTTTCACTGTGTTACGAATTAGCGGCGGCTGTTAGACTATGCCCATTTACCTGCTATGCAAATAATACAGTGGTAGTCATATACTGGCATAAAAGCTTGTAAATATTTTTAGCTACCCAAGTTTATTGTACATAGAGTGAAGTGGGTCTACAGGGTTTTAGCAATACCTTTAGTCCAAGTCAACCTTACCTGCTTATCGAAGTAGGCTTTCCTGGTTGTGGGTCAGATGGTAGTAGCTTCTGTAAAAGGCAAGATAAATCATATTAAGAGAAGTAGGAGGGTGGGCACCGGGCTTAAAAATGGAAGTTTTGACGGAACTGAGACTAACATTTATATTATCTAGAGTATTTGATTATTATAGATCGATGAGTGGTTCTGACTGTTCTGAGCTTTTGCAACAATGTCAATTATTAAAGTTACAAACAATAAACAGTCAATTTATTCTTCTTCTAAAACCCTGCAGCTAACACGTTAGATATAAAGTTTATTTAAGTGCAATATTTCAGACTTGCCGTGATCTTCATCTCTTCAAAGTAAAAAAGTTTATAGCTAAAAAACTACTAATAAAAAGTGAAATCTTAAATTTTAGTTCTAAAAAAGTAGAGCTTCTTCGGATAACCGCGACAAATTTAATCCTTTGGTATATCTTTTTAGATGAGTATCTTTTTATGAATTGTAACATAAAATTGATAAAATAGGTTATATTGAAGGACAGCCATATATTCGGATTAAGCTCCCGGCCATACGTATTCTAAAAACGTATAGAAATCTAAAAATAAATAAATCATAGGATATTCAATACACATTGACAAAAACTAAGGGTCTGCCTTCTAATGCATTTTTTAGCATAACCCACTCAAAATAACCGGAAGCCATATGTGCACAAATATTTAAAAGTGGTCTGCCCGCGGACATTTTTTTTTGAACGTTTTTGTATTTTGAATTTATTTAATGGTAACTAAGTATATGAGTGTTCGACCCTTTTTGGTTTGACATGCTTCGTTCGTGCCTCAAAAAGATTAGCGTCAGCATTGTGAGCCATTTTTTGGTTAGATTTTTTGTCAGATTCGTGACAGCGACATTAATAAATAACAAATAGGAGAACGAAAAAATTTTTGTATATTAATATTTTAGTAATGGCGACGCAACTTTTTGTCGCCATCTAAAAATGATTTTTAAGAAAAAACTCTTTTGCTATGTATTGGCTATTCAGTTTTTTTATGAAACCATTTCAAATTTTCTATATTGATAACCTTTTTGGATATCTCTAGATCTGTGATGTTCATATTTTTCTAATTCTTTTGTGATTTGACCCTTATTATAAGAGGAGTGGATAATGGGATTTGTCCACCTGGAAAGAACTGTATACTCTTCCAGAAAATATCATTTGTGTCTGAAGAATGGCAGTGGGAGCTCTTCCGAGGGAGCCACCTCGGAACCAAAAAATGACCCTGGGTCAGCTATCAACTATCATCACGTGTGCTCGTTTTCCACTTTAGTAGTATTAAAAGATAGGAAACCAGAGCAAATCAGAATCTTTTATATTGGTCCTTCAACAAAGATCACTAAACCTAACTTAAAACTTACCGAACAATATTGGAACTCAATTGTCAAGAAATAAAATAGTCTGATTGATGATACAGTGGACGTACAATTTAGCACCGAACGATTCCGACAATACGCATTCATTGCCCCAATGTGCCTACCGACTGTGTCCTATAAATAATACATTATACACCTCATTGTTACCGAACTCAATGTAAAGCTTTAAGGGTGGATGATCTCTTAAAATAACAAGTGTTTGCTTCAATGATTATCGACAATACGTATACCTTTAGCTGCCTTAGAAAAGCCCATCCAATAAAAGTAAATTTGAAATATCGTATACATTTCAATTCCAACTCTATTCCTTTAACAATTGAATACAATTTTCAACGCTGAAATTTTCTTTGCTAAATTCACGTTGTGAAACTATTTTGAGATATATCATGTTTGAAATAAGGTACAAATTTCTTTGAAGTTATTCTAAGATGTTAATAAAATCTTCAAATAAAATGTGCGTGAACATCACGGCCAAGTTGGTTCACCATACAAAGAAACATTCATCTATTGATACTCTACTATTTAAATGGTTTTACACATTTATATTATGAGTTACGGTAAATACGGTTGCATTGTGTCGGTATTTTGTTCCGATGATATTGTATGAAAATAATGCTTTTAATACAATTTCAATATTTAGACGATGTTTCAAGGATGCTTGGAGGAATTTTTGTAATAGGTATTAAAGGTTTAGTGCATTTAATATTTACAGAGTGATGTTAATCGGAAATTAGGCGAAGAAAGACGTCCTTTGGAGGAAACTGGAAGATCCAATTATGGTAAACTCAAGTGTACTATACCAAAATAATAATAGATGAAAGAAGAAAATTATGCTTGGTTTTATGTACTATTATTAATAGAATATAATACTTTAATTGATACATTTGGTCGTCATATTAGCAAATGAAAACTAAGGTTTCGTTAGAAGTCAATGTTGAAGCTTTTCCGAGAGTTAGCGCATATTTTATTCAAAACTAACGGCCGCGACTTCGTTCGTTTTGCCCTCTTAGGGGTGGAGTTTCGTAAAATCCGTTCTTAGAGAATGTCCCTAACCCTATGAAGAACTTGCCAAATTTCAAGCTTGTAGGTGTTATAATACTTTCTGAGAATTCTTGATTAATCAGTGAGCGGTATTTCGCTTTAATTTATGGTATAGATTTGTTTACTACATTATGGGCAAAAAGTGGATATCATATTAACAGCAGATTAATTTCCAAACATTTTTGTTTTGTCAGCATTTAGTCATCAAAACATACAAAGGTAGCAAGAAATTTTCCCAAAACTTTGATACTATCAAACTCATTACTATCTCTCAAACAAATTCTGCTTCGTAAGTAATATCTATAAGAAAACAAATTGAACCTTCCATATAAAATAAAACAGATTCAGCTGCTTCAGAACCACGCCTACAGTATTAATTATATAAAATAGCTCGTCATCTGATCATTTCTATAAGAGGGTAATTAATAGTCTAGTGATAGTACCCCGCCCAAGGTTCGATACCCGCCCAGGCAACGCCCCGCGGCCAAGTAACAAGTTCGCTGCGAAATAGGCTGGTCGATTTGTTAAAGGTGTCATTAATTATTTCTATTTATGGCTATTTTTATGTAGGAGTGGAGAAAGGTGTACATTTTGGAAAGACCAACAATATTAATTCCAGCATAAAGGTGGTAACGAGAAGTGTGATTTTCGCGGTTCAAATCACATAGTTTGATTAGTGGAGTAAGTACACTCACTTTCTTAAAATCTATGTTAACCATTAGAGTATGAAACGTCAAGTCTCCTCCATGAGTGAAAATTACAAGGAAGTTGTGAAAATATGAAATGTCATTTTACTCTATCCACCTGAAAATAGTTAAATGAGTGGGGTTAATTTTCAAATTAGTTACCTATATTATTTTTGTACGGCTGTATAACAATCGCAGCATTTCTAAGCAGATCTGATAATTATTTTATCAGATATCTTACATTTTGATTTTGCATGATTGATTTTGTGAGGAGTGTAACCTTTAATTAATGATTTCGACAGTAACCATGAAAGTGATTTTTATTCTTTTTTAAATGAATCCCTCGTAAAAATCTGATCTCTTTCCCGAAACCCCCGGGCATCTTTCTTCTTTATCCTATCGCTAATCACAGTCACATCCGAAGTTTTCACCTCGGTGTCTGGGGTCCGCAGTCTAACTGTGGGTTTGGCTGATCTTCGATATTTATGTAATGTGCTATTATGTATTATTTCAGACTTTAATTTATTCCTGTGACTAAATTTCAGCCTGATCTGTTCAACCGTTTGAACAAAAATTTTTGAAACATCTTCTTTTGTAGTATACGCTCTTGCTAAGTAAAAAGGTGTAGGTACTTAAGAAGAGTAAACATTCTTATTCGTTTCAATATTCTTTCTTCAACATATCGTCATATTTGTGATTCAGTCACCTTAATAAAATGTGATTACGAATTACTCCAACTCGTCATCAAACCGAATTTACGTCCTCTCAAATTATCATTCCCGATCAAGAATTTTTTACCAATGACTCAGCAAGTTTGCAGCTTGCATCGGCACTTCTAAGGTGTCTGAAAATTAATTTCACTAATTGCCTTATTTCTGAGAACTTGTTTCAAGTTCAAACATTGTAGTTTAGAGTTCCCCGCCCTAGGCATCGTGCGCTCCGCCCTATCACGCCCGAAGCGCGAGCCTTCATATCTCGAGATGATATTTCTATGGTGTAGAGGCGTTCCCGCGTTTAGAGCATTCAAGGCAAGGCCGTTCGTTTTAAACTGTTTGAGGCGGTACCGCTCACAACTTGACATGTAAATTGTTTGGTCAAGATTGCTTCTTTTGTTAGATGTATCAATACTTGTGGCCCGTTTTTGAAGACGGTCTCAAGTGTAGCGTCGGTACCTTTGGTAATAGATTTTTGGTTATTGTATGTCAGTAAACTTGATTGATAGAGAAATGGGTGTGAAACTGGTATATTGTCTTTTTTCGTTTGCTTCGAGAAATTGTATGTGTTGAAAATATTATAATCTATCATAGTACGCATCAATGATTTTATAACACTTCGTTTACCTTATTGAATTAAATAGTATAGTTAAATGGATTTTGATTATTTTTTTTAAGAATTTGGAAACCGAAATTTCCAGTATTTCCATCTGCCTCTCCAGCTTCCAATTCCAATGTCGGCAATAAATGAGAAAAATTTGAAACCGGGACTTCTCGATAGTACGACCGGCTACTTAACCACTGAGCTTTCGACGCCTTGGCTTAGCACGGTTAAATTCTGTACCTTAACTCTATTTCACCACCAGTCACTGGGCCCTAACTATACCTATGACTTCCGCACAAAGTTTTATCGTTATCGGTTGAACGGAGATGTATGGAATGGGAATTGAAATGGGAATGGATGAAATGGAAATGGCGATGCAGGAAATGCCGACAAACAAATAAATAGGCATACTAATTTTAATTTTAAATGTCACATTTGATGATAAAATGTATGAAATGGGGATGAATGAAATGGAAATGGCGATGCAGGAAATGCCAACAAAGAAATAAGTAGGTATACAAATTTTAATTTTATTTGCCTCGTTATATTTAAGTATCGAGCTTTAAGTTAAGTGAAACATGACAAATCCGGAAAACCCAAGGTGAATAAAATAAATAACGAGTGGCGTTTTGATTTGGCGTGAATAAGTATTCATTTCCTTAGTTTTTGTTCACGTGATCAACGGCAATAGTCATAAAAATTGACGAATCATTCCTTTACGTAATCATAATCATAGACATGCAGACAAACACCTCAGCAATCTTAGCACTATTGTACGAAGAACAGACAATATCACTCATCACCTAAGAAGAGTGCTTGCTACATAGATGACTGCGCACTATATTAAAAGCACTCCAGGGCGTCAATACCTTTAAAATAAGAAATATGAATAATGGTATACAAAATACAGTTAAACGTAAAAAAAAAAAACAACGGCATACGGACATCGGTGGCAGTTTTTCTTTTCGTATTCCTTTGTGCTAAACAATAAGTGCTCAATGTTCTTATCTAACCATCTCCGTTCGAGGCCCGAGATCTTATCTCGGAGGCCTTAATCTGAGTATGGGCCCAAACAATGGCCTGAAATGATCGGCACACGTGGACAAATTGGGCATTATGACCGCGTTTTTTATGTCAAATAAAAGTAGGTATTGTTTTTTTATATCGATGGACATTGTTTTGTTAGGTTCAGGTTAGTCAGTAATAATAGAAGGATGATCATTGGAAGGAAAATTTAAATTTCTAGCTTGTAAGAGGCTTTCGCAAAAACAGTTTTTCCTGTAATCTTTTAAATACTTCAATTTGCTTATGGGTTTTTTAGTAACTTTTACTTTTTATTTATTTATTTGGGAAAATAAACAGTTATGTATTAAAGTAGTACAGTAATAATCCTGCCTGCCCTATCGCTTTACAACAAGATACAATTAAAATAAAATCGGTCAAGTGCGAGTCGGACTCGCCCATGAAGGGTTCCGTAGTAGCAAAGGCGAAAATTGCGGTTTATGACGTATTAAAAAAAAAACTACTGACTGGATCTCGTTCGAACCAATTTTTAGTGGAAGTTTGCATGGCAATTTACATCATATATTTTTTTTAGATTTATCATTCTCTTATTTTAGAAGTTAGAGGGGGGGGGGGACACACATTTTTCCACTTTGGAAGTGTCTCTCGCGCAAACTATTCAGTTTAGAAAAAAATTATGTTAGGAACCTGAATAGCATTTTTAAAGACCTATCTATAGATACCACACACGTATGGGTTTGATGAAAAAAAAAATTTTGTCCCTCCCAATTTGGGACCCCCAAAGTTTAATGCTTTTTTTTATTTTTGTGTGAAATTCTTAATGCGGTTCACAGAGTACATCTTTTTACCAAGTTTCAACAGTATAGGCCTTATAGTTTCGGAGAAAAGTGGCTGTGACATACGGATGGACAGACAGACAGACGGACGGACAGACATGACGAATCTATAAGGGTTCCGTATTTTGCCATTTGGCTACGTAACCCTAAAAATAGAACACCCTATGACCCTAATGTTCCGACTCCAAACGGTACAAATTCATAATAATGAGATTGAGAATCAATCAATTCCACCTACATATTTTTAAATTCTATAATCAAAATGATCTTTTTTTTTTAATATAGAACACGTCAAGTTGACTTCGCCTCGCCTGATGGTAAGCTGAAGGCAAAGTCTCTGAATAGAGGGTCACCATTACAGACATGTACTATGTTACAATGGTGGCACTTAGCTTTACTGTGGCTTGACGGCCTCATCAGATGCTTTTTCACGCCCCGCTTAAAGGACCCGGGACTGCAGGAGGAGGGAAACACGTGAACTGGTAAGGAATTCCAAGACTCAATAGTGCGGCAGATGAAGGAGTCGCCGAACCGCTTGGTTCTTGATGGAATATTCTGCACCGTATGCGGGTGGTATCTAAGTCCCGCACGTGTTGTCATATATAGGAAAGGAGAGGGTGGGATTCTTTCAAATAAAAACCTAAAGATGTTTTCACTTCAAAAGTTTTAGGGGAGGGGACGTAGTAAGTCTTCGCGAAGAGCGATACCAAGGTGCCTTCCTCGGCAGTAGTGTCATTGCCGCGAAGTCAATTCCTACACCACGATGACAATCCAACGTCAATCCCACCACCCTGATAGTCCAGCCCCTCTAGACAAGTGGCAATTTGTCGACTGGCATTTTGTAGAATAGAATGCTAAATGTATGGGATTTGACGTTTATGACAGGCGTCAACGAATGTCAAAAACGTCAAATCCTATACATTCGTCATTCTATTTCATGATACGCCGAGCAACGAATTGCCACTTGTCTAAGGCCTCAAGCAATCAGAGCACTTTTCGTTAGGCACTTTTTCGTATCATCGTCACTTCAACTCAACGTCACGTCACGTCACGTCTTCTTGGACTTCTATCAGCAGTCCTCAAAGACCGCATGTTATTTTTTTAATAGTCGAGAATTTAATTTGTTTTTGATCATAGTAGGTATTGACTCATGGGATTAACATCATTGGCGCTATAAAAATTTAAGAAACACAGGAAATCTTTGTTGAATCATAATAAGATACCTTCAGTCTAGTATTTGATGATTCAGACTATGATTCCCGATTTAGATGAATCAATAATGATGATAGTGAAATCATAATGATTATCCTAAGACTATCATTAACTCTCCCAAAAACTGGATTTTTGGTTTGATTCACAAATTAGGAATGCATGAATGAAATCATCATCAATTTTTTATTGAATGACTCATTATCATCATCATCATTATCATCATTTTCTTAGTGTGGTTCCCGGTTACATCCGAGGTGAAACTTTCAGATGTAACCTTCGCTTACTTCTTCTTCTTTTGATTTGGCTTTCAACTATTATGGAAGCCACTGTCGTTAGACCTCGCAGCTAGCAGGCGAGGTTAGCTTGGCCTTCAAGGTCTCGGAGTGGCCCCAAACGTCCTAAGTCAATTTTACCGTTTCTTAAACTACCTATACCTCGGAACACATGTTTCTTGGACCTAACTCGCGAGGCAAACTACGCTCTAGTGCGCGCGAATTGTTTTGTAATAATCTATACTTGGTGAATTTGAGTTCGTCTACACCGTAGCAACCCAAAGATATAATTTCTATGTCATGTCAGAGCTTCAAATAGTCAAATAACTGACAATAAAAGATTAGAAATTATTTCACCATTTCATTTCAGGATATTGTCAAAAATTTACGCAAATTTTACCCATTAAAATAAAATTATGAATGAGAACGTCATCGGGATCAAGAATGCGTGTTTAGCCTTTTTTTTTAAATTTCATTTCACTTTAACTATCAAACGCGATACTTGGAACGATATCAGCCGTAAACTGACTACATAAAGAAGACTATAGCATCAGCACCACCTTTCAAATATCATAATAAAGTTAAATTCTAAAAATTGACGACAATTTTCTGGCTCCGTTGAACAATATTAAGACGTTTAACATCATAGTCATATTATCGCTTTATTATCGCAACTTAAAGGTGCGAAAGTGTCTCTTAATGTGTCCAAGTGTTGATCAATTCACGGTGAATATCTTGTAGCAAAGGGATCGCCGATGCGAGAGAATGGGGAGTCATTATACGAGTCAGTTATTGATGTTATTAGTTTCTTTGTTGTATAAAAGCGGCCATGTTTTTGCTAAACGATTATGGATATAGGGGTACAGGATGTTTGAAAATTTATTGAATTAATTTTTGAAGCGCCGTTTTACGCGAACTCTAATTTTCGATTTAAAATCAGAGATAACGTTCTCATTACCTTTTTCGACGTTACGTTAAGAATGTTCCTCAGTAGGAGTAAGTTCGAAATAATTAACCAGGTATTTTGGTATAATATTTTAAGGCAGGAATTAAAAATACCGGGATCCAACGCTGAGATGATGGTGATGATAATTTGGTTCCAGGGCAACATTATGTCACCGTGTGCCCGCCTTACTAATATCTTTGACTTCGGTGAGGTAAAGCTGGCGGTGATATTCGCACGTGGAAAGTATTTAAAAATAAAAAATCGTAAAAAATTAAGTAAGACTGAAAAGGTGTGTAAGCTAAAGACTTATTATACTCAAGTAAAATCTCTTTCCCTGGTTAATTTTCCAAATATAAATAAAAATGAAACATCCCGTATTTATTTGATGGAACGTGTCGCATACAACTACAAATCAATAGCCAACAAAGAACGATTTAATGGACCTTTTAGTAGTCCAAAACGAGACAAATTCACTTTAAAAACCAATTCTAATGTGTTTTTGAACGAACTAAAGCGATAAATATCACAGTTTCTTTGTCATATTTTGGACGAATCATCGGACAAAAATGATCGCTTGGGTCATTAGATACAATTCATTATAATAAAATTCAAGAGATGTTTCGTTATAATAAAATATAGGCAATAAAATACAAATCTTTAGTCTTTTTTTAGACGTCGAAGTTGACAAACATACATTTTATAAATAGTAGCAGTTATAATATGTAATCCTCGCGCCTATATCCTCACGTGGAATATTTCGATCTTACCTGAAGGAAAAGTACTCTAAATATCTGAATAGAAAATTCGAAAAAATAACGTCATGTAGGTATTTTATGAGGGTTATTCCCAGTAGCCCCCACTGTCGACGCCACCACTGGTGACAAATGGGATATTATGACATCAATCGATAGGGTCAATTATAAGGATCAAATCTCTCTAATAAACATGATGAATTAAATTAAAGAAAATCCCTGATATCTTATAAATTCGGATTTTAGTTGGACCGATCACACTGGTTTAAACTTAATTATTTGTTTGGTTATTTTAACATTTACTGTGTTAATTATGAACTGTGTAATGTAAGAGCGGAGACTCCTAGTCCAGGCATTTATTGCTGACACATTCAAAATATTAGGTATACCTATATATATAAAAAAAAACAATACAGGTGATAACTACTGTAATATTTTGTTCGTAAAATTTCTAATATTAATCATAATAGGTTAAGATATTCCATTACTAGACGCACCAGCTCAAGTGCCAAACTAATTTTGTCACAGTTAATTGGTTTCACAAACATGTTCATAAATATCACTTCATTTGATATCAACACAAATACTCTCAACATCTGCTCATAAGCTGAGAAAACATTTTATGACAAGGCTTTACGTCAAAGGCTTCGCGTTCCGCCTAATATCCTCCGAGTCACGACCGACTTTAATATAATTATTGTCAAAAGCCATCTCACATATTCTTACGCCCCAATGAATTTCTTCGCAAAATAAAATGAGCTCAATAGCAATGTAATCTTTTGGAGTTTTCGTACACAATAAGGGACAGGATAAAGCATCATATTTATTTCATAATAAATGACAATTATCGTAAATTGATTTCAGAGGATGACAATGAAGATGCAGCTAACCAAACATTGGCCAGAAAGGCACGGTCCCTGTCATTGTGAAGACTTGTGTCGTCGAAATATGAAAAGTTGGGAGCACAAAAGTTTTGTATTTATTGTGCTACATAAAGTAACAAATATTATGTACGAATTGTACGTTTGTTGTTGGTTACTTTTGAATAAATAAATAAGGAAATTTTGTATATTTTTATTTCCACTGAGCGTAAATTAGAAATTTAATATCATTTTGAACACATATTGCTAATGCCCATAACAGATTTGAAAGAGCATTAAACCGGGTTTATTACCTAGTATTAATTTTGAATTAGATAATGAAGTTCAGTCAGCCACAAAATTTGCTCATTACTATCAGTTTCGCCATAAAAAATATGAATAAATATTTTTATAAGCATTTTTTTTTTTTTTTTTATATAGGACACGTCAATTTGACTTTGCCTCGCCTGAAGGTAAGCTGAAGGCAAAGTCTCTGAAAAGAGGGTCACCATTACAGACATGTACCATGTTACAATGGTGGCTCTCAGCTTGACGGCAGGATATTACCATATTACAGGTTAATATAATTCATGTTTAGTTTATTATTTTATGAAAGGTTTTATGAGAGCTTGGGTAGTCTGTAAGTTGAAATCAGTAAAACTATTTTTGTTCCTGACTATAACACTTTCCTGCCGAATATCTGCACCTAAATAACTTGTAGGTACTGAATTTATACATCGAGTAAATTCTTTTCAATTCCTTCATGAGGCACTACCAACTCACCTTGGTATGGTACAAAGTTCTAATTAAAATAATAATTAAATGAGTAATTATCATTAATTATTAAGAAAATGAATAATAAAAGGAATAATTATAGGGATTGAAAAAGGAACTGGTGAACAATACAACGATCACGGCCTCCTCGGAGTTGACCCATATTGGGCATTATTAAAACATGCGTAACAATATGAGCCCAATGTGATTTCTTAAGTTGAAGTCCAAGATATGTGAGAGTACCAATCGGTGTCTGAAGTACTGAATTTAATTATATAAAATACGTCAATAATTAATTAAGTCCGTCTTCCCACTCGCAAAATAAGACTTCATTCGTTTACAGAAAAAACAAGGCAGATGGTCTTAAGAATTGTAAAGCTAAGTATTTCGTTGCAGATCACGCTCTTTCTGCATTAAAGAGACATTGTTAAAAGAGCATTTAAAAGTAAGATAGGTAAATAAATGCGTATATTTAGAATTTTGAAGGATAAATAAAGGTATGGTGAGGTACAATAAACGCGCGGTGGTCGAGAACTCCCGCGGTGTTCTGCGGACGTGCAAACATCGTCGCCAAAACAGGGTTAAGGTACGGTCTCGATAGTAGTAACGGTACGGCAATAGAGTGTAACATAGAACAGTAATGTAAAAGATGGCTTCTTATCCAACTAAGTTAATGATATTGTAACTCCTGCCTGACAGAGGAAAGAATATTAGATGACGAATACAAAACTTTAATATCGAACCTATGGTTGTAATATTTTTACATACACTTACTATGCTATTGTATATTATTAAAAGCAGTGACGTACAAACCCTGAGCTTCACACACGAAACGTCCTAAGAAAGTTTAAACTGCCTTGAAACTCGTATCGAAATGAATCAAAAGGAAATTAGAGGAGTTACTTACAAATATTTTCGTCAATCATCAGCATCGCCTCTATATAAATGATACAAATCCAAATTTGTCTTGAAATTAGGTACCAATGTACCTTACTCACCGTATATAACACCAATATTATTTTGATAATCGCAATAAAAGTATAACTCTCAGAACGAGACCTTAACATTGTCCCCGTGCGAGGCAAGAAATGCTAACTGTCCCAACGGAGGCATTGTTTCTTTCATTCGTAAGGCAAATATTGGTCGAGGCTTATTCAGTCCGTTTGCAAACACGGCCCTACTGGGTGGCGACCAACAATGTACTTCTTAGAAAATTCGTGACAACACTCCAAATATAGTGATTATACTCTAATTGTGTACAAACACCTGGACCATTATATAGTTTTTAACTTGGACGACATATTTAAAGAAATAGAGCTGTTGGAGTCTAATTGATAACCACTCATTGTACTTGTAATACAAGTCACGAGCTTGTTCGCAATGCATGTTGTTATGAAAACATCTGCGGTAAGGCGCTGAGATCTTCAATTCAGGGAATAACATCTCCTAGAAATACGAACAAGAGTGTCAAAGTGTCTGTCATTACTGCTGACTAGCCCTTTTGTTATGCGATAAATTATAACAGTAATCTGAATCTGAAGATGACTTAGCAAGACATCAATAACATGCTAAGTGATTTAGATCCGTACATTTCTTCAAAAATTTCTCAAGCAAGAGTTCAATTTATCTTAATATCAGGCAGCTGGGATACTTACGGTACTTATTATCGTAACTCCACTTCAGTAATTGTATCTACCTTCTTAGCTTGCGAGGTTTTGGTGTAACTAGCGCAGAGGACCTCGATCCTCTATTCAGGACGTTTATTGCGGGTCCACTGAGCCAGGCACAATTACTGATGGCGAGTTGCCGAAATCAACCCGTTAGGTTGCTGACGACTTTCTGGTTTGCCTTCTATTTATAACCTTCTAGTGTACTTCTGGTTATGTCCTTGTGTATTTCTAGTTTTGATAGAATCTCTAATTTCTGCACATAGTTGAAGTATGTAGCTTTTATTATGTAAATTTTTAAATCGATGTCTTGTCTAATATTTTTTTAATGTCATCGATATATGTAGTTATTTTCCAATTTTGAATAAAATGACTGTAGATTTGGGTTTTTCGCCGTAATATTTATCTGTTTATCCTTGAAGGTCAGTTTCTACTCCTATCTACAATATTCCTTAGTTATACTGGTATTTAATAATATCCTTCCTCATATTGTAAAATTCCACAAAAGTCGTGACTACCGTAGTACTTACTTAAAACACAACCTCATCACAATACATATTCATAACATAATTGTTTATAATAAGTTGGTCAAGTGCGAGTCGGCTTCACGTACTTAGGGTTTCGATTCACCGTAATTGTTTCTTTGACTAAAATACAATTTAGCTCAGTAGTGACTGTTTAATTTTAAAACTTTGCAAGTACGGTATTTCGTTCGGTCTGTATTACGTCGTACCAAAAACTATGACTTAACATGTGGATCTTCGACCAAAGTAACTTCTTTTACTTTAGTGGAAGATGTGGATACTAGGTACTCTTCTCTGGGTATTCGGGGCAGTACCAACGCCTTCAGGGCCCAAGTCAACCTTCCCTGGTAGCCTGTCCATGTGCTACAACAGATGAGGCTCTAGGGCAGACCTTCCTATCCAGGTTGGGAACTCAAGTTTTCAAATCAATCAAGAATAATAAATGGACTTCGAGCTTCAAAAACGTCGCAACCTGGCAATCACTAGGAGGACTGTGATGATATGGATATTTAGTAAATACAATGGTGTGCACTAGTAGGTAAGCGATTTCATTTAATAAGTTATTTTTATTATTCAAACATTTAAAATATGAAATATACCTAACATAATAACACATTGCAGAAAGTTAGTTAGTTAAATGAACAGATAGGCTCGGTGATTGGGTTCCATTGTTATCCTCTGGGTTCAGAACCCTAACAAAAAGGAACACTCAATTTGAATACTTAGAAGGAAGTGATAAAACCTGTTAACGACCTTGCATCCTGTGTAGATACAGACGGGTTTACTTTATGAATACTTGACTTAGGTTAGGAATGCCATTTTGATTCAAATAAGCATTATGCGATATTCGACTTTAGAGCAGTAATTATAAGATAGAAAATTGCTTTGTGATCAAAGATAAGACTTAACCCGTCAGTGCGAGAGGTACTTATTGTTAAATATTGGTGCTTGATGGGTCAATATTGGATATGCTGGGTGTAAGTGCATGAATGGTTAATTGTTTAGAAGTTAAGATGAACGTACGTTTTTTTGTACAATTACTCGGTGTTTCTTCAATTAAAGTGTATAGTTGTGATAAAGTGTATAGTATTAGGAAATAATATTAATAAAAAAGTTTTCAAAAACATGCTATTTAAAAAAAAATCTGTTGTAATAAAACGAAAAGATCGCCTTTGTACATGTTTTTTTAAATATTATGTATTACCTCTGTACTTTGTGTGTGCAATAAAGAATTAAGAAAGAATAATTTTTGCAAGAGTTGTGCTGATTTCAAAATCTTGTGCCCTTCTTGCAAGTTCTTTCTCAATTTTCGCTACAAGCTTTTAAAATCAACACAATGTATATTATTGTTGCTTAACATTAACACGATAGTACTCTAATCCCTTCATTATCTAACTGTTGACCATGGCTCCGCTCGCATGGTATACTAATAACATTCCCGCGACCCGCAGGACAATATAACAGTGTCATTACTATTAATCACCATCTTGTTTTTATTACATTTTAAACCACTTATTAAAATGTGTTTAGAGTAATTCCTTTACGTAAACACCGTGACGTTACCTGTACCAGGTGTAAGTAATGTTAAAAGAGGTGAAGGAATTTTATGAGACTTCTAATATATTGTTTGATAATTTTTTAAAGTTTAGAAGCATATAGCACGTAAATAGTAATAACCTTTAAGATAGTAGATAACCTCATAAACCTTTTGGTAGGACCGAAGTATATCCATAGTCAGGTGGTTTTTGGTACCTACGATTATTATTTATCCTACTTACTTCTCTTATCTATGTACTAAAATGTTTCCTTTATTTAGAAATCTTATAATATTCCTTAACTACCTCCTTCGTCTTGTGTTTGGTTTCCATTTAAAGTCTTATTGGTGTTGTGTCCTCGATAATTTAGAAATATTCAATTGTGCAACGAAGTCCAAAGGTTCTTTCCCGATTACTTTAGACAAAGAATATGTGTCGCTGATGAATCGTGATAGATAGATGTGTAGGTACTCATCTATCTATACCTCCGACGATATAAAGTCGTGAAATGATTCATAATCCTATTAAAAAATTTGGTTGAATTGGGCATGTATCACAATACCGCCCAAGCCACTTAAAATAATTTAATAAAAGCAACATCACGCGATCCTTTCCATAAATATCAATAGCTGCTTTCATATATCAACCAAGACGCATCAAGCCTTGTATGTTCTAAATAGATTCACCAACAACAAAACGTTTAGCAATCAGGACACAAATCTGAGACGTTAGGAATGGCCTCATACTGGGCTTTTATCAACCGTCACGCCGAACTTCAATAGTGTGACACTATTGTGAAATTTCTCACTTGGGGTATTGGCGACCCGCAGCGCTTGTCGGGTTAGCCTCAAGTTTGGAGCATTGTTGGCACACGTGCGGACTGAATGGGCCCTTAGAAGGTTTCTTTGACAACCCTATTTATGTTTGGACGCCTAATTGAATTATAGGGCGCGGCTTATGAGGGCGATAGCGATCCGATTTTGTAATTACTGTTTTGTGTCGGTATCTTGATTGTGTTCATGTCTTGTTAGTGGTATAGGGGTTTGTAGATAAATGTTTTGCGGACTCATTACGCGAAAATTTCACATACCATTGATTATTTATTATCTATACTAATACGCAGGTGGTGGGTAATGGTGGAAGGGTTTTCGTGCTTTCTATTATAGCCAGTACTATTATATTACTTACTATCAATATTCTAATGCATATATCCACTTTGGTTATGTAAGCAAGCGGGTATTGTACTCCTACTGATTTAATTTCTTTACTAGAGTTTTATATTTCTCATTGTAATAGGTTTGAATTAGTTTAACGTTTAAACAAATAAACAAATGATATTGGAAATGGAAAGTATTAATCTGCCATTATGATGGATTCTAATTTTTACTTCTCATTCCTTTCCGATTAAATTGCCACGTAACTTTTCTAAAAGCTTGCAGTGTTCTTCAAAAAAGTTTAAGTATATTTTTCGAGATCAGCAATGCGTTGGCGACTCTCTGTCACGTTTATTTTTGACATCCTGAATTATATTGCGTATGTTTATTTGAAACCATATGATGTCATGATTTTTATATTAAAAAATAAAAAGTCAAAAACCATGTGATATAAAACTGTCAATATCAGAAGCATTTTAATCTAAAACTAACTTATATTTTTTTAAGAACGAAATTCAAAAGAATTCGCTATTCCAGATGTCATACTTCAATATTAAGACCGACCATAGCATCAGACCTATAATAGATCCTCAATCTATCGTCACCTTTATCAGCTAATGTTTTAGAAGCGGGTTCAAGGTAAACTGGTTTTTGATATCACAGTCTAAACACACGGGTCGTCCTTGAGAGCTCTACACATATTTGTTTTGGACAGGATTGACTCGTGAGTCGTGTTATCTTTGCAAACAAGTGCGGGGGCTTGTTTGTTTATTGGAAGTAAAATGGCGGGCATAGATACGGTAAGAAATGTTTGTGTAGGCTTAAAACGTTATGGGAAACTTATGGATGTCGTATTTTAATACCAGAGTGGTTTATTTACTTTTTTGCTAAGCGATTTGGGAGGTGTTTTTTTAATGTACGAAAACGAAATGCGTTTTATGGAATTTGTTGTGTATGTTTATGTAATATTAAAATTTGTGTATTCTGTAGAATTCTGTAGAATTCTCTAGAATGTGTGTGTGTGGTTATGAATAGACAGAAATTGAGAAATATCGCAAAAGCTGCGACCAACCTACAGGACGATCCATGATCACGACCACTCCGCTAGCAGTGTACTACTAAGAAGAAGAAGAAGAATATGTCAATCATCATCACTACATATTATAAAACAAAGTCGCTGTCGCTGTCCCTATGTATGTTTAAATCTTCAAAACTACGCAACCGATTTTGAAGCGGTTTTATTTAATAGATAGAGTGATTCAAAAGGACGGTTTATATGCATAACACGTGCATAATATTTTAGAGAAACACTGATAAATCGGGATCAGAATACCACGCGGGCGGAAAATATGGCGGTACGAAGTTTGCCGGGTCAGCTAGTATTATATAATAGTACCTATACCTACCGAATATAGCGAAACCGAATCATTAATAAATGTATAGAACTAAGACGTGTACACACATCTAGGGAGACAGGAGATTTGCTCTCGAAGGTCTTCTGCCATTGTAGATACAAAAGTAGCAACTCATCGAAATCGTCTCAGCGAGAGTTAACGACTCATGTTGCTTTTGGATATGAATATCTAGGTGGTATACTTACCATCCTTTCTCATTCTTCTCTTTTCTTCGTCCCTATGACAAAGTTAGAGTTAATCAAGTGTGACGTTAAAAGCGTTAATAGGACATAGTAATCGCTTACCATCAAGGCCGTGGGTTTATTTCCTACTTTGGTACCAGATTTTTTTTGCGAAATACTACCTAATAAGATAGTTGTAAGTCACAAATATAGGTACATACTTATAAGAGTTTATAATTTATTTGCATTAATGAACACGTAAGAATTTAATGAATAGAAATTCTTTAAGTTCCTTTGGAAACTGCAATGATAAGAAATAGCAAGCTATTAGTTAGTTATGCGCTTTCATTCCTTATGAGATGTGTAACGCACTTCACTGGATTTATAGGTATTCGTGAGCTTTAAGAGTTGAAGTAATAAAGGAGATAATTACTTAATCATCTCCTCTATTACTTCAAGTAAAGTCTCCTCTATTACTTGAAGCGTCGGTAGCTTAGTGGTTAAGGAGTCGGCCTTACGATCGAGAGGTCCCGGGTTCGAATCCTGGCCATTACACTACCGACGTGAACCCACTCCTAACACAAGCAATTTAGCTTAGCTGGAGGGGTTAACGGGAATATTAGTAATTTCGGTTGCTAATATTCTTAAAAAAAAAAGTACCAAGTCAGTAAGATCTTAAAGTACCTACATGAGTAGTTTGGGTAGCATTGTATAGAATCAAATCCATAGGAGGTAGGACACAACGGTATTCCCGCCTCAATTGGGAAGTACCTCAACCCTACAGAATACTGCGGCGATAATAACCTCGTGTTGTGCACCACGCGGTGAGTAGGGTAGCCAGAGCTCACTGGAGATTTCTTGTGCTGAAAGTGGGAAGACCAAAGGCTTGTCCTCTTAGAGTATACATTGCTATAGAGCACGCCTTACATGTATGAACTACTATCACGGGTATGAACAGTACCAAGGCTCCTGGCTCAACCTCAATCGGTAGCAAAACAATACCCGTCAAAATTACTTCGCAAATAACATTTAATTCGATATGTCAAATCAAAATTTTATACAACATCGTATATTTGTAGTAGTAATAACGCAAAAATAACGCAAAATGACGCCATTTTTTGTACATATTTTTTAAGCTTTAATTTTATCAATGCATATCAAATCGAAAAAAATACTTCATAACAACAAACTACATTATTAAGTGCATCTATTGATATTTTCGGTAATGCATGAAACGTCACTATAGGTGCGCTATACCATCGCAAAGTATCTGCTAACACTCGGCGCCGAAGACCTGAGTGATAGGCGCGCTCTATATATTAATGTATACTCTAAGCTTGTCCTGCTTTGTCTTCTGTGCTGACAGCAAATAAACTCTCTGTTCTTACAGTACGAGTGTGACTCCCCTGGTGTTGACACATCAATAGTCGAAGCAGTATTAAAGAAAAAAGAATATTCTAGAATTTTTATTAAAAAACTGCAGTTTAAGAGTCGTTTACATTGCACCCGTATTGATGCTTTCCAAAAATTATCTGAATCAGTCAAGCCGTTTGGCCACAATGCATGTAACATCGAAATAACGAACAAAGCAATACAATAACATAAATTTTAAACGATAACTTCCGTTCATTGAAAGTAAAGTGCAAATGTATTAAAATTATTTGAAACGAAACCTATTGTAATATTGAAAGTACAATGAGTACAAGATGCGCGTGCGCATCTAATCAATACTATTAACTGCCAGTTCATTCATGATCCTCTTTTGGCAGTACTTCAAGCTTACATAATTGGCGATACAAGAATGCGTCACATACTTTGTAGGACATAATAAGGAAATTCCGATTTCATGCTTCATATACCTGAAATACTACCGAAGGTATTTCAGGTATTTATCAAAATCCATATTACTTTTTACGTACGTTAAATAAATTTTAAATAGTATACATGGTAACTATAGGACATTCGTCTGAGAAATTATAGATATTTTTATATTCCACAGAGATACATCGACCATTCTACCGCCTATTAGTGAGCTATATTTTCTAATTTCACGTAATTACCACGAGCCTATTGCCGTCACCGGAAATTTTGAAGTTGAAAGTCAAGGAATTTATAGAGCCAATCATTTTTACCGATATCTTGGTAACAAAGAGGACTCAAAGAGCGACCAGATAATTAACAGTTTTCTTAAGTCCTGTAACCTTACATTCAACTTTACTAACAGTAATAAAAATTAAAGGACCGAAGAAACTTAAAAATATTTAAAAAAGTGCAAGTGCCATTTTCTGGATTCTGATAGGGTACCAACATTTTACGTCATTCGCAGTGAAGCCTTTTAAGTCACTTTCCGCCATTCACCGGCGACCGTTGTGAAATCGATTGCGCGTACGCCCATTCATTCCTCGACCATGCAAGGATCCTTAACTTTGAATGAACGAGTAGTTTGTATGACGTTGCGTAATGGTCACTTTGACTTATGAGTACCCTATTGTAATTGAACCTCTTGACAGTTCGTAGGAGGAGCTTTACTCAGTGCTGTATACAATGGTAAGATTTTCTGGAGAAATTGTGCTCAGATTTTGTTGATTCAAGTACCGACAATAACAATTATTAAATACCTATCCATACTTCCATTGCTCTATAGTTTATACATACATTGCTCTATCTTCTTCTTAATCTTAATATATAAAAATCAATGCCACTTTTCGTTGTTAGTTTATAACTGAAGAACGGCTGAACCGATTTGGCTAATTTTAGTCTTGAAATATTCGTGGGTGTCCAGGGAAGGTTTAAAGGATGAGAAAATAGGTGCAGCGGGCACGGGAAAAATATGGCGGTACGAAGTTCGCCGGGACAGTTAGTAGTTTATACATACATAAGCTCACGCCTATTTCCCTTCGGGGTAGGTAGAGCCCAACACTTGTTTCTATTCTTACATACTTCATGAGCTACTTAGGTATACTGTCATTAAGCCAATGCAGGCCAGCCGGTTTCACATGCTTCTGACCTGCCCTTTTTCAATACCTTAACAAAACAACTGTTCTACAAAAAAAGGACCTATATCGACCTACTTAATCTACTTTCGGCCTATTTGGCAACTTTGTCAACTGCACCACTCAGGCGGCAATTTGCTGTCATAACTCAAAACCGCTAATACAATAGACTTCAACGCGTACCACTTAAATAATTTCCTTCGATGCTCGTTAGACCTCATAAAATTAACAAAAAAAATGTTCAAAAAAAAAATTATCGGCACTATAATGAGCCCCTATACTCAGCATGGGTCCGAAATTCAATCAATAGAAATTTATTGGCCAGATTCGCAAAGGCTACGCTTGGTTTTGAATTTTTGGATTGTACGAGGCGGGGTTCACTTTTTTGTTATTAGATAATAGGCCGGCGCGAGCTAAGGCCGTCGGCTATTATGCCAGGGCTGAAATGACAGTAAAAGTTACGCCCACTTTTTAGATTCTCTTTGTGCACTCTTCAAAAGTTTTTAAAGATTAAAGAATAAGTTTATGGTTACCAGACTTTTTTTTCGTCTTATAATAGGTATATTGTGTATCATTTTTATTATATTTATATAATAGTTACATGGATATGTAATTTAATAATGGTATTGGGTAATAGTACACAGAGGTCTAAACCCGAGCTAAGTAAAACTTTGATAATGCCATCTAGAACATGGAGAAACATACTTAGATACATTTGTTTTATGCTTTTTATTGAGTGGGATTGATATTTGGGAGCTTATCCGTGTGGTGACGGAGAAAAAATACCTCATCTCATCTGAAGAGTGCAAGTAAGAGGCAACTAACGGAAAAATTCGCAGACGATATCACTGCGAGATGCGAGGGAAGGAAAACTCGAAATCAAACCCTGTACCAACCCGTCTGGCCAGCGTGGAAACAGTAGGTCAAGCCCACAAATTGGGAGAAACCTATGTCCAGCAGTGGATTGCGTTAGGTTATATTGGGACTGAGCGGGAATCGAACAATTATGCCTAACGTAGAAGTTGAAAGCTCTACCGTTACAGACAGACATTCGATAGCACGACAGCCTCCGTGGCGTAGCGGTAGTGAACGCGGCCGCTACACAGGAGGCGTGGGCTCGATTCCCGCTCAGCGCAAATATTTGTATGCATGAATATGGGTATTTGCATTGGTCTGGTCGTGCCTCGGAGAGCATGTTAAGCCGTCGGTCCCAGTTGCCATACGAACATCTATGACAGACGTTACGGGTAGTTGGAGCCCTAAAAAGTCCAAAAACAACGGTTTAGCTGCAAAGCTTCGATATCGCCTAATGTTACCATTGGGTTGTGGAGGTCAGATGGCAATCGCTTCACGGAAAATATCGAGGTCTAGCCAAATTCGTAGTTAAGACTGGTAAAGCGGACCCCAGACTCCGAGCTGAAAGCTTCGGATGTGACTGGGAATTAACGCTAGGATGAAGAGATTCAATACCACGAATATTTTTGGATATAAAATATTTATTTTCGATTAAGATTGGAAAAAGTGAAATCAGTTCTGGCGGGACTCGAACCCGCGATTTTCCCCTTAAGATTCCCCCACTGGGTTACCCCTGGTTTCCCAGTGGGGGAATCTTAATCGATTTGAATAGTTAGCATACTAAAAGCTTTATATTGTCCTTCCCACGGATATCAGTGGTCGGTCGGATATCTGTGGTCCTTCCATAATATTTCTTTACTGCAAAATAGTTTTGTTTCATACAAAATTTTAACTAACAAGTCTGTTTTAGATACCTACTAGGTAGGACTTTAAAAAACAAAAGGCAAAATTTTATTCAAGTACACGTTTATTAGATCTTGTAAGAATACTCATACAACTAACAGTTAAGTTGTTATTTTAACAATTTTTACATTCAACTAAAAATTAATTCACAAATAATACTAAGGCAACATAATATTATAAAACATACAACCACAAACATTAAAAAGTTTTTTGTCCATTTATTACAAAATATTATTTTATTTTATTTATTATTTTTTAATTAGTTCTTTTATATATATTTTTAGTTTTATTTTTAATTTTGTACATAATTTAAATTGCATTTTAAAAAGTTAAACAATAATCACAAAAATTACATTTATTTTTTAGTAATTAAAATTTACTTTTTAGTTTACAATATATTTGAACACATGTGGTTATGGCATTCGATCTTATAAGTATACTCATACAACTAACGATTTACAAAATCTGTTTTTTGACTTATCAGTTTTTATATTATACTAAAAATTAATTCACAAATATTTCTAAGGCACCAGAATATTACAAAACATACAACAACAAACATTAAAAAGTTAAACATAAATCACAAAATTTACAAAATAAATTAATTATCACAGAAATACAATTATTAATATTTGATAAATTATTATAAGACATTTGCTCTTTGTATTTGTTTTGGCATATTCATTGCTATAAACTAAGCCTTTAAGACAAAAATTCATTATTCCGTTAAAACTAGCCTGTGAAACCGATTGTGTAGTAGATATTTCTATTAAGGATAATTAAATTGAAGCTAGTTTTTTGAAGCTGATTGTATCATAGTTGATTCTTTCCAAAGTGTTCGTACGCTTTAGCAGTCGCAGATGATTGTATGGAAGCAGTTTGTATCATAGATGTTTTATCGAAGCTTTTAGTAGCAAAGGATCTGGCCCTCGATTCTGTTCAAGTAATACCACTGTCATACCAAGGTCACAGCAAAAAAATCCATTTAATTTCAAACTTTAATTAAAGCCGTTAAAGTCTAAAATTAAATAGCTTTTTGTAAACTGAATGAAAGAGTGTAATAAAACTCTTTTCATTTAATTTTCGACTTTAAACCTGTAGCAATAAAGTCTAAATGATTCAATTTTTGCAATGTCCGTGGTATGACAGTGATTTTGCCTTAACAGAATCAAGGGCCTGGCGTCACAGGATTATTTTATAAGCTACTTTTTAGACAAAGCCTTCGTAAGTGACGATATATTGCAATCTTTGATGTAGTTATAAGTGCTGTTATATTCGAAGTCCCCATCCTTAATCGCCTTCATTTCTTCGAAAGAAACGTAATGAGACCAAACTTTTTCATCATCAAGTTTACGTTCAGCCTGTTGCATATTTTCTTTCGCTTGGCTGACATCTTGTTTCTTGTCATCGTTGACACGTAACATATTCATTTGTATTGGTGGGTTTGCTTGGATTTGGTTATCATTGTTTAATGCGTTTAGCTCGGAGTAAAACCTTCTTTTTATTATGGACTTCATTTTTCTTAATATATAATCTGTAAACAAAAAACAATGATTAAGTAAGTAACTCATAAGCAAACGTAAAATTCGGTTAAATGTGACTGGCTAAGTCGGATCACTCTTTGCTGTGACGTCAGTTGTAGATTTAAAACCACGTGTACTTTTCGATCTCTTGTGGGTACTTCGATATAAGTAGTACGGGATCCTGCCTTTTCGCCGAAAATTGTTTGGCCGATTATCACTTGCCAACCAACGTTTCGCCTATTTTTCACTTTGACGACTAACGATTGCCTTTGTATGACAACGTTTCATTTGGTAGAATTATTGTTAAGCTGATTATTGTAATGACAAAAAACGTTTGGGGCATTTATCTTTTGTCAAATTATTTATTAGGCCAGACAACTTTTAGACTAATCGAGTATAGCGCGCCCCAACTTGGATAGGTTAGGTTAGAAGGCTAACGCGGGAGCGGAGCGGAGCGGAGCTCCCGCTTTAGCCTTCGTGGTTATTTTTTTATAACCATCCATAAATAGTGGCCCACTTAGTATTTTTGTACGCCACATTCAGTAATTTTGACAACTACATGAATATTACGCTAATTAAAACATTCACTACTTGAAAGTTGGCATTTTGAAAAGTGTCATTCTAAAAGGAAGACCAAACGTAAAATTGGCAACTGTGAGGTTGGGTAATAAAAACAAAATTATATCACAAGTTGGCAAATGATTATTCTGCGTAATAAAATTCTGCGAAACGTTAGTTGGCAAGTGATAATCGGCCAAACAATTTTCGGCGAAAAGGCAGAGATCCAAGTAGTACCTATACCTATTGTTTTGGGAAAACTTATTAGCCTGAATACATAATTTACCTTTGGTACTCATTAATTAACATGTTTTATGAGTATATATATATATGATTATGAGTAAGTATAATTTGATTTATGCATAAGTTTTCAAAAATCTAATAAAAAAAATGTTTAATGCATAAGTTATGTATGTATACTATAATATTTTTAAAATAATCACTGTAATTATAATAGTTACATATAGAACCCCTATATTAACTAAACAATAAAAAAAACAACACGTGGTAAATATTCTGTTGACTCCAATGCTAAAGGTAAAAATACAATAAATATCAACATAATATATAGATGTTTTAATATCAATGGTGGTCAATATTTATTTTTAATTAAATATCTTATGAATATAGAAAATATTAAAAAAAAATAATAATAATGAAAACATAAAAAAACTAAAAATGTATAAAAAAATATTATTTAATATTGACCACCATTCCATCCTAATTCAATCCTAAGAAGAAACAATTTAATATAAGCACTAACCTTAAGAACAATGATCCTTCACCGTCTTCACGTAACAACAAACACGACCTTCTTTCACAGCGCTCGACATGCGAATGAACGATTTTGCGAAAAAATTAAAATACTGACAGGGTAGTGATTAGTAAATTTCACTGCAAAAAATTTACTAAATACGTACATTATCAGTGTTGAAGTTAGCTCATTAGTATTACAATACAATGACTCATAATGCTGGGTATCTTCTCTCTCTATCGCTCTCTCTCTTTCTATCTTCAGCATTGTATTATGATACAATTCAGTAATGGCATTTAAATGCATAAAAATTACGTTCAAAGGTGTTTCTGAAATTTCAGTAACGAATAATTTAGACTTTTCGATTTTAAAAATAGATTAATCAAAAGCTTATTAAATCCTTTAAGAAACTTTTCAGTCAGTCAATGTCAGTTAAAATTTAATATTATACATAATATCATAAAAACCCCTGCGTTTTAGTGATCTATTTCGATGTACCATTTTTTAAACCACGTGGTATTTCTTTTCTAACACATTTATTCTGTTCCGAACGAATATCATTTTTTCAATTAATAATAAAAATCTATTCTGAAATTACTGTCAGCAAAAAAGATAGGCTCGTGGTTAAGTGGAAAATGAGTAGGTTAACACATTACAAGATTAAGCATTCTTCAACCAGTTCAGTCTTAGGATGCATGACCATTCTTAACTAATGTAAAGAGGTTAAGCAATATTAGCCAGACCAGTCTTAGGATGATTGCCGCGAGATGAGGTTAAGAGGTTAGCTTTGGGATAGGTGAACAAGAACATGGTGTGCGTAGTCCAGAAGATAAACGTAATGCACCCTGGGCAACGGAGACGGCAGCGCCTCAATGTCACAGGGGAATCGCTGCTGCCTAAGGTAAACCAGTGCCGAGGCGGGAGCGGGGACGCTTTCGACATGTTCTCGATAGGTTTATGTTACAAATATTTTTCGTGGTCGGGAACTGCACGTATACCTTACATTTTGTGTTGTCTCATCACTGTCCATCCCAAGGTTGCCTGGAAGAAGTCACCTTAAACTGTATACACTTGTCTCTACTGTAAATATATTGGTGTACAATAAAGTAATATCTATCTATCTATCTTACATTTTGCCATGAGTAGAGATGGCCCTAGGTCAGGGAGGGGGGGGGGGAGGGGGGGTGAGTCAAATACTTTATGTGCTACTTTACACCCCTACATCCGAAAGTCCAGAGACGGCGTGGTGTTTTAGTTGGCTGTTTTGTTCGTCACCTTTGATATATAAAAATTACAAAACACCACACTCACTCCCTTATCGTTCCTAACTACACGTATTAGACGCAGAATACAGGCTATTGTCTAAATACTGTGATTATCTTGACTTCAGGTAGAGCATCCTTTAAGGAGGTCGCGATAACGACTTCCATTATCTTTAAATACACGCAAACAAGCTCGAATGCCCCTCTAGTGGCCTTCTAACACGTGTTCTTAAAGCTTTGTTACATTTACAGTACCATCACAATAACATTCAAAAGAAAAAAAAATAAGTTTCAACTTTAACGTATAGCTTTTAGGGTATATAGTCGATTAGCAAGGATTTGTATATCGTAATTTATACTTCAATGCAAAAGGGAGCTAGTAAACGATATAGTGTACATAACAATAGACTTAATTTTAAAAAGTTAAGGTTTATATTAGGTTGTGGTAGTTAAACATAAACCCTGTTTACCATAGCAATAAAAGTGAAGAATATCTCTTGATTTTTAAGGGGCACTTTAAGGCTCTTCTGAGTTCTCTCGTAAACTGATTGTGTTACGGCGATCCATCAAATTGAAGACGTTTCATTGGTTTCTATTGAGCTTTTTGCCGCTCCGTCATTTCCTGTGCCCGAAGCTAGGATTTCGACCAAATTTTTGCGAGAACAATTAAACTTTTTTGTGATTTTTTTTCCTTTTTTCGGTCAGTTTGTAAGTATTAAGTTACCGAATCTTAGATAAAATAGGTTTTTTAGAAAAAAAAATTGTGAGTTTTTGGCGATACGTTGGTATTTTTTTTTATAAATCTAATCTTTTAGAACGGCCGCGTTCTGTGCCAGATAAGTAGCCAAACGTTTTTATGAGATGGTTTATTCTGGATTGCTTGCACCTGCCTTTTGCAATTTAAAGGAATTTATTTTTTTATCTATTGGCATAGTGAATATTTGATTAACGTGACGAAATTGCGTGATGTATGTCCTGAAAACATGTATATTGTATGTCACATAATTAAGTACCTAGTACAGTTATGTTTTTCCCTACAGGAATAAACTAAATAAACTAAAACGAATTCGTTCGTGATTATAATGTTATCATAACAAACCATTTATTTCATGTTAGGTATAAAGACCAACTTGTAGTCACATTAATAATTATAGCAATCTCATCAACAAAACGTTTACACGTTAACGCTAATAAATTGTCAATTTGTCTATAGAATGAAGTAAAGTAACGCCATTAAATATTGCTCGCAGACATAGGTATATCTTGGACCTAAAATGTGCTCAAAATGTGCTACGACGATAAAGGAAACACTATTAATATCAGCTTTTAGTATTAAGGGAAACTCAGATGAACTACGAGTAAAAACAGTGAATCATAGAGAAAACACCCAAATTACAAAACAAAAAACCAACAGCTTTTTATATCTTTCGCGTCTTGTCTTATTATATAATTATGTTCAATTATTAAACTATGACAGGTAACTTAAAATCAAATATTAATATCAACAAGGCAAAGACAAAATTAAAACCTCAGCGAAGTATAAAAAGTAACTTTTTTCAGAAGCAACATTATCACCCAAAATATCTTTTTAAAAATTCGCCGCTTTTTTCTTGAGCACAAAATTCACAGCTTCCGGTAAAAAAATGGAATGCGGAGTAATTTAAAACCGCACAAAATTGCTGCCGTTACACACGTGCAGATAAAAGTATATTTTTACCACTTGTAACCAAATTAAAAAAACTGCAAAAGAACGTATGGGTTACAAAAAATTATAGCTTACGAGAGGTTACAGTTTTTATGGGACACTTACTGTCACGTGTTACTGATTTGTGTATGGGCCTAATGGGTGCGTGTTATCGCCACATTTCCTCTATCTGATTGCGTCAAATATTGCGGTTTAGGCGCCTGGCTTGTTGCCATTCGAGTGACAATAATTTTGGACCTGATCTGAGACATCTGATAAACAGTGTAATAAATAACGCATAATAAAATAAGTAGAAAAAAAGGTTAGTAAGATTTTTTTTATTTCTTATTTTAACTATTTTTGAACTTTCAATCATTAATGAAAGTTACCTGCCGTATTAGAAGCAACTTTACGAATTGTAACTTAACCTTACGGTTAACAAAACAGGCTTATGTTCCTAGTAGAGATAGGTTAATTAAATATAGACACCTACCTATAATACTATACCGACTTATTCTTGTAGGTAGTTGGATTATGCTATACCCAACACAATATTGACTACCTCCACATAGGAAGAGCTATTCCTTAAATAGCTTAATCTTAAAAAAATAACCCCAAAACTGTAGTGTAATTTTACAATGTAATGGCCTGAATAATTACACCTTTATATCATCCAATCTGATAAAATAAAATCTTCGTTCTGTAAAACTCAAAGACACCCTACAACACCAATCGGAAGCACCTAAGTGTTACACAACGTCACCTAATTATCTCGCAGTAATCGCTTCCTGTGCTCAAGAGCTGCAAAACAACCTCCTTGCTAATGTAAGTGTCGTGTCAATGGGCACTAAAGCGCATTGTCTAGGTCGTGAGAACGAGCACTTACAACGTGGTCATTTGGTGCCATAAATGACGCATTTTGAAGTGAAGTGTTCGTCAAACTTTATGTTCTTTCAGATTAAAGATGTTCTGGTTAGAGAGGCGCTCTAATCAGAGATTGGATTATCTTAGCTGCTATAAAAAATAATAGGATGTTCATTTAAATTTCTGTTGAATTGAAGATAATGGTAAGGGAAAAAGATTATTTATTTTTCAATTAATCTGTTATCTGAAGTGTCGGTCGGTCTTCACAGTGGTTGTTGCCGGGTGTTTAAAATCAATTTTCTATCCGGAAATATACCTTTGATGAGAGTTATATTACGGTTATTTTAGTTCATTAAACCATTAATAGTACTCGGCGTACCTTCCGTACTTTATTATTTTTTATACTTACTGGTTCCTGACTTCCTGATTCTAGATGCCTGTGAAAAAATGAATTAGATATTTTTAATAGTCCGGTCAATATAAACTAAATTATAGGAGCCCGCCTTGCACTTGATAGATTTTAATAGGTAATTGGGTGAATTTCAACAGGTCCATTAAAATCTTCATTCCGTGGATTTTTTTTACCTTAAGTTTTGTAGTTAAAACAAATCGCGTTTATTATAGGTTTTGATACTATATGTATTCTTGCTTAATATCTAGCAGATAAATAAAAAAGCTAACGAGATATACAAGATCAAAAATTACGCGCCACGGCGATGACACATGCGTGCGCGGCAATGAAACAAGCATCCACGGGCATGAAATAAATATACCAAGGGAATGAAAAAATCAACCATGGAAATGAAAATACATAATATAAAACATAATATTTTATGTACCTACTTACATGAGAAATTATACTTACATACAATAAAAATACAAAGGGGATTAGGCAATTGTGTATGGACATTGGCGTCATTTATTTTTTCAGTGGCACTGTGTTAAACACGCGTATGAGTGTCGTTATTTTTATTGTAAGTAATATCGGAGCTGCGATATACAGGGTGGAACATTTCGACTTTACCTGGAGGGAAAGTACCCTCATACTAGAGATAGCGAATTTTACTTAAATTAAACATAACCTTATTTTTAAAGGGAAACAAACCTGCATTCAAAGATTTCTAAAAATAACACACCTGATGATCAAACCGCCTAAAATCTTCCGATACCTTCTCTTTTATGGGTTTCCTTTTACTTATTTTACCAAGTTTGTTAGAGATATTTGATCCCTAAGATTGACCCTATCGATTGATGCAATTAAAATATAGCTTCATCCGGATTTTATTCGGTTCGATTACCGGGTGTGGCAAGCGATTTTTTTGGAAATCCTTAAACGCAGTGTATTTTTTAAGATTAAGAGAGTGTTTCCTTTGCTGCTGCCCAACCTAGGTGGATCCTGGCTAGTTTTTTCTAGGAGTTGTTTTTACCAAGCTGGATAACTTATCCCAGGCAGATTTTTTCTTGAACAACTTCGAGTGTAACCCCATCGATGGCTGTCTGTCTGTCCCTGTGTATGCTTAAATCTTCAAAATTACGCAACGGATTTAGAATCGGTTTTTTTAATAGATAGAGTAATTCAAGAGGAAGATTTATATGCATAATACATGCATAATATTGTAGAGAAATATTGATAAATTTAGAGATATGCAGCGGGAATGGGATCAGAAAATATGGTGGTACGAAGTTCGCTGGGTCAGCTAGTATTAGATAAACGATACCGCGTTTGCATTGGAGATGTGGAGGGAAAGTACTCTAAATACTGGAGATAGCTAATTTCATTCAGAAGAAACATTTCCTCATTTTTAAAAAGAAAAAAAAGCTGCGTTTAACGAATGCTGAAAAATCGCTTGCC
Source organism: Eilema depressum (assembly GCA_914767945.1). Taxonomy (NCBI): domain Eukaryota; kingdom Metazoa; phylum Arthropoda; class Insecta; order Lepidoptera; family Erebidae; genus Eilema; species Eilema depressum. The sequence continues at coordinate 13,874,381 of OU612026.1, forward strand.
ACATCCTGTAATTGAATCGACCAAAATCGGAAAAAATAACAGTAATTTAATCGATAGGATTAATTATAAGACTCGAATCTCTCTAAGAAACCTGGTAAACTGCAGGTACTTTCATATTATACCATTTTCATTCATGGCTGCTTAACTCCAAAACGACGCCAATTCTTTTACACGAAAAAGAAATGGGAAATTAACAAATTAATATGATATACTTTTGTCAATATGCTATGGCGATGAGAACATAAGTTACGGAAATGAAACATCTGGTCATGGCAATGAGACTAAATTGTTTTACAAGGCATGGCAATGATTTTTTTTTCATTGCCGCGTTTTTTTCTTCATTACTATAGCAAATTTTGACCACGGAAACCATGGAAATGAAAGCACGGTGGTGAAAAACGAGCCAAAAATATAATATAAGAAAAAATCTATTAATTATTCGAAGTAATAAACACTTCACTAAAATAAACAAGATAAATTTCGTTCTATTGAATGTATAATCAAGAGGATAAACTTATTGGAATAGACAGTTATACCTATCCACAGTAATGAAAGAAAAAATGTCCAGTAACATAAAAATGATTTATGGTGCCAAAACGCAGGTACGTGTGTACGTCCTTCCATGTCGAGCACTTAGGCGGCACCAATATGCAACGTTTAGCGGATATGAGGGAGGATACAAGTCGTTAGATAAAACGATATTCTAAAATATGTTTAGAACATGGCGATTAAAGGTAACTCTAGGACAAATGAACTTTTATTAACCATTCGTTGTATTGTCTAAATATTTGAATAAATGTATTTCGTAACAATACTTTAACTATTCACGTATCAAATAAAACTAGGTTTTAATTAAAAAAACCAATAGATTTTTATCAATGAGGTATCACAACACAATAGGTGATGTGTGGACAAACACGGCAATGAAAAATTTCGAGGTTTAAATTTTTTTTTGGCGAATCTATAATCCTATTTAATAAAATATTTAGTGCTCCACATAGATCACTATATCGCCTAACCAGAAAAAAATGTTAGAGTATTGTGAAAATGATTTTTAGTACTGATTTCATCGATGCCACACAATTTTTGGCCCCGGGAAATTCACCCAATTGCATCTTTAACCTTTGTATCAAACATTTTTATGATAAAACTTAGCATTTTGCTGAAAATCCCGTTTTTAAGCCTTTTGACCCCGAATAAAAATAGTTCCAGGTGTCGTATAGATAAGAACTTTATAAATTACGGTGTAATAATGGTGTGTTGAACAATTTTACAATTTTACAGAGTAATTATTTAACTTAGGTTTAATTCAAGTAGATATTGACAGATAATATAGACCTTGACCACAGATAAAATAATACTTGACAAATACTTATAACAAATAATGGTAATTTGATTTCGTTCTTATTAATCTTATTAACAATGATTCTGTGGCGGGTAATTGATATTTCACCATTTTATTCTTTTAATCATACTTAATATTCTACAAAATAACCTAGGTAAGGTAACTGTACCAATGGTAGACACTTTAAGGAAAAATAAAATTTCAATCTAAAAAATTTAACAAATTAATTACAGCATGGTCGTTACATTCTTTTTTAACTGTTACAGCAACAATTAGACATTAACTTTTGCCCATAAAATCTTTAAAATCTATCATACTTTTACTTAAAATTAAATTATTATGCACTCGGTCGAAAACACCAATGCTAGACATCATTGTCCCAATGGTCCAAGTATGTCAATAACTTCAATATTTATAACGTTTATACTAAAATTAGTAATAATCATAACTTATAAACAAAAAAATCACACCTATAAAAATCAGTACCCTTGGCAAAAATCTTAAGAGATAACACGACCGTGTTCACGGAGTCACATTATTTGCTGTCAACAGTCTTTCTAAATTTACTTCGGATGGTGTTGCGAATATTTGAACATATCTTATAGATACCATTAGGCATCTTTTAAGTCAATAGTCTTATAAAACAAATGGATAATTTTCTCAAAATACTGGGTTTTGTTCGAAAGTGTCTAGCATTGGTACAGTGTCGAGCATTGGTACAGTTACCTTACTTAGTTTGTAAAAAAAAGAAAAAAAAACCGATAGCAATGAGATATTTATTTTTATCGTGCGGCAATATTTACACGAAATTAGAATCTGCTTAATAAATGAGTGGTTGTAATTCTGCTCTGACCATTTTACGAATTTTATACGAATCTATTGAGATCTACCGGAAATTCATAAAGTCAAGTCACTTATGAATTTCCGGTAGATTCTAATATAATTTTTAGTGGAATCGCTTCATGTGGCCATTTTAGACCCGAATTTTTCAATTGTCAATTTTGTTATGATATGAACGACTAGATACTATTTAAGGTTATCTTTTAAGGACCAGAAGTCATTGTTGCTACAACAAAGACTAGTAAGATTAACAGCCTCTATTTGATTGGAAATCAAAAGAAGCCTGCACAATGTTATACTTACTTAGCTTTATCTCGCCTTTTGTCCCAAAAGCTTGTATTGACCGAATTATTCCGATAACCACCGGTTTCCTTTGCTAAAACTAACGCCTTGACTGACCATGAATCAATATTAGTATCCTTAACAAACCAAGGGACCATGAAGCAGTCATTCTCGCCTTAGCCCTTATTAGTTGTTAAATGCGACACTTCGGTTCGGGTTTGCTTGTCGAAATATCAAAGCGTAAAGTGTGAACGACAAAGTTACTCATGGTAACTCTAATATTGAGATTTGTGAAAATGAACTTTATGGCGTTGTGATAGAGTTGCATTTTTGTGATAAAGGAGTTTTTAGTGGAATGTGTAGCGTGGTCTGAAGTGAGTTTTACCAACAATATTATCCGAATTTCACGCAAGAATTATTTGTTTTAGATGAGGCTGTTTCGTCAAGGAATTGTGTTGAGATGTGAATTTTAACAAGGCAAGTGGCACGAACTATCGGTTTTCACAGATTGATGATTCCGAACGGATATTTGGTCTCGTTTTGATATCGTTTTGTTGTGTAAGAATGTTCTTATTCACTGATATGGCGGGTACAGTTTGCAAAAAAGTTAACAACTTTTTTTTGAAAAAAAAAAAAGAACGATTTCTATCTTTAGAGATAGTAACAAAGTAATTTTAGTTGTGACTAAATATGATTAGTAGGATTTTCAGTTTGAGTGTCAATCTCCTTCAATAGTTAGATGTAACAGGGAATTTAACTGCAATAATTGCTTATTTTTCTGATACTAGAATCGAATCGTACTGACCGTATAAAACCAACTTGATCACGCACATCGGTTCGTGATCAAGTTTGTTTCCGCGATCGAAACATCAAAGAAACAAAAGCTATTTACGCTACGTTAAAGCTACGTTACGTTACTACAGCATCTATGAATCTAATAATGACTACAAAAATAATAATAAGAAATAAAATAAGAACTAACTAACATAACTTCATGTAGGCGACAGTGGCTTGAGTACCGATGATCTTAATAAGGCTTTACTAAAATAACTCCTTATTCAGATTACTTATACCAAAGAAATGAAATTAGAAAATCACAATATTGCGTACAAATCGCAAAGTTTCAATGCATTCCATAAGTAATCTACATTAAAATCTTGCCTACAAAATAGATATTTTAGTTAGTGAACATAATTTATTTTCGGACGGTACGCGACCACACCACAGGACTAAAATGTCAGGTTCAAAAGCGCCGCCTCACAGAGGAGCCGACAAAGGGGCGGTAATCCTTACCAGTGGTCGCAGATAGACGCGTGGTATCAACCGAATGTCGCTTATCTAACCACAAGAAGTATTTATTGTAGGTATATTATGTAAGATGGTACTGAGTTAATGCAATTCCTTGCGGCGGCGCACCGCGGTCATTTCAACGTTAAATGTAGGAGTAATTATGTTCTTACGTGATTATGTGTCTGCAAAGCGCCGACAGGACAGAAAAATTGTACATTTCATCAATGATAGGAAGTATAGGTGAAATAAATTGCATTACCACATTTCACTTAATGTGTTTTAATTTCAACTGATTTGCACTGGTGAAATCCAGCATAAATGTAATGCAAAAGTGATCTATTACCAAAAATTAATTTATGCATACTTGCTATTATTTTCATTGAAATAAAAATAGTTTTAAGAACGGATTCTTTATTAAGTGAATCAATAATAGGTAATATATTTTTAAAGAAAATTTTCCAATTTCAACTTCTACGGCGTAGCAGTAGCGAGTGCAACTGCTGTGCATAAGATTTCTAGTTCGATTTCGTGGTTGGTTAAAATGAAATGTTTGTAAAATTTCAGTAGGAGAAGTAATAATCTGGCAAAATGCAAGTATTCCTATTGGAGCAGAATATGGTACGGGTCTTGATTTATTTCTGGCTTTCCATATTTTGATTATTATTTGACTTTTAGATTATTTGATTTTATAAAATTTCTGATCCCGTTCCCACTGCATATCTCTAAATTTATCAGTGTTTCTCTACAATATTATGCATTTATTATACATATAAACCTTCCTCTTGAATCACTCTATCTATTGAAAAAAACCGCTTCAAAATCCGTTGCGTAGTTTTGAAGATTTAAGCATACATAGGGACGGACAGACAGCGACAGCGACTTTGTTTTATAATATGTAGTGATATATACTACACTAACAAATTATATAAGTCCCTATTAAAATTTTGAGGTCTTAAGTTGGCTGCTGTAGGCTACAGCCAGCCCACTTACGACCTGGTAAAATCAGTACCAGGCCGCCCGTACCTCAATATTTACCTCAATAAGACCTGGTAAAATAAGGTTGCATGGACGCGTGGGGTGATGCCTGTCTGCCGGTGGTGCACCTCTGTAGTCAATAGACCACCTCCTGTTATGCCACTGTGTCCCTATACAATTGCCGACCTGAATGAGGTGACGGAGGAATGCGATCAATGTCACTGAGTTTTGAGCTGGACGGATCTAGATATTTTAAATTATTGCCACTGACACGAGAAGAGGAAGATTTGATATCTTCGGGGACCAAGCTAACCTCGCGTGCTCACTGATACATCTTCCGATCAACGGACGAGTCTCTGATGCAAACTTTCTTCATAGAGTCAGCAGTTACTGCCGTAACAGCCAACAAAAAAAAAACAAATAAAAATAATCAAAAATCGGGCAGTATACCCATGACAGCTACTTTACTCATATCATTCGAGGCTTTCAAAACTGGGTGTGGTACCGGTATGGTGGTATGTCAAACAATCAATCTATTAGCCTATCGCAGTCCACTGCAGGCTCTCCCAATGTTGGAAGGCTTTGGCCTACTGTTTCCACGCTGGTCAGACAGGTTGGTCAGAGCTTTATTTCAAGTTTTCCTTCTCTCACACCGATAATATAATCATCTGAGTATTTTTCCGCTAGTCGTCTCTTACGACACCCTTTGGATAAGATGGGATAGTGATACTTATATTCTTTCTCCGCCATCACACGGATAACGTTACTATGTATGTAACAGATTATAATTATGGCATCAGTTAACTTGTTATTACCCTTAGTACCATTAGAATTCTACGGAACAAATACATGTTAGAATACCCTGACATATGCGTGTGACTTCTATAGCCACATAAACAGTCAACATGAATAATGACCTTACAGCAAAAACGACACTACAAGGAGATTACAGCACAGAGCTGCCAATCTTGAAGATTCATAACCAGCAGCTGTGACGGAAGGTAAGTCAACATCAATGTAACGGCACTAAACCGTGAAATCAGTCGCGAAATTCAAAAGCCGAAACGTATCGTTCTATAGAATACCAAGTCTAAATCAAAAGACATGTGTTTGTAATACTGACACCCGTACTATGACGAATCAACGAAGAAAGCCCGTACAAATCTCTAAGAAATAACCGAAAAACCGAAATTTTTCAGCAATTCGTTCCAGGTTGATTTCACGGTGCCCTATTACTGTATCCTGCGTGGTATAAAACCTTTGACGGTCTAATGAAGGGATCGTCAACCTTTTTTACATCGTCGGTTTTGATTTAAGATCGGCTAATGGAATTCATTGTATGACTTATCAGAAAGAATTTTTTTAAGAAAATCACTGTAAAATTTAGAAGAGAATCTTCTCAATAACTTAGGTCACTTTAAGAGACCAGTAAGTTTATTGATTACTACTGTATTGATTTTCAATTCTTCATTAATATTTAAAATTAAATATGTATACTATTGTAATAATGTTAATGGCATTTACACAATAGCTTTAATTGTATTCTTATTATCGAGATAATAACATAATTATTATTTATTTCAATTAATTTGATGGCATTTATTAATTATTCTAAATGTAAATATGTTTAACTAGAACAGTTGACCAAATGATTTGAATTTTTATCTTCGATCTTTGTCTCCAATACTATTGATTTAAAACTGTTGGTAGAGTAGTGAGTCTACAATACAAACCTTAACATTTATCGTCTCAAATATGTACACGACTTTAGGTTTACAACCTCTGCAAGGTGCAACGAAGGTATCGCACTTTTGTATCCACAGTCGGATCGGAACGAATCGCGAACAGAATAGCAGCCGATTTATCATTCTTAAACGCTAGCCAAAGCTTTGTACACACTAAATGGACATCCCTAGTTACTGTCAAATGTCACGTATTTCTGGTTGTACCCTGACACGTAGGTTTTTATTTTTTATTTGGCAAACGTGGATATCTGACGTATAGTTTATCTTGTCGCATATATTCTGTTTTCACGTTTGCTTTTGAGATGAATATTTCTTCCTATTGATTGCGTTATTGGACAGCAGCACGTATATAACTTAGGTATAACACCACCCATCGGGCTATGGGTTCTACGTGCCGCAACTGTCTATATATTTTCCTCTAGTCTCAGTAGTCTGGTTGCTAGTCCAGTTGATCGGACTACTGCAACTTTAAAAGTATTTTTTCTAGAGAAGACTGATTTCCCGCTCTATAGACTCGACTGGTGGGATTTTGATCCCCAAACAAGACATTCGGGTCGCGAATTTTTATTCCCTAGGCCAATTGGGGTCACTGAGTTATTCTACAGATAATCTATAGGGCACACAAGACTCCCCACATGTTGATATGACAAAACACCGTTCGGTTTTAGTCAGTTCATATCCAACATACTCATCTCATCGTGTTCTTCGGTGTGGAAGTGCAGTTATTATATTCCTATGGCCTCCAATTTAGCAACTTCTGATTAAATTCGACGCTGGTTCTATGATAGTTTATTTTTTTCTGGGAATCCCCAAGTGTCATCACACGTCGTTTTGCTGCACAGGTAACAGTTATGGGAATCATTAGACGTTCATTAGACGTAATCAAATAAAATTTGTTTTCTATTTTTTATGTCCCTTATCACTGCGAGCATCAGTGATGTTATAACGTCAATGAAGACGTAATAAAATGTTAATAAAGACTACAAAGTTTTATCTTATTTTTACGACATTTTAATTTTATAATAATCAAAGAATGGTAGACGAAAAAAAACTCATTATTATATTAATTAACGATATTTTGAAACAGATTATCGTAAATTAAATCAAGATTCAACTTCAAATAATAATTAATTATTATACCGTAAAAAATATAATTAACCAGTATGCTTAATATTTTATTGCTAATAATTAATTTTTATTGAACTTGTAAAACTGCGTGCTTTTGCAAATTACATTAAAATTATGTTTTACGGTACTTTATCATAAATATATTTCATAAGTAGGTTCTTATACGGTAGTACGGTACTGTGAAATATTACATATTAAGGTACCGTATCAATATTATAATTATCAGTTATATCATCTTAATCTACATAGTGATTTCCCAGTCGCATTAGAATTTGACATTTTGGAGCCTGGGTCCGCTTATTGTAGTGACTTTTTCGGCAGTGGGTACCTGTCTGATCACCCAATAATTAGCAATTATATTACCAACACTCAAAGAAAAGAGAAAACATAACAGATAGATAACTGAACCCAGTACACGTGCAAAAAGTAAATCACGATTTCAGTTAAATGTCACCAGAACATATTTTCAAATGAAGGTCTATTAGATAAACGAAATTACTAATAATCCTGCCAACCCCTCCAGATAAGCTATATGTTAAAAGTGGGTGAACCCACTCCGTAGGTAGTGTAATGGCCAGGTTTCGAACCCGGGACCTCTCAATCGTAAGGCCGACTTCTTACTTCTTAACCACTAAGCCACCAACTTTGCTGCAACAGAAACAAATGCTGTAATAATGAAGACATTCAGTTCAAAAGTTCGCAATATAGTAGATTTTAGGTCCAGTTTCTGTGATTTGATTTGGTTAGCTTTCACGGACGCGACTGCTATCTGACCTTCCAAACTAGGGAGGGAAATCTGCGTCTTGGTTATACTCCAACCTACCTACGAGTTTATCTATTGGTTATTATTTATTCTGATTTGCAAACAAGCCAGCAAATTATATTAAGTACTTCATCTCCTCATAGCGATTACCCAGTATCGTCCAAACTTTGTATTTTGGAGTCCGGAGTTCGTTAATCGACTTTTCCGGGAGCGACTGCCGTCTGATCACCCTACCCTTAGCTGAAAGCCTGGGCCAGAGCTTCGTCTTATGCTTAGCAATTGTACGATTAGCAGGTGAGGTTGACTTGGACCCCAAAAGTGTTTGTGGGCCCGGTACACCCCTCTTTACTAAATATGTATCTACCTATAAAAATAAATTGTCTAATGTTTAATAACCAAATGGGTCTTAAATATTGTAATTAATCGGTTGTAAAATTTTATGACGTCGTTGCTTTTTATTAATATGACCAAATACCTACTCTAGCATCAGCCAACAATTACCATCATTTGAATAATAGTATAAAAATATGCCTTAGATATCTACATTGTATTCTACTAAACATATGTAAAAAAAACTTTCTATTGGTGTGATCGTAACTGGCAACACATTCTGTAGTTTATCTATACATTCTTGTTTATGGAATGTATGCTTTTCTCTGAAAACAAATACATGATAAGTATCAATAAAATTTAAGTAATAGCTACTACCGCTAGTTGTCCCTTTATCAATTCTTTAACCAACCAAATATTTACCAGTAAATAACAATATAAAAATTCTAATTTCTGAATACAATCTCCGTATCTTCAAATACTTACATATTATGTTTGTTTTCTGTATATATTACTCTCGGGTCGCAAGGTGATGATCTCACTTCGACTGGGCTTTTCTTGGTGTATTTTTTTTAATAAGACCATGTTTTTGTAAGAAACAAAAAAGTATTAAGAAATAAATAACTAATAAGAAATTACTAATATTCCCTCTAAACCCTCCAGCTAAGCAAATTGCTTGTGTTAGAAGTGGAGTCACGTCGGTAGCAGGAGGCCGACTGCTAACGACGCTTTTTAATTGAGGCAAAGAAGTTTTCACATCGGAAGAGCGTCATTACCGATTGCAACCGTCAATTTCCTAGGACTCACATGAGATTGCAAAAATTAGCAAATATAAATTGTTCTTCTATATACGTTACCGCAAGTGGCATACGATGCGGAGGAATTTCACGACGTGTACTAATTTTAGTTTTTTTTAGTTTATTGTTAATTTTGTACTTAATGATATTTATTTGTGTTATGGAAAATATTGGGAGAGGCCTATGTCCAGCAGTGGACTGCAGTAGGCTAATTGATTGACTGATTGATTGATGGAAAATATGAAATAGGTATATACGCTTAAGAATGGAAAAAGTGAATCACTCAGGCGGGACTTAAATCCGCGAACAGGCCCTTACAGGGGGAATGCTCTAACCACTGAGCTACCGAGACTCACTTTTTCCATTCTTAAGTTTCGAGTAGCATACTTGCTTTAAAATTTTATTCAAAAGCTATACAACCTTTATACGTAATACCTATATCGCTACATTATTATAAAACAAAGTCGCTGTCGCTGTCTGTCCGTCCCTATGTATGCTTATATCTTCAAAACTAAGCAACGGATTTTGAAGTGGTTTTTTTTATTAGATATAGTGATTCAAGAGAAAGCTTTATATGTATAATACATGCATAATATTCTAGAGATACATTGATAAATTTAGAGATGCAGTGGGAACGGGATCAGAAAATATGACGGTACGAAGTTCGCCAGGTCAGCTAGTAGGTACGTAAATACAAATGTATGCATTTAATATTCACACCTCTTTCTAATTGATTCCAATTAGAGTAGAGACAAAATCTTATCACTTGCTACGATCCTGGTTACGCATTATCCCTTTTTCTGCTTTCATAATAATTGTTTTCGGTAGGCCTTGTTGGCAGGGACTCTTGAACTAGCCTTTTCTTTAAACGTCCTCGATCTGCCCCTCTAGACAAGTGGCAATTCGTTGCTCGGCGTATGATGGAATAGAATGCCAAATGTATGGGATTTGACGTATATGACAGGCGTCAACGAATGTCAAAAACGTCAAATCCTATACATTTATCATTCTATTCCATCATACGCCGAGCAACGAATTGCCTCTGGTCTAGGGGGGCTAATTGACATACGCCTAGTTTGACCTCCAACGAGTTGCCTATTTACCCTCGCCTTATTTTTTTTCCGTCCTCTCTGTGTGTCCGTAGCTATAGCTAGTGGTTAATAATAATTTGGAACAACTTTGACTAGGCGTGATAGTGTAATTCATATATTATGGACAAATCTGTGTACACTATCATAAATTGTTAACTGTTACGACCTTTTGCATGTACACGATTTACTTTTTATATGTCGGTGTGTGTTAGGGGTATATTGAGATATAAATTACTCTGTGGTATATGATATAGACAATTTTTATAATAATAGATAGATAGATCATATTAATCTTAACGTTATTATAACTCCGAACACGTATCTTGAACCTGAAATGTGCCCAAAATGTGCGCTATACGCGCAGTACACATTTCTCGGGTTTCTTTTGAGGATAGCACGGGGTACTACTGCAGTGGACGAACGCAAATTCACCAAGCATAGATTATTACAAAGCAATCCGCGGGTGCCAGAGCCTCGTTTGTCTTGCGACTTAGGTCCAAGACACGTGTCCGGAGTCACCTCGAGCCTCGAGGAGACACCTCGAAGCCTGGGGTCTGCTTCCTCTTAAGTGATCGTGGCACGCGTATTCAATCAGCACACATCCAAAGGAATACCTGAACCTTTTGGATTAATGCTAATGGCTGGCAAAACTGAATTGAAACGCTGCATCCGTGTAGGCCGACCTAGGATTTAACCAATGCTATTGGTTATTATTTCTCCGCTTCGCTCCGCGTTAATGGAACCGCAGCCTAAAGCGCTGTAGCAATCACTTTCTCCACTGTTTTGGAAAATTTAGCAGTGGTTTTTCAATCAGATGAGCCCTGATTTTATTGTGGAGGTCGATCAAACTAGGTCATACAAGTTCATTCCAATAATGGAAAGAAACAATAGAATAGTTAAACTCAGGCTTCAAAGTGCAAGGATGGAAATGTTTATGTGTATATTTGTGTATTTATGTTATCTTTCTTAATTGAATAACATTCTCTGAATGTTATCATCAGTATTGATTAATATGTAATTGTAGTATCTGTTCTAGTGTAGTTGAGTTGAGTTTATAAGTGTAAATATTATATTCAGATAATATAGTTAAGTTTCATAGGGTTATAAAATTAAAAACAGGTTTCAATTATATGTTAATATTTATTAAGAATCGGAGATCAAACGAAAGTCTTGAATTCTTAACTAAGTACATCAGTCTACATTACAGTAACTTACAAGCTAACTTAACTAACATGCTACTAAAGTTATAAAGACACTTACATACAGTTGACACGAATGGAAGAATTCATCAAAATCATTAAATGTAACTTAAAATTAAACTTAAAATAACTTTACTAAAACTTAAATCATTAAAATTGGCACGTTCGGCCTACTTCTGCGAAACATAAAAAACTAAAAAAATTTAGAAATTTAAGAATAGTGACAAAATGATACAAAAAAAGATTTCGAGAATAATAAGTGATGTAACTAAAAATTAAAACCTTACAAACTATTAAAGCTTCATTGCTGATACGTTTTAATTCACACCAATATTCGAAATAAACTATAAAGTTTGCATAGTGTTATCACATGCTATAACATTCATAAGCCATTTAAGGGAACACTCCATAAAACTATACTTAACACTAATAAACCTTTCTTATAATCTAGTTAAAGCTTTCAATCGCTACATAAACTCTGATATCACAGACACAAACTTAACATTACTGGAAGACATTCGATTTAGAAATGGAAAAAAGCAGAATTGATACGCATTAGGTATGATACACAATCACAGTTTACATTTAGACGACAGATGATCGAAATACAACTGACAAGTGTATACCATACCTGAGAAGTTTAGGTGATAGCCGGTGCAATGATAATTACAGTGCAGATCATTAAAGCTGTCTACCAAAACTTGTGACAATTTACTGTTAACACACTAATTTAAACGATAACACAACGTCTCGAGTTATCTGCTAGAGATCACAAACGTTACTTGCTAAATCACAGGACAGAGACGCTGCGTACATCGGATCACTAAGTCTAATGGAAGACATTGGATATGTGCTACCGAGCACGTTTAAAACTACTGTTGGAAGACGCGATTTTGTTTTCACTGCATTTAAGTACCGAATGAGGAAGAATTTAAAGTTTTTAAACTAATAACAAAGTTTACATACGAAGCAGTTTTTAGCCGTGTAGCAGATTTCTCTCACTTCGTTGGCCATGTTATCGCTGATCTCCAGGTCTTCGCTGATGAGCTCGAAGCGATTGTTAGCGATGTTCTGGTTTTCAGCGTTATCATTATCTTCGATGGGTACCGGTTTCACCGGATCCACAGGGTAAAAGAAGTCCGAGAAAGGCACGAGAACTGGTTCCTCGGGATATGCAGTCTTATGTGATGGTAGATCAGTGCGTGGGCCCGAGTTGGAGATCAACTCTCCAAGTTTAGACCAGCACTTGTTAAGGTTAACCCGCGTTGAGGTCGCCACTTTTCTGGGAAGTCGTGGTTTGGAGCTCTGTAAACAAGGAAGAGAAACATAAGTCGAATGTTACATAAAACAATTTGTTTTTAACCGATGGAAGATGACCATCAGATGTCAATAACACTGGTGATAACAGTCAATATAAGGATACATACCTGTCGACTTAGAAGCTTCGCCCAGGGCGAACGAGGTGACGGGACCTCCTTCTGCGGGGATTGCGTTTCATCCTTAGCTAAACACATCTTAACTATTTACTACGTCTACTGTTATACTACAAACTTAGTCTAACAAGTTACGACTACGTATTTACAGGAGCTACGTTAAACACTGAGCGACATGCGCGCACGGTGCGTCAGCAGGGAATGATGAAATCGGGAAGGGCGGAGGCCTTTTTATAGGTCGGGCCCTGTAGCTCGCGCGCATGCGCGTGCGACGGGAGCGGGGCGAGCGCGCGCGCAGCACGCGAGCAGTAGCGCGCGCCTACAGACTGGTTTTTACGAACAACTTCTACGAATAGAGGCTTTGACGTGCCGCGACTTAGAATAGTCACAGAGTAGATGGTACTCGTAAAGCTATATTGATGACTAACTCTGAGTGATGTGAGATTTAAAAATCAGTTTGATATATTTTGTTTCGTTGTCTTATAATGGCTCATGGTTATGTTTGATTTTATGTCCGATAACAGTCCAGCATAAATCACATTTCTTACATATCTTTTTTTTTTTTATAAATGTCACAACGTTTTTGTGAATAACGACCAAGTGAAACAAAAAAGGAATTTTGGAAAGGTTTTCGTAATCGGTTGAGCAGTTAAATAAGCTATTGAATTAATTTGATGGTATATAGTTTTCTAAATAGAAATCTTCTAGTTCTAACATCACAAGATTTCTTTTTCATATACCTACTCATACTCGTACCTTTGAATAATGGAATCAAACCTAAGGAGTCCAGAATTCCATTATGTACCACTCAGTTGAAATATTCTGTACATGTGTACCTATAATTTGCATTAATCTAGGTATTTTCTGTATACATAATATTTGTCCTCATTCGTGAAACCACTATGACAAGAAATGCTTGGTTTAGACGCTGAAAAGTATATCCCAGAACATACCTATTAAAGTAGTGTGCTAAGGCCCTGCGTTAGATCTATAGGTACCTATTGATTCTATACCTACTAGACAATCGTGGTTCTAGCATTCGTTCCGTTGCTCCTTAGGCGATTTCTAGCAAAATAAACAACGTAATCTATGTATTATGAATCACAACGTGCAGCTGGCCATTGGATAGATAAGTTCCTGTGCAGATTTATCACTGCGCGCCGGTGTCGCTTCCTGTGATTAAATCGCATGCTCTCGCGCACAAATCACAGACATGGTACTGATAAATCATTTCCTTTGGACACTTGACCGAAGGATACTGAACGGCTATATTATATTCAAGTTAGATGTGAGATAAATCCATACTAATGTTATAAATGCGAAAGTAACTTCGTCTGTCTGTCTCCCTAAACCATTAAACTGATCTTGATGAATTTTGATATAGAGATAATAGACTTTGAGAAAGGACATAGGCTATATTTGGTTGCGATAACCGACATCCACGTGGGCAGACCTGCGGGTAACAGCTAGTAATAAATAAGCTGAATAATTATGAGTAGCTATAAATTTGAACATAATATAACGCGGAATAAAATAAGTCATTAGTAAAAAGTAATTGACTCGACTATTGCTACGCAATCGTAGCACTTTCGTAGAACTAAGTAAGTTGTTGTAGACTCTAATTGTAGACACTGTTGTTAAATATATATATCTACTGATGTCTGTATATTCACAAAGGGGTAGGTAGAGGTGTATTAGGTGTATTAATAGGTATTTAACGGACACCTTTCAGACCGCCTATTGTTATTGAAAATTTTCTTAGAGAAAACCATAATCTTGTAACGATAAACGCGAAAGTTGGAAAATACGTAGGTATGGATGTTTGTAATTCAATCTCGCTAGAACAGCGGAATGAATCTCGAATAAATTCAGTATAGTTAATTGAATGAAGTTTTAAATCAATTAGTATGGTAACTATTCAAATTTCGACTCGGTAGCTCATTCCGGTCCGAGCATTCCCCTTGTAAAGTCCCTTAAATAGGGGGTTCGAGTCTTACCTGAGCGATTCACTATTTCCATTATTAATCGATTTGAATAATCTAGTTAAATTTAGTTTAGTTCTCGAGAGTCTCGGGAAAGGTGATCAACAGCTATTAATACATAATTACCCAATCTCGAAATGAAAATCAAAACGTACTTACATCAGTCACACTCGCTTATTCAACCCATACAGTTCCAACTGAAATATTTATGTTAAATTGTTTCTACAAAATATTCAAATCAGTATTCAAACACATCGTTAGAGGTCGAAAAAATTGTTAACTCACAGATTATTATCACTAGAAACATTTAAAAGATACGCAAATTGCTTCTAAAACACACCTATTTTTATTTCAAAGATGTTATCGGTCGGCCATTGTCTGGATTCTTTGCATATAGTTGTAATATTATGTAAATAGTGCTTGTACAACGATTTGTAAGCCGATACCTACACCTCTAAAACAGAGAAATTTTCTTGATATAATCGTCACTTAGAATGTCAGTGGCCGAATTTTAAATCGTCTTTATCTCATTCTTAATCACCAAATTAGATCTAAAATGGGATTCAGTCCCTACTTTAGTTATAAAATATGAGGCCTTTATGTTTACCTGAATAGATAGAGCGAATGGAAAAATTGTGAACTAGAAATAATATCGCGCAGCGGAAGGCGGAGGATCGGGTCCAATGGCACACACATTGGTAGAGACCTTAGTGGATTGTAATTTATTTAAATAATATTACTTAGAAAAGTTTAATAAAATAATATTAAACTTTTCTAAGTAGTATGAAAATCATAGAACCCGACTGCACAATCCAGTGGCCTATTTAAAAAAGACGCGTTATTTCATCAATCTCGATTCAGCTGTTTAGGCGAAGTATTTGTAATATTTGTTTTTATTGAATGTATAACTGCATTTTTTTAAGAAAATTTGTTACTGAAATGATGTACTTAATAATTTCCTATTTTAAGTTGAGCTAATTTTTTTGAGTTCGAAGTAGGTTTTTTCTTATAAGACTAATAAGAATGAACCAGAAAGTTGATTCCCGGGAAACAACTTTTTGTTATAAAAGTGAAGACAAAGCAACTTAATGGATTTATGAATAGGTTAGAAGACAACAATCAAAAAACAATTAAAAGTAATGAATACTTGTGGAAGTCGAAGAGATAAATTGTCCTATAGACTAGGACAATATATCTCTTTTCATAAAAAACTTTGTAACAGTTTTTTTCCAAGAAATTGCTAAGCTATAAACAAGTAAACTACGTACTATATATATATACATATAAGAATGAACCAGAAAGTCAATTCCCGGGAATCAACTGTTTGTTATGAAAGAAGACAAAGCAACTTAATGGATTTAGGAATAGATTAGGAGACAACAATCAAAAAACAATTAAAAGTAATGAATACTTGTGGAAGTCGAAGAGATAAACTGTTCTATAGACTAGGACCATTTATCTCTTTTCATAAAAAACTTTGTAACAGTTTTTTCCCAAGAAATTGCTAAGCTATAAACAAGTAAACTACGTACTATAAAACATTTCTCTATTATAGAAAATAAAATATTGCTACTTAACTTCGAACAGGCTTTATATGCCATAAAAAATATAATCATTTCAATTCTCATAATAGTGACCTACGCAAAGAACTTAAACTGTATACTGAATGACTCTAGAATAAGTGTTGTAATTTTACTATTAAACCACCCACAGATGGCGCTAAAAGCGAGAATTGGTCCACACTAAAAGAACATTTTATTTCAAAAGAATCTCCAATAAGTCAAACGAAAATAAGTAATCGAATTCGTCCTACTCCAATGAAATCAATTACATATTGTGAAATGAAAATGCAAATACAAAAATATGTTCAATATGAACTGAATGAACATTTCTACAATCAATACCTAAGTGTACGTTGTACTTTAGCTATGCGATTGAATCATGATGATGTACTCTAATTAATTCAATTTTTATTTAGATGTGCACTGGATGTAAGTAATAACAATTTTATTCTCCTAAAAACGGTTCCAATCAAATTGAGAGCAATGCACACTATTACGCTTCTACTTGATGAAACGTAGGTTTAAGTGTATAGGTTTACGCATAAAATATAGAAAAAGGTTAAAGAGAAATCATAAGAAGACTTAGTAGTTCGAAATATAAAATGAACTTTTAGATCGCATGTATTACAACCGGCTGTAATCATTTCCTTCAAGGCTTTGATATTTTACTAAACAAAATAGAAACATTAAAACGTGGCGTGGGCGTCAGCAAATTCTTTTATAGTATTCATTAGTAAGACGACGAC
This sequence comes from Eilema depressum, assembly GCA_914767945.1. Classification (NCBI taxonomy): domain Eukaryota; kingdom Metazoa; phylum Arthropoda; class Insecta; order Lepidoptera; family Erebidae; genus Eilema; species Eilema depressum. The sequence continues at coordinate 13,891,889 of OU612026.1, forward strand.
AATTCTGATTGGAATCAATTCTAATTGGATAAGAATCAGAAAATTACGCACAAAATAAACCGAACGCCGAAACTTCGGTTTTAACGACTTGAAGTCCAAACTTTTCGGTTTTTCGGTTGCTTTGATTAAGACATCGGCATAAAATTAACTAATCGCGGTAATTTCGTATTTAACGCAACAGGTTTTTAATGTAAGTACTCGCACTTGATTAGTTTTAGTCTTCGCAGAACGAATATTCCCGGTTTTATTACAGACAATAAAATTCTGGAATGCTTCATTTTATTCCTTATTTACAATGTTTGCATATTATGTTAAAAAGTCCTTAATAATATTTGGTTTTAAATTTGGAGGTATACATGGATTGTTTGATCAAGATGTCTAATAAGATTAACGAGGTCCAGTACGATATGTCCGAGCCTAAAATCGAGTAGCAAATAAGTACTTAGATCATACATATACTGACACTGGGGAGGAAATAATTGCAGGAATGTATCTGAAAATAATATAGTTACTTATTTACCGGTGCAGTAAACCTAATGTCAACTGTTGTGAAGGTTATCGTAATAAATGGTACACCAGGTCATGATTGTAAATTGCTCGATTTACATCGATCAACGGGGGAAAAAAGAGGTTAGTCGCGATTCCCCTCCAAAAATGTTTAGTTTCAAAATAGCGTTTTTTCACGCTATTACCAAACCCAAAAACTCGAGGGAATCGCGACTAAACTGAAAAAATACCTAGGTATTCACCTAAAAGAATAAAAATAATTTTTCAGCCAAAACTTACCAAATGAAGTTGGAAATTTTGACCTAATAAAATAACTTTCATACTACTTTGTATACATATATTGTTTTAAAACTGAGAATTTACATAAGTACCTACAGAAGCCTAGAAACTTAATGCACACCATCAAGGGTACCCAAACATTAACTTAGGTTAAACATGATACTTCTGAAATCCAGTTTATCAGTCCACCCGACCTCTACGTAAATGATACCTTCCACTCTGAAGAATTTCATAACGTAATACTTTCGTTAAAAGAAAAAAAGTTCGACCACAAACCGACCACGTGCAGCGATTGCTTTTTAAAAAAAGGACTCATTTTTTGCCCCTTCACTCCGGGTAGGGTTACAAAATTGAACTTTGTATTCGGCGCGTATCAGCTCTATAGATATATTGTAAGTACAATGGTATGTTGTGTGTGGGTATGTGTGTGCGTGTTCGTGTGTACAAAGCGTGCATAACACACGTTCGGGTTGATTTAGCTTTGGGGGTTTTCGTGTCGTTAATTGTGACAGTTTATGTGGGTTTATTGTCTTAATGCGCTAGGAAGTGTTAGTTAAATTAATTGGTTTTATTTTGTTGGTTTTTGATTGTTTTCGAAATGGGATAGACAGTTTGATGATGGTAATAAAATTGATGGATAGAGATTTTTAAGTTACTTTTACTATTTAAGATAAATTCGCCTTTAGTCCACCTTTTCTGTATAATTGACTTGAGTAAGTCATAATAAATATTAATCATGCCTTAAAAACACTCAAATAAAACAATATAAAAAAAAATCTAAATACCGACAATCCAATGAATCTATGTAATGTATTTAATACCTACAAGAAATAACCACACAAAAAAACATTACAGTCCCTCTTACCGTGTAACCATTTGGAAAAATTTAGCTGACAAATAGTACCTACCTACCTACCTATCTATTGTTTTAAAAGTAAACAAACCTATAGGCACATGGGTAAGTAGTAACTACTTTGAACAATTTATAGAATCAATTTTCCCCAATTCGTATGCGTAAATCATTGCTACCCAGTCAAACTCTATTACAAAACGATTGTATATATACAATACATGGGCAGCCCAACGCCATTATGGGCTATAATTATTCAAAGAGTATATCTTTCAATAAAACAATCACGTGGGCAGATAAGTGCGTATGCGCACGCGGCGCCCGCGTCACAATGACATTCCAATGCGGGCTGTCAGTTACTTTTGTCATTATAGTAATATGTTACAGTCAGTTTCACTTATAAGCAAATTGAAGAAAAGTCTAGAGCTTTTAACATTGAAAAAAAAAATTCTGACCTTCACATTAAAAATAATCAGAAACTGTAGATCAAAAGAATAGACCATAAAATATAATAAAGCAAGAATATTTTTCAAAAATAATATAATTTTTAATTGAAACATATAAAGGTTAGTGAAGGTAATATTCGGTAGAATGCGCGGACGCACGCCACGCGTCCATCGCGTGTCAATAACGTAGGCACGTCAACGCAGTCGTCGCCTCGATGACAGACTTTGTGACCAATCACCACGCGAGGCAATCTAGAACAAAAAGAAATAAACGTTGAAAATTAAAACTTAGGTAATTAAATAAGAGGTAGTTTTTTTATTCACGTCGTAAACAAAAAATAGTGGTCGGTAAACAATAGTAATAATTTAAATCAGTGTCGGTAAACGACAAGAACTAGTGGCCGCAGATCTAAATACGTATGAATAGAAATTGATGAAATATGAGTAATTATGACACCTCTGCTTAACTCGTCAGATATCACTATGTCAAGTCTGACATATTAACCATTAAATTAATTTAAAACGAAAGTTGTTTTGAATTTAGAACAAAAATGTTGAGTGATAGTAGTCGTATTTCAGTAGAATAATTTTATTCATAGTCATAGTATCCACAGCTAGCAACAAAAAATTCAATGCAAATTGTAGACCCTTAAGCCCGGCCTAGATTAATTTTCAGACTTCTTTCATAAATATTAATGTTGTATTAATAATATGCATGCGACTAGACATTCACACGAAACCCTAGATAAATATTTGACAGTAACCGCACGCGCATATGATATTAATAAAGGTGATCATGCACTCTAGGAATTGTGACATTCATTTAGATTGCGTTGCCTATTGTCAACTAAGGGTCTTTATTAGTATGCATGCCTATCACTATCTACGATAGGCTTAGAAATCTATATTGGTTATTAATGAAGTGGACACACTAATAAAGGGCTGTGTATCGAATTCGGGACATTGACGCTTGTATTATAGCTGTTTAGATTCATGTCATATAATACTTTTGAATAAAACATGCTGACTAACATAATTTAATGACTTTATTTAATTAAATATACCAAGGTATGCGTCTAAGCGAAGGCGTATTGATACCCGTTCTATCAATGATTTACGTCCTACGTAATATTCAATGAGTGTTACCATATATCGAATGTTTTTTCAGGCTCCATCCAGCTTCAGATAACCTTTTTTTCCAGTTTTTTTTTACATTTGGCATAGCTATGCCTATGCTAGGTAGTTACCTATAATTGTAAATTCAATAAAAGACTTGAAAAGAAATTGAGTTCTACACCTATTAACATGATATAAATATAAAGATGTAAATAGATGGTCATCTCTTGATAACTTTGTAAGACAATCTCGCTAATCTGCAATAAAATTTAAATTAACACTGCGGGTGTTTATCATACAAGTCGCTATAAACATAAATTGCAGGAGCAAAAGAAAACCCCCATACGTCCATCACTATCATACAACTAACTCATAGAATAAATCACGCTAACACACACATGGTCACCTGTAAAAACACATAAGCGCGAAACGATGTAGAGCATAACGTAAACAGCCCTTCTACGGGCACTTACTTGAGTAAATGGTGTAACTCGAGCTGCGCTTACGTCGCACGCACACACCAGCATACACACGCGTGCGCACACGCAGCAAGGCGCGCGCACACACTCGTGGCACTTCTAATCGGCGCTTTCCTTCGCGTGGCGGGCGTGTGTGTAGCATCCCCGTTAAGGGGCGCAGGTGTGGTGTAGTGAATGACGCGGCCGTGGGAACACAGCTCAACCCCGAGTTCCCATGCTCTCCGCCACCTGCCACCTGCCGTACTACGCATAATTCGCGTTCGTAAATGAACGGTAGTGACCACGTGTGCCCGGTTTTTTCATCTCGACGGGGACGCGGAAGACCGGTGGAGCCCAATTAATTTTATCTTAATGATAGCGGGCTCACTGAGGGGGTGTGCCGATGGAGATTTCACCAAGTTAATCGATTGCGTCAATAACTTCGTATTATGGGAAACTCATTTCATGGTTTTTGTTGGCGTCCACTTTATATTTTTAATAGTGTGCAATAAAAAGCAAGATTGAGAATACATTATATAATTTAATCCTGACTCCATAAAATCGAACTCAAAGGACTAAAACCCTTAGGTATGCCTAACTTCGTTTATCAATATTTTTTCTATGGTTCTTAGTTTAATTTATAAAAAAGCACTGGTATAAATAAAAAACCAAAGTTCGTTTGCATTAGTAGTACCTTACATTGTGCTGCCCGTGACTGTATTTATTAGGTAAAAATATATCTTCGTTATTCAACACATATACGAGTACAAATAAAGCGTATTTTTGGAGTTAATTTTTAATTGTAAAAATAATATATGTAAAGTAAAGACTCCTATCGCTTACGATTATTCAGTATTCATGAGGATTTGATGTTTAAAAATCGGTTCCACCACAAAAACATAAAGACCCAAAACCACCATATCTACAAAAAAAACTAATCGATCCAATCAAAATGAATACAATCAAATATCCGATTCGAATTTCAAATCTACCCCTTTCAAATCAAACAAAAGCCGTTACTACAACGTTAATCGATAACAATCATTCACTGTGTTGACCTTTGGCCAATTTATTCCGGTACCTGTTAATAGTACCTGTTCCGTGTTTGTTCCGGTCCGGTACATTATGTTCCGGCTCGTGCTCTATGACCGTTGAAGTCACCGATGCCACCCTTGTCGCTTCGATGCATTGTTAATTGTAACGTTTGCCTTCAATGCTAAATTATTAGAATATTTTTTTTTTGCGCATGATCCTATTAGGGGTATACCTCACCTGCACCAGTTCGAAATAGATGACCCCGGGTCGGCCGGGGTGCGAGAGATATGTCAGTCTAAGTCGGTACTTATATCTTTTAACGACCGTTCCCAATAACATATCTACAGATAAAGGTAAAGGTAGAGATAGTTCCTTTGTCAAATCCTATTGTTATTTTGCTACTATGAATTGCGTTACCATAGAGATTGATGACGTTTTTATCCTTTCTAATGTCAAAACTCGCGATAGATAGGTTATTGGGAACGGCCGTTAATGACGGATGCAGCTCTAGCGAAGGTATTCCTTTCGGGATTGGGTCAGACGGTAGTCTATCTCATAAAAAATTAAATCTAAAGGTGAAAAAGGAGTAAACGAGCCTTTAATTGTACTTAATTAGATTCACATCCTTCCAATCACAGGTGTAACTCACATAATTAGATGATTTTATTTAATTTCTTTTACGTGGTCAGACCACCTCAGGTTACCTTCATTAATATTGTCGCTACATCCTTTTACAAACCGCTTTAGTAGCCTTACAAACGGATATCCTAAATCTTAATTTATTAATCTGTCTAGCAATGAAAATGTGCCCGGAACAAGGCAACATGCCCCTAAGTGTGTATTAAATGAATATGGCGGGATATACTATATAAATGCCTAGACCCAAACTAAGCATAGTTTGCAACATGGATTCAAGAATGCGGCAAAATATACATATGCATAGAAATATTTGCACTGAGTGGTAATCAAACCGCGACCTCAGACGACATAGCAGTCGAACATCCTACTACGGATATCAGTATGATTGTTCTAACTGATCTAAAGGTTTACTAAATATCAAAATGATCATCCTAGCGCATTTTCCCAGTTATATTATGGGTGCGGGGTCCGCTTTTCCACTTTTACTTTCCTCCTTTGCATAGCTTTCTCAGCAGTCCAGTTTGCAGTTTTAGCATCTTCGACATTGACACAGCATACTTATCAGCCCACCTAGAAAACAATTTGTTGGCCGGCGTATTGTACAATATAATGACGATGTATAGGATTGGCACGTATTTTGACATTTATGACGTTTAAGACAGTCGTCGACGTATGTCAAAACGTCAAATTACGTGTCATAATCTTTTTATAATAGTACAAAAAATAATAAATAGTCGTAATTTCCTTGTCATTATTTTATGAAATATAATAATTTGAAATTTACTTAAACGCTAGTAAATTGTCTGACGACGTTACATTAATACTTGAACACTCGTCACAAAATGACAACAGGGTGTCCTTAGGCACAGTGACATTTCCCTCCGTCACTGATTATAGTTCCAACGTGTTCCTCACACGTAATTACATGTTGGAGTCCGAAGGTTCGATAGCCGGAGGGTGCAATCATCGGATCTGTTGTCTCGGCTACCGTTTTTAGTATAAGGGTTGGAGATATGTATCACGAATAAGGCTATCTCTTAAATACTGTAATAAAATGTAGTATAAAAATAAGAAATAAAAATTAGTAATATGTTATTGTGTATTATAAGCACTAGGTAAGAAATATTCTTGAAATACGAGTAATTTGCGTCTTTAATTATTTTATCGGTACCATGTTTTTAAATGGTTATGGATTGCGAAGCGCAGCGTGTGTCCGGAATTGAAATAAAAATGGGATGCATGAGCATAGGCAAAGATACGGTGCAGAGTGTTCGTTGTGGAAATCTTTGGGTGAGAGCTAGGTGGATATTTATTATAATAATGTTTATTGCAATAAATTCAAATTCTTCATTTCCCAAAATTGTGCAACACTGTTAGCAGAAATTGACGTAAAAAGGTGTAAACCTTTTTACGTCAATTTCTGCTTATAACTAAATTTACCACAGCTTCCCAGGCGCTATTGGAAAAGAAACGGCGCAACAAACTCTACTGCGACATTTTCAATAAGTCAGTGTCAAACAATGGGTTTAGGGCTCTCTGGATACTTTGATTAATATACTGATTTAAAGTTGAGGTTAAATGAATAATAATATTCATTTTTGAATCAATCGTTGTGAAAACAGTTTAACATTAAATTTTTATACTGTAACCACAGAATTATGATCTGAATAAGATATTGATATTTTTTTGCAACTACATGTAACCAATGTTTTTCTTTTTTGTTACTTTTTTGAGGTTCAGAAAAGTATATGAATAACATTATTATTATTAATAAGTTGCCGAACTAATTTAATTAATAATAATTTATATAAAAGAAAAAACCACTCGAATGATAAAATATCTAAAATAGCCTCACGGTTCAAGTAGTAGTAATGGTTTAGTTAGAAGCCTTAGGACCTGTACATGGACCAAGATAACCTCTTACTCTCAAGCACAAAACAAAGAAAAAATAAAATGGCTAACAATTTTAGCAGCTACTCTATTTTTAAAGGCGTTCTAATAATCTCTTTATTTTCTTTGACTGAATGTCCTAAGCGCTAATATAGACAAACGTATAATCAAAAATATCTACGACTTGGAATCATAATAAGTATAAATAAATAAACTAGTTATAATAACAGAGTTGAAGGCGAGAATTCTTAGAAAAAGATACGCCCACCTTCTACCTGGTTCCGTAGTGCAGTGCTTGCATTAGGGGAATAGGTTCTGTAGATCCCTGATAACATGAGCCTCTCATTTATCCTACTTTGTAATTACCAAGACGTATCTCCATTTAGTAGTTAAGTGCGTAGTTCATTATTCATTAATGTCAAACTACATATTATATCTACAAGATAAAGTATGTGTTAGTAACTAGGTTTATATATCTCGAGCATTACTGGTGAACACTATCAAGTTACATTCATAATATCTTATACAAAGTGATACCAAAGTATCACATTAATATTTTATTATTCACAACCTTATTTGCATTTTTCTTTAAAAAAAAAGAAAGCATTATTATATTTTCTACACGTATGTCAACTTTTGCGATAGTTTATGTTATAGTTTAATAATACGTAGAGTGAAATTTTAGTTCCGTTCTAGGCTTTTAGTTTATATTTTTTTCCTCAATTTGATTCATGTTTTAAAATTTTTGTAATATCATATTTTGTTTATTCTTAAATATTTTTTCAAAATTTATAGTACGTATCTAGTGTTCTATAAAAAATCTGTGAAATAACTTCTTGATACTGTCTGAAGTTTCCGCTAATCTCACTCATTGAAATAAAACTACTTTATAACAAATTCTGTCGCGTTAATTATGGGTATTATTTACCTATAACCCTACTTTGCAGCAGCCATGGTCGCGGGGTAACTAAAGATGATAGTTGTGACTTAGTTTGATGTATAAATTATTTCAAAGTCGGGCTAAAAGTAATAATTACTTATAGCCCGACTAAATATCAAAAAGTTCCCAACAAATTGCTTCTTGTTCAAATAAATTACTTGTTCTTTTTTTGAATGAAATTTTGAAGCATTTATTATGCTAACTATTCAAATCGATTTAGAAAGGAAATCCCGCTTGAAGTCGATTCTTTTTCCTTTCTAAATCGAATTGTTCTTTTTTGTTACAAGTCCATTACAAAGTTTTATTTCAATAAATTACTTCTTGTTTAAATAAATTATTTGTTCTATTTCAGAATAAAATAGAATAGCTCTTTATTTAATCAGAAATTTTCTTTTAAGCCGCCATCTGAGTGAAGTTTTATTTTTCAAACAGACTCCACATAACTTTTATTAAACGGCCAGCTTCGTATAATATACCTATTATTAATAAAATACTGTATTCCACACATTGTCGCATTTTAAGTATTTGAATGGATCCTCCGCATTTAAATAGTCTTAAGTGGCCTCATAACTTAAGTTCACTGTATATGGCAACGAGGTCATAAAAATAAAAGTATTATGCAAAAGATTCATATCCCCGGTGATTATCGAAATGCGTTGCCAAGAATATTTGTTTTGCCTTGTATAGTGTTGTGTACTCTAGATCGTGACTAGTACCTATATCTTTTCTTTCTATATCTTTTTTAAATACTCGGTCGAAACAAATTTAGACTTACCACTGCTATTTATTGACGTAATGTAATTCACAAAGTGTCGTGCAAATGAATATGTACAAGTGCTACTTGCATATTATTTTACTACTAGTCACGGATGAATCAAATAGTATTCTATCTGGCTTCAGGCGTCTATCCCTATGCCAACTGTCAACATGATAGATAAAACTGTCGGCTTTCTTACTAAACATGCGATACTTACTAACATGATATTGTTGAATAACGACTTATATAACGAATATTATTTATTTAAACAAGTCATATAACAAGGAATATCTTAATATAATAATTATTTATCAATAACCCATTCGAATTTTCCCAAACAAAACATTTTTTTTGCGATAAAAAAGTATTCATTGCTCGTACATCAAGGGTTATTTTGTAATAAATTTGTTCGGTGTACGGGTTATTATTTTATTAATACGCATAAAGAACCCTGAAATATGACGGTAATTATATTGATCGGTAAAAGGCAATATTTTGTTGGACTGCAGAAAATGCAGTGAGTGGTAATTTTTGCATACTATTTGCGCCCATAAGTAATCATTTTAAACACTTGGTCGTATTGCGAAGCGTGCCTATAATGACCTAGCATTTGGGTCATTATGTAGTATTTTTAAAAATCTCTCTTGAATTATTTGCGAGGAAGTATTCGTGCTGCCATTGCGAAGGTAGCATTTATTTTTCTTCGCTGTAATAAACCGAAGGTGTATGTTTACTGAAAAATGTGGTACAATTGCAACGGGACAACTATATACAACCGAACTATTATTACTATACCTATTAAGTATATTATTGCAAAAAATCGTTAAAATCAGTAATACAATATTGGTAGTTGGTGTACAAAGTTTACGCTAATAAAAAAGAAAATTACTTGAAACGGATTAATTGATTGATGATGACAATCTCAATCTATTTCTGTCTATTTTGTATTTTTGTATTCTTGTCTTAAGGTTAAATTTCACCCCTTCAAAATTACTAGTTAATTTATCATAGGAAATAAATGCTCAAGATAACTTGAACTGTTTCTATTTTTTTTCTAGGTACGGAACAACTGACGGTAAGTACGCATTATCGGGCTAATATTACCTATATTTAATTTCACTTTATATCGCGTTGTGTTATATGTTCAAGAATATTAATAATTATAATTCAAAAAAAGAAGGCGTGCAAGGTGTGAATGTACTCGTATGTATAATATGTATTTTCAATGCAATTTAAATAGCCATACACTAATGCATTCGTCTAAACGTTTATTGTCCATCGTAAAACTTTATTTCCATATATGTACGTATAGTAAAAAGATGAAAAATAGTTTATATACCTATTTTTTCTCTTAGAACTTGGCAGATAAAAGTATTACCTCATACCTCTATATATTGGTATTAATCTTCCAGAAAAAGGGTATAAATGCTAGAATATTTATATCCAGATGCTTCCAAAAAGAAGAAATATATTTATATTAATGAGTATATGAGATAAAAAAGTAAATTTTATATCATTTATACATTTATAAATTCAAAGAATAGTTATACATATCGTAGGTGAATTCTTATCACCAATGCTGTAAATATTTACGTGAATGGGATTGACAATAGGGTGTCCCGATAATTTTTTTTTTCGATTTTCGTTACACAAGACCCCCCAAAAGTTGCGTTATGAGTTGTAGATTACCGTAAAAATAATAAAAAAAATATATGAAAATATCTTGAGGGCTCTACCGGCAATTTTATTTTTCAAATAATCACTTAAGTGACCCTTCAGTGTATATCGTCTATTATTATTTTTTTACATTAATCACATTTTATTTTGTAATTAAAATGATATTAAGACACCAATTTACGATTTGCAAGTAATGAAAAATGTATTTCCTATGAAGAATAGGTTTGGCTTGAACGCGCGAATTTAATGTTTTGACTGGTTTTTCTCAAATTCTCTACTTCAATGGTGAGGCAGTTCGTCTCATTTCTGTTGCGGTTTTATTGCTGAAAAAGGTGTCACGCCGTACTTTCTTGTGATAAATTACGTGTGTCAGTTATAGATATAATATAAATAATACTAAATTCAACACGAAGTGGGATTAGGTACTTGTCCAAAATAAAAACCAAAATCTCGTGGTAAGAAATCAAATTTAGGTGTTTTAAATACCCTGGGAGAAGTGCTCTTTTCTGCTTCACTGACTTTTAATATCTTGCTAAATGCAAAGTCTCAAATATGGTCTCTATCGTCAAATAACATGACTATAAGCAATTTTATTGGGTGCGCGTAAAAAATGTCGATCACTGAATCTATAGATCTCTGTCTATCAGATAAACATCGAAAATATCTACACATAAGTAATCATTTGAGAAATATGCTTGACTCCTTCTTTAAATGATGGCTTTTGCTTGTTGAGAAACCAAATGAGACCACATAATTCTCAAGCAGCTGAAATTTTTTCTGACGGCGAAACAGTTAGTACTTATGTTAAGTCTGAGGCCCGTATTCTAGAAAGAAACTCAGTCCTGAATCTCAATTTACCTTAGGACAGATTGTAAGGATAGATTGAAGGATTTCACAGATTGTCGTTACAACCTGTCCTCAGATAAATCGATATTCAGAACTGAGTACCGTTCTAGAATACCGGCCTGAGTATGCTGATGGCGTTTGGCTTCTTGTTAAGCAAAACCTATAAATTAAAGATGGAGGCAAGCATATTTCTTAAATTATTACGTACTCTCAATTTTTACCTGATAGACAGAGATCTACTTATAGATGCAGTGATGGAAGGAAACGCTTTTTTCGCGCACTTAGAAAACTTGCTTATTGCTATGTTATTAGCTGACTGAGACCATATTCCAGAGCTTACATCTCGCAAAATATTAAGGCCAGAGAACTGGTTCTCGCTGCTGCAGAAGAGCATTTTTCTCAAGGTATTTAAAGCACTAAAACTTAACCTCTTAACACGAGATTGAATACTTTGGTGAGAGCGAGACTGTGAGATATCTCAGCTCCACTGATCCTGCGACACATCTCCAATGATGGACTCAGAATTAGGGCTAAAGAACTAAACCTTGATATCGTTGACTTTCCTTGTCACACACAGACAATAGCAAGTTGTTTTAAATTAGTAACGGAGGCTTCTCAAATCGTCATGAATGCTACAGCTCGGGATCGATTCATTAGGAACATATGAAAATGTCACGCGGAAATACCTTGTTTAGACACAAAGATCAGTTACGTTTTTTTTTAAATATGTATTGATTTTATTGTATTTCAACTATTTTTAACACTGGACTAACTCATTTTTGTACTCTTAAATTTAATAAAAACCATTTTAATGTTATTTTTGTATGAATTGTAGCTTATGTTAGGAACCCTTAAAAATTGCACATTTCTTAAACTTCAAGGTCCGGTAGAGCCCTCAAGATGACAGATATCTAATAAAATTTAATGATAATCGTAATGTACGCGTCAAAACGCAACTTTCGATACCTCTTGCGTAGCTGTAGCTCAAAAATTTTTTTTCTCCATACATCGACGGGACACCCTAATTGACAATACGCCGTGGCTATATCAGTCGCTGTTAACTAGTAACTTAACAACTCAAATCAATGTTCAATTAATTAAGTGGAAATCCGGATTTAATTCGATATTTGGTACCACAGATAAATTTAAAAAGACAATGCAATTTCCAAAGTTACTGTACATCGTAAACCTTAGTATCTATCTTATATCTTATAGTAGTATATTAAAATGTATTCGCACTTACATCGTAAGTGCGAATACATTTTAATCACCAATTTAATTACCTTCCATTTAAGTACATGTAGGTAATTTACACTAACACTTAAAAAGTAAACCAGAAAGGTCACGCGCATAATGAATGCATTTTACCTGTTGAAAGGCCCATATCAATTAAGGGTGACTCGATAAATTTAACTAAAATAAAATCATGAAGCATACGAGCCCACAAACCATCGCAAAAAATATTGTCGCTTGATAACTGAGTCGCACCAAAAAAGTGAAGCAGTATCATTAAGCATACAAAATATGTTTTCCATTTACACAGACGCTTCGAGGCGGTTATAATTTTGTATACGCTGAATGTTTACTCAGTAAGAAGTGCTACGGATCGGTAACACCTGCCGCGTTTTCCCACGACAGCGTTCGCCCGTCTTCGGGTGTAGTCGGGCGAGATCGGGTGCGCGGGCGACGACGGTTTAGTGATAGAAATATACACGCTTAACTCGTCACGTAACTAAATCTGTGTGGCGTGCGGTCTTTATACTTGTAAGTGTCTGATGTATTCATTATTATTACGATGTTATAGGTACACAAGTTGAGATAAACGTGTAACTTATTAGACTGGTGTAGGTGCAGGTGTGTCTATAGAATACACGTTAAATTATATGGGAAAAAATCCGTGTCTAATCAGTATTTTACTTTATATTTTTATATGTTATGTAAGTGCTCTCACGCTTGTATATCGCCGAAGATTAACAAGGGTATAATTATATACCTATCTATATACCTATATAAAGGTTTGAAGCTCGAAGGACCAAAAATATGGCACATGAAGTTATATGTTTTTGTCCTTCGATCATCCGGGACTCTTTTCGAGATTATGGAAATTTACTGATAGGAAAATCCGATAACACTTTGCTTTGATTCGGAAATCGAAACCAGGATCTCTTGCACAGCATTCGCTACTGTTGTGCCATCGATACAATAAATAAATACATCAACACAATAAATATGTATATTTGCATTGAGCGGGTATCGAACCCTATGTGAGGAATCTTGTACAATATAGGGTTATTCAAGAAAAGCGTAGATTTTTACCGCATCGGCAACACTAGTGTAACCGCAGTGACAGCTTCCCACTGAACTGTATACTTGTCTGCCATATGCTTGGTATAAAATATCTATAAATAAGTATATTATGTAATTCTCAAATGACATTTTAACTAATAACATTATGTAATAGTATTCTCAGATAACAACGATCGTCACATTGCACCGCAGGTGGCGACTGGAGCGACACCTCGTACCTCTAATGTTATCATAGGTCATGGTTCCCGCTTCCCAGCAGCTGGGCCGTAAAAGATTTTTAATCTTTGGTTCTAAATTCGAAAGATTTAACTAAATTACTGTATAAATAACGAGATAAGTTGAAGTTACCGTGGGAAATCTCTGGACAAGGTGTGACTCGCCAGACTAGAAGAACTGGTACAATATAATAGGGTATTTGATACTAACGTCTGCTTGTTCCTGTTGGCGTAGGTGGAAGTATATTAATCAATCAATTAATTAGCCAGACAGTCATCAGTCCCTTAGCCAGATGGACTGACGACCTGATAAAGTTGACTGGGACAGACTGGATGAGGAAGGCGGAGTATCGGCAGACGTGGCGCACATTAGGAGATACCTATATCCAGCAGTATGTTAAATATGTTTTGTTTCTTCTTCCTCGAGTACCAATCCAAGTGGCACCTAAAGCTTACAAGGAGTCTCTCTTTGGAGCTTACTCCTCCTTTTCATAATTTGATTTATTTTGGCTTTTACTAATGCGACTGTCATCTGACATCTGACAGTAGCTATCTTAAAATCACTATCATCATTATCACTACAGTTAGCCATCTATTTGTGCATCATATGGTCCATTTATCTATAGCAAATCTCTTCGTATTATGATTGCGTTGTAATTAGATATCCACTTTCATATAACTTTGTCATGTCACACAATAACAAAACGCAGTGCGATGTGATAGTAACTCATGTTTCTTTTAAATGTTAGTTAAGTCCATTTATTCCATTTATATGCAAAAAAGAACAACACACCATTAAGTTCTGCGTAGACTCAATACAAACTGAAACAAAACAAGACAAAGTTAGCCACCGCTATAAAAGGACTGACTGTTTAAACATAAAATACTATTTTTAAGTCCACTCCGTTACCATTAAAACAAAAACAATGAAGCAAATTACTAAAAAAACAAACTGTCCTTATTAAGAAAAAGTGGTACAGTAAAACCTGCCTGACAACGTAGTACTATAAATGAGTAGACTAAATAAAGAAAATGAATTGTAAGCTGCGCAGGCGCACCGTTATGCCTAGGTAACGGCGCAAGCAGTATTGTGACAAACAAACCAAGTCTGGTATGGCGAGCAGGCTGTTTATTTTTGTAGTAGACATAATTAGTACTTGATATAGCTTTAAAGGGAAGACTGGTTCCATACTTGAACACTGAGTGTACGAAAACTGGAGTAACGGGATAGATTTTATAAGTGTACTAGATAGAGTAAATAATAATATCAGTTTCTCGTGGTAACTGATATTGCATTTTATGATTTTTCAGCAAATATCGCGACCTCTGCTTTGTGTTGGATGTGGTTTTTGTAGAATGTCCTACAATATTTAATAAAAATATCCTCCGTTACAACATAATTGTATAGGACTGTGACTACTGCGAGTTAGTTCAAATTATATCGTAATTAAGCAAAAGTAAAACACAGAAATACTTCAAGATACTATAAGCTCATTCTGCGTTATATATTGTTCCGTTCCCATGACTCTCCCGAATCTATTGAGGAAATAAATCCGATATAAAAGTAAAGAAAAAGGAAAACAATCTTAGTGCCAAATTTCATCTAGATCTGCTTAGTCGTTTTGACCTGATTGAGTAACAAACATCACTCCATCTTACCAAACTGTACTTATAATAAGGGTGAGATCAAATTACTGGATGTAATTAGTAGTTATTATGGCGACGTCTGATCGTACTGAGTCATTACTGAACTGGGTAAACTGAAGTAACGGGAAAGGTTTTGTACGTTTATTACTGGTAAAGTGGGAAATAATCTCGGTTCTGTATTTTACTGTTATTGTAATGTTTCACTTATTCTTTTTTTTACCTCGTATTTTTATTCTGAAATCAGTTCGGTTGATTATGAATTAGTTTAGTGGATATTTTATATTATTCCCGAAGTTTCCATTGTTTTTTATAAAAAAAAAACATTTTCAATCAACTAATCTTTCTTCAGTTGTGGTGAGGTCATCCCAAGTGCGTCGATTTATTTATTTGTCAAACTTACAGCTAGTAGGTACAATAGGATAATGAGGCAAATTAAAATCTAGAGTCAGTTAATAATTATAAATACTTTTATTGTTGTCTCTGCCCTACCTAAAATCTACTATCAACTTTTGTTTATATTACTCGTATTATCATAAAATGCAGTAACTACATACCTAATAGGAAGTTTAAGCTTAATTATCTGTTTAATTAAGGTGATTTAAAAGTAAGAACCACAGAACAGACATCATAATTAAACAGTAAAATAATTCGAGGCATATTAATTAAAAATCAATATTGGTAACTGCAAAAAATGTACACGTACTGGGCGCGACGTGTCGTGTCTTTCGTTGCGCATGCGCACCTGCCAAGTTCTCCCACGGTGTTACACAGGGCCACTGTTTTTTTATTATTTTTGATTTTTTGCATAAAATAAGCACTTTCCTTACAAGTTCGCAATTTTCGTGCGCGCGCCTCGTCATTCATTTAACAGCGCGTTTATGAGAGCCAGTTAGCAATAAAGTTCTTGAAAATGTTTTTTATGTATATTTTTTTTGCAATATATTTTTTAAATTGTAGAGGTTTTATTATGATAAAGAAAATTGGAAACAGGTTCGGTGGTGTAGTAATGAGTGCGGCATGTGTGAGTAATGATCGATTCCTATTTCAGGCATGAAGTGCTCATTACCTACTCGGTTTATCATTTAGAAATTTCACGGTAAGAGTTGAGACTAGGAAAAAGTGTCCGGTAGACGTTAATAGGCTCAGAATCTATTGCGGGGGGACCGAAAACACTTTACGAAATGTGAGTGTCTAAAGCCAAAATATTTCCGTAAGTACATATATATATTTACATACAAAAAGAAAAAAATAACTAACTTCCCTGTGTTTTTTCGGTCAAACAGTTTTATCGGTTGCTCCAATTGATAGAACTCAATTTCGAATCCTATTGGGAGTGGGTTCACGTTGGTAACTTAAAGGAAATTACCGACGTGAACCCACTACCTAATAGGTATATAGCAAGTTAGCTTATCTAGAAGGATAACGTGAATACAAGTTTCGGTTACGCACAACTTAAAAAAAAGTTTGTTTTAATGTTGCATACCTAATTTCCACAATTTTTTATATTCTATAGGCACGTATACTTGTGGTACACAAGGTCTTTGAAAAAAGGTAACCCTAATCTGCGTTAAAAAATTACGGTCAGCAAAAAACTGTGCGACGAGAAATATGGATGGCATTGCAACAGGTGCGCTATTGTTATTGTCCAAATATGCGTGCCTCTTATATTTCTATGTCCCATTGTTCGATTGAGGGCATTAGGGCAAACCCTGATATACATTTGGTAATTTTTTTGGTGAATCCGATTCGTTTTTTTGGTATCTGTACATTATATTGGACGTATACCTGCTTGGCAAAAACTTGAAGTAGAAGGTTGAAGAGAATAGTGGAATTTAATTAATAGGCAGGTCAATACCGATAATTCGGAAGTTTTCATACAATAACCGAAATTAATGTTTTTAGACGACTGTCAAAAAATAAGTGTAGGTAATATTTTATGAGCTCTTTTAGGTATGTACTGCAAGTAGGTCTATACGCACATACAATAATTATTATAATTGTAATGTTTAAGTTTCTTCATTTCAACCCTCAACGGTTTCGTGGTCTCTTTCAGATTATTACCCCGAGTGATACTGTGTAGGTATAGCGTGTATAATTTATGACGTCATATTTTTAATTTAAGCTAAGATATTATTAATGTGAATTATCAATTAGTGCACCTTGATAATAAGTACTTACCTAGAGAAACAAATAAAACGGTTTTTAAAATGGCCAATTGGTTTGTTTCAAATGAGTAGGGATATAAGATCCTCATGCCCGTTTTCACCAACGTCCCCTAAATTTTAGGGGCCACCTAAGGAAAGTTAGGTAACCCTTAGTAACACTTCGTTTTCACCAAACCTTAGGGGACACCTAACTGCTTAGGTGTCACTTAAAATTAAGGGGCCACCTAACTAACCCCTAACAAGGTGACAGAATAACTTTGCGCATATTTACGCACGTTTTCGTAGGTATATATATAATATTTTGCAAAAAAAAATATTTTGAAAACACTTACGGTTTTCGCCAGCACTACAAAATAGGAGACCCTTTCTTAGGTGTCACTGAGGGTGGTGAAAACGAATTTAGGTAAGTAATATATTTAGGGGCTACCTACGTTAGGGGGCTCTTAGTTAGGAGATGATTTAAGCATAGTTAACAAAAGGAACCGCTAAAAGAATTGATGCCTGCTATGAATTTTAAATATCTTCGTAGCAGGAACTTTAACCCGCCAGGAATAATGTAGGTAGATACTAATACACCACAGTCATTACTAAACCTGATCAAAAAATTCAATACGTACTCAATTCTTATTGGACTTGGTAGCTTTTCCCAAACATTGTAACAATTTGCGCGGAAAACTTCATAATACCTAGGCTAAATCGGGCCGTGATTGGTTCAGTTCTGACCAATAGTAACGTTTGTTTCGGCCCACGGGCGTTCGCGCGTACGCCTTCCTAACTTCTATTTTTGAATTCAAATAGATTCGATTGTATTCTAATTTTTGACAGTTGACTAACGTCTAGAGTTTTCTTTCAAACGTTTTCGTTTCAAATGTCAAAATCAGTTCTTACAACGTTCAGTTATTAACTAAAGGGATTGGCAGAATTGTCTACACCCATATCGGTAACGATTTCCTTGGTAAAAATAGAAATAGAAATAGAATTAACCATTTATTATAAGTAGATATGTTACTTACCTTATTCCTTACTTTATTTATTTTTATTTATTTATTTATTTCAAGCACAAGAAAACTTATGAACTAAGACAGTTTACACAATTGTCAATTTCAGCAAAAAATACTTACCTTATTACTATTCAAATTTGAACTAATTAACAATATAAATACTTAACTTCTAAGTCCTTAGACTTATTTATAACTAACTTGTACCCTTACTATAAATAACTTATACCCTTATAACCCTTAGGTTATAAGGGTACAAGTTCATTATTCACACTACTTAACGACACAAACTCAAAAGGAATCTAATTAACTCATGTATTTACTTGTAGTTTACTTACAATTTATTTAACGGGGTTGACAAGAATTCCATTAACGTAAGGTGTAAAGGTGTAATACTATACTTATATCCTTTCTCGACTGTATCTATTCCTACCTGCTTCCTCTACTTTCAGAGTAATTATTAATTCAATAATTAAACTTAATAGATGATTCTCATATTAAAGGACATCCTGCTGCTCGTATTAACTATTCTATCTCCAATATTGTCTTATCTGTGGTACTCTTGGCCTGATTGCCCAATTATGGAGGGTTTAATTCAGTCATTACGTGGTTAATGATACTAATGATACAGTGATTCAATTCTCTATTGAGATAACAGTCAGAGGAGCACATAGATTACCTACTTTATACCTTGGCCCGTATTTCAGAACGATACTGAGTCATGAATCTCGATTTATTACTGGATCTGCCCCTAGATATACTTACCTACGTCAAAATATACGTGAATGTATTTTGTGGTGGATGTTTGGTACGTAATCTACATACAAGTTTCTGATGGCATTAGCTGAAATAACTGTTAGTACTCGTAATACATAAACCTGCAGTTGTACCTACACCATGTTCTAAAATGATTTCATTCTAATTAATTATTTTAATCTAATAACATTTTGTTCCTTTCAATTCGAACGTTCCTTAATAGTTCAATAACTCGAATTTAATAATAAACAACACCACTGAATATGCTACATAATTTTTTTTTGTTTTTTTTTTACATGTTCATAATTTTATTAATATCTAGTTCTTGTTTGGAATTAAGTAGCTGGTATGTATAAACTAGATTCACAGTATATTATATTAAGAAATTCATTATACTAACATAATTTAAATTATGTAAGCATATTTTGTGTCAATATTTTTTTTATATCCTGCTAGTTTTAATATAAACCACTTCTGGATGTCATTTTAATTACTCTCAGTCTCCATAATATGGTTGAAGTTGTAAGAATTTACCATATGAGATAAGACTGCCATTTTTACTACCTATAATAATAATTCAATGTGTCTATTATATGTCATTTATTCATTACTTTTGCGTCGAACTAATGTTATAGTGTCTATTGAATATAAAATATTGTGGTATATAATAAAGATTATATTATATTTAAGTGCCCTGCTCGATCTCTTACAAGTGAGAAAAAAATAAATTGAAACTGATAGATTTTAAATTCACAATCGATAAGTTAATCGTATCTCGTTTCCTACATGACTATGTACCTTAATTAAAATGATTCTCCACGCTCTCAATACCGAGTAGGCACTGAAGCTACTAAATATAGGTAGGTACAGTCACCCTCGGAAATTGCTGAACATCAAAAAATTTACAAACGATCTGTATATTGAAATAAATCAATTATTGATGGAGGTATAATTATTTTTGCTATCTTCAGCGGACAAGTTTAACATTATAAAATCTTGCTGTTACCCGTGACTCCGTCCGCGCGGATGTCGTTTATCGCGACTAAACATAGCCTATGTCGTTTCTCAAGGTCTAATCTACCCCTATACCAAATTGCATCTAAATCGGTTCAGTGTTTTAGGCGTCACAGACAGACAGACCGTTACTTTCGGATTCTTAATATTAAGTATAAAAGTATGGATTTTGGAGTCAAAGTGGTCAGTAAGTTGGTAAGTGCTGGGCTAAAACCGATCGCGACTGTACCTACGGACTATTGATTAACATACCTAAGTAATAAATCAGTCGCAATGCAGGAAATTAACATCACTGGACGAACTGTTATCGCTTCGATACCAAAATCCTGATAGTCACGAATATCCACATCATAAATCTTAATTTGTGAGTCGTGCGCGAGCGCACTTGTGTAGGTACGTACATTTTTTGTGCAAAGAAATAATATATGGTGAAAAACAAGGTCCGTTTCTGATAGGTCACGCGAAGTATAAAAAATATACCAAATTGATGGTTAATTCTGTAAAGGGCCTTCGTTTTTTAAAGTAGTGGTCAGAATCAGAATGTAATAAGTAAGTGTACGTGTAGAAATGTAAAAGCGTGTGTATGTGTGCGTGTGTTCATAGGTTATTGAAGCTTTAAAGACCTCACAACAATCTAATGTATAATTATAATACCTTAATATGAAACTCGCGTGCTTATACATTCTCTTTTAAAATACACATTAGTTCGTGGACATTGGTGTGGGTTATGCGTTTACCTAACAGATAAATATCTTTCCTGTAATATTAATGTACAACGCATAACTGTTAAATGTTCCTTTAAATAAATAAATAAATAAAATAAATACACACACACACACGTGTGTATGTGTGATCAAGATCTTTTTTGACTCCTCCTGACTGAACTGCTGACTCCCTGACGAGGCTCTAGTGTCAAATATTTTCTCACCCTTAGGTACTATATTTTGTAAATTTTAAGTCGATTTACAGCCAGATTCTAATTTAAAATCTGTGAGAAATGATTCTAGCAATGAATATTATAATAATATTATGAATTATTTTTAAAACATGTCTACTTCCAACGCCGGTATTTTCCTTTTCTCTCAGTGTTTTAGTTTTTTTCTTGAAAACCAAAACATTCCGTAAGAGATATCCAAACATTGATTCGCAAAGAGCCCGTGCTCAAAATATAACAACTTATGTTTTTAAAACAAGTGTCACTCACTCGTGTACCTACTTAATATTATACAAGCTGTGTTTTTTTATCACGTTTTCGTAGCGTTTTTTATGAACGTTTTGTTGCGTTTTCTATGAAAGTTTCGAACTCGTTATCTAAATATTTTCACCTTTGCATTTCTGAAATGGTAGGTAGAGATTTATTTTTACTCAAATGTTGTGAAGTATATGTAAAATAATATTTTTTTTCATTTCTTAAAGACTAGATTCCTACTAGTAACCGAAATTAACGTTTCGTATTCCCGTTACTTTGGGTCTAGATAACGTTGTGTAGAATTTCGTACAAAACTAAGTGCACTTATTTTGTGTGGGTAGAGAAAAGAGTTTAATTTTTTTTCCTTTCCCTTATGTACATTCACGCTTATAAATATCTCCGAAGGTAGAGATACATTGTATTATAGTCAACTGGCTGCTATCGACAATTTTCTACTAGGAAAACTTAACCCAGATAAATGTTTAATGCCTATAATGAAAAAAAAAAAAATATTCGGACTTGATACAAAGCTGTACATGTGGAGGGCTGCCTGGGATACAAGCAGGAACAAACGTCCATAAAGATGATGATGATGACAAGACAAAAAATATATAATACAATTTAATCAAAACATAAAATAATTACAAAATGTACCTGGCACGGCTGGCTGTGCCGGTGCTGCTGCTGCTTCTGTAGAGGCTCTTAAACGGCGCAAATACTCCAATCTCGTCGGAGATCATGAATTTGTGCCGTTTGGAGTCGAAACGTTGGGGTCATGGGGTCCGAGCGCCCGCAATCTCTTCAGGGAGATTGCGAAACGTATGGTCGACGCTTCTCGTGACCAGAAGGCTGGTCTCTTTTTAGGTCAGAGAATAAGCATTGCCATTCAATGTGGCAATGCTGCCAGTCTTCTGGGAACGTTACCACAAGAGGCATGCGATGCGGAGGAATTCCACGACGCATTTTAATTATTATTATTATTTATTTTTTTAATTATAAGTTGTATATTATTAGTTTTAGTTTTAAAATGCATTAGTTTAGTTTTGTAATAAATTCACAGCTAACGCTGCTAACTCTACAAAATGTAGTACACAACGCCATCTGTTTGAAAATGACAGAACTAAAAGTTTCGAACAACGCCCACGTGCGCTGTCATCGCTTTTTCATGGCATTCCTAGTATTGCTACGTAACTATTCTAGACTTTTAAAATGTAATGATTGTTTAATTAATACTTATTAAATAATAAATTTAATACCGTTTGCTCATTCTAAAATCGTTCCTATTTTTAGATAGGTACTAAATTACTAATATACATTTAATTTATTATAGTAATTTTTTTAAAACAAATATAACATCTAGGATGGGATTAAGATCCGTTACCAGTCTCATTCTAGGAGAATAGGTCCAGGTAGCTCAGTTGGTGAAAATCTTCGTCCTAGAATAGGACTGGTCACAGGTTCAAATCCCGTTCTGGGTGTTTACTATTCCAATGTATATTTATACAAAAAGTTACTATAAAATTTGTTTAAAAAAAATCATTCTAAATACATAATGTGTCTATTGTAAGTCTGTAGCCTATATTGCCATAGCAAAATATGAGTACTCAAGAAACTAATGAATAAAAAATATTTAATAAATACCAGTCAACAGTGAACAACCGGACATTGACAGTCAAACAACAAACATCATTATATTTACTAAACTTGTTAATGCAAATTTCACTTTAACGCCATTGAAATCGATTTGTTATTAAACTCGCCGATCACAATAGCATAAAGCCTTTCAATATGGCCACTGAAATGTAAACAGCGCCCTCTGTCGTCACAACGTCAAAACCAAGCCGGCCCGTGCTGAAAACGCCACGAGCCAAACTGATAACTCCCTCCTTGTTTGTCACCAGCGTTTTAATATTACCGTCCCCTTCACGCATTAGAGCGCTTGTCGCACGTCTCGCTCCTATCGCATCGATCATTGATCTTTGAAATTCGAATGCGGTAACTCGAGCGGCGCGCGCGCAGGCGTTCGGCCACCGAGTTCCGTCTCGCTCATACGCGCGGGCCATCGTTACCGTTGTCTCGTGTTTCTTTTATTGCCGTTTTATTATTTCTTGTAGATGATCACGCGATTGTGAGCTGTCGCTTGGCGCGCACACGTCACATTCTCTATCCTTGTCTTGCTCTAAGACGTTTGTATGTTACCTCTCGTTCTGTACGGCGCATGTCGGACTCGCTGCCGTGCGTCGATGTTTTGGGAAGTGCACCCGCCCGGCGTTCCCACGGTTCACCTTCGGCCGACTTCCTTACGAAAAAAACAAACAAGAGCACTTTGTTGAAGAAAATCGACGTCTGCCGGTTGCGCTGAATGATTAATACAATTATGATCGCGCACGCTGCTACCTACACGACTTGACGGTAATAATAGTTCTTTATACGGGACACGTGGTCCACGCCTCGGACATTGAATGATATATAGAGACTAATTTTTTGGTCACTGTCGGAGAAATTTTCTAACAGTATGAAATTGGGGTAAACATGTTTTAATTTAGCACGGGTTACGGTCTACGCTTTCGTAGCTCATGTTTTCGTAGCGCTGCGTATTCGTAGACATCAGGTAAATTAGTTTTATAATGAGAATATGTGATTATGATAAATATTACTGTTTCTCTTCATATTAATGAGTTTGAGAATGGGCGTTTTGTTGTAAGACTTGTACATTTAGATTTCTCTTTTTGGTGAGGAGCAAATAACTGCTGCTTGGAGTTAATTATTAGGTAATGCAAAACATTGCTGGTATTTCCTATAACTATATAATAATAATAAAATACAGTTAGACTGACGAGGTTAATAATAAATACATAATATATGGGTAGTTAATTAACTTCAAGGATACATAAGTTTTTGTTTTTACTGTTATATTCCTTATACCCTAGAAAATTAACCTTGAAAAGACATGGCCTGAAACACAAGTTTGCACAAACCTAGATCAGGCAGGTCGTAAGAAATATGTAAAGTAGATATATTTATTTTTTAAATTTCACATATACCTGTAAACGTTATCCTATTGCAATTATACACCTACCTAGTGTGTATGGTATTAATATACGTAGCACCATAATAAGTTTATGGCCACAAATATAAGACTATTGATAATATATACTGTAAAGCCTTCTTTGATAAATAAATAAATTATTATATTATTATTCCTCTTTATTCTTATATTAATAAGTGGTGTAATCGTAGGTACCTATAAGAGATTACGATTGTGAAATAAGGTGCATTGAGCCTCTTATTGGTGTGTTTAACCACATTAAATATTGGAGTAGTTCCCGAATGTTACGATTGCTGTAGATTTATGTTTAATGTTTTCAATATTTTTTATTACGTTACGGGTTTACGTCGGTAGCATATTGACCAGGATTTGAATTAGGGACCTCTTGATAAAAAGACGGATTTATTAACTAGGTACTAAGCTACCGACGATGCTTTAATATCCGACGCGATGTTAATTTTTATATCTATAATTAATAGACATGATCATGACAAAGTGCCGGCTAGACGGCAGAAAGCTCGCTCTCTATTACGTGGGTCCGAAAATCATAGTTGGCAAAATATGGGTGTTAGTACACCTCTGCCTACCCCATTGAGGATTTAAAGGCGTGAGTATATGAGTACGTAAATAGATTTGCTAGTCACACCCAGCTGAATACAACAACATTATCATAACATGGTCCAAATATATTGGCTTACCTAATTGTTCTGGCGCCATTTGACCTAATAACATGTTTATCTATAAAAAATGAGTCACACCATTAAAACAATTTAACTGTAAAATGATTCACTTACAGCCATATGTGAGACCTATAATGTAAGTACTTACCTACCAACAAATCATCGTAAAAAATCAACTCCTATTAATATTTTTTGTAAATATTATCCTGTTTGTAATATAAGAAATTTAGGCCAAAGATCTAGGACGTAACAGTCATATGCGCATTTGAAACTTGTTCATGCCTGCGGCTTCGTCTGCCTGGATATCAGTTATCGTGACCAGAAGTAATCAGGTGTTGATTTTTGGTCATTTATCTCCGGTTTTAGTTACCTTTCAGTAAACTACTGAAAGGTTACTTGCATCCTTCGAACTTCGAACAGATTCCGAATTCCAAAAAATATACTTATTGGTTCAAAATCGTTGACTTAATATAAACACAGTAAGTACCTATTTTCTTTAATATTTGGAATATACAGTCACGTTATAAAATCTTAAATTAGTTAACGTACAATTTCATAATACTATTGATTGAACTTACTTCTAAGTTTAGTCTATAATGCTGTGAAGATGAACAACATAATTACAGACCTTCTGAGAGTCTAAATAACTGCAGCAGATTTTAGGTTAATTGCTCGAATTAAGATCAGAGACTCAACACCATATGTGATCAAAGATTGTTGTAGTCATAACATAAACAATGCTGATTTAGCGCAAGTGCTATGGGCAAGTAATGTTAATAATAAGTTCAGGCAGACTGTATGCACTTCTATTAATTTCTAGTCTCGTTCATTTTGAACTCGAGAAATTAATCAAATTTAAATAGAAATTGATTCTTCACTATTTCAGGAAATATCCGTTAACAGATAGAACCTTCACTATTTGCAATATACCTGATTATCGATGAATTACTTCATTGAATATAGTCACGATGATCATAGCTCATAATAGTCCCCATCGAGGCTTGGAAGGCAATGGGCGCCCGTGGTGTGGGCATTCTAGCAAATCTTTATAACCGCGTACTCCTCACCGGCGAGATCCCGAGCCAGTGGAGGCTGAGCATCATCACGCCAGTCTTCAAAGGCAAGGGATCGGTGCAGGAGTGTGGTAGTTACCGCGGTATAAAGTTAATGTCCCACACCATGAAGCTCTATGAGCGGATAATCGACTCCCGGATCCGACAGGAAAGTACACTTTCGGAGTGCCAGCACGGGTTCCGTCCAGGGCACGGGACCATGGACCCAGTGTTCGCCCTAAGGGTTGTGGCGGGGAAATACAGGGCGAAGAACACGCCCCTGCACTGCCTATTCTTAGACATGCAGAAGGCCTTCGACTGTGTTCCTCGCGCGGTGATCTGGTGGGCACTGCGGGCCAAGGATGTTCCAGAAACTTACATTGACACCATCCGAGACATGTACTACGATTCCGGTTCCGTGGTTCGAACTGCTGTTGGCGACTCGAAAGCCTTCCCCATCACCGTCGGGGTACACCAAGGATCCGTCCTTAGCCCTTACCTGTTCAGCGTGGTATTAGATGTTTTGTCGGACAGCATTAGAAACTCACATGAGCAGCCTCCGTGGTTGCTCATGTATGCTGATGATATTGCGCTCATGGACGCGGACAGGAGCAGATTGGTGCGACGCGTGAAAGGATGGAAAGAAGCGCTTGAGAACGGCGGTCTGAAGTTAAATGTAGCGAAGACAGAATACTTAGCGTTAAACTCCGCAGATCCCACACCCGTCCGCATAGGCGATGATTTGGTCGAGCGCACGGACCAGGTTAAGTACCTGGGATCTGTACTTCATGTGACCGGTGAGATCGACCACGACGTCAAGGCACGCATTGCTGCCGCGTGGGCCAAGTGGCGAGAAATGACTGGCGTCACCTGTGATCCTAAAATGCCAGTCAGGTTGAAGGGGCAGGTCTATAAGACGATCATTAGGCCAGTTCTCTTGTATGGTTGTGAGGCGTGGCCGCTGCTCGAGCGACATAAGCAAGAGCTGCGTGTCACGGAGATGAAAATGCTGCGGTGGATGTGCGGCGTTACGCGTAAAGATCGCGTACGGAACTCTCGCATCCGCGGCAGCCTCCATGTCCGTGACATCGCGGATAAAATGCAAGAGAGCCGCCTTCGCTGGTGCGGCCACGTCTTGCGGCAACCGCCAGGCTACGTGGGGAACAAATGCCTGGCAATGGTACCCCCGCCGGGTCCAGGTAAAAGGGGTAGGCCAAAGAAGTCCTGGCTTGACGTCGTGGAGGGTGATATGCGTGCTAATGGTCTCACTACCATGGACGCCCAAGATCGTGCGAAGTGGAGAAGGAAGAGCCGGAAGGCGGACCCTGAGCTCCGAGGTCATCTTGGCCACGGATGCAATCAGGAGAATACGTCTATATGCAGATGATGATGATGATCATAGCTCATAATAATGTGATATTAATGTGAATTCTCTTATTGAAAGTGAATGGCATCACTTTCTTAGCAAGAAAGAAGATATTTCTTACTACTCGATAAAATTAGTTGTTAATTTAAGAGGGCCGGATCGAAAGATCTCGGCCCTTGGTCGGCTGGGGTGCGAGGGGTATGTCTACGACTACCTCACCTCCGGCAACCGACGACGTCCCACAGATGGCGTGCGTTTTAGTCGGTTCAAGTCCGACATAACCTCCTTCACCGGCTCCGGTAGAGGGGTATCCGTGGGGATTTTTCCCATTTTATAGTATAGATATCAAATCGTTGCTTTTTTTAACGTGCAGAGTTTTTAAGAGTTTATTATACATGTTTATATAAGCAAAGATTGAGCACGATCGAGGTGCGGGCGACGACGGCAGATGGCGAATCATCCTTTTATGCGGGACTTATTCAATCAGGCGGGGACAACGATGGGACTAACATGGATATGGAATATACGTATGAGTTGAGATGCTTTGCGGAAGGCAAAGTAACACAGGTTTAAATAAGTACCAAAATGAGGTATTTTAATATCGATTTTAATGATATTGAGATTACTTTCAAATACTTACTACATAATTAAGATATTTTTATTATAATATTAGCAGCTTACTAGTCGGTGCATCGACTATACAATGGCAACTTTTAGCGCAGTATTTAACACGGTAATGTATTTTGTTGAGCGTCCGAAATTCAGCACTAATGCAAAGTACAGCATTACTATTATGCTTTCCATTCATTACAAAATATTACGAACTTATCAACATGAATATTTTCTTATTTTGATTAGTAATATGATATCGCAAAAAGAGAAAAATACTGTATTGAATGCCGTCATATATTTATTACATGTCAAGATTAAATCTATATCTCAAGAACAGATCAAGTAACTATACCACGTGCTACCGTTACGCTAATCGATACAGTATATCGATTAGCGTAACGGTTAGCGTATAAGTTGTCTGTAAGAGATCACCACTTATAATAAGATCATCTTACCACCACTAATATCCTTTTTTGATCTATAATGTAATATTCTGCAGTCTATACTAATATTATAAAGAGGAAAGATTTATATTTTTGTGTGTAACGAATTAAATCAAAAAATACTGGACCGATTACAAAAATTCTATGACATAGAAAGCTACATTATCAAGTATCAATGACTATTAACATAGGCGATGAACGAGATCAGAATTCCACGCGGGCGGAGTTGCGAGCAGCAGCTAGTATCTAATAAAAATGTTCCATTTTATTCTATCAAAAGTTAGCGTATCCACATTATATCCAACGGTGAACTGGCATGTGCTCAAGAAACAATATCCCTACTTGTACGTAAGACGTCCCGAGGGAGCTCGGTTCTCACGCTCGCCCCTCACTGTTACACACGTGGCACTAACACAAGCGTAGCACTTTATTATACACAGTATATAATAAGACGATTGTATGAAAAATGTGTTGAAAGTTTCTTGTAAACATGAACGTAAAAGAAAATATTGTGAAGACAGTCACTCGCTCGTTCGTGGGTTGAAAGGAAAATGATTAAACTCGTACCTACTATAACAGACCTTTATTTAAATCTTTATTTATATATAGGACTTTTATCTAATGCCATGGCAGTCCTATTATAACAAAATAACATTAACTATACACAAAACTAAACCTAGGTTAGATACTGTGTTTATGAGATGTGTAGAAACACATATTAACAACTATTTAACACTTCTCTTAATTCATCTTCACTTCTACACATATCATAAACACATATTGAATAAATCACTTGTACTTTTCCACATTTATTTATTTATTTGAACCTTACCGGTTTCACCTGAGTACGAGTGATTTAGTTGATACTAAGTACAAGTGATTTATTCAATATGTGTAGCAAGTTCCACCAAGTGCCATCAATCTCCAGTATAAACAATCATAAACACACTTTGCAGCGTCCGAATGAGGAGCAGATAAAATAGTCTGGTATGAGCCTATGTCTTCTATCCTTATATAACAGACCTTAAGATCCACAAATTTTATACTGTGAGACCACCAAAGTTAAATAAATACGAGCTTCACAAAACTTGTGCAAATAATAATAACAATTTAAAAAAAAAATACAGTTAGCCATATGAGTTTCAAATTACTTGTACTCTTGTGAGACTATCTGACTTAGCTAAAAACTTATGTGAGGATTACGTAGGTAAATATTGGTAATTTACGCCACAGCCATTAGGCTACCGCTCCTCATTTCTTATCGCTTATTTGGTACTACGCTGAAGGATGTTTGTAGCCTGCTAATTGAGTTTGGCCATAAAATCTGTGCTACAGTTACTTACACGACTTTAGTGTGAGCCTTTCTCTTAAAAACTATTGTCACGGTGCCATTGCGTCAGTGACTTGTACTTACATACATACTTTTACAGTTCTGACCTTTTATAGAATTTGTTTTGAAATTTCTAAGAGTAGATTACCCAGTGGAGGAATTAACTAGGTTATTAAGGTGTTGTTCTGTAAATTACTTTGAATACATTTGTTACTCATTCTGTTCTTCTGGATATACTTCTGAACTGTATTTCAGCTTTTTACCATCTAGCTGGGTGCAGTCAATTGACGTACCAAATTGAGCAGATAATCAATTAATTTAAAGAGGGATATTCCACACAGTATCCAGTCCGGGATCACCACTTAAGAAACTGTACACCACTTGAAGGCTACTTGTCTTGAAGTACTCGCCTAATTATATGATTACCCTCATTATTAAATACATGTTTCATCTTATCAAGTTCAACGGCTATATTTTACACGAATAATATAATAAACATGAGTTTTAATGGAAGTGTATTATCATATTAAGTTTTAAGAAATGTTAATGTCTGTCAAGCACAGTTTAATTAGGTGTGGAAGTATTGAGATGGTATCAGTTCATATTTTCGTATCTTTATGATGTCTCATAGAAAAATGAATATGTAACTGAGCCTTGTTTTGAATCATTCTGATGACATGTTTATTAAAACTACTATCTGTAATCGATATTATACATTTTAATTAAATATTGGAAAAGAACACGATCTATAAATAAGATAATAGTGTCCTGCCGGATAGAACCCTTGATTCAGCTGCCTAACCACAGCCTCCTAAGATGGTATTTGAGGCTCTTAGAGATAAGTCATATTACTTTAAAAAAAACACGAAAAAAAAAACAATTACTTTAAATTAATTCAATGGATAATATACACTTATTTTATTATCGAATTTACGATCGCAATATGATGTTAATCGTATTGCATTTTGTAAAATATATTAAAATGCTGTTGTGAAATTTACTTCGGCTTAGCCTTTCGAGGATGAGGCATGAACCACATGATTTCACAAAAGTAACACTGCCAATATAGAGCATCATCTTTTATCTTATTTTTTTCTGGCGCTTACATATTTACGTTCTATATCGGATAAATGATCAGCTCTAAAGCCAGTTCATTAAGTATTTCATCATACATTGCATTATTACTCAACATTAAATGCGAGAGTGAGCAAACGGAAGCCCATCATCAACATAAAATCAATTACAAACTATACAAAAATATGTGAGCTAATTACAAACTACACATTGGTTTTATATTGGTGATGAGCTTCCGTCTTAGAAGAGGAAATATAAGTTCAGGTTTTTAGAAGAAGGAAATACAATTAATTATCATCAGTGGCTAATAAAGCGGAGCACGAGATAATGACTAGGGTAACGGGCTTGCGATCATTAGGTTACTCGTCAGTTATCTTTCGCTGAATTACCGGTCTTCTACGATTCCAATTTCTGTCAAGGTTCCTAGGTAATTCCTAGAATATTTTTAGGCCACAACAAGCTCCAGTCACTTATCATTTTGATTTTAATTGCGCATCACGTATTCCTTATTTAAACCAGTTCTTTATGGTACCAATGTCTAGAGTGGCTACTTGGGATTTCCTTCCTAGGAAATACCAAGATCATTGACAGCAGACTTGTAACGCTACTTCATATGAATTATTTCGGTTCCATTCTAATACTTTCAACAGTGAGGTAGTTTCTAAAAAGTGTGTTGAGGAAACTTGTGAAGGCTTCTATGTCAAAAAATGGTGGTGAATTCACATCAGATCATACATAGAAAGTTCTCAAGAGACCGTTGGGCATTTATTTGGCTTTGCGTAATCCTATATCTGCATTTTTTACGCACGCTTGTCAGATTTCAAGGACAAAGTGGAAGTGGTTAGGATATGATATTGGACAACTTTGTACGGTTTCTTTCGCACACCAAAAAACGCGCCATTGATTTTAACACTGTCCAATGAGCTGCTTTTTTCTTCATTTTTTGAAGAGAAATCTTGAGAGAAATCCATTATACTCATGTTTAAGATATCTCGTTTGCTAACGAGATCGAATTTCAGCAAATCATTTGACAAAACATAAGAGAGACCACTGAGGTAGCTCAGTGGTCTCGTGGCACAATTTTACTTATAAGTGTGGATGCAATCGTGAGGTATCAGGTGCGAAGTCCGTCCCCTATAATTGTTTTATTATTTATTTTCTGTTAAACAAACTAGTAACACGGCTGCTGAAGCATGCCTGGTACACAATAATAAAGATTTAACTACTATGAAAATGCGTATTATGTAACGAGTATGTATTTAAAATATTATTTGATATTCGCTTGCGCCGAATATTTACCTCGTTAGCTATATTTTTAATTCCACGTAATAAGTGGTGAACCAACCTTCCAACCTGATCTTCAACCAAGTGCCATAAACTTAACAACTTCAGGCAAAGTGCCATTAAAAGGAAGAAAAATTAATAATGAAGCAGAAAAGAGTAATGAAAAGGTAAGATTTCGAAAATGAGACGACTATGCAGTCACCTCCGTGGAACACAAACCACAAATATTTTTTTTTTTTTTTTTTTAATATATCAATATTATCTAATAATTCTAATAGGCCAGCGTTTGACTACTTGTTCACCTGTTGGTAAACGGTGATTTGGTCGACTGTCGATTTTTATTTTTGTATTATAATAATCTATACTATACATTAGAAATACAACTTTTTCTCAAACAAAAACTGAAGCTCTCAAATTGACGTTGTATCTTTATTTCAATACTTTTTTACGACTGTATTGATATCTCATTGCAATCAGTCTTACTTACGTCTGACTCGAATCTACTTACCGATATCACTTAACTCTATTTTCGCACTGAATGAAAGCGAACCTTATCACTGAGAACAAGAAGTTTATTTTCAAGTGTATACCGTCTAAAGATACGCAGTTCTGGGGGCATTTACATCGATAAGTGACAACACCTGTCCACTTTTCCCACACAAGAACGGATGTCGCTTGTCAAGTTATCTGAAAACATATACGTTCGTCTTGGAACACCTACGTTAGTGTTAAATGAAACGCATTTATTGCTGCCGTTATGTGATTTGTCCATTCAAATGATAACGTAGTAGTGAGAATTTGTTGGTATTAGTGATAATTTGTTGATATTAGTGAGAAATTGTAGATAATATTAACGAGAGTTGATAGACATTGATGAGAATTTGTAGACATTAATGACAACTCGGCTATGCAATTTCAAATGAGAAATTTTTTATCGTTATTTAATAATTTTATAATTTATAATTATACAGCATAGCAGCTGTTACATGCTAGGTTTTTCATGGGTGTATGGGAGCACCACCAAGACCTTTGTGGTTAAACCGCCCACAATGATTGATTGACCTATACGGTCAATGTTTCTGAAACATGTTTTCTTCTTTGGATTAGAAATTCTAGTCAAGAAAAGAGGAGAAGGAATAAGTGGATCCCACGGACTCCAAGTTAAAAGCTCTGTGAAGATGATGATATCTCAATATCTATAACTAGCTGACCCGGCGAACTTCATACCGCCATATTTTCCGCCCGCGTGGTATTCTGATCCAGATTTATCATACAACTCTACAATATTATGCATGTATTATACATATAAACCTTCCTCTTGAATCACTCTATCTATTAAAAAAAACCGCTTCAAAATCCGTTGCGTAGTTTTGAAGATTTAAGCATACATAGGGACGGACAGACAGCGACAGCGACTTTGTTTTATAATATGTAGTGATGATGATAGTGATAGTGATAGTGATTCTTCCGTACTTATGTTTGTCGCCTAAACGACTAAACTAATTTGGCTGAAATTTCAATGGGTTTTTAGTATGGTTTGAAAACAATTAGACCCAGTAGGTGGCGCTCTTGCCGATATTATCTGCACTATTTTCCTAGGCAGGATGATGTTATATTTTTTTTTTAAAAGAATATTAGCAACCGAAATTACTAATATTCCCGTTAACCCCTCCAACTAAGCTAAATTATTTGTTGTAATTATTAGTGGGTTCATGTCGGTAGTGTAATGGCTAGAACTCGAACCCGGGACCTCTCGATCGTAAGGCCGACTTCTTAACCACTAAGTTACCGATAATGTCTGTGTATTGTGTAGGCATATTAGAAACAGTGGCGAAGGCTGAAGGTTTTCAAAAACGACCATAGCAATTTTGCCATGGAAATCTTTGCAAAGCAAGCTGGCAGGAATCGGGTTATAGGGAACCCTCAGCACTGATTAGGAATCAGTTGAAAATAGTAAGTTTGTACTTACACCCACTTAATTGACTACCAAATTTAGATCAACAGTGACCAATTCGTAAAGGTGCACTTTGCCTATTAACACATTATATCAGAGTGATTGACTGATACTTTCGTAAGCTATTAATGAAACTAAAATAATTGACATTCAATCGATGGTTTTATGATAACCTACTTTTTGTTATACATATCAAGCAAATGTAGATGAATAATGGCCGCTAATAAATGCTAATAAACTGGTAACGTTATGATGAAAGAAATCGAATGAGATTTGTCATTGTTGCGGCACGCTAGACAATACTGCACGTATTATCAAAGAATATCACACGTTTGCGGTCGTACAGTTGATGTATACCTAGCATTAGACGTGCGTTATCACTGTCGAGCAGTTCTTTCTCTTGATGCAAAAAGTCACCAAGCTTCCCGGCATTTATCAATAGTAAATAGGACTGGATCTTGATCGGATAACACCCATCTTCTTCTTCATCATCCTAACGTTAATCTCATCCGCAGTCTGGGGTCCGCTTTACCAGTCTAACTGCTGGTTTGGCTGAAATTCAACATTTTCCGTAATGCGACTGCCATATGACCTCTACAATCCTTTGGTGATATGAAAGTGTTGAAGTTAGACCAGTTGTTAGACCCTTTAGGGCTTCAACTACCCATAACGACTGCCATGGATGTTTGTATCTCAACCGGGACCAACGACTTAACGTGCTCTCCGAGGCATGACCAGACCATTGCAAATACCCATGGACTGATGAGGCTGTCAATCTGTCAATGGACAACACCCTACATAATTTAAAACGTCCTTAAATAATTCAGATTTGTTTCCGGTTTACGTTACACTTTTACTTATGGTAGCAGTCATCTAAATCACGTCAAATGAAAGATATTATAGGTTACACTGGAGAAAAGAAACTCACTTATTCAAATTCTAACCTCTATTTAATAAGCAAAACATAGTGATTAATATTCAGTAAACAACAGGTGCGTATTATTAATTGTTTAATATTCTACCGTTGCGCAAGCGCATGTTCGGACCACCTAGCCATCGACGCCAACATAAATCATGAACGGAAGCTGTGATACAATTTTGAGAGGTTAAATATAGGCAATTAATTAAACATTTAGGCATTTATTCAAACCTGCTTTTAATTTACCTTCGATGTTCTAAGTGGGTTAACAAAGGAGAAAATGAGCTATTCGAGACGTAGTCACGCATGAAAGTAAAAAATATGGTGCTTTTTTTTTCAGTAAATATCAGAGTTCATGAGATACAACTTGGTGACAGACGAACAAACAGTATAGTAGTAGTAATAGGGGTCCTGTTTTTTCCCTATGGGTACGGGACTCTAAAAAGTAACTAGTAACAAATATGGATTTTTTTTGGGTTAAACTGAGGTCACATCTAAACAGAGGTAATGTATGGCTTGACTGCTGCCCATTGCTGTTCTTAATCTATATTAATAATATTAATCAAATAGGACTTAAAGGACACTTAACGTTATACGCTGACGACACATGCCTCTTTTACTTCGATAATTCCATACAAAACATTATAACGGTAGCACAAAATGACATAAACATACTAAACGAGTGGTTGAAATACAATCTGTTAACAATAAACACAACAAAAACATCATTTATGGTACTCGCCGCTAAAAACAAACCTATTGGCGAGTACTCGCCGCTTACTATAAACAATAATATTATCAGACGTTCTGAACACGAGAAATACCTAGGACTATGGGTAGATGACACACTTACCTGGAAGGTGCACATCGACCACGTCAAAACAAAATTATCATCACTATTAGGAGCATTACGCAAAGTCAACAACTGTATTCCAAAAAAAGTAAGTACCATCATATACAATTCATTAGTAAAGTCGCATTTAGAATATTTAATTGAGATATGGGGATCAGCCGCTAAGACCAACCTAAGACCTTTACAAAGAACACAGAATAGAATAATCAAGGTGCTGTTTCATTACCGCTATCGCACACCAACAAATACTTTATATAAAAAAACGGAACTATTCAATCTGTCGCAATTATACATATATAACACCTGCTTACTAATAAAAAACATAACCACAAAGTCTATACAATCAAATATACAACTAGATAAAAAAGAAACCACACGTAACCTAAGAAACAATAACAAACCACAACTTAGGACTCCTGGTACTAATTATGGCAAAAAAACATTATTGTTCGAAGGCGCACAGCTATACAATAGACTACCAAATGATATTAAAAACTGTGAAAGTGTAAATGCATTCAAAAGTAAACTTAGAGCGTATGTACATGCGCTTTAGGTTTATTTTTGAATGTATGTATGTATGTACATACACTGTAAGAAATGGTTGTTGCTATCCCAGCTCGCCAGATGAAAATGTATTCAATCAATCATAACAATATTAATGTTATTATTATTATTTATTTATTTTATTATTTATTATTATTAATTATGTAATCAAATCATAACAATATTATTACGCAATTACGCATTACTATGTATCTCATTTTAAGTGAACCATTGTAGTTCTTATGGGAAATAAAGTTCTTTAAACCGAAACCGACTACACTAAAATATTTTGCCGTGTGTACCTACTACACTGAGCCTCAATGAGTGATTGTTGGTTCTGCAGCGTACTTTATCCACGCACCACCCTAGCCTACAAGGTGGTGTAGGGGCTCCGTCTGCTGACTAACCCAAGTCCAAACACACAGAAATCACTCCTGCACGGATCAACCTGATTTTAATCCTAGATTATTCTTTGTATGCCATGGACAACAAGAGCATAATTTAAAAAACTTTCCAATTTAAAAGTGATTAGATGATTATAATATATTTCCATCGGAGCTGGATTTGAATCAAAACCTCGCATGCAGCCGTTAATTACATAATATTGATTTTTATAAACCTTATTACCACACTAATTTAACATTTCGTTAAAATATCATTATCCTTTAAGTCTATGGAAATAAAGCTCAGTTTTAATTGCTTCTCTGATATTGTTCAACACTTTTAAGTTGTTTCTTTTATTGACATATATGGAACTTCCTCCGATCTCAATCTAATTTGTATTTCTATGTAGATTCCGATTATAAATTTAATAGTTTTAGTAGATGCAGTGAATAATTCCTAATTAATTTCTAATTACTATTCATAGTTATGCTAACTAGTAGCTACTGTACTTCGTAATTTAAACTTATTAGCTTGGTTCACGTGATATTGATGATGTACAGGTGTATAGGTTACAATAAAAGCTCTTTATCAATCAAAAGTACTTTTAATTGAAAGAATCAGATAAAGATACGATAAATAGTATGTAGGTACACTAAGTACCTATGTAGTGTCTTCCTATTAATTTTGACTAACTCGAGCTCTACTCGGATAGATGAGGTTAGAAGGTTTAGGTTGAGGTTAAATTTAAAACCATCCAGATTTACTGTGGAGTATCACAAGTAATCCACGCGATGCTGGGGAGTACTCATCAGAATCACAAGAGCTGCTTGGGTTAGTACCATAGGTCGAAATATATCTTCACGTTAACAGTCACACATCGAATGCCGTGCAAGTCTAGTTTTGTGCAGATAATTCGCACAAAATCGTGCAAAATGTTCATACGACTACGTCTGTTCGGTACAAACATAAAGACATCGAAGCTGAAGAGACAGTTCAGATTGAATCTGTGTCCTCGTCATGCCCAACATCGAACATTACAAACAATTTAATTGCAATTACAATTTCGTTTCAATTGCCTCGGCAAATCATGTTATGTTAAACCTCGTTCATAGGGTTGACAATATTTAACCGACTTCAAAAAAGGAGCATATTATTTGACATAAAACTAGAATACATCACAATAACCATCAACTTCACTGTCATAATACCTATGTGAACGATTTATAATGGGTCAAGTATGACTTTTCAAGTCATTGCTGCGAGCTTCCACCATGGCTTAGTTACAGTTGTTTTAACAAAAAGTGCCTCCCCTCACGCCTCACCCCCTAAGGGGGATTAAAGAGCTAAATGAAAAAAAGGAAAGGTAGAAAAGTAAACCTTCTATACAAACCGTGCGAAATATTTAGCATACTAAGCTTGTTCGACCAATCTCGATATAGGTGCCGATTCAGCTGCTATGGCAATAAAGTATGACTTTTGTCTTACAGTGCGATCCGGTGTCCTATCATTTGACAAAAAACGAATGACAAATTTTCATTTGACAAACAACACTTGACAAAATTATACTTGATAAATGTATCATTTGACAAACTTTTGTTTAATAAACTAGGTACTCATTAGACAAAATATTTATTTGGAAAAATTTCATTATATAAAACATCATTTCACAAATTGATTATTTTAAAAACATGTTAGTTGACAAACAGACAGTTAGTGACAGATTATTGAGAAAGCTGCTCATTCCGACTTGGATAGATTAGGTTAGGTTAGGTTAGGTTAAAAAATAACCACGAAGGCTAATGCGGGAGCTTCGCTCCGCTCCGCTCCCGCATTAGCCTTCGTGGTTATTTTTTTTTATAACCATGCAGAACTTTATTTTGGTCAAATGAACATTTTTAAAATAAAATTTTAGTAATCGGAATGTTTTCTAAGTAATACATTTGCAAAACGTGTATTATGTCAAATAATTATTTTTAAAGTAATATGTTTGCGAAATGAAAGTTTGTCAAATGATTAGTTTTTCAAACGTTGTTTGTCAAATGATGTTTCGTCATACGTTTTTTGGTCAAACAGGGGTGATCCGTGCGATCCACTTTCGGCATCGTGTTAGTATGAGTGATAATATTATCTACCTCATTTTCATAGAAGGCCATTGAAGTTATCGACGTATTTAACAAAATTTCTTTATTTTGATTTATTTAGGAAACAGGCTGTCACACTTATTAGATTCCCATCTTCATACCAACCTTTCACTATGACACAATTATAGTTCAAAATTGCTAGTCTAGTACTTAAAAGACTTTGGCAAAATATCAATAGAGTTAACGACACCCCTGCAGATTAGTCAGCACCATCCTGCAATCACGACAATTGTCAACTTACAATGGATGGATTGTGCATTGAAACAAATGAATTGTCGTAAAGTAAGTTGTTGTGCGATCGTTAAACCGAGTCTAATAATGCATAATGTGAGTGATGCTTG
Organism: Eilema depressum; assembly: GCA_914767945.1. Lineage (NCBI taxonomy): Eukaryota > Metazoa > Arthropoda > Insecta > Lepidoptera > Erebidae > Eilema > Eilema depressum. The sequence goes on from OU612026.1 coordinate 13,931,645, forward strand.
CAATAACTTCTAGGGGACATGACTCCAGCACTGCAGCACGAACATGGGTCGTAACAATTTTATTGCCGACCGCCCTCACAAGTTAACTCTAGAATTAAATTTCTTGATTTAGTTTTGTTATGAATGAACGTTAAGCTCCGGTAGCTTAGTGGTTAAGTAGCCGGCCTTACGATCGAGAGGTCCCGGGTTCGAATCCTGGTCATTACACTACCGACGTGAACCCACTCCTAGCACAAGCAATTTAGCTTAGTTGGGGGGTTAAATGGAATATTAGTAATTTCGATTGTAAATATTCTTTAAAAAAAAAAAATTAAAATAAATCCCAAATCTTTGAATTAATTTTGATGCATTTATTATGCTGATTGTCGAAATCTCTTTTCTCTTTGTAAATATACTAAATCTTTGAAAATAAATACTCATAGGTAAGAACTTAGACAGTATCTCTGGTGCGACGACGACGGTAGTAAACGCGACCGCTACGCAATTATTTCGGTGGCTCCTACGTAAATAGTCGTACCTATATTAGATATAATTTAAATTCGTCACCGTTACCAATCTAAGGACTGTATTAGTATTTATAGCAAACCGCATACGACGCAAGAAATGAATGCATTAGCGTCAAAAGTGACTAATTCAGTGCACCTACAAGTACTTCTGTAAGTAGATTTACACAAAAACTCAATACGGGCGGAGAATTATTCACGGACACGCGTAGTTCTTGGATTGACCACAATAAGTCACACGTTGATAGGGACCGCATGATATAGGGAAAATTGTGGACAGTCCTCGTAATTATGTACTCGTAGTTTTATACTAAGTTGTACATCATCACAATGTAAAATCTACCAGAATTGCAATCATAGAAATAAATTCGGCCAAGTGCGAGTCGGACTCGCCCATGAAGGGTTCCGTAGCAGCAAAGGCGAAAATTGCGGTTTATGACGTATTAAAAAAAAACTACTGACTGGATCTCGTTCGAACCAATTTTAGTGGAAGTTTGCATGGCAATTTACATCATATATTTTTTTTAGATTTATCATTCTCTTATTTTAGAAATTGGAGGGGGACACACATTTTAGAAACCTCAATAGCATTTTTAAAAACCTATCTATAGATACCCCACACGTATGGGTTTGATGAAAAAAGAAATTTTGAGTTTCAGTTCTAAGTATGGGGACCCCCAAAATTTGATGCTTTTTTTTATTTTTGTGTGAAATTCTTAATGCGGTTCACAGAATACATCTTCTTACCAAGTTTCAACAGCATAGGCCTTATAGTTTCGGAGAAAAGTGGCTGTGTCATACGGACGGACAGACAGACAGACAGACAGATAGACAGACAGACAGACGGACGGACAGACATGACGAATCTATAAGGGTTCCGTTTTTTGCCATTTGGCTACGGAACCCTAAAAAACCCTAAAAAGGGAATTTCAAAATACGGTTATTAATGCAAAATTGTTTAATTACTTTAGACTACCATTAAACGTCAGTGTTACCTACTTTGTAGTAGATATTAAATTATTTTCTGCATAATGATTTTTATTGCTATTTTATTCACTAAAATAGCAAACAAGAATACGACCCAGTTGAATATAAGTAGATAGGTACCGTAATCTATTAATTTTTGGAATATCATAGGTCGGTTAAAAAGAGAGAAGAAGAGAATAGGTACAATAATATAAATCGAGGTAAAACATCCACATTTAGTACGAAATATAGCATAGGTACCGATACCGTTACTTAGATAAATGTTAATTGAAGAGTCTAATGTATTGAAGAGGAGACGTACAGAAACCGACCAATTAAATCGGTTGCAATACACTGTAACCTTGTAAGGTAGGGGTTCTTACAAACTATTTATTCCCCGGACCTCTCCACATCGATCTGCACTTAAATTATGAAAATTTATGAATATGAATGTATTAATGTAAAATGAGCCCATCGTGTTAATAAAGACATGTTCCTACCACCTACAAAAATAACTAGCGAGTATTTAGTTTCAAGTACAATCAAGAATGTAAATAACATCATATTTATTTTATGTTGGTTGGTTATGTCTTAGGGTACAGTTGCGGTGTCAGCATTTTAATATTACTGGCCACCTTAACTCTAACTTTACATAAAATAATTAAACAACAATTTAAAAAAATGTTAAATTTGTCTAATGAAGGATGAAAAATAATTATTGATGAGTGTATTTCAATGTACCGATCGTTTGTACATTTTTATTATTCAACAACTTCTGATGATGACTGTATAATACTCGGGTTACACGGTAAAAGACGCGAAATATCGGTGTCTTACAAGATTATAGAAATGCAAATATTTGAATGCATGAATATGTATATTTACATTGGTCTGGGTGTTTCTATGTATAATATGTATGTAGGTATCTACCAAAAAATAGTATCTAAGTAGGTTTATCGCCATTATAGACTGAATAACACTATTAATTAATTAAGTTAGGCGTACTATAGGTCTAGATAGCGTTTTATACATAGAAACTTCCAGATTAATGTTAATATGGACTCCTTGTCTAAAACAAACTACGATTCGTTTTTTAAAAACATTTTTTTTAAATCTTATGCACACTAGACAACTTGGCATAGGCAAACATAATTATAACAACACTGAGGTGTTAACCTTAGAAAAATCCATGCATAATGTATGAATTTATGGTAATCCTACATGCAGATGATGCTTCTTGTCGCCAAATCGTTCCCATAGGTCGGCACAGATGTCAAACAGCCCGGGGGCCAATTTAAAACGCATTAACATGATAACTCAATTGTATGCGGAATATGACCGGGATCTATGAAACAATGATTACCTACTGTATTGAGAAAGAGACTTTGTCATAGGTACTATTTCCAAGATGTAAAAATATTTAGTAGCAGCACAGAGCACTACTTCTAGAGAAGTGGCAATACGTTTGTAGAATGGATAAGATTGATCAACGTATGAGATTAGCATATGACTGTCATAAACATCATCATTCTATTCTACAATACGTCGGCCAACAAATTGTCACTTGTCTAGGGGGGTAGGGTTATCTACTAGATTAACCTAAACGAGATGAGACGATAAGACGGGGCTCAAATCTAACGTCTAATCTAATCTGCGAGCCTATTCCCAACTCTTTTGGTGTTGACTTTTTGTATAAAAGGGGCAAATCAAACGGCAAAAATAATTTCTGCACCTCGTTCGAAATTCGAAATTCAAAATTCACTTGATCACGGAATCGTGACATAATTTTTGTTCTAAACAGCTAATACGTAAAAGTCAATGCTACGAACTTTTGAAAATAGAATCATGCTGCAATATTTTCAAACGTTAAGTAAAACTTATTCATTCATGCCAGTTACCGTTTAAAAACGATAATAAAAGTTATTATTTATAGCAATAAATATTGAAGATAATTATTATTCATAGCATTTATGACTACCATGAACATAAACGCGTATTACGAGTATATCTTAATACCGCATCCGTCCTATCAACATTGTGGATCCGAAGGACATCTTCGCGTTACTTATGGAAATGGGCTCCATTATGACTGATTTAAATGTTAGTGCTGGTGCCCTAGGGCAATTTGTCCAATAAAGGGCTCGCCATCAGTTGTGCTACAAATAATATGCCAGTACGTTAATGTTTCAAATATGCCATAATCATTCACGGACATTCTTTACAACACTTACTTTTTTATTTTTTCCGTTGCATGTTATTATTCACATATAAGACTGTATTTTGTAATACAAGCAAAATACATGATAAAAAATATACCTGCCATATATGTGTCTTTTCTTTCAATTTATTTTTAAATGTAATTTTCAGAATAAAAATACATAAATCACAAATAACTCTTCTAAAGCTACTGGACGTGTACGATACAAGCGATTTCCATTTCAGTACATAGATAGATATTGCAAATCTTATGTATAGAAAGAAAAAAAAACTCAACTAATCGTAGATATACAAAAATAAAAGTCTTTATTTCTTTTTCATTCGCATTCGTGTTCTAGCCATTTTTCACATTCGTCTGCTTGTTACTTGCCCGACTTAAGACATTAACAGGAGTTCTCGATAAGGATCGTTACCGATTGTATTCTCGTTCACAAGTAATAATTTACATTATACGTAATTTTTTACTTCTCGTAACGAAGGATATGTCAGATACCAATTTATTCTCTTAAATGTCACGCGTATAATTTTTTAACGCTTGAGGGTTGATTGTAATATTGTTAAGAGAGACTTCATCTGATACAATGGTAGGTACATTTAGTGACTGTCATATATCTTGAGCCCAGTGACGTCACAGAATGTACTGTTTTTGCGTAATAGGTGACGGACGGTGACGTATAGGTACGGAGGCAGAGGAGCTCAATTTCGCCAATCATAGATTATACCAAAGCATGACCTCGTTTCTCTTGCGATTGGGTTTAAGATATATGCCGTTAGCTATACATAATTAGGTTAAGGCCTCTCTTCTTCTTCCTCTTAGCGTTAATTCCCAGTCGCATCCGAAGCTTTCAGCTCGGAGTCTGGGGTCCGCTTTTTACCAGTCTTAACCACGGATTTGACTAGACCTCGATATTTTCCGTGAAGCGATTGTCATCTGACCTCCACAACCCATTAGGCGATATCGAAGTTTCGCAGTTAGACCGTTGTTTTTTTTGGATTTTTGAGGGCTCCAACTACCCTTAACGACTGCCATAGATGTTCTCATGGCAACCGGGACCGACGGCTTAACGTGCTCTCCGAGGCACGACCAGACCAATGCAAATACTCATATTTCATTCACACAAATATTTGCACTGAGCGGGGATCGAACCCGCGCCTCCTGCGTAGCGGCCGCGTTCACTACCGCTACGCCACGGAGGCTGTCATTTATTGATAATAATTGAAGGTTTCATGAGCCCCAGGCGAGCTTCAGTACCAAGTCAACATAATTACGGAGTGTAAGGTAGCTTGATTTTTTATCTAAATACTATGACACCCGGGAGAATTAATGAAAACAACTTGGTACTTTTTAAGTCTTTATACTGAATTTTTAACGTTTTATTTACATATTTGCTTCACATTTTTATATCATTTGCCCTATACAAAGGACATAAAAATGGAATGTGTATTTTTTGTACCTAAGAGTATTTTTGTAACTATACCTATCGGTTCGGGTACCTTCCCTTACTGACCCGTTTAAAAAATACATCCTGTACCTATATCTGGACCTCTTAAGTTCATGTGCTTACGCTAGCATGTCATGCTTAGTCATATAAAATGCAACATTTTGCAGACAAGATGTCAGCAATTTGCTACCACAATAACCTAAAATAATACTAAAACTCGTGTCTAAGCACAAATTATGCATATGCGTATAAATTCGATTTAACGTGATTTACACGTGCTGCTCGTAGCGAAATACTTACATCCACAAAAAATTAACATGCGAATTGAGAACCTCCTCTTTTTTAGAAATGCGGTTACTGGAGCAGATATCAATTTTGCTCTGTGAGTTCACTACAAACTGAATTAGAATTGTATTGTTTAGTACGCTGTGTTGAATACATGACTGGAAATTTAAATAAAATATTCACAACGCAATGTATACCTAAATAGCTCTGTCTGTATTACAAGACAAAAACTTAGAGTCATTTTTAAAATACATACTTAGTACATAAAATAGGTACGTACGTATATACATAAATTGAAAAAATACATGCTTTTCTTCTGCGCTGACGGCACAGAATCTCTCTGTTCTTACAGGGTCAGTGTTGCACTCGTCCATAGGCCACGGTAACTACTTACCATCAGACTATTTCATACAGATAGTATACGGTATACAGAATACAGACAGAATAATAATTATCGTGGAAAAGTACAAGTGTTATCAATATGTGCACTTTCCATCAGGGGGGCCGTGTGCTTGTCTGCGACTTAAGTGGTATAAAAAAAACCCAAGCGTATTTCTCTATTCTATTCATCCATGCCTTTAATGCAGTGCCAATTGAAATTAAGATATGCTTCAATCAAGTAGATGACATCAGTAAGAAAAATAAAACTCCATTTAATCGAATATACATAATAATATTAAAAAATTTTTATGAATATATTGTAAAGAATTGTCTGAAATCCTATGTCTACTATCTGCTATGGTTCCTAAACTTGTTTAGTGAAGCTAAATCTGCAAGCCAGACTCTAAACTGGTATTTGTTCTAACGTGTGCAAATTCACACGTCCGTATTAAGTGAACGAACATCAATTACCAAACCAATATCCTGTAAAGTACCTACTATTGAAACTCGAATTAAATGTATCGAGAATTTATTGTAAGGTATGTAATTTGCAAATGAATTCGAGTTTCAATGGTAATTACTATACACGATCATCATTCTCTGAGCCTTTTTCAAACTCAGTTGCCTTTCCAGTCAGTAGTTAATACACCTCTGCCTACTCCTACGGGGATTTACACGCGTGAGCATATGTATGTATGTAAATGTATGTATGTTTATAGGATAGAGAATAACTGATTTATTTAACAATTATACAAGTTGTCATCTTACGTTATCTTACGGGAAATAAAAAAGACTTAATTAAAATTTCGGTGAATTAATAAATAATTCACCGAAATTTATTTAAGTCTTGCAGTTGGCTCCGAAGGTCTTGATGGGACCTATGCCCATTATTTTACGCAATGATATAAGATTACCTACAGGTAATCATATAACTATTTTGCACATAACACTGAAAGTTTCACAAAGATATTATACCTATATTAACAACATGTTGCAAGCTTCTTTTTTTTAAATTGATTTCTAAATTCAAAACGTGCAACACAAAGAAACTTTTTCATGCCATCTATAACAATTGCCTTAAAAAAGTATCACTTAGGTACTATAATATTTTATGCTCATTACGGCAAAGAAATACTTTTTTTAAGGCAAGTAATGGTGTTAACGGTATCGTAAATTCACTCACAGATAAGCTCCCCACAGAAAGTGACAGTTTCATCACTTTCCATGATACGATCTTCATCTATAACCCTTTTATGTAATGAACCGATTTCCTTGAAGTCGAACTGCTAATATAACCTATCTACCAATTAGATGATGTTTTAACATGGCTATGTGAAATATCTGTCAATTGATATACATATTTATAGTGCGTAGTAAAGATAACGTAAGATGACACGCAATAGGTTGGCTATAAAACGTGATTTATGACCAAATTAAGGTTTATTTGGAGTACCTAAACCTTAATTTGGTCATTTATTTGGAGTAAATGTTCTTTCGCTCATCACAAAGGAGGAAATTCACGAGCAACTCGATATGACGAGTGTAAAGGAAGAAGTCTCAAAGACAAGAAGACTCAGAAACCGTGCTAATGCTCTGGTAACAAAGCTACTAACACATAGCTACAACAAGCGCCTCAATAGAAAAGATCGGCTTATCGGCAAAGATCTTGTCTCTTGAAGTGAAGTGAAACCTTTCACCATATCTACTAAAGCCAAAGGCTGATCTGAGATCAGCCAATTCATTAATTGAAATATAAAAAAAAATTTGGAGTAAAAAATCTGTGATATCTAGATTCTAGAAAATTCAAGTAGACCTACGAGTGATCTTGATTTAGTTAATATCTTTCATCCTTCTCAGTTCAACACTATAGCACAGGACAGATGACTATAGTTACAGTAGTTATAATTATTTATTGAATAAAAATGTATGTTGCTAAAGGCACAACTCGAGAACGACTCGATCGATTCCGCAATTTGTTTTCTGTATATTTCACAAATTCCACGGCAGGTTTAAATAAAGGTCACGGGAATGGGAACAGAATCCACGGGCATAAGCTAGTTATGAATGAGATTGATAAATATGACTGATGAAATCATCTCCTTGATTCTGTACTTTTTGCTATAATCACCATTAAGTAATAGGGTAGGTTGTACGTTAATTTAGAAGAAAAAAAGCGAATGTCGAGTAACCACGGTAACATGATGACTGAAGTCGACGAGTGAAAATAAATTTGGTTCAGTTGAGTGTAATCAGAGTTTTGGGTTACAGCCTGGGAATCACGGCACGCACCTAAGTGTCGCATGTGCGTAGAAGTGTGTAAAATTTACATCCTGTAGACAACCTAAGTATATTTTTTATTATAAGGCTTTGTGAAAGCGGTGTAAGAACTCTATATAAATGGTGAAGAGCGAATATTTTCAAAATGGAAACCGGTGGAAAATAGTTCTTACATAACATAACATAACATAAACTCACGCCTGTATCCCCGAAGGGGTAGGCAGAGGTGTAGGCGATCTAATTATCAAATTTAAACATCTCTACCATCTATGCAAAGGGACGTCGGCAGAAATCGGATTATACGGACTTCTCGCCCCTGCTATCTACATGCATCTTTTATCCTGATTAAAATTTTACAATAAAGTATTATAACCTTTTTTGACCTTGACCTATGGATTCGCTACTGTTTTCAAATATCATTATAATAAGAGCATTATGTAGTGACAATAAAATTAAATAAAATTATCTGAGATCCTACAGTCCCGGGTCCTTTAAGCGTAACATGGTACGTGTCTATAATGGTGACCCTGTTTTCCGAGATTTTGCCTTCAGCTTACCATCAGGCGAGGAAAGGTCAAATTGGCGTGTCCTACATAAAAAAAAAGATTTGATAATATTATAATTATTTTCCTCGAATTACGATTAAATCGATGATACCTACTACAGTAATGTATAAAAATTGTATTTTCCCAAAGTTGTATAAAATATATACGGAATTCGTAAATGCAAAGATACGGAATATTAAGTAAGTACTCTTAGATATCTAAAACGTAATGCATTAGTTTTGCATTACGGATTAGGCAGCTATCAAATAACCTTCACATTCTTGTAAAAATTCAAACGGTTCGTGAAAATTCAAACTAACGAAAAGACTTTATAAGATAACGTACTATTTACGTATACTAGTATGGTACTAATTAGGTACAGTCCGTACATTCAGCATCAAAATCGATCTTGACTGGCAGGGTATTCAAAAAGATTTTATTGCCTTGATATTAAAATCTTTTTATGTACTTTGCTGGTCAAGTACAATCTGATGTTGACTGTACTATGTTATAGTACATTATGGTACAAGTGAGCAACGTTGGTGATTACCGCCGAGGCGCCATTGAGACCCGAGCCGCCAGGCGAGGGTCTTAAGACAGCCGAGGACGGTAATCATCATGCTCACACGTGCCATACGACGTTTTACAACACACTTGCGAATAAAATAATACTACAAATACTAAATAAACAATACTACAAATTAATTCGTTTTCCTATGCGCGCGCATTTAACAATGGCGGTCGACCATATTTAAAAAAAAATGAGGGTTGAACTTAACTTTTTTTTACTCTGTTTTTTTTTCTGTACTTAGAGAAAAAAAAAAGTTAAATTTGAGCGAAAATTTTGTTTATTACACAAGTATTACAAGTTGAAATTATTTATTTAAATACGAAAATGCATCATATGACCATACAATAGGCGTATTAATTTATTCGTACTATTAAACACGTTATTTTTTGTATCAAAACTTTTTTAAGAACATAGACAATTATAGACACTTCCTATAAAATTTAAAAAAGAATCTATAACTCACTTTTGTGAATAATAGTAATGAAAAAGTCACAGTTTTATAATAGGTGTCATTCCGTGCTTAATTGCGGTAAAATAATATCACTGTTATGAGCAGGTGTGTTGTAAAATCATTTTTTTAAAATCAATATCCCGAAATGTCTCGGCACTTTCTCCACTGTTTTTGACACAACTTTTAAGCAACATTTGGAGTAGTTAGGTTCAGTTATCATAGATTAATTTTGACCCACAGCCAACTTTAATACACTCATTAATAACTCTTCAACTGTAGATTTTTCTTTGTATTCATTCCGTCAACTGACTTTACCCCGCGGGATGGTAACAAGCTAGAGTAATGTCCAATGGTTACGGGCCACAATTTCAGATACCATCAAACCTAAAATGTTGGTCGCTATCTTGACGACATCGACACACTCACAGACACGTATCGGAGTTTCATGTTGTCGAAGTAAAATCTTGTCATAGAAGGATTTGTCGGAATTCAGTTTGGGACTCTCAGCCTATACATGGCTCGAGTTAACAATAGTGCCCGGAATACGGCAAAAGGCTCACCCCCTATTACGTGGGATCTAATACATTGATTGGTAAAATGTGGGCGTTAATTCACTTGCCTAACCCTTCGGGGATAATGATTGTATGTATGTATGTAAGATATTATAGAACAGTGGCATCGAGCCGCCGTCATTTCACTTCTAACTTTGTCAGTTTGTCGCCATACATCGGACAGTGAACAATCAATGGTAATGTAAACAGTCGGTGTTTGTACAGTACAACCCGTGTATTTGCACAGGCGTGGCGGTAGGTACATGGTATGTAGACATTGACGAGTAGGTATGATATCGGATTTAACTGCCAGTGCTGAAGGGATGACATCATTTATTAAAAAAAATGTCTTTCTCGAGGTGAAACAGAGACCCTAGACAATTGGCAATTCGTTGGCCGGCATATTGCAGATTAGAATGACTAATTTATGGAACTTGATATTTTTTGACACTTCTTGTCTAGAGGGGTGCATACCTGTCTAGCTCAATGGAAAGGATACGTAACTGTGTGCATATAATTATGTAAATAAGAGTCTATTGTGATCGTCCAAGAACATGACTTTTAACCGTGATAGTCCCTTTCTAAAAGAAAATCCTATGACCTATGAGCTATCCTGATAGAGTATACCTCCTAGAAAAGGAATACCAAAGGTTAAAGTCCTTTCAGTTCTGGATATTATTGACTTTTTCCAAATTAAATACAGGAAAAGTTAGCTTAGTATAGTTATAGTCTGATTGACAATGTAACATATTCAGCACTTTATCGGTAAGTGAAGCCTACAACCATAATATCTAGTATATAAGAAAATAATATTATATTCAAATTCAAGGTTCTGATGGCTATGCTTTAGGTTATGTATTCGATCAGGCACACGCTACGTGTACCTACTGCAATGATTAAGTAACTGTTATATTAGATAATACTGCATTTGATTTCACCGCCTCGGCGTGCAATGATAAGAGAACATAAATATCGAATGAGAAAAAAATATAATCTCATATATCTGCATACTTTCGGTACCTTTCAACGATGTTTATCCTTATCGTCGTACCACAAATCTATACGACAGTGCCCCGAAGGTAAAAATTATGCGAAAATTTTGGTTTAAAAAAAGATTGCGAGCAAGTAATGCTCGAAAAGGAGACGGCGAAGTGGAAACGCAGGAGACCAGCCAACCGCGCGGCCCGCGACGTACGGAGGCAGGTTGCGCGTCGGAGGTAGCAGAATGACCTTCGTCCCCCATGAACCGTTCCCGGCGGCTAGATGACTCCGTGGTCCCCACACCCGATGAGCGCCAGCTTGAAAGAGATGGCCCTGGCAGGTCCTGGCATCCTGGCTACTCTAATGGGGTAGCAGGTCTAGGATCCTGGCATTTATGCCAGGATTTATCTTTCGCTTCTACTTTCATAATTTACTTTTAATGCGTTTAAATTAACTTCAATGTTAACATCTAATGAAACATTACCAATAACGATTATAATGTATTAGAAAGGGACAATAAACCCAGAATAAGTTGGAAATTCGCGGTAATGAATGGCAGACAACGTTATAAATTACACAGTGGCACAGAAAACCTAATAGCGGTTGTCAATTTGTCAAATATTTGATCCAATGTGTGATTGAAAATTGGATATCACATATCCTGATTCTCATACGAGATTAGACTCTTTCAGACGAGTGCATTTTGAGTGCATGTTAGTTTAAAAATTACAGTTAGAATCTAGTTTCGGTTTAGTTGATGGACGAATAGAGTTCGCGTGTAAAACTAACTGTACTTAGTATTTTTTTCGTTACTGTAAATAGGTGCGATACTGAAATTTAGAATCTGAAACTTAGTGTCTGAAATTAGAACACCCAGAACTCCATACAAAATGGTTATGGCGATTCTATAAGCGGTAACTTTTTTTTCTATCGATTCGGTTCTGAAAATTTTTTACCCGTTGCCTGGAAAAAAATACAAAAAAAAATGAATATGAATATTTGCACTGAGCAGAAATCAAAACCACAACCCCTCAAATGTTAGTAGTCGCACGCTCTACTGCCCCACCACACACATCTACAAATATTTCTTCAACTCCCAAAGAATTCAATAGGAATGTTGCATCTTGCATCTGGCCAGATGGTGAAAGGTTATCTGCCAATAAATACTCGCGGCTAGAATAGTCACTCGTGCTGCGGTGACATTACCGTTCCCATCGCGTGGCACCGGTGGTCCCATAAAACCAGACGGCTGCTTCACTGGTACCAGTGTAATCAATTATTTTTATTAGATTATAAACCGTCAAATCGTAATTTTCGATAGTAAAGTTTCAATGACTTAGAATGTATTAGAAGAAGAATTGACTGTGTGGTTACCTTACCGTGCCTGTTGTTTCCCGGTGGAGTACAATAGGGCCACCCCATCTCTTCTTCTGGGTGTAGTAGAAGGCGAATAGGGCATAGGGCTGTTCTCCATTTGATAGTAAACATACATCCCATGAATAAGTGCCCGCTTGACGGGAATAGACTAGTTGCCGATATGTGGATGATAATACACCTCTGCCTACCCTTTCGGGGATTTACAGGCGTGAGTATATGTATATATGCATGTATCTTGACCTCAACAGTCGCAACAGAAACGAGACACAGGCGCATGCGGATTGTTTTGATATAACCTATGAATGGTAGATTTGAGCTCCGCCAAGACAGCCAAAAACGCGTTTTGAGATCAAGATATATACCGATAGCTATACTGCTTGTATGTCTATATGTTTTTTAAGAGTAGGTATATAATTGTAGCCGGAATTACTACTAGTTTCGGTCACGGACAATGATTACTAAGTAATAAGCAACTGAAACGTCGGAAAGAAATAGCGATTGAATCTATTAAAATAAGTTTTATTTCAATATTACTTATTAGTTATTTGTAGTATTCATATATTTATAGTTGAGTAGGGTAGCCAGAGCTCACTGGAGAGGGTTTATGCTAATAGTGGGTATTCCCAATTTAGTATTCCAAAGGCTTGTATAGCTTGTCTTCTGCGCTGATGGCACAGAATCTCTCTGTTCTTACAGCACGAGTGTGACTCCCCTAGTGTTGCACTTATCCATAGGCCACGGTAACCACTGTCCATTAGATGGACCGTGTGTTTTTCTGCGACTTGAGTGCTTAAAAAAATATGATATTCACATCATCAAAATTCAACGAATATTACAAAATGTTATCAATTTACTCGTACGTAATAAGTTCCAATCGTTACACAAATAAGTACATAGAAATAAAAAAAAAATCGTAACTACGTTGTTGACTGTCCACATTTGACATTCAAACTAAGTGACTTTTAAAAGTCCGTACACACCTGTTTATTTCTGTACCTTACTGCTTACCGACTACAGATAATATATTAAATATTTTACTATCAAGTGCTCAAAGTAAATATCAGATAGGTCTTATGTTGGTTTTTTGTAGATTAACCACCGATCGAGACCGCCTTCGTGTTAAAAGGTCGATACCCCCGAAGCTTAAACAAATATTTGTATTCAATTATAGGAAATTATATTTTTTATTGGAGCTGTACTTGGAAGGGTTATTTAGGACTTATATTTACTTACAATATCATTTTTTTTAAATAAAATAAAATCTGTTTATCACGAACCTAAGTGTTGGTTTTGGTTACTAGTAGGTATTCCCGCTAACCCCTCCAGCCCCCCTAGACAAGTAGAAATTCGTTGGCCGACGTATTGTTGAATAGAATGACGAATGTATGGCATTTGACTTTTATGACATTACATTGACGGCTGTCATATACGTCAAAACCTATACATTCGTCACGCTGGCCAACGAATTACCATTTGTCTATGGATTCCTCTACGAGTGGTTTCGACAAGGGAATCAATAATATTTGATTTCCTACAGTAGTATTTTATAAGAACCGAGATGCTATATCTCAGCTCTTAAAAAATACTACAATAATAAATTACCTACATTCGTTATCGCGCATACCAAAAACATTTCTGAAGAAAATTCTTACATAAAATTAAGATTTCTTTAAAAATAAATCATTAACAAAAACATTCTCTAAGAAAAGATTCACAAAATGATATCATAATAATATATACCATCCCTTTTAAGCGGTACTCTTTGAAGTTTAGAGTCCCGATACAAACAGTTTTTTGAAATAAAAAAATGTTTATCTTTTTTTAAGCTACCTGTAACCCAAGATAACACACAAAGCCTTGATACCGTTACAAAAGATACCGAAAGAAATGGTATATTATTTGTAAGCACTTGAAAACAATTCAGAAACATAGTTAAAAAAAAAAAAAAAAATTGTTTATCTGAGCCGTAGCGGTAGAGTGCTACGTCGTAGGTCGTGAGTTTGATTCTCGCTTGGTGCAAATTATGTATACATGCATATTATGTGTTTCTCATCATCACATTTATAATATTAGTAGGACATCTAGTTAATGGTTTAAGATCTATACTCGTATCGTATGTTATATTATTCACAATTTTTACTTCATTTACGATGAAAACGACAGTTCTTACACTTAATGTCTCCAAAACATAGATTCATGGTAGCTATTTATTATTATGATAATAACTAAAAGAGATAAGATAAGATACTCGTAATAAATGTATTTTTACATCCAATTCTTAAACAATTCTAAAATCGAAAACGCTTTCGACGGATACTTATTTCAAACTATACCTTTCTCGATATTTCTGTGTAATTATTAATCATTCTCAAATAATTAATCGTGATGTAAAAAGAAAATTACAAATCGTCTTAAAATTGACACGACAGTTAGTAGATAATAATTTTGTCTGTCAACTGATTTTTTAACTTTTTTTAGGAAATTTACGTTCAAAATAACTATACGATTTTTTACTAAATCGAATATTAAAAGCGACATTGATAGGATCTTACTAAACTTGAATAGGTAGGGGGGGGGGGGGAACAGTACTGACGGTGGAGGTGAGCGCTGATGCATCAAGCGGTGGCCACCCTAAACCTACATCTGGGTCGCAAGTCCCAGTCGCCGTCATGGTGTTCCTCTCTGATTACGCTATGGACCTGGCGACCGCATGGTGAATCCATGGAGTGCTGAGAATCGAATCTCTGAAGTAAAAACATCTTTAGGCACGTTGGGCATTATTGACTTGGATGAATGCATGAATATGAATATTTGCATTGGTATGGGTGTTTTCTATGTATAATATGTAGGTATGTATTTACAAAAAAAAAATGTATCTATGTATGTTTATCCGCATTCTAGAACCCATAACACAAGCTAGTTAAGCTATGCTTACTTTGGGTCTAGATAGCGTTGTGTAGATTGTTGTACAATATTTAAAAAAAAATGTTAATTTTGAGATGGGAAAACCCCATAGAACTCGCGATACTGTTACCGTTACCGACACCTATATGCATAAGCACTACTTATATTGGTCTTGTTTACACGAGAGTTGAGTTTACCCCTCTACCGGCACTCCCGGAGTGCCACTTAATTTTTAAACTAGGACTAGTATGGTAGGAGGCACATTTAGTATAAAGCACCGATTGTTAGTAGTATACATAGGTACCTTCAATTTTTTTTACCCCCATAAGAAAGATGCAACTCTTATTATTATAACTACAATAAATATTTTAGAAAGCAATTTTTTCGTCGTCCCAACCCGGTAAGAAAACATTTTCGTCGGCATCTCATTTGTAGCGTTGATAAACGGAATTTTCCAAAAACTGTTCATTTATGTTTATTATCGATACCATATGAAATACAAATATTTACTTAGTTAACACTACTTGTAGGCTACACACATCAACGAATATATAGCTTAACAACGTGGGCGGAATAAACGGTTTACTTTTCACACAAAACCCAACATTAGGGTGTATATCATCAGCATACTACGTCGCCTCTACGGAATTTATAGCCGTACTTGTCATAAAACAGATACGTGATAGAAAAAATAAGAGGACGACTCCGGTGGGTCGATCGTATCATACTACTCATATCAACATATCCTTGATCCTTGCGTCACCGTATCAACAAAGCGGTGCCCACGCGCTAATGTATTCAACGCGGCGATTGATGAAGTATAAAATTTCTTAGTACCGTCTCACTCACAATGGAATTATGATAATTTATCGGTTGGCTTGTGCCGGCCGAGTGTGTGGGAACGCGCGCGGCACGGGCTTTCCCACGAGGCCGAGCTACGACGAAGAACGTCTCATTGGCTGTATAGAGAAGCGTCGCTTACGCTGTTATCCGATCGCGTGTCAAACAACTTCTAGTGCCGATAGGACGTAAGTACAGAGCGGTTTGCGACGAGCACCGTTCGTAGCCTATTCTTAAAGCGCTGTTGACACTTAAGACGTTTTGCCGTCTAGCTACCTAAGACAGAATTGGAGTAAGTAGCGTCACGCGGCTTCGACCGCACAATGGGTCGATGTCGAGTCGACTAGCGGTGCTGGGAACAAACTCACACCTTCGCAAGGTGATAGTCAATGTTATTATTTTGAGTGACTAATTAGGAGGTATCATGTTTTTCATCGTTCAAGGATGTGTTGACGTTGAATACTTAATTCACGTCATGTACGGATTAGAATTGAATAATTAGATTATTCATTTGTAGATTACGAAACATATTTGTCAGAGGCTAATAGTTCTGTCAAATGTATTTAATCATGAGAACGTTTATTAATATAGTACCTACCTACCTTTATTTCCATAAAAATCTTACCTGTCGAAGTATTCATACATATTACAGTGATAAATGTATACAACACAAAATAAAATACATAGAAATATTTTGAAATGTGACTTACATTTTTTATGTCCTTGACGGGCGAATGAGTTCCGTTTGCCGTAAAATTGCAATAGGTTGAGTTGAGCGGCAACAATTTCCGAAGTAGGACACAAATAATAATTAATAACAGCGGTAAGCAGTAAAAAGTGCGACAGTAATAATTTCTATTCGTCAGTCTGTCTGTGTGACCGACGGAGGCGATAACACGCCTCGTGTCGCCGCGAACCTGCGCCCGCACCGCCACTTAGACAGGGTTGTCACAACATCACTTATAGTAATAAAATAATATTTATTATTATTTGAAATAGTTATTGCAATATTTGCAATTAGAAATAAATCTATCAATGCTATTATGGTGCAATGTTGGTAGTGCAGCTGTAGCGACTACTATATGCATAGCAACAGAGAAGCTGGATTGAACTTGGGAATTGACCAAGTTGGCTAAAGTATTATCAGATTGGGTATTCTTTTAAAAAATAAAATCTTTTTATAGAACAAACAATGCAATCATTGGGATACCCATAGCAAATTTCAGCTAAATCCGTTCAGCCGTTTTAGCGTGATTGAGAACAAACATGCGAACATCTTCGCAAACTTTCACACTTATGCCATTAAGGCGCATAATAATAAGAAAATATTAAATTTAACGGTATCCATTGACAGAGGTTTAATTCATCGCCACGAGTCGCTTTCAAATAATAATGAACGTTGTGACGTCACTGTGCATTATTGGTGCGCAAATCAAGGGGAGCATCTTGCCGTGCGTCTGCCTAGGTTCGGTAAGGAGGGTGCGGCGTGGGAACGCGTGCTGGCCAGGTGCCATCAGCTGAGACCCTTACAGATTTTAAGGAACAGCTGGTAGATCGTAATAGCTTCAGTTTAAGAAAAATAATACTAAATTACATTGTAATGTGAATAAAATATAATTTTTCATAAAAATAAAAAAAATATTGAGAGAATTGAAAAATTCCTTCCTTTTTGGAATTTGTTAGAAATATATTAAACCATTCTTGGATAGTAATTAATATAATTATATTACTTATTCTTAATTGCTTCCCACTGAAATAGTACGGTGTCTAGAAAAAGTAAATAATTTTCAGCAATAGGTTAGTAGCTAGCAAATGCTGAAAATCATTAACTTTTTGTGAAATCATTAAATTATGTGGAACTGAAAATATGTCTGATGCAATTTTATTAAGACAGTTTTGATTACTGCTTTAGGCATACGGACGGCAGCATACATTTAAAGTATAAATCGTTGGATGACTTGGTAAGACTACAACAATTAAGTAGTATCCTCTGATTTAAAATATAATATTGAAGATAATGATTTGTTTTATGTGATGTCTTTCTTTCAATACGTATAGAGGAACACTATTTGGTTAATATTCAAAATAGAGTATTTAATATGTTTAATAAATAAATAGATAATATATTCCAAAATATCAGAATCCTATACGTAACACTTTACAACCATTATCATTTACTCACAATTCAAAAATACAAAATGTACCGTTATTTTTCAAAACCAAAAATTTTAAAGTCAAAATAAATAAAATATATTTTCCTTGCGTGCCATCCCTCTTTTATCACGGGCGTTTTGCCACAATCGGTGTAGGGCGCATAAAAGCGGCTCGACGGGCGGCGCGCGCGCCATTCGCTCATAGACCGTCGCGCGCGCACCAATGATTCTTCCCGCCCGTACTATGTCGCCGCCGCACGGCGCTTTTCACCCGCCAGCGCACGCGCAACCCGATGAAGAACCCGTATCCCGCACATACCAATACAGAAAAGTTATGAAACCAATGCTTGAAAGGAAACGCAGAGCTCGCATCAACCGCTGCCTCGACGAACTGAAAGACCTTATGGTTACCGCTTTACAAGCAGAAGGAGAAAATGTCTCCAAACTTGAAAAAGCAGATATCCTGGAACTCACCGTCCGACACCTCCACAGCCTCAAGAGACGGGGACAGTTAGTGTTGAAACCAGAAATGTCTTACGCCGAACGCTTTCGTGCTGGATTTACTCAATGTGCTACAGAAGTGTCACAGTTCATCGCAAATGCTACGTTAGCCGCAAACGCAATGCAGCGGCAGGGTCCTGTCGATCCTCAAGCTGGTGCGAGGTTGCTGCAGCATTTAACCAATTGTATAAGAAGATTGGAGAATCCTCAAGTGGTACAGCCTCAACCAGTTGTGCCTAACGGTGTTACCAGGCCAACGCCGCTGCAGCCGATTGCTCCTGGACATCCCCAGCAACAGGCTCCTATCCAGAGGACAATGCTTCCAGACCGAGTGATGAAAAGGCTGGCCGAGCCGATGGATTCAGAAGCAACGCTAGCAAAGCGCGCGTATGCACCGCCTTCGCCACCGCACAGCCCCGCCTCCGAGTCAGACTCCGCCCAGTCGATGTGGCGGCCGTGGTGACCCTTCTCCTCATGATGCATGCTTAAGGACCGTGTGACTGCAAATTCCATATCATATTTGCTAATACTCCACACAAGACTGTTGCCAGTTGTTGTTGTTGAAAGTTTGCCGAAAATTGAGGACTTGGGATAAAAAAATTGCGATTGTGTATAACTCTAATGTAACGTGAGGAGGTAGATACCGTGTGATAATCAAATATTGTTGTTTGTTTTTATTAACGTTCCTAGAACTGATGTGTGTTAACGAAGTATGGATTCTCCTGCTCGTTTTGCTTGTTGAAGTTGTGTTTTTATTAATTTAATAAATTAAGGTTTTTGTTCAATATCTGTTATTTTTATATTCCTAATCAACGTCTTCCGCGAAAGCGTTTACAATAAGAACCATAGTGTATGTAGCACCTAAGAATTCTGTGATAAATAGTTTCTCTGATAGGAATTGTTAGGTTATGAGTAGGTGATGACTATAAGATAATAGTGAATAATGGTACAGACAATAAACAAATTTTGTAATAATATTTGTTTTGTTTCGCACCCATGCATAATTTATTTATTTAGAACAATTCTATTCTATATATTTATACATTTATGTAAAATATATATATTAATGTATCGACATGAGGGTAATTGAAAGTTGTTCTGTAAACAGAACTAACTGCACTACGTATCTACTGATGTCAGTGGCTATTTAGAACAGAAGCACCTGAATATCCACTAATGTTAGAAGTTGATGCGAAGACGAGCCTTGAGGAGTGTCAATGATCCGAATGATCGCTAACCTTTTCAAACCTTCTCGCTTTAGGAGATATTTCGTCTCCTAATGCGTGTTCTATCATTATCAAAATAGTTTGTGCTCTGAGGCATCGTTCGACATGATGCGGTAAGTTTGCACTGCCGCGCACACGTCTTAAGTAATAAGATAGGATTCATCTTCACGCTATAACATCAGGATGATGAAATACTGGAAAAAGTTCCTTGTGTGAACTCTTTGGAACTCTATGACATAGCTGCTATAGTTTTTCCAAGTGAATACAGCTTGGTATTCTTCAACAAGGACTTTACAGGGTTAAACAGGTGGGTGTGACATGTAATTTCCGGTTGCACCCAAGGCCTTCACTTCGGAACCTGGGGTCTACTTACTTTTTCTACTGATTTGGATACAGTTTTTTTGGAACTACTGTAGTTTGACCTCTCCAATTCCGAGAGGAAAACCTGGGTTAGAGCGTTATCCGTCAATCAGAAGTTGTACCGGCTTCCAGGTGAGGTTACCTTGACCTTGACCCCAAAGGTTTTGGTGGCACCAGTGGCTAAGGTTGGAAATTTTACAAAAAGAAGTCGGTGAAAAGGAATCGGGTTACATAAACTCCTCACTACTGGGTGGTACCATATACACCATAGGCTTCGGTGAACGCTTTCATTCAGGTGGACACTATATGTACTTTGGTTGTCACTTTAATCGTATTAATAAAATATTGACACAATACTCAGATCTTATCTCCAACCAATTGTAAAATTTCCGGGACTATAGGTACTCGTACGTACGTTTTATTAACATGAATTAAAAAGTTAGTTAATTGATATTGCATTTCAACACGCAATATTTTTTTCATTGCATAAAGAAAAAAATAAAACACAAGCTAAAATATCTCTTAAACTTTTTCGAATAACTTTCAAATTCATTTCATCAGATCTTATTGCATTTCTTAGTATTATAATGAAATCTTCTAAGTGCTGTTTAATGAAATATTCAAGTCAATTTCTTTGTATTGTGTTTGGTTCACACGGTGTCCGATGACCGTGCTCGGCTCTTCATTACTTAAGTAGCTTACACTATTGTAATAGGTAATGCCTGGTACGGAATAACATGATTTCAACACTCGAGTTTGTAAGTACAAAATGAGTACACACGTCATTAAAAAATTGCAGCAGTGACAAAAAAACTGAACGATTGGTAGTATTACAAAGAAGTCAATGACGGTATCTCCCGTCCCAAATTGAGCAGTCGGACTGGGGAAGTACCACCTCCCCTACTTGAATAGAAGTCAATGACTCATGAATCTGAATGATTATTTATCTAGAGCTTCTGCTTCATGCAGCACAAGCAATATCCAAATATCTTAATCCTGAAACGGCTGAAAAGCCTACCCTTTTTCAAATATATGGGCGTGAGCATGTAGTATGTGTAATTCTCATTTCCAATTAACCCATTTATACTAAAGCGTGAAATTTTCACCTAATTGTAACATGGGCGTAAAATAGTTTTAAAATTTGGTTAGGTTATCAAATTAGCTGTGTCTTTTAGTTAGTAGCACAACAATGGAGCACATTAATGTACCGCTAGGTTCAATCACGCGATTCAATTTTACCGAAAGAAAGACAAACGAAGACTCCACACCTTCTCGTGCTACTAATGTAACAAACAAGCGAACGGCTCGCTTGGCTTGGCTTGCTTGAAGAGAGGTTACCACTTGTGTATTCCTACCAACAGAAGATAAAAGAAAAGCATCGCTTAGAGCACTCTCATGATCATCATCACAATGTTAGTGTCGGTTACATACTGCATCCAAAGGTTGCGTTTTAGAACCCGGGGTCAAGTCTTCTTTTATCGTGTGTTTTGTGGGAGTGACTACCGTCGAACCACTTTACTCCGTGAAGAAAACTTGCTTTAAAGCCTCGACCATCAATGGATAGGTCCATTAGTGGTCCTTTACGATATCTACCATTTTTTGGCCCGTCTAACGACCAATAATGTGCATGAAATGGCAGTTCTGCTTTTCCAATATTTCAGCAATTTCAAGAGACAACAACTTTGAACAACTCCCAGAGCCCTCTGTTCTCAAGTACTCAAGTTAAATATTTAAAAAAAGCTTGCTAATTAACGATTTATAAAACAGGATTCTTCAAAAAGCTCACTACTATTTTAGAAGAAGCGATTGCAGGCTTTGGGTGCGCATGAGCATAGGAATTAGTTCTGTACAACGTAATTGGAACATTCGGAACGCGCTTGCGTGAGCGCAACCGTGGGAAGCACCCGGTGAAAATACTACGGATCGCCGCAATTTGGGATTTAGTTACGGCAGTACGTCAGCTTTTTTGGTACCAAAATGATAAACAAGTTCGACTCTTGGTGTATAAGTGATATTTTGAATTTGTTTCAGTGGAGAATTTGATGGTTGTTATAAAGGTATTGTGCAAAATAGTGGTATTTATTAGGATAAGGTTTCTGTAGCGGCGACCTAAAACTGGACGGTAGGTAGGTACAGTGGTCTCCAGAAGAGGCTGCACCATTTGAAACTAAAATTGTATGAAATTTGACATTTAACATGGCTTTTCTTTAAAATATCTTGTTTTTCAAAGTCGTGTTTCAAACTTTCTCAATTGAAGCAACTAAGTAAATTCAAATTATACTAGGTCTAGGAGGTCTAGGACTTTAGGACCCTGAATATGTCAAATCTGATGTATAATTGGTTTAATATATCCATTCTGCAAACTGAGTGATTCCTTTCTGCATAAATAGTTACGGACAACTTATGTACTCGTATAATCGGTACGAACTTGTAACTAAGGATGTCCTTTCAATTAACGTACACGTCGATGTGCTCACGCGCAGGAAGTGATGTGAAAGTATTTCAGCGTGAATTCTAGCGGCTAGTTCTAGCGAACATTACCTGTAATCACTCTAGATAGATAGTAAATGTCAAGGGGAATGTATCGTGTGACTATTTTTAATTAACGATATCCGGCTAAGCTGGATAGAGATTGCTTATATTATTGCACCTCGTATTGGTATATTGTGTGAAAATACTTAGGGTAATTAAATTGCTTTTCATAATGTTTTATTTAACTTGCAATGTATGCAAACTCGGGTTAAAATTTAAAAATTTTGAGAAGATGTAAAAATGGTTCCTGGTAAGTAGAAGTCAAGTGCCACCTATATATCCAACTCTTCACGTAGGGGTCATAGATAACTAAGAGATAGTGTTCATCAGATAGTAAACATACAGTTCATAAAAATCCGATAATAAAGGCAATATATTTTTGTTCGAATCGATTTACAAAGAGAAAAGAGAATCGACTTCGGGCGGGATTCCAACCCGCGATCTTTCCCTTACAGGGGGAATCTCCTTTCTCTTTGTAAATCGATTTGAACAATCAGCATAATAAATGCTTCAATCATTCAATATATTATGTTTGCACCACCAGACTAAAAACATATCATCTGTTCTGTGCTGAAAATATGTTTTAGGAAATTAAGGTGTTAAAACGGACTTTAGGCGGTTTGGTTTGATTTTCATCTGACTTACATTTGAATTAAATTAATAATTACTTTCAAGTGCTAGTGAGTGGAGGCTTTCTGTTTAATTATGTGTCAGTTATTACATTAAGAAATAAATTGCTAATTCAGAAACGTTCGTCTGTATTTAAACATTAATTCATATTTACAATCTGTCACTAGTTATACCACAGATAAAATATGTAAGTTACTTACGCAAAAGTGTTATTTATTAACACCTTTCTAACACGTTGCACTGAAAGCGTGTGATACCAGCTGATATATTACATCATTACGATTAGAACTCCAAGTAATTGAAATTTTAAATGAGATCTCATAAATAACCCATCCTTTAATCATAAGTAGAAAGTATTTTTCTTAATTTGTATGCAAATTGAATTTGAATTGCGAACGTAAAATGTAAGGAGGTATGTAATGTAGTTTGGCGTACGCCGGGTTTAGACGGTAAGAGAGTTCACGGAGACAAACGCAGACACGGACGGTTTACTATGGCTCCTCTACACGTAGACAGATTCATCTGCAGATGACATCGGCGGACGCGTCCTCTACTAACATCCGCAGATGAATCTGTCTACGTGTAGAGGCCCTCAAACATGTCTGCAGTGTAACGGACAAGTCTCTTTCCACGGCGCATAGTCCACGAAATCACGCACTTGTCTGTAAAATCGCAGGTCGTGGAAAGCGGCCCTTACGCTGCCAACATCACAAGAGCAATTCTCATATTAATCTAAAATAAAATAGGCTCCAAAAGTACTCGTAGCTACCTTTCGATTTATTAACATTCATAGCTGGCACCCTGGATCCTGAAGTTCACTCTCCTAAGCTTTTTCCTTCCGATATGACTGACGACTAATCTTGGTTTTTACGAGGCCAACTGCCGCCTAAGCCTTTTGTTTAAGCTATTGCATAGCTTCTACCGCGGGCCTTGAGCGTGGAGACCGAATCCAGAAATTCCGTAACGAAAAAAACCTAACACCCCCCACTCCGAGCTCGCACGAATCGAGCCGAGCTGCTCCGAAGTAGCTCCGCTTAACGTAAGTAATTATAATTGCATAAGTTGATAAAAAATGCTATGCAATAGCTTTACCGCGGCAGTCCCCGAGTGCCACTCGTCTTTTTTTTATACCACTTGACTTCTATACGACTTTCACAAGACAATAGAACTGTCATCTAGAATATAATCTGTCCTCAGATCTAGTTCTAAATCGTGATTCAGGCCTGAGTTCTGGAATACGGGCCTACTGTAACTCGGTTGAACTTCGATATGTTCCGTGAAGCGACTGCCATTTGACCTTTACACAATAGCATCAGTATCATTATCATTTAAATAATTGTTCGCAGTCGTATCCGAGGCTTTTTTTTCTTCGGAGACCGAGTTCCGCTAGAACTCCCAACCCCAGCAAGAAAACCTACTCTAATCATATTTGGGTTAATTAGTTTATTCCGGTTACAACACCTTTTAAAACAAGATTAAAACTGACCATACAAAAGAAATTATTCATAGTTAATTTCAATTTGTAGTGAATAATAACTGTTCAATTTACATACACATTTAAATATTTCTACGGTACCGTTAGCCATATGAAAAATTCACAAGCATTCGAACAATATTGGCCAGAACAAAAAGCCTTCGCTGTAATAAAATTTTGCATAGCCCGTAGCCCGACTATTTACAGTCCAGTACTGTTAGGTTACAATAAAATGTTAGACAAATTGTCGGGTCGGCGACAGTAAAGGTCTCTGCCGACTGGCGGTTTGTTTATAGCCCTTGTAAAGTCAACGAAAATGTGGGTTCATAAAAACAACAATGAACTAAGTTAAATGTAATTATTGATGTTTATCGAATAATGAATTTGAAATAAACGTTTAATTGCTTTTATTATTGTAGGTATTATTGTCGGTAGGTATTTATCAGTAAATAATTATTACTAATTTAATTAATTGATTTTTAATTTTAACCAACGTCAATCAGTCAATCTCGTAATAGTGACTTGACGATTAAGCCAAATATAATTTTTATAAAATATCATCCTGCAACACCCTGCTAAGTGGTAAAATGCTAGGTAGATGCAGTTCAAATGAGAAGGACCACCATTCCAGATGCTTGAATATGCTTAGTTAACCCTTTTTAACGATAGAGACATTAGTTAATACGATTAATCTATTAGGTATGAATTTTCAGATCGACATTTTTCAGATCTGCTTAGAAATGTTTTGATCAACTTCATGTTTGTTATAATATCGACCGCTGCAGTTGGTCCCACGATTGTTTGAAGCTTGAAACACGCATCACGTATCATAAGCTCCGTTGCGCTTGCGGTCATGTCATGACATGTCTCGTACTTCGGCATTAGTGTAAGCGTTGATTATTGCTGATGCTGATGTTACTGGTGTTGATATTCGCTCCAGCAAAATCAGCATCTAGATAGGAACAGACGGCACAGGAACAATGAACGTATATACATACAATATCATATTCATAGTGGTGGACCTTATCACTAGATAAATGTTTCTACGGGTCTCCTTGTTCGGCGTGTCGCCCCGCGCCATCCTCACTAGACTCCGCCAAGGCCCACTGGTCCTACTATTGCTGCGACCACGATCACTTCTGCCTGGCTATGCACTTGCAGACCCCTTAACGCAATTTAACCAAGATTAGATTACTATAGAGGGTTTCTCGCAATAGTGCACGGTGGTACCCACCCGGTCGAATTTTGTGACAAATTTGTGCCATCACACTACCACCAGTAGTGTAGGTATTACGAATAAAAGTAGGCGTTACGAATATAAAAATAACATTTGATGTCATTATCAATAATTACTTTATAAATGTAATCAAAATCTTTGCAACAAACCGGTCACTTTCCATCTAATGAACGGAAGCTGAACGCCAGTCAGCATTTATCGTGAGTCTTATCACCGCCATAGCCGGTGTGCACGTGCCCTAAAGAGCCGACAGATCGAAACTAGTCCGCAGCGCCCGCGCAACTAATTGACGGTCAGTTCTCCGCCGGAAGCGATAGCAAAACCATCGGCGATTCGATATGATAAAAATATTATTTTTGTTTGTGGTTTTCTATAAATGTCATACGGGCAGTAAATATATTAGTTACATGAGCATTTTATTTAAAAACTACAAGTTACATGAATAATAGCAAAGCGATTATAAAAAAGTGAATATTTTGTTCGTTGAAAAATTAATTAACTTATATTTTTTGTATTAGTCATATCTCAAATAGACGCAAAACCAGAAACTCGTCTAATCATGACTGAGCTATAGGAGCTTGAAAACGTATTGATACCTATACATAGTTTGAACACTAACAAATGTTTGTACCTGATTGCACTACCAACGACACAGTGCGTAGTCCTTAGTAGATTTAGTCGTCCTTTACGGGCTTATTGTAAGGTATACGAAATTTTCTTAACTTTTTAAGCCATGTTACAAAACAGTCATTATATAATAATAAATTTTAAGCACATTGCAGGACAAATGACCCATGAAAGTAAATGTTTGTACAAGAGAAAACCATTAGTTTCATTGAAAACAATACTATACAGATGTCAAGAAAGTTGAACAGAAAATAGAAAAGAAACAAATTAATCATAGTAAAACAATTAATCATTTAGTTGTTTCTGCTATCGCTACCAATATAGTTAATTCTGAAGATATCTGTCAAAATTCGCCGCGGCCGGAAGGCATGCCGTGGGAACCGGGGACGATCGGGTTTCTCAAAAACAACTATATCTATCACAAATAAGGCAACTCTTTCATTTTGATATTTTTTTTTATTTTCGCAAATCGTGAAACGGGCGGATGAAAATGACTTTTTTATTACATTGCAGTTTTGTTTTATTATTTTTTTGCTCGGTTATGGCGATCACCGCTTTGAATGGCTATGCTACCGAATGTGTTCGTGAATTCCGAAACATCGGCTTACATTTTATGAGAAATCGTTATCGCCGGTTAATAAAATTTAAAATTAAATAGGATAGTTAGTATTTTAATATGTAAAATGAGATCTTCTTTCTTTGCAAGTAACAGTGGTAATAGTTTAGAAAAGATCAGTATTTTATTGTAATTTTTTCTTGATTGAATTTGCACGTAGATATTTGTTTCAGGAAATAACTCTGTTTGTTCAAATTATACAATACCTACCTCTCATTCATCAGTCAGATAATGTATGTTTTTCTAATTACATCACGATACGACATGATTTAAGCTGCATTGACTAGTGCCCGAACTCCTAATTTGACTTATTCGGCTTTACACAACTTCCATAGAAGAACTGCCGTCTGACCCCCCAACCACGAGAGGGAAGCCTACACAAGCCTCATCGGTCATATTTTCGACTTGCAGGTGAGGTAATCCTGGGTCCTGGAGACTCCAAACAAAAAAACCTCAGCTACATTCTAATCATCACAACGTTCGCCATGATGAATTCCCTATTCATCCGCACACATTGCGACCGTAAACGGTACGCACTGTGCGGTACGAGAAAAACTCCATTCCACGCACAATTCAAGCTGTGGAATGCCCCTGTTGTGGTTTTCCCAAGCGACTACAATATGGGGTTCTTCAAAAAGGGTAATAAAAGGTTCTTCAGGCTAAGCAGTACGAGCGTAACGCCCCTGAGGTTGCATACGTCCATAGGCCACAGTAACCCCTTTAATCTGGTGGTCCGTGTCCTTGTCTTTTTTTTTATCGTGCGAAAAATCCCCACGGATACCTCCCCCGCCGGAGCCGGAGGAGGATGTTATGTCGGACTCCAACCGACTAAAACGCACGACGTCTGTGGGCCGTCGGTTGCCGGAGGTGAGATAAAAAAAAACTCACACCCAACCCATGAGCCTCGTTGTCGTAACTACATATAACTTTATTCGTCTTCGTTTGTTTCACAAGCCAGATGAATATTGCCTGTTTAGTAATTCATCTGATATAGGCGTATGTACATACAACTGTTTGAGTACTTGTCTTGTAGATTTTACGATTATTTCTGCGAAATCTATTTACGGAATTGACTGCATCTATATTGTTTGTAATAAGTTAAGGTGGCCTATTTGAGTCAGGCCTTGAATAAGTACCTACCTACCTACTGCATATTCAAATGTGAACAATTTTATCGCACCTCACCAGCTCACCAAACGGTGCGAGCTAGCTGATATTTTAATTGACAAGGTTATATTTGTTCTTGGTTAAATAATTATGAAAGGTTACATTCTAATTGTAGTGGGTTATATAATGAATTACTCATATAACTGAGGTACCAAGACACGTCTTGAACGTTCTAAATTCAATTTCTTGGGGGCAATCGAGAACGGGGGAATCGCGACTAACTCAAAAATTTCACCGCGTCTGCTGTGGATGCAAGAAAAGGGCTACCGCACCGCATAGTCCAGGATGTAGCTAAGTACCTGATGTATGTACTCGTATTTCCACCTTCCAGAATTTATATTTATCTAGCTGACCCGGCGAACTTCGTACCGCCATATTTTCCGCCCGCGTGGTAACATCTCTAAATTTATCAGTGCTTCTCTACAATATTATGCATGTATTATATATATAAACCTTCCTCTTGAAACACTCTATCTATTAAAAAAAACCGCTTCAAAATCCGTTGCGTAGTTTTGAAGATTTAAGCATACATAGGGACGGACTGGACGGATAGACAGCGACAGCGACTTTGTTTTATAATATGTATAGTGATACTCGTAGTAAACTACAAATGATTTAGATTTAGATAGCATTGTGTAGAATGTCCTATAGTATTTTATTAGCAATCGGGTCTACTATACTAATAGTACGGTAGTGTCTTGACACAACGGTATTGTATTTATACCACAGAATATATGATAATAGTATGCTTATCTATTCATGTGGTTTAACTGAAGCTCGCGTTAGCCAATGCTTAACCCGCGCCACGTATCTTGGACCTAAAATGTGCTCAAAATGTGACCTATACGCGCAGTACACATTATTGAGTGTCTTTTGAGGATAGCACGGGGTGCTACTGCTGTAGACGAACTCAAATTCACCAAGCATAGATTATTACAAAGCAATCTGCGGGCGCCAGAGCCTCATATGTTTTACGATTTAGGTCCAAGATACGTGGCGCGGGTTATACGAGTATAAAATGCGCTGCGATGCTCACAACTCAAATATACCGTCACTGTTTTTATATAAACTTTATACTTTTCTAATTTTCGGAGACATACCTACTGAGCAATGTCTAATATCTATCACAGAAGACAAAAAATATATCCATACTAATATTAGAAACGCGAAAGTAACTCGGTCTATCTGTTACACTTTCACGCCTAAACCACTGAATCGATTTTAATGAAATTTCATATAGAGATAGATTAGATCTTGGAAAGGATACACAGTTACACACTACAGCTATATACAGCTTAACTTCGGTATTTTCCGTGAAGCGACTGCCATATGACCACCTCCACCTATTAGCGATAATATATAACAATTTATAGGGCTATATATTTACATGTCAACCGGGACCGACGGCGTAACCTGCTCTCCAGACCAATACAAATATCCATATTCATGCATACAAACATAATGCGCTGAGCGGAGATATTCAGTATCCAATATACCACCATTTTCCTTCCTCACTCATCATATTATCAAAATACTCGTTATTAAATTTCTAACGCTGATTAACTTCTATCTTAATACCAACTGATTTCATTTTTATTAAGGCTTTGAGCTCTCAAATGGGCGGCACGGGTTCATAATTATAGTATAAGAGCCCAAAGCTTCTTTAGTAGACAGATTATAACCCCTTGAAAGAACCGACTCGGACTGGCTAATCAAGTAGGAGATAAATCAGGAATAAGGAATGTCTTTTAGAGATTACGGCTCAGTTTAGTGTTTTAGGGATTTGGGAATGAATGGATTTGGTTCCTTTTATTTTGGCGGCTAAATCTTTTTAATGAACTGATTCATTCAAATGTTTATGTGTACAGTTTTATGTGTTGGTATATTAAATAATTTGTTCTTTTTTCAAATATTTTATTTTTATTTTGAATATCCTGAATTTACTTTATGTATAAATATATTGCCGGACATTGGCATTCTCTACCAGTTATTGAAATATTCTCTCCGAAAAAAATATTCACTTTTTTTTTTATGTACTATGACTGAAAGTGCCATTCGTGTATTGCTTAGTGAGAGAGATTAAATAAGAGGGAAAGGAATAAAAAACGTAAGAGCGCCGGCACTTAAACAATCCGCAAATAATGTAACACCATCAACAGCACCATCGTCTTGTAAAATAAATCTGGAATTTAATAATAACTAAAGAATTGAAATAAATAAAGATATCATTAAAGAAAGAAATTAAGTAACGCTAGTGTAGCGGTAATGATTTGAATGTGCCAATATGCTTAGTTCATTTTCGAGATCATGTAAAAAATGCCGTGTTTCCCTCAATTACGGCTAGCGAAATGTGAGTTTTTTGTCTAATACCTCTCTGCCTATCTTTTCAGAGACGGTCGTGATTCTATATAAAAAAGAGAAACTGCACTTTGAGAACAAACTGTGTTACTTTCCTTAGAGGTCAAAAGGCTTAACTCACACGAACACCTCTTCTGATTTATGCTTTTACAGCGTGGTGTTAAGGACTGAGTGAAAGTGAAATTCATTGCATAGCCGCTCGAAAGGGAACCTTTGAATGCGTACTTATTAAAGGATATGAGTCTTATTTTTATTGATATAAGGTTGTTTTCTGATAAAGATTTTGACCTATTTAGTGTTAAGTATAATCAGGAATTCTTTAGTTCGGAGTGTATCGAAGGACGTTCAAACCTGTATTAAACTTTATTAAATATTAAATTAAACACAAAGTAATAATTTAAGTGCAATAAACACATAACTCGTACTTATATACTCGCGAACTAGTGGGCAGAGGTATATTAACACTCGCTTATTTCGTCCCATGCATTAGTAAAGGCTTATGTCCAGCAATGGATTACAATAGGCTAATTGCGCATGACTCTATTTTCGTCAACCGGCTCATCATTCTTATCTCCAAACCTTTTCCCAATTCAGCTCAGTTCAGATAGTTTTCAGTCTAACTTAGAAACGATCAAAATTCAATATTTTCTGAGAAGTGGCTATCAAGTGATCTTCAGAACCGAGTGGTTTACCAGGATATCTACGATAGAGAGAACGTATTAAAAAATCGGTGCAAGCCGGGCTGCTGGACATTTAGCTGTAATTTCACTCTTCATCTCGACATACCAAATCGAGGGAACTCAAAAGCTGAATACTGTAATTGCATTGGACAAGCTATTGAACATTTCGGAATTTAAGTTGGTGTTGCAAGGTAGAGAAATATTCGTTTGCACCCTACCGCCGCAATGACTGGTATTCAGCAGGGGAGTTTTTGCTAAAACGTCTGGGTAATCGTCGACGCTGCCGGCTCTTGCATTTACTTAGCTTTAGATATCTTATGACATTCCTCCTATATGTGACAGCGTCTGTGGCGTAGTGGTAGTGAACGCGGCCGTATACGCAGGCGGCGCGGGTTCGATCCCCGCTCAGTGCAAATAATTGTATGAGTACTACTTTAATATTAGCTGTTGTCGCGGCTCCGCCCCAGTGCATTTTTGATCGCGTTCATTACCGATAGCGTGATGACATATAGCCTATGTTGGTACCTGATAATATATTATAGCTTTCTAATTGCGAAAGATGTTTTTAAATCGTTCCAGTAGTTTTTAAATTTATATGTTACATAAATAAATTCATTTTTAACAAAAAAGTTTAACCGACTTCAAGAAACGAAAAAGAGGCACTGAAAAGCGAAAAATAACTTAATTTACAGACTTACTGATTTATTAGAAGTCGGTACCTAGCCCAAGAGAGGCCATATTTCAATTGATTGCATCATAGTAGTTCAGACACAACAAACAGAGTTGGCTGGCACCGACTTCTAATAAATCAGTAAGTCTGTAAATTAAGTTATTTTTCGCTTTTCAGTGCCTCTTTTTCGTTTCTTGAAGTCGGTTAAACTTTTTTGTTAAAAATGAATTTATTTTTCTCTTTTTAGTGAGTTTTTACAGTCTGACGACTGTACATCGCATGTATAGTGACCTGACTGTACATGCGCTGCTGAGGCTGCAATACAGATCGAACCGGCCACGCTACAAAAAAAAAATATTAAATCATTATTCAAAAATAATTTTTAAAATCAATGCATATACTCCGGAAATATAGCTGAATATTCTGAACACTTCTGCGTACCCCTTCAAAGGACTCAGGCGTGATGTTATGATGTGTAATGGCAGAAACATTGCAATAATATGCCATTGCAGCAATCGCGGCTGATTTCCTGGTACTTTTTGAAGAGTTCCTTGGTCTAATCTCGGAAACCCATCATCAGATCTTTACGAAATTTAAATGGGACCACTTCGGAATAATCTACTTACGAAAACAAAAAGAATTTTCAAAATCCGTCTAGAATTGGCTTCACAATCGCGTAACAAACATACAAAAAAATAAAAAAAATAAAATAAAAAATTGGGTACGAATTGAGAACCTCCTTTTTTGAAGTCGGTTAAAAAGCACAAATCTTTCCTCCTTATTATATTAGTGTAGACAAGTTCCTTTGAATAACTTTACGTTTTGATGTTTTATATAAAGACTGTTTTGACTTGGCAGTGAAGTACTTACACTGTTATGACTCATGTGAGAAAACACACCTTACTTGTCTTGCCTTACTTTCGTACTCTTCACAAGTTAGCTAAAACTCGTTTTCCTGTTACACTCCCGGTAATTTGCGACAATCAGAACCACGTCCTTACAATAGTATGATGACGTCATGGACTTAACAAGTACCGCACGACAAGTACGTAACGTAAGTAATGTACAGTCGAATTCAAAAGTGCAGTAGCAATCCTACGTAACTATAGCGTCAATATTCTAGCGCTACTTGTGACCTTTTTCTTTTAAGACAATTTACACACACACATAAATTGTTCTGCCGTAGGAATATTATCGATAATTTCATTGTCACTACGTAAGCAACCCGTGGCCGAGTGGTTAAAGCATGAGGTTTGTGGAAATGCAAAGGTTGATGGTTCAAATCCTACGATCTTGCAATAACACTTTTTGTGTTTCATTTATAAATTAATATCATTGTATTATTTGTTAAATTTTAGCAAATATCAACAATGTAAAAAGAATGCCAACTTCATGCAAAATTACTTTATCAATATTTAAAATTATATTTTCGTCATAAATATAAAAAAATCGTTATAAGCTGGAATCGAACCTGGAACCTCTTATCATTGTGCATCTATAGTATCTGTCTTAACCCACTTAGCTATCAGTTAAATTACTAAGTTGGTAAATTACTGTATTAGTATCTAATGACACACACACACACATATGTAAACACAAAACCGGGCCGGCGCGCGGCCGCACGCCACGCCATTTTGAGCCTTGTTGTGCTAATGCACTTATGAACTCTGACTGTACATTACTTAATCTTATCATCGTCCTCATAGCAATTTGCCAGTTGTGACCAAAGTATAGGTTTTGGAAGGCGGTGTTCACTTGATTTTGATTGGTTTTTCCGACGATTGCGATCTGATCTCCCAACGAGTAACCACCGGCAATGCGTGCCTTGCCTCGCAATCGATGTCACCACGCATGGAGTACCTATAGATGCTACTTTTTGTATATAATATAAGACATACTTACTTACACATATGCAAATCGTAAACCACTTACGGTATAGTCTGGAGTGCCATTATACAAACTGTCCTGATCCGTGCGCTGGACCAAGTCATCGCGGACTAATATATTCGATCTTCACACGCAAGCCTTAGACGCCTTGTCGGTATAAAAAGTCAACTCAAGATTTTCCCATCGAATATTGATATCATAATATACGGACGGGGTCTACGTCCGCTAATGACAATGTTGTCAAAATAACGATCGACAAAAACAGCACCTATATCAATCTAGTTAAACTAGTATACATTAGCTAGTCTCGATCTATTAAGAAATGAATTGGCCATCGTAACCACAAATGTTGCGCGGCTGTGTGAAGAAGTCGTTTGTTTCGTCTTGTGTATACCGTATTGAGTACTTGAGTTCTCGGTAGTGTAATACGGTAGGCTGAGGGGGGCGGGTATGCAAATGGCAGAGCTATACTTGGCCACGAAGCAGGCCGCCCGCGACCGTGGGAAAACTATCGCCTGTGGCGAGTTGTGCGCAGGTACGGACTTGGGTTAAGACATTCTTTGTTTAAAATTATTTTCATAAAAAATATTAGAACTCACCTTTATTCAAACTATCATCATTATCGTCATAACAATTTTCCAATAGCGTCCAAAGTTTTCATCGTGGAACCCGGTGTCCGCTTATAATTTTTTATTGGTATCTCGACTTTTCCGGCGGCAACTGCCGTCTAACCTAAAGGTATGATTCCGAAGCCGACCGCATACGATAACTGCCGACGCATGCAGCAGATACAGCGACCCATTACTTGTTAAACTCGGATACGAATTAAGCGGACCGTTACGAAGCCGCAATGAACTACGCGCACCTGCTGTGTGCGTCGGCAGTTGTCGTATGCGGTCGGCTACGGAATCATATCTTTACTCCAAGAAGAAAAATTAAGCCAGAGCCTCGTTCATTATTTAGCAGGTGCACCGACTAGCAAAGAGAGGTTGTCTTGGGCTCAGAATATTTTCGCGGGGCCTATACACCTCAAACTCAGTCAGTTGAATCAGTATCCTCTGAGCCTTTTTCAATCCAATTAGGGTCGACTTTTTAGTCTAACTAGGAAATGGCCAAACTTCTATATTTTACGTGAAACGACTGCCATCCACCTCCACAACCTCCTGGCGGTGTGGAAGTTCTGCAGTCCTCTGTTATCTGACTTTAATAGGGTACTAACTACCCGCAACGATTGCCAATGAGTTCATGTGACAACTGGAACAAACACTCAAACAGCCTAACGTACTCTCCGAGGCACGGATTAGACTCAACATGTTAAGAATAATCACCCACCCTAAGACTGACCTGGGTATTAGTGAACCTTGACATTTCTTAACCTACCACTTTACCACGAACCTCACTTAGATCTTGGTAATACTTAGTTTAATTAATACCACGGCACGGTGAGTCCGTCCCTGCCCGCTCGTGCACGACCCACGAGCGCGTGACGGCGATCGGCGCGCGCTGCAATCACGAAGCTTCTGACGTGCGACTTTTGACGCAACCGCGGTCGCTCGCCTAACGTAACACTTTACTTTTGTTCTTTTAAAGTAATCTCGAATCAACAATGTTCATGTCTATGTTAAGGTCTGGTTATGTGATGAAATGTTATTATGAGTTGCCAAAACCGTTTATCGCAATTATTCGTCTCTGCTGCCAGACAGCAGGATTGGGTCTAAAGTAATAAAATATTATGAATACCAAAGTAATTAATACCAAAGTAGGCAATATTATAGTTTGTTTAAATATTTGGCTAACTAAAAATTTGTTAAGGGAAAGGTGACAGAAAAGAGAAAGAGGAGAAAATGAAAAGGGAAAGGAAGAGAAAATAGCAAAAAAAAATCGATCTCACTTAATATGGGGCGAGCCTATTGCCGTCAAGCGGGCACTTAGTCATGGACTGTACGTTTACTGACGGATGGAGAACAGCCCTGTCCTTTAGTCGCCTTCTACGACACCTACAGGAAGAGATGGTGTCTATCTCCTATCTTACTCCACCGGGAACCAACACAGCTTGCACATTCAGATTTGCTATTTAGCATCATCTACTTTTTACGCTGACTGTACTTATGACACATGTCAACACGTCAAAGTGTTCTTTAGTTAAACGACTTTATCTTCATTTTTGTTAGTTCTAGTTGAATGAGCTGCTGTTTATGTAAATGTTGGGCCCATCTGTCAAACTCCAGTGCTCTCAAATTACATAATCACGTTGCGTTGCCGTTGCAAACCGGTGTCATTGTGAGGGATGACAGAACTGGTTACGAGATTTTTCTAAACTAATTGCTAGACACGGGCTGAAGGCAGACAGTAGGAAGTAAAAAGCAGTCTGAGCGAAAACATCGGCGTGATTGAGAAAAGCTACAAGAAATAGATGATTGACTAATTTCTTAACAATGGGCACACGAAGAACACGTGTAAGAAATTGTCTAGGTTGCAGCGTCTACTACAATGACTGGTACGATCTACTACAATGATTGTTTGATTGAATGATTGATACGATATAGTTAAATGTACTCTATATGCATAGTACGCATTTTTGGGTGTCTTTTGTGGATAGCACGGGGTGCTATGGAGAAGCTCAAATCCCTCAATCATTAGATAATACAAACGGAATCCGTGAGCGCGAGGGCCACACTACTCTCGCGGCTTGTATGCCAGGATACTTGTAAATAGTAGACTCAGATTCATCATCAAATCATTGCTTATGAACTGTCAGGTATCAGTCACCGTATATGAACTAATCGTTGTCAATCTGGCGTTAGTCCCGGTTGCATACGAGGCCTTCACCTTCACCTTAAATATGATATGGCTTGGTTTTTTCGTCTATATTGCCTGCCCATACGACAATCCATTGCGCACACATGTCCATTGAGGTTGTCTGGAAGAAATCGCGCCTAGCGATAAGACCGCCGTTTGTACTGCCACTTTGGTATTATTGTTGTTTTCGTTTTGTTGTATCTTGTCATATGGTGTACAATAAAGAATATTGTATTGTATATTGAAGGTCGCCATCTGACCTCTTAACCTGAGTTGTGGTTAGTGGCCAGTCAGTGATAGAGTTGTTCTGGTCGCCTATATAGACCTTCGTAGTGACCTAACGACTATTGAGTGCCGGAACCAACTTTGAATGTGCCCTCCGATAAGAACCAGTATTTAGTCCAAACTAGATCAACTAGAAACTAACCCTATTATACTAGTAACCAAAAGCCAGTGAACTTCAGTATCTGAAAGTCAGATTAAGGTCTGACTAAGATCGACTAGATTCCCTATTGTTTTGTTACTGAGTGATTAGATATGTTGAAGATTTCATACGCTTTGTTTCATGTCTTCACAATAATGTCTATTATTCATTCTTTCACTGTTCTATTTCATTCATCTTTGTCTTGGTTCTTAATCCCATTTCTTGTCTATAATTTAATTACTGGAAAGTTTTATAATAGCGACATTATTTAATTTTTAACTGAATATAGGATCAGGCTTATAGCTTTTCAGTAATTAGAATGTTTCTAGTACTGATTTCCTCTATCATGTTAAGACACTTCAAATCAAGTTAGGAGTGCTTCTTTTTACCGTATTCAGTCCATCACTATTATAATAATATTCAATGCATATTGTACCTATTAGTCGCAACTATGAAAAAATGTTTTTGCTTAATATTGTTATAATCCAATGCTTTTTCATTTAACTCGATAACTAACCCCGACAAATCACTGAAACGGAACTCTAAAAATACATCACCGACTATCGATGCGGCTTTGCAAATTTTTTACCATAATCAATTAACCATTACTTTAAGCTGTTTAAACCGAGAGGTCGTCACGATTGTAATTATTTTTTATTTTATTTTCTAAATAAATCTTGCTGACCAATGCGGACAAGGAAGGATGTCCATAATTGAAATTTAGATGCCACATAACAAATGTAGGTTATGTCGAACGGTTAACGTATGTAGTTTCCTTTGGCGAAGACCTGCCCCTCTAGACAAGTGGCAATTCGTTGCTCGGCGTATGATGGAATAGAATGACAAATGTATAGGATTTGACGTTTTTGACATTCGTTGACGCCTGTCATATACGTCATATATGTCAGATCGACGAGTTATGAATTAAATGTTAATGGTATAGTTAACGTCGATGTGTAGCGTTTGATTTCGACGTTCTCTTTGCTTAAAATTAATGATATTTTGAAATAGTAAATTTTCTGCGATTTCAAAGCTTGTACATACCTACCTTGAAGCCCAGAGCCTGTTCTCTTACTACACCTCTTCTGTCTAACTCCCCAATCCCGAGAGTCAAGCCTGCACCAGAGCCTGCTAGTGCCAATGCTGGTGAATTTGACTTGGGGCCCTGAAAATCGGTCTATTGACCTGATTTTTTAAGAAAGAATGGGCCAGCCCATAACAGGGTATTCCGTGTGATACAGGGTGTAAGACCACTGAAGTTCTGTAGATGTCGATACATTATGGTAATAATATTCCCGAACCAGACACTAAGCGTTTCGTGAATTGTCTTCATTGTTGCATTTGTTCTATTTTTAGCCAGACGCTCTGTCTCCGGTTCATTAATTTTATAATTTATGACGTCGTTAAACTGATAACCTAGTGGAACCGTTTATTTAGATGCAAGTGGTTCGTATTAAATGCGATCCAAATATACAAATCTTGATCAACTCGATTGTAGTCTTCGAGAAGAAAGCAAGTGTTTCTTCAAGACCCATCATCATAGCGATTTTCTAGTTGCGTCTAAAGCTTGCAATTTAGAGCCGGAGGTTCGTTTATTATTGGTGACAGGCATGTAGGTTTTTCTAGAAGCAACTGCGGTGTGACCTCCCGTCACACCTCAAGAAACCTTTGACCTCAAGAAACAAAGACAGCCTATGTTGGAGCTTAGCCCATCAATCAGCAGGTATACCAGCTTTCTAAGACAGTCTTACCTCCGGCAACCAACGACCCCCAGATGACCTTCGTTTTAGTTGGTTCAAGTCCGATATAACCTCCCTGCCGGCTACGGCTGAAGGTATCCATAGGGATTGCGTTGCGCACGATAAAAAAGAATGTATACCAGCCTACTTAATGAGCTTATTTTGATAAGACCGCATACACCCATACGTGACTGTACGTAGTATGTAATTAAAACATTAGACCCTTCAATACCCCCCTTCTTATGTTCACACAAGTGTCATATTTATCATCATCATCTTCACTGCCTACGCAAGAAAAATGTACTCCAACAAAAATAATCAATTCTCACGATTAGTTTGACAAATACTTAATAAGTTATACATTATTCACCTTTACCTCTGCTACTCCTACACACGCCCACTGCTTGAATACCATCAGCCATAATTTTCTTTGAATTTTTCATCTATAGATTATGTCTGGTTACACACGATTCGATAATTCATCGTGTTGATTACCTACTTCAGATTTATAAGTAAGTTTTTGGTTGTGTCGTTATTTTGAAGTATAAATCTTAGTTTAATCGATTTTTTTATGCAGTTTTAGTAAGATTTTGAATGTCCAACTGGAAGGAAAAACAAAGGAATCTTTCTACTATTAAAAATGTGAAAGTTTGAATGAATGGATAGATGGGTGAATGTATAAATTTGACTCGCCATAACTGGATATTAGCTATTCATGAACAAAGATTAATTTGTATCCTGACAATAGGTTCCTGGGGATCGCGGGAACGGAATCAGTAGTGTATGCGAGTGGAATAGTGACTAACAGTTTGTAAAAATATCACACAGAAAATACCCTCAAACGTAAACAAAAGATAGCCTTGGCAGTTCACTGCAATTTCACGAATTTGAAGTAAAATAATTATAGTAGCTAACTTTTTTAGGTAAAATAGTAAGTTGACTGGGACAGATCGAAGATCGGAAGTAATGGCGCACATTGGTAAAGGCCTATATCCAGCTGTGGACTGCGGTGAAAATGCAATGTCAAATTTTTCAATTTTACTACCAGAGCGTTTGGCGACAGCAGTAAATTTATTTCCATGTGTTCGCTCTCCACGAGATCAGCAGATCTAAAAAGGCTACTTCATTGGAATCGTATTAGGATAATATTTTGTCATCGGCGCTATTTACACGAAGTTGGATCTGGTGGTCGATCAGGACGTGTAGTTGAATTTTAGGGGGCAGATAAAAGGTTATCTGTGAATCTGTGTACCTATTATGATGTCTGAATTACACATAATGTCACCATGTGAAATTTTACGATACGACACCGATTACGAGATTTATAACCTGTTTCTATTGCTCATCTGTCTTATCTACGGCCAACTTCCGATAGCTATAAGTTACAACAGGTTACAACAATACATTGGTATTTCTCTTTACTTGATCATTTCCTTAATCGATTATTGTTATATTTATTAGTTTTATACAATAATGGGGAAAGTGGAGATACTGTCGATGTTTGGAAGACAATTATAAAAGGCTGATTGGCAATGAAAGGGACTTACGTAAAACTAGACGCGGGTTCGTATTGTGGTTACGAACTTTTACTTTTTGTAAAGTTACGCTTTCGGCCCTTACCTTACTTTATTGGTTTTAGTAGATTATAGTCAAATTGTTTTATTAATTTCTATTTATTTTATGTCTTTAGTTTTTTGTTATTTATGTAATCTGGCTTGCCTTTTGTCCATGACTTCGGTCGCTTTTACTTTACATTTTAAATTGTGCCTATCATCAATGGCGTATAACTGTAGCTAAACAATGATTGGTGAAATGCGGGTATTAATTCACCTCTGCCTAACCCTCTGGGGAAGCCTGATTCCTCTTCTTCATCCTAGCGTTAATTTCCAGTCGCATCCGAAGCTTTCACCTCGGCGTCTGGGGTCCGCTTTACCAGCCTTAACTGCATATTTGGCTGGACCTAGATATTTTTCGTGAAACGTCTGCCATCTGACCGCCGCAACCCAATGGTGACATTTGGTGATTATATGTATGTATGCATTGATTCTACTTTTATGATTTTTCTATCACATCTTTTCATCTAGATACAATTTTATACAGGTACATAGGTACTTTCATAATAATATATTCATACCGATACGCGATACTAAGATAACAATGGTTCGCTATCTTATTCAGCTAACATTTTATATTTGTTATTCTTATACCTATGACACTATGAACTCATAACATTTATGTATAAAATTTATACACGCATGAGATAGTAACATTACCACATTACAATACGGAACAGTATACCTAATAGTTAACGAAATCGATTCGTGTTCTAATCGAGTAGGAAGTTGTTTGTCCGATTATTTATATTGTTTTGTGTAATTAAGATGATGCGATGACAAACACGCGATGGGTGTTACCCGAGACATATGTTGGACCTAAAATGCAGTGCACGTTTCTTGGGTGTATTTAGAAGATAGCACGAGGTGCTACTGCGGTGAACGAGCTCAAATTCACCAAGCATAGATTGTTAGAAAAAGTCCGCGCGCGTCAGAGCCTCGTTTATCTCACGATTTAGGTCCAAGATACGTGTCGCGTGGTATATAACTGTTGTGTTGGTTATTTGTTGGATTTTAAGACTGTGATTATAAATTAGTGAACGAATACAAAAGCCGCGCTATCTCGTTCCGTGGGTGTTGTACAAGACGCCTATGACTACTCAATACGACAATGAAAAAAGACGTGTGGCACTCGGGGACTGCCGCGGTAAAGCTATTGCTTGGCATTTTTTATCAACTTATGCATTTATAATTACTTACGTTAAGCGGAGCTACTTCGGAGCAGCTCTGCTCGATTCGTGCGAGCTTCGGGGTGTTAGGTTTTTTTCGTTACGGAATTTCTGGATTCGGTCTCCATGCTCAAAGCCCGCGATAGAAGGTATGCAATAGCTTAAAAAAATCTTGTTTCTTTTCTACATACACAG
The DNA here is from genome assembly GCA_914767945.1 of Eilema depressum. Classification (NCBI taxonomy): domain Eukaryota; kingdom Metazoa; phylum Arthropoda; class Insecta; order Lepidoptera; family Erebidae; genus Eilema; species Eilema depressum. Next base: position 13,973,993 of record OU612026.1, read on the forward strand.
GCATTTTGGGACTTAGTCAAACGGAGATTCAGACTTATGTAGGAAAATGACGTAATGGGATTTAGTCTATATGAACCGGAAGGCAACTTTATATGAAAAAGTGCAACCGTATCTCCTTTGGAGCATAGAGTTCACTTCATTCCTTCTTTCTTGATTTGGCTTTTTTTGACTTTTATAGGAGTGACTGCTGTCTGAACTCTCTCCCAAGAAAAATCTAAATAGCTTATGGTCCTTAATTTTTATGTGAGGAACTGCCATCTGACCTGACAGCCCCGTGAAGAAAGCCTACGCCAGTCTAATCCGTTAATCCAATGTACCAATTTGACTTTTCCCCGAAGGTTTTGGTGATGCCCCAAAAAGTGTAACATTGTAATTTGTAACAATATTTTCGGTTTGCTTGGTGTCATCCATGTAATTTTAAAAAGGACTTTTGTATAATATCGCACTTGTGTATTTACCTGTAGTTAATAGAATCGATTTACATTTAGAATTCACTTGGTAAAGCCCTTGCATAACGATGCAAGTGAATACCAAGAACTATCGTTATATTTGAACCATAGATCCCATGCTAATCCTGTGATATACACATCCATAGCAGTGAATGCAAAATTAATTGCGCTCACCGATCTATAGTATCGCTGAACCATCGCACCGGGCGTCTCACGCTCCATTTTCTAATTATTAGTTGCTGTTAGAATACATTTGGATAGATTAAATCTCATTCTGAGTCGCTATCATAAATTTGTACGAAACTATTTTATTACTAACTAGTCAAAAGTCAATGAGTTTGAAATCATTGCGCTTTTACGCTAAACTGTGGGCCTACCTGCCTACTATGACGCCATGATGATTGGAGGAGGTAGAACACGTCGGTATTGCCGTCCCAATCGAGCAGCCCGACTGGGGAAGTACCTCCGCCCTATATAGAGTACCGCGGGTATAATAACCTCCAGCGGTGAGTAGGATAGCCAGAGCTCTCTGAAGAGGTTTTGTGCTGTCAGTGGGAAGACTAAAGGATTGTCTTGCTAGTCTTGTGTGCTGACGGCACAGAGTCTCCCTGTTCTTAAAGGGTGTGACCAGCACCAGTGTGACTCCCATGGTGTTGCACTCGTCTATAGGCCCCGGTAACCACTTTCCATCAGGTGGGTCGTGTGCTGGTCTGCGACCTAAGTGGTATAAAAAATGATGATTAAGACTCTGGCGCAGGTCAGGTTGGAAAATCCAACATACTTACCAACAATAAGCGGGCCCCCGGCTTTAAGCGTCGGCAGCTTAGTGGTTAAGGAGTCGGCCTTACGATCGAGAGGTCCCAGGTTCGAATCCAAACCATTACACTACTGACGTGAACCCCCGCCTTACACAAGCAATTTAGCTTAGCTGGAGGTGTTTACGGGAATATTAGTAATTTCGGTTATTATTATTCTTTGAAAAAAAACTTGTAAGCTTTGGACGCATAGGATGGTGGTGGGTGAATTTCAACAGGTCCATTAAAATCTTCATTCCGTGGATTTTTTTTACCGTAAGTTTTGTAGTTAAAACAAATCGCGTTTATTATAGGTTTTGATACTATATGTATTCTTGCTTAATATCTAGCAGATAAATAAAAAAGCTAACGAGATATACAAGATCAAAAATTACGCGCCACGGCGATGACACATGCGTGCGCGGCAATGAAACAAGCATCCACGGGCATGAAATAAATATACCAAGGGAATGAAAAAATCAACCATGAAAATGAAAATACATAATATAAAACATAATATTTTATGTACCTACTTACATGAGAAATTATACTTACATACAATAAAAATACAAAGGGGATTAGGCAATTGTGTATGGACATTGGCGTCATTTATTTTTTCAGTGGCACTGTGTTAAACACGCGTATGAGTGTCGTTATTTTTATTGTAAGTAATATCGGAGCTGCGATATACAGGGTGGAACATTTCGACTTTACCTGGAGGGAAAGTACCCTCATACTAGAGATAGCGAATTTTACTTAAATTAAACATAACCTTATTTTTAAAGGGAAACAAACCTGCATTTAAAGATTTCTAAAAATAACACACCTGATGATCAAACCGCCTAAAATCTTCCTATACCTTCTCTTTTATGGGTTTCCGTTTACTTGTTTTACCAAGTTTGTTAGAGATATTTGATCCCTAAGATTGACCCTATCGATTGATGCAATTAAAATATAGCTTCATCCGGATTTTATTCGGTTCGATTACCGGGTGTGGCAAGCGATTTTTTTGGAAATCCTTAAACGCAGTGTATTTTTTAAGATTAAGAGAGTGTTTCCTTTGCTGCTGCCCAACCTAGGTGGATCCTGGCTAGTTTTTTCTAGGAGTTGTTTTTACCAAGCTGGAGAACTTATCCCAGGCAGATTTTTTCTTTAACAACTTCGAGTGTAACCCCATCGATGGCTGTCTGTCTGTCCCTGTGTATGCTTAAATCTTCAAAATTACGCAACGGATTTAGAATCGGTTTTTTTAATAGATAGAGTAATTCAAGAGGGAGATTTATATGCATAATACATGCATAATATTGTAGAGAAATATTGATAAATTTAGAGATATATGCAGCGGGAATGGGATCAGAAAATATGGCGGTACGAAGTTCGCTGGGTCAGCTAGTATTAGATAAACGATACCGCGTTTGCATTGGAGATGTGGAGGGAAAGTACTCTAAATACTGGAGATAGCTAATTTCATTCAGAAGAAACATTTCCTCATTATTAAAAAGAAAAAAAAACTGCGTTTAACGAATGCTGAAAAATCGCTTGCCACATCCTGTAATTGAACCGACTAAAATCGGAAAAAATAACAGCCAGTATTTTTATTGCTTCAATCGATAGGATTAAATTATAAGACTCGAATCTCTCTAAGAAACCTGGTAAACTGCATGTACTTTCATATTATACCATTTTCATTCATGGCTGCTCAATTCCAAAACGACGCCAATTCTTTTACACGAAAAAGAAATGGGAAATTAACAAATTAATATGATATACTTTTGTCAATATGCTATGGCGATGAGAACATAAGTTACGGAAATGAAACATCTGGTCATGGCAATGAGACTAAATTGTTTTACAAGGCATGGCAATGATTTTTTTTTTCATTGCCGCGTTTTTTTCTTCATTACCATAGCAAATTTTGACCACGGAAACCATGGAAATGAAAGCACGGTGGTGAAAAACGAGCCAAAAATATAATATAAGAAAAAATCTATTAATTATTCGAAGTAATAAACACTTCACTAAAATAAACAAGATAAATTTCGTTCTATTGAATGTATAATCAAGAGGATGAACTTATTGGAATAGACAGTTATACCTATCCACAGTAATGAAAGAAAAAATGTCCAGTAACATAAAAATGATATACTTTTATTTATGGTGCCAAAACGCAGGTACGTGTGTACGTCCTTCCATGTCGAGCACTTAGGCGGCACCAATATGCAACGTTTAGCGGATATGAGGGAGGATACAAGTCGTTAGATAAAACGATATTCTAAAATATGTTTAGAACATGGCGATTAAAGGTAACTCTAGGACAAATGAACTTTTATTAACCATTCGTTGTATTGTCTAAATATTTGAATAAATGTATTTCGTAACAATACTTTAACTATTCACGTATCAAATAAAACTAGGTTTTAATTTAAAAAACCAATAGATTTTTATCAATGAGGTATCACAACACAATAGGTGATGTGCGGACAAACACGGCAATGAAAAATTTCGAGGTTTAAATTTTTTTTTTGGCGAATCTATAATCCTATTTAATAAAATATTTAGTGCTCCACATAGATCACTATATCGCCTAACCAGAAAAAAATGTTAGAGTATTGTAAAAATGATTTTTAGTACCGATTTCATCGATGCCACGCAATTTTTGGCCCCGGGAAATTCACCCTGGTGAGTTTTGACGAATATGTTAACATAATGCGGTATCATTTTAGCCTTCATGGCACGCGTGAGGCTTGATATCTATAAAACGCAAATTATCTCTTGCACGCGTGATAACTGGAGGCGCCTCAATAATGTCGAACTTTCCTGATGCCACGTCACCCTTAAGCGATCTTTAAGCGCGTTAGGCATTCTTCGTGGAAATTTTTTTGAATTAGAAAAAACCAATGACCTCGCTACCCTGTTGCAACTATCCCAAAAGGTGTGTGATAGTTCATATTGAAACCTCTGTATATAAGCATCAACAAGTATTAGCCACCCTGGAGTAGCACCGCTTTTTTACTGAAGGGTGATAAGCCGTCGGTCTCGGTTGCCATACGAACTTCTATGGTAGTCGTTACGGTAGTTGGAGCCCTAAAAAGTCCATAACTGGTTTAGCTGCAATGCTTTGGTATCGCCCAACATCGCTATTGGGTTGTGGAGAACAGATTACAGTCGCTAAACCCTAACCAAATCTGCAGTTAGACTGGTAAAGCGGACCCCAGACACCGAGGTGAAATCTTTGTATGCGACTGGGATTAACGCTAAGATGAAGAAGAGGAGAGTTTGGCTGAAGCATCAGAGTGATAGGTCAGGCTGCCTATCCCTCCAGCAGAAGCAGACGTGGGTAGTGGTGTGACGATACGACGTGAGAATTTCCGTACGAAAAAAAGAAGATACGGAACTCTAAAATATGAGCGTGTATTCCACTTCCTATTTATATCCTTTTAATTAAGATAAATTAACTTTATCAGCAATTACGACGTCTCAGCAACGATTTAGAGCGCGATCGATTATTTCCTGTTTAGAACTCTTAATTATAAATATAACTTTTAACCTTTATTAAAAAGATTAACTTTATAAGTTGTATCTAACTTAAGTGAAGCAGTTTGAAGTAAAGCGTAGCGAATTGAAACTAGCTCCCGACCACGGCTCCACCCACGACGACTTCTGATCCCGTTCCTACTGCTAAGCCTCTCTGATAGCGTGATGTTATATAGCCTATGACACTCACAAATAATGTGGCTTTCTATTGGTAAAATAATTTTCAAAAAAGGGTTTAGTAGATCCAGATATTACCGTGACAAACTCACAAACTTTACCTCTTTATAATAATAGTAATTTATGATTCTAGAATGTATACTCTAAGTATAGATTATATAAACTGGTTATAGATATCGTTGATTAGAAGTTTTTTAAGCGCAGGAGTTGAGCTGATGATTTATTCAATGATTTATTAAACTTACTGTTGCTCGTGGCCCCGACCGTGTGGAATTCCGATCCCATTCTCGCAGCCCATGGGAATCTATTCTAGAGATAAAAAGCCTATGTGCTATCAGATTATAGTCTATCCCTGTACCATTTTAGCCAGATGACTCAAACTGTTTGAGCGTGATCGAGTAACAAACATCCAAACATCTTCACATTTTTCACGGGTTTTCATAAACAGAAATAAAATGAATGGATCACGCAAATAAATTGTCCAATGTAAACCATACAGCGTATAGCAGTGCCCGCTTGACGCCAACAGGCCGACCCCCTATTACGAGAGGCCGAAAATCATAGTTGGCGATATGTAGTTGTTAATACACTTGTGCCTACCCCTCCGGGGATTTACAGGCGTGAATATATGTATGTAAGCCACAAAACCCACAACACTCGATACAGTAGCTGTGGGTGAGGTAGCCACTTAACCACTGTGCTATTGCAACAATAGATGAAAACTTCCTCTTATTTTCTTATCGTAGTGATAAACTTCCACTACGAAGTGACTCATCGATTTTTATCATAATTAAACCATTACAGGTTCTTCACTCTTCACACATCTTCGCACCATCAGCTCGATGACGCACTTCGATAGTGACGTAACACGCTAAAACGTTTTCGTATCGATAATGAAGAATCGGACACGTTTGAATCACTTTGTTTATTTTGTAAATTACGTTCTAAGGGGCAATGATCTTTGTCACAGTATACTGGGGTTTATTTTATTTGAATTCCTATGTAAATATTATTAGCAAATGCGTAAACAATGAAATGCCTGTATATTAGCTGATACGACGATGTGATGCATAGCTATACCGTTATTGGAACCCAATGATACAATAAATTTTATATAAAAATAGGTAAATATTAGAATTTAAATTTTACTTTTAAATGTATGTCTCGTCTCGTACATAGTTTATGACGATTCATTTTATACTATATAAAGTAATTTTTACAGTAGATTGATGATAACAACTCAATTTAATTTAAAATAATCATATTTACGTTAAATATACATTTTTTCGTCGATCAAGAGAATCGACGAGAAAATTACAACAAGATCGAAACCAGTTTTCAAAAGGATTTTTGCTGTAAAAATTAAATTGAATATTGAAATAAAAAATCGATGTCAAGTTTTAAAATGAACACATCACTACGTCGCGTTGCGGTCGTCGTGTGGTAGGTATCTGTCCACATGTGGGAACGGTCCTCCGCACAATTCCCACGCGTGCCACAGATAAACAAAAACACCCACGCACAAGTTTTGGCTGTTCAGGCTAATGATAACGAAATAATTATTTATCAATGGAAGGTCTGTAGGTACTTTAGGCTGAAAAATAAATATATTAATGTAGAACCTCATGAATCATGAACCTCATGAATCTAATAGGGTTCTTGGTCACCTTAAAAACAAGAGAGAGAGTATAAATGGAAGGGGATACAAAACTGGCTTAAATTATTGTAAAATTAAGAGGTTTAGTCTCCCTGTCCAAAGAAACTATCAGCTTCCTTTTGTCTCCCCCAAGGGAGCTACCGGGGATGACATGTTCCGATGTTCCGACGAGTATATAGTAGGTACTAGCTTTACCCCCCAAGTCCACCCGCTTGAAATACTGAAATACATAGTCATTAATATTGCATTATTTTCTTCTTTTTTTTTTAAATACATCTGCGCAATTTTCTTTCTCTCGCCGCTTGTGGGTTTCAGATGTATCAGCTTATTTAGTCATCGGAACATTGAATTATTCAACACGTGTTCGATATTCATTTATGTGAATGACTATTTGAACGAATAATACAATGAGTGTCAGGCCAAAAATAAATACTCGTTACTTTAAAACAAACATTTTTATAAATAGGTGTGTATTTTCCTGCATAAAAATCGATGCATGTATATACGAAGTATGTAAATTAGATATGATACCTGTGTTTTATGTACATTCATACCTATGATATAAACTGTGAAAGTACGCCAAAACAAATACCACTCAATCCTCCAACCATTATGACCATCCAAAGGTTGCCTGGCAGAAATCGCTTAAAGCGATAACTGCGATAAGGCTGCCCTTGTACTGATTCCGTAGTAATATTCAATCATGTATTTTTGATGGTGTACAAAAAGTGTGAATTATTTAAAGAAAATACAAATTCATTCATCAGTAATTACCTTAGTTAGAGTATACATTATATGTACTCTAAGGTCATTACGCTGAAACAGCTAAATTACTGTGGCTGAAAATTGGTACTTGGATAGATTATATTTTGGAATAACACATACCTAGACTGCTTGATGCCTACTATCGGACACAGGCCTGCGAGGACGGAATCAGAATGCCCCGCGGGCAGAGCCACGGGTTACAATTAGGTAGGAATATTTATTAGCTGTATTTGTTATTTATGTATATATTTATGTTATACCCGTGTACATAAATACTATACATTATACATAAATATATAAAATTAAATATACATGCTATTGATTGAAGTAAAAGGTGTATATAACACACCTTTTACTTCAATCAATTAATCAATTAACCTATTGCAGTCCACTGCTGGACATAGGCCACTCCCAATATGCGCCACGTTTGCCGATCCTCCGCTTTCCGCATCCAGTTCGTCCCAGCCATCCTTTGTAGGTCGTCAGTCCACCTGGCTTGGGGGTGTCCCACCTTACGTTTATACCTTACTTATATACCCTCTATAATGTGTACTCACAATAATGAGTTTTTCTCTGTCTCCACCCTTGGTTGACTGGTAGAGAATGCCTGTGGCATTAATTCCGCCTCTATACTTGTAACATACATAACATAAACTCACGCCTGTATCCCCGAAGGGGTAGGCAGAGGTGCTAGCACCCACATTTCGCCGTTTATGTTTAGGTCCCAATGTAATAGGTGGCGAGCCTATTGCCATTAACCGGGCACTTATAAACCTGCGATAAATACACACATAACTTCGAAAAGCATCGAAAAGTCATTGGTGTGTGCCATGGTAAAACCTGGGATCGAACCCGAGACCTCGTCTCAGCAGTCCATTACCCATACCACTAGGCTACCGCGGCTTCTATACTTGTGCATAAAGTATAATAATAAAATTTAAAAAAAAAATTATGTCTTGTCTAACCGACGACGCCAGGTTCCGGTATGACAGCATCTGACAAGACGGTGCAAGAGTTCGTTCTTAATTTAAAAATAACAGTCTATGTTGAGTTTTTAAATAGAGAACATGACTTTGCTGACACTGAACGTCAAACTTTCATTTGAACTTTACGCAACACCGCGGCCGCGTGTTTGCGAAAGCTGAAAATCTAAATAGTGATATGTAGGTCAAAAGTAAATAATTCGCTTTGTCTAGATAAAAGGGATCCCAATACTTATTGTAATAAGTAAGTTTCAAATAAATAAATATATTTAAAAAAAAAATACTGATTGAAAATGGTTTGGAGGATCCTACAGAATGTAATTCAGGGTTCAAATATAGTATTACGTCGTAAAATAAACTTTTTTTAACGTATTCTGTCGCGAGCTTGGTATTATTTTGTTATTATTTAATTCGGGCGCTTTGGTTGCTCTCCAGCAGCCATGGTCAAGAGAAAAAGTACCTTATAATACAACAGGACGTTTGATAGGTTACGTACTTACCTGATTAACGAGATGTGGGTATATACACCTCTGCCTAGCCCCCCGGTTATACAGATGTCGGTATGAGTGTGTACTTGAAAATAAAAACAAAACCAAGCTACTTTGTCATGAATGCCTTCAAATCATGGGAATACTCGTATTCGTCTCACTCACGTTTGGTACACAATGACTCACCAAATATTTATGTTATTCAAAAATCTAAGTCAAATATCAACGGAATGTCGGACGCGCAGTACATGCGGAGGTACCTACTAAATATTCCCATTATATGGAAATGGATACACGTAATGTCAATCTATGTTTTTATTCTCAACTAGCTGACCCCGCGAACTTCGTACCGCCTAACAGTCAATTCTTTTTTTTCTCTCCGTATGAACCATTCTCGTACTTCAAGGAATATTCTAAAAAAAGAATTAGCGAAATCGGTTCAGCCGTTCTCGAGATTTGCGCTTAGCAACACATTTAGGGATTCATTTTTATATTATAGATAAGATTTATGCCTTTATTAGCTGTTGCCCGTCCACATGGATGTCGGTTATCGCGACCAAACATAGCCTATGTCCTTTCGCAAGGTCTAATCTATCTATGTACCAAATTGCATCAAAATCGGTTCCGTGGTTTAGACGTGAAACGTGACAGACAGAGTTACTTTCACATTTATAATATTAGTATGGAATGGATACCTGTTACCCTACAAATAGAAAAGAAACTATAAATATGCACAGCGACCCAATCCAACTTCATATTGATCACTCATAACTAACTTTACATCTTCTTCTTCCTCTTAGCGTTAATTCTCAGTCGCATCCGAAGCTTTCAGCTCGGAGTCTGGGGTCCGTTTTACCAGTCTTAACTACGGATTTGGCTAGACTTCGATATTTTACATAACTAAAGAATAAACGAGGCACTAAAACCGGAAACAATAATTCAGAAAATATCAGTCCAACTGTATATTGACCTCTCACTACTGACGTTGCTCAGTGACGTTTGCTTCAAATGATACTATTACATTGACGTCACTGATAATAATATGCAACATTTGCCTGTTACCCCAATCATTACCAAAAACACAGAAAAAAGGAACTATAAATAGACGCAATGACTTAATCCAACTGTATATTAATCTCTAATCACTGACGTTGCTCAGTGACGTTTGCTTCAAATGATACTATTACATTGACGTCACTGATAATAACAACATGCAACATTTGCCTGTTAACCCAATCATTACCAAAAACACAAAAAAAAATCTATAAATGGACACAACGACTCAACCCAACTGTATATTAATCTCTAATCAATCACTGACGTTGCTCAGTGACGTGTGCTTAAAATGATACCATTATATTGACGTCACATGCATTTGCATGTTACCCCAATCATTAGGTACCACAAACACGGAAAAAAGGACTATAAATAGACACAACGATTCAATCCAACTGTATATTGACCTCTCATCACTAACGTTGCTCAGTGACGTTTGTTTCAATTTGATATCACTAAGTTGACGTCACTGGCGTCAACATGCGTTTGTGTACTACCCCAACGATCATTACCAACGCGTATATAACACGTTCTTTCTATTTCTGAAAGTTACTTACGTCACTGATCAGACCATATTATTGTTCTCAATAATGACATCAATCACTGTGGTCTACGTTAATGACATAGACCTTACTGTATCTGTTGTGGTCAATATTGCGCAGTATTTTCCTTGCAGATTTGCCCATACATACCTAAGCTTCCTGTGCTTTAAAAATCTATTAACCCGTCATCGACGCCCCAGCAGTGAATTGCAATAGGCCGATTATACAGTGACTCTCTGTTTATCTCTCTCTTTTAGAATTTAAGTCCAGTAATAAAGTAATTTAGGTATCCTGTTATTGACTTAATTGATTCCTTGTGTGTGGGACTTGGATTCCTCGTCATCAAACTATCTACAAATAGACTAGTGCGATATGATACCTAACACCATATATATCACTGTGTAATTTTATCAGTCGAACTTTAGACATAAAAAGACATACAATTTGTAAAAACTCAGAGATGAGTTGTCTCTAGATAAATTTTAATTGATGCATACTAAAAATGAAAAACTAAAATGATTAAAACTAATTTAATCAACGTCAGTCAAACGTTACATCACTGACCTTTCATCATTGACGTTGCAGAGTGACGTGATTTCGCTACACGTCACAGTTAACGCCAATATCGAGGGTATAGTGCTCAAACCCAATAAGTATGAAATTTTAACTTTCGAGTTATTCAATGTTAAAGGTTCAAAGACAAATATACCCATGATTTTCACATAATATCGTCACAATAAGTATTTGTGGTAAAAGTATATTTAGTTAACTTATTACTATAACAATTTTAAACTGTCCATTGTTCATCATTCTTAAATTAATAGAAAATAAGATACATGAGGTAGTGACTTATTGGGTTTTACCCCAAAGAGAGAGATAAAATTAAACATTAATTGTATTTAATTTCTTAGGATTAATTAAGTTAAATTATTGAAAAAATAAATAAAAATCACTCTGTCACTTTTGCGGGCTGGTTGTTTGGTATAATATTATGTCTTCATATTTTTTCACACTGGGACAGGCTGTTGACCCAAAACAATCTGCGTACCTCGCTTGCGTAAGGGCGCGCGCCTCGTGCTATCCCAACATGAGTCACTTTAAGGTGGAGTACAACAGAGCCACAAATGTCTGCAAGAGGGCTTAATATGTCAGAGCGCACAGCACGGTTTGGTCAAGTGCTAATGGCGCATCCCATGGGCAGCCATGGCTACTGGCGACTGGCCAAATTTGTGCAAGCCAACTTCTGTCAGCCTTCCCTGCGTAGCGCGATGTCCGTAAAGTACTGCAATCACTCGATATTTAGAAAATCAGCGGGCCGGGTCTTATTCCAGCGATGGTTCTTCTAAAACGTGCAACGGAGTTGTCTCCAATGCTTACGCGGCTGTAACGACTCTCCTTAATCTCGGATACAGTGTCATCGGCTTTGAAAGAAGTGAATGTACAGTACAGCCGATTCCCATGAAGCGGGATCGCCCATACCCAGCCAACTATCGTCCCATAGCCGTCACCTCAAGACTGTGCAAGGTATTCGAGCACATCATCTACATACAGCTCATGCGTCACGGATGATGCGTAAAGGATCACTCCTTAATTAATGACAGGAAATACATTTTTAGGCCGAAGTGGTTAACAGGTGATCTTCTGGCGTACGTTACCCATCTTTAGGGTGAGGCTTTGGACAAGCATGACGAGTTACTGGCAATTTCGATAGAATCTAGCTCAAATCGTTTCTTTCCAAGCTACCAACCTTTGGTCTGCCTGCTAGACTGTGCGCCTGGGTTGCTAGCTTGCTACAGGAGCACCGTATTCGCGTCCTTTGTGATGGACAAATTTTAGAGTTTTTGCAGGTAAATGCTGGCGTACCGCAGGGGTCCGCCACTTACTTCTTCACCCACTCTCTTTCTTCTGCATGTCAACGACATGCTGTCCATCAGCAGCATTCATTGCTATGCAGACGATAGCACCTTACACGGGAATTATCACGAACATCCTGCGGTAAAGCAGTCCGATATCGCGGAAAAAAGGCAGCTTATCGCCACTGAGCATGCCGGGTCTTGAACCACATTTCCCAATGGGGCTCTGAGAATGAGACGCAGAAATAAGACGCAGACATGAGCGTTTACAGCAATGGTATCTTCTTTCCTTCCCCTTCCCGCTCTTCAGAACACGCCTCTGCTACTGCAGGAAAATCTCAATATCCTCGGTATGGATGTTCTCTGCAAACTAAAGAACAAAAACTACACTGAAAGTATCATCAAAACAGCCTCGCGTAAACTCGGAGTCCTGAACAAAGTGAGACGTTTTTTCACACCGGAGTAGCGGTGTCTTCTGTACAAGACACAAGTGCGCTCCTGCGCGAAATACTGCTCGCATCTCTGAGATAGCAGTACTTAGGTACTACACGCGACGTGCGTTCCGCATTATTGAGAATCCTGAGGTCATGAAAACCTTCGACGATGTGCAGATGCGCAGAGATGTTGCATTCTTGGCAGTGTTAACTGTCTCTACCATGGTGAATGTTCTGATGAGCTCTTCCAATTAGTACCACCCTCTCCTTTCCTACACAGGACAACGCATGCAGGACTTAAATATCACCCGCATACGGTGCAGAATATTCTATAAAGAACCAAGCGGTTCGGCGACTCCTTCTCTTGTCCATTAACCTAGAATTCCTTACCAGTACACGTGTTTCCCGCTTTCTATAGTCCCTGTCCCTTGCCCTATATGCAGGGCGTGCATCATCAAAGCATCTGATGAGGCCGTCAAGCTGAGTGCATAGTACGTGTCTATAATGGTGACCCTCGTTTCCGAGACTTTCTCTTCAGCTTACCATCAAGCGAGGTGAAGTCAAATTGACGTGCTATATAAAAAAAGAGTTCACCACTAGTCGCAATCCACCCAAATTACGCGTGCGGTGTGAGTGGCATTAGTGAAGTTGTATGTACTTATTTTGATTTATTGGGTTATTCCTCAAACAATATTGGAAGAATCTTAAGTGAGTAAATCTATTTAACTATACAGTTCTGTTTTTGTTTTTGAAATTATCGAACAATGAAATCCGATAAATTAGTTTGTTTTATTTCAGATTTTATTTTTGGTAACTTTCTTAACTATTAAAGTAAAGGTAAGACCCGTTAAATGGAAATAATGGTTTCGGCCTCTTCTTTTTATTTTGTTTAATTGTCATATGGATAAAGGTAAAACCAGATAAATAGAAATATTGGTTTTCACCATGCATGTTATAAAGCGATTTAGTAAAACTTTTTATACACTAAATGAAAATAAATACATTTATTTGGTTTAAGCGTGACATAAAAATATTTTTTCTCCCAATAAATCTACTTAGTGTGTTCTAGTTTACAGTTTTGAAAAAAAATACCTTGGTTTATTGGGTTATTACACCAAGTAACTTGAGTTCTACCGCGTATTCCGCTTATTGGATAATACCATTAGAAAGAGCGTAAAAAATCGATTAAGATGGACCAAAAAAGTCAATTTTCGATTTTTGCCTACTTATTGGGTTTTAACACTGGACCCTCGATATGTGCGTTTTTAATTCCAATCATGTTGAGCAATGATTACGTAAGACGCCATCTTTCCTGAGGCCTACGTCACTAGTCAGGCCACGTTGTGGTCGACGATGACGACAGTGTCATGTGGTCGACGATATTTGTATTGTGTCGACTGATAATATGGTCACTGGTGGTCACTGATACTATTTCCTTATATAGTTCATGATTTACTAAGAACAATAATACATTGGTAAGGATCCAACATAAGCTTAATACTCATACAATTACTCACTTTGGTCCATAATGAACCGACGGTATCTAGGAGCGAAGTATTCTAGCACTATAGAATGCGTTCAATACCCTGGAGTTACATCAAGGTGGTCCTTTACACTAGATTATTTTTACCTGTTCAGCTTTTTCGGGTTATATTATACGAAAAAACGTATATAGGTCTAGCATGCATACGGAGGAAATCCCTATGGATACCCTCACTGGGACTAGCGATGACGTGGCAATATGGGAATCCAATCACAGAAAAAACCATACGCTGTTCTGCCACAATATACGTATCTATTATGGGTGAACCCCGAGCCTAGCCTGTAATGGAATTCCCCAGAATCTCCACCAGGTATTAGCAACCTATTATGAAAAGGAAGCCTCATTACCAAGACGCATAGACGCCTAGTGGACGACACATAATGAGGAAACGTCATGATTGTGGTGTGACTATGACGTATGTGCTTGTGGTGTGGTGACTGGTGAGTGTATAACTATGACGTGACGACTTCTATTCGCTACTGGCGTCATTATATTATTTATTTACAGCTTTTTATTCCAAACGTCATCGTCATCACAAGATGCGTGCACACGCCTTCTTTCCTCTACCTACTTACGTCACAGAATTTGTCACATGGTTACTCTGACGACAATACATCATACATTGCGGTAGGTTATAGTGCCATTATTGTGTTTTTCTAGACTTCTATAATTGCCTACTGTTTTGTTTACCTTGTAATATACGTTAACGCTGATTCGTCATATATAAAGCTATCCACACATGCAAAGACATGACATCTATACAATACATATCCGCGAGACACACAGTTTTTCAAACAGACATAAATGACTCATACATATTACATATCATAGTGAGGGTTGTCACTGGTATGACTCACACCACACAGATACATATCGTCGTCGCACATAGAAGAATTCAGAGACCTTTACTTTTTAATTTAATTTTCTTGAACTTAAGACGTCACGTCATTATCAAGATAATTAATAATGAATCATCGTTACAGTGTACATCGTTGTGTCCTTCAGTAAGCATTAAAGAAAATTACTTTACCTTACTTATTTTGGAAGATAAGAGTCAGTCACTATACATTAGGTATATGTTTCTTGTACCAATACAAGTTTTTATAGTTTAATTTGGCCAACGGCTCCTTGAGCTCCGTCGCATTTTGAAGTTCTTATCACTTCATCTGTTTGCAATTAGGTGGGTACACATTAATATCTGGTTTTTATATTTTTTATATTGTTTTTCGATGGACTGCGAAGTTGAGTGTTTGCTCAGTGCTTATAAGTATGAATATCTGATTGTTTTGGTTCATGCAGATATTTCTATGTAGTTATTATATAATATACTAATCTGTTTCTCAATATGCATCATAAAATCCGGTTCTACGTTTTCCCTAGACTTGCCCTTTTCAGGTCGTCAACCCATCTACCAGGGAGTATCCAGCGAGTACCTGGTTCATGTAGATCGTGAATCAGTAAAAACGGAAATTGAGACTTTCAACGGCTATCGGTTATGTGACCAAACTGACAAGCCTTTTGCCACTTCAGCTTAAATATTCCACAATCATTATCACTACCGTCATCATCATCATGATCATCATCCTGCCCTAATCCCAAGTTTGTTTGGGGTCAGCACAACATGTGTACTTTTTTCATTCATCTATAGTTTCAGGTATTAATTATGAAGATACTTTAAATTATCTCACTTCATTGAAGCGGTGATGGCTAAAGGTATGCTCAGATCATTTTCTAAAAATACGCATTTAACAACCAGCGCCTTAGAGAAAGTATTATTTCTCTAACGTGAAAAATTTTATTAAAAAAAAAACATAGAGCTGTACAGTAAATCTCTACATGTTTTGTTGCGTGTTTTTAGTGAAAATGTTGCGAAAAACATAAGCTATAGCCGTACCTTTAGCCATCACCGCTTCCGTTTCTCTAGTTACTGTTCAATCAAAGGATAAAAAAGTCTTGACACAGCACATTCATGAGCTGAGCATGTGTCATTGTTTAGACTAAATTTCTATCACCAGTGTGTGCATTAACATTGTAGACCAAATAGACCGAGTGGGTCTCAGGAAGTTACACCGATAACAGGTTTTATGACGTCTACAGATATGAACGATAGGTATGTGAGTGTGTACCTACACCTAGTGTGGGAAGTCTGGAATATTTACTTGAGTTTTTATAGTATCTTCTATAGGATTTATTACACAGGGTTAGATCAACCTGTGTGGTGTGGAGCGTTTGGGGGTCGATATTCGTACGGTGCAAAATATTTGTCATGTTTTGTTTGTTTGTTTTTTTTAAATTAATAACTGGTAGTATTATTAGCTATTCCCTGCAGTCGTTCATAAATAAACAACGTGATTTATACTGACAGGATCATACCAAATTTCTGTTTCAACCCTCACAAATTGACGCAAAATGTAAAAGAAAATAGTAAAGGAAAAATAACTGAAAATTGAAAAAAAAACCGATATCCAAATACCAAAAACCATCTCAACGTTATACCTATCAAAAAGACCGCTTCTTAAAGCAAACAAAAAAATTCAAAGGCACGTAAAGTTTTTCAAAAACCCCTATAATTATTTAGTTTTTAAACGGCAATTTTAACGACGCATGGAATGACAAAAGAGGACCTAATCCGAACCGTGCCTCGCGTCCTTACCTGACCATAGACGAAAAAATGGACACCGCAAGCTCCATTTAACTCGCCCCGTTTTAGAACGTGCCATTTATTATGAAAAAGATTTTTTGTACTCTTTTGTCTACGTCAATTTTGAAAAAGACCGCCAAAGTCGAATTCGAAAGGCGGTAACATCTAAGAAAAGTGCGTTTACAGGACAACACTAATTAACAGTTTGGTTTTAAAAGTCCATCATGGGTCATAAAATCCATTATTATTGTTTTGTTTGTAATGTTAAATTTTTTGTTGTGTTTTTGCTATTAACTGTAAATAGATACCGCTAGGAAAAATAATTCGTTATGGTGGTAATGTTCACAATTCGAATAATTACATCTTTTTTTGTAAGATTTTTTTGACATGTGTATGCAATAATAATAAAGTCGTAATTATTTGTTTGGAACAATGAACTGACTAGGGGTTTGCAAGAGAATTGTAATCGAAATGTCAATCTTTTACTCGTAATCTACTTGATATAATTTTTGTTTGTGCTTCCCGATTCAATGGGGATCCGTGGGGATTTTTCGCACGTTGGAAAAAGGTAGAAAGGTTTTGCTATGACAAATTATGCCACTACAACAGATTATCGAAAATACTCGTCAGACCAGGGGCCTAAAACAAAGCCTCAAATATTTGAGGTCTCCTCAGGGGTGGAGTAGGTGCAGGGTACGAATTTTAGGGGACCAATGGATCCGTACCTTAAAAATGTGGTGTTACTGAAGTGGTCAACATGTTTGAAAGCATGCAACACAATTTGCCTTGCCACCTATGAGGAAAGGACAAAATAAGGTAGGTTATGTTGTCACTTAAATAGAAACGGGAAAGGAAGGTATTAAAAATTTACTGTACCGCAAATTTCCATATTATATGAGAAGGTGATATTTCCCCGGTCCAGTCAGCCCTTCTGTGCTGAGAAGTGATGACTCTGCCAGACAGAGTCATGCATGACTCACCACATCACTTATCACCACCACTCAAGGATAAGATTTTATTTCGTTGAATGGTACGAATTTCCGTTATAAAACACACAAGCTACATTAAATATCTGTAACATAGGAATGCAAAAAAAATTGAGTCACTACGATTTTAGTAAAAAAAGGCCCTTCTTATGAATTAAATCAGTTTAAAAAATTGTATTGGTTTATAAAAATTCCCATAACAGTTAAAAAATGGAAAGAATATAGTGCCTTGTAGTAAAATGCCAATTAACACTTATTATAAAATAAATCCCAAAACCGGCCGGTTTACAAAGATTATTTACGACTAGTTAATAGTTTGTATCTATCAAAGGTGAAAAGAATTACTGCGTTTATATGTATTACTTAGTAAGTATGCGATTTTGCATTTTCATTTCTGGAGAGTAAAAACTAAAATTTATCCCAAAAATTAAAACTTAGGTAAATTGAACAGATTTTTATAATACCGTGGCGAAGATTATTCTAGCCTTTTCATCAGTCAATTCACAACTACTTCAGGGAAAAACCCTTTGTTCAAAAACCATAGAACGTCGTCATGATCTGATGATACTTCTATCTATCTTTAAAATCCTTTTGACTAGTCATCATCACACACCGCGGTTACATCCGAGTCTCCGCTTAAATTAGCTCCGCTAAGCTAGTACTTATTTTTCATTGCAATGTTTTTTACAAAATAGCACCTAGTCACAAAATATTCACGTAGCAAAAACTTCCGTAAGAATTGAATTTGGAACCAGATAATGTAACTACATTGTATGTTAGCCGAAGGCTTCTCTTACCTGCGTACCCAGCATCACGCGACATTCCTTGTAACATTTAAAAAAAATACATAGCCACGTGCCCCCGGATCTCTTGTACCATTACGAAATACCTTATGAACTCAAAATGTTGTTTATGCCCACATCCAGTTATTAAAATATTTCATATGGCACAAAAAACCAAAGTGTTCTCCAATCTCCAAGAATTCCCTGGGAAAGTATGTTACGCATGCTTGAAACACGATCGTTGGGCCACACGTGCTCCTGCGCAGCGTATGAATGGGACAGGGCAAGGGTGGGGAAGGGCCGGGGCGCGCGGGGTGAGGGGCAAAGGCTTTTTTCAGGCAGTGCGAGGCAAGGCGCGGGCGGAGACGCGCGTCCTGTGCTTACAAGCTACTATATTATACATTTTGTGCATTCTAAAGACTGTTTGTGGGTGTAAAGTGTCAAATTTGGAAGTTTATTAATTTGTAAGTATGAATATTGAATATTTTATTTTATGTTTGTATTTGAATTTTATTTGAATTTATTTTAATATGAATGCAACAAATGAATACGAGAAGCTGGGTTCCTTTACCTGAACTAAAGCCTCTTTTCGAGTTTTGTGTTCGATATCTTTTGCACAATTATTAATGTGTGTATTATGTAAACTGAATACTATTTTAAATAATTTAAAAATTAGGATAAGAATTAGTAACTTTTAAATTGTTTATTTATTTTGATTTACAATAGACGTGTGCCTATAAAATAATAATTGTGAATATTTAATTAATTAATACATTCAAATTTAAATTAACTAATAGGTAATTTATTTATCAGATATGAAAATGTCGTCGGACCCGGCTCCGTTGTCGAAGACTGCAAAATACAAGAAGATCACGAAACCGCTTTTGGAAAGAAAGCGGCGCGCGCGCATCAACCGATGTTTGGATGAACTTAAGGACCTGATGGTCGGGGCTCTGGAGGTACGTTTACATCACTTTTATTTATGTTTTGTTCATAGTTTTTCTTCAATATAATCAGTGTGATTTTTTTACAAAAAGAAGATGTTTCTTAGGTACCTACTTAGGTATTGTTACTTACATGTCTTGTTTTAGCAATATGTATAATGTTTTAAGCTGATGATGATACAAGACCAGCATGAATACATGGGTTATTTAATAATCGAATACAATATTGAATCGTTAATTATAGAGTAACGCCATAAAATACAAAAACACTATTAATAATTTTTCTTACGCTCCTTCAGCAAAGTGCCATTCATTCACTCGATATTTATTTTTATAAGACTGGTCGTCCTTCTTTTTATTATTGCATTTATCAACCATAGGTACCGGCTACGAACTGGAACATAAAAATACAAGTTCCACTAAGGACCCGGAGTGGCTTACTCATGTATACAGTTATAACTCATGACGTTCGGACCGTGAGAAACGCACCGAGCACCTGCCCTCTGCCTTACTTACATTTGTCTTTTTTCACAGATCGATGACGACAACTTAAGCAAGTTGGAGAAGGCAGATATCCTTGAGCTAACCGTAAACCATCTTACAAAGTTACACAGTCCTAGAGACCCGGTTTTGGAAGCGAAGAAGTTTCAAGCCGGTTTCGGGCAATGTGCCGCTGAAGCTTGTCGATTTATTATGTCTGTACCAGATTTGGACGCAAATGTCAGTCAAAATTTGGTTAGTCACCTGTCAAGACTCATCACCGCTCAGCCCCTCACCATTCAAGTACCAGACAGACCTCCTTTCTCACCACCGACGTCTCCATCATCGGTCATATCTGACAGACATCACTATTATAGTGATCATGATAGATCATCTTCTGATGCGGAAGATTCTGTATTCTCAGGGGAGGCACCGAAACATTGGGGATATAATAGGCAGGTACCTGTTGCGAGACCAAACCATAAAGTACCACCTACAGGGCTTCTCACAACGGTTGACAAGCTTAACCATCATCCTGCAGATCAAAATAGTCAAAGAAATGGAGCGTATTATAAAAGAGTCCCGGCTGAAGCAAAGGATGTTATTCTACAAAAAATTAGACAACACATAATGGACAAACGTGGTAACGACATCGTTGATATGAACGCGAGCGCAGAGCCAGCACCCGAACCAAAATATTTACAAAGAGATGAACCGTACAGAGCCGAGTATTCGTATCAATACTCGCCGCCAACCGTAAACACAGATACCCTCGATCTGAGGAAAGTTAGATCACCGGTGAAGTCTACCGAAACTGTGTACTCGCCGAAAAAACTAGTCGCACTATCCGGAGTAAATCAATTAGACGCGATTCCACAAAGTAAAGTGGAAGTGATTCCTAATGTTCCGGAACAATGCGAATTGCCGATGGATTACAGCAACCTACCGCCTAAAAAGAAAAGGAAATTAATCGAGTACCAGGAGTATAAAAAGCAAGAAGCGGCCCGCCGTGAACTCGAGGCGCTACAGGAGAAAAAAGTCGAAGGCCCACCAGCGGATGAAGAAAATAAATGGCGCCCGTGGTGAGGTGTCGTGACACTCGCCTATTGTGATATTAATAGTCTCTTCTTCCATGAAAAAGCTTTAATTTGTTATAATTTATCGATGTAGTTTTATTATTAGTTAGTGAATAAGTGCCTTATTTTGCTTTAATACTGTTAACGGAGGTACTGAACGTTATTTATGTGCCATGTATTGTTTTGATCTCGATGTCTTCCTATTTTACCCGACTGCCAAGGAAGGGTTATGTTTTGTAGATGTGTGTACTGTGTAGTCTTCCATGTACCAGAAACGATTGAAATTGAATTGTAATAAAAGATGTATCGTATTAAGTATTTCGTTTTACTACCCTTTACAAGATCCTATATTAACAAATACACCATTTGGGTTCGTAATACACTAAGCTGTTAAAATTTGTTGATTGATGGACGAGATATCGGTGTTATGAGAAGGGGAGGGGGTCTGGTGTCGATTTATAGTATTCGCTTCCGTAAAAGCCAAATAAATCACTAACTTCACGAATTCAGAATTCTCCTTTAAATATTTAACTAGAAAAGGTCAGCGAGTGTAATACGAACAATTTGCAGTTTTGAGTCGTGTCACGCCATCTAGTTGACAAACTAGGAACAACTGTTTACTAAAAAATTAAAGCACGGAGATGGCAAACAAGCATATGCTTGTTTGCCATCTCCGTGCTTTAATTTTTTAGTAAGCATTTGCATATGATTAGCATTCATATGAGAAGCATTAAGCATATGCTATGCTTGTTTCATGATAAGTGGAAATCATAGCTTATAAGCGATTGCAACATCATGGTGTTATAATGTTTAGAAAGAAACCCAAACTCTAGTCCTCGGGGAAAACCTCGGATCGTTAAGATCATTCGCAATTCTAATGTCCGTGTCAGGAAATTCCTACCCATAATTACCTAAATAATGATAATAATCAATTTCTTCCATGTAAATATTACAAGATTAGATAGCCAAAATTTGGAGGATTTCGTGAAAAATCATTACATGACCACTATCACAGATGACATAATGCAAAGACTCATGCACTGGACTATAAAGATAGTTAAATTTTCCATACAAACATACTTGGTGAACATAATCGAATCCCTGGTTCAATGAAATTAAACTCTTCAGCTTCTCTTACTTATCTAAGATTTGGCTTTTACAGGAGCGACTGCCGCTGATTGATTTGCCAACGCCAAGAGGATAGCCTGCAAGCCTGCACCAGAACCTCATACTTCAATCAGCCGGCTTGCAGGTGATATTGGATGAAAGGTTGAAGATCTTGAGTCTATGTGCAATAATAAAATCCTACATAAAAACCTATTTCTTTTCAAAATTTTATGTTCAAAATGTAACTTACAGTGACATCTAGTATAATTTTATCGAAAATATAGTAACTCAGTAACGCCATCTAGAACTTTATTTACGAACCATTCCAGCCCGATAAAGACGATGATGGATGAAAATGCCAACTTTTGCCCACTCCACGGTTCCACGCGTAGCTTTCTGAAATGTTAAAGAAACCTAGATGGTTATTCCACACTATATTCTATCTTTGCGCCAAATTTCACCCGTTTTTACGTGAAGGAGACATCCACAGATATCGGATCTAATTGAATTTGTGAATACATCCACACTGTCCATACTGACATCACATTTAGGAAGGTAGGAGTAGGAATAAATAGGACTAGGCATAAAATTACTAGGATTAGATTATGTTGTTCCGGATTATTATACCTATTTAGAATTATTCTGAGTTTTTGAGTAGTATCCGAATCACCTTCTTCATCCTAGTGTTAACTCCCAGTCGCATCCGAAGCTTTCACCTGTCGGAGTCTGGGGTCCGCCGCGCCGTCCGCTTTACCAGTCTTAGCTGTGGATTTGGCTGGACCTCGAATTTTCCGAGAGGCGACTGCCACTGACCTCTAAGCGTCTGCCATATGACCTCCAATACTATCCCATCAATGATAAACATCAATGAACTGGTTAATTTCACGAGATCTCTGCGACACAGATGAATAATTCAAGTGGGAAGTTTTGATCGGACCTTGATAATTAGGCAGTAGGTGTGGGCTGCGGGTAGGGTTGCCAACTCTTTTTTCGAGAAAAAAAGTATATTTAGGTCTGAGAAGAAAATTGAACAGTATTTTAGAAAATAGAACAGTATTTTACAATAATTATATAAATTAATTTTAACAAAAAAGTTTAACCGACTTAAAGGAACGAAAGAGGCACAAAAAAGCGAAAAATAACTGCGGTGCCTTACCCGAGAGGCTTTTAATTTTTTTTTTTTTTTTAGTGAGTTATAATCGATCCATCGTCCATCCTTTGCTTAGGTTCCTATCATCAGCAACTTAAAATCACGAGCAGAAAATTTTTAAATGCAAATACTGAAATTAGATTTCCCTAGATCCTGTTATCCAATCCTGACTCCCTTGATCCTGTCATCCGATTCTGGCTCCCTGAACCAACTTTCTTTCTCCAACAAAACAAAGATAATAAAAATCCGTTTCACAAAATACGGTTTTACATACAACGGTTCTTCACCTATTTTGCCCCCTCAGGTCTGTCTGTCTTAAAAGAAAGCATGGTTTCGTAAACATCTAAAATGGTAATATGGTTCCCATCAATTTTTTTATGGATAAATTAAAAGATTTAATATATTATGGCTGGCATATAGAAGATAGCTGTGAACTGTATTATTTTCTATATGATTTATCATTAATTAATTTTGGAATATCATAGGACAATCAACACCTAAACTTACGAAATAATTGCAAATTGGTGCCCAATTAATTAAAATTGTATCAATTGCTGCACATTTTTGTAGTGTTATGCATTTTGATGCTGAAAACAGTATTTTGGATACTGTTTTTTTGTTGAACAGTAAACAGTATAATTGGGTGTAAAACAGTATAATACTGTTTTTAACAGTATGGTTGGCAACCTTAGCTGCGGGCTATGAATGATAGGTACCTTACCTACCTATATTTTTTTCATCAGTGAACCATCAAATTGGGCCTTATTGCGCCTGAAGACTTCCTCTCTATTTGGATGAAAGTTCCACAAATAATATAACTATGGACGCAACAGCATATATATGGATGGGGATGTTAAGTAAACAACAACAAGTGACGAATAATGACCGCATATAGAAAACAATGTTACACAACGATAGCTTGAACATATATCGATAAGAGACATCTACCGAATGCAAGAGTTAAAAAGGTTAAGGTAAGTGTAAGATAGATGGCGTGTTCTAGCATTTTATTTCTCTACCAAAGAAAATATTTAAAGATTATTGAAAAAAAATGTGTACGTGCACACAAAATTATACAAAAGAGAATTAATTACTATGAAATATTTTATGCCATCTAAGAATTTCAGTCAACCAGAAATTAAAAAGTGACAGATATGCCGATAGATGGCATGATTCAAATTTTTATAGCGCCCTCTTTTATCTTTCTCTATAAGTAAGAAGTAAAGCAGTATACGACAACGTTATAGCGTTATAGATGTCAGTTACGGCATTTTATAATTTTTTAAATAAGTAGTTAAAGAAAAACAGAAGCTACTGTGCTTTAATTATTATAATGCCTAGCTGAAATCACAAGACATTATTATTTATTTTAAACACTCAACAGATATTTTATTTAATTACTAACCAAATCTTTGGAAATATGTTGTTTTTAATGTAATTAGATGTTAACATTAGAAACAAAATAATCTTTTGTAATATTAAGCCTATTTTTATTAAAGTAAAGCAACACCGAGAAAAGAGAAGAATAATATATTAAAATAACAAGAAATTAATCATGCTTACTACTCACCAATAGATGGCAACTGATGCCCAAAATAATCGTCTGTAAACGTAGTAGTGGAGTAGGTAAAGTGGGGCGTCGCGATTCAACTTCATTCATTGATAGACGCGGCGACCGGCCGGCCAGCCAGTCAGTAAGAAAGAGGCATAGAGAGCGCGCGTATAAAACGATTGACAACATGCGCCGCCCGCTATTTATAACGAACTATTTCGACGTTTGAATACGAATTTGACAGTTAATATTTTGACTTGAATGCATTTTGTAGTTAAAGCAAACTGTGAAATTGGATTGAGTTGGTGATATTTGTGATGAATTGTTATTTAACAGTGGTGGAAAGTGTTCTTATGTGCAATGTTGTGGTAAGGCGATGCTTGTAGGAGAACAGTCGCCGGCACCACGGGTGGTGGCCGGTTTGAGGAAACTACGACCTGAATTGACACCTGGACCAATCCCTACGCCTGTAGATCCTGACTTTAGGATATCAGGTTAGTAAACAAACCGCAGATAGCTTATAAGACATTACCTACTGTATTCTTATCATTGGAATACTTATTAGATTTCGTTCTAGTTGTCATACTTCTTCCTCCAACCTCTAAAGAGTATTTGTTTAAACTAAACTCCCAGATACCGAGTAAAAATGGTGAACGGAAATAAAATGCTGAGATAAAATTGATGTTATTATGTGAAACTATTGACTATTTCAACGTTTTATTGAAGTTAAGTCTATCCTCTGTATAATCATCATAACGTATTATTTCTATATCAAAACATCTGGTGTAACCAGAAACATGGTTGAAGACTATTTGCAAGTCGCGTCCGTCCACCATTATCTATTTTATTCAAACGCATCAGCTCACAGCTGGTGCACAGATGTCACACAATAGCATAAACATTGCCCACTAGATCTTTGGATAAAAGTTATTTTGAAATATTGACATAATAGAATTTGATTCTTATGAATCCCTAAAAATGTTCATCACATTATCCTGTAACTCACTCGGCTTCTAAGGATAATATTATTTACTATCATGATGTTAAATGTAGATAACCTTCCTCAAGAACTAAGCTAAGTAATAAGTAGGTAGGTACAAAAGACGAACACCTTCCTAAGTACTCCCAATCATCAACAAGCCTATTGCAGTTCACAGCGGACCCGAAACTTCGCTTTGAACATTTTAGTCTTTCAGTCAATGCCAGCTAGGTACCCTTTGAGACGTTATTATTGATCTAAGCATTTTAAGCTCAAGACCTTTGATTCTTCACGCCTAATACTTACCTAGAACAAAGACCTAATTCATTCATGTAAAAAATATGCAATAAAATAAATACCTCCGTTCATTGAAATGGCATAAAATGCAAATTACGACTGAGTATTCTAATTTTTTTATTCTAATTATTCTTATTAGTCTATAACCACTTATTAGTTATTCGTAAAGTCTAGACAAGGTATCGATCGATATTTTCGGAGTGCGGTTGTCATTAGTCTAGGACTAAAACGCACAGTCAGGACAATGCCTTCCAACTTCCAATGTATACCTACAAAATCCATTCCCATAACGCAGCTACATACTTATTAGATTTTCCCCAGGGGATACAGCCTGCTGTGAATAGTCAAGTTTTAAGGGTGGGCAGCGCGAGATTCGTCCCAAAATCGTTTCGTCAGCTGTTCATTCAAATTCAGTAAATTCATTATGTGTGTCTCGTTAAATAGTCTAATTTTCAGGGCGAGCAGAGAGAGTGATTAGTGTGATTACCTACTACCTACTGATTACTGATTATTCTCACAACCGTTTCATCAGCTGTTCGTTCAATTCCAGTAAATTCCTGGGCCTATCTCGCTAAATATGTGGTCAAGTTTTTGGGTGGGCAGCAGGCACATGCTGTAACAAACATCTCGAATGATCGAAGTGAGCTCGATAGCTGAATCCGCGGTGAGATGTCAATTTGTATGCGAAATTGACATCTCACCGCGGATTCAGCTATCGAGCTCACTTCGATCATTCGAGATGCAAGTTACAGCATGTGCCTACAGGGCGAGATTCGTACCACAACCGTTTCGTCAGCTGTTCGTTCAAATTCAGTAAATTCGTAGGCTTTTAGGGAAAGCACCTGCCCTGTTCGGGTGGCGAGTGTTTCAGTGATTCCTTCTACAACCATTTCGTACCAAGGAAACGAAAAGGTAGGCTTATTTTGTTTCACTTGGGTAGAACTAGAGCTGGCGGTGCGAAGGCTCAGTGCCAAGAAGAACACCGCCCCAGGACCCGACGGCATTCCTGGCCGCGCGTGGGTCATAGCTCTAGGGGAAGACGCTCTCGAGCCTCGATTCAGAGGGTTCCTCAGCGCATGTTTGGAACGGGGCCAGTTTCCGAAGACGTGGAAGACGGGGAAACTGGTCCTCATCCGGAAGGAGGGGCGCCCGGTGGACTCACCGTCCGGATACCGGCCCATAGTGTTGCTCGATGAGGTGGGCAAACTCTTTGAAAGAGTTATCGCGAAGCGCCTCGTCGAGCACCTCTCTAGAGAAGGGCCGGATCTGGCGGATGCCCAATATGGCTTCCGCCGAGGGCGTTCCACCGTGGATGCAATCATGCGCGTGAGGACTCTGGCGGAGGACGCAGTCGCTCGGGGCGAGGTGATGTTGGCGGTGGCTTTGGACATCTCCAACGCGTTTAACACCTTGCCCTGGAGTTGCATTATGGAGGCACTCGTGTACCACGATGTGCCTCTCTACCTCCGCCGCATAGTCGGGGCTTACCTGTCGGAGAGAGCCGTCATCTACCCAGGTGCGATCGGTGTCGGCCGGAGAGAGATGTCGTGCGGTGTTCCGCAGGGATCGGTCCTGGGGCCGCTCCTGTGGAACATCGGATACGACTGGGTGCTTCGCAGTGAGCTTGTGGATGGTGCCGCCGTGACGTGTTATGCGGACGACACGCTAGTGACGGCGAGCGGGGCTACACACCGCGAAGCGACCCGGAAGGCCACGACTGCGGTTGCCCAAGTCGTGGAACGGATCCGGAGGCTGGGTCTCGAGGTGGATCCGCAGAAAACCAAGGCCATGTTCTTTCATGGACCTCGGCGCGGACCACCAGCGGGATCCAGCATAACAGTGGGAGACACTCTCATCGCCATCAAGCCCCAGATGAAATATCTGGGGCTCGTGCTCGACGGTCGGTGGGACTTCGGGGAGCATTTCCGAAGTCTGGTCCCCAAATTGGTGCTCACAGCTAACGCTCTGACGCGGCTGCTGCCCAATTTGAGGGGCCCGGAGGACTCCTGCAGGAGACTCTATGCGGGTGTCGTGCGGTCCATGGCTCTATACGGGTGCCCCGTATGGGCGGATAACCTGAAGGCCAGGCACGCGGACAAGCTGCATGAACCGCAGCGGACAGTGGCCATCAGGGTCATCAGGGGGTACCGCACGATATCCTTCGAAGCAGCGAGTCTCCTTGCCGGATCGCTACCATGGATCCTGGAAGCGAGAACCCTTTCGGCGCTATATCGGTTCCGAAAGGAGGCGCGGGAGCGGGGACATGATCCTGAGCCTGAAGAAATTCGGGCCGTGAAATCCCGGCTCCACAGGGACATGGTAGCGGAGTGGGAGCTGCGACTTGGGCGACCACGCGCAGGGCACGCCGTAGTAGCGGCGGTAAGACCCATCATGGGGGAGTGGCTAGAGAGGCCACACGGCGGCCTCTCGTTCTGGCTGACGCAGATAATCACCAGTCATGGGTGTTTCGGGCGGTATCTGCATCGGATCGCGAAGAAAGAGCCAACGTCCGAGTGCCATCGCTGCGACGCGAGCGAGGACTCGGCGCTGCACACGCTCACCGAGTGTCCGGCGTGGGAGACGCCGAGACGGGAGCTGGTGGCGACCTTGGGAGTGAGAGTTCTCACGCTCGCTACTTTGCTCGCAGCGATGGTTCGCTGCGCGGATGCGTGGGCCGCCGGCGCCTCCTTCTGCGAGCAAATAATGCTCGTGAAATGGGAGGCGGAGCGGGAGCGAAGGAGAATCGCAGACCTTGCGGCCCGCGAAGAGCGTAGGAGAATCGCTAACCGCGCGGCCCGTAACGAGCGACGGCAACTCGGGCGTCGGAGGTCGCAGAACGACCTCCGTCCCCCATGAGCGCGGGCCTGGGGGTGACGGGTGGAGCCGCCTGTCACCCTAGCAGAAGCAGGCCACGGCGGCGGTGCGCATTGCGTGCCTCCCCATACCCGGGGGCGAGTTGGGACTCTACGGTCCCCATATCGGGAGAGGGCCAGATCGAGAGATATGGCCCTGGGTCGGCCGGGGTGCGAGGGATATGGCTACAACAATCTCACCTCCGGCAACGGACGGCCCACAGCCGGCGTGCGTTTTAGTCGGTTCGAGTCCGACATAACCTCCTCCTCCGGCTTCGGCGGGGGAGGTATCCGAGGGGATTTTTCACACGATAAAAAAAAAAAAAAAAAGGCTTATTTTGTTTTATTTTATCCAGTGATGGTCCAATCTTGGCGTTTTTTCTTTATTTATTAACATAGAAAGGTGTAAAGTACCATTATAAAATCGTAATTAAAAATTAAAAAAATTGCAAGAAAAAGCATCAAAAAATTTGTAAAATTAGTCCTATTATGGTGAACCGCTGAAGCACCCCACAGCTACAGGGCCGGTCTCCTGTGTGTACCTATGACCTTTTGTTTGTTCCTAACCCCACCAAGGTCACTTTTACCTATACATTTTTAGAAAGAAAATATCGTACAAAATAATGAAAAATGCGGGCTCATTGAATTGTGAGAAGTGCGTTGACATGTTGCATGATTGATTTGTGAAACGCAATGCTTATCACTACTTATTTATCACATAACACGAGAGCTATTTTAGTATGAACTAGTAGCTAATAGGTTTATAATCATTATGTGTACCTACCTATGTTTTGTTTGTCCACGCATATCAGCATTCGAAATGATTGTTTTGTAATTTCATTCCCAAGAAACCGTTGTAAATTTTATATTTTGAGAGGCAAATAATCGACTCATCAATATTTACTTTTTTAGCAATATTGCAGTAGAGAAAATCACACCTATACTATTCAGTTAGGCACATACCTAATTAAACTTAAACAATTTTGATGTGGCTTGAGATAATTTTAAATCATTTAGTGTGCTCAACTAAACAATTTTTTTTTTATTTATAATATAAATATGTAATTGATGTGTCTTTTTCTCTTCTTCTGTTTAGAAACTCATTTTAAAGAACAGAAACCGAAATTGAACCACTAGTAAGTTAGATAGCCTAGTTGATTTGTTAAATATTTTTTTTAATCTTTATTTTGTAAGAGGGTTTTTTTTCACAAAGTAAATAGGTATATCACGCTCATAGGGGCTATGCTTAAAAATATCTTACAATCTACGCTTAATACCTATATTACCTAACTAATCTGTATAGTATTCTTGCCTCCCGACCCGACTGGCCGGGTAGGCAAGAATACCATTACATGACCCATTGCATGACCCTAAAATATGAATGTCTATATCGTATCGTGACTCTCTCGGCCTCATTCCGAATACATTCCACCAAAATAATTATGGTAGGTACCTACG
The DNA here is from genome assembly GCA_914767945.1 of Eilema depressum. Classification (NCBI taxonomy): domain Eukaryota; kingdom Metazoa; phylum Arthropoda; class Insecta; order Lepidoptera; family Erebidae; genus Eilema; species Eilema depressum. Next base: position 14,004,572 of record OU612026.1, read on the forward strand.
CATCTTCCGGAATGTTTAATTTTAATGTGTTTTTATAAAAAAGATTGTTTACCTTTAGTCACAGAATAAGTAATACATAGTACTACGTAATAGTAGGTACTACGTGCTTTAGTCAGTTAAGTAAGTACCTAACTGAATGGAGAACTTTATTGTACCTACTCCATTCAGGGCACCTGTGACGGCTGTGACTGACAAACACAAGCCTGTCAAACACTGATAAGGCTGTACCATAATAAGCAACATAATAGGTATTCCCATACTTTCCTGAAAAAAAAAATCCTTCCATGATTCGATTCCCTTACCTGACGACATCACGATATTTATTTTTTAAGTAATAACCGCCAAAGAACCGTGAGTTTTTGCTCCAAGAGCACAATGAGAAGATAAATCGCTGTGCTTAAGATGGAATCAGCTGTTTATCTCCAATGACAATGTGATCACAATACCGTATAAATACGTTATTTATCGTCATGTTTAGGCACACACCTATTTAAGATACTCAAAGTGGAGAATAGTGATGCGTATCGACATATCTACCTAGGTAGGTACTTTGCAAATACAACCTGGTTCCCGGCAAAGTAGAATTTGGGTACAAGATGACTAAGGGATAGGGCTGTTTAACATCTGACAGATATATTATATACCTGCCTACCCAGACTCAGCATCAGATGCATGACTCGAGTAAACAATAGTACCCGGAATACGGCAATAGGCTTACCCCCTATTACCTGGGACTGCATACAATGATTAGTAAAATGTGGGTGTTAATTTACATCTGCCTAATCCTCCTGGGAAAAATGTGTCTACATACTTTTCCTCGGTTCAAAACACACTCGGGGAAAACTTTAATTTAACTGATTTATACTGGTGAAATCCAACTTTATTATATTATTGTCAATTTAGAGCTGTCTCCGAACATAACAAAGCTCAGAAATATCGATCAAACGTCAACACTAAGCAATTTTGCGAATAAAATTGCATACTCGTAAACTTAGCAACTAATATTGATAGTAAAGGTATGTTTACACTGTCTGCAAATTCCAATGTTGTCTGCAAATATGCAGATTAAGGACATAAATACACCTACGTAGTTGTTTGATAAAACTTTTTGGTGTCAAGAACGGCGATTACTTTTTTTTACACTTCATGGAGGCGGAAAAAAAGTATTCAATTACGATGAGTAAGATATACCTAGACGTCCTATGTAAGGTCACGGGTACGATTCCTGAAATATTTTGGCTCTCTCTATTCTCTCTTGCTCTCTATTTGACATCTCTCCTGATAGGAAACTGAAGTCCAAAGAGTAGTGGCCGCCATTTCAGATGCGCTCCGAAGAACCTGATAGGAAGTGATGCATGAATATGTCTTATCTGCTCTGCTCTGCTTTGTACTTAATCTATCTAGTCTAACTAATGAAGTTGAACCGCTTAAGCAAGGGTTCCCTATAACCCAATTCCTGCCGGCTTACCAATGGGTTGCATGGTGCATCATAAACTAGATCGAAGTGAGTTTTTTTATAGCTTCACTATTAAACAAAATATCTCTTCGCCCTTGATCAGCATACTAGAATCTATATTATAGTTGCTGAGTTTAATAGGTAGCGCTGTGTAGTTATGTCCTAGAATCTTATTATTATAGTCATTACTGAATCGCCGATGAATGTATCCATTGTTATTATAATGGATGCCAATGATAACGTCATACTAGTGGATGCACTGGATACTAGGTAGTATGTATGTATTGTACCTACCAAAATGTCTGTCCTTAGAGCAACCCTTGATTTATAATTGTTGACCCAAGCCAACCCAACCTCACCTCCACTGCAAGCTGTTACACCTGCTCATTGACAGCTAGAAAGAGGGTAGCTCTTGCACGGGATTTTCTCTCGGGGTTGGGCGGTCAGACGGCAGCTGCTTCCCTCAAAGCGTATTAAACCAAATCATGAACGCAGCGGATCTGGTGCTCCAAAATGGAAGCTTGAACGTAACCGAGAATGCAGCTGAGATGATAATGATAAGTTTACGATATTTGGAAGGTTTCGTATACAATAATGACACCTTAATCCCCGGAGATAGAGCAGAACTGCACCCACATTACACCAATCATTGTAATTCGGTAGGGGTGAACCTATTGCCGTATTCCAAGCACTATTGTTGACTCATCTTATTAAAGAAAAAGTACCAGTAATTATATCATTTTTGCGGTGTGTTTCCTGTCTCATTTTGTGCAATATAGCGCTTAAAGAAAACCCAGGAAAGGTTAAGGTTAGGGACAATAAAAGAAGACATTTTTTCAAGCGAAGTCATTTGGAATTAATTACGAGTCACTGAGTATGTAGAGTGACTCGTATCATCAATGAATGAATAAGATGACTCAATCAAGCTATCTGAATTATAGAAGTACCTACTACGCTACTAGTAGTAAGTGGTTGCATTCATATTGAAGATTGTATCATTAGGTCATTCCGTAGCGATTGAGTCTCATTGACTCGTCAATAAGTTTACTATATTATCCGCGTGGTGACGTAGAAAGAATACAAGTATCACCACCCCATTTCATCCGAAGGGTGTCGTAAGAGGCGACTAACGGAAACATGCGCAAACGATATCACTGCGAATGAAGGAAATCTCGAAATAAAATGTGCCAACCCGTCTGGTCAGCGTGGAAACAGTAGGCCGAATATCAGGAGAGGCGTGTCCAGTAGTGAACTGCGATGGCCTTATTGATAGTATCACCGCTGGGGGTGTTAGTTTCACATTCATCGGCAAATTGAACACCTGGCGTAGTATAGTAACCAGTGTTTGACTTTTATCAATCAATCAATCAATTAGCCTACTGCAGTCCACTGCTGGATATACATAGGCCTCTCCCAATACGCGCCTCGCGATCCTCCTCGTTTGACTTTTAAGGGGGCGATTATCTCCTGACCTCCTCCCCTCCCCTCAAACCTGAGCTAGTGCCTCATACGTTAATCAGCAGGTGTAACCGGCTTGCAGGTGCTGTTGGGTCGATTAATATTATTTTTAAATAAAGAATACTAGCAACCGAAATTACGTATGTATTATGTTTATGACGTATTAATAGTTATTCAATCACGTACCTATCGTTTTGAAGCTGCTGCTGTGATCGTGATCAAAAGTGTAGTCTTTATCACACGATGCAGTGCAGACACATTATATAATAGTAACTGAGTTGGAAGTTGTAAACTTACTTGATGTGATGCGGATGCTAGCTTTAGTCGCGTGTGTAGTGGCCTTAAGAATAAAAAACATGAAGTGATTATGTAAAACTACGCAAAACTTGAACATAGATCATGTTGACTGCGTGAATGGAAATCGATCGTTACGTTCACGGTCATGGACCATTTAAAGTGCGTAGTTTATTTTAAAATGTGCTTACGGTCTTTATTGCATTCGTGTTTTATTACATAATAAGTATTACTTATCTCCGTTCTGCTCATATAAATCCAAGGCTCAGACTAAAAGAATAACATAGAACTCGCCTGAGGAGCTGCATAAAGTAATAGTTGTAATACAAAGAGTGAAGCGTAAAGTTTGTTTTAGTTGAACGCTCTAATTTCAGAAAGTACTGGTTCGAATCGAATTGAAAAAATCCGTTTATCGCGGAAGGGCCTCCCCCTTGCGCAGTACTAATAAAAATGTCCACAATATCGGCAGATTTTCATACGATTTTAAAATTAATAAATTGTAGACATAATATATCTTCGGGTTTAAACGGGCGATACGAGGTTTCGAAGTATGCCACGGGACGGGCGAAGCAGGGGACGCGGACGGGTCGTCTAGTTATGTTATACTTACTTATAACACCAGTTATTTATTCAATGGTGCGATCTTTGCTTTTTCAATTAGGTATAAATATAGGGCTGTTTAACACCAGAGAGATAATACAGCCCGGACTCAGCCTCAGTACCCCTAGCACGAAAAACTATCGTAATCTTATCGTACACGTAACGAGAGCACGGAGATTTGCGATTGTTAGCCTGCCTACTGTCAGTGTGTGTGCAGTGTGAAGCCTGCCCGTGCTCTCGTTACATTTACGATACGATTACGATAGTTGTTCGTGTGCTCACCCCACAGATGCATGGTTCGAGTCAAGAATAGTGCCCGGAATACGGCATAAGTTTACCCCCTATTCCGTAGGACCTTATACAATGATTGGTGAAATGTGGGTGTTAATTTTCCTCTGCGTAACCCTCTGGAGATAAAGGCGTGATTGTATGTTGTATGTACGTTAGGTTAGGTTAGGTTATTTTATAGATATTATCCATTTAGCATTATTCTATTGTATTTATTTCCACAATGCTATCAGTAACTTTATAAAGGGTGGAAGCAACCACAGAGTGGCATTGTGGTAAGGCATGTCATTGTTATGCGTTTATAATATGAAAATAGGTATCTCAGACCATAAGAATAATATTATTCTTTTAGTCTGAGGTAAGTATATGACTAACAACGTTTTAAAGTTACTAAAACACGTATGTGGGGTTTTTACTTGTGGTTCAGGTACCTGCAATTCATAGAATTCCATACATACGTCACAGCCAACTAGCTAGCTTAATCAGCCGTTAAATTAACTGCCTAGGCTGTTAACTAAACAGCGCCTATCAAATTAACGGCCTGAATGATATTCAGCCGTAGCGTTTGTTACAACATTTAACAAACTGGCTGGCCATTCGTACGATAGGCTACCACCCAGAAATAAGACAGAAAGTTAGTGATAGGTTTATTAAGGAAAGCAGTGCAATCCGACTTGGATAGGTTAGGTTAGAAGGCTAATGCGGAAGTGGAGCGGAGCTCTCGCATTAGCCTTCTTGGTATTTTTTTTTTATAACCATGCAGAAACAAAGACATTTGCCTAGCTGTAGACTGAGATCAAAACATATTACCTATACCGAGAACTAAAATTTAATATCGATGTAAGTATGTACCTACGAATTTAAGACATAGTACTATTACTCGTACGTCCACCAATTAATACCTAAATTAAAAACGTAATTAATATATAAATCGATTAATCAATCATTCGTCTACAATCGAATGAAAGTTTGAGTATTGATTAAATTCTCGATTCGAGTCCTTGAACTTTTCCTTGGGTGATTGTATTGACAGCATTGTAATTTATGGTCTTTGATTGTGAATGCGACTTTGGTTGTGTTATTAACCCTATAGTTACGAACAAAGCAGTATCTTGAACATAGAAGTTGTGTATTGTGTTGTGCAAGCGGAAATAGAATATTAAGAGTATTTCTCAATCTTTCTTAACCACGGGTGGGCATGAATGAAAGGCTACGGCGAAGGCAAAGAATACTAAGTACTACTTCGGAGTAAGCTTGTAACATTTGAGAGGATTGCAAATGAAGGGCGATTGACTCAGACTATCCTAGAACGACATAAATAGCGGCGTATATTTTACAAAAATGCTCTATTTTCCTGTAGCTATTTTATTATTGTTGAAATACCGGTTAGCCATGAACACGGGCTCTTATTTGTCATAGTACTTATACCAACCAATTTGCTGACTCTCTCGACGAATTTACAATTAAGACGCAAATGTATGTTTATATATTATGAAATATCAAGTTATATTGATGGATTGTTGAGCAGCTGTCATGATGATTATATTATTGACAACAGCGCTAATTAATTGATATGACATACCTGCTTGCATAGGTACAAATATTTGCATTGAGCAGGGACCGTACCCTACGACTCCGACATAGTCGACTTCTTAACCGCCATGTCAAGTCGTCAAATATCGTCATACAGTCAACTAAGGTCATTGAATCAGCATTAATATTAAGAAATTATGTGATTGACGTGATGAGATTGCGAAAATTTCGATGTAAAGATCTTCATATCCATCTAACCTTGTGTTTCTTTGTCCTACAGGCGTTCTCCGCCAGTATTACAATGACGACACCGAATCCTGGGCTTGGGTGCGAGCAGCCGTCCGAAGCGGCTGTCTCTACGCTTGGAGGGACGGCACTCTGCCCAGAAGGGCTGCAGCTCGTCTACCACTCAGGGACCTGCATCTGCGCACCGCTACACTGTTGCCCAACGCGTTCCAGCTCTCCCGACTCCGTGACGACAGTGCCGTCGCCACGTTCCAGGTGATTATTATTTAGCAAAATTTGCAGCGGCATCTAGAGTCTAGAAGCTAGTACGTATGAAGCAACATGACTAGGACATTTGCGAGTAAATTTAGAGTACATTCTCGTTGCATGGTCATTCTACTGCATCGCTCTATTGTCTAGTGCAAATTTAATGTAATAGACAGTAGGGTGACCATGCAGCGATCCAATGCGATGAGGCATATGCGATAAAAGCCTTGCTTTATTTCGCACCATATCTTTTGATATATCAGTTCTAGTATAATTGACAGGCTAGGTAAGTATTTATGTAATAAATAAAAAAGTATTTTGAATATATTTGCAAATTAGGACTGCACGCGGTTCGTGTGTTTGCAAAAATATCACGAGTTTTTACTTAAAATGTGTTATTGAAATAAAATGGTCAACCATGAAATTGCATTGACACGATGCATTAACAATATTAACATCACTCACGTCGTAAATGACGTCAGGTGCCTGTCTATTGGATTTGCAATTTTTTTTACTCGAATTAAAACTAATTTTATAAAAAGAAAATGCATTAGGTTTTTGTTTCTGTAATGAAGATTTTTGCCAGGGCTCCTAAATTTGAGAATAATTGTGTAAGTGTGTGGTTGACTGTGTCGACTACACTACAGAATTGAAACTACCTACTTGTGGTGTCAATATAATTATGTTGCTTCATGCATAAGAGTTTTACACATTTAAAGACAAAGTCGACAAAGCCGTCTGTCGTCAAATCCCAGACCATGACTTCCAAAACTCTTGTTCTTAATCGAATTTTAATGTGAACCTTTTTTGCCTGTTTGACGGGACAAAAGGTCCGTTTTGTGCATGTGTGCCGGACAGAAATAGTCAGTTTTTGCTTGTTAGCAGGAACAAGACCGGATATTCGCCCTATCAAACGTATACCTATTTATTCTGAGAGAAACAAAACGTCCTAACTTATTCATTCCCCTGTTATAAGTATTGTTTTAATTTTCTGGCGAAAGTAATCAATACTTGATTAAAAATAAAATCATTAATTTTTCTTGATATACTATACTTTTCTTTTATTTGGAAGGTCTTTCAATGAAATATTACGCACTCTTTCTATGGTCTCCGTAAAATCCATCATCCACATTGAAACTTGCGTAGCTAATTCGTTTTATTGAAAACTGCGATTCATCATAGTACCGTTTAACTATTATTCGCGAAGTGTCATTTGTCAATCTAATCCTACTAATATTATAAATGTGAATGCTTGTAATGTGAAAAACGGTAGAACGGATTTCAATGAAACATTTAGCACCTTTGATTAATAATCTTTTACTACTTACGGTAAATTGCATCTTTCATAACAGTCTTTTTCGAATCATTTGTCAAAATTTCAAATCATCCGGCTTTGAACGCTGATCGTAGGAGATAAAACTACTTATTTAGATACAGCTTTAGCATAACTGAGAAGACTCAGTGTCTACACTGTGTCCTACACTACACTCGAGGGGAATGTTAGAAAGCTATGTCCACTGTCCAGTGAGCAGCCAGTAGGAGATGTTACCATGCTGTGGCGTCTCTCTAGCCATTCCTCTATGACAGGTCTCACCGAAACTTATATAAATGACATTTTAGAAACAGTAAATCTTGATAGTTATTAGCATGATCTTGATAGTACATGACTAACGATATTTGAATCTGGATACTCGTTTGAACGAACTATTACAGATCGATGATAAGAGCTGATATAAAACAAAACACATTGGAAGGCTTTTTGGTGACAAACAAATCACAGTCAGCTAGATGTAACGCGGTAATCACTACCTGTATATATAATTAAGAAATCAGTTAAAACTATAATGATGTACAGCGGTTGACAGCGGTACATAACAATAATTGTAGAAAGTTGGTCACTCAACAAGAACGTACACGCGGTCAATGTTATTACAATACAAGATACACTTATCAAAGAGTAGATTATTATTGAACAAAGTCGCGTTTTATGTTTTACTGCTACCTACACAATTAACTACTGAAATTTTGATTTCATTAATGTTGAAAACAAGCTCATATTCACCTGATGAAAAGCGGAGTCATCAGGATATCACTATCACGACGATCAATTCGATCAAAATTATCATCGATCTAAAATTGATCGATCACAATTGTATTAATTTCGGCCGTTTTAGATTTTAGTAAACAACCACACCGAACTTTTAACCGACTTGAAAAAGAGAGGAGTTTTTCAATTATTTTGGGTATTTTTATAAGTACTCAATATTTGTTTAATTTTTTACTACCATGATGATACCAATGGAGATTCACACATTACAAAATAATGCCTAACTCTGTAAATATAATTTACAAATATTGCTTGTATAATAGTATAACATGTAGATATTATTAAGGTTAATTATAGTCCAATTTATGTTTGTAAAAACGTTATTACCATGATGTACATAAGTGTACATAATTAAATCTGATAGCTTTGGGTTCCAACAAAACGCGACGAGTAATTATAATGATTCTGTATCGTATACGCTATGTACAGTCACGTACGTCGGTCATTGTCTAGAAGACAATGCTTTCATAAATAATTATCAACACAGATGTTACATGACTCTATCGGCAAACTAATGCAGAATAAAAATATTTATACGTTGACATTGTATGTTTGAGAAGTGCGATGAGATTTTGTGCAGATATTTATACACATAAGCACATAACAGGTATCATATTATTAGCCTACGTCTTCGTTGGTGGCATGGTATTTGAGGTGTAGATTAGGGTGGAGTGAAAAAAATAAAATTAGAAAATTGTTACTCCTGTATCACCAATGGATGATCGACATTCTTAAAGATATAAAAATAAAATTTCAAGTACCTACGTTTACATCTTAAGGTGTCGCATCAAATTTCAAAGTTAAAGAAATTAACAAAATTTGTTTTTTATAAAGTTTTTATTTTAGACAGACTATTTATCAAAATGAAAATATTAAAGCTTGAAATTGATATTAAGTATAAGTAAGTGCTTATAAATATACAAAATATATTAAATAAACGCATTTTAACATTCAGAAGCTGAAGCTATAGACTCTTCTTTTTGCTTAAAAAATTATAAATCACAAGGATAAAGGCAAGGCAAGACATACCAGTATTTGAATACTGGTATGTCTTGCCTTGCCTTTATCCTTATACGAATGAATCCATCTCTTGTCTCTGGCCCACAAACAGATGAAGAAGCCTCAGTAACGAGCTTGACCCACCGTTCTACTGCATAAAAATGCAAAACGAATGGTTTACCCTAGGTGAATTTTGTATTCCCTTCCCATAGCCTTAAAATGGCGTACCTTAATATACGACTGGTCACCGGCCTTACTTAAATTTTATCTAAATGCATTCCAGTTGACCCTCCCAGACCAAAGCAATCTTGTCAGATGAGGAAAAGCCACAGATAAAACATGCAACTCATGTGGTGAAGCAACTGGTCCGGCTAGGCACCTGTTAGTGGGTTGTAGGATGCTATTAGACCGGGGACATTACTCGCGCTGACATGATGAGGTATTAGAAATCATACGTATGGCTGTTCCAGTTTGGCGGTAGCTAGAGCTAAAAAGGGACTAACCACAAACCAAAGAAATGACATTGTGTTTGTAAAGGAAAAAGGAAGGCTGCTCAAATAAATCACCTCAAAAACCGTATTCAATTTTTGATAGCTGCCGTTGACTGGCCAATACTCGTAGACACGTATGAGAAGCAATATAAAAAACCGGAGGATATCTGTGCCTCACCAACCAGACCCGACATATTCCTTTTTTCACGATCGCATAGGCGTGCAGTGCTTGTAGAACTCACAGTACCGTGGGAAACTAATATACCTAAAAAACACGCTATAAAGACAAACAAATACTTTGACTTGACTAACGAGTTAACAAAAAACGGCTACGTGGTTAAACTCTACGCCGTAGAAATAGGAGCAAGGGGATTTCCAGCTAAATCCCTGTACAACTTACTTAAAAGACCTCGGATTGCCAAGAGCTTCAGTAAGCTCTTTACTAAATCGAATATCCAAAGCGGCATTGATAGGATCTTACCAAATTTGGATAGGTAGGGGGAGGGGGGAACACTACTGACGGTGGAGGTGAGCGCTGATGCATCACAAGGTGGCCACCCTAAACCTACATATGGGTCGCAAGTCCCAGTCGCCGTCACGGTGTACCTCTCTGTATCACGCTAGGGACCCGGCGACCGCACGGTGATGGAGTGCTGAGAATCGGATCTCCAGTAAGTCATTTCTTAACCACAAGTAATATTTTATAATATCACAATAAGTTGGTAACTATACATTATCACTTAGTTTTATTGGTTCGCCAAACAAGGGGCATCGCAAGTCTTTTCGAGATTTTGCCATTTTATTGACGAATAATCAGACTTTTATTACACTTGTCGTTACCACTTAAATGAGAAAGTTTAAGAAAATTATGCAAAGACGAACAAGTTAACCCTTTAGAGTAATGTGAATTATAAGTTTTATTACATAAAGATACACAATAACACTGACGTGCAGTTACGCGATAGACGTAAAAATTTATTAATTTTTCAAATTAACTTCATAGCGCGCCACCTCAAAATAAAGTCGTAGGGTTTTGATTTTTAGCATGAATAAAGCTTTTATGTACGGTCATCGGTTAATGATACAGGGAAAGTGAAATTCCAAAAAAAAAATTTTTTCCCCAATTTCACTCCACCCTAGTGTAGATTAACAGTGACGTAAATCGGTGTATGGGGTCCTATTAAGTTTCCTATAGGGTCCTATTAAATTTTATAATAAAATTGCCAAAAAGATCTTAAAACAATTCAAATCTATGCAAAACAGTGCCTAGACTACCTACAGAGAAGATACACTATTTATTATTAAGCAATTGCAAGACGTTCGATCCCCTTCGTAACGCCTTTCTCACGATTCGTACAATTTAATAGACCTCAATGAGCAAAACAACCGTAAATCAAAGACCTTTGTGCAACGCGACCTTTTCACGTACCTATTTACCATGAGAAGGGCTAGAACCGCGAAGGTGTTGACATAAAGAAACACGTTTAAGAAAACTCGCCATAATGTAATCCTGGCAGTAAAAAAAGTCTATTAATGCAATATGACCGTGACTAGTTTTATCCTTAAAATCAGATGTTCCTTTATTGTCACCCTATAAAAATGACTTGCCCACTTTTTTATAATCGCAACCAAGGACAAGACGTTTTAAAAGCACAATGCAAATCGTAACGTTCCTTTAGATTATGTCATAAATCGTTAAGTTATAATAATACTTGTCTCATTTGAATGTTACAATTTAATTTCATTGTTACAGACTTGCAATGCGGCTGAATATACGAGATGGGTGCGTGCGCTCTGCGTCGAGATCCTGGGTCAAACTCCACTACCACAAGTACGATTTTTGGACGTATTGCCCGCTACAGATACCGCGGGTCGGGAATCAAAGAAAGAAGCTCCTCAACAGGAGACACCGCTATGCCCGCCCAAAGCGCCCCCGCGAGCTCGTCGAAGGTTACTGACGTCGACCGAGACGTTATTGCCGCTCAGGGATCATTCCCCCGCCGCAACGGATGAAGGCATCGTCGTCGAAGACGACGACTACGACTCTTCATCCGACCGTAGTCTCGATCTAACCCTGTCCCTCGACGCCTTGAAGACCGCAGACGTGGTCGATGCGCCAGTACGGAAGGCAGAAGTCATAAAATGTGACAATTGTAGCAAACTAAACGCTGGCTCTCAGCAACACCACACGTTGCCGCGTGCTGCACGTTCAGAATCAGACCAAGGTCGCCGATACTTGAAAAGATGGGAAGGGACAGCCGGTGGCGCAGAAAGGGGTCGGTATGCTATGGAGGCGGCTAGACGCAAAACCGCGTCAATGGAAAACCGGGCGAGATCATGCTCCCCGAATGTACATGAAGCTGTGGCTAAGTACGTTCCTGTGCGGGAACGTCGGGCGTTATTTGAATCGATGTCACGAACGACGGCGAGTAGCCTGGCACGGAGTAGTGAGCAGCTGGCTCGCATCGAGCGAGCGCCGTCGGAGACGACGCCGCGACGGGCCGCCTCGCTGCACGACCTGCAAGCGCCGCCGACGCGCTCGGTGAGCGACCTTCGCCAGTTCTTCGAGGCGGTGGCGCGCGGCGCGGGAGGCTGCGGCGTGCTGCGCCACAGCGCGCCGCCTAACCCCGTGCCGCGCGCCTTCACTTCACTCACGTGCGCCTGACGCATCCTTTCCTGTAAATACTGTAGATAGACTCCGCGTTGACCGCTATCTCACTAAGTCGTTCGTTTTAAGACTGTTAAAAGTATTGTTATAGATGTACGTAATATAAATAAATGAGATGTATTGTCTATTACACAGCAGTTTTATTGAACCCGTGGCCTTGTTTGGGAGAACTATGACGATCGGAGGGCATGCGAGTCTTGCGTAAACTATCGACTGTAATGATTTATGTAGCCTTGTTGCGTCTCGATGTATTGTCTTTATTGAAAAGTCAATTTGTCACGAGTCAATTGGTGTAGTAAGCCATTAAATTTTATATAGTATTTGGGCACAGAGGAGGTGAAATGTCAGTACTTTGCAAAGGTCGACAGTTACTGCGTTCTTGTCCTCGAAGTTGCCTTACTGTGTTGCAAGAGCATTATATTTCTTAACGCCGCACTTGTCCATTGTTGTTGTGTGTTCAATTGTCAAAATTGTAACAGAACGGTAAGTGCGCATTTAGTTCAATATAAAACAAAATAATGTGGCTCTGTATTTGTATTATGCAAATTGCGTTTAAGTAAATACGCTACGACTACACCATTGTTAGTGAAGATCGTGTCTCTAAACGTCTAGTGATGTGCGTGATCCACTTAGCACAATAGGGCTTGTTTTCATCCTCACTTGAATAATTCGAGTCGTGACAAACTCTCTCCTTTTCTATTATCATAAACGAAAGTGGAATGCACAAATGCCGTACCAGCGATAAGATTTCAGAAATATACTACGGCTGCGATATGAAGCGTCGTCGTTGATAACTATTAAAGCACCTTTTAGTTACAATGACCCCAATATTACCATTATTTTGAATGGTTATCTTGTAACCTTTTGAAATACAGACCACCGTTTTAAAAATAATATTTACTCAATTTTATTTAACAGAAAGATTCTTCTTTCTATGAAATACAAAATATATGCAAATATCCTATGAGAGTCAGAGATGAAAAGGTATACCAGCCAGGATAATGAAGATTAATGGAAACCGGGTGATTCATGGGAACCTAGAAGTTTTCTTTTCTGCTCTACTTCTATACTATTTTATATTATTGTAGGTACTTACATTGGAATTTTTTATTCGCGATGGACACAAATACTACTGAATGGATTTAGATGTTATATTTTTGTTAGAAAGGTCTTGGTCAGGCTTAAAATCTTACGTTTGTTTGATTGGTTCTTGAGTAGAACCGGAGATAAGAGATCCACGCGGGCGAAGCTGCGGGCGAAAGGATAGTATTTTATAAATGCCTTGTTGAAGTACAAAATTCTTGTTTTACCTTTATAAATAATTAATTATTTACCCTTATAAATAACAATATAAATATATTGAAGCCATCATTACTGCAGTTACCACCGGCAATTGTTGAGAAATGATGTAATTATTACTTCAGTTGACATTGAAATGCGTTGGTTAACTATTGCATTCAATATGACTAAGTAAATACAATAACGTTAACGGGAATTAACGCAATGCAACTGTGATGCGGCCTTTGAGTACACATTACTATAGAGCACGCCTTACTAAATAAGTATGAACTGTAGACACGAGTATGAACTGTACCGAGGATCCTTGCTCAACCGCAATTAGTAGCAAAACAATAACCTTCCAAGTGACTTAGCAAATTATTTAATTCGATATTTTATATCAATATTTTATGTATATTACATCGTATTCTATTTTTAACTGAAATTAATCACGGACTCGACGATAGGAGGTGTGCACTTCTGAGCTAGTCACCCTGCCCTGTGAATACTAGCCTTCCGCCCGCGGCTTTGCCCGTGTTGATGTCAGTTATCGCTACTTTTGTTGATACAAGACCTTAAAAATAAGAAAACCGCACCAAAATCGGTTCAGTAGTTAATCCATCGCGATCTAAATATTTTGTAATACGTTACTAGAATTGAAAAACAACAAAATTGATACAGGAAATGCGGGCAGCGGGTCGGTGTGGCAAAAATGGATCACGTGAAATAGGACATTCGAATTTATTGACAGGTGGCAAAAAAGCTGTCTAAAACCACCAGTACCAATTTGCCCCTCTAATGATCCCTATCATTCGCGTTTTAAAAAATACAGCTGGTGACGGTTTCCAATGAGTATGTAAGCTTAACATTACATAAATTGTGGAGCTGGTTAGGAATAGGTTGGTAAAAATAAATACACGTTGATCAAAACTGATTCGTTGATTTTAACGAAGACACTTTACGTGTAAGGATACCTTCGTTCAGGACTTCACATCACTGGAGATAATGTTGAGATGGACTTTGGTTGGGTTCAATCCGGCCTCATTCAAAACTCACACTTTGGAGCTCAGCGTCTTCTCTCTTCACTCCTCTTCCTATTTTTATTGGTTTGTCATGGCTGCTGCCACCTCATCTGCTGACCCAGAGAGGAAAGCCTGCAAATTGAATAAAAGGTGATAGTGAAGTTAAGTTTTAATTGATTGCAGTTCCTACGTGTATCATATCATTGATAAAATCCGCTTTTAGTCGTAAGATTCTATAGGAATTATTGTTTTTTAATAAAAAATAAATTCTATTCTGCAAATTGTTTGTTTGCGGTTATATCCACTAATTTTATTCATATTAGAGCCTCGCCTTAATTACCTTTTAATGTCTTCAAACATCGTATATCTACAACTAAAACTTCATTCAAGCTTGCGTGCATCGTCTCCGAACATAATCAAAAGCACGCTACGTCCATGATCTATTATAAAATATGATCCACATTTTATCTCGCTCTATCATACAGTGCTGAAAAGGGAGCAGAATATCCCATCACAACATGGGTGTTTCATTTAATACTACCAAATTAGCAGTCGGAATGCGGCCGTGTCGAATGTTGGCTGCAACCTCACAAACCCGTAATTCAATCTAAAAAAAAACTTACAATAGAGATAGTGTAGGAAAGGAAAAAACCACAAAGGGTGCCGAGGGATGAGACAGGTAGCGGATTACAAAGAATTTGATAGAATATTATATAAAAGTTTTTAACGGACATGCTCATAAAACGTTCAAAGGTGAACTATTCATTTTTGATTTATTTATCAAAGAATGTATGATATCTAGTGGCAGATTAACCTAGAAATAAAGTAGTATGTAGACCTCGTAGCTATACAATACAAGCAGACATCACACTCTAAAATAATTAGAATAACTTCCTATGACCTCAAAACATCGACGAAAATAATGTAGGTGTGAAATCAATTGATACCTAATTGTTTTCGGAAGATGGTATAGAGATGAAGGTCTCGAGACTTGCACTGCCTAAGAGCCTCTACATGGCTTAATCCATATTTCTACTACAACAGGAGTCACACACGGTTATCCACGCAGAGATAGTGCGAGAAGCCAAAAGCCAACGTCTCGACGACCGTTAACAATATCCTTTAAGACTCGTTGAACACTAACGTCTATATTCCCCCAGTTCCCCCTTAGATCCATACCAAAATATATTCACGCCTGTAACACACATTCCACCAACTATGATTTTCGGCTCCATGTATTAAGGGACGAGCCTATTGCTGTCAAGGCCTCAAGGGGGCACATTGTAACAACTCCAAGCAATATTATGGCACCTGAATATCCCGATAGCTCCAATATGAAATGTATATTTATTGTCGGATGGAGAACATCCCTTTTTCTTAGTCGCTTATTACAACACCTATGGTAAGAGATGCTGTGGTCCTATTTTACTCCTTTGACCTTCTCCATAACTGCATAAGTCCCATTATAATGTTGGACCGTGTGCTAAATTCCGTCTTGAACTGTCAAAATAACGACTGTCTGTTTTCCTATTTTTTTTTAAGCTGTAAGCTATGATTACTGGTAAGCGAGCCGTACCTATACGTGATTGCCCCATTAAATGTCTGTCTTATGAGGCGTAGAATATATCAAAGTTCTTAACAAGTCACTCACCTAAATAATTTAGTTGAGGTATGTGAAAGTGGAATCTTCCCTGTAATTGACTGACATTTGAAATTGAAAAGTTGATGAATGACCTAGTGTGGAACAGACGGTTATTTTTTTCTATGAGTACCTACCTATATTGTTTACGGTACCTAGTACAGCCTACGGCTTTAACTTATAATAATAACTTGCGAGTCACACAAGTAATCATGGTCACACTAGGTACTCTTATTGTGATGAGGATGAGACGTACAAGTAGGTACAATCACATATCTATTGACAAAAATCGCGTTTTTAAAAAGGACCTGAACAAAATAGCATTTGAGCGAAGACGGAATTTTGGTTTGGAGTCATTCATCATCATCAATCCATGAAGGTAAGTATTTCGACTTTTGAGGTAGCGACCTAAGACTCCGAGAGCCTGAGTTGAAGCCTGAACCACGGGATACGGGCACCGTATAGAAGATTGCGAGAAGACGTTAGTGCATAAATCAATGGTCTAGCGCATCCTGGCGAAATAGTCATCATCCTTTGAGCCTTTTTTCCAACTCTCATGGGGTTAGCTCTACTGTCAAACGGCGAAGCAGCTGAACTACAATATTTTTCGCGAAGCGACTTCGCCAGTCTCTGCATCTAACCAGTGTTAGTATAATAAAATCAGTTGCCACAAAAACTTAGCGAAACGAATTTGAGATCGGACCATTAATAAAAATAGCTGTTTTGCGACTGCCTTGCATTCTGGTGACTGTCTGTGAGCCGTCGTTGCATCTAAATCGCATGTGTTAGCTTCGCATATCGGTACTGGGGTCCGATTCAGTATTCAGTAACACCACATTTGTAAAACGCGTAATTTCAATTCGATGAATAATAAATTGTGGTTCCAAAGTGTGGTGCCCTAGATCCGCTTATGTTTTAAATTGATATGTTGGCTTTTCTAGGAGCGACTGATGTTGGCTTTCCAATCCCGAGAGGAAAGTCTGCGCTGTAGCCTTTTTTGTTGTTTAGTAGTCTTAAAATATAATGTATAGAAATCTGCCGGATTTGTTGATATTTATGATCACTGCTCCACTCCCTTTAGTAGTAGCGTGATGATTTATAGCCTAAAACCTTCGTAAATGAACGGGCTATTCAACCTGTAACAATATTTCAATTCAAATCAGTAGTTCCTGAGATTAGTGCGTTCAACCAAACAAACAAACAAATTCTTCAGCTTCCTAAGACATTTCCTAAGATTAAATAAAAATAAAATAAATATCCTACCGCAATAATCGTCATCCACGTGGGGAAACTTAGTACTTCGATAAATGCACGAGATTGGCACTCAACTCCAATATCCACATTACCGTCCCATTTCAATTTACCACTAACTAAATAAACATAATAAACAGACAGAGAAACAGGATAAACAGTCCATTGTGAACGAAGGAGTTGCTCGTTGGCACTCGGCAGCCAATATCAATCAGATAACTCGGTCAGTGAATGCTCTGGCCTTGAACGTGACTGGCTGTACCGTTTTGTTTGAATGATACGCTTCCATTTACTGGGGGTTTACTAAAAACTATTAAACTCATTGAAATAAAATCACTTTTTATCGGATTGTAGCGCGATTTATTTGTTACTAACTTTTGCCCGCGGCGCCGACCGCGTGGATGTCGGTTATCGCGACCAAACATAGCCTATGTCCTTTCACAAGATCTAATCTACCCCTATGACAAATTTCATCAAAATCGGTTCAGTGGTTTAAGCGTGAAAGCGTAACAGACAGACAGAGTTACTTTCACATTTATAATATTAGTATGGATGGATATGGATTATTAACTTTTAGTCCAACGTTGTGATGACGAATGAGTGATATTCGCGTAAACTTCAGAAATCATCTAGTTATTGTTATTGTAAGTAAGTCGTAAACAACTGATAATGCCCGTATCCAGTTTCCATTCTTTTTTTTTAGTAGAGAGTAGAATTTGGGCCTCCCCATCTTCTCCAATGCGGTGTCGTACAAGGCGAATAAGGGATAGAGCTGTTTCACATCAGCCCCTCTAGACAAGTGGCATTCGTTGCTCGGCGTATGATGGAATAGAATGCTAAATGTATGGGATTTGACGTATATGACAGGCGTTAACGAATGTCAAAAACGTCAAATCCTATACATTTGTCTTTCTATTCCATCATACGCCGAGCAACGAATTACCGCTTGTCTAAGGGGGCAGGCAGATATATACAGCCTAGACTCAGCCTCAGATACTTGGCTCGAGTCAACAATAGTACCTGGAATACGGCCATAGGCTCATCTATAACACCTAATACATTGATTGATGAAATGTGGGTGTTAATTCACCTCTACCTAGCCCTCCGGAGCTAAAAGAGTGATTGTATGTATGTATGTGAATTACAAATAGTGTGCACTGCGTGGATGATCGGTCACTCTGTCACGTCGTCATCAATTCATCATACTCGATCATTTTCTAGTGATGGCCATCTTCTAACTACTAGCAATATAATAAAGTAGTAGAGACTACTCTTAAATTCGCACTGAAATAAATTCACGAAACTGAAAACAGTGCCGTTGTTTTAAATTAGGTGGCTACTGATCAAGAAAGAACTGGAGCATAACTAAGCTAACTTAAACTAGAAGCGCTAATACGAACACTAACAATCACGTTTGCGTTACAGTTGACAATAACAAGCTTCGTGAATAATGCATGATACTAGAAACGCTTAAGTCCAAATCAATTTATGTAATGGAAGTTAGTTAAACGCAAACCAGTTATAAAAAAATAATAAATTCGGCGTGGTTCCGTTGTTACGTGCGTCTCTACTTCACGCAACAAATGCACGCAAGCGCACCTCGTTTGCATCTTCTACAATAGGTTTAAATACAGGAAGTAGATTTAATTAGGTCATACATACACACAAAGAAACATAATGCTTTTATACTCTGGGATCGACCTTTCTGAACATAAAACCTACTGATGAAATCAGTAACTTTCTAAAAAACGTTACGCCAAAGGACTCAAATTACGGGCACACGGGCAACTTTAAGCCCCGCTAAGATCTCTGGAGCCATATCAAGAATTCTGAGGTCCAAGCCAACGTCACCTTTTAATCGATACTGCTGATTAACGAAGGCTTTACCGTCGGGGTTGGGGGTCAGGCGTCAGTCATTCCCATAAAGTCAAGATAATTAGGCACTATCACTGTAATGAGGGTTTCGTACTCATTAACGATAGACATAATTTGCGAAGCCCATTTCTACAAACGCCAAATCATCGAAGAGCCATATAACCGATGGGTCATTTAATCTATGGGCCATTTCATCGAAAAAACACATGGTCGAACTCCCATATCCCATATGAATGAACACAAGCTATACTGTCTCTATATATTTTACGACAATCTATTTCTCTATTAATGCCGCCTGTGGAACCGCGGGGTGGTAAAATAAATACCCTGTGTTTACATCTATAACTGTAAAACTACTATCGAATCTACTTAATTGTT
Source organism: Eilema depressum (assembly GCA_914767945.1). Taxonomy (NCBI): domain Eukaryota; kingdom Metazoa; phylum Arthropoda; class Insecta; order Lepidoptera; family Erebidae; genus Eilema; species Eilema depressum. The sequence goes on from OU612026.1 coordinate 14,024,401, forward strand.
TTTTTTTTTTGCAAAAACAGTTCAATGCGAGCATACCTTCTATGCAAGGATACCGTACAGTCGCACACACAAGCGTTATGACAAAAAATATACATTAGAATGTTAAATAGCAGGTGCAAGGTTAGTACGAATAAGGTTAAATATGTCGTGGTACTGTCGAACGTGCATAAAACTCCATAGAATTTAAAGTTCAAAATCGCTTGGCAATAATAAATGTCAGTTGTAGTGTATAATGTAGAAAGACAAGACCGTGAACTGGTTAGAAGGGTTTAGTGTACGTTCATGTTCAAGTTTTTTCAATGAAGTATCATATTTTGTGGTTAATTGAAATTTAGAAGGGTTGGATGGCAAATTGTTCAAAGTTAGTTCATAAGACACCAATGGCTGGTTTTTAAATTAAGAAATTGATACCTATTGAGTCTCTATCAACGTCAACGTCTACGAGCGTTTCGATAACGAACCAAGTTTGAAAGATGACAATTAAAGCACTACATCCGTCAGAGAGTAGACTTGAGATCGAGATCCCCATCGTATTCGAATCCCTCACCTCAGAGTCCAGGATCCGCTTTCCGGTTTTTAGGTACTTCTCCACTTCGCACGGTCTTAGGTAACCATAGTAGTGAGACCATTGGTACGAATGTCTACCACCACGACGCCAAGACAGTGCTTCTTGGGTCCACCCCTCCTACCGGGTTCGGCTGGGCTGCTATTGCTAGACATTTATTATCCACGTAGCCTGCCGATTTTAGCAAAATGGCTACATTTTGCGGAAATTGCCGGGCAACCAGTGAGTATTACAGATTAAATGGACAAAATCTGTTATGTTTTGTTACTACTACTACCTGTAACATTGATGTTACATTATCAGCGATGTTCTTCCGTCAGTCAGGAAGCCAGTACCTATTGCAACGTAAGGCCCAGTTACGAATCTGAAATGACATGCGAATGTGTGAAATTTTTGGGCGAATGCTCCCGGTGAAGCATCTTTAAACTATTTGGAAGTAATCAAGTTCTCAGATACTCCTTTCTTAGTGGCATAAGTGGAAGAGGTCGCATTTAGCAATAAAGCCGGCCATTGTTACATTTAACTATAATTACTGTAATGTAATCCATTCTATTCTTCTTGTAACGGATATTGATGTACTATAAAGAGATATCTATCGATCTACTCTATCTAAAGATAACAGCATAGCAAGTAGATGATTCCTGTTCTTTGGTAAAGAAACATCCATACAAAGATTTACGTACACAGTTCCATCATCTTCACAATTCATTGTAGACAAATTGTAAAGATAAATAGGCAAGCATGAGACCAGTAGCCGTCACACGTTCCTTAAACCTATGAGTCCAATAGAATCCTTTAAACCAGTTGCATCTGTGGGAATTAAAGAACGTCACAAAACTCAATGGACTAGAGACAGGACACTTCTTTGTGTCTATGAGAACACTCTAGTTGTGTGGATTAAGTACAAGTTACCGACAACGAAAGGGTTAAATGCAAAGGGATTGGAATAATTGATTTCTTTTTTCTTTCTTTGGGCTTCTTTTGATTGGTCAGCTGTTTTATGAATGGTGGTTTGTATCTTATTAAAGAACCGTTGTGTTTTTTTAGAAGTGACCACTGAGAAGAGTGGTATGCGTATTATGTGTAAGTGGATGCATAGCTATGGTGTTAGAGTCAAAACGGGTGGTGGTTAAGCTATAGCTTGCAAATTTTGGTTCATTTGTTAACTGTTATTTTGAATTAGTTGTTTGAACTGTCACAGAATTTCGTGATGTGTAATGTGTGATATCTTATTAAGATTAGATAGATGGATGTTCGTTACTCATCGATGCAGGATTGTGTGTCTTGTAAACATTTTCAATCTGCCTCCGCATCATCCTCCCACTGTACCATCTGCTGATTAGATAGATACACGGAGGAACCAAATGCCAAAATGTGGGCAATTTCTACCTCGGCAAAATATTAGCAGGAGTAACAACGCTGTTTCCATACTCTCCACGCTACAAGAAAACTCTGAAACAATATCAAACGCAATGTGAATGAATAATCCTTTACCTAATCCTAGTATGAATATATAGGTTGGTACGCACTTCTCCTACATACCTATTTCCGGCAACATCAAAACAAAAAATAAACAATTCAATCAAACGATATCGATATATAATCCTCTGACTCAAATCCAGCGCCCGTCCTACACGCTACGACACACAGTAACAATGCCCCATTTATCTGAACTCTGACCAATTAGTCTGTGACTTAATAAAGTTAACTAAGCCTTTGTAAGTGCCGCCACTCACAGTTCGCCGTCTTCGGAATCAATAAAAGAATTAGGACGGTAACCCAATTTATGACGTCATTCATTATGAAATGCCCTAAAATTCTATATTCGAATGTCTTTCATGCTTCCGGTAAATTTTCGAGCGGTAGTGGAAGATGTCATCGTAATTATAGGGGCTTAAGGTCGAAATTCCTTTGTTATTGAAGTATCGATATGGTAACTTTGCTTAACAATAATAGAATTACAAATAGTTTTGTTTGTGACATAAAAAGAAAATATTAACATAAGTACATCATTGTCGACATCATAGGTAGCCTCGTCATGGTAATTAGTGATCTATCTAGCCTACGCTGATGCAGCGTGCGGCCACGTCTCACGGAATCCGCTAGGCTACGTGGGCAACAAATGCCTGGCAATGGTGTCCCCGCTGGGTCCAGGTAGAAGGGGTAGCCTTAAGAAGTCCTGGCTTGATATCGTGGAGGGACATGCGTGCAAATGGTCACACTACCATGGACGCCCAAGATCGTGTGAAGTGGAGGAGGAACAAGCGGAAGGCAGACCCTGGGCTTCGAGGTCACCTCGTCCGAGAATAAAATCAGAAAAATACGTCCCCAGGAAGATGATGGTGATGATTCTAAATTCTATTCTAATTATTTTCATTACTAGCTGTTGCCCGCGGCTCCGCCCGCGTGGAATTCTGATCCCATTCATCGCTGATATATAGCCTATATGTTAATCCAGGGTATAACCTATATACATACCAAATTTCAACCAAATCGGTCCAGCCGTTTATGCGTGAAAGAGTAACAAACATCCACACATCCATTCTCACAAACTTTCACATTTATAATATTAGTAGGAAGTAGGATGTACCTACTGTAAATTCTTGAAAAATCCGAGGAGTTAAGATGTGAGGATTATTAACATCCACTCTTCGTCAACTGTTTTAAGAATTTACTAGAAGAAACTGGTTTGACTCGACGTCAACTGAGTGATGCACCTTGTATGTCAAAGGAGAGTGGAGGCTGAAAAAGAATAACAAATGAAATGTCGCAAGACCTCAGAAGGTTAACTAAATACTTGGAGCGGACAATTGAAATACTGAACTAAATATATTGAGACCATTTGAACTTGATACATTACAGTTTATGAGCTCGCTGTCATATCTGTCGTATATCATACAATTTTATGGACGCTCCGGACAGTCAAAAAGAAATGCAAGTATTTAGGGCACGCACATATTTACCGGAGTGAATGGCCCTCCAACCCTGAGAGGCAAGCCTACTAATAAGCTAGGTGGCTTATTAGTACCAATAAAGTAGCTAAATGATAGGCTGTTTTGTACCAGCGCCGTCAATAAGTACCATTCGGGTTAAATTTTGGTGGGTTTTCATGTACTATTATATTAAATGTACAGTAATTGGCAAAAGAGATAAGTATACACCTTTAAGCGTCATTTAGACGAGAAGAGTTTCTCGCCCGCAAGATACGAATTGAAAGGACAGAAAAAAATTGCTTCGTCTAAACATTCGCTTCGCAGAAACAATTGCCGCTCGCTCGTCCACGTCTGGCAAAAATTGCCTCGCAATTGAATATTGATAGTGTCCGTATAAATAGAATTTTCAAGCAATAATCGTATGTCAAACATAGGCGATATGCCACTTGCGTACCTCGTATGATACGAGTATAATCATATAGGCGAGAATTTAGTTTTTGCTTGTGTGTAACCACTGATACGATTGTTGCTAGCGATAGTCGCGTACGATTCTCGAACCGAAACATGCGAGAAATTCTACCCGTCTAAATGATGCCTTATAAAACTTTACCTGAAATTTTTGGGTTTTCAGGCTGAAAGTATTATACTTATTTCCTTTGCCGCGTGTACATGTTAAGCTACTTGAACCAAAAACCTAAGCTACAAACAGTAGTCAAAAAAGTACAACACATGATTTATCGTCTCATAGGCGTTTGTACAGTTATCTCAATAAAAAAAAACTATAGCAGAACAATGCGACCACATTTTTGATACTCATACTTGCGGTATTTCGATGAGTGAGCAGTTTTGATACTGGTTAAATAAATTTGCCTACTAAAACAGGGTTACCAGACTTCAGGATATCCAAATCCAAACTAATATTATAAATGCGAAAGTAACTCTGTCTGTCTGTCTTTCTGTCTGTCTGTCTGTCTGTCTTTGCTTCACGCCGAAACTACTGAACCGATTTGTGTGAAATTTGGTACAGACATAGTTTGGAACTTGAGAAAGGACATAGGATAGTTTTTATTACAAAAAATAAAATAAAAAATAAAATTTATTTCGGACATACAGCGCCATCTATTGGTCAAGAGTCGGCATCAATTCAGTACTGAGTATAAGGGTAGATTGAACCTCGAGAAAAGACATAGGCTATGTTTGGTTGCGATAACCGACATCCACGCGGGCGGAGCCGCGGGCAACAGCTAGTGTCTTAATATGTTGGAAAGGCGAATGGGCGTTTCGTCCCATATGGTGTAACACTTTTTGACCTATATCAAATGAAAGGTCTCAATGAGTGTATTATTTTTTGTATGGACATAAATCTGTATTTCGTGCAGGGTAAAAGTTGTGGGGGTTTCAGTTACTAAGAAAGTATTTAATTTATTTTAAATAATTAGTGTTTTTATGACAAAATACTTATTTATTTATGCTATTTTTACCCGACTATGTTAAAGCCAAAGGAGGATTATGATTTTGACAGGCTATGTATGTATGTATGAACTATGTAGGTATGTATATTCACTAATTCCCTCATAGCTCTTCAACTACTAATTAGAACTGGACAAGTAAGGTATTGTTAGAAGTGTCTTGATCGTCCACTTATTATAGGCTATATAATGTGTCACTGAATTTAATGTGGCGCCCTCTAGCGGTCATAAAGCACTGCGTTAAAAAATAAAATTGAGGTAAATATACCGTGTTTGATATCAAATTAAAGGCCTTAATTAGTACATTTCAAATATGTATAAATTATTGGGATTTTTGAATGAAAGGACATCACCCATTTGTGTCGTGCCGGCCAAAGAAAATAAATACGATATTCCGTTAGAACTTGTCCTCGCTAGCATTTTCTATTACCACGTCAAAGTTGAGGGACCACTGCGCTTGGTTTTATTTGAATTTAAAAATCTTGGAAACATACATTTTTTATGATACGAATTATTAAAAATAAATGAAAAACTTTATTCTATATTGGAACAATAGTTAATAAAAGCAATAAAAAATAACCCAATATGGGGTTATTTTTTATTCGTCGTTGTATTTCGTCCATTTATTTAGGTCCATAATGGAAAGTGCTGGCCAAAGTACCTATACAAATATGAAATTCCGTTAGAGCTTGTCCTCGTTAGCATTTTTTACTATGGCGTCAAAGCTGAGGGACCACTGCTCTCAGTTTTATTTGAGTTCAAATATCTTGGAACCATACATTTTTATGATATGAATGAAAAACGAATAAAAATCATTGTTCTATATTGGAAGAATAGTCAATAAAATCAATAATAAATAAACCCCATTCTGCACACCGTTGTTTTTCACCCATTTATTTAGGTCCAAAATTGAAAGTGCCGGCCAAAGAATACGAGTATGATATTCTGTTAGAGCTTGTCCTCATTAGCATTTTTTATTATGGCGTCAAAGCTGAGGGTCCACTGCCCGACTAACGGAATGTCATATTTGTATTCTTTGGCCGCTACTTATTTTCAATTTAGCACCTAAATAAATAGACGAAAAACAACGGTGTGCAGTATGGGGTTTATTTTTTATTAGTTTTATTAACTATTCTTCCAATGTAGCACGACATTTTTTATCCATTTTCAATAGTTTATGTCATAAAAAATGTATGTTTTCAAGATTTTCGAACTCAAATAAAACCGAAGGAAGTGGTCCCTCAACTTTGACGCCCCAATAAGAACAAGTTCTAATGAAATATCGTATTTGGCCAGCACTTTCAATTTTGGACCAAAAATGTATGCAGCGTGAATAATGCTCTTTTGAAGCATTTATTATGCTAACTATTCAAATCGATTTAGAAAGAGAAAATTAAAATATTGGTTTCTGCTTTTAATTTTTTTTGTTTCATGCTTTTTATATACCTATAATAATAGCAGGTTTTATGGATATAAAACCTGCTGTATCGTGATGTATAAATTATGACCTTTCATTTGATACCCAATACGGGTATATTTGAAAATAGATTAGATTTTGGATTGATTTTCATTCCCCATAATATATTTCAAATGGTTGAACCGATTTTTATGAAACATAGCTAAGAATACTCTCGACTAAACCATCTTTCGATCAAAAGAAACAGAATTGAATTCGGTTCAGCCGTTTGGGAGCTACGATGCTACAGACAGACTGACACACACGCACACACATACACACACACACACACACACACACACACACACACACTCACACGTCAAACTTATAACACCCCTCTTTTTTTGTTAAAAATATGTGATCGGTACAACCATGAACCATGTCAACCAGTAGGTGAATTAACCCTAGTTGAGTCAACCGTAGTTGTAATGACCGTCGGCGAAATGATACAAAACCGTAGAACTATACTGCAAAGCCTAATTGCACAAAAAATATTTTTTACTTACACCCTTATAACTTTGGACCTGCACGAATTTCTGATAAAAATCTTTCATTTTTACACTTATATAGACTAAATGAACATGTTTACACTAGTCGCAACTTGTTACAAGGGTTGGGACGCAGCTCATACAAAAGTGCCCGTTCTCCTTTGACGCCGTTTTGATTTACAATAATGTGCCTGTCCTTGTCTCAATTACATGGAGTCAGCGCAAGATGTTATTCTCTTTCATACTTCGCTCAAATACTCCTTTCTAGTACTGAGTAAAACGGGGTGAATAGGGATCAGTGGGTGAATAGAGATATTAAGTATTGGTATCTAGCCAGGTATTTGATAGTTCTATTGATTATTACATTGAACTAGTACATAGTTTTACTTATGATAAAATAAGTAGGTGCAGAATTTAGCTGACCTTTTTATTTCTATTCACCCTTTGATCCCTATTCACCCCGTTTACCCCTATATACTTTCTAGCTGCACAGCAAGCCTTTTTTTGGTCTCTCTCGTGATTGTGTAGGGCTGTAGTCAAAGTATCATAACCAATCGCGGGCTCAAAGGGCTCTCGTTTGACGAATCCTTTTATTGGTTTTATGGTTGACCGATATTGTTTTTTGTTTAGTCCACGTAGTGCTAAGTTTGTACCTATATGCAGGAATTTACCCCACTACGCTTTTGTTGAAGATATTTGTCACTATATGTACTAAGTTATATAAAAACATAACACTTATTGGCAGTCGGTTAAAAACCGCCATGAAAAAAATCAATCTCGTATAATTATATATACTTACCGTCACCATTCGTATATCTATATAGATTAAAGATATTTGTTTTCTCTACGTGATGGAATAACCGTGACCAAGGTTTAAAAAATGTGCCAGCGGCTATATCTCGATAGTCAATCCAGCTGTACCGTATGCTCTTAGTACAGAGTACTTACTTACAATACTTACTAATACACATAAGATCAGTTTAATGACACACGACTATGATTTGAAAGGTCCTCGAGTTTAAATAAAAAAGAGATCATTCTCAATTCATTGCAATTTTTGTTTGTGTTCGCAATATCTTATTTCTGAACATTCCTTGAGCTTAAATTTATTTAAGTGTAGAAGTTGTATGGGACTCTCTACTTCATCAAACTCTTTTGAGTCCATGTCAACCTCATTTGTCTAGATCTTGCTAATTGACGGACGGACGGTTTTCCTCCTGGGGTTAGACGGCAGTTCCTCCTGAAAAAGTCATAATATACCTAACTAACCAGTGAAATACCATCGTGCCCTTATTCCTGATTATTCTTATAACTCTTGGGCAGGGTTTCGTGGGTTGGGAACGGAAACACTCTTGAGTATGTGCATTTTTTGCATTCATCTATAAATGTGCAGCCATCTCAACTTTTACCTATTTTCTGGCCATTTCCTTTCACAGAAATCATCCATTTGCTCTTAGATCTTTATCTTCCTCATAACCATCTACTTCCAAAAATCCACAATTTACAGTCATAAAATACAACTGTGTCACTAAATGTAATATAGGTCATTGTCCAACCCAGAACCAACGCCCCCATAAGGCGTGAAAGCTACAACATGTCCAAGGGGGCCGTTAAATGGTGAACAATGTGAACGTAGCCCAATTTCATTTATAGAACTAATTGTACATTTGCCGCCCTCAATATAACGGTTACTCAGCTGTTGTTAATTATTGTGATTGGGTAAATTGGTCACAGCTGGTCACACGCACCCCTAGAAGCTCGACATCAATCAATCAAATCATAACAGCTTTGTAACTTTTAGTGTAAATCTGGTTTGAAGACATTAGTAACGGACTCCTCAGGTATGACGACGAGTAGTGCAAATTTCTTTTTACTATGCACTGTATGTAAAGGTGTAACCGTATCTTCTTTGTCGACTGTACAGCGATCAGCGATCTCTGCCAGGCATCCTTATGGAAATAATATTTCTTTCATATAAATCTTCTCTTAGAATCAATATGAAGAGACTTCCTAATCACAGATTACAACAAAATTGACGTTCAGTTCACATTCAAATAGACTGTAGATTTAATTACGTTATTACAAGATTTCTAAAAAACTGCACTACTGTTATTTACAGGGAAAATAGCACAGACACACAGTTCTGTTGCTAATCTAGCGCCATTTCCAGTTCGTTTCTGAATGTTTCAAGGTATAATTCCGAAGGTGGCAGAATCGACAACTGCAGAATCTCGCAGCAGATACGCGTAATTCATTGCGGCTTCTCAATGGTCCCCTTTATCTGTATCGGAGTTTAACAAGTAATGGGTACGCTGTATCTGCTGCTTGCGTAGTAGTTGTCGTATACGGTCGGCTCCGGAATCATACCTTTATGTTAATACATTATTACGACCAGCGACGACTGGTTGACTAATTTCTACGTAAGCAATTTGCTAAGATCTAATCCAGTTGAGCCCGTTGAGTCACTGGCTTATTTCCGACAGCATTTGTTATCTTATCATTAATCTGTTGTACCTACTTTTTATCGGTGCTTTTGGACACCTGAGTACAGGGTGGATTTGAAATTGTACAGTACATTTTGTATAAGCTTCATGATCTTACGTTAATTGATGAACGTTTTATACGAAGCTCTCGTCTCAGTATCTACTATTTAGCTTATTGTTCCACTATTAGTAGTAGTATTTAGCATACCTACTAATATTATAAATACGAAATATCCACAAACCACGGAACCGATTTGGATAAAACTTGGTACAGAGATAGATTACACCCTGGGAAAACACATCACAGATAAACACACACACAGACTATGTTTGTTCCCAATAATCGACATCCACGCGGCGGAGCCAAATATTTATCAAACTAACTGCTGTCCACAGTTAGTTCCATAAATATTTTTGCAGATGAACAGAATGGTCAAATGAATGAAGGCAAAACTTCTAACGTGGGCACAACAAACAATAATACCTACTCGTAATTTTCGTGACAATGTGAATGAATTCGTGGGTATCCGTTACTTTTAATTATAAAGAATAGTTAATAACTGTTTTTGATTCACATGTAGCCGTAAACAGGACGCACCGTTTTACTTGATCCATCAACATTCTAGCACATTGAGAAGTAAATCAGTTGTATTATTCTCAGAGTCGTGACACAATAGCAGAAATCACATAAAAAATAAGCTTTATTTGCATAAGTTGGAAAACGGTAAACACGGACAAAGGAAACATTTTTTTTTTCTTTATAGTCACGTTAATGTGGCAACGGTAACCTTACTATAATGATATGTAAGGTCAGAGTTGAGATAATTTTACGTAATGAAACTGTATTTATTCAGTGATAGTAGGAAGTGAGTGTAAGGACAAAAGCAGATAGCGAGCTATTGTCTCTACCTACACTGGAGAGATAAAGTCGTGAGTATATTTTTTCTTATACTACTTAGGTTACATACAAGCACACGGCCTATCCGATGGAAAGTGGTTACCGTGCTCTATGACCAGGGCAGTCACACTTGTGCTATCTCGTGCATATTTTTATTATTTCATAAAAACAATTAGTTTTGTATTGCTTCATAATATTATTAATATAAGTACTCCATGGTAGCGAAGTTGCACATGTGAGTGAGGTAGTTCACATATTATTTTATCCAGATAATATTCTACATCGCAAGAAATGCGAAGAAATAACTTTAAAATAATGTTTATATTAAAAAATCAAAGTCAAATAGCTAATAAAGCAAAATAGAACTTAAGTTAAGCTACATAAAGCTCAATAAAACACTTTGTAATTATTATACTTTAGTGAAATCACCAATTATGAAGAAAAAAGTACAACTTACATAACTATTCACTGCAATAATCCATTGTTAGAACCACACTAGACACAAGATTCCCACATTTAGCACCGTAAGAGAGGAATATTGCTCAAAGAATTACTTTAATTGTTATGTGTCCCAAGAAATGAAACAAGCCTCATTTCTGCCAATTACCGGGCACCTAATTGCCTCTGGTCTTGGGCAAGGAAAGTTCACACCATCATAGAATTATATAGATCTATTGCCCTTTCATTGCGTACTATATAGCCATGATATATATATACGTGTAGAGGTGATTACAGGCTTTTCTTCTTTGAGGGGCTCGTGGTTAAAAGGTTACCGAGTAGACCGAGTAGAACACTAGCCAGGTGTGTGTTAGGACAGATGTGATCCGTCCCTCAAGAGCACTTCAAGCCGTCGCCGGTACCGGTTGCCATAAGATCTGTGGCATTCGTTACAGGGGTGATTAGGGCCTTAAAAAGTTCGACAACCTGGAGGCATTTCTTTTTTTTTTCAGTAGGCCAGAATAGAGTCGATTGCCATCTCGAACGGCAGGAATACAGGGGCGAGCTCTACTTATAAAGTACGTGAAATATAAATCTTACTTTGTACCAAGAGACTGGATAGGCCGTAAAATAAAATCAAGATAGGTATCAAGATACTAACAAGCCAATAACGAGGGCAATTATAACTACTGGTTTTGTCGCTTTCACACTATCGTAGATACGAATCTGTTGTCATTTCATTATTAATGTGTAGAGTTATTCTAAGGCTTGATGTTTGAGAGATTTTTTTATTGAGAGGAGCACTTCATAAAGGCTAGGATAGGATCTCCATTCTTTGTTCATGTCTGCAGCCACTAAATAAGACAGCCATCTCTAATTTGGCACTCGGACATTAACGTCATTTTCATTCAAGAAATTGCACATAGTACTTAACGACGAACGTAACTATAACGTTTCATGTTTATAAACTAACAACAAGCTTCTTTCAATTCTGTGATCAGCAGGACAGCGCCACCGTCCCTTCACTGTTATTAAATCATGCTAATATAAATTTTCTTCGATTTGCAATAAAACAGTATGCATTTGACAGTGATAACCGTAATTCCGATTTTAGCCATTCCACGGTTTCGTTGGTACATCTATAGTCCAAAATATTGGAACGAATCACACCTCCAGTAAAAGCTTTCCCCACTTATTTTTACCCGACTGTCAAGAAGGGTTATTCAACAATTCCCAACAATATAATAAACACATCACCCACCGATTAATATTCAATACTAATGTAGAATGTAGAACGGCATTCGGAAACGGATGTTTGGTGATTTATATAACTTTTACTCTTATCTGTTGAACGATGAACTTGATAGGTCAACGACATAATGTTATTGATGATTGTATTAACTAATACCACAAATGGAAGGGCGCTTCTTTTTGGGAGTTTTTTAACGTTCCATAATCAATATATAAGGGTTTTAGTTTTCGTATATCCGTTCATCTGTCTGCAGTTTAGCTCATAGGCATCTTAATGTCAGGAAGCTGTTCGACATAGATATGTATATCTATTAGTCACAAGTATTGTAGCCTTATCTACTAGTAGTAATGGGGAATAGGTCATACTATTTAGGTACAGGTAAAACTTTAGGACAACCCATTATTAGGACTAAAATTGCCCAAGAGAAATTGTGGCATTCTGGGAGGCCGACAGCCTTCCGACAGCAGTGAAAACAGTCTGTGTAAAAAGTATTTACTTCACAACAAAAGTTTAGTGCACATGTGAACTGTCACATTCTGTCAAACCACTGAATTTAAAAAATACTACTGGCCGTATTGAAGTTAAAAAAGCTTGTGAATTGTATCATCGCCGGTGCGATGATTTTTGCTCACCCAAAATTTTCTACGAACATTTTTTCATGCATAGACTTCAGTCAAAATTATTCTGAAGAGATCGCGACATTATGTTGACAATGAATGAAGAAATTATTAATGTAGATAATAAATATATAGGTAAGTACCTATTTGGATTCATATCACGTATAACTATGGATACGATATGACGGGGAATGTCTCCGATAACGTTTAATTGCTTAATAAATAAATGGTTGGGATAGGTCACGGTGAACGCGGTGGGGGACTTATAACGCGCTGTCACGTTGATTACAGAATAATCAGTATGATAGAGATTAATGTCATATATGGAGGCTTCTAACTCTTCTAATGTTGGTAGTGGATACTCAGACTTAAGTAGGCCGGATTATTCGTATGCTTATGGGAACGGGCACTCTAGGATCCTTTTGTTTTCAACTTACTGAATTCTATAATACCTACTGAAAATTGTACGGTCATAGGCCTTTTCCTATGTTGGCAGGCTTTGGCCTACTGTTTTCCCCATAAATAGGTACTTACCTTAAGTAGATAGGCCAGTAAGTAGGTACTTAACTTACCTACCATAGATTAATATCGCAACCCGCGACTCGCTAAAGCAACTTACCGAGTTGTAGGTGTAAGTATAATGGACGTCTGGATAAAAAAATCGCAGCTTACGATACGACATCCACGTCTTGCCCGCTCTATACGTTGGCGAAGTGGCGAACGCGTTGGTCACCTGCTGCCACAACCCTCCATGAATGGCGCAAATCCTCGTTCTACACGATCGCCACTGTGTTCGCCAACGTGTATAGCGACTATAAGGACTAATTTATGGAATTAAAAGCGTTCATATTACACAACTGTTGTTGTTTGCCACCATAAAAAGTTGCTTGAAGCCTGCATTTTCTGTAACATCAAAACAGCCCTAATCAGTTACAACATGTAACTCGTCATGCGACTTGTGTACCATCGTAAGTTCATTTCCATGAACTATTGTTGCAAACCGCTAAATACCGTAAGTGGTCGAACAATTGATGCAACGAAATAGCTGTTTTAGTTGTCGTAACACTATTAGGCAATGTGTATCGTGGTTTATAAATACTTTAAGGCTGGCTTCACACAGTCGGAATGTCTCTCCTATTCTAAATTTCGGCACCTTGCATCACACACCTTAAAAATTCCGATTGATCAGTAGGCTCGTGTTTCACGGTTCATGGTCTTTATGGAAGAGATAATCCATACTAATATTATAAATGCGAAAGTAACTCTGTCTGTTACGGTTACGCTCTCACGCATAAACCACTAAACCGATTTTCATGAAATTTGGTACAGAGATAGATTAGACCTTGGGAAAGGCACAGGCTATGTTTGGTAGCGATAACCGACATTCACGCGAGCGGAGCCGCGAGTAACAGCTAGTAATTAATAATACCAATTGCACTCCTCTTGAGCCTATAAATTACAAAAAAATTGATTCCAGAATTTGAATGGCGCTATATTCAAATGTCATGAATCATATGTAATCTTACCAATCCAGGCTTCAGCACGTCCGTCTGTATGATCTTACAGATCAGTCTGAGAATTTTTTAATCCGATTCATGCAGAATGTCTGCGGAACCTTAGAATGCGGAATTTAATTAAATTGTATGGAATTCATTGTTTGGAATTCATTGTATTAATTCAGAGAGACATTCCAGCTGAAGGCTGAAGGTTACTAAGTAGATTCATTTTGTTTCTAACTCCTCCAATTTACTTTTGATTAATTTCAATATGGGTTCATTCGTACATACATATACGCCTATAAATCCCCGAATTGGCAGACTAGAGCTATGATTTTCGGGCCCACGTACAAGCGGGCGAGCCTATTGCCGTCATGAGGACCGCTTACATGGGTTATTTGTTTACCATCGAATGGGTTGCTTAGGACTCGGACAGTCCGAGTGATAATATTTTGTAGCTCTCGACTGTTCATCCTATTCATCATCATATTCATTATCATTTAGCATTATTTCCATCCGAAGTTGTCACCCCAAACTTGGGAATTTGATTAAGTACTTCTTCTCCTCTTTTTGATTTAGTTTATAGGAGTGGTTACCTTCTTAGCTCCTGAGAGGAAAGCCTACACCAGGGTGTCGATTTAATTGAAAATCACTTTTATGAGTTTACTATTGTTAGGAAAGACAAACGTGGCATATTGGGAGAGGCCTATGTCCAGCAGTGGACTTCAATAGGCTAATTGATTGATAGGAGAGACAATTTGCACGCAGCGGCCGTTATATTATGACCATCATTGCTTTTTTTCTTCATCTTTTCCGAGGAGTGCAGGCTCTCCGTTCCGCTCCAAATGAACGAGAACACGGTAAATGACTTCGTAGCAAGTCCTTACCGTAGGACGTCTATCATAAACCAGTTAATTTGATTTCGACGAATAATTGTTGCAAATAACTACATACCGAAGGTGGTCAAGCGACTGATGCAACCAAACAGCTATTTTGTCATATTATTATGGCAACAGTTAGGACAGGTGTGGCAGGTACTTCGGTAAAAATTACACCCACCTGTTGTAATTTTTTTTAACACATAAGTGATAAATAAGTTTACGACCCAGCCTATAATAAGTGGTTGTGCGGAGCGGTAAACCTGTGGATGCTTACGTCATTAACAAGAGGTTACAGCTACTAAAATATCCTAAAAAGCTACTCAAAAATTTCACAGTGCCATGGGAGGTTTAGATAAGCCACATCTAGAGAAAGAGTGGGAAAGAGGATCTCAGGCACCAAAGTGCAGCTTTGGATGCAACTTTCCGTGCATGTCTGTGCAGAATAAAAACATTTTCTTTCTTTCTGTCTTTCTTTCTTTTTTCTTTCTTTCTTTCTTTCGAAAGTTTAAAATATAAACTATTTTGGATTAAGTAACGTGGGTTTTAATTCTTTAGAGTATCTAAGTACCTACCTATCTATTTCAATGTGGATGGATTCTCACACAATTGTAAACTTTGACTGAATATTTTATTTTCCTTACGAAAAATTTTAGCTATTCCACGTAGTTTTAGATGGATTTGATCACCCATGCCCACTTGGAAAATTCACCCCCTGTATTCAAAGCGATTCTCTCCTGATGCAAAAAAGACGTCAAAACGCAATGCAGGCACAAAATCTTCAAACATTTTGGTAACACTGTGTCAGTAGCTATATATTTGCTTTGGCTGTGTATATATCCAGGGTGACGGGTTACCAAAAATATATCAGCCCGATCACATTACGAATAAGGCAACGAAACTGAACACAATGACTTATAATATTTGAGTCACCGCTTGTTTAAAAGAATATGCCGAGACAATGAGTCAAGGTTCTGAAGTTATAAATTTATCCACGCGACCATTGATGGCGCCTGTTGATTACTCATTTTGTGAGGAAGAACCGAAATTAATGTTCGTATACCGAGAAACTAAGAATAGGAAGAAGCGAAAGATATCAACAGACAAAAGTAGTTTGAATACCTTTTGTGATAAGATAAGATACACTACATTGTACACGCCAATAATGCTAGTGTTTTACGTACTTTCATAAATTACTATGGGCAGTCTTATCACTGAGACATAATTCAATCTGTACATTTTACTGTACATTACAATTTCACTCCTTACTAGTTTATGTCAAACTAATATTGATTTAGCTCCCTCAATATACAGGAACCTATTCACAAGATCCTATTGCCAGTTCATTTCAACTTGTGTGCAAAATTCTACTCGATGCATGCAGACGTTTTTCGTGATTGGTTACCAAACAAACACAAAAAGTACATTGTGCTTTGGCTAAAATAATATAAAATGTATAAGTGTATAGGTGCTTACATTACGGGTAGGTAATTTAGTAATTCCGGTCTGTGTACGTCATGTCCGCATCAAATGCGCGGACAGACATAATATTTAGCAATTGATTTTTGTAAAATTAGGTATCTACCTGATATTGACCGAGACTTTCATCCTAAAAATACAATTTCACTAGTAGTTAAACCAATTAAAAGTAAAAGCATTTTAAACCAACTTCTTATGTATACAACCCCATTATTACACCATACGTCCACTTTCAATATACCTTCCGTGAGTTCCGTGACGCATTGTATCCTTTTTAAGATTCACCCTGTATGGGTTTACGTACTGGCACGAAAAGGAACTTGACTCCCACTCAGTGTTACTCATTCACGCAATAAAAAGGTTCCTAGTGCAGTAGAATATACAAGTAAAACAAAACAATTCACTGTGAGTATTGTGACTAAGCTATTCTCAATCTACGGATCGAATAAAACCTATAAAAATCACCCCCTAGAAGTTACTTCGGATTTCTTTCGGTAGGAATCAGTCAGCTAGAAGTGTCACGTGCCATCTTTCGCAGCTTCCCGATTGCAGAATATAAAAATGATGCCGTTAAAAGTAGAACAACTGGTCTAACTGCAATGCTTCGATATCGCCAATGGGTTGTGGACGTCAGATGGCAGTCGCTTCACGGAAAATATCGCAGTTTAGCCAAACCTGCAGTTATACTGAAAGAAGCGGACCCCAAACTCAGCGGTAAAAGCTTCAGATATGACTGGGAATAACGCTAGGATGAAGACGCATCTTCCAATGAACAATCGTTCGTACTTAGGTTTTATGGTAGGCCATCTGATTCTAAAATCAGACAGCCATGTTAATAAATGGTAAATACACTGCAAGAAAGGTATCATGATCATCTCTCTGCACACCGGCTATTATTTTTATCATTAGATAAAAATAATGGCAGATGTGCGAATAGACCTAGTTCTCCAGCCGACCGTTACAGAAACAGCGAATTCATTACGATTGCACGATCATAACAACTACAACAGGCTTTATTATACTCACAAGGAGAACACATCAAGCATATCGGTGTCTAATGAGCCGTTTCGTATTCAAGGAAAAGTCTGTAATGCATTCAGTCTATGTTGGTACTATACTTTTTTATATAGTGCTGAAATCCATTCGGATACCCCCCGCCGGGGTTGGCGGGGGTGGACTAAACCCGACTAAAACCCGGCGGTTTTATTCTAGACTCCGAGACTCTTTGGGTCTTCACTTACCGGAGCCGGATGTGAGATATCCATAAACATATCTCTCGCAATATTTGTAGCAGTAGTATATCTATTTTATCAATAATAAAAATTGGCTGACAGAACCCGAATTATTTTTTAATTTTAATTTTATAAATATTGTAGGACGTTCTACACAACGTTATCTAGACTAAAGTAAGCATAGCTTAACTAGCTTGTGTTATGGAGTCTAGAATGCAGATAAACATACTTAGTTGCAAACCAATGCAAATATTCATATTCATGCATCCAAAATATTTGCACTGAGCGGGGATCGAACCCGCGCCTCCTGCGTAGCGTAGAATAGAATTAGTATCTCATAACCATGGTCAAACATGGTAACAACCAACGATATTAATATGTATATACAATACGTTTCTTCCACTCCTAAGCTCTCCCTTTCTGACCATCCACCATCATGCAAAACGTCTATAATATCTAATATCGCACCAGGACAAACGATTTTTGTAATCGGCGCTACTTTCAAGCTTCCTGTTCATGTATGTATGACTGTACAATACAAATAAGCACTTCATGTCCAAATAAAGTGCTTCGGAACATTAACTAATGGGGTCGTTCTTATGATGTATGCTCAAAGATGACCATAATCGGTCTAATTTGGTTTTCATAATGAACTCATAAACTTTAACATCCGTGAAATAGGGTTGGTAAACATACCTACATGTTCAAACATAGCTCGATGTCGTAATGGTAAACGTAGTGTTTGACTTCCTAATAATGATATACAGCAGTAATGAGGATTCGGTATAACAATATTCCTAGCGTCTTCCCTTTTAGTTTTTATGATGCTTTACACTTCTGTATAATTTGATAACTTTCTTGCCGGAGTCTTCTCAGGCCGGGGCCGCGTTTCGCACCGGTGGTCCCCGTGGTCCATTTGCTAAGCTAGTCTTTAGTACATATATGTATAATTTTGACGTTTTGTAAGTGCCGTTTTGATGGTCTATACAGAATAAATGATTTTTGACTTTGACTTTCACTTTGACTAGTACAGTTGCTATAAATATTAACCTAACATATTCACAGTAACCAGCGGCAGCTTTTTGCATTGAAAAATGCTAATTGAACCTTTGGAGGTAACGAAACTAAATAATCAATCAATCAATTTTAGCCTATTGCAGTTCACTCCTGGATAGGTCTCTCCCAACATGCGCCATTACTTCCGATCCTTCGCTTTCCGTATCCAGTCTGTCCCAGTCACCTTTTTCAGGTCGTCAGTCCATCGGGCTAGGCGGCGTCCCACTTTCCATTTGCCTTCTCGCGGTCTCCACTTTAGGAATCGTCTGCTCCAACAGCCATTGGTCTTTCGACAGATGTGGTCAGTCCTCTGCCACTCCAGCTTACTTATTCAGCTATGGCGGTTACTTTAGTTCTTTGATGGATAACCTCGTTGAGAATTATCCTTCAAAGAGACTCCAAGTCAAAGATATTATACAAAAAGAGGATGTTATGAAATATCATTGCTCCAAGCATATCTCCCTCCATAGCCCGCTGCGCGACTTTCGAACCCTACTGTCAGTGTCCACGTTTCGGCACCGTAAGTCATAACAAGTAGGACGAACTAGTAGACCTTTGTTTTTATTCATTGCGGTAGGGGTGCGGTGAAGATCCAACGTAGTTTGCCAAATGCTGCCCAAGCTAGTTGGATCCTTCTGGTTAGTTCTTTCTAGAAGTTGTTTTTACCAAGCTGGAAACGTAAATAATTATATATCAATATTATATATTGATTTATTTCAATGTAAAGAATGTTTGTACATTTGTAAGTGTCAGCAACTTCTGAGAGCGACTGTACAAAGGATGAACTTTGTATTATGCGATTCATTAGATAGCGATAGGAACTGGTAAAAAAAAAAATCTGTTCAAAAAAATCCTCAGGAATGACAATATAATCTACATAAATAATCATTATACGATACAATGAATAACGACACAATGGATGGTAAGACTACAATCATTGCGTACGAATTTAACAAAATTAAATATCACTTGCAAACCCGGTCTCGTTTGCACCTAATTCCGGTGTCTCACAATGACATTATAGATTTACCAAAACAAAAAGATCCCTCGACACTCAAATTTCTCAAGCAATATAAAGAAATATTAATGTCGATCATAATAGGATGAGGGTCTATGTATATTGGTTAAGCGATAATAATGGTGGACTTACATTTAAATAAGACCAGTTTTGTAAACAGCTGTTGGCTGTGGACCTTTCTACGAGTAGTAAGGGTGTGGAATGTATAGTTAACACTTTTTTTAATACAGGTATTGACTTACCAGTTATTATCCAGTTGTAAATCCTAGAAAGGGTTATAAAAGGAAGTTCTATTGTTATAGTTAGGGTAGACCTCGCAGAACATGCACTGAAGGTCAATTCTCATAATAAATAGATGTTCAAAATTCAGTTTTGGTCTAATCTCAATCTCCCAAATGTCAAAAGTATTTATTATAATAATTATTTGTATATCTTCAAAACTCTTCAGCTAAGCTAAATTGCTTGTGATAAAGGGTTCACGTCGGTAGATGAAAGGGCACGATTTGAACCCGGAACATCTTAATCGCTGAGCTACAAACACCTGCATTAATAAAAGGAAAACTACATTCAGAAACTTTCAGAACGAATAGAACTTCATGAGCTTCCTAAACTGTCTATTAAACAATACAAAGTTTCGAGTACTTCTGCCCTTTTTCAATATTCTCATTATTTTTCACCTTAAGGCGAGGTTGTAGTGAGACGAGTAGGTATTTTACGTCACTTCAAACCCTGCAGCACATGCGCAATCGACGCAACATGTCACGCCAATGTATAGAAAAATCAGTAGATACATTCTTAAAATAAGATTCAAAAACGTATTATAAAAATTACAAACTATGTATTTTTTTTTTCATTTTTCGTTTTCACTCAAAATTACATATCTCATTAAGTCATTATCAAAGTAACGATAAATGCCGATTGAACTACCTAACAAATGACAAGATCTAACCGTGTTGAATTGGATCGGTTCAATTTTGGCATGTGGTGTCTTTCACTCTCGCTCCCATTGAACGCGCAATGAAAGGTCTGAACACTGATTGAACATTAATTCGGGTTCGGTTATTTTGTCTCGTATGCTGCAGGCTGCAGCCCACGAATATAAAAGTATCATGTTCATAACATTGCTTTTGAATCTTGTAAAACTACTGTGTTTAATAAAGAATAATTCGGAACGGACTAAGATTCGGACTAGGCGCCATACTAGTAACTTATATTCAGCTTAAAAATACCTATCCAGCGATGTGACACACATAGCTATTGAAGGTAGGATCAGGTTTCATACAAAAACTGGCATTGTCCAAACATACAAATAAATATTGTTATTCCCATGCATGTGGGAGATTTAAATTAATGAGGAGAACTTCTTTACTAAATTTAAACAAATATATGGGATATACTTTAGACAATAACAATATGTATAATTTAAATAACGGGCCTGTCCAGATCGGATGTCAAGAGGCCGGACGGCTTAACTCTTGTGCCGTGGAGGGGGGTAAATGCTTGGTTTGGGACGCGACCTGCGTCAGTACTGTGGCCTGGGCCGCACGGCTCTTTCCCCTGCCGTGCGGCTGCGGCCGAAGATGCAGCTAGCAAAAAGCACCAGAGTATGCAGCCTTAGAACCGCAATATATTGTGGTACCAGTCGCGGTCGAGACCATGGGCAGTTAGGGCATAGAAGCCAAAAAAAATTTTGTAGATAAAGGCCGAAGAATTAGGGAGAAAACTGGTGACTCTCGCTCTGGCTCGTACCTGGTGCAAAGGTTGACTATTGCGATCCAGCGTGGAAACGCGGCCAGTGTTCTGGGCTCCTTTACACCAGATACGACCCGGGCGGGTTATTAGGCTAACAATGGTTCTGTTAGCTGGTTGACAATTTTAAATTTGTGTAGTTAATATATCAATTAGCCTATTACAGTCCACTGCTGTACATAGGCCTCTCCCAACATGCGCCACGTCTGCCGATCCTCCGCCTTCCGCATCCAGTCCGTCCCAGCCACCCTTCGCAGATCGTCAGTCCACCTGGCCTGGGGGTGTCCCACCATTCGCTTGCCTTCTCCACTCCACTCTAGGACCCGTCTGCTCCAGCGGCCATCAGTCCTTCGACAGATATGGCCAGCCTACTGCCATTTCAGCCTGCTGATTCTGCGAGCTATGTCGGTAACCTTAGTTCTATGTCGGATGATCTCGTTGCGAATTTTATCCTTCAAAGAAACTCCAAGCATAGCTCGCTCCATAGCCCGCTGCGCAACCTTCAGGTCGTGGACTAACCCCACCTTCAGTGGCTACATTTCGGCACTGTAAGTCATATAATAACAGGTAGGATGCACTGGTCGAAAACCTTTGTTTTGAGGCATTGCGGTAGGGGTGCGGAGAAAACCCGACGTAGTTAATATAATATAATTTCAAATTTTATAAAACGCTAATTAATTGTGCATAAATAGTTTGAAATCTGGAAAAGACAGTTAGTCCTGAAATACTGGCTGTAAATAAATATCTATTATAGGTCAAAAAATAATTTAAATAATACTATTTATTTTCGGCATCTGAATATCCAAGACGCGCAGTGGCGTGCACTTTTAATCAGTTCGAGTATATAAGCGGTAGGTTTATGTCCATTCATGGGTATCCGCGAGGATTCCCGCACGATAAAGAAAGAACAGATTTATACTTTGGATGAAATATAGGCTACATTTTATCCCTGTATAGGTTCCTCTAGCTAGTTTTTATAATGATTATCGCATAGGGATTAAAAAGACCGATGGCAAGCTACTTTCGACCTTAATGGCATTGCTTAATAAATACGTTTATAACATTTATAAATGACGCTGATCAACAATATGAAAAAAAAACTGGATTCTAGTTGCCGTCAATAAGGTCGAAAAGGGCTTGCACATATTTTTGGAGGCTCTGGGTTATGGTCAATGTAAAAATAGGCGCAAGCCATTTTCGACCTTATCGACGGCAACTAGTACCCAACTTTTATTTTCATATTCGTGATCAGCGGCATCTATAGTTGTTAAAAAACATATTTTTTAAGAAATGTCGTTAAGATCGGAAGTAGCTTGCATTCGGTTTTATTAATCTCTTTGCGATAATAATTATAAAAACTAGTAAAAGGACCCTTTTAATTGGTAGACGAGCACATGGTCCATACGATGGGAAATGGTTACCGAGGCCTATGGATGTATGTAACGCCCTCTTAGTTTGAAATAGTACATTAATTTAGGTATCCCGAAATAGATTCTTGGGGTAGCGGGAACAGGATCTCTATTATTTCATTATAGTGGAGCCATGGCCAATGTCTAGTTATAATATTTATTAGTTATAATATGTAATATTTACATAAAAATAGAAATAATAGTAAAATCCGTTACAATTCGTTTGTCTAAGTAATTTAAGTTCAAATTGTAATTTATTTTTTATTCTTATTCACATTATGTGGTATAGCTTCATTTTCTTTTTTACATCTAGGTTTTTATTTTATCAGAAAAAGAATTAATCGTGATAGATTATGTATTTCAGATGTAATTTATTATTCATTATCGTATAGGGGAAATTTTATGTGGTAGGTATGCCACACTGAATTTTTCTCTGAAATATTAATATTATCAAACCATTTATGTCAAACTGGGACATCATTCGTGAAACTCGCGACTAGTGTGAAACTTGTGAAAGGGATAAATATATTATTAAGTTTAAGTTTACGGGATAAATAAATTATTAGTTTAGAATTTTTACGTTCTTTCATGCTTCGTCGTCTACTCGTTGAGTCGTTTCTAAGGTTTCCAGTTTTTTTGTATCAACTATTTATGTTTTTTGATAACATTTCATACATTGTCTAGGCATTGTATAGAATACCGGCCGAAGTTAACCTACTTCTATTTTTTATACTATGATCGATATTGTATGTATACGTAATGACGTGCGGGGTGCGGCGCGAGGGGGGTTCGCCGAAAAAACCAGCACACGTCCAACCTCGAACGCGCCTCAGCGGCGACTGATTGATGGCCGCGACAGCTCGAATACAGCAATTTTGATGATTTTTGCGGTTTATAGAAAAAAATAATACCTGCTTGATAAAATATAATTTTATCATTCGCTAGATATTTTTATGCTCTATTTTTTAATACAAACTTCGGCATGATTTGATAATGGTGTCTTAGTGAGAAACGTCTTTAAAATAGAGATTTGGAGCGTTTTAGACCCATGTTTGACGCTAATTTCTATCGAGCCAATTATCATGAATCGTGTTTCTATTTTTGTAATAAACTTGAGGGTTTAGTCTATTTTATGAATATGCTTTTTATTTGACGCAATTTGCTATATAACTTGATATCCACACGTTTAAAAATGTTAAAAACTACTGCAACCCGGCCTTAATTTCTCTATCTAACGTCTAACGTAACCCACAGATGGACCGTGTGCTTGTCTGCCACCTAAGTGGTATAAAAAAGCCTGTTATGATGAAAACTTTCATTTCCAAACAGGCAATAAAAATTCCGCATACGTTACCAAGATTGCATTGTCGCCATTGTGTACGTAATAAGAGAATCAATGAAAATACGTTCACATGGTTAATTCTAGACAAAAAGTAGCAAACCATTGCGTAATCTACGTTAATAGAAGCGATTGCGATCTTAGTTGCGTGAAAACGAAATATAATAATAACAAGAACAATACTAAAAGTGGCAACAATTACTCATGGAATAGGGCTGTATACTTTTAATCGATGTTAGAATCGAATGAATTCGTTTAACAGTTTGAATTTTGTTATCGCGTGGGAAAGCGTTGTGAATTAAATTTCGGTACTTCGACGTAATTTACAATGTAAAAGCATAGTATACAGGGCGTCCCACGGCGATGCCACATGGAGGGAAAGTACCTTAAATCCTTAAGTTAGCTCATTTTGTTTAAAGGAGACATCATTTTATTTTTAAAAAGAAACAAAACTGCATTCAAAGATTTTTAAAAATTCGCTTGCCACACCCGGTAATCGAACCGACTAAAATGCGAAAAAGTAACACCCTGTATTTTTATGGCATCAATCGATAGTGTCAATCATAAGGATCAAATCTCTCTAAGAAACATGGTAAATTAAATGAAAGGAAGTCCTTGAAATCTAAAATTATAAATTCAATTTGGCAAAATAAAACACTTTAACTCAAAGTTCATCCATCCATCTGATACCATATTAACAATAAAATTCCATATTTAAACTACTTTTCTTTTTTTATCGTGCTGACACCGCTGCTGGTCAGCAGTAGTATTTAGGTATGTCGAACTCAAACCGACTAAAACCGCACGCCATCTAAATTAACCGGTTATAAGTTGATCCATAGGGCAATTTTATTCTCTTGCCATTTTCGTTGCACAGGGTACACCGCGTGCAGGTTTCTAATCAAATCAAAGATATCTCTAGTGTTGATACCTTGTAAGAATTTCTTACAAGGTATTAACACATCAAAGATATCTCTAGTGTTGATACCTTGTAAGAATTTCTCACAAGGTATCAACACTAGAGATATCTTTGATGAAATTTATTTAGTAAAATGAGTACTAAATGAATGAACTTTGTTACCTGTTTAGAATGTAACTTTATTGGGTAACTGCATGAGGTATGTGTAGGTAGGATAGGTAGTTATTTTTGGGTGCTTGATTAGAAACCTGCACGCGGTGTACCCTGGGCAACGAAAATGGCAAGAGAATTGCCCTATGGATCAACTTATAACCTGTTAATTTAGACGGCGTGCGGTTTTAGTCGGTTTGAGTTCGACATAACTAAATACTACTGCTGACCAGCAGCAGTGTCAGCACGATAAAAAAAGAAAAGTAGTTTAAATATGGAATTGTATTGTTAATATGGTATCAG
This sequence comes from Eilema depressum, assembly GCA_914767945.1. Taxonomy (NCBI): domain Eukaryota; kingdom Metazoa; phylum Arthropoda; class Insecta; order Lepidoptera; family Erebidae; genus Eilema; species Eilema depressum. Next base: position 14,050,028 of record OU612026.1, read on the forward strand.
ATGGATGGATGAACTTTGAGTTAAAGTGTTTTATTTTGCCAAATTGAATTTATAATTTTAGATTTCCAGGACTTCCTCTCATTTAATTTACCATGTTTCTTAGAGAGATTTGATCCTTATGATTGACACTATCGATTGATGCCATAAAAATACAGGCTGTTACTTTTTCGGATTTTAGTCGGTTCGATTACCGGGTGTGGCAAGCGAATTTTTAAAAATCTTTAAATGCAGTTTTGTTTCTTTTTAAAAATAAAATGATGTCTCCTTTAAGTAAAATGAGCTAACTTAAGGATTTAAGGAACCTTCCCTCCATGTGGCATCGCCGTGGGACGCCCTGTATACTGTGGTAAAAGCTTCTATCTCTATGTGTTTAATTCGATTGAACGCGTACAGTCACAGTAATTGTAATTAATAAAATTGAATGGTTTTCTAGTAAAAGTAAGTTGTTTATCTAGGTGTGTTAAAAAATTCGCATGCGATTCTCACAGGAAAGTGACTATCATACCTTAAATTGTTTTGTTTTGTTTTATGAGTTACGATGAGGTTAATTATGGTATATGACTTGGTGTAACCAAAAATATCTAAAAATTATGTGCATCCTCATTTGTATGTTCTCGTTTCAATATATTTTTAACCATCCATTTATTTGACAATGGCACTGTCTGACAATCGTAAAAGTTTTTATAAAACTTACGCTTATAACGTTTAATTGATATTTAATCAAACGTCAAAACGGTATCTAAGCTCTTTTTGACGTTTAATTAAAGAGATTTTTAATTTGACATCTACCCTACAGAAAATAATGAAAAGATTTTGATTCAGCGTGGCGTTTGTCGCTATTCAATTCCGACGAATCAAGCCGGTGTCGTATTTGATTAACAAGGAATGAAATTCTTATGTTTTAGTGTGAATTTTAGATAGAATTAGAAGGGTATAACATATAACTTAATAATATTTTATGTGCATTGAACTCAGACTAAAATTATTTACGTGACTTGAAATCGCTTACATTCGAAAGACAATAAAAAGTCTAGACGAATAATCGATATTAGCGTTAATCCATAAATTTATGACGTCATAACGCAAAAACCATGACTAATACCTACTATTACAATCGGATTAAAAGAATGAACGGGTAATACAGCCCTACCACAGTTCGTGAAAGTGCAACTTTTTCACGAGCTTGCCTGTCACGACGACGCGACGTAGCGCGCTGAGGCAGCGGGGGCAAACAAAGCGAACCGCAAACAGTCGTGTCGTAGGCCTTAGCACAGACTAACAAACAAACAGACCGAATACAAAGTAAAAGTGTTGCAAATTTTGACGATGAAAACGTTTTATAACGTTGTAAACCTCGGGCCATATATCTTGGTCTTAAATCGCGAGACAAATGAAGTCCTGGAACGCGGCTTGTTATATAATAATTTATGTTTGGTGAATTTGAGCTCGTCTATCGCAGTAGCACCCCGTGCTATCCTCAAAAGACACCCAAGAAAAGCAGAACGCGCGTATAGAGCACATTTTAGGTCCTAGATATATTTCTCGAGCAATATATCGGTCTGTCAGAGATCGATGATATCACGCGAGCCGTTTAGTGCTAATGCTTACTGTAAACATAATGATTTTAATTGTAATTCGGCATTTCCATGTTGCCTCTCAATCAGTAAAGTGAAAATAAGTCATCCTCTGAGCTATTTTTCCCAACTGACTTGAGGTGAAGGCTCTACGGATGATTATTTCAAGACCCCCCTGGAGTAAGCTAGTACCACCTACATAAACTTATTACAAAAATAGTAATTTCTTAAACTCAATTTGAAAAACCGCGATAGTTAATTCCGAAGCCTGATCCTATGTGGGCGAAATTGTTACTGAAAACGTGCCAACTAGCATGTGGTGAGTTGGTACTATTAAGATTGTTTCATACGTACCTACCTATTTAATACAAAAATGAAACAAGTCACAAGTAATCAACCAATTACAATTCTGTTTAAAACATTCAAATGATAAAATTAAAAGATCAGAGAATGCTATTGTCAGTGACGTTTAAATAAAAATAATATAAGTAGATAAAATGACGTTTATACTATTTTTACATACCTAATTAGGTACTACGAGTATAAGACAATTTTTTTTTTGTAAATTGTTGATTGTTGGTTGGTGGTACGGAAATTACTTTTATTTTTGGTTTATGTCCTGGAATACCTACTACTATTATTTCTACTTATTTGAGGAACTTTTATTCGTTACGAATATGCCAATTGCATCGTACCTTATGATAGTATGCAAAATGCTTTGAGACACTACGGTAAAAAAATATACTTAGACTAACTGGGGCAATGATCTTATATAAAATGAAGTAGATGCGTTATTGCGCGAAAATCGTGAAGATCCGAAAACGAGTCAATTGGAACGTTTGCCTTGTAGTATCGCGTGGCGAGCGGCGCCGGTCGGACGTTGAGCGAAAGAATCAGTGACATAAAAAAATAACGAAAATGCTATCGTATGTTTATAGACACTGCACGAACATTTCAATCGATTGGTTAGGTAGGGAAATGTAGATGAATTAAAAATGTGTCTGTGTGTGTTCGGCACATTTTTCTACGTTGATTTGTAAGCATATGACATGTCTATGTTATGAAATGTCATTGAACTGGGGTTACTTCTGGCAAACAGGATTTTTTGATCATTTTAAAGTTCTGGAATACATACCGTATTGTCAGGTACTTAGATATTTAGATAAGATATGGTATGTTATAACTAAATAGTGCAGAAAATCATTAATATTATATTTATTGTTAACATTTCATGACATATTTTGGGAAATGCCTTTATAAAAAACAACAGTCCAAATGACCGCGCGTTTTACTCTTTTCGGTAACTAAGACTAGGTACCAATTCTTTTTATTATAATAGCGTCTCTAAAAGAATAAAGATACTAGGGCTTCCTTTATGATCGACTATAATATTTTCAAGTACGTCTTAACATCCGGCAAAGGTTCGACATTGCTTCTATCAATGTAGAATATAAATTTAATTGATACGAGAGAATTGCATCACACCTTCCAAGATTATTATGTTTCAGTGGTCAATAAACACCCGTATCTCTTAACGGGCTGACTCAAATTTGATTCAATTACCGTCTGATGTATGTGTGGGATTCCTTCACCGTTCGTAGGTAATTGATAAATTGTTTAGAAAGATTGTTATTTCTTCAACGGCCCAGTTAGCTTCAAATGAAAAATGTATTCTTAGAACTCGATGGAAAAGGTGATTAAGGGAATAAGGCTCATTTGTCTGATTTGTTCTGGGTTTTCGAAATGTATGGTATGTTACTTTCTCTTTGGATCAACTGTTGTTTTGTTCTTTGGAATCTTTTATTAAAATGTACCTCAATTTAATAGGGTTATCTCAATATACCTCGAGACATGTATCTTAGATCTAAATCGCGAAACTGCTCCAGCTGCGCTAAATTACGTTGGTAGCTTAATCGCGTATGTGTACCTAATAAATAGTTTTTATATAATATTTATGGTAATGGTTACGATTCCAACTTCAGGGTTTCTTGATGGCGTAGCTGACTCGTTAACCACTTTTCTTCTTCATCGTATATTCGTGTCATTGGCAGCAAATAAAAATAAAAATTAGATGCGTCCCAGAACTCCGCAACATTGGCTCCTCCCGTCGCTTCATTTAGCTACCGCTCATTGTTTTAGTAAAATTATTTTCTTACTTCCTGTTTCTTAATAAAACTGCATTTGGCTGTTAAGAAGAGCTTTTAGTCTTATAGAATTAATCTATTAGCTGACTCAATACCTACAGAGTCAGTAGTTTTTTCTAAATTAGTCTGTAGGTAGTTTATTTCCGCCGTTAGATTTGACCTATGACGAATTAATCGCGCTTTGTACAGTACACCTACGAGTACATAGAGTCACGAACATCCATATGAAACAGTCGTTACGGGTAGTTAGAGCCCTAAAAGTTCAACAACTGGTCTAGCTGCAATGCTTCGATATCGCCAAATATCGCTATTGTGTTGTGGAGGTCGGCAGTCGTTTCACGGAAAATATTGAAGTTCATCCAAATCCGTAGTTAGACAGGTAAAGCGGATCCCAGACTCCGAGGTGAAAGCTTCGCATGTGACTAAGATTACTTATCGCTAGGATAACATACAGTTACGTCTCTTTCGCAGTGGCGATGGCGTTAGGTAGAGACCACATGTTGCCACGAACCTGGCATACGTCTTTCACTTCTTCTACTTTCATACTTGTTTTCTACATGCACGCTGGTTTGGAACTCTTGCTACACTCATCATTATTATCACGTTAGTCTTGATTGGAACCAAAAGCTTGCAATTTGGAGCCCTAGGATTCGCTCTCTTACCTCGATTTGGCTTATCCTAGCTTTTAGAAGCGGAATTGCAATCGTCCAACTACGCAAGTGCTGGCACCCACTATGGGTGCCAGCACTTTATTCGACCATAAGCAGGTGTACAGGCTTGCTTGGCTGGATCTTGAATCCCCATAAACTCTACCCTACCTTACATTATTTTTTCTGCACTATCTTGGCAATGAAACTAAGACTACTGGCAATGCAAAGGTTGCCTGATAGAAACCGCTTCAAGCGATAAGGTTGTCCTTTGTACTGCTTCCGTAGCCTCTGTGTACTGAAATAAGTGTTTTTATTTACCTGATGTACATTAAAATATATACGTAAATAAATTAACTACTTCACCTATATTTCCCGGCATATATCTTGCCTATGCCGCGTGGTTCCCGGCTGAGTAGAATTTGGGTCACCCCATCTCCTCCCTTGTGGTGTCGTACAAGGCGACTAAGGGATAGAAGATTTTTGCAAAATCTGTAAATGCAGTTCAAAATTTCTCAAAAAGTTAGGGAAGGTCTCCAGAACGTTTTGCTGTAACTACAACGGTTAAGGTACTTGCCCTTACTGCCCCGTTTCAAAAATACACCCTGTTACAGTCCAGGCTCAGCCTCAGCTACATGACTCGAGTCAACAATAGTGTTAATTCACCTCTGCCTAACCCTCCAGGGATAAAGGCGTGATGGTATGATTGTATGTATATATGTATCTTGACTCCCAAGTCACGGGGGAAACGAGTTCTTGGCGCTCGCGGATTGTTTTGATATAATCTATGATTGGTGGATTTGAGCTCCTCCGCCGCCGTAGCCCCCCTGCTATCCTCAAAAGACACCCTAACGTGACGTTTTTAGGGTCAAAATATATGCCGGTAATAATCGACTATTTCTGCTTTTAACTGGAAGTCCATTTAAAAAAATGCTAGTAGTGATCTCTGTGTTAGGAATGGGTTCACATCGATAGTGTAATGGATTAGAATCCAAGACCTCTCAATCGTAAGAACGGCTTCTTAACCACTAAGTTACAGAGTAAAGACGCTTTGTATTTGTTTCATTTATTATTTTGTGTAAAGTCACATGTAATCGAGACTAATTATATTGTATGTGTGCGATTTCTCACAACTTCTCACTATTTAATAATCATTAGTAATAATCGTTTTAATAATGGTATTAATAACTACTAGAGGTATCGGTTATTTATCATGTATTGTTCGGAGTTTCCGATATTTAGGCGCTGTTTCAAGCACCATGATCGCCGAGGAACCGATAGCTATAATAGTACCTACCTAACTTGAGTGACTATGATAGTTTGAAAATCAGTAGTAATTATCTTATCTTCCCACACAAAGAAACACACACACACAATAAATAAATATTCCGGGATAAACTAAACAGACAACAGACACTTGTATTTTAGTTCCCGTGCTAACTACAATTTAAATATGTGTAAACAATTTGTAAACAGTTAATAATAGTACTTCCCTTTCTAATCATTCGTGTATCTGCAGTGTTGCAGAAAGTGAGAGTGATGGGATGCGCTCGCGCAGCTCGCGTCTCTTTGTGCCATGAATGGCGTTTGGCGTCGATAATTACCAGCGGTTGGGTCAAGCTCACACACTTTTACTTTCATAAATACGTCGTACTGCAGCCAAGTTTGTTCAGTTTTACTATGTAGATCTAACAATTGCATTCTATCCTACTAATAATAAGTTATTGCAATTTTTTTAATGAGCAGTTTTCCAATAGGTATAATAATCAGTTGGTTTTAGGTTAAGTCATCAGGAAATGACGCTAGCATAGCTTTTGGTAATTTTAATGTACTCTGTGGTTTGTTTGTAGTATTTTTCAGTATTTTTTCATGAATTTGCGATGTTGCTAAAGTTTAATTTCATTTACCCATATTATAATAGATAAAATATAATAAAACGCTTAATTCCTTTCGCGTCACTGTCTGTAATTTAAAATAATAATATTACACATATTTCAAATAATTTTATGAGAAAAAATTAAAATATTTATGTAAAGTAAATCATTACAAAACCGAAGAACATTTTTTCCATAAATTAGGGAACACTAGATGTGACACCACACTGTTCTTACCAAAAGTGCCGGCTGCGCTATCTAGCGCGTCTTTAGAAACGCTATAAATACCTACTAGAAAACTGCTCATTAGAAGGTTTCACGTTTCTCGTCGGCACCACGAGTGTGACTCCCCTGTTAGTGCATACGTCTGAGAGGCCATGGTAACTAATTTCCATCAGGCCACCTAGACTAGCGGCAATTCGTTTGCCTTTTTTTTACAGTGCGAAAAATCCCCACGGATACCTCCCCCCCGGAGCCGGTGGAGAAGGTTATGTCGGACTCGAACTGACTAAAGGTATGATTCCGTAGCCGACCGCATACGACAACTGCCAACGCACGCAGCACATGCACGTAATTCATGGCGGCTTCTCAATGGCCCCCTTTATACGTATCGGAGTTTGACAAGTAATGGGTACGCTTATATGTGCTGCATGCGTCGGCAGTTGTCATATGCGGTCGGCTACGGAATCATATCTTAAAACGCACGCCGTCTGTGGGCCGACAGTTGCCGGAGGTGAGATTGTGAGGCTTCCGGCGACTGGGACCGCAATTAAATTTATTTTAAATTTAATATTTTTCTTCCGGCGACTGGGACCACCCATAAAAAAGAACAAAAAAATTATAGTTAAAACCAAAAACAGTACAGTCAAACAAAAAGACGAAGAGACGTAATAATTAAAGCAAAATCTGATCAATTCAAAAATATCATTGGCTTTAGTCATTTCTTTAATGTACTATCGTAATTAAAAGTGCATTAGCACCGTAATGTTTATAATCGCTTGTCCGTTTAAACGCGTATCTATGTGTATGTAATGTTTAACGCATACATTTATACGTCACACAGTATCGATATGAGAAAATATAAATGTGTGTGATGCGAAACAAAGAAAACGTTATGCTCGCCTTTTCATACTATTATGTTCGAAGCATGCATCTATATAAAGTAATGCAAAAATTCGTGATTCTACGTAAGGCAGTGCGTAGCCTGGTTGGTAACAAGGCTGCTATGGATAGTGTTGAAATCGAATGTCGTGGGTTCGGATCTTAGTTTTCCCACTTTTTGTTGTTTTGTTTTCATGAAATTTTAGGAACAAGTTAACAGAATTAGAAATAATTATTTACAAATAGAAAAATATTATACTTAATTTACAATAGATTATAAATAAAACAATAGTTTAAAAAAAAAGTTTATTAAAAAAATTTAAATTATCCAATGTTAATTTGTGGTTATAATAATTTCATCCAAAAAATATACTTTTATAATAAAATTAATATTGCATATTGAGGTTATAGCTTAATTATTCATTTTCTCGAAAGTTTTTTTTCGGAAAAGAGGATTGAAACTTAACCTCAACCATACAGTCTTATACTAATTACAGGCCAGCACGTCCCTTGATAGGCTCAGTAGTCTCAATAGGCTCAACTGAAATTAAATAACAAAAATATTTAAACAAGGGTTCAAATCAGGGGATCGTGCTGGCCAAGGAAATTCAGTGGCGAGGAGTACTCATAACACGATTCCTGCCGGCTTGCTCTGCAAAGGGAAGTCATGGTAGAGATGCTTAAGTTTAATGCATTATTACATGTATTACACCTAAAATTCAGTACCTATCTAAAATTTGAGAGAATTTCATACAAAATTGCCATGGTTGTTCTTTGGGATTTGCCACCGGCTTCCCTTTTGAACATTTTCACCCTTCGCTACAGCAAGGAATAAATTTACGTTCACTAAACCATTCGCGAAGTATGGTGGCTCGATGGATGGGAGAATTATCGTGCACAAAACTTATATCATTTTTTTATACCACTTAGGTGGGAGACAAGCACACGGCCCACCTGATAGAAAGTGATTACCGTGGCCTTTGGACGTATACAACACCAGGGGCGTCACACTCATGCTGCCGACCCTGAAGAAACCTTCTAATGCCCTTAAACCTTCATTTATATCTGGATAGACATTTCGCACTGTGGGCAACATTATATCTTCTAACACTTTCACATAATTTGCACTATTTGCACGCGTAGATATTGGGTCTAATTCACCCGGCCCTTGCGCTCTAATCCACCCCCACATAATTTACACTTAGATTCAGTGTTCAGTACTATGGTGTTTTCACACCACCGTGTTTTATCCTTATGCCATAAATGTAATCTTCCTTTTTGAGATGATTTAAACGTTTTTTCATCAGAAAATATTGTTGATTCCCAGTTAAAGTAAATACTCTTCGTTATTCGTTTCATATTCTGCTACCATATAACGCCGCTTCAGCAGGTCTTCCATTTCTCCTCCAACTCTGCAACTCTTCTTCCTCAAATTGTTTCACGCAACGACTCCCAGTATTTCTCTAAAAAAACAACAACCATATTACACAATTGCAACCAATGAACAAAATTGCACTACAACAATATTAATTAATTAATTAACTTACAGATAAGCCCGTCTCATTAGAAATTTGAGATATATTCAGACCATTCGAATATGGCCACAATATTAGCTTTTGCTTCAATACTTATATTTGACATATTGATTTATTAAAAAAGAAATGTAATCGCTCGAACAGTAATTAACACAAACAGTCGTAACCATAGATGATATAATATATAAATAGGGTAGTCGTAACTGACTTCACCAACCAACAACTTCACTCATAGCCAATGAATCCATTTTATTTCAAATGCACCCTCAAATAATTATTTTCTCGCTAAGTTTAAAATTCTACCTAAGAAACATTTTTATATTCGTATCAACATTTATAATATCATAACTTTTAAATATAAAACACAAAAAGTTATATTAGTTCCGGTAGGTTCGAACCATCACCGACAGGATTCATACTATTCGTCAAGCCGCACGCTAAACGACTCAGCTACGGGGCGGCTTACGTATGATATTGAAATTAACAATATCAATCAACGAGTGAACAATATTAATGTGTGTGTATGTGTGTGTGTGTGAATTATCTTCAAAGATTAAGGTCATAACTTCAAAAGTTTAGTAAGAGTACTGTACGACTAGTGTTGTGTATGTGTGTGTGAATTGTCTTCAAAGAATAAGGTCATAAGTACGATTAATGTTGACGCGCAATAGTTGCGTCAGATTGGTACTGCACTTACGATCGCGATAGTACACCAATAAAACAAATTAAAACTACAGTAATATGTCAACCCGCCCCGCCGCCCGTCACCGTAACAGAGGCAAAGCATGACGCTAGCGGCATTGCCCCGCTGTATAGCAACGGCCAACCTCTGCCCCCGGTACGAGGCGAAGCGAATGTCACCGGTTTTCTTGTAGCGGTTACTGGAGACAGGACGGTACGGCACACGTGGTTGGGGTATCAGTCGATACAAAGGCTCTCCGGAGTATGTCATTGAGAGCATGGTGACGCGGAAACCTACCCGCATTTCTTCGACAACTCAGTGCGTGCTGACCGTCACCGCCCACCATGGAGCCGCAGGTGCATTTATGGGGTTCACACACCTTGCAGCCCAGGTGGAGGGCCACTGCCACCGCAAAGAATTTTGTCGTCCAATAAAGTGCCCAGGTGAGGTGAAGGCAGCGCGTGCAGCCATGCTCCCGATTCCGTCTGCGACACCGCCCGAAGCCTCGCCAGATCGGATTCGGCCTCCGTGGCATCTCCACCAGCCCCTCCTAAGCCTTCTAGCTGTGCCATCGTCCCGAGCGCGCTGGACTTGAGGCGTGACAGGGCCTGACGCCGCCGAACTGCGGGCAAGCCACACTGTCTCGGCGTCCGCTGCAAAGGGCACGGTTACTCTGCCACCATTATTATGGAGGATGGCAGTAACAAGGTCCGCAGCCCCATGTGCCGATGCCAGCATAGCCGGCAAACCCACATCCCGCGCGCGTTTCACCCAATACCCCCGTGACGGTTGGGGAGAGTCGCCTGTACCCATTGGTTTTCGTTGAGCCATACATTGAGGATCGACTCAACTGTGGACTTGAGGATGTCATCGAAAGCCGCGACGTCTGCCGGACAAACCCAGGTTAGCGCGGTCCGCAGCAGGTACGTCAGCTTAGGGAGGGCAAAGCACATGCGCAATAGCACCAATGCCACATGCGCAGAAAGATTTTTGAGACGAGCGGTCAGGAGAAGCTTATTACGGGAAAAGATTGCCTCGTGCACCCCTTCAGGGAAAAAATCATTTATCTATACTATTATATAATTGTAAAGTGGTCGTGTCTGTACATTGGAGATATTTAAAAAAAAAATACTTGGGTTATGTTATGTTAACGATACTGAACACGAAAATATTTTTTTTGAATTTCCTGTCTGTTTGTCTGTTTGTCTGTTTGTCCGCGATGGACGAAAAAACTACTGGACGGATTTTGATGCGGTTTTTTGTGTTAGAAAGGGCTTGCTCAGACTTAAAATCTTACGTTTGTTTGATCAGAATCGGTTGAGTAGAACCGAAGATATGAGCAAAGGTCGCGTTAACCGAGATGCACGCGGGCGGAGCCGCGGGTGGAAGGCTAGTGTATAATATGTATAAATATCTAGGTATACTTTCTTATTCTAGGCATGAGTTTATTGCCTGCAATTCCAAAAAGATAGATTTTCCTAGCAGTCACTTTTCCATAGATTTTCTTACCCGTGTTTTCGTCCTGAAAAATGCCTCTATTACTACCAGACAAATTTGAAAAAGGTTTTTCACAAAAAAAATGACAGATAAGTACCGGGATACGCTATTTCTTAATAAAACGGTGTCCCAAATTATTTCAATCAGCTCAGTTTTTGTTTGTTTGTTGAAATCGATCTGAGCTGCGGCTATCCTTATATGGGGGGGGGTTTGGTCACACCTACACATACCTTCATGACTATTACATACACATATTCACGCCTGAAAGCCCATATTTCAATATGTTTTCGGTCCCGTGTAACCAGTCTCAGGGGGCGAGCCTATTGCCGTCAAGTGGGCACTGTGTCTTAGGTTGTAGGTAGGTATATTTACTGACGGATGAAGAACAGCCCAGACATAACAGATGGAGTTCCCGTAGTCGAAGGCGACTACGGAATAAGGCTGTTCTCCATCTGTTCGCCCTATCCACCGCAAACCAACACTGTCTAGGAACAAATTGATACTCTAGTGTCAATGTAGGGTCCGTGTTTGTTCGCATAACTTTTAAGTTATTTTATGGGAAGCCCGAATATGTTTCTAATACCTACCATTGGTCCATTCCCTGAGCCTTTATCCAACTCAGTTAGGATTGAACTTTAATACTTACCGTGAAGCGACTGCTACCTGACCTCCTATTTGAAGCAGCGGTGCTAATTTTAAACTAATAGTGAATGTTGACTATCACTATGATATTTTAAGTAACAGAGGTGATAACTTAGAATACCATCCAGGGTGCCACCAAATGGCATACAAAAAAAATCATTCAAATCGATCCAGCCGTTTAGGAGGAGTTGATGAGTGACATATACAATAGATGACATTTTTCAATCAAAGAGTTTTTTCTTTAAATTAAAACTAACCTTTTTTTGTTTGACTGTACTGTTTTGGCTAAAACAATAGATTTTTTGATACATTTATAGGTGGTCCCAGTCGATGGAAGAAAAATATTAAATTTAAATGAATCCGGCAACTGGGACCGCAGTCCGAGTTAATTGTGGTCCCAGTCGCTGGAAGCCTCAGATTGTCGTAGCTATATCCCTCGCACCCCGGCCGACCGAGGGCCATATCTCTCGATCTGGCCCTCTTCCGGTGTGGGGACCACAGAGTCCCGGGTGCAATTCGTTTGCTTTGGCATATTGTAGAATGGAATCACGAATGTATGGGATTTGACGTGTATGACAGTCAACATAATGTCAGATAAATTGAGCTTCAGAACTGAGTGTCGTTCTACAATATGGACCTAAATGTAACTTATTAACTCATACTTACTCTCGGGCTCATGTTCCAGCAAAAATAATATCAAAACGGTTCGCCCTTGCCGCGTAAATGAACGACAAACAAACACCCTTCACATTTATGACGTTAGTAAGGTTAATACTGACGTAATCGTTGATCTACTTCATTAATAGAGTAATTGTTCTTTTTTTCCAAGGCTTGTGATATACAAGATATATGTATAGTTTAATATACTTACGTATATGCATATTCACGCTTATTTCCTCTCGGTGTAAGCAAAGACAATGGCCCGGCATCTACTATCTACTCCCTCCTTACATTACATACTCATTTCATCGGGGAATTCATCCTCACACATTGCGACCAGAAACGGTGCGCACTGTGCGGTATGAAAGGAACTTCATCCCTCGCACACTCAAGCTGTGGAATGAATTACTCCCCGCGATGGTTTTCCCAAGCGGCTACAATATGGGGTTCTTAAAGAAGGGTATTAGAAGGTTTCTTCAGGGTCTGCAGCACGAATGTGACGCCCCTGGTGTTGCATACGTCCATAGGCCACGGTAACCACTTTCCATCAGGTGGGCCGTGTGCTTGTCTGCCACCTAAGTGATATAAAAAAATAATTCTTCACGAGCTTACTCTACTGGCATTAAACTTTTCATGCTGCAAGCACGCCGGTTTCAGAATTTTAATGTGTTTTTATCGATTGTTTTTTTTTTCAGAAACATAGAATACATAAATTAATTCATAGATTAATTAATTAACACTCGTTATACATACTCGTAGTAGTTTAACGTTTGTTATAGTAGCAAAATTGTAATTCAAATCTATTTAAATAAATAACTGTGACAAAGTTCCTATTCTTGTTTAGTAGTAAATATACCTTCAAAGAATACACCTGCACCTATTAATTAGGTACACATATTAATTAATTCAAATTCAATTTGTAGCAGTAATCTTATTCCGCAATATACAACTTCGACGTCGAGTACCTAACACTCAGATGACTTACTTTTATTCAAGTTTATTTTCTCATCAGTTCTATTATCAAACTTTATTGAACGTGATACTTAAAAAAAATAGCACACAAAACTAGTTCCACCGCATCTATACCATGGAACTAGAGAGAACCATACTTAGTGTGGCGATCCAGAGTGCTGAAAGCTCTCGAATATCCGTATTCAACTACGTCATCTATTTGAGATGCGACATCCATAGAGAAGAGGAATACTCTTCTTCACCCAAACGCCAATTCCAGTTGCATCCTAAGTTTTCACACTCAGCAAGCGTCTGCCGTCTAATCCCTATCCCCAAGAGAGGAGACTGCACGAAAACCTCAATTCAATCAGCAGGTGTACAGGCATATAAGTGGGTTGTGCCTCAAAAATCTTAGGTTGGCCATAGACAATAGGCAGAGTATATTCATTGCAGAATAACACTGCAAAGGCTCAATATGCAAATCGTTACATCACTCAATGCTGCTGTTGTTTAGACTGAATCGTTAAGTCCAATTTAATGTTGTTTCAACGTAAAATATTTGAAGCAAGGTCTATTAATACAACACAATAATAGACAATATAAATAATAATAGAGCGTGAATTACTCTTCATTTCACGCATCGTTTCATATACTCGTAATATATTTTAAAACACTGTTTTGAAATGTTTTTTTTTGGCATTGTTTAATTATGAATTATTTTAAATACTTATATGATTTGACATGCTTCTATTAGTTTTAATTAACTAATGTGTAAACTAATGTTTGTAATCGAATTTAACTAACTTCTTATTTCGTTTTTAATCAGTGAAATTCCGTCCGTGAAATTAGTCCTTTTCTTGGGGGAATTTCACTGATTAAAAACGAAATAATACTTACCTACTTAAAATTGTAGGGAAAAAGTGTAGGTGATCGCCTATTTTTTTATTCCTGTTGGACTGTAAGAATATTTTTTTTAAATAGATTGCCCATGCTCAAAGGCTATAAATACCTAATTGTTACGTATCTTTTGATTAACAATCGGCGAGCGTGTATGAAAACAACTAAAAACGTAAGCGAAGCGATAGATGTGTGTCAGGATAGTGTAGCATATGGACACCTTATAGTCTCGTCCTATGGGAAAAAGGTTTGACTGTCTGTCTGTATATATTTTTAGTATGTTCTTAGACCAGTGACACAGTCATCGTAAATAGTTGTCAACCAAAAGTGTTGCAAAAATACTCCACAATATACCCAAAAGCGGAATTCAAACCGCTCAAGTTCCGCGTTGCATAAGCCAGTGTGTACCGGAATAATGGAATTACAGACAGACGCATAGTAAAAGCAGTTTGTTGTAAGTACTCCTACGGTGACTATGGAAGTATAACGAATGATGAATGGACATATGCCGACTGGGACTTTCACTTGTAGGACCGTTTACATGCTGACGTTGAGTGAACAGCGTTGTTCCGAACGAGCTTCTGTGTTCAGTGTTAAGTTGAAGAGTGTTCAGTATTGAATGGTTTGGTGGTTAAGGTCTTTTGAGTTTAACGGGTTGATATAGGTATTGCTCGGGATATGTCCAAAATAAAGATACCTATATGTATCTTGAACCTACAATGTGCTCTATACGCGCAGTACAGACGTAGGCTTCTTTTGAGGACAGCACGGATGTGGACGAGCTGAAATTCACACAACAATTAGCGCGCGCCAGGACCTCATTTGTCTTGCGATTTAGGCCCAAAATACGTGTGTCGAAAGGTTTCTTTTCTTTCTTTCTTGATTTTCCTTCCAACGTTTCGCTCTCTAGCTGTCCTGCCATATTTTTTTGAAGTTGAGCGATCGCGGTCTTTATATTGAAGCGCGTTAAATTCTACGCGATTTTACCACAACCACAGGGAATAGAGTAAATGACAAAAATAAATAATAATTTAATTATAAAATAGACCAGAGGTCGAGTGGGCACCTTAAAATTATGAAAGGACGAATGGGCACTGGGGACGAATTCCAGGGGACCAGTGGGTACCAACCCATTACTTTTGTAGATGACTGATTCTACAGAATTTCATGTAAAGTCATCTGTTATTTCAATACGATATCTGTATTTTATCATCAGTACAAAACAAAGTACCAAGTACGTCACAAAGTACATTGACAGCCACATTTAGATACCACAGTACAGCTGTTTATCGGAATCATTACTAATCAATTCCGCTGTTTGCTGTTATAACCGGAGTTTGAGAGTAACGATCGGTAAATATTTGATTTGTAAACTATCGAAGGGGAATGCTGCGTCCTAATTTCTCACATTATTGATACGACATTATATTAACTGTTGGGTTAGACAGGGTTCAACCACAAAGGGGTGATGTCAGATGTTAGTACATTGCTAACTGAGAGTTTTAACCACGGATATGTGGTTTTGAAGATGCAGGCGCCCGCGTCGCACTGCGGGTATAGTTTCAAAAAGGTTAAAGGATACGTAAATCTTCTTCCTCTTAGCGTAGGCGTCCTACTAGCTGGCAAGTGGCGTTTTTTTGAGCCCTGATGATCAATATAGCCCAGTACGATATCACATAATACTGATAATAATATGCAGCGCTATCCTACGAGGTTGGTTCAAACCTTACGCCCATAGGCCACGGTAACCACTTTTCATCAGGTGGGCTGTGTACTTATTTGCCACCTATGGTATGAAAAAATGTCAAGGTTGCAAAAAATCAAATAACTTTATCAGGTTAGTGCACACACTAACACTCATGGAAGGCCTTATGCCGGGTACCCCTTATGCCATTTCTGAGTTTTACTTTTAACATCTGCACTCAGACTAAAAGAATACTATTATTTTAGTCTGAGCATCTGCATTATTACATCGACTGCCAGGTTCACATGGCAATAGGATAAAAAACTCGACAATTTTTTTTATTGATTACACTGATCCCCGGTATCTCGTGTGTTTGTCATACTCATGTCAACTTAACACGCTAAATACTTTATATAATCTCTTATTGGTTGAATATGATTGATGATCAATTTTACAAATAGCTATTTAACCAAAAAAAAAAAACAAAATCGGTTTGACAAATATTGGAGAAAAAGGTTCCCAAAGTTTTAGCATATTGTATTAATATAGATTATATTTATGATATATAAAGATTATTGACCTTTGAAAAGAATCAAAGGTCAATTATTAATAAAACCTTGAAACGAACTCAACTCCGAACACAACGAAACATTTCTTCAATTACACGCTAGCGGTAAAAATTGAAAATGAATTCAACCTCCCATTCCACTCAATCGTAAATATCAAATGGAGTTCTTTAAAAACCAGTTCAGGCACTAACCACTAAATAACTGCCAACAATAACAACAATAGCAAATATTTCCGTTTCATTACCATCTAAGTAACAACAATACAGAATTTATTCATCGTCTTACGCGCACTTGGTACGGGCCAGTCGATGCAAATTCTCTTTGCGCTGTGAACGTTCCCACGGGTTCGAGATGTACCTTTGTTCGAATGTCCCCTACTAGGATCCGCTTTTTATTCGTAACGTGTCGCTTTAATGACGCTTTTGCTTTCTTGTTTACTTTTGAACTTTTATCTATGTCATTGTACGTATTGGGGTGGTGTCTTTAGACAAGATATGAACGATGATTTCTTTGATTTTTTTGTATTTTTTCAAATTGATGGTTCGGAATGTGCGGATGTTCTTTTAACGGTTGCTTAGTTATTGAGACTTGGATCAACAATGCGTTGGATAATTTGTTTTACATACGTTTATTCGATTTTGCTATTGTGAGGGATTGTTCGTCTGTCCATCATTAATAATGCAAATATTATGTATTTCTGTTTCCTAGTTGTTATAGGATAGTATCTGGTCTAAAAGAAATAGGGCCACATATTTCCTTCTCGTTTTAGTTGGTAGTTTTATGAAATATACTTTTAGTTAAAGGAAAGAAATAGGTATACGTACTGTAGACATTATTACACCGTTGACAGTGTCGCCAATTAGAAATAAATTCTGGGAAATAATGACATAGGGCAAAAATTCAGTCCAAATTTCAATAATACAGTTCCAATTTTCATCACCATTTTTTGAGTAACTACTTGAGTACCCCAAGATCAGGACGATATTAATAAACCTCTGCTTATCCCTTCAATTAAATACAGACGTGAGTATCTACATGTAAACATATAAATACTCTTCCGATTATCACATATCCTGGAAATGAGTCCACAGAACTTGATACGCCATTTCGCAGTAACTGTACGGAGGCTAGTTAATACGAACTTTTATGAATACGCTCATTGATCGAGTAAGTGTAAAGTACTGTTATCTCGCCGTCACCATCAGCCTCCACATCTGTTCGCCAGCCGGTCTTCATCAATACGTGTTGTGTTGTTTTGTTGCATACTTGAGATGAACTCAAATTTCGCACCCGCACTGGAACGTATGTGATGAAGTTATGTGACGGAATTCCGTTTTTGTAAAAAATGCTTTTGTTTATAAAAATGTTTTCTTTTAGGAAAAAGTAACAAATATTTTTACTGGAATAGGGATGCAGTAGGCCCAAAAAGTCCTGGCTTGACGTCGTGGAGGGTGACATGCGTGCGAATGGTCTCACTACCATGGACGCCCAAGATCGTGCAAAGTGGAGGAGGAAGAGCCGGAAAGCGGACCCTGAGCTCCGAGGTCATCTTGGCCACGGATGCAATCAGGAAAATGCGTCTATATGCAGATGATGATGACAAGGGATGCAGTAGTATTAAGAGGGAAGATAGTTCGTACGAGTATCGGTAGGTGATTCCCACAGTCGCGTCGCCCTAAGGCGGATTTAAAGAAAAATTTGGACCAGCTTCGGACGAGGCTCGGTGACTCAGTGGTTAGAGCATTCCCTCAAAAAAGGAATGATCGCGGGTTCGAGTCCCGCCTGAGCTGGATTCGCTTTCTTCTATCTTAATTGAGACGTATTTATACTGGAATATCGACAACCTTTGTGTCGTGGCGTAGCGGTAGTGAACACGACTGCTACACTGTGCAAATATTTGTATGCATGAATATGCAACAGCACCGCAATATTAGAAACTCCAAATAATATATGGTGTACAATAGAAAAATGAATGATCATGATAGTTTCAATATCTAATAGTATAATAAAAAATGTCTCCAACCTCTCACCGGCACTTTAAAAAACCGTTTTGGCAATTTGCAAACTCGTTACAAGTGTATTGTATAACAGTCAAGTTTGCAAGAGCAAAGCTATTAAACAGGCAATCATACAAATGTAATCATTACATTCGTACGTAAGTCGAAATTATATTTATTTAGTGCTTGTTTGATTTCTAACTACGCTACTTTCTCCGTCTACACCGACACTATAAAAAACATGAGTCAATATTTTATTATTACCTAATATGATGAAAGAAAGTTTTCTATCGATACTTGTTGATGCCCGCGGCTTTGCTTGTACGGATGTTTAATGTCGTTAATAATATCATCCCTACTAATATTATAAATGTGAAAGTAACTCTGTCTGTCTGTCTGTCTTGCTTTCACGCCCAAACCACTGAACCAATTTTGATGAAATTTGGTATAGGGGTAGATTAGACCTCGAGAAAGGACATAGGCTATGTTTGGTCGCGATAACCGACATCCACGCGGGCGGAGCCGCGGGCAAAAGCTAGTTAGGTAATATATCTAAAGTTCTGCTCAACTCCCTGCAAGCAAACGTACGAGTTTTCAGTCAAAATTCATTCAGTAGTTATTGCATCTATCGTGAACAAAATAGAGATTCCCAAAAATTGGGTTGAGAATGAGCTCTGGGTTCAGAATGGATAATAATTTAACATAACGTAAGAACCAATATTTTTTTAAATATCACTAATTTACAGACAAGATTGATTTAGAATTTTATAATAGTATCTGTTACCACGTAAAACATTTTGATACATATTATAATAATATATCCGGCTTCCGTCTACTTAGTTAGCACGATGAAATATTGATATAAAAGTACATATCAGTTGTCAAGTCTAACACCGCCTTTAGTAATCGATTTATTACCTTTTCATCATTCATAGATCAACGTTTGACCACTATCTCACCTCGGTCTCGATTCAGTTCGAAACGCGTGATTTCTATTCGATTAGAAAGAAGTCATTTTCCGACTCCTCCAAGAATGTGATGGTGATGATGATGTTGACTTACATACCTAGCGATTAATATTCTAAAACATTATTTATTACATAGCGCCATTTAGACCCAAACTATACATAAGTGGTTCGTTCTAAAACGTGGAAAAATATTCGTACTTAAGTATAATACACATATTTTTTCTGTAAATACATAAAAACACCTAGATCAATGCAAATAGACATACTCAACACAAATATTGGCGCAAAGCGGACATCAACCCACGGCCTCTGACGCTTTATTCGAGAACCAAATAATAGGTACTGAACACTATGCCGAATAGGCTGCGTTATATTTAACTGAAGTAGCTGTACCCGTGACTTTGCCTGCGTGAGTTTCGATCTGAGTTTTAATTTTGTCTGAGTCACCTCCACGCGTGCCTGAGTAACCTGAATCTCCTTCGAATCCGCTCCCCCGTTCCATCCCGAAATTCCTGAAGTACCCGACCTTGCAGGCCACCTACGTCAGCTGGTAAGAGAGGCCCCCATGACGCCGAGGCCTCTATTTCTAGTCCTCCATGATAGGCCTTACCAACGCAACGTTACTATACGACAAAGAGCTCGCAATCACAATGCTTTAAAGTTTTAAAGAAGGATGTACTACAACTTTGTTTTTACATAAAGCTAGAAATACATTTGAATAGCCATCGGCCTCTTGAATAAACAAAATAATATTTGCTATAACATCATGTTGTGTAAATATTGAACGACTTAAGTCTTACAAAATATTTATGCTAACACGCAAAGCCCTTCGCATTCTACTTACGTAAGTAATTAGTTATTTAAATCACAAGAAGCCCAACCTTGTAGAAACTTCATTTATTGTGTAGGCTTCATCATGTTGAAACTATATAACTTCCCTTTATTACAAAACTACCCCAAACAATGAAGGTTGTGGTTTAATTATCTTATCTTATATTACAATTAGGGTAGGTAGGTACCCGTGGCTCCGAGACGGCGAACGGTTTTAGTCGGTTCGAGCCCGATGTTGGTAATTACGAACGAGTCATGATGATTTTAGTCATATCTCCGGTTTTACTTAATCAATTTTATTGCAATCAATACAGTACTTTTAAAGTCTGATCAAGACCTCTCTAATAAAAAATTGCAACAAAATCCGATCAGTCGTTATTATATTCATCATGAACAAAAATGAGAATTTCCGCATTTTTGAGAGTTGTAACGATTCATTCAAGATGTTTAATGAAATAAATGTAATAATGAAAAAAAGAATACAATATTTTGAGTGTCTGATTTAAAGCATACCAAAACCTTTTGTAGAAAATATAGGCTGACAGTTTCGATCCATAACAATTCTCTATTTCCGAACTACAATTCGAAATTAGAATCGTCATGACATTTCGAACCAATGCGTTCTAAATTTGAATACTACCAAACATGGCGTCCAGTCTCCGAGTATCCTGCATCAGTCATGGCTGCGTTCCTAATCCAAATCAATTCATCTTAAGGCCGCACATTCACTGTAACCCAGCGTAACCCGAACTATTATGAGATAATAGGACATTCCTATGGCTGTCCCATTGTACTTCGCCTGTCAATCCTTAGAGTGATCACCGTGAAATCTCTTGACGAAGACCTACCGCAGTGCGCTTAGGCTAATAGCATTCGTAGATTAGTTAAAATAACATTGATTTTAAGTGAAACGTTGCCATAGTTACAGTAAAAGGTCGCTCCAGAAAGTTTTACAGAATGTTTGTTTTACAAATTGATGGACTGAAAATAAAATTCAAATAGACATAACGTTAGTCAAAATCCCTTTTTATGTACATGTAAACAAAGTGCTATCCTGGTTTGGACATGCTTTTCCAGCGAGCTGAACTCAGCGAGCAAATAGATAGCTACTTTTCAGCATAATTATGGCGTGCCTAAGAACGCTATACACCGAAAAGCCGCTGTTTGCTCGCTTGTTTCTCCGTATTAGTAAAGTGTACTGTGTGATATTCTGTTACCATATCGGTACTGACTTAGTGTACTGTGTCCGTAACGAATGCACGAATGCTAGCTGTGTCATCATCATCATCGTCTTAGTTATGCCTGATGGTTGCTCCCGGTTGCATTTGAAATTTTCACCTGGGGTCCCCCAGGGCTCCGATTTTCTTATTTTTCCTTCTTCCCCTGATTTAAGGTACACGGCTGTTATCTATAATGCATATCTACCACCTAACCACAAATGTACTTTGGATTGCAGGTAGGTTGGCTTGCCCTTGAAGGTTTTCCTGAAGATTCTTATACCCTAATATACCTACCCTTTTATACCTATAGAAGCGGATGTAGATTCGTCATGCAGTTCGTATGGATGTCGATGTCAATTTGATAAGATACAAACTCTAATCTGAGAACAGCTCACTTTTCAATTGAATGTCAGAGGATCACATGTTTCACTACAGTTTCTTATCACCTTTGTCAAAGTCTGATTATATTATTGTGACATTTGAATATCAGATAACAACTCTCAAATAGAACGGATATCCATTTGACACAATACTTACGGTGGTTAACATTTTTCAGTCAGTTGTTAGTTCAAGACGGAGGTACCTTCCTATATATTATTATATAGGGCGCCTGAAAAACTATCATTGGTTGGCCACTAACCTTAGACCCGTGCGTGTTGCCTACCCTGTAAGACTTACGCACTTCTTGAAGAAGATTAACTAACAGACTAACGCGAAGATACAATATGAAATACAATATAAACCTTAAGCTGCGTTTACATACTCGCGGCAGAGCGAGGGAAGTGGCGAGAGAAGTGGGCAGAGACGTGGTGTGAATGGTATATTCGTCATGCCGCGAGTACTGCCGCGTATGTTGCTGCGAATGTCGGCTTGGCGGCGCGAGTCAAAGGAGCGGCAATACTAGCGCGATGAGCTATACGAGACCGCTAGATGGCGCTAATCAGTAAACACGGCTTTCGTCATTGCTCCTCGAATATTTACTTTTAAAAATATTTATATCGATCTACGGAAAGTGTATAGTAGTTGAAAGTGATAGTTTTTATTAATAATCTATTAAATTAATTCGCTATGCTGTAAAAGCATAATGCGTACACTGCTACAGCGTTGTCCTCCATACGTTTACGTCCGTCTCCATTGCAGGGCGAATACTGTAATGCGGACCAACACGATGATGTGCGTGTGTGAACGGTAGGGCATTAATCGCGCGAATATTTCCGGCAACACGATGAGCAATGCGAGCGGCAGTATGTAAACGCGGGGTTACAGTTGTAGTGTATGTAGCTCGGGTTCATTCAACTCTAAAACTTCGCGTTATTCCCCTGTCTAGACGTCTCTCTCAGACGAATCTATAGATTTAGTTAACAGTGGTATGAGTATCACAGTATAATACATTATACTAGTAGTTTTCAGTGTAAGTAACCATACGAGGTAATCCGACAACTACATGGTCGCAATTGTCGCCAGCGAGCACACTAGCAGGAGAAAGAGACAGAAGAAAACTAATAAGCAAGCGTTACCCACTACTCCTGAAGATATTTCTCCAGTTAAAGCACCAACATAATAATATAATCATGAATTTTGTTGCATCCTACTCTTTTATGTTTTGCCGACAAATAAACATTTCTCTCAGAATCAGTAACTGGTTTCATTTCGATGATTTGCCGACTCAAGATGACAAGACTTAGTGATTAATGAAATAATGATTGCAGTGTAAAGTGGTGAGTAACATGCGCCAATTCCATGGAATCATCGAAGTCGATCAGCTGTACTTTTGTAATTAACTAGACCACGAGTCGTTTCGATTTCGGATTGTGTGCCGATTGTAACTACTTGAAACGAAAACGTTCAACTAGTTACACTAATGTAACTACAATGTTACTGGATGGAACAGGTCTTTTTTTGTCAGGCAGGAAAAAATATACGTACCTTCCGCATGTCGCACGGATACATATGGGACTCTCACCGCACTAAAAGAACCTCCAGGCCCCGGAAATACCCTAGAAAGAAATTCCTAAGAATCTCCACCTGACATTAGCTTATTTGCCTATCTTAAATCGGTAGTCACATCGTGAATTGCAGGTCTGAAACTCTGCGCGGCTAGTAGTCGGTGCGATTTCGACAAAGGAAAGGCTAGGTAGTGTGTTGTTTTATTTTTATTGTGCGCTAATCCCTACGGGGTAGTTATGTCAGCCTTGCACGGACTAAATCGCAAGCCACCTTTGGATTTTCAGTTGCCGAAGATGATTGTCAGAGACATCTCTCGATCCTCGGCTGATTCTTTCAATATACCTTCCGGGTGTGGGGACCACGGTGCTCCCATCTAGCACCGGGTATGAGGAAATGCGTTTTGCCAGGCCGTCGACAGTGCAGTTAAGTTTTGCGTTCCTGTCTCCTATGGCAGCTGAATATGCGCGCTGAAAAAGAACTTCCCAACGCAACGCACCTAATTATGGTAATATATTAGTATCGTTCGCTTTTAATTTCCCCGTCTACTTAAATCAAGCTACACTTATAAATAATGACTGAGGAAGAAGAAACGTGGCGTATTTTTAACGAAGAAAAACTATACCGGAACATGATACCAAGTGTTTTTGCTCGTAAATACGGAAACTGCAGCATACCTCGTTAGTCCAGTAACATTTTTCATATGTAAATGTGAACGAAATATAGAGATTAGTCTTGTTTACGGATGTAGATATATATACTACATATACTCACGCCTTTTCGCTTCTGGGAAGACAGTAGCAACAGCCCATCATCAGCTTCTATCGTTATACACTTCACGAGATTCTTGTATGAATTAACCCTTTCATTCAAGGTCGTCGGTTTCGAGAGATGTTGGTCTTGTACCCTTTTTTGTAAATGTCATTATTTTGATCAATGTATGTTCTCTGCGAGGTCATTCCTGGCCTGCTGGCCCACTCACATGTCATCTTACTTACCGGCAGCAGGGCATCGGCCCATTTCAATAGAAACTCGTCACTGTAGCTTCTAAAAAGTTTGGAATACCAAGAGTTTGGATGCTCACGCCGCCATCCCTTTTAGAAACTTCTTATGAGCTTTTTGTAAAATTTTAAGAATTCCATACTGTAATCGCTTGGGAAAACTTATGATTTTAATAATATTGTTGTTTAACATTTATGAAATGTACAACATAATTGTGAGAAACGGGTCAATGAGGTGATCGTGGATAATGATGGTCGTTACAATATTTTTAATTAATTAGATCATACCACATTTTATCTCAAACAATACCAGTGGTTGTCAAACTAAGGCAACGTTGAAGATATAGGTACCTAGTTCAAATCATTATTCTCCTTCAGCAGTTGAATAAAAATTCTAAAATATTTGCATTTATTAGCAACCCAAAACATTCTAAAATATTTGATATCATCATCTTAGCGTTGTTTTCAGTTACATCCAAGACTTTTTGACCTTGGAGCCAGAGGGAAAAAGTAATCAGATCCCATTACTTACTTTTTCTCCTCTTATTGTTTGACTTATTTCGGTTTTTATTTGAACGAGTGCCTCTATCTCTCACCTCCCAGATGCAACTGTTGCAAGTGAAAAGCTTCCAAAATGCAAGTCCAAAATTAATGAAAAACAGTTATATAGGTATTTTTGCGCTTTTGCGGCGATGAACGGCCGTAAGCGCGTGTGCAATTGTTTATTATTTAATTTCTTGGCGATAAGGCTTCGATCCGTTGCCGAGCTGCTAGGGTGTTTTACTACGGAAATTTATTGCTATTGCTGTAAACCCGTATGTAACCAAAATATGATTTCATAACTTCGTGTAGAAAGTACGATTGAATGGTTCTTGCATCGAGTGGATTTTTGGGGGTCCCGGTAAAAGTTTGAGAACCTTTGCTACAAACCAACAAATTTAAATTAATAATTTGTTCCACTCGAACACAAACTAAGTAATAAGGCATAATTATTCGTGTTCACCATCAACGATTATATTGTTTCGTTTGCGAAAGTCGACCGACATGAACATTGTGAACATACTTGAGCCTCGCAACAATGCGATATGATCATGCAACTGTTTTAGGTGAGCTGTTGCGAAACTTAGGCCGCTAAAATGTAGCTGTGTATTGAAAGAAAGAAATATTTTTCGATGTCTAAGATACAGTAGAATAAGAATTCCTTGGTCTAAGTATATACAATACAATAGAACAATAAATACATACATACAATTACGCCTTTATCCCCGGAGGGTTAGGCAAAGGTGAATTAACACCCACATTTCACCAGTCGTTGTATTAGGACCCACGTAATAGTGGGTGAGCCTATTGCCGTATACCGGGCACTATTGTTGACTCGAGCCATGCATCTGAGGCTGATGATAGAACAATAAATGTAGAAAAAAAATGCAAAACTTACATTGTTTGTGTATCTCGCGTCAGCTGAAAAGGTTCTATTTCAGCATTTGCTAGATACCAGCCTGCGTCCACCGTCAAGTCAGGCGCGTTCCGAAAGCGGAGGGGGTCGTAGAGGGTGTCACCCCAAATCGTGCTCATAAAATGGAAGGTCTTCTAAAAGGCATTTTCTGAAGGTATTAAGCTTGGACTTGGCACGACCACTATCTGACCTGTTGGTTAGTGATGATGGATAAGAGAGCTTTAAGATAAGGGAGCTTTTGCGGACCCAAGCAAACCTCACCTGAAAGCCGGTACACCTGCTGATTAACGGAGGTGACTCTGGCACAGGCTTACCTAGTTACCGAAGTTATTGGGAGTATATATTTGTTATAAAAATTACAGACTGTGATATTAAGGAAATAATAGTCAATTATGAAGCTTTCGTATTTCCGCTCAAAAATCTGATACAAACACGGAACGGGATATCTTACGTAAGTTCCCACTAAGGTTCTCCTGTCTAGGCCTGCCGCTCGACTCTTGTTCATGATATCGTATCTGTGATCTTTCAATTGCAATTTGACGAAGTAGTATTTATAGTCGTGATTATAAGGAAGCGATCAATTAATTGCAGCTTATTAGAAAGTCACTTAAGACTAATGCATATAATTCTTGAAGATTATTGTCAATTATCTTGTTATTTAAAAAATAGTAGCTGTAGCTATATTAGCTACACCTATTAGCTATATTTAACGAATTAAGTATATTTACTTAATTCGTTAAATATAATGAAATATAATATTTTGCCGTTACGTACTATCAGTACATATACATATACAGTAACATTATTGATACCATCATACAGTAACATTATTGATGTCTCTTATGGTGACCCTTTTTTTTTATCGTGCGAAGCATCCCCACGGATACCTCCCCCGCCGGGGCCGGAGGAGGAGGTTATGTCGGACTCGAACCGACTAAAACGCACGCCTTCTGTGGGCCGTCAGTTGCCGGAGGTGAGATTGTCATAGCCATATCCCTCGCACCCCGGCCGACCCAGGGCCATATCTCTCGATCTGGCCCTCTTCCGGTGTGGGGACCACGGAGTCCCCAACTCGCTCCCGGGTATGTGGAGGCACGCAATGCGCGCGCGCCGCCGCCGTGGCCTGCTTCTGCTAGGGTGACAGGCGGCCCCACCCGTCAACCCCTCTTATGGTGACCCTCTCTCTGTGACTACCTTCAACTTATTCATCGAGAAGAAATCATATTGACGTGTCCTATAAAAAAAAATTTGCTCTCTGGGAGTGTTGAAAGGAGTGAAAATAGTCTAAGTAAAAAGTGTTTACTTCACAAAAAAGTGCACACATGTGAATTGTCACAATTTGTCAAATAGATACTACTGGCTGTATAGAATTTAAAAAATAACTTCTGAATGTCGTCGTCGTCGATTTAAAAAATGTCAAGTACCAGGAAGCAGCTAACGCAACTAAACAAAATGACAATAAATCCTATCATTATTAATGATACAACAGAGACATAGGTAACTAGTATACTTGAACAATGTCAATCAATGCCCAAAAATCTAATAAATACAGTACATAATTTCCACTGTCCACTAGATTTCTCGATAATTCTTCATATCATAGTATCGATAAATTATTTCCATTAGTAAATATTTTCTATAATACGTAACTCACCCTTAGCGCAATATTTCTCCATTCATATAAATACACCATCCATCACTCCGGACTCAGCAGGATACCAGAACGGCAGAGGATTAATTTGTTACTATCGAGTATTGAATAGGCAGTTACTGACTTTGTATCATTCATTTTATTTTCTTTACAAGCTTTACTAACAAGCTTTGAATGATGTGAATACCTAGTGAGTCCTAGAGGGCTACTATGAGACGTTTATTCGAAGCTTTGGGCCCACGTAAATACGAATTAAAGTCAGCATTTGTTAATTTATGATAACTGTCAAAAGCACAGGTAATCTTAGTGGTTTTTGTGCTATTATTATTGTTCGTGTACCGTTCATCGTTTTAATAGTAATAAATAAAAAAAACTGGTCAAGTGTGAGTGGGAATCGCGCACCGAAGGTTCCATACAAAATTGGAATTAGTTATAAACTTATGCTGTATAAACTGCAATATATTTTGATTGCATTGACTTAGAAGTTTAATTTTTGCATAGTATTAAGACGTAACAGACCTGAGAATGTGGTATGTATTTCAACATGACCCCTCCACGCATTCCTGATAAAAAAAATCTTGATAGGCACGGACAACAAAGCGATCCTAATAAGGGCTCCGTTTATTCCTTTTGTGGTACGGAACCCTAGAAAAGGTATACCTACTATGAAGTTACTTCAGATTTCTTTCGGTAGCGGTTTATTTCGCAGTTCGCACGAAATGACACCCTACCGTCTTCGTACCCGCTTGTGGGAGAAATGCGTTTCATAGTGCCGAATGCCCGAAACTCCGGTCCGTAACTTCGGATTAGTGTTTCATGGTAGGCCCACTAGTATCCTTTCATCAATCTTGAGTTTACGTATGCTATGCTATTATATTATTGTGCCTTAAATCAGATTTCTGAGCCATGAACTACGTCTGTCTGATTGAGGGGTAGCCGTTTATCATAGCTAATATCAATTTATTATATCAGTGAATCAGTTTCCGCAACTTCAATGGAGTATTCCACAGGATCGTAACTTTGATGTAATGTACTTGGATATAAATGAATAGTGCTCTGCTCATCACTCGCTTGAATTGATGCTGTTGAGCAGTTCTCAACTCTCGGACTTCCGGCTGAAGGTATATTTCAGCTTGCAGGTAATACTGTTTTGATATTATTGTCGCTTTTATATGAAAGTGATGTATCTGTTACAAAGAAACTATTATCTAATCGAATCGTTTGATCGAATCGTGCACCGGGATGAAGAGTGAGAGTTCGGCTAAGATAAGCTTTTTTCAGTTTTGAAGAGCGTTGTCTATATTGCAAATTGCAAATCTACAGCTTGATATATTTTAAGAGTAGTTAAAACGTTCGATTAAAGTTTGCTCAGAGCTACAGTTTAAATTTTTGTATAATTATGTAAAAAAACTTTCAATAAGTGTAAACCATTATTTTTGTCGGCTGTAATTAATTTTCTTGAAACTGAATTAATTTCATTTGAAATTCGAATCTAAAATTGTATGTAAATAATTAAATAATATGGTGTATTTATAAATGTCAAATTTTATTTAAATTTCGAATATCACCAGAATCAAAAAGAACTTTGACAAGCACAGGAAACAGTGTTCCAAATGTCACAGTTGAAATCTTATACCCATATTAGATGTTAGATTAAAAATAATTAATTTGCACCGTCAATCATACGAGTGCCATGTGTACTGTGTACCAGCAGTAATGCATTACTAATGGTCGAGTGCCCTTGAATGTTGTGTGTACATTATAATGGACCCACGGGGTGTGAGAGAAAATACCCCTTTACCCCGTTGACAACAGGGAGTCCATACTGGTCTATCAAAGGATTATTTAGATCTTATAACAAAACGTTAGGTAATAATAAAAAATATAATGTACGAAACGTGTGAGAATAAGATTTGTATGCGCCTACGGTTTCACCCGTGTGGAATATAAATTAAAAGAAAAATAATTTATTTTTTTGGCAACTCGATGAAGTCAAATTAAGGTTTGTCCCCTTTAGATACACTTTCCTTGTTGGTACACTTTTTGGAAATCCCCACTTTTGTTAGATACCTTTAGATAGTTTAGATACACTATCGTCATAATCTACCGACCTCCCTTATACCAAATTTCATATAGATTCGTTTAACCGTTCTGACGTTATTGAGTTACAAACATCCATCTATACTCAATGTATGGTATGTTACTGATGTTAATCAATAGGCAAGAAAAGTAGGTGAACTTAGCGCCATATAAATGCTTTGCAATTTCAATTTTTAATGTTTACACCTGAAAAGTTACATTTTAGCGCTCATTACCATTTACTACGAGCAACATCGTAAACTATTTAGAACGACAACCATTACAACTTAATGTTAATTCATCATTGTTAACATATTTTTTGCATAGAAAAGTGGATAATCTATGCCATTTTCATAAACACTTGAATGCAGCTGATAACAGTTGCATTTAATATTCAAAACGGCATCTAAATATAACAATAGGTAATATATTAAAATAGTTAGGTGTATGTCATTGCGGTTGGGTTACGCAGGTAGTGGCGGCAGCAAGGAGTAGATGTTATCAGGCCATTTACTTGTCGAAAGCTGGCTAGATAAAGAATTGCATGCTCATATTCCTTGCAAGAAATAGACTTTAACGGGTGGATGATGAATGATGACAGTTAGAATTTATTTTAATATTTTTTTTTTATAAATTTAAAGAAAAAACAAAATGTTGCAACAAAAAAAAACCCTCCATCTGGCAGAAACTTAACTCCGAAATTCATTTGGCATAACTCATTTGGCACAATTTTATTTAATCGAACATTTTCAAGGCATAACGATTTATTTAATAGAATCGTATTTTGGCAGAATGGTCATATATCCGAATTAGCAATGGCATACTCTTCAGTTGGCAGAAAAGTTTAAATTTGTTACAAAAAAGTTAGTGACAGAAATGAATTGCTGCAAATCCGACTTCACGTAGTCTTGTTTGCCCTACCCCTAGAGTGTTATTTAAGCCCGCGTAGGCGCGGAGGGGCGAGGCGGCCCACGAGCTGAGGAGCAGGTGGTTTTAATGGCCGCCACCGCGGCTGAGGCTGGCCGGCACAGCCGGCCAGCAAGCCGAAGCTGCGGTGGTGGGAGTTACAACCATCTGCGACGATAACGATGCTTGCTGCATGTTTACTGCCTGATGCTTGCTGCATGATGCTTGCTGCATGATGCTTGCTGCATGATACTTGCTGCATGCATGCAGCATGCCTGATGCTTGCTGCATGGTAAATGCCTGATGCTTGCTGCATGCTAAATGCCTGATGCTTGCTGCATGCTGCATGCCTGAAGCATGCTGCATGTCTGATGCTTGCTGCATGCACCGTTCTACTTTTTGATTATTATGCTTTAAAAGTTATGCCAAAAGATGATTCTGACTTACAAAATTATGCGTTATGAAAGTATGACGAATGAGTATGCCAAACCTTTTTCTGCGAAATGAAGTTTATGCTATGCGTTGTTATGCGAAACAAAATTATGACATAAAAATTTCGGTGAAACGGGGGGGAACCAAAAAAACCAGAACATACTTTCGTAGATAAGTTGCTGTTTTATGTATTCTTATATTTTGGTAAAGTTTTTTTTTTTTGAAGGTGCAACTGTGTACAGAGAAAATATTGAAGTCGTGTTGTTTTTAATATGATTTTTATTTTCTTATAATATATTGCAATGTTTATGGATTAATTGCCTGAAATAAAATTTATTCATTCATTCATTTATACTACTTATAAAAATTTAGGCACGCAATTAAAATATTTAGGTGGAGATATCTGATTTGAATTTATGTTGTGAATGCACTGACAAGCATAAATAGTGCATTTATGCTCGAAACTTACAACAAAATTAATTAACAACTGAAATCATATTTATAAAAGGTGTAGATAACAATTAAGAATTTCGAATTTATAATAGTGAATTTTGATGATTTTGTGAAATCTTCATATTAAACAAATGTTACATAGCATCAGTTCCTAACACGCGTGAACAATTCCAAGTTATTCGGACATTTGAATATTAATGAGTATTGGATTGGTACATGCAACAGGTATTTATGCGTGAGTGTTTTCAGTAGCGACTTGTAACTGTACGGGTATATCAAATAACTCAAAAGTATGCAAGTATAAGTAGAGAATTCCCCAACAAAGTTGCGGAATTACCGGTAGCAGATCAGCCCCCCTAGACAAGTACAATTCGTTAGCCGACGTATTGTGGAATAGAATAATGAATGTATTTGGACGTTAACGACATTTATGACAGTCGTCAAAGTATATTGATCAATCTATTCTGTTTTAGAAATGTATTACCGCTTGTCTCACTACTTAATAGTATTGGCCTATTGAATGCCAACAGATAAGTTCCAATAGGTAAGTATCAGTCAGGGTTCCAGAACAGGGCCTCACTAAGATCTTCCGGGTCCATGCTAACCTAAACTGCAGGCCAATCCATTTGCCGATTGACAGAGCAGGCGTTGGCATAGGCAATCCTCTGGAAGCTATGGGATCAGACGGCATTCCTGTAAGAAAACGAAAAATAGGAGAGCGTACGCGCCTAAAATTGAACTATTGTTTACACGTAATCGTGATAATCCAAGAGCTGGTACGATTTTTGGAGTACGTTCTTGAGGCAAGCTGGAAACATGTCAGACAACTCTCCTTGTTATACCTCAGCTCATAGGTGCAGACCTGGCTGGTAAGAACAGGGGCTAAACCAACCCAAATTTTTAAACATTATTAAAAAAAAATCAAAAATACATGTTTGAGGCAATATGCAATTTTTATAATGTTGTAGTTTAATGTTTAAGGTATACATAAAAAAGACACTCGATTTGGTGGGGGCTTTACCATTGCCAGGCGGGTTCTACTGGCACTCCGTGTCTAGCTAGAAATTGACATACAACTTTATATGAAAAAGTTCAACCGTATCTCCGTTATCGACTTTACATTTAACAGACCTTTGTTATATTTGGTGCATGGTCGGAAATAAATCAGACTGCATCCTTGCAATGACGAGCGTGCGTTGACTCCGGAAATCCCTTGCCATCAAGATGATCGGTCACACGCATCTTTGGTATAACCGAAATAAGAAGACTGGATGATATCATGCCACTCTCTGTATGCATTTCTTGCGTATATTCAGATTACCGTTTTCCCCATCCAGTTTTTGAACGAGGAAAAGCATTTACCAAGATTAGTTTGTCGCTAACTAGCGGTATGGTATGAAGTAGTGGTTTTTACGTCTTAAGGAATTTGTGGATGATCTTCAGTACTTTCCCCACTTTCTATGAGTCATTTTACTTTATCCTTGTTTATCTTAATAACGGGATAGCGCCACTCTGAAACAAAACAAATAATATTTTCAATTCAATAGAAATGAAATGTAAATAAGCACGTGAATCTAAGAATAAAATTGGTATCTCCATTACAATTTTATACTAATAAATACCTAATTATAAATTGGAAATGTTTGTTCGCGGTTTAATAATATATCTTATTTTTTTAACTTGACATAATAATTGTAATATTTTGACGTTCATATTATGTGCTCTTTATGTGCCTAAATTGAACAAATGAAATTGATTCTTTGATTCTTTGATGGATGCAAAAACTACGGAACTGATTTTGATGTGGTTTTTTTGTTAGAAAGGTCTTTTTTTATATAGGACATGTCATTTTGACTTCGCCTCGCCTGATGGTAAGCTGAAGGCAACTTGGTCCGACTTAAAATTTTACGTTAGTTTGTTTGCAATCGACAGCCTCCGTGGCGTAGCGGTAGTGAACGCGGCCGCTACGCAGGAGGCGCGGGTTCGATCCCCGCTCAGTGCAAATATTTGTGTTCATGAAATATGGGTATTTGCATTGGTCTGGTCGTGCCTCGGAGAGCACGTTAAGCCGTCGGTCACGGTTGCCATAAGAACATCTATGGCAGTCGTTACGGGTAGTTGGAACCCTCAAAAATCCAAAAAACAACGGTCTAACTGCAAAGCTTCGATATCGCCTAATGTTAACATTGGGTTGTGGAGGTCAGATGACAATCGCTTCACGGAAAATATCGAGGTCTAGCCAAATTCGTAATTAAGACTGTTAAAGCGGACCCCAGACTCCTAGCTGAAAAAGCTTCGGATGCGACTGGGAATTAACGCTAAGAGGAAGAAGATTTGTTTGCAATCGGTTGAGTAGAACCGGAGATAAGAATCCACGCGTGCGGAGCCACGGGCGGAAGGCTAATTTTTACCCGACTGCGCGACGCAAAGGAGTAGTAATGTGTTTATATTATAAAACATTGACATTAGCCGACTTTTTGACGAGGACAATAACTATTGTAAATTACCTTGGAAAAGTTTTACGACGGTTTTATAGCCTAATATAGAGTGACTTTATTTGTCTGTAAATGGCATGACATTCGAATATTTTGAGTTCAACCAGTGGGTTCTGATCATAGAATTAATTTGGACCCATCAACTTATTTAAAAAACGACATCTTGTCAAATATTCTAATTGCGCAACTATCATCGACATTCGATTTAGGAAAGCAATAATATCTTGACGACTTTTATGAATTCGGATTACGAGTGAATCTGTCTCCAAGGCCCTCAAGCCAATTTTATAATAGGTAGTAATAGGTAGAAATGACGACTTTTATTACCGCCAAGTGAAGGTACTGGGGCCTTACCACCATCTCTTGCAGTATTATTTAACCGACTTTTTAATCTTACTTTGTGACTTTCGTAGTGTGAATCGGACCGTCCGTCCGCGTTCGTCAGCGCCGGCATGTTACTCAGGATACTGAAATCGTTAGACTGTGATACTTGTGTTATACTGGTGAAACTAGATCTTTTACTGTAAGTAGTGGTTATTATTTGTTTACTTTGTTAGATTTTACACTTGTCTTACACAAATATCAACGAATGACATCGGTCCGAGTCCGATTCTTACTAATATGAAGGTAAAGTAAGATTGAAATAATACTACTTTTAAGAGATGGTGGTAAGGCCTCGGGTGTAACTCAATTTGAAGGATAGAATTAGATTGCTCATGGAGGCACGAAATGATTGCCACTTGGCACTTAATCTGCGTATATTAAAAAAGATAGCGAAAATATTCTGACATTTTCGTTATTTTTTTACGTGTTTTCTATTATCACGACTGTAGTATAATTCCAAAGGAGGAGACAGAGAGACACACCAAACATCAACTGTTAGCGGTCTCATATAATAGGGTGATAATAACGAGGTACTAAGGGTGGGAGAAGACTTTTCCAATGGTCTATTCTTCTTATAGAATTTAGTTTATATGAGGGACTGCCGTTTGAATGTGGGTCAAATAAATAATAATAAATATTCTACAACATTCTACACAACGCTATCTAGACCCATGGTAAGCTTAATTAGCTTGTGTTATGGAATCTAGAATGCGGATATACATACTTAGATACTTTTTTTTTTTTGTAAATACATACATATTATACATAGAAACACCCATAGAAATATACGATGTAATATAAAATACTGATAAAAAATCTCGAATTACCTATATATTATTTGTGAAGTCACTTTGACGGGTACTGTTTTGCTACTGATTGAGTTTGAACCAGGATCCTCGGTACTGCTCATACTCGTGCCTACGGTTCATACATAATAAGATGCGCTCTATAGCCTGTATACTCTAAGGCCTGGGCGTTATAACTTGACTAACTAGTATAAGAAGTACCTATCAAGAGTAACCAATTATATATTATAACGTGACTGGTTCATCATATGTGCCAGTTACTATACTACATCATGATTTGGACAAAACCAGTTGCAGCTATTACTAAACGATTGACACACTAATAGGCAGTACACTATTGCATCAAAATTAACTGTCTTGACGGGAAACGAAGAACGTGGTTGTAAATAAATCTATGAAGCAACCGATTGAGAAAGAAGCCCTTACAGTGCCGAAGAACATAAATTACTGTCAACATACGTGATGAGGAAACTATATTGCATAGAAATAGTGTTTCCAAACTATATTACTTAATTAAATAAGTGATATATGAATATATCCTTTTAATTACCTTCTTAGCATAATAACCTACATCAAAACGTGTTTGTGAATCGTTTTGTGTAAAAAATGGTGTAATTTTTTGTTGATAAACATTAATTAGTTTTTGTTTCTACAATTTGCTGTGTAAGGCCTGAATTCATAATAAGAACTGGAGTACCGTTAATAGCAATAACTTGGCCAATGTAATATGTTGTGGATAGTTAAGTACATACTTATTTATAGAGCTCACAATTTGTCAAAAGAGGTGTCGGTAATGGTGTCGCGAGCTTAATGATTAACTAATGCAACAGCTGAAGAGTTGCAGTAGTCCGGTCAACCGAACTACTCACCGGACTACTGCTACACAGAAGTAGCAACAGTTCGATTCCGCTTGACAACCGGACTACTGCTACTGAAAAGTTGCAGTAGTCCGGTCAACCGGACTAGCAACCGGACTACTGAGACTAGAGGATTTTTTCCCACCTCGAATTAAGACGAATAATGCTTCACAAAAGAAGTTTTCACTTTAAAATCGGCTTCTTGCCGATGTGCCAAATAAATAACCGGCTATAATTGTTGTTCTATCTATTCATTCTATTCGCTAAATATTTTAACCTAATAAAATATTCTTTACACTCTTATTGTATACCTATGTTAGTTACTTGTGCTTACTTTACTTTACTTTATAGATCAACTATAAAGTGTTCAATTTATTAGTCTCATATTTACATACGAGCTATAATAAAATGATGGTATAAATGCACCCATTGTGCCACTAAAATCATAAACACCCAAATGTCATCATCATTAACCTTTCGCATTTGAAGGGTTAACAATATTCCCACATCGCGTCAATCTCTGCATAATCAAATTTATTTCTTTCATTATCATAATAATATCATTAATTTAAGTATATAAGTGTAGGAATAATGGGTAATTTTCAGTTTGTGCTCGTAGCGTGATTTAAAATCATTAGTCAACACAGTGGTACAGGATGTTAAACTAATGTACGATTACGATGTTTTGTTTTGAATTTTGATTCAAAACCTAAATTCTGGTTCCTAAATTCCTAATTTACCCACAAGGGTAGGTAGAAGTGTCATTAGTGTCTAGTGTCATTACCGTCATTGGATTATCAATGCCGGTTACATCCAAAACTTGCACTTTGTAACCTAGGATGAGTCATTTACCATCTCGCGATCGTCAAATTCGCGAGCGCGCGCGAGTTGGCAAGTTTCGATTTTGAATTATTTTTGTGTCATCAACTCGCGCGTTTGTGAAAATATGACGTATTTGTGTACAGTCAGCTACAAAAACGTTGTAATAGATTAAAATTAGGTACCTATTTTAAATGTACAGGATATTTTAGGCTAGCTTCACATGTAACGCGCGTTAACGGAGGTCAGTGGTTACTCGGAACATTATATCTTGCACCTAAAATGTGTCTTTTGAGGATAGCATGAGGTGCTACGGCGGGAGCCAGGACCTCGTTAGTCTCGTGATTCAGGTCTAAGATACGGGTCCCGATCCCGAGGTATAAGCGCTACCGCGTTTTGCGAGAGTTTGTCAGTTTGTTTCGGCAGAGCTTAGAAAATGGACGTGGAAGAAGCTATTATTTTGTATGTTATAAAGAAATGTATATATTATATATGTTATAAATACTACGAGATAATATATTACGAGACGTCCTTCCAGAATCGGTTCAGCCACTTTGGAGACTATCCGTAGCCAACAATCCGTAGACAGATCACAAAATTAAAAAAAAAAACTATTTTGTTATAGGACCTACCTATAACAAAATAGTTTTTTTCTCTATTATTAAATTAAAATTTATTTATTGATGGCAACAGGGCCCAATTTGTTAGTAACAATTATTCGTCTTACATCTATGGTTAGTATAAAATATGTCAACAGAATACAATCAGGAAATTATTATTATCAATCGATATGATTTATTTTATTGCATTAGATTAGATTTGATTAGAATGTCAGTTAAAAGTCACAAAATTAAATAATTAACTAAATCACTAATAAATTAAAAGTTACATAAATTAATTATATATGCAATAATCAACAATGTCAATTCATAATAAAATAATAATAATTAATTAATATTTTAATTAATGAGAGTGACCATGTAGGGTTTCACTCTACTGGTGATATGCCTCATTATGGGTGAGTCGTACCGCGCTGCTATTACTCTCAGAATAGTGTTGGAGCTGCCACGAATACGGCTTAACAGTGACGCCGATCTTTTACGCCAGATGGCATGGAACCCGTCTACTCTCGCCTCAGCAAACATAGTTGACGCGCTGCAGTAGCGCGGCAACCCCAACATCACCCTAAAAGCATTATTATATTGAACACGCAAGGCATTCAGCGACTTAAGTGCAAAGCTCACCCACAGACTGCTCGTGTAGAGGTTCTGGCAGTATGCCTTAAATATATTCTATAATCTCGTATACATACTAATAATATAAATGCGAAAGTAACTGTCTATCCATCTTTTTGTGTGTTACAATTTCAGTTAAAAAGCTGTTATTTTAAAGTTACAGACATTCAATTTTCTTTATTTGTATAGCTTTTATACCTAAGCTAAATGTAAAACTTACATCCACAATACAAAAAAAACACAAAAGGCTGCCACATTTTTACTAAACGGCAATCTTAACTTAAATGCATAAAATTTTACTGCACTGTACTGGTATATAAATATACCACACCCCAGGTTAGGTTAGGTATTTTTTTAACGTTAATAAACAAAAACGTTTCATTTAATTTTTTTATCATTTTGCCCAAGGCAAGGGCATAATATTGAGGATTCATACTGACCGGGAAAAGTAATTAGAAATTAAATTTTATCAAATTGCCCATGTGAGAAGGGCATTATGTATACAGGCCGGTCACTATTCATAGGGTCCAGATTTCTCAAGTTGCCCGTAACATATATACCTACTTTAAGGGATTCACAGTAAAAAATACTCCTGAAATCGCTTTTGGGGAAGCGTGGGAAATAAATAATCGTTTTTTATAGTAATCGATTAGGTATATTTTATTCTTGAATTATATTTTACAACACGATGCTTAAATAATAATAAAAACTGTCTAATAAAAAAAAGGTTGTGGAAAATATACGATCCTTGAAAAAGATACGAAATTAGTTTGGCATAAAAAAAAAGCTTACCATCCGACGGCGCAATGCCGCCCGTCTTTTGGGCACTTTACCAGTAAAAATCGATGAGGAGGAATTATTCGATACCCGAACTACTTACCCCAACTATTTATCCATTTTTTATTCCAACAAAAATAATAGCTTTATTTAATATTTTTATAATAAATAGATATATACATATTAAAACACTATACTAATTTAAAATGAATTACAAATATCATAAAAAATATATGTAATGAAATAAAAATTGCAATAAATACTTTTTTTTATTCTTGTACATATTTTAACTAGTTTAATATGTGAAACATTATGAAATTTATCTTAAATACAGCCTAAAGTAAAAGATAAGCAAAAAAAAAAAATCTAATTTCATACGACGCATATTAAGATGACATAGCTACTCATAACAGATATCATAATATCGGCCGTGTCCCCCTCTAGTGGCGTAGTCTCACTTCGCAAGTCTATATCGAAATCTAAGATGAAAAAAAAAACATTCGCAGCGCATCAACCAATGCAGGTAAAGACGCGAGTATACATTAGTTTCCTTTTCATGTTTTCTTTGACCCTTTTTTATCTGACTGTATTTTAGCATGCGCGCGAGATGATGACGAAAAAATAATTCGAAATCAAAAATTGCCAACTCGCGCGCGCTCGCGAATTTGACGATCGCGAGATGGTGAATGACTCCCTAGGAGAGTTTCACTCTACTCTTTTTCTATATTTCCATATTTAATCTATTTTGGCTTGTCTGTTCCTTTATAGAAAGCCGCAACATTAGAATCTTCTTCCGGAGAAATATTTGGGAACATAGCCCTTTATTTCTTAATTTATCCAAATTAGACTAGAAGTAATAGAATAACCTGCTGATAGAACCAATAGCCAGCACTCAAACATTCATAAAGTGATGTATAAACTCTATTACAAAATCTACTGCATTCTGAAGTATAAATAATAATATACCTAATAATATTTATTTTAATCTCTAATGATTATGAGCTCCCATAAGCAAAAATAATATCAACTATGCACCCATCGTGCCGCATAACCCATAAGTGCGTCACTTATTGTTCTTACGTTGGGAGGGTTAACGTTCCAAGTGTTCCCACATCACTTAACCCGGTTGGTGCTGACGTGTCGAATGGTCCGTCATCAGGATGACAGCGGGTGGTCCGATTATTAAGCTTGGAGTGCACTTATTATAGCTTCTGTGAATGTAGAATTATAAAGGTACTTACCTACATGCTACTTACCTAACCTATATTGTGCCTATAAGCTTGGGGTTGGCTCCTTTTAACGGATCAGAGCGCATTCGCTTAGACGTCAGTCTTAGAAAATATAGTTTTATACGTGACTATTTTATTGCTCACTAGCTGTTGACCGCGGCTCCGCCCGCGTGGATGTCGGTTATGGCGGCCAAACGTAGCCTTTGTGTTATTCTGATAGATAACCTATATTATTGTAAAGTTTCAATAAAATCAATTCAGTAGTTTTTACGTGAAAGAGTAACAAACATCCATACTCCAACCTTTCGCGTTTACTTATAATGTTAGTAGGATTCACATGTATCAGCAATCGACAGACTATAGTTTTCAAATCTTGCGTCACATCTGGTACGTTTAAAAATAACTCACGTAGGTACTTTAGATCCATCAGGAAGCAACATTTTTCATGATCAAGTCCCTCTGGGTCCAAGTCCTTCAGAGACTTATAACATTACGTCACTTGAATGTAAGCTGGGGTTCCGGTGAAGATGTCATTTCCTCTCTTATGAGACTTCATAATATTATAGTTCACCCAATAGCTGATTTTATAGTGGTGGATTATAAGAACTACTCGTTACTAGCTGGCTAACGTATAATCAACGTAAGTGCTCATTGTGGTAAGTCCCTAGAAGCTTACTTTCTATTTGTATACCACAGCAAATGGAAGGTAGGTAGTAGGTACTGACCTGAAAAGGTTGCTGGGATCTATAGACTAGATACGGAAGGCGAAGTATTCGGTGTTCAGTGCACATTGGGAGAGGTCCAACAGTGGACTGCAATAAGCTTTATTGATTGATTGATTGGTCCCAAAAGTACAGACAGATTATCTAAATAGTGGCTGGGGCCCAAACATACAAAAAATAGTTAAATTAGGTTTAGTGATAGAATAATAATGTTAAATTAGTTTGATAGAATCACGTAGCCATCTGTAAATTTAATGAAAAGTGGAATTTAAAAAATAGTTAATTGAAGAACAGAACTGTTTTCGCTGTTCTACAATGTATTTCCGCCATATAACGCCTAATTCAATTTGTTATGAATAATAACTTGTATTTATTAATGATGTTTATAACACTTTCGTTAATTAGAGACGTTGTTATTTATATTAATATTTTATTAAAAAATATTTTCATTCAAATAAAGATTTTCGATAAACTTATAAAACTTCATGCAACGTAAACTTCAATAACGTATGTGCCTATTATGTATTAAGAAATGATTACAAAGAAATGAATAGTAATATTTACAAACAAATGACATTTTCAAAGCTTTTGGTACATACATCAATCATCATCATCTTACGTAAGTAGGTATCTATCGACAAGTAGCATCTCGTAACGTAAACGGCATAACCCTAATTGATTGTTGACAATAAGATTTACTAATAATATGACATCAAGTTTACGCATCAAAGCCGGTAGATCAAACATCAGTTATATAATTTACTACCATATATAAGTTTAAAGGAATTTAGACTCTATTTCTTAAAACCTAAGGTACAATTTCATAAGTATTACTCTTTTTCTGCACATGGTAAAAGTGGGGTATTGTACCGTCAGCAAGTTCGTATTAGACGAGTGGGCGACGACAGATCTTAAAAGGTCACACAAATCACGTAACACTTTCTTGAAGTTTATATTATACGGCTGACATGTTTTCTGTTGATGTTGCTGCGTCTGCGCAATGTATGGGCGGTTCTGACGTTCTATTTTTGAAATTTTAAATGTTACTCTACATATTATTATTGTATTATATTAAGTAAGGTTGAAGATGTTCTTATGCAATCGATTATTAATATTTCGAAGTGAATGGTAGTTAATTGTCATAGCGGTTATGTGATATATTTTTCGCTAATTAAATATCACGGAGATGAAATAGATGCCGCACAGTAGATTTAATAATCCTTATCCTCAGACTAAAAGAATACTATTCTTTTAGTCTGAGTCCTTATCATATAACCGACATTAGTGGTATTATGCAGACCAAACCTGTTGAACATGTTTCCATAGATCGTTGACGAGAAAATAGGTCAGAATGTGGCCCCCGAGGTAAAGTTTTTGACAGATAGACCAACAATCAAATTAATGATCTAATGATTTTCTTATTGAGGAAATCTCCACGGATGCCCCTAGTTACCGCGGTTATCTCGGACTCGAACCAACTTAAACCGAACGCCGCGCCGTCTTAGGTCTTCATACTCTTCATATACTTACCTACCGTAGTGTAAAGCATTTTGGTAGGGCATTTCCCTCGCACCCCGGCTGATCCAGGGCCATCGCCAAAATGGCTCTCTCCGATATGGGAACCACGGTGTTCCTATTTCACCTCGAATCCTAAAAGCCAAATAGAAATTCGTGATTGTCTAGCCATTTTCGGTAGCATGTAAATCTAGTATTAGATCTGCTACTAGAAATCATTGGTTAGTATACGTAACTAATATTTAATCACGAAAAATGAAATCATATCACCTTCAATAATATAAAATCTGCAATCAAATGTATAATGAACTAGCATTGCACTTAACTCTGCCCACGTGGAATATTGAAAGTAATCAGTAAGTTTTCTAAAATTGACAAATTTCATGAGCATTTCTTAAAAAAAAGAAAAGTTGAAACAAAGTCGGTACAGGCAGTTTCAAACTATTAGGTATCGGTTTCAAACTCCGATTAAAAAGTCCGACTAGTCTTAACTACAGAACTTCCATATCATCAATTGGTTGTGGAAGTCAGGATCGAAGTTTCGTCGCATCACAGTTAAACTAGAAAGTTGACCCCAACTGAGTTGGGAAAAGGTTCAGAGAATG
Source organism: Eilema depressum (assembly GCA_914767945.1). Lineage (NCBI taxonomy): Eukaryota > Metazoa > Arthropoda > Insecta > Lepidoptera > Erebidae > Eilema > Eilema depressum. Next base: position 14,092,867 of record OU612026.1, read on the forward strand.
ACGAGTACTTTAATCACTCCCCATACCCGGGGGCGAGTTGGGGACTCCGTGGTCTCCACACCGGAAGAGGGCCAGATCGAGAGATATGGCCCTGGGTCGGCCGGGGTGCGAGGGATATGGCTATGACAATCTCACCTCCGGCAGCTGGCGGCCCACAGAAGGCGTGCGTTTTAGTCGGTTCGAGTCCGACATAACCTCCTCCTCCGGCCCCGGCGGGGGAGGTATCCGTGGGGATTTTTCGCACGATAAAAAAAAAAGTACTTTAAATCAAACTCATGCTTCAATTATTTTTTTTATACCACTAAGGTGGCACACGGCCCACCTGATGGGAAGTGGTTACCGTGGCTTATGGACGTATGCACACCAGGGGCGTCACACTCGCGCTGCCGACCCCGAAGAAACCTTCTAATGCCCTTCTTGAAGATACGGCGTATTGATACAAATTATATTCCGCATCCCTAAGCCAGGAGTCGTTCCATATCAAAACTAAATCAACTAATTAACAAGCTATTCTAATTGGGTCTTTAAAAGGGCTAGTCACGATTTTCGTTTTCTCAATTTACCCCTTTTTCGATTACCGCTGAACTTTTTGCCTTATTTTGATTTTGCAATTGCCCTGGAAAACTTTAGCCCCCTAAAGTTCGCGAGTAACCCTTTCAAAATGACAGAAACAAAAGTAGGAAAAAAAAACAAAGACATTAAAAGAACTAGACCATTAGTTGTCTGTTTATTAAATAGACTTATCATAATAATATCTGATATCACTTGCAGAGAAGTCTTATGACAAACACGAGTAGGTATAGTCCACGCTGCTGACCGCGATAAATGATTCACTTAAGTGACATAATCTCTAGGTCATAATATACTGCATCCGTGATCGGTAATGATTACCTAACTTGTCTTAAAAATCATTGAGAATAACGTACAGCTTCATGAATTTGTACTTTTGGCGATACTACATGTGCTCAACGCCATCTAGCGCAATGAAGCTGGACTAATACAGAACTACCGATCCTGAATCGCGTAATTGAAGTTCACGCATTAGATAACCACTTCCGTTGCCTCATGCATGCCTCGCATGCGGGCGCTCGCACGTCGTGCAAATCGTATTGATTTTGAACAATTTATCTGCATGAAATTAGCTCAGTATTATTTGCATGGAGCAGCAACAGCAGGAACAACCAGCAGCAGCAATAGCATTCCAATATTTTCTTAAGATTTCGAGATTATTATTGTAATTTAGCTGCATTCAATCAATACCTATAGGTTTAAAAAAATTACCTACAATGAAAATATAACAGAACACGACATATCTGAATAATATCGTTTTTAGTTTATCTACAAAATATGACATATTGTTCTGCTGTTTCATTTTGACTGAAGTTTACATTTTAGTACCTATAACAACAGCCTATGTTTATTTATTCAGCCTTTTTTTGGTTGCTCGCCATATGATGAAGCACGTGTGTGAATTTTCCGACTTTTGTTCTAGACGATTGCCGACATTTAACGCCTTTTCATATTCCGTAGTGGTTACATACCACACAATGCCTACTTGCAATGCAACGTCGCATCGCAAGACCGACGTTGCACCTTGATACGAAATTCTCACGAATGTCGTAAAAGCCGACGCAAGTATTGCAGAAGAGCTCATACAGCGTGAAGTACTGACAAACATACACACTCACTCATTCACAAGTAACTATGTTTGCATTTGAAATACCTACTTACTAACGTCTGTGTACCGTGGTTTTACTCGCGGATAAGTAGTCTTATAGATGATATTATGAGCTGGTATAAGTTATGTCTATTTGCAACATCACTGAAATTCAGCCCACGGTTTCAACGTGATTAAATAACAAATACACTGCATTTTTAACCGACTTCAAAAAAGGAGGAGGTTCTCAATTCGGATGTTTATATTTTAATATTTAGAATTGTAAAAAACAAAATTTCGGTAAGTACCAAATTATTTAAAAACAACTTAAAAGACACATTATGTACGTTTTAATATAATATTGACGAAATTTTAAGTTAGACATTTTAATATTGACGTCAATTATTTAATTGTAATTATTGAACCAATTGATCGATGATTGAACCAAAAAATAATATATTATTTGTACTAAAATTTAACAATAATAATGTAAACATCGCTTTTGTACAATATTCAACAATAAATAACTTGAAAATATAAAGTAGATTAATAGAATGAGCATAAAAAATCTGTATTACTTTTTTTAGTTTTAATTACAGTTATAAAAAGTAATAATGCGTCGTGTCGTATTCATGAATGTACAGTACAATGTATTTAATGTTACACACCACATAGCTATTTGAACGCATGAATGCACTTATGACACTATGCGTGTAACATGTAAACAGGCCAATATACAAGTTAATGTGCGTTAAAGGTTGAGTCACACTGACCCCGTAGCGCATGTAATGTGCACTATGCTAACATTTGCATTACAAAGTGGTTATCAGCGAAATAACTATTAACAATGTGCACTTACACACTAGTCTCTTAGGAACAGACTGTAGGGTGACGAGTGGCCTTGCCGTGTAGGATAGAGTGACAATAAGACTTGGGTATGCAGATTAAATATAAGAAAATTGTAGTTGATGGTTGCTGTTTTTATCTTGTTTAGAACACGAACACCTCAACATTCATCATTGTCCTTGCGTTAGTCCTGTAGGCCCTTTCGGTCTCTTAGGTCCAGTTCCTATGTACGTCTAGCACATGCTGTGCTGTAAGAACATTTCGAATGATCGAACGAACTCGACAGTTGAATCCGCGGTGATTTTTCCATTCTGCATGCTGTAAAATTGGTGTCGTCACGTTGTCGAGCATGAGTGTGATGTATGTTTATGTGCTCGATAACGTGACATCACCAAACAACATGCGATATTAAAATATCACCACGGATTCAGCTTTCGAGTTCGTTCAATCGTTCGAAATGTTCTTACAGCATGTGTCTACAGGTCGCATACGAGGACTTCACTTCGGAGGCCGGAGTCCGCTTTCTATCTTTTACTCCTCATTGAAGTACTAAGCTAATGATTCTTAGTCAGCTGTCTTCAGTCAGAAGTCAAGAAGGTCGTGTAATAAACGCAGGTGTCAAATACAATATCTGTAGTTCAACTAGCCAAGTTGCTGACCAAAACGTTTGACCAGTTGGCTGAACGTCATTGGGTGATAAATTAATTGGACTGATTGATAAATTACTTCGTTATATCTGTGCTACTCGCAAATAACGGACCATTCCTACTAAGAAATACTGTGAACCTGCTTATTTTTATTATTTATGCGAAGCACATTATCAGCTATTGATTCTGTGCCTGTATCAAGCTTACCATTTGCAGAAACTTACCAACATGATTAATTTGTAGGTGCGTGGGATGGGAGCTCCCGTTATAACTGACTTCGAATTTATACAAAACTTCTAATCTATCAGTTACTTGCTAAACTAAGTGCTGCCCACATCTGTGTCTGAGCATACAATATAAAAACTAGGACACCAATTTGTTGTCTACCCTCGGTGTGAAATCAGCCATAAGAAATGTTAGTAAAATCTTACTTTGTACTACGTATAAGGTTATGGCTAATGATGATGTCTTTCTTTATATTCGGTGCTTAATCCAAATCTTTTAGCTTTTTCTCATTAGGTAGAGGTCACACCTTTTCACTTGTTAGAGTCTTGACATACATTTTACTTTCATGAGCGTTTGTACCTACATGATCACCGGTATTTAATGGATTGAAAGACTTTCAACTAGGAGGAAAGAAAGAATGACCAGAATTTCACTTTTACATAATATAAAAATGTTAATTTGATTTTCATCAAAAACTCACTTTATTCCCGGGGGGAAACAGGGTCAGGGCCGTAAGAGATTCTGATGTTTAGATGTGTTGGGTAATGATGACCTAAACTGTTGAACAGATTTGGATGAAAACTAGCACATAGATAAACCATTTGCTGGATATTATATTACTCGTAGGATGCATACTTAGTTTATCATCCCTGGATTATCGCTATTTTAAATTATGTTCTATTAGGAATTAAATAAAATGATAGATCAATTTTTCTACCAAGAAGCGAATCCCGTTGTCACTGGCATGAAGGAATTTAATTCTTACAAATTGTTTTATAGTTACAATTGGATTTGAAAGCGCATTTTTGTGATTAATAGAATTATAAGCAGTTACAATATAATATCGAACACTACAACTTCGAGTTTTGCTGCCTAGGCCTAGGAAGCCTAAGAAGCATAAACGCTTTAGAGTTGAAAATGTTGAATATTAGTTTATTACAAATATTGTGGAAATTGAGTATCCTTGTAAATTGCGGCAATATCTAGGAAGGAAGGAAAGAGGTGAAACGGTCAATATAATTTATCCTTATTATGCAAAGAGGTCAAGTTTATTTCCTTATTATTCTCCAACAGCGTAGAGTCTGCCATGTCTAGGGTAACTCATCATATCCTCATCATAGCGTTTTCCTAATTGCATTCTCATGAATATTGACTAACGAAAGTAATAAGGCTAGAGTAAATGGATAACCAAACAAAATAATAAGGCTAGGGGAAAGAATAATTAAACAGTTAATAAGGCTGTATAGTGAATGGATAATCAAACAAATTAATACTTAAGGCTAGAGTGAAAGGATAATCTAGTAGGTAATGGTAACTATCAAGGACGTGTTAGGGAAAGTCTAATTGATTATATTATTGCTGAATGTAGATTTTTAATGGGTTCCGTAACAAGTACGTACAAAGACTCTAGATGTCCCTGCCCCTCTAGACAAGTGGCAACTCGTTGCTCGGCGTATGATGGAATAGAATGCCAAATGTATGGAATTTGACGTATATGACAGGCGTCAACGAATGTCAAAAACGTCAAATCCTATACATTGGTCATTCTATTCCATCATACGCCGAGCAACGAATTGCCACTTGTCTAGGGGGACTGTACTCGTCTGTCCACTGTCTTTCCGTCCGTTAATAGGATGTATCTCGTGAACTGTGATAGCTAGACAGTTGAAATTTTCACTGTTCTGTTGCTGCTATGCCAATAAAAACTGAAATAAAAACAGGATAAAGCACTATTCAGGCGAATTTATCGTACGGGACTCTTCGTACGCGAATCCGACTCGCACTTGGTCGATTTTTATCGGGTCATTTCGTAACGTCCATGTATGACCGTATCCTCAGCTAAGATATATTTCTTGCTCTATAAGCCGTCTATAATTATAAAAACTTCAACATACGAAGATGGGTCTCGGGTATTAATTACATTCATCACAATCATCACCATCATCATCATCATCATTGTATTATTTTTTTAATCGAGAGCATTTAATTTAAACACGAACTTCTGCAACTTTCGCGTAATGTACGAGCATACCTACATATTATATAAACGTTGTTTGCAAGGATTTTAATAGCTTGTGTTGGTGAAATTATTGCTTTTTTATTATTATGTACATTTGAGGTAATTAGGTAGTACCTCACATGTAGACATACTCGTCTACATAATATACTTTTCTATTGTATAAGTAACATTTTTATTTGTAACAAAATACCTACAATAACACAATACTGAAAACAGGTACTAAATAACATTAAAAACTATAACTAAAAAACTGAAACCAAATAAAAGATTTATTTACCTGCATAAACGTGAAATTATTGTACAATACATATATATAATAATACATTAATCTTAGTAAGTGTGTATAAAAAAAGTTTCTTAATCAGTGCCGCTATTATGAGGCACGATACCCTTTTTTGTCTATACGATTCTGTTTAACGGACGATTCAAATTAATAGACTCAAAAACAGCTCTAAACATAGCACATCATTTATAAGGCAATGTCAATCAACGAACCATTAATTTGCTATGGCTCAAATAGGAATAGACTAATTTATTAATAGCAGTAAGTCTATACATAGCTTTATTGAAATAATAAAAAGCCATGACCACGATTTTTGAAAACTGACCTACAGACTTGTTACACAATTATTCTAAAAACAGACAAACAAACAAATGTTGATGACTCACTAGTCACTAGAAACTTCATGTTGTTTTGTTCAAGGTAAGAGACAGTTAATTCGTACTTTTATGTATTGTCAAGGACCTTTTAGAGAATCTATGAGTCACATTTTGTTAAAGGTAATGCATGAACAGAATCCTTGCTCAAAATATCGTTGCCTAACTTCGTTATACAAAATATCCAGTTCTTTTTTAGTTAAGAGATATTTCTCTATTTTATAAGACGAATAATTGTGGAAATTTAGACATACGAAGACGGGCCTCGAATATAAATACGTTCATCTTCGTTATATCATTGATTTATGCTTGTTTCAAAATGACCAGAAAACGTAATGTCAAAAAAAGGTTAAACACTCAGGCATTATTATTGGGGATTGCACCCGGGATTTCTCGGATTTTACCCAGTACCGGGACTGACAGCAATTCCCGAGAGTAAAGCATTTCCTTTCCATCCCAGCAATACCCATTTAATTTATGTGAGTGGTACCGAATAAAAAAAAAAAACTGGGGACTTCGGTCGGGACTGGCATATTGCAAGCCCTAATTATTGTGTAAATTTTCTTGTCCAAAATATCGGCAACATTTCAATGGCCATAATCAAAGACGTATCTAATTCAAACACAGTATCAAATATACAAATTTCCCTTGATATTATGTTACATACACTATAAACAATACCAATCACAGAATCGGGCAATTAAATTGCAAAACTCATACGTTATTGCACCACACAAACCTCAAAATCTGAAAATACGTGACTCGTGAACCTTCTGCGATGCATGCCTAACATCTAATGTACAAACAAAGCAATTTATCTTAATTATTTATCCAACCGTAGATGCAATTACGTACGTAAATCATGCACAGTTAGACTCACTCTAATATTTCTTTTGATTTTATAAAACAGCTGTTTGTTTTAGGGAAGCCAGGCTGAAAACCTACGAATCCGCAGATTGAGCAAATCACGAGCTAACTTGGTGCCCTTTGCTATAATCAGTTTGCCCGCTTTGTCTCTTTTGTCAGTTTTTGATCTAAAACCATCGCAGGGAGTTCATTCCACAGCTTGAGTGTTTCATACCGCACAGTGCGCACCGTTTCCGGACGCAATGTGTGAGGATGAATTCCCTGCCTGTGGCGAGAGGTGCGATGATAGAATGTAGCTGTAGGCATCGTTTCAAACATCTGACATGTCGTCTTGGCAGATAATACTACTATACCACAGTCTAACGAACACTTTCATTTCTACTATGCCTATACGATTATGAAGATTTTAATAAGATAGTGAAAACATAACTTTTTGCACGGAAGCTTACAACAAGCTTAGGTATATCACTGTACAATTATAAATTGTGTAATATGTAATTATGATATAAACAACGTAATCACGATACTAATGAAACTCATCACTTTCTACTCATATATTTTATTAAGGACAGTAATTAGAGAGTTATGAAATGAAAATATTTAATTATAAATCGAAAGGGAAATGTTAGTAATCAAGTTATATGGACTCCTCGCTACTAATAAAATATATAAGCCCATTAATATACCAATTCTGTGAGAATTTTCTTGTTCATCTTGGGCAATGTTACATTGCCCGCGCAACATTGGCAATGTTGGATGTTTGTAGGCTTTCTTTCGGGGTTGGGGAGTTAAATGGTAATCGATCCCGCAAAACCAAAGATAACCCAAATCAAGGGGAACTGTAGGATAACAGATCCCAACCTTAATGCTGGGATCCGCTGTACAAACCTTAGGTGCAATTGGAAATAATATAAATGTGCGGACAATGTTATTTAAACAATTATTTTTCACACTATCTGATTATCATAAAATTGCTACGTAACAATTTCAACGGGGTTCGAATTCAGGACAACACGATTCCACGCATAATAATGCTGCATAATCAACAAATCAGACATCTAACATACTCTAATGATTTATTGTAAGACAATCAATGCGTACATTGCTCCTTTATAATGAGGCCGATCGTGAGACACACCTCTGAAAATATACAAATTGGTGGTTCAAAGTTCGATGTCCAGTGAAGCACGATCGGTATGAGATACGATATAATATAAATAAATTAATGAACGCGTAACATACTGTTCAATGGAGCAATATTGGACACGATTACACAATAAATCCGAGCAATCAACTGTAGTTTTTTTTTGTATTTGTGTGCTAGTAAGGGTAGAGTGGGTATTTCTACGAATCAATTAATCCATTAGCCTATCGCAGTCCATTGCTGTACATAGACTAGAGTGGAGACTGCGAGAAGGTAAACGGGAAGTAGGACGCTCCATAGCCATATGGACTGACGACCAGAAAAAGGTGGCTGAGGTCGACTGGATGCAGAAGGCGGAGAATCGGGAGCAATGAATGGTGCATATTGGCACAGAGTCAGGTCCTCTTCGAATATATATACATATAATATATTGTAGAAGATTCTTCACAACGCTATCTAGACCCAAAGTAAAGCATAGCTTAACTGGCTTGTGTTAAGGGTTCTAGAATTCGGATAAACATACTTAGATACTTTTTTTTTCGTAAATACATACATATTATACATAGAAACACCCAGACCAATGCAAATATTCATATTTCATGCACACAAATATTTGCACTGAGCGGGGATCGAACCCGCGCCTCCTGCGTAGCGGCCGCGTTCACTACCGCTACGCCACAGAGGCAGTCAATCTAATATATAAAATTCTTCTGTCACGGGGTGCGTAATCGAACTCCTCCGAAACGGCTTGACCGATTTTGATGAAATTTTTTGTGCTTATCCGGTATCTATGAGAATCGGCCAACATCTATTTTTCATCCCCCTAAGTGATAAGGGTGCAGCGGGAACGGGATTTGAATACCACGCGGGCCGAAAATATGGCGGTACGAAGTTCGCCGGGGCAGCTAGTAATAATATAAGAATAATAGTACTGAATTTTTAGACATTCTAAACAGCGCTATCAAGACCCAAAATATATGTTTATTATGGGCTCCAGAGTGCGGAGAAACGTAGAAACACCCAGACCAATGCAAATACATATACACACATATTCATGCGAACTAATAGGTACATACTCTGATATTAGACCTCTGCCTACCCCTTCGAGGATTTCCAGGTGCGAGTATATGTATGTCTGCAATGCAAACAAAATACAATGAATGCTTACAAGCAATATAATCTTACCTATATAATATTATACAAGGAAACGTACAGACAAATGCCAGTGATATATTCATGCATACAAAATATTTGTACTGAGCGGGTATGAAATCTGCTATCCCTGACGTAGCAGTTAAACACTACCGCTACACCACACAGGTCTTCAAATGTCAATAAGCAAGTAAGTACTTAAGACAAACATTTGGAGTCAACATATGACGCACAGGGAATTCTCTACTCACTGCTCATCACGTCAGCAAGACCTTATAAGGAAAATAGGGAATGAGGAAAGATGATCAACAAAATAAGTGGCCCAATAAGAATTTAAAATAAAATGTGGTCACTGGCCAATAGTCTACAAGGTCCGACGTGGTAGGAAAATCACATGTTGCTAACACATTACATACACAAGAAGATAAATTCACTGCATCCATGACGTAGAAGCTAAAAGAGTGAGTGCTCCGTCCCTTTACTTCGGCGAAAAAAATTGCAACGGAGACTCGATTTTAGGACTATTCGGATTGACAAACACAGCAATATAACAACTCGTTCATTACCTATGCATTAATATTCGCCCTATTTTCGTTTCCTCCCGAAAGTTCGGGTTTAAAATAGCGCTTTATCACGCTATTAAAAGCAAAAAAAATCGGGGGGGGAATCGCGACAAACCCCATTGTGCGTGCCGTTATGGGGTACCTCCGTTGAAGTTTTCGACAAGCTATACCCTGGAAATCTTCAAGTCTCGAGGAACCTATTTAGTTCCTTCTAGATAAACATATTTCATTGTAGAACACATCATCACCAGCATTACCAGCAAGTGAGATATAGGTCAAGTGAGCCTATCAATAATATATTTTATTATAAAAATAAAGGATAATTTTATAATTCATTGCTTCTAATGATATATCCGAATTTAAATTCATTTAATTTAAATGAAAATAAACAAGCAGCGAGGAGCCGGGAGTGCAGGATGACAGGAATACGTGTGATGGTAAAGAATTTCAAGACAGGGTTACGGAAACAATGTCTTAATTTTATTGTAACCAATTAAAAAAATTCTACGCCAGAGTACACACTTTGTATGTAGCTTGTAATTGGATTCTAGAATGCGGATAAACCTACTTAAATACACTTTCTTTTGTAAATACATACGTACGCCTAGAAATACACAGACTAATGCAAATTAATAGATTAAATAATTCATTAATGCAATTTTTTTATACTGAGCGGCAATCGAACCCACGACCTAAAAAAATATAAAAGTTCAACATACTACCGCACCGCGTCACGGAGATCATCAATTAATTATTTACTTTGTTAAGAAGACTTTGTTGAACATCACTGTTATTAATAGTATGGGAATAGTAAAATCTATAATGAAGTGATTACAGAAGTGTAATGCATGGGAAATTAATTGTTATCCTGGGAAATTATGAAGCGTATGAATTCATACACTGTTATGTAACATAACCATAAAGAGGTAAAGTTTGTGAGTTTATGAGGTTTTTGGGGATAATTTCTGGATCTAATGAATTTACTTTTATGAAGTTTGGTACACAGAGAGACTAGAGCTTTGAAAAAGACACAGGCTATATTGGGTTGCGATAACCAACAGGTTGCTGTAGCTGTTGAGCTAGTGCCTTCTTAAATAAAATTACCGAATTAATTGTCAAGCAATTTCATTACTCACAGGCAATAAATAAGATTGTGTTACACCACAAAGTACAATACGTTCAATCCAAGTGGAATGTGTTGTTGACTTCGATAGATGGCGCTGTGGCGGTTGGCTGCATCCCTGCATCGCGCTAACAAGATTCTCCGCAATCAAATGACTGCCTGAGTAATTTAATTTGTTTTATATCGGATAGTATTAAATTGAATTTCTGCGATTTCGTCTCCGCTTCCACTTCACGCTTTTTCTACGTGGGACTGTGATTGTGACTGATCTGATTGTAAGCTTACACTCGCACTCCCCTGCGATACACATTTGTATTAGTTAGGCCTTCTATGAAATACGCTTGGTTCTTACGATTATGACGTATCTACATTTTCTCTCCGTGCCTGATTCCGTCTCCTGTACAATGGTTACATCCAGATTCCCTTCTTATAAATTGTAATAAAATTGCAATAAAACACCAACAATATTCATCATTATATAACCATTATTAGGTATTCATAAAAAAATATCTGTGTAACGATCCTTTTAATGATTTCCGTCCAATGATGAGAAGATCTGTGACCTAAAGGTTCTTTAATTTGAATATAATTTCTGTTTATACCTATTAATTACGTGAATAAGGACCAGAGTTGTGTATAGGTAATCTTATCATTTCTCATACTATTCGAGTTTCGACTAGGTATTAACGAACGATTCAAACACATAAATTATTAGTGATTTCACTTTTAACTTCAAAGTTAATAAAATATCGAGAAGATTAATATTACGTAATAGTATTACTGTGAAAAAAATATACTTGTAAGTAGTTACACAAAACTCCCTAGGATAAGTGACAATTTATACATACATACATACATACAGTCACGCCTCTCTCCCAGTGGGGTAGGCAGCAACAACTGTTTTCCACTTGCTACGATCCTGGCATACATCTTTCGCTTCTTCTACTTTCATAATTGTTTTCATACATGCTGGCCGGTTTCGGGTACTTTTGACATGTCCTTTTTAGGGTTCCGTAGCCAAATGGCAAAAAAACGGAACCCTTATAGATTCGTCATGTCTGTCCGTCCGTCTGTCTGTCTGTCTGTCCGTCCGTATGTCACAGCCACTTTTCTCCGAAACTATAAGGCCTATACTGTTGAAACTTGGTAAGAAGATGTATTCTGTGAACCGCATTAAGAATTTTACAGAAGAATAAAAAAAAGCATTAAATTTTGGGGGTCCTCATACTTAGAACTGAAACTCAAAAATTTTTTTTTCATCAAACCCATACGTACCCGTATCTATAGATGTAGGTCTTTAAAAATGCTCTTGAGGTTTCTAACATATTTTTTTACTAAACTGAATAGTTTGCGCGAGAGACACTTCCAAAGTGGAAAAATGTGTGTCGCCCCCCCCCCCCCCCTCCTCTAACTTCTAAAATAAGAGAATGATAAATCTAAAAAGAATATATGATGTAAAATGCCATGCAAACTACCACTAAAAATTGGTTCGAACAAGATCCAGTCAGTAGTTTTTTTTAATACGTCATAAACGGCAATTTTCGCCTTTGCTACTACAGAACCCTTCATGGGCGAGTCCGACTCGCACTTGGCCTTCAATCTGTCTGACATACGTATGTCTAGGTCGACCTCTACCGGGTTGCCCATTCACCCTCGCTTCATAAATCTGTTTCGTCAGTCTTCTTTTAATTTGGTCGGCGTTGGTCGGCGTATTGTAGAATAGATAGAAAGAATGTATGGGATTTGACGTAGGTACTGGGTGGCGCAAAAGTACTGGCACTAAAGAAAATACCTTTATTTTTTTTATATGACATTTTCTGTCATTCTGTTGTTGAAAATTGTGTAGTGAACAAATGTAAAATACACTGAAAATAAACATGGACCGTTTTACTCCCCAAGAACGTGGAATAATTGTGTCAATGCTCTTACGGAATAATTCATCAGTGATAAGAACACAACGTGAATTTCGTCGACGATTTCCCCACCGTCCGGCACCGATTGGTCGCACAATTCGACGCTTTGCCACACGCCTTGAAGCAACTGGCTCAACATTGGATAGACCTAAGTCTGGGAGACCAAGAACAGGCCGTTCAGCTGAAAATATCGATGCTGTGCGCGAAGATGTGGAAGAGTGTCCAGAAACATCAACGAGGCGACGTGCCACGCAATTGGGCATTTCCAGACGGACCCTGCAGCGTATTTTGGTGAAAGACTTAAAGATGTTCCCGTATAAAACTCAAATGACTCATCAGCTGCTGCCTGCTGACCACCGAGCTCGTCTAGATTACTGCCAGCGCGTCATAAACCTCAACCTTGAAGAGGATGATTTTCCTTCAAAATTGGTTATGAGTGACGAAGCGCATTTCCATCTCTCAGGGCATGTCAATAAGCAGAATACTCGGTTCTGGGGCACTGATAATCCGCGCATTATTCAAGAAACACCTCTACACCCACTAAAAGTTACTGTATGGTGTGGCATCTGTGTTGACAGAGTGATCGGACCCTATTTTTTCGAAGACGCTGGAGGCAATGCGATAACTGTCACTGGAGAACGCTACAGAACCATGTTACGTGAGTTTTTGATACCCAGTTTGGACGAATTGGGGCTGGAGCACATCTGGTTTCAACAAGACGGCGCTACGGCACACACAGCGCGCGACACTATGGACTTAGTGAGGGACGCTTTTCCAGGCCGAGTTATCTCTCGTTTTGGCGATTTGCCTTGGCCTGCAAGATCACCCGATCTGACCAGTCCAGACTTCTTTCTTTGGGGTTTTTTGAAATCTCGGGTGTATGTGAACAAGCCACAGACTCTCGCAGCTCTAAAAGAAAACATTCGTCAAGAAATAACGAACATATCGCAGGAAGTGTTACGGCAAGTTATGCAAAATGTCATAAATAGGGCTCAAATGTGTATCAACTCTGGAGGTCACCATTTAAAAGACATCATCTTTAAATCCTAATGGTACGAAATTTAATGGTACAAATATACATTTAAAAAAACCTAAATCTAGTTTTCTAATTTAGAAAAAATGTTATAGCCGAACCAAATAGGGTCTTTACTTTTGCGCCACCCAGTATATGATGGTCGTCAACGTATGTCATAAACGTCAAAATACGCGTCTTATACGTCAAATCCCATACATTCCCATACAAAGAAATTTCATCAAAAGTTCAGTCTTTTGGCGTGAAAGCGTAATAGACAGACAGAGTTACTTTCGCATTTATACCATTAGTATGGATTCAAATTCAAATTCAGAACATGACAAGTTAAGTCCGATTTTACAACAGCAATTTCTCAGTACTGATAGACATGTAGTAGGTACTATATATAAACACAAACCTATATCAGTTTATTGCAGCTATAAATTCCATTGACTTCAATGCATTATCATATAATTAAATCGGTATTATACAAATAGGGAGACGTGTTGCCATGACCCCTGTACACAATATAGTAAATGCAATAGGCAATAATGACCTAATCTCTTGGTTATGTGATGGTATGTTCAATTGTGTGGTAAAAAATGTCTAATGAATTCTTGTAGTTCTAAATTATACAATAATGATTTTGATTATTGCTTGTATGATATAACTAGCTGTTGCCCGCGGCTTCGCCCGCGTGGATGTCGGTTATCGCTTAGTGTTTATATAGCCTGCATCTCAAAATCCTTTCTTAGGGGATGCCTACGTCATAGTAGCTTTATGCATGCAAAGTCTCAGCCCGATCGGTTTAAAATTGACAAAGTTTCAAACAAATTTTCATCCCCTATTTTATCCCCTTGGGGGTAGAATTAATCAAAATCCTTTCTTAGCGGATGCCTACGTCATAACATCTACCTGCATGCCAAATTTCAGCCCGATCCGTCCAGTGGTTTGGGCTGTGCGTTGATAGATCACTATGTCAGTCAGTCAGTCAGTCAGTCACCTTTGAGTTATATATATTTAGATGATTGGTTTTTATGAGACTCCACCAAGATCTTTGGACCCTAAATTAACCCAACATAGATTCTGGCGTTCGACTGCTGCGAAAGAGTGCAGGTTTGATTCCCGTTCAATATTTGTATGCATGAATATGAACTTATTGGTCTGAGTGCTTCTATATAAATAAATAAATAAATATTCTACAACATTCTACACAACGCTATCTAGACCCATGGTAAGCTTAATTAGCTTGTGTTATGGAATCTAGAATGCGGATATACATACTTGAGATACTTTTTTTTTGTAAATACATACATATTATACATAGAAACACCCAGACCAATGCAAATATTTATATTCATGCATACAAATATTGGCACTGAGCGGGGATCGAACCCGCGCCTCCTGCGTAGCAGCCGCGTTCACTACCGCTACGCCACAGTGGCAGTCGAAGTATATAAAGGTTTTTTTTACATCAAACGAGCGAATGCTCATTATATTTCCTCTACGTCATATTCTATCAGTGTGAACAGTGACAGAACATTCGTTCGTTGTTCTTGTAAACTCTAAATATAAGGTTTCATTTACACTATAATATTAAGAACTAGCTTTTGCCCGCGGCTCCGCCCGCGTGGATGTCGGTTATCGCGACCAAACATAGCCTATGTCCTTTCTCAAGGTTTAAACTACCCCTATACCAAATTTCATCAAAATCGGTTCAGCGGTTTAGGCATGAAAGCGTAACAGACAGACAGACAGACAGACAGACAGACAGACAGACTGACAGTTACTTTCGCATTTATAATATTAGTATGGAGTATGGATGAATGGTCTTGTTCTAGCTCTAGCTTTATGTTCGTTTAGTCTAAATCCATCCTAATATGTTGCATGCATATAAGATTTAAAAAAAAACAACATAATATATGTATCCTAGAACGTTTACCCGCATTCTAGATCCCATAAAATAACTTATTTAAGGCATGCTAGTATTTAGTTTGAATCTATAATACGATACCACTGTGTAGAAACTGTAGAATGTCGTAGAATAAAAAATCACTGACCTCATTCTAATTTTCTTCTCTTACGCATTCCATGTTCCACTACTATTTTTAAATAAATTCAAAAATCATCAGTATTAGTTTGAAAAATAAACAATGCATGGCATACGTGCAAACACTCAGAGTTAGGGTTATCTCGGGGTCACAGCTTCGCTATAATTAGCCCAGCCTCTCTCAGCTGCACCCATTCATTGAGATATTGCAGCACAATACAATTACAGTGTTACAATGTCTGTATTAAAAGCTAATTAAGATTTCTTGTATCTTTAAGAAAGAGATTATTGTATAATATCTGCGGCTATGAAGAAATGGGTTATTTTTTTGCTTTCTTTGTAGCAAATTGCACTGTGCCTGAACTCATAATGGACTCTTTATATAAGTTGCAAATCTATATCTATACCTATACCTAATTATTTATATTAATAATATTGAAGTGTGTATTTGTAACATTATAAACATCTGCAATATCAACCTCCTCCTTTTTAAAAGTTGGTTAGACAGAATCGATTTTTAATGAAACGTCGTGAACAAAGCTAGCTAGTTTTTATAAGTAGGTACCTACTTATGTACAAGTAGGTAAATATTTATAGTTTTGTTGGAGTTACTAGACTGCCCACTTATGTCAAACCTTCACGTAAACATATAGGTTTACGTGAAGTCCACCACTATAGTCATTGAAGCTCGTGAAGCTTAAGTGTTGGATTCAATTTAATGTACCTATTCGTATTACGTCACATCGTACTGCAGTAACTATTTAGTAATCTGTGGTACTGCGTTTATCGCAAAGGTGTTCATAGTAGCATAAAGTTTTTACTTACATTGTAATGCACTTGTTCTTCCTTGTAACATCAAATTCTACTTAGAATTTGATGTTACAAGGAAGAACAAGTGCATTATTATTCTTGGATGATTTAGGATCAGAAGTACTTACTTCTGATCCTAAATCATCCAAGAACCAATCCCGACAATCCTAAGTTTAAACTGAAGATTGCTCTCTTTTTTAACATACCGTATTTTTATTCATTTTGTCTATATGGGTGTGACTGCCGTCTGACCCCCAATCATCAGAGGAAAGCCTACGCCAGAGACTCACACTTATTTTTTATTGGACTTTTTTCGCAAGTACATTATGCGGACGTAATGCCGTAGACTAGACATTCTTTGCCAGTCAACCAAAGGTGGTGGTGCAGTGATATATTAGTAAGTGTACATTATTGCACTCTCAATAATGTCAATCTGCAGGTGAAACGGCTTGCGATTGAGGTTGACATGGCCCCAAAGGTGCTGGGGGGGCCCTATATACACTACTTCTAGTGGTCTTCCCTAAATATTAAGCAAAAAACGTTGGACTCTACACTATTGTAGAGTCCAATGTACCTATGCTTTTCCTGCTTTGTCTTCTGCACTGAAGGCACAGAAACTCTTTGCTCTTACATGAACAGCAGCTACTCCCCTGTTACTCCCCTGGTGCTACACGTCGATAGGCCACGGCTACCACTTTCCATCATGTGGGCGTGAGCTCGTCTGCCATTTAAGTGGTAAAAAAAAAATATTGAAAAAATACTTTATTATACCTACTCAAATAAATTCGACCAGTCTACAAGTAGACAGGGTACTGACATACGGTCATCAAGGCCTTCTTACGTCATACTATGGTTAATTCATGTGTGCAGAACGCTAAGGAATGTATAGTAGATACAAGCTCCTCCACAGAATAGTCTAGGAGGCAGGGCGTTGAGTAAGACACTCGAATTCCTAACCTTTTATTGGGTAATAAATCAATCGGCTGTTTGAAATAATCTGACATGATGGTTATCATTGTAGACGTGTTTATTTTTTTTTTATGGCTACTCTTCTCTTTTAGTTATGTTTAACGATAGGCATAGACAGCCGTGGAATGTTTTCGTGGTGCTAAATTGAGATAGCAAAAAAACAATTAATTTTATTATATTATTTTTAGTGTTATTTCTTTAATGAATATTATAAAAATAACATACTTAATTATGTCGATTATCTTCCCCTGTGAAATATTTTACTTATTGACTCTTTTTATTAAAAAAAAAAAAAAATCATTTACATATTTATTTTTTCATTCAGTTTAGAACTCGATCAAATTTATAACGATGACTATTTAAAGTTCCAAAATGATTCAAAGCTTCATTTTTTAACTTGCTTGAACCAACTAGAGAAATTATCGAAAAACTAGTAAGGAGCTATCGACAATATCTTCTATGAGTTTGCTTCTAAATTTAAACCTCAGATAATACTGAATGTTTTGCTATTTAATCGTTTAATGAGTTTCTATAGATAAAGAGGTGTAGGCCCTTGAACTCAACGATGTGAGCAAATAGTAAACTATGTCAAGATGCCTACTTAATGCTCCAGAATAGAATCTAATCTTAATTTTATATAAACTATTAACTTATGACATCAATTGCATCAGATGTTTTGATTTAGACAAATGTAAACTTATAAACGCATAAAGGAGAAACGATTTTCATATAAATATGGACGTGATAGGGTACAAGAACTGAAAATTGACAATTATATTGCCTATATTTCAGTTCTGCGGTCATATATTGTCAATTTTTCTCTGGCTAGATATAGATCATCATCTTAGCTTTATTCTCGGTCTGCATATCGACCACGCCTACGCATTAGGTCGTAACGCCATTTTTTCACAAATTGAGATTTTGGTGCCATCAGAACAATATTATATCATGCTATTTTTCCATGAAGACAGAATTTTAAAAAACTCAATAAGTAAGGAGATTTTCGATCGATAATAGTTGTAACTTTTAAACACAACCGCGCATATAGTCGCATCGCAAGTTACAATCTAATGCGCTGATCAATCGATTACTCACGGGTCAAACTCAACAGAGTACCGACGTCGTATGACACGAGGGTCCAACGCATAATGTCGCAACATCCATGTTACTACTCTATGCGACAGTCTATTAGTATGTTTTGTGGTTAGTTACGACTTTAAACAATTCAAAAATATTACACTAGGGGTCGTAACTTATACTTACGACCATACGCACTGTTGTAATTTAAAATTATACAAACGTATTAGGCGTAACACAAAGTTAAGATTGTATGCTTGGTTAACTAGTAAAGATACTGCTATTTGTTTTTTAATAATTCACATAAATACTATTAAAATTTAACTTTTTCCTATATATTTTTCAATTTATTTCAATTATCATTATTTCCCTATGTTTTCGAAGTATAGGTGGCAGTTGAAGTTGAGTTTCAGATATTTGATCATGAACCAATGTAAGGAGAGCCAGTAAATAGTTCACTACAGTTTAGTTTGTTTGTCTAGCTTTAATTTAAGCAATAATTTAGTTTGTTTGTCTTATAACAGTGAATCAACGTAATTAATGCAAAAAGATTAAATGAAAATATTTGAAAAGTTTAAGAAAAGTGAATTTGAGTAAAAATGAAGCGAGTAGAGATGCATAGATTTTAAAACGACAATGTTCAATTTCTGGGCTACGATTCTTCTAAAAGTTAAATTATTAGGGTAAGTATAAAAAGTAAGATGGACTAATAGCAAAAGGATATAGATATGTATATGAAAATGTATACCATTACAACTCAGGTATAGTTCTAGGTAATGCAATTACATTTTTAATCGTACCTTTTACTTAATATACCAGTACCTGACTTAGATGTACCAATGAAGGTGTTCATCTTCAAAACGATATTACTTTACACGCTTTCAATACGGGAGAGAATAGTTCATACATTATTAATAAATGGTACTTAGGTAGGTGACCTGTATCTCTGGATTAGTGTGAGTGAACTAGACCTATTTTGATAGGTGATGAAACCAAATAGTGAGATGGAAGGTATACTAAAAGTCACTGTTCCTGGTTAAGTAATATTATTATGAGCGCAAAAATTTCACAATTTTATCTATAGATTTATGATGATGACATTTCCAAAATCAAACAGAAACTGACAATGTATTTACTTTTCATACTTATCTTATTATTGCAAGAAAGTATGATACGTTGCTTAACTATTCAAAAGGTATTGTGAGTTTCAGAACTTTGAGATCAATTTTATGTTGATTCTTTTCTTAATTACACAAGCTACATTTATTTTAATGATTTATTAAGTAGGTATTTGTCAACGTTAATCAGGGCCATTAGTTCTGTCCTTCTACATGGTTAAGAAACATAGCCGCTGCTGGTGTGTTATAACCAGGAGGTGCGTATCACGGAGATAAAAATGCTGCGTTGGTGCACGGCGTCACGCATAAAGATCGCGGGAGAGACTCCTGCATCCGCGGCAGTCTTCCTAACCCTAGTCTATTTTGCTGGTACGATCACATTTGCGACTACCGCCAAGGAACGGGTGAACCAAATATATCTGGCCATGGTACCCCCGCCGGGTCTTGGTAAGAGGAGCAGACCCAAAATGAGCTAGCTAGATGTCGTCGGGGGTGAGGCATACCCGTGCGTAGTGAAGAAGTAAGTTTATTTCTCAAAGTATATTAAAGTATTTACTATGATGTAAGTATTAATACCTTCCAGCTTATTGATTATGTTGTCATGGTTTCCATCTAGTTATCTTTCATAATGCATCTACTTTGTTATTCTCTGCACGACCTATAAGGTTGATTGGTAGAGAATGCCTATGGGATTAGGTCCGCCTATGTAAATGTGTGCATGAATAAATAAAAAAAAATAGAATAGTGCAATACCATTACATCTTTTTGACGTCAATTAAACACCTAAACGCAAGTACGGTAACCCAGTAAATTAGCCCGTGCGCACGTTTGTATGAATGATTCGGTCGAAAGTGAAATTACACTAGATTCATCTGAATAATTTTGTTACACACCTATTTTGATTGCTCTTAGGTAACTTTTAAAATAGTTTATGCAAATAACTTACTATTTTTCTATATTTTTAACAATTAGTTTACTAAGGTTAATATAGTATTATAATCCATATATTTAAATTTCATGATTTGTTCCAAGTCGTGTCCAAAATATTAGAGCTATCGACACTCTTCTAATGTAACTCACAATATGTATTTTTTTATTTGCGTTTGGTTTTTTAAACCAAACGCAAATAAAAATTTACATATTGTGAGTTGAAAGGAAGTTGATCTCATATCATAATTATTACTTTATTAACATTTATTATTAATTATTCTTTATTTTGCAAGCAAATTGTCAAAGAGAAGTGCCGTAAATCTCATGTTATGTATCAATAAAAACATATATTACAGAGATGTTTGAAGAGAGCAAGCATTGTATAAGTTTGAATTTATGTAAGCTGATTTGAACAAGCATTTTTTCAGTTTTTGTTTTGTAACATGCTCTGATACGACTGTCTTCCTTAGACGTATTCGGGTATGCCACGTAAAACAATACGCCGTATACCGTCTTATCTAAAACATACGACCTTATTCGTGTTGTCTAAGTGGGTCTGAACAGTGGCATATGGTTGTAACAATAACATACGACCTATGTGCCACTAGTATAAGGTCGTAATTCACTAAATAAGGCTATATTTACGTAAATATGGCTTTTATTAAATTCATACTTCGGCATAATATTACTACACTAATTACTCATAACATTACACAAAAACATAGGCAAAAACGATTTCAAAAAGCAAATTAAACAAGAAAGTTTCTTAAAACGGCTCTCCTGAAAAATCTGCTTTTTAGCGTTTCGACCTTATGCGTAGGTGTGGTCGATATAAAGATTCGCCCTCAGAACCCAGTATCCGCTTACTCCTGTCACTCCCTCTATTTCAATTGTAGGGTTATTATGGAAGCTCTGCCGTCTGATCTACCAACCACCTGAGAAAAGCCTGCGTCAAAACCTCGTCCGCCTGTCAGCAGGTGCACCTGTTATTTTGGGCCCCAAAGATTTTAGTAACTAATTTGACTGCGATCTCCTGGACTAGCCTACCGTGTCGCCCATATTATTGCCGTATTGACAGTCCGGTGTCGTGCGGTATTTGCTATCATCTCGACGATTGTTTATTACGATCATATAATACATGTGTATGCTACAACTAAGGTTGCTACTTCAAGATTTGTAAATTGCTGTGCGATAATAAATTAGACTAAAATTAAGTAAACCAAAAGGATTTCTCTGGTAAAACCTGAATATTTGAAGGAAAACTAATCTGTGTGCTTTGTTTGTATTAATAGCGCACATATATGAGTAGGTATATAAGAATTTATGGTAATTTTTTGTAGGGTGTATGTGTGTTTACTCAGATAAGGAGGAATTGGCGTGCGTCGCAGCGGCCTGCCGAATCAGCTTGTCAATATGAAAAAGGTTCATTTCAAATGTATTGTTGGATGGTGGTAACCTTAGCTAAACCTAATCGTTATTCACCAGATGTATTCACAACTCCTTGCAGGAAATAAACTAGCTTATATGTGTGTATTTGTCATGTAAAATAGACATAACTTCTGTGCTAAAGAACTGATTTGATTCGCATCACACGCTCATTTATTGAGTCGTGCGTACATACACATACAGACCTAATTGTTGTTGTTATGTACAATCTCTTTTGTGTGCTAAAATTTTCTGGATTCAAAATAAGTAGGTATCTACTTATTAGACTCTTTGGGGCTACGTGGAAGAAAACCATGTGGTGTAGTGTACAATAAAGTTTTAAAATAAATAAAATAAAAATAAAATTAGATAATCTCTTTTCCGAGTAGGTCAAATGAGTTCCCTAGAACTATTTTAATATGACTGCCTCTGTGGCGTAGCGGTAGTGAACGCGGCTGCTACGCAAGAGGCGCGGGTTCGATCCCCGCTCAGTGCCAATATTTGTATGCATGAATATAAAATATTTTCATTGGTCTGGGTGTTTCTATGTATAATATGTATGTATTTACAAAAAAAAAAGTATCTAAGTATGTATATCCGCATTCTAGTTTCCATAACACAAGCTAATTAAAGCTTACCATGGGTCTAGATAGCGTTGTGTAGAATGTTGTAGAATATTTATTTATTTATTTTCTAGTACCCTTCTCTAGAGTGGGGGAAGATAGCAGCACAGCGTAGCCTAACGCTGAATAGCTTCGATATCGAGAGTACAACATCGAGCAAACTCCGCTATACACAATACGGACATCAAAGCTATTTATAGTTCTCTTTATGGAATTATAAACTACCTTTAAGAAATTATTAGTATACCTGCTGCAATTGAGAGCCTTCGATACTTCTTAACTACCACTTTGCAGTTTTTCAAAAGGTCGTTCTTTCCTCGCGAGAAACAAATCAAGATCTATTTATAAGGCTACTTTTACCACTAAACGGATCTTACCGTAGCCTCCGAATATGGTAGTTGTGGAGTCAAAGCAGATAGTCTTACCGTAGAAGCGTAAAACGACCAATGTTTAATCACTCTTGTTAATAACATGCGACACGTGTACAGTGTAATTAATATACAGTTGAATCCATAACGAATGTTTAAAATATGCAATAATTAATATGGTTATGGATCCATACTAATGATTGCATATTTTATTGAATAATTTTCCTTAAACACAGGAAATGTATCTCTGCTACCAAGAGAAGAAAAACAATGTTATTGGTTAAATATACGTACCTGTGTTAGGTGCAATAAGGTCTCGACAAAAGCAAATTATTTCATTCTGTTGAGATGGACAAAAATACCAAACTGTAAGTAAGTATCAGTTGGTAACAGGATGTATCTTTTCTGCAATAAAATTCAAAGCCGTGAATACAGTATGGTCGTAGTAGTAACTATTTATTAATCTGTGGTATGGTGCAGACCGCTTCCGACTTATCTCAATCCTTCGTCCTCGAAATTCAAAATTTTGCATTCATGATAGGACAACGCAATATGTTTAATATGGAGCTTTTTAGAGGCGGGAGGACTGCCTAGTGAAGCATTCGGAAAACCAAAGTAGTTTTCATAGGCGACACGACATTTGAAAAGTATGTATGCCTACCCATAATTGTAAAAGCTGGTGACTTCTGCGGTTCATTCATAGGTTCCTACCTCCATTTATGTCAAATATAAATTACTCAGAGGGTGAATTTCAACAAATGCCATTTTTTTTATCATATCGGTGAACTTTTTCATTTATATGTTTTTTGTATATTTTTAAGGTTTTATGTAATCTTTGTGATATCCATGTATCCCCAAATTTAATATCATCAACGTATCATTTAAGATTATGGAGAAAATTCAGTTTTAATTTTGGTTTCCACCGACATGACAAACCCGCACCGATTATTTTTTCTGTACACCGATTTGATAAGTTTATCCACCGAAATTATATACATATCCACCATTATGATAAAATATTCACCGAAATGATAATCTATCCACCTTTGAACATCAAAAAGGAAATAGTAGGTGCCTTATTTTTACAAGAGTGACTTAAAACTGAATGCCTGACCTGAAGAAGATAATATCCGACGAGAATAGAGTTCTTGAAGATCCAATGAAAATATTATATTTTTTGAAATTATATAGGTACCTACCTATTTTATTATATTTACTTTCTTCTATTCTTTTTTCATAATATATAATTAATTTAAAAAAGAACGTTTATAAGCTGGTAACACAAATCAATCAATTAGCCTATTGCAGTCCACTGCTGGTCATAGGCCTCTCCCAATATGCGACACGTTTGCTGATCCTCCGCCTTCCGCATCCAGTCCTTCCCAGCCACTTTTCGTAGGTCGTCAGTCCACCTGGCCAGGGGGTGTCCCACCTTCCGTTTTACTCCTCGCAGTCTCCACTCTAGGACTCGTCTGTTCCAACGGCAATCAGTCCATCGGCAGATGTGGCCAGCCCACTGCCACTTCAGCTTGCTTATTCTGCGAGCTATGTCGGTAACTTTGGTTGTAATGTCGGATGACCTCGTTTCTAATTCTATCCATCAAAGAAACTCCAAGCATAGCTTGCTCCCATAGCCCGCTGTGCGATTTTTAGGTCACGGACTAACCCCACCTTCAGTGGCCACGTTTCGGCACCGTAAGTCATAACAGGCAGAACGCACTGGTCGGAAAACCTTTGTTTTAAGGCATTGCGGCAAGGGGGAGGAGAAGACCCGACGTAATTTGCCAAATGCTGCCCACCCCAGTTGGATTGTTCTGGCTTCTTCTTTCTCGAAGTTCTTTTTACCGAGCTGAATAACCTGCCCCAGATAGATATACCTATTTTTGAACAACGTCGAGTGTCGTTCCTTCGATGGCAATTGCTCTCGGTACAACATGTTCGTTTTGGATAAAACCAAGATTATGTATCTTGGTTTTATCCAAGTTTACACTGAGGCCGACTTGTCGAGAAGCTCCATTCAAGCTGTGCATCATTTTGCCCAGTTGTTCCAGCGACTCCGCAACTATTATGATGTCGTCGGCGAACCAAGGGTGCGAGATGTACTCACCGTTGATGTTGATACCCCGCCCAGTCCAGCCCAGAGTCTTAAAGACGTCCTCCAATGCGTTGGTAAATAGTTTGGGAGATATAACATCTCCCAGTCTCACTCCACGTTGGAGGCTAATGGGTTTTGTCTTCTTCTCCGACAGTGTAATACAAGCATCTCAGCACCTCGATGTGCAATCGAGGTGGCACCGCTGCAGCGCATCCAGCACTGCCCAGATTTCGATAGAGTCGAAGGCTTTTCCGTAGTCCACAAACGCCATACACAGCGGCTGGTTGTACTCCTGATTCTTTTCTACAATCTGCCAAACAGTATATGGATGTGGTCCACGGTACTATGGTTTTTTCAAAACCTGACTTGCTCAGGTGGCTGGAAATCGTCGAGCTTACCTGCGAGGCGATTTGTGACGACTCTCGAGAACTGCGTTCTTCAGCAAGGTCTTGTCACCTTTTTTGAAGAACAGTACCACCGCACTTCCATGCCCTAGGTGTTAGCCCTTGCGGGACGACGGAATTAAAGAGGCTTGCTAGCTCTTTCATTGGAGCCCCACAATGCAATGGTTTGACCACTAGTCGGCCTTCCCGTCAATGCCTCCCTAGAGGTTTCCAGTATTGCGACCCTAGAGCTACTTGGAGCGGCGTAGGTGGGAGGGCTGACCTTATCATTCGGAATCTTGATATTTAGAGAGCCTCAGATAAGTCGGTAATCGCTTCCAGTAATAAACTTGTTGATCACACTTGTTGATCTCTGAATATGTACTTAGGTACCATTATGAAAAAAGTCTATATCGTTCCTTATTATAGTCCACTGCTTGTGGGGTATTTTCTTAAAGAAACTATTCATTAAGAAGAGATGCCTGTGACTCGAGGAAGCTGACTAGCATTTGCCCCCTGCGATTTCTGCATACCACTCCTTATGATCCGATTTTCTTCTCGTCGCGTTCTTGTATTCCCACTTTGGCATTGAAGTCCCCCCTATTTATGTATGTGTTTATATGTATGTTCTTGTATGTTCCATTTTTCCTTTGTATACTTAACGAAATCGCACGGGATCAACCGATATGATAAAACGACTCACCGAGATGAAAAAATATCTACCGATATGATAAAGCAATCCACCGATGTGACAAAACTGTGCATTGATCATGAATCAAAACACCGATATTAGGTGTAAGACACCGATTCGTCTTTTCTTATCATTTTCGGTGTAAATTATCATATCCGTGGTAATAAAGACCACCGATTACACCGATATGCGAACACCGACGTGAGAAATTTCACACTTTTTAGAATATTAGAAAAAATGCATAATATCTAGGTTAAATTCAATAACAATCAATGAACCTAATTCACTTTCTACCTCTATTAGAACCAAAAAACAATAATAAAACTGATTACTACACTAGAAAGATGCCACCACCGATAGTATAAAATAATTGTCCGGGAGCAACTAAAATGGCGTACTTATATTATTGGCGGGAATATGCAGTGATTTAACATACGTCCGTCCTGACTGCGCACTAGCAGGCACTTACGAGAGAAATAAAATTGAGGTGGGGACACTGTCGGACTCGTCGATATAAGGTTATGTGTAAATTACTTTTGGTCACCGATTTGAGAACATTTCGCAGGACAAGTACGTTTGTGCCTCTCAGTAATAATATTCGTTAATTATATAATAAAATATGACTTAAATTAATAATAAAACTAATATTCTATGAAATAGAATAATTTATTATACTTAATTTACTTATTTTTATTAGTGTATAAGCTTTTTTGTTTGTAAAAAAAGTAGAGGGACAGCACCGATGTGAAGAAAATAGAGGTTTATGTATTTATTTCTACCTTTATATATAGTCCTAGCCTAAATATATTTTTGCCACAACTCATTAACAACCTATTGAATACTAAAAAAAATAATTCAGAACAAT
Source organism: Eilema depressum (assembly GCA_914767945.1). Classification (NCBI taxonomy): domain Eukaryota; kingdom Metazoa; phylum Arthropoda; class Insecta; order Lepidoptera; family Erebidae; genus Eilema; species Eilema depressum. Next base: position 14,120,097 of record OU612026.1, read on the forward strand.
ATTCCTTTTTTCAAATATTAATTTCACCGAAGACAAAAAAAAAAGCCATTTGGGAAATTCACCCCAGAATTACGTGCTATTTGCACGTACTACACTTCACAACATACAAACAGGTTCAATCTCTCTTAGCTTTATAATTAAGACCACAATCCCATGATGCAAGCTCTTGCGGTTAGAGTAGTTGGTGTGTTCTCAATTACAATTACAAGTGATAGCTCTAAAAATATAATATTGGTATTTGCGATCGGTTGTGAAGTTGAATCTATATTTGCGTAGTTTATTATTGTTGGATCTTGTTGGACAGTCTCTGTGGTGTGGTTGTAGAGAACGCGGCCGCTACGCAGGAGGCGCGGGTTCCATCCCCGCTCATATTTGTATGCATGAATTCCATTGGTCTGGTCGTGTCTACACGACCAGACCAACAAACGAGGCTCTGACGCAGGCTTTCCTCTCGGGGTTAGGAGTTCAGATGAGAGTAGCCTCCATAAAAGTCAACTAAAGAATTACAACGAAATTTTATTTAGTGGCAGTAGCAGTCGAAGGTTCTACCGCTATGGTAGAACTTTCATCTGCTAAGCAGGGGTTCGGTTCCCGTTCAGTGCAAATATTTATATGCATGTAATTGGATTGGTCTGGTATCTATATGTATATAACAAGTATGTATAATTAAAAAAAATGTATTTAAGCATGCATTTCATTAAACACCGTAACACAAGCTAATTAGGCTAAGTTTACTTTCAGTCTAGATAGCGCCGTGTAGAATGTCGTAGAATCTCCCGTGGGGCGAGTTCTTTCTTCTCAAGTTCTCTCTTTCTGCTCAAGCTTCTCCCATTTACGCATTCTATTATCTCTTGCCTCTCCTATAACCTGTTTCTTTTAACCACTTGTTTATTTTGACTCACACTGTATTTACCCATGTTTGTTATTGAGTATGAGTAGTGGCTGTGCGTGATAAATAAATACATGGCTAAGTTATTTATGAAGATATTTTGAATAACAATTAATGACTATAAATTGACGTAATAACAGTCACAAGTAGCTAATGAAACATTTGGGGGAATTACTTTCAAATAAAAAGTACTTTTAGAAAACCCCAGGGAGCGGATAAATCCAGTTGTTTCAATTTCGGACATATTTACGTTTTCTTACATTTGTTTTATACCATTTAGGTCACCGATAAGCACACGGCCCACCTGATGGTATGTGGTTGCCGTGGCGTATGGACGAGTGCAACACATGTTTAATTATAAGTATTATTAGTCGCATTTCGACCACTGGTAACCTTTACCACTGGTGGTGCATACATCCATAGGCCACGGTAACCACTTCCCATCAGATGGGCCATGTGCTTGTCTGCCACCTAAATGGTATACAACCACTCATCATTATTCATTGCATTCCAAGGTTACGCTTCAGAGCCCAGGGTGCGCTTACTCTTTCTTCTTCTTTAGATTCGGCTAATTTTGACTCTTATGGGAGAGCCACTGCCGTCTGACCTCCTAAAAACATCAATCAAGGTAAAGGAGGTAGGACACGACGGTATATCCGTCCCAATCGAGCAGTCCGACTGGTGAAGTACCTCCGCACTACAGAAAACCGCAGCTTAATAACCTCTTGTTGTGTTACCGACGGTGAGTAGGGTAGCCAGAGTTCACTGGAGAGGTTTTATGCTGTCAGTGAGAAAACCAAAGGCTTTGTCCTATATTCGCTGTTCTTACAGGGTCGGCAGCACTAGTGTGACTCCTCTGGTGTTGCACTCGCCCATAGGAGGGCCGAGTCTGCGACCTAAGTAGTAAAAAAAAATTCAGCAGGTATATACCGGTTTCCGAATAGGAATGCCTTAGCCCTGAAAGCCTTGGTGGAGCCTTATACACCCAACCCTGACATACCAATATCGCCTCCGGGTACAACCATATTATGAAACAAAAGGTATGCAATAATTGCAACAGCAAAACTTAACAGTATCTAAATTGAATTCGATAATTAAGGTTGTAAGTGATAATTGCAGTATGTTAACCCAGTTTAATTGTTAATTAAGCAGTGAATCACCGGCCTTCATTCGAACAACAACCAAATTTAATTAATGAATTACCTTCTAACTTTGGCTTAGATCTGAGTAGTAAATTGTATGGTAATGTGATATGCACCTTCTTCAGTGAGTTCAATGACAAACCTTTATTAGTACATTAGGCGAGGTAATTAAGGTCTTAAGAGAGCCGAGGACGGTAATCATCATGCTCACGCGTGCCATACGACGTTTTACAACACACTTGCGAATAAAATAATACTACAAATACTAAATAAACAATACTACAAATTAATTCGTTTTCCTATGCGCTCGCATTTAACAATGGCGGTGGACCATATTTTAAAAAAAATGAGGTTTGAATTTAACTTTTTTTCACTCTGTTTTTTTTTCTGTAAGTACTTAGAGAAAAAAGGAAGTTAAATTTGAGTGAAAATTTGGTTTATTATACAAGTATTACAAGTTGAAATTATTTAATTAAATACGAAAATGCATCAAATGACCATACAATAGGCGTATTAATTTATTCGTACTATTAAACACGTTATTTTTTGTATCAAAACTTTTTTAAGAACATAGACAATTATAGACACTTCCAATAAAATTTAAAAAAGAATCTATAACTCACTTTTGTGAATAATAGCAATGAAAAAGTCAAAGTTTGATAATAGGTGTCATTACGTGCCTAATTGCGGTAAAATAATAGCACTTTTATGAGCAGGTGTGTTGTAAAATATATTATGCATATTGTGCTTGAAGTATATATGAAATTGATTGTTTATACAGGTACAATAAAGTAGAAATAAATGAATGGCTGTTTTATTTCAGTAAGGTAGCGATAAATAAATGACTTTTAATATTAATTAGAAAATTAAATCTAGTGCAAAAAAATGTTTTAATTATTACTTACATCTGTTTACATATAACTACATAGTTAAATAATTCCTAAATAAATGAAGAAAGTTTCTTCAAAATTCTTGTTCTTCGTAACGGCAAGAAAAAAAAAATTCATAAAAGACACAATTCGTAGAGTAGACTATGGCCAACTTAACATGTGGAAAGAACCTTATATTTTCAGCACAGTACAAAACACCGGTTATGAATGTGAACATTCGACATTGAAAGGGCCTTAACACGGTTACTAACCTACTACGAGCGGAAACGTATTATGGACCAATACGTTATATCTTTTGTCAACATCCTGTGTCGCAAATAAGAGATATTGGCTTTCTTTAAACAATTATAGACAGTCACTGATAGTAGTGGTTGATAATGTCATAACAATGAACACTTTGTTATGCCTCTATCTATTAGATGTAGGTCAAAATATTCAATGGGCGTATCTGCTCTACGAACTATTACAGCATAATGAAATGGTATTCAGGCACAATAAGATTCTTCTATAGTGATTGTGATGAGTGATTATGATAACGCTTTTGCACCTATTAATACTCTACTATAATATCACATAATGTACACGTAACATCGATTCATTATCTATGTCTTCATTCATTCAACCAAAAAGTATTTTAAGTGTATGAATGAAAATGTAGTATTGTTGTATTCACGAATGGCTGCTATAAATGGGTACATAAATTATACTTTTGCCTTTATGCGAATTTGCCCTTGCCGTTATGAGAAATTGCCATTCTGAGAAGTTGCCCTTATGCGAATAAGGGAAATAAATAAATACGAGTATGTCACTTACTCTTCAGGTATATCTAAAAGATATGGTAGAAATAAGAAACTCGCACGCATACAGAAGCCTCCGAGTTGGCTGGCCATTGGGCAAACAAAATCTGACAAATGACAGAAGCTGACACGGCAGAAGAAGCAGAAGGAACCCTGAAAATATTAGACTTCTTTTCAGGGCAATCGTGTAACGTAACTCGTTTTGTTACACGATTGCCCTGAAAATGGATATAATTATTGTATTGTAAAGTATTCGTGTCTGTAATTGAAGATATAAAAAAAACCTTTAAATAAGTTACATATTGAGGATACTATTGACTGCCTCTGTGGCGTAGCGGTAGTGAACGCGGCTGCTACGCAGGAGGCGCGGGTTCGATCCCCGCTCAGTGCCAATATTTGTATGCATGAATATAAATATTTGCATTGGTCTGGGTGTTTCTATGTATAATATGTATGTATTTACAAAAAAAAAGTATCTAAGTATGTATATCCGTATTCTAAATTCCATAACACAAGCTAATTAAGCTTACCATGGGTCTAGATAGCGTTGTGTAGAATGTTGTAGAATATTTATTATTATTATTATTTATTACGAAACACAAAATATTATTTATTGGAATTCTTGAGTATCAAAATCTATTCAGTAGTTTGAACGGATTTTGATACGGTTTTTTGTTAGACCCGCTTAGTCAGACTTATATTAATGTTACGTTTGTTTGATCGCGATTGGTTGAATAGCACGAGAGATTTACCAACAGTCACGAAAACTGACATTCACGCGGGTGAAGCTGCGGGATCAGCTAGTAAGATCATGAATCTAAATTTAAGGCCAGTTGAATGAGCTGCATTTAGCGAACAGCCAGCTCGTCTCTCGCTCGCAAACAATAGAGTCATAAGTCCTTGTTATCAGCGGCGTATCACCGACGGACCTCAATATGTCGTGTCTTCATTATCGGTGTGAAGTGACCTTTAGCTCAAGCAAATTGCGTTGTTTGTTTTGACTTGCTGTTTTTTTATGAAGATTAATGTTTGTAAGCTGCTGCGGAGCACACCGCGTGAGATGGGGATTTTGTAATATATTTTTTTTTTGCATTTAGGTCGCCAAATTGACTGCAGGTAGGCTGGTGGGGCCTGATGGTTAGCTGTGATGCAGTTCAAAGAATAATAGTGGTCGCCTTTTCATATGCGGTCCCTAGAATAGAGTGCGGTCCCACGGAGGACAGAATATCGATGGGCTTTCCCTACGTTGACGGCCTCGACAGAAGCTTTTTCACGCCCCGCTTAAAGGACCCGGGACTGTAGGAAGACAGAAACACGTCTGCAGGAAAGTTTCAAGACTTAGGGGTGTACCCCTGCAAACGATGGACTACCTCCTATCTTACCCGCTGCGCCTCAACATCTGCACATTTGAAGATCTGAACGAAGCGAGTGACGTTGCTGTCATGGCCGCTGAATTTTGAATTGAACATAATTATTATTTAATGTGACTTATTATTATCTTAGAATCAAAAAAAGAATGTTTACAGTGTGCAGACTATACAGGCATTTCCAAATGGCATACTCACGTATACTACACAAATACTGGTTGTCTGTTTGTTAGTAATGGACCCAAAAACTACAGAACTGCGTCAGGCTTAAAATCTTACATTTGTTTAATCGCAATTGGTTGAGTAGAACCGTGGATATGACCAAAAGTCGCGATAACCGACATCCACGCGGGTGGAGCCGCAATCATCAGCTGCTGTCAGTAGGTAATTTTTTCTTACAAAATACATGCAAAAGTGATACTCTTCAAACTGTTCTTTAGAATAACACTCAACAAACATTATTTACTCCAACGGCCTTGAAGTAAGTATGTTGTTGTCAAAATTGGTCGTCACGTTCCTCACCGCTGGGTCACGTACTGCCTTTCCCACTTATAACGCTCCTATTGCACAAATTTACTAACAAAGGGCTACTGACACGCAGCGTACCTACTTATATTCTAAAATCATGAACAATTATTTAGATCTTGCATTATAATTTAGTTCACTCCAATATAGTCTGTTTTCCCAACTCAGTTGGGGTTGACTTTCAACTGTTTATGGTCAAGCTTTGTTATTTTCCGTGAAGCGACAACCATCTGACCTCCACATCCTAATGGCAAAGTTTTTTTAGCTAACCCAGAGTTTTAGGGTTCTAACTAATGTTTGTATGTCTCATGTTCCCATAATGAATTCAGACAAAATTTTAGTTAGTACTCACGCTTACGACAGTCCATACTAATCCTACTAATATTATAAATGTGAAAGTTTGTAAGAATGGATGTGTGGATGTGTGGATGTTCTTCCACGCATAAACGGCTGGACCGATTTGGTTGAAATTTGGTATGTATATAGGTTATACCCTGGATTAACATATAGGCTATATATCAGCGATGAATGGGATCAGAATTCCACGCGGGCGGAGCCGCGGGCAACAGCTAGTATATTATAAATACAAAAGTAACTCTATCTATCTGTCTGTCTGTCTATCTGTCCGTTAAATTTGGTACAGAGATAAAAAGGAAAGGACATAGGTTATGTTTGATCGCGGTAACCGACATCCACGCGAGCGGAGCCGCGGGCAACGGCTAGTTGCCTATAAAACAAAAGAAAAAGAGGAGAATAGGAGGGTGGACTTAGGACTCCGACTCACAGGCTTTATAGGGAGATAGTATTCATTTACAGCCAAATCCGCAGTTAAGGCTGGTAAAGCGGACCCCGGACTCCGAGGTGAAAGCTTTGGATGCGACTGGGAATTAACTCTATGATGAAGAAGTATTAACTACTAGCTGTTGCCCGCGGCTCCGCCCGCGTGGAATTCTGATCCCGTTCATCGCTGATATATAGCCTATATGTTAATCCAGGGTATAACCTATATACATACCAAATTTCAACCAAATCGGTCCAGCCGTTTATGCGTGAAAGAGTAACAAACATCCACACATCCACACATCCATTCTCACAAACTTTCACATTTATAATATTAGTAGGATAGGATTTACTGTGACCGGGATTAATATGAAGAATACCTGAATGAAACTGAAAACATTTTCAATTAATGTTGTGACATGTTCATCAATATCTATTGCAGAGATAACGGCTATCACTCAACGCATTGAGCGATCGCTCTTATCTATATGTTCGTGATAACGTGGTTAGTGTTATCGGCTATAAAGCCGGTGATGCAATTTGGTCAAGTGCCGAAAACTGTGATACTGAATTTTCCTTATTAGTGTGTAGAAGTAGATACTTTATTGCTTTGTTTTTTACGTGGAAATTCTATTTTAGGATACAGTTAGCATTAGAGCGATCCTGACTGCAAAGTCTTTAAATGATCTTAATATTAAGGTATTAAGAGTAAATGCAACTGTTTTATTGTTTTAAATTGTATTATAATCCGAACTCAAGATCTGTACCAAATATCAGAACAATCAATCAACAGGAAGGGGGGAATACCAAGGATTTAAGATCATTTTGAGTACTTTGTTCATCAAGATCGATTTGATTCTGACTGATCATAGGTATGGATGCTAGGTAATCAATATTACAAAGCAAAGTGAGCAAAGCTCTAGCTTATAATATGGATTCTAGGACGAGGATAAAGAAAATAAAACACGAACAATACAAAAAGCGTCGGCAGCTTAGTGATTAAGGAGCCAGCCTAAGGATCGAGAGGGCGCGACTTCGAATCCTAGCTTTCACTACCCACTTGAACCCGCCTAGCGGGAATACTAGTAATCTCTATTATTTGTAGATTTCTCTCCTAGACTCAAAAAAAATTTTGGAGAGTTACCTACATTTGTAAATAAAAACATACTTACCCATTATACCCACCAAGAAACTTGAAAGTAAACTTGATAAGTAACTTCACATGTACATAATTATTGTGAAAACGACTTCTGAGGGTGGTTGTACTAAATAACAGTTACCAAAGTAACAGGTAGGTATTAGATTAACTAGCAAGTTGTTACAAGATAACAGTATATTTCCATATAACATTCTTCAACACAATACAAATAGTTCTCAATAGAAAAGAGCCATATAGCATCTATTAGCTGAGTCCCCAGAGTCGTGATATTCAAACAAGGTATATAAATATCACAGCCGTGATTTGCGTTTTATCCGTTATATCGACAGAGTCTTGGCACCGGAGGTATAAATGTACAGTCACGAGCTAAGAGCTATGAATTAACGTCTATATTTTCGCATTAATTATGTATTCATATCCTATTTGTGTGGTGATGGAGAAATAATATAAGTGTCATTACCCCATCTCATCCGTGAGAGGCGACTGAAGAAAAAAAAAGGAGACGATATCACTGCGACAGAAAAAAACTGGAAATAAAACACTGCCAATTCGTCTGGCCAGCGTGGAAACAGTAGGCTAAAGCCTACCATTATTGGGAGAGGCTTAGGTCTTGCAGTGGAGTGCGATAGTACCTACAGGGTTTCATTTCGAGTTTTCCTTCTCTTCTTCTTCTTATACGCAGTTGATACCACTTATAGTCTGCGTAGTTTTACGTTAGTCGCCTCTTACGATACCCTGCGGATGAGATGGGATGGTGATACTTGTATTCCTTTTCCGTCACCACTCGGATGGATGAATATTATGGAAACATATCTATAGTTTATAATATATCATTGTACCTACTATGATATTATTTGATGATGATGATGACTATGATATTAGTTATGTGTTTTTATCTATTACCTAAACTAGTGCAAAAACATTCTTCATAAGCTTCTATTGAATAACATTTTTCAGTGCTTTTTATTCACTAACAATTTTTTCAAACCCCTGTAATAGAATTTTCCATTTTCGCTGTTTCTGCATCATCGAACTCTTTTTTCCATCCAATTAATTACTATAATTGTTTACACGATATAACTTCTACTTGTATTATGTAAACATCACAGCACTTAGATAATAACGACAAAACTGCCACATACAACATGTATAGACACGTAGTTGAGTAATTACTGCAACCATTATATTGCACTTACTTATATAATTACAAGGTAAATGTTTTAGTTTATTCTAAAGGCCCATTTGTTAGTTTACCATTATGTTAGTTAAATACTCTGTCAATTACGTCATTTATGTATGGTGGTTGTAGTACAACAATTATTTAAGGGAATTCCCTTCTGAAGATGAGAAGAGAGATACAGGTTCCCTCCTAGTTCGGCTACCGATGATCCCAATAATTGAAAGTGTACCAAACATTTATATTCTCTGAGCCTTATCCCATCTTAGTTGCGGTTGGCTCTCCAGTCTAATTATTGTGATGTGGCTGAAGCTGAACTCTTCGATATTTTGCGTGAATCTATCTACAACCGAATAAATCTGACACCTACAACCAATTCGATACCAAAACAAAAACTAATCGAACTTTTTAGGACTCTAACTACCCGTAACGACGGCCATATATGTTTAGTAGGTAACAATGACCGATGGCTTAACGTGCTCTCCGAGACACGGATTCTTACCAAGAATATCACAGATTATGTTCAATAATTTGCAAAATCCTACATAATATACTTACCTACAGTAAAAATGTTTATTCTTCCAAAACACTGAATCCGTTTTTGTCAAAGCAACCATTTTGAACAAATCTTCATAAAAAGTTAAATGCTATATGAATGACAAGACGTTTTAGAAGATGACAAAAACTAATTACAATAATATTGAACTTGTCATTTCCCGAAGCGATCATTAAATGTTGCCATACTTACCTATTTCCATTAAAACAAGCAGTTTGTTAGGGAGACAAGTATGTAATAATAAGTAACGGTTTTTCTCGAAATGGCAAGCTCGAAAGAAAGATTTGTAATCATGTGCTATTACGAGTATAATTAGCGCCGGTAGCTTAATGATTAAAGAGTCGACCTTACGATCGAGAGGTCGCTGGTTCGAATCGCTTTTAACCAATGAGCGCACAGCATACGAGAAATCAGCGTTAAGCCTCCTATTACATTTTGTTAGTCATTGCAGTTAACTGCTAGACACAATATGCACCATTGTAACCGATCAAATGTCAAATTGGAGGTTGAAATCTTTCTAAATGTCAGATTAGATTGTTAAATCTAAAGATATTAGATAAAATTGTTTGAAAACGGAAATAGCTGTCAGTGATTCGTGGTAGATATATCAGTGACTCGAGTCAGTGTTTTAGACTAGAATACTAGATCATTCTTAAATCAAAGTCTTCGGGCCCAGGTAATCGGTACTCCTGCTGATTATTATTATAGATGAGGCTCTTGCGTATCATATTAAAATGGACGTCGATGGTAGGTATTCATTCCAATATAGTGAAATCTCGATAGTTATAACTTTAATAAGTCTCGAATAGTTTGTCGAAATAGTGGATATCATGAGTTTGTCGAAACAGGGAATATATAGTGAGTCTATCAAAAATCGAAATATTAGAAGTTATTAGTCTCGAAAAGTTTGTCAAAATAGGGAGTTTTTCTACAGACTTGATCTTCAACATTACATAAAATGGCAACATTATGATTTATTTAATTATGTTGTTATGTTATGTAGTACATAATCTGAAATTGTTTTCGTGCTGTCAAACATACAATTACAGGAATATCATGGTTAATAACCATGAAGCTACATATTAGTAGATATATAATATTATACTATTAACTATAATTTACGAATCCTTATTACTGTTTTGTTCAAAATTTACACTTACATCGGTACTTATGCATGCATTGTGTGTGTGTGTGTGTTTGTGTTTACTGCGGCAAAGCTATGTGTTTTTGTTTACTGAGGCAAAGTTATATTTTTTGTGCCTACGTACAATCCTCGTGTTTCTCAGGAGATAATGATTGTCAATCATTTGATATCTTGAGTCGCTGTCGTCACTGGTCAGTATTCGAAGGAAATGTTATTGAAAATGATTCGTATCTCCATTGATATCTACTCGTATGTATTAGATTAGTGTACCAAATCATCAACGATCGATCGAAATAAAGTTCGGGAAATACACCCTGTGCGTTTAATTTGACCTCTGAATGGACCTACCATTAACCTAACAACTGTTACAACCTAGTCCGTTTTTTAAGTATTTCCAACAATAATCATTTAAATTTAAGTACAATTATTTCTGGATATTTGTTCACGCCACGTTTAAATAACCCACGATTATAGGCAGAACTATTGCCGGCAATAGAACGTTTTGGTATTACAATATTGTAATGCCATCTGGCATGTATAGTAATGGTTTTTTTTTCTTTTTTTTTCTATAATAGTGCCTGGGAGTATGAGAAAAAGTGTGAAGAGGATAAGTATACAATCTTATATGAAAAGTCTATTAGCTGGTCCACTAGCACCAATAAGTATACAATTATACCACATCATATCGAAAACACTCGATCGATCACTCACAGAAGGTCACGGCCATTTGACAACACACAACTGGCATCCATCTTGTTCACTTCTGATAGGTAGGTTCCAATGTAACACAGCATATCAAGATAGACTTCACTGGGATGTATGTCAGTTAATACGTTCTAAATAATTTGGTAATGGAATTGAAGGTTACGGTAAAGATAAGACGACATCAATCATCGGTCAAGCGTTCGACAGCTAAATAAGAGATTGTAGGTTCGAGTCTCTTTTGGTGCGAATAATGGTATATAGAAATATGTCTGATTGCCCAGGGCGCGCCGTAGTAGCGGCGGAAAGCCCCCTCATGGGGGAGAGGCTAGAGAGGCCATACGGCCGGGGTGCGAGGGATATGGCTACGACAATTACACCTCCGAAAACCAACGGCCCACAGACGGCGTGCGTTTTAGTCGGTTCGAGTCCGACATAACCTCCTCCACCGGCTCCGGCGGGGGAGGTATCCGTGGCAATTTTTCGCACGATAAAAAATAATGTACCGATTGGCCTGTAAATTGTGTTCTAGAATATTAACTACATATTATAAAGTATCAATCAATAACAAAAAAAGAAGTTCATTAAAGAAGTACATTGTGAAACAGATACTTTATTGTAGTTAACGTCTAGCCTGTCGAGCGAAGTTAACCTAAACTTTTCCAAAACTATTGATCCTGTGTCTGGACCGCTGCTACTGGACCGCTGCCCGTCAGACATGATTACCTTGCCTCCAATTCTATGACTTTAACAAGCGAAAATATTAGAGGTTTAAGTTATTGACAACATGACTATAAAATTCTAAGTTCAGTGCACTGGCCCACAAGTACAGATCACGACAAATAGGTGATCATTAGAATAAGCCCCCTCCTGTGGTGAATAGGAAATGATAAACAAAAAAAATCTCAATACGAAATCTCTATAGCGAATATTTCGGTTCACTAGTCGGTGGACGACACAAAATCAACGTAGACAATAGGTAGGATTGGTTCCGTGGATGCGTATCCAATTACTTGATACGGAGAATCAAACCTATTTGTACTTCAGAAGTCTGAAGCAGAACGTTTCGGGAAAATTGGAGAACAAAACTTAAAGGTTGTTTATAGATATGCTTTTGTGTCGTTTATACGTCATTTGGTTTCTGTACAATGACGACTTACGGGTAAATACGAGTACTATTTTAAATACATTGTTCTGAAAAGTTTTGAGGAATTTGTATTATGATGAACGTACGTCGAACGTACGTCACATAACTAACGTAAACAATATTTTTTCATACAACTTATATGATCAACAAGCTGTCTGATGCTGGTAAGAGTACCGCAAAAAGGCTTCTTGCGGTAAGCGATACCCATACATATTTACGCTAGAGATACATACAATTTACGCCAATATATTTGAGTTTTACTTATATGCAGTCATAAGTATTCGCAACTGGTATGTTGATGGTTACTTGTTTATTGTAAGGAGCATCAAGTAATGACTCCATAGCAGAAACATAACTGCGGTTTTCTATACGGTTTGGGGAGTTCCCCAGGGCTCGCATTGACAGGTTGACACCATATTAGGGAAAGTTTCAAGAAAAGGTTAGTAAAGAGTACTCACTACCGACGAGTATGTACAGTCGACAAAGGAGATACGGTTGCACCTTTACATACAACTTTATATGAATCAAAATCATAACCCTCCTTTGGCTTTGCCGTAGTCGGGTAAAAAGTGTGCCGTATCCTTTGTCACTGTACCTAAACAATATTATAAAAGTAGAAGCGAAAAGCATTTGCTAGGATGGTAGTCTGCGTTGCCCAAGGATCTAGAATCGTCACTGTAAGTACTAGGTATGTATAATATACGCCAATATGTATATATATATAGTATATATAATATGTATAATATTGTTACGTATCTAAAATGTCTTTTATTGTTAAAATTTATCAGTAGATACGATTGACAACTTTCATCGATAGCATTCCGCAGATAAGGGCCTTATCTTATCAATTTGATTGATGTTTAGGTCCTTCTAAGTAACACTTTATAATGCAGTACCTACTCTTTGTACATTTCTTAAGGTTTTTCACCTAACGCTTTCATTATGTAGGTATACTTACGTAAAAACTAAGTTCTTATTATAACTAAAAAGTTGCGGATAACACTTAATACGACGACCTTGTAAGTAAAAAAGTTTCTGTGCTGTCAGTGACAAGAGAAGAATAAATAGTGATAAAAAATTAAATGATTTGGGTTTTCAAGTTGTTTTATGTTTTCTCAAGATTTAAACATGTTAGGTATAATAATAATAATTTATTTGCTTATAAACATGATAACATAAGGTAGTAAATATATCGTAGCTTCTCCAGAATAGTGTTGCAACTCAAAAATCTGAATTTGAATCTGAATCTGAATTTTATTATTTAAATCTACCCGCCATTTGCTTCTCTACCCCGGAAATTTATTTTAAAATTTAGTTCTAAAAACTGACGATGAGGCGCTGATGTGCCGTTATGCTTTTGGTTGAACTTGACCACTATTCTCTCATGAATGGCGAGTTATTGTCAGTTGCATATTGACATTTAACCGAAGATGTTATATTTTTGCGTGAATACCGTACCAAATCAAAATACTGAAATTAGACACAGTTATTTTTGATGAACAGTGTCGCAATTTGGACTACGACAGTATTTTAAAAACTATTTTGTTTTAAGACGGTACAGTGCTTTCATTACATTAAAAGGCTGTTTCATTTTAATAACTATGAATTTTATTTGATCTTTGAAGATTTTAGTAAATTAGTATGAAAAAAAACCTTTCTTTCCTAAGTAATGAAAAATAGTCACTTGTATCACCCACTTATTTCATGAATAGTGTCTCAAATCGAGGGGGTGCTAGTTTTTTATTATTACTATTTTTTACAATGAATATAATTTAACTAGACAATATAAAATGAAAAGTAAGATGCATGACACAAAATAATAAAATTAATATTCCGCACTAATACGAAATCTCTTTTGAGTTATCTTTAAAAGCGTCTCCTGTAAAATTTACAAATTTTGAGCTACAACATTATTCCGGCGAAGCGACGATATGTAAATACAACTTGTTTAGCCACAGACTGTGGCCTGCAAACTTTCGACATAATAGGTACTCCAGTCAATCTACACATTCGATCCGAGACTACAATAATTCGGACCCAGCTGAAAGCTGGCAGCTTGTTCTTTTTTATACCTACCTGTATATCTCTGAAGGACTAGACTGACTATCCTGCCCTGTAGTATGGTATAGTCGGTAAGATAGTCCGGTCTGTAAACCAATCACAAATGAAATCACGTGGAACTGTTTGTTGAACATATTTTATGGCTGTTCAGGACTCTGGACTAATATATTGCGTTAAATTACTGAGTGCATTATAATTACTTATGTCACCTATTTATCGGTAGCTGGAATAACACATTAGTCACTACGAGACCACACACTACAGGCAAATGACCCTGTCCAGTAGGTATTACTATCCTTTAATACCTACCTTACAAATTCGATGTCGCGTCTCTTAAGAAAATTCTCATTTTGGGAGCTGGTTTTTCCTCCTGCTAATGTGACCTAACTTAGTTTCTACGGAAACGACTGTCGTCTGACCTCCAAACTTCGGAAAGAAAGCTTGCGCTAAAGCACGGTGGAAGTTCATCGGCTCGCATGTTCTCGGTGTGTCTCGATGTTGATAATTTTCCATTGTGGGTACCTACAGTCGCCGTACAACAAAGAAAATATGGTCGCACCTTTACATACAACTTTATATGAAAAAGTGCAACCGTATTCTTATCCTTTGTCGACTGTACATACTGACTAAGTCGGGTTACAGGCGCACGTGCGCCTTAATTCTATCAACTATAAAAACCGTCAAAACAAAAACGGACTAAGGTCTGGAAGAGAATGAAGCAGTTATCTGTAGGATAAAAATTTTGTCCTCTGAAGATTATAAAAATCAAAAATAAATTTTATTATTGGTTTAATAATAATAATAATAATAATCTGGCAACACTGGTTGCTAACGGTCGCATATATTTTTCTCATCCATTTCTTTTTGTTTTTTCGTTCGCAAATCAATACAAATACCACTGTGCTTTTTATAATTTACCCAGCTCATAATTTCTAATCAATAAAAATATAAAACCTAACTATAATGAAGTGCACAATAAATAGGACAAAATATAAAAACAATCCCAAGAACCTATGACAGACAGGAGATGTCAAAATCCGACCGAACCAAATAATGAAGAAATAATAAATGTTGACCCGGGCAAAAGCCAGACAGATACAACAAAATGCACAAACAACACCCACGGACTCGTCGTGCAGCTCCGCCTCGCAGCCTCCGGACGCCATATCTCCGAGGCTAGCTACTGCTGAGGCGTCGAGCTCCGACGAGTATTTCTCTCCGCCGACGTCGCCAACACCCGTGCGTCGGCCGGGGAGAGGCCGACCACCGGCCAGCTTGGGGCCCCGAGGCCCACCGGCCTCGAATAGGGCTCTCGCTACCGGTGGCAATGTGCGCCGCATGGCATGGACATCATCAATAAATGAAAACGTCATGCGGGCATATTATGTGGCTACAGAGTTAGGAACCAACCTCACTGCGTATCGTGGTCGTTTACTGTCCCTGTTTCAGGAACTTGAACCGGCTGTCAACGTATCTGCACAAAGACTATCGGACCAGGTTCGGGCTATTCAGCGGTGTAACTTGTTGGATGGTACCGTACTTGAGAGGCTATTCTCTGACGTACAGAATAGTCTTGCTATTCCCACTTCATCGCAAGCTGTGCCTCCGGTGGAAACCAGTGCGCCTACGCGTGTAAGTCCACCACAGCTCGTCTCCGCTGATGAAGTGGAGGAAAGTGAGACTATATCCGTAAGTACCCAGTATAATGAACTATTAAGGAGCACTTTGGAGGATGCGATGCTGGAATACCGATCCATGATACCAAGCAGTCGACCTCGCTTGCCTCATTTGCCTATGCATAAACGCAATATAGCGCTAGTATGTGCCCTAGATTCGCTATTACCTAATTATTTAGAAAATAGCGAAGACCTCGGTGATACACATTCAATTTTGTATTGTGCGGTCGTTGCAGCGTGCCGAGTGGCAGGTGTCAAATTTATTGTCAATAAACCTGCTACTCGACCTAAGCATGCTGTGCCGGCCTGGCAGTATAGGATTGAGTGTCGTATTGCTGAGGCTAGGGCACTTATTGGCAAGCTAATCTGCTTCAGATCGGGCAATACGCGCCCGAGGGTGATGCGCTTTGTGACACAGGCATTTTCAGGGACTAACGTTAGTCCTCAACTGTACGCGTCATGTGTCACAGAGCGCATCGACTTTCTGAAGCAGAAAGTTTATGCATGGGCAAATCGAATCCGTCGCTATAAAAAGCGCGTGGATAGGTATAACCAGAATCGCATTTTCCAGAAGGATGAAAGGTGGGTTTATCGGAAATGGGAACAACCCGAGTCAGGTGTGGACGACGTTGCTCGACCGGATGCTGATGCTACGAATACATTCTGGTGTAGCATCTGGTCAACACCTGTCGTCCACACGGAAGGCGATTGGATAAGAGAGGTTGAACAAGCGTGTGAGGATATACAGATTATGGAGCCAATCATCATTACGCCTGATGATGTTGCGAGTGCAGTCCGTTCGTTACCGAATTGGAAATCGCCAGGACCGGACGGACTGCACAACTTTTGGCTGAAGTGGCTCCGTAACTCACATGCTTGTTTAGCAACTCAATTCCAATCGGCTTTAGACTCGGGTTCACTACCTAATTTCGTAACAACTGGCATAACCCACTTACTTCATAAGTCCGGTAGTGCTACGGATCCCAAAAATTATAGACCAATTACTTGCTTACCGACGGTCTATAAGCTTCTTACTTCCATTCTGAGAGTCAAAATTAATTCTCATTTAGAAAAAAATTCGGTCATCTCTATCTTTCAGAATGGATGTAGGAAGGGGGCCCGCGGCACTAAAGAGCTCCTTATAGTTGACATGGCCATTAGTCAACAGGTGCGTCGTAAACGTAGGAATCTGGCAACATCCTGGATAGATTATAAGAAAGCTTATGACTCTGTACCACATACATGGCTTCTGAGGGTGCTAGAGTTGTATAAGATTGATACAACTTTAGCCACCTTCTTGAGGTCATGTATGGGGCAATGGAAGACAGTTCTTCGCTATCCAGGATGTTGCCAGACAAACGATGCACCCATAAGAATCGAGAGGGGTATATTCCAGGGTGACAGTCTGAGTCCCCTGTGGTTCTGTCTAGCACTGAATCCTCTTAGTACAGTACTGGAGAATTCAGGGCTAGGCTATCGGTTGCGGAGAGAGGGTCGAGTTATATCCCACCTTCTCTACATGGATGACATCAAATTATTTGCTCCAAATAATACCCAATTGATAGAACTACTAAAGATGACTGAAAGCTTTAGTAGCTCTATCAAGATGGAATTTGGTTTGGACAAGTGTGCGGTCATGCATGTGGAAAGGGGTGGAATAGTGGAATCTGAAGGCTTAATACTTTCGGATTCCATTAAACTTAAATCTCTTTCCTCAACCGAAACCTACAAATATCTGGGTATGTCACAGGCATTAGGAATTCCTGAAGCTGGCGTGAAACAGGCATTGCGGGAGCGTTTCTTTGGCCGCCTGAAAAAAGTCCTAAAAAGCTTTTTATCGGGCGGTAACAAGGTGCGCGCCTGCAATGGTTGGGTCATGCCAGTCCTAATGTACTCCTTTGGCATACTTAGATGGACTCAGACTGAACTAGACGCCCTGGATAGAAAAGTACGATCACTGTTAACCACATTTCGGATGCATCACCCACGATCTTCCGTAATGAGGTTGTATATCCCGCGGAAGCTGGGGGGTCGTGGCTTTCTTAATATTAAGAACCTCCATAACCGTGAGATATACAACCTCAGACAATATTGTCTACAGCAAGCAAACACGGATATGCACCGTGATGTGGTTGCAGTGGACAATGGTTTAACCCCTCTCGCGTTGGCTAAAGAGAACTGGCGCAAACCTGTAGTACTTAGTACTGCTGATCGCAGGGAGGTATGGATGGGCAAAGAGCTACATGGACGGTTTTATCGGGCCTTAAATGGACCCGATATAGACTTAAAAGCGTCCGTATCTTGGCTACGGTTCGGTGATCTTTTCGGAGAAACCGAGGGTTTTGTCTTTGCAATTATGGACGAAGTTGTCATGACGAATAATTACCGGAAGTATATAATGAAGGACGGTACGGTGGACATCTGTCGGGCATGCCACCGCCCCGGTGAATCACTCAGACACATTATTTCTGGTTGTTCTCGTCTTGCCAACGGCGAGTATTTGCACAGGCATAACCAAGTGGCCAAGATTGTACATCAGCAACTTGCCCTGAAATACAACCTTGTGACTTCGGAGGTGCCATACTACAGGTATGTGCCCGACCCAGTTCTCGAAAATGGTCGTGTCACATTATATTGGGATCGATCTATTATCACTGACAGGACTATTGTCGCCAATAAGCCTGATATAGTGGTGATAGATCGATTAGAGCGCCTTGCAATGATTGTTGATATCACCATTCCTCATGACGAAAACCTCATGAAAGCCGAAAAAGACAAACAAATAAAATATTTGGATCTGGCTCATGAGGTTGTTGACATGTGGAATGTTGATTCAGCAATCATTGTCCCGATAGTCATATCGGCCCATGGGCTGATTGCTAAGAGCCTCGACCAACACCTTAAGAGGCTCTCGTTAGGCAGCTGGATCAAGGGCTTGATGCAGAAGGCGGTACTCCTCGACACGGCACGTATTGTGAGGAGGTTCCTCTCTCTGGAGCCCTAACCACCGGTAGCTTGGTCCCTATACCCGATACCGGTGGGGCACTATTTTTTACATTTATAAATATATGTTTTTGTTTTATATAATTATGTATTTAAAAATATAATTTATAAGAGTTTTTAAAATAATAAAGAGGAATAATAATAATAATAATAATAATTCTTTATTTACAGGTATGTACCCAATAAAATGTCACAATAGTGAAGCACAAAGTCAAAATAAAAGTGTAGAAAATAAAATAAAATAAAACAAAATAAAAATAAATTGGATAATGTAAATTATCCTCTACCCGTATTATTGTCAAGCTACTTCTTGTTTACTTCGCGATGCACAGCAACCCAATGCTTAAGAATGGGATTGTCCATGCACCCGCACAGTGTTCGGAGAATCTCGTTATTGGACTGACGCAAATTATTCCAGAACGAGGCTACACGTGATCTCATAATCGCGAAAAGTCAGGTACCCTGGCCTCCGCAAACATGTTAGATGCACTGCAGTACCTTGGTCGTTTCATTAAAATACGAAAAGCATCATTGTATTGTACTCTAATGGTACTCATCGAGCGCTTAGTGAATTTGCTCCATAGCTGACACGTGTAGAAGCATAAGCAGTATGCCCTAAACAGTGTCAGTTTCACTTCATCACTACAGCGCGCGAACCTCCGCGCGATCATATTGCACCGAACGGCCAGGGCCCTACGTTCCCGTTCAATATCTACGTCATCACGTAGATCCTCCGTAAGCACATGCCCAAGGTACCGGAACAATTCCACCCTTTCGACTTGCGCACCATCTAAAAACACTGGCGGAACCTCCACCGGACCCCTACCAGCTTTGAAAATCATAATTTTTGTCTTGGACACGTTATATTTAAAACCGTGGCTATTTGCATATCGCTCACAAACAGCCATCAGCTTCCTCAACCCTCTGATCGAGGGGCTGAGAAGCACCATGTCATCTGCATAGCTAAAGTTATTTACGCAAGTTGTTCCAACGTGACATCCCACTTTGGTGCTTCTCAGCTCCACAATCAGATCATTCATGTAAAGACTGAAGAGGTCCGGCGAAGTCAGCCCTCCTTGGCGTACTCCACACTCTAGCCTAAAAGCGCTAGAGGTTGTGTCACCCCATCTTACGCAGTTAACTTGATTCTCGTACCAGAACCTCAACAGACCCACCACTCTACCCTGGACCTTGGACCTTAAGAGTTTCTTCCACAGTAACTCCAAGTTAACCATGTCAAAAGCCCGACTAAGGTCCAAGAAGCACGCATACACTGATGTCCGTCTACTTACATAGTAGTTGACTGTACTTTTCAGGCTGAATATAGCTGAGTCCGTGGAGAGTCCGGGACGAAAACCAAATTGCGCATCGTCAATTTCAATATTGCGCTTAAGGGTTGGGTGTATCAATCTTTCCAGTATCTTACCTATAATTGTACCTAATGATATCGGTCGGTAGTTTTTGCAACTGGAAAGATCACCAGTTTTATTTTTTGGTACTGGAACTACTACAGTCTTCATCAGATTCTTCGGCAAATAACCGAATTTTAAACAAAGGTTAAATAATTCAGCCAACACATTAAAAATCTTGTCACCTGCATATAGTATATGTTCTACGCTCAGACCGTCAAAACCTGCAGATTTCCCTCTTTTTATTGAGCGTACAACATCCTTGATTTCATCGGGCGTAAACTGCTCATCATCAATTGCCGAAGAACCCGATGGAGACTCGTCAAGCATTACGGCAGAGTTAGCAGTAGCTGGGAGAGACTCAACACTAAAGTGATGCGAAAACAACTCGGCAATCTCTTTTTAGTCATATACGCCATCGATACTGGCAGGTACACTTGTTCTAAAATTCAGTTTCTTTGTTTCTTGCCAGAATTTTCCGAAATTGCGATCCGAATGGTGTAAAGCAAGTATGTTAAGCCTAATAGACTCCTCATTATTCTGGCACCACTTCAGCTTGTTTTTGAAAGCCCTGCGGCTACCTGTCATATTGTCAAACAGTTCTCCAGATCCAGGACTACCGCCGTCCACCCAACACCTATAATACAATTTTGCGTTTTCATGACTGTTCCTAACGTGATAGTTCCAACCCAACACCTTTTTCTTTGGTTTCTGTGCATCGCGAGCACCTTTCATACTGTGTTTAGCAGCAGTCTGAAGAGATAATATAATGGAATCATAATATTCATCAATTAAATGTAGGTGAATTTTACACGTGAAGCGAGTGCAATCATCACAATGGAAACTAACACGTTCTATATTTTTTAGCCTAGTATCACAGAACATAGAATACATATTGATTTGGTTAATGTCTCTTTTACACCATCGTACACCAGCAAGCGGGTTATTCGTATTTTTCACAGTTACTTTATTTGACACTGCACTCAATTGACACGTCACTGACATTGGTATATGGTCCGACCAATAAGTACCATAGTTGATTTTTATACTTTCAATAGTGTTTCTCGCTGCAGATGTAGTAATACAGTGATCCAACCACCGCTTAGAGCCGTTTGCGTCACTAATGAAAGTGTATGAATTGTCATTCAGCATCTCCATGTCCGCACATGTTAGTGAATGTTCCGTGCAGAAGGCCCGAAGCTCCATACCAAATTTTGACCCGGGGTGCGCGTTGAAATCTCCCAATACATAGACTGCTTCGGCATCATTATCAGCTGTGACAGCAGCCACACTAGCAAGGCAATCCGTGAACTCAGTTAGGTTTTCCTCTTTATCGACTGGCAAGTAAACACTGAAAACCAGGATCTCAGCCTCATTCACAGTAATTTTAACGGCAGCCAGCCTGTCACCCTCACAAGTAATAACAGCTACTTTTGAGAACTTTGATTTACGCCACAACAGCGCTAAACCACCATACGGACGACCTCTCAGTACTCCAATTGAGGTGTCCACCGCAGATTTCGCGTGACAAGCAAAATCCTCACTTATTTCATTGACGAATTCCAAGTCATGAGGCAGAAGCCATGTCTCCTGCAGTGCCACAATATCGGCAAACTTACAAACGGCTCTAATCTGTTCTACTGATCTCTTGATAGATTTACAATTAAAGGTAACCATAACTACAGAGTCGTCGGTGCCACTCGAGTATTTTAAAGCACTAGTCATTTTGGGTTAGTTTGTTTACATTATGCTTAGGCACGTATCGTTCCCTGTATCGGCGATATACCAGGCCGGCCGGCCAGAACGCGGCATTTAAAAACTCGTTCAGCTGTTCACTATTTACTGTAATTTTGAAGGAATTAAATGACGTTTCACGGTTAGCTTTAAGCAACTCAATATTCATGCATTCCTGCCCTCTTTCGCGTATGTGCTCTCGTATATCTTCAACTGTCACCTCCTTCTTAATACGTGAAACATAGATTTGACAAACAGTTTCCGCCACCCGGATACGGCTATTAGATACCAGGGTGCCGCGCATATTAGTAGTTTTTAATTAATATTTATTAAATTTATGTAAACTATTGTAATAATAATTATTAAATAAAAAATAAATAAATAATATAAAAGTAAAGATCGTTTGGACTCCCAAACTGAATTCCGACAAATCCTTCTACGACAAGATTTTACTTCGACAACATGAAACTCCGTTGTAAATTTAAAGTGTCTAGCAATTTACGGCGCGACTTTACATAAGATAGGTATGACACAAAAATGACTACATACCTAATAAATTCTGCAAAATTATTATACCAACTTTATTCGACATATAACTATTAACATGTCAATCACACAGTTATGCTTAATAACAACACATAAAAGTGAAAGTCCAGAAGTTAATTGGTTACCAAGAGACCGGTCGCTGATCGCGTATTTTATGGCTACACTATAAACCCGTCAATGTCCCTATCTGGTCCACTATTTAATTTATTATACGAATAAACCTGATTGCGCAAGGAAACGTAATTAGGTTATCGAAAATAATTATGCCAATAGTAAGTTAGTACCAGTGAAATGACAGGAAAAACAGTTAAACTCATTTGTCACTTGAATTAGGTATGCAGCAATGACACTTGTTTTTGAGTGATAGATTCACTGAAAAACAAGTGTTTATTGCATTAATTTGTGTAATGAATAGTAGGTAGTAATTAATTAGTTACCGTGACCAGCCCCCATAGGTTAGTACCAATTCGTTGGCCGGAGGTTTATCGTAGAACGTATTTTGACGTTTATAACTTACTAGTTGACCCCGCGAACTTCGTACCGCCTAACAGTGAATTCTTTTTTTTTTTTAATTTTTCTCTCCGTAAGAACCATCCCCGTACTTTAAGAATGTTCTAAAAAAAGAATTAGCGAAATCGGTCCAGCCGTTGTGGCGTGATGGCGTGACCAAGGGAAATAGGGATTCATTTTTATATATAGAGATAAGACATCAGTGGGGTGAGCACGAACTACTATCGTAATCGTATCGTGAACGTAACGATAGCACGGAGCATTGCGATTGGCCGCCTGCCTGAAGCCTGCCAATCGCAATGCTCCGTGCTATCATTACGTTCACGATACGATTGCGATAGTTGTTCGTGCTCACCCCACAGTTGACGACAGTCATAAACGTTAAAATACGTATCAATCTCATACAATCATCATTCTATTCTACAAAACACTGGTCAACAAATTGTCTCTTGTCTAGAGGTCATGCAACAATTGTAAGACCCGTCATGAAAATGGCTCGCGAGGTGCCACGGTAGCCTAGAGAGGATATGAGACAGTAGCTGCACCTGATGAGTACTTACATGTACTAAGCGGGCATAGCTACATTGGTGAATTCCTATTATCGTTTAGTTCAGCAGCCAGCTGTTACAGTGGCAGTACTGCCAGCACTGTTCCGTGGACACAGTGCTTCATACTCGGGCAGACTGTCCAGTGTGGACAGAGATGTCCAGTATGACCTTCAGTATTATATATCCCATCAGTATTCCAGGTAGACGGAGCCACAGGCAAGAGCGAGTTTTATATATTTTTTTTTTTAAAGAATATTAGCAACCGAAAATTACTAATATTCCCGTTAACCCCTCCAACTAAGCTAAATTGCTTGTGCTAGGAGTGGGTTCACGTCGGTAGTGTAATGGCCAGGATTCGAACCCGGGACCTCTCGATCGTAAGGTCGACTCCTTAACCACTAAGCTACCGACGCTTTATTACTGGTGCGTACAAGTTTACGGTCGCCTGTGTTTTCAAAGCATGACAAAGAATTCCATTTATTTCATTACAATCAATCTGTCGAATGACAAATCTCACGTCATACAATATCAAGATCAATCGCACCGCAGGCGCACATACAATGTGTACCTACATAATAAACACTTAAAATTGTATAATCTAGATTCTAGATTTGCTATCGATGGTTGAAAGACAAAAGGTTGCTTGTGACATCGAATATTCAAAGAAAACGCCCTCAAATGACATCATAACTTATGACCGCAAAATGATTTTCTTATCGACTATCATTGTCGCTTTGTTACGATATATTGACAACAACCAGAATGCCATTTTTATATTTATTAAGATGTTTAAAGTGCATAAATAAGAACCTTATCATGACTACATGCATACATGCTAGCAAGCTAAGTGACTAATGTGTGATACACGTTTTTTATTTCAAGACGTATCGACTATGACTATAGCCTGCTAATATCAATCAAATCAAAATAATGCTGATGACGTCGGATTTTTAGGTGCCTTGCCAAGGTTTCTAGGGTCCAAACCAACCTCACCTGCCAACTAGGAAATCTGCTGATTTACAGACGCTATTACCCAATATTACCTCTCAGGGTTGGGAGGTCAGAATCAAGATAAAGAGTAGTAGAATGTAGCTTGAACTACAAAGTGCAAGCTTTGCATATATGATGATGATGAATACTAATGACATCAGCAAATGGCGCCTAACACATCACCCTATAGACATGCTAGTTTCATAATAAAATTGACATTAATGGTTAACCGCATTATAAAATTTACGAGTAATTTTTCAGTGCATTCAGGAAATGGTAAACTAATTAGCTTACTACCTGACCTACGTGACGCCGCACGCGTCCATTTTCTACAAACTCTTACACATTATGACTTACACAGAAAGCTATTGACATTAGTCACTTGCTCTATTTTATGGTCATCGCTCGCTCGGTAGAATAACCTGGGTACACACGAGACGTGCCGGCGCACCTGATATATCCCTTAGTATTCTAAAGCCCACAACGCACTTGCGGAGAACCTCAATAAGCCTGGCATTCTGCTGGCCACAAGTGTCAAAACATGCGGTGCTAGGTGGTATCATATAGAGCTACAAGTGCGTAATGCACGTGTTTTCCTATTCCTATAGTCCCAGGTCCTTTAGGCGGGGCGTGAAAAAGCATCTGGGTTTTGCTCTGCTGTACCCCTGGTATATATAACCGGTGGTAGAACGGGTAAAATTGGTATGCTCCATGGTTCCCTTCAGGGGTACAGTAGAGCATATGTTCACAAATGTTAAAAATGTATTCGAGTGTTCTACTGCAGGTAATAAGATGTCTAAGTTTCAAGGCCGTCAAATTCAGGACCACCATTTATGCCAATAGCATCAGAAATGGTGGTCCGTATCTTCTGGACTGCACCTCAGTTTTTTACCATCTAGCGGGGTGCGATCAATTGAAGGACCGTATATAAAAAAGATGCCTCTTTTTCGACGGTAACCACGCGGCCTGCATGAATCTCTATCTATATTTTAGAGTAAAGTGTCTCACAGGAACGAGAACACCAAAGAAAAAAAATCTTAGCCAAACTCTCACAGTCTCACTCTACTTTCCGATGTGTTTAATGAAACTATTATCAATGTCTATTCTATTTTTATTTAATACTAGCCTTCCCCCCGCGGCTCCGCCCACGTGCATCTCGGTTAACGCGACCTTTGCTCATATCTCCGGTTCTACTCAACCGATTGCGATCAAACAAACGTAAGATTTTAATTCTGAGTAAGCCCTTTCTAACAAAAAAAACCGCATCTAAATCCGACCAGTAGTTTTTGCGTCCATCGCGGACAAACAGACAAACAGACAAACAGACAAACAGACAAACAGACAGGAAATTCAAAAAATATATTTTCGTGTTCAGTATCGTTAACATAACATAACCCAAGTATTTTTTTTTAAATATCTCCAATGTACAGACACGACCACTTTACAATTATACCTATAATAGTATAGATAGATAGATAGAAAATCAATCAATCATCAATTATCATATCGCAGATCGCAGTCCACTGCTGGACATAGGCCTCGCCCAGTATTAGAAGACTTTGGCCTACTCTTTCCATGGTGGTCAGACGGGTTGGTACAGGGTTTGATTTCGAGTTTTCCTTTTCTCACAGTTTTCCTTCTATCGTCTGCTTATTTATCCGCTAGTCGCCTCTTACGACACCTTTCGGTGATACGTGTATTCTTCCTTCGTCACCACAATGATTATATTATACAAATAAAACACACAATTGTAAGGAGTAAGTCTTGAGTCCACAACCTCAAACATAACAGTCTAATATTTTACCACTGCGCCAGACAGGTAGGTCGTCATCAACTGTAGATGTTCAGGGTGTTAACGCATGAAGTGGTAATAGTTTTTTTTTTTTATAAAAACCACGCGGCCACGGTAACAGCAGTAATGCTAGTCTGACCAGGCCCTTATCCAATATAGAGCCGGTTTACCACACATGCGCAGACGCAGGTGCGGCGCCGCGCCGTCTACCGACATAACTTGTCTTTACGTTGATGCAACTTTACTTTTATTTATGTAAATATATACATTATACATGTTAGTCAATTGTAATTTGCTTGGTTTTAACGTTTTTGTATAATTTTTCGTGTTTGATGAGTTGTGTAAGATTCTAATAAAGCCGATTCACAAATGTCTGTTATTCTTTTAAGTTGTTTGTTAGATTTATATCTCGACTATATGTCACAGGAATGGGATC
This sequence comes from Eilema depressum, assembly GCA_914767945.1. NCBI lineage: Eukaryota > Metazoa > Arthropoda > Insecta > Lepidoptera > Erebidae > Eilema > Eilema depressum. The sequence goes on from OU612026.1 coordinate 14,147,077, forward strand.
AGTAGGTACGCGAGTACGGATCTGTGGGGACAGCTAATAAATGGTTGCATTCAAATAATTAAAACGGATCTTACAAAACGACAAGTGTTGTAAGAGTCGTTTAATTGCCTGTACAGAATGATTTTTTTTACATTGACCTTGATCGGCTTGCAGGTCACTTGGGCGCTGAGGATATTGGTACGGCTCCACTTCAATCATATACAATCAAATGATACAGTATCATTCCATTATGCTATTCGAATTACCAAGTATTCCTTTCGGACTATCTAGTTCACGGATATCTGTGATCTAGTTGAATTCGCGTAAAGATGAAATCTCAAAATGTAGAATTTCCCTGAACGTTATTTTTTAATTTCGTAAATTATTAGACACATATCCTTCGTGAGATTACTAATTCTTCTATTATAAACAGTATATCGCCTGCATGTGCCTACGCACCTGGTGTTGCCAGCCACCTTGAATTATTGCCTATTGTTAAATATCATTTGAATGTGGTAATTCCGTGAGTAGGATCTTCATTTACCTAACGCGATCAGCGTGGGTTTTGAATAGACATTCACCATTCATGCATACCACTAAATATTATAAAACAACGCCCTCCACCACGTCTGTCTATCTATCATAATTTTTACATACGGCCCATCAGTTGAGCAAATCCTGCTAAATATTATTCCTAATGCTGAGAAGCCCAAAAAGGTGGTCCCTGTCATGACGAACAAAAAAGCATTTTATCATGCTTTTTTGCGATAAAAACTACAAAACCAATTTTCATGCAGTTTTCTCCGAAAGATATAGTAATTTATGAGGAAGATTTAGGTATAGACGGCGTGCGTTTTAGTCGGTTCGAGTCCGACATAACCTCCTCCACCGGCCCGGCGAGGAAGGAGGTTTTCCGTGAAAATTCCGCGGGGATTTTTCGCACGATAAAAAAAGGTATATAATTTGTCAAGGTCTTGTGTAAATTGGAGAAAAATATAGCGGTAATTGTTGGTAGTATCAAAAAAAGCCTTAGCTGGTGGCTTGCCACCTAACTTTCGTCGTAAAAGCTGCCCCATCCCTGGATTGGTCGATCCTAGGAATAGATTCCTGTAAGTCACGGGAACCGTTTATAAAACGGTGTATTATTCAACTCTGTGGTTTCAACTGTCATTTTCACATACCATGCGGGTGGAACCGCTTGCAAAAGCTAGCTTCGGTTTATAATTAAAATTAACTATTTGTAGGCCTATTTATGTATTACTGAAGGTTGTATTCGTGGATTTAATAGAGATTAAATAAATAATTACAGATACGTCACTATAATACGAAACTAAACCACCAAGGTTAGTAGATATGCTTCTGTATTCGGAAGATGAATTTGGCTCTACAAGGTTAATTTTTAAAGTAACTACCATTCAATAGGTAATTTTAGCATTAGTACCTAAGTAGATTCTAAAAAACTTTTATTGAACGTAAGTATATAAAGAAACTATTAATTTTTTGTTTGAAATCATAAATCACAATTTTACTATTTATACTCGTAGCTGTTACCCACCGCTCTACCCGCGTGGAATTGGGACATGTTCAAAAAATTAATGGAACCCTTGTCCAGGGATAAAAAGTAACCAATGCGTTATTCCAAGCCATAGTCTATCCCCGTAAAAAAATACGTTCAGCAATTTGAGCGTGATTGAAAAACAAACAACCAAACATCAAAGCATCTTAACATCTCCGTAAACTTTGACATTTATAATATTAGCAGGAAGCATAGGATGGCATCCATGATCGTCTTAATACAGCTATAACAATATCAAACACTAGGTATGCTATTATCATAAATGTTACATAAGTACATAGTTTCTCAAGTACAAAATAACCAATGCTACGAGTATCATAATATACCCAACTTAATAACCAATTATAAATAGATAGTGTAGTATGCGAAGGTTCATTGACCGTGATGGTACACATGTCTGATCAATTTGATGGCCAATCAATACCGATACAAATGTAGCGAATGGTTAGGTAAGCCAAGATAGTCAATGTATAATTCTAAAATGCCAATAACACACCCGATTTGGTGTTGCCGGGCATCCTATAAAATTTGTTGCAGCCAAGGGCAGGGGCATATTTTAGTTTTGTCATCATCATATTCAGGGAGACATTTTTTCCTGATTGAATCTGAGGCCAAGGTAAACTCGGAATTCAGGGTCCGCCCTACGGCTCTTCCTCCTCCACTTCGCATTGGGCGTCCATGGTAATAAGACTAGCAAACGTCGAACAATCCGAGTAATCTTTGAAGGCCGATTTTGGCGGGATTTTTACAGATTGTAAGGCGTTTGATTAAATTGCATGGGCAAGAACGAAGTTGAACAGTATAAGGGTTCCGTGCAAAAACATTCGAACCACAAAAGATAAAATCGCCATTGAGTCATACATTCTGTCATTTTAAAAGTAAAACGGTAAGCAACAAGTACAGAAAAATATTATCTTTTTTATTTCCAATAGTCGACAATTAAACAGTAATAAAAGCCCTTGTTATGTCAACTTTTTATTAGGTACTGATCACGGAAGCCATAACTTAATTTTATTGTAAGTTGTCATTCGGTTACCGGGTTACTATAATTTTATCATAAAAGAAAATAAAATGTCTTCATCGTACCAGAACCGCATCCCGGTTACAATCAAAACTTGCACTTTACAGCTCATGATTCACCCTCCTACAATTCTAACAACCATCCATTATTGGTTTACCTTGTTTTCTGACTTCCGTCTGACTCCTCAACCCCGTTAAGAAAGACTGTACGAGAGCCTCGTCCATCAATTCCTAAGTGTACTGGCTAGCAGGTTACATTAGCTTGGGACTGGATTATTTTCGTGTGATCCCATACAATCAATGAAAATAAAATAATGCAGTTTGCACATTTTAAATACTCAACAAATTCCAACGACGAGTCTTTGTAGAACTAATAAGTGAATTCAGAGCAATTTGGTGGCTTGTCACCATGCTTGTGGTGGCTTTTAATTTGATTTTGGAAGCTGCCTAACTTTGTAAAACAATACAATTTTCAACAATAAATCTTTGTCCCAGTGGCAAAGTCTACGATGATGAGTATTTGTGCATATAATTATGTTAGCGAGTTCGATATTCGAATCGCTCAAAGTGTTTGGCTTTTTTCTCTAAAACATCATCTTCCAACAAGTTTTTTTCCGCCAGTCGGTATACGTAAGATAGACAAAAGCTGCTATTCAAACTGCGAACGCATAATTTACCTTGCGTACCATACACTATCGAGTTAAACATCATTGACATTCCTATTACAAACTAATCTTACTCAATAGCAACCGACAATTAGCAATCTCATCGCATTGGATAGTTTCCAATGACGCATGCCGCCGGCACACCCACGAAGAACTTGTAATTTGTTAATAACACTATGTCTATTTAATTGTTTGTTTGTCAATGTTATTGGAGTGCAACACCTACTCAGATCGTGCGCGTTCTTAAAGATTACAAAACACTATTATCAGATCAGAGTAAAAGAAGCACTTGCACCACTACAAGGAGGTTTTCTAGCACAGACACCCCCTCGGATGATATTAGCCTAAATTAAAAAGTCTAATGAAAAGTAAACTTCGCGAAATAGGCTATAATAAAATTTAAGAACATTTGAATGACAAACAAGCTTGAACTTGAATGTATTTAGACTAACTAAACATGTTTGTAAATAGACCAAAAAGTTAAGCTAAGTTTCTAGCCGGGTGTCTTCTTCTCGGGCCTGGGGGTGACGGGTGGAGCCGCCTGTCACCCTAGCACCCGGGGGCGAGTTGGGGACTCTGTGGTCCCCACACCGGATTAGGGCCAGATCGATAGATTTGGCCCTGGGTCTGCCGTGGTGCGAGGGATATGGCTACGACAACCTCACCTCCGGCAACCGACGGCCCACAGACGGCGTGCGTTTTAGTCTGTTCGAGTCCGACATAACCTCCTCCTCCGGCTCCGGCGGGGGAGGTATCCGTGGGGATTTTTCGCACGTTAAAAAAAAAAAGGTGTCTTCTTCTAAACCAGTCTATTATTTTGACGTTTTGTAAGTCCGTTTTAATGATACAGATTAATGATTTTGACGAAGAAGGTAAAGCAGGTTTAAACCTTTACAAAGAAAACCCCTGTCATCGCTCTCTCTCTAGATCGTGGCCCAAAACATAGTCGCTTATTAAGCATGTCATGGCAGACGCCCTATTCTCAGGTAAGTATATTAAAAGGAGTTATGGTTGCTAAAATATATAATTTATATAACACCTTACATATCACGGATCCACTTACCATATTACAACATAATTTTCGAAAACCCAGTTTAATCAGGAAGTGATGTCATAGTTATGTGGATTATTAGATTTATATTAATTTTAATGGTGTTAGATTTAAATATTCAAAAAGGCTCATTGTTTGGTTATTTCGCAAGGATTATCATATCATAATCCAGATACCTACTAATAAACTTAGTTCACAAATTATGGTTAATTTAACAGATTCGTAACATATATCGATTGTGTTGTGACTAACTATCATCATAAAACTAATTTGAATACTTAGCATTATTCAAATTCAACGATTTCCGAAATATAAATATGTGAATATTTAATTTGAAGTTATTAGCGACAGCCCGACAGCACATAATTATTATTAATGCCATCTAGCGGAAGCGTAATGAACTACTTAAAAGCAACAACGAATCCTGAATCGTGACATGAAAGTTCCAGCGTTACTCCTACAGGCAAATTTTGAATTACGTCTTTTCAGTCTACGAACCAGTGAATTTCACGTCTGGCGCAATCATCTAGCTTGGTCAGAAACTAACAACTAATCCTGCATCGTGATATTATGAAAGCTCTGGCGTTCCTACCACAAGCAAAATTTAAATTTACGTCTTTTAAGTTTACCATGAGTGAATAAATTAATCATTTCATTCATCCATGGTAAACTCAAAGGACGTAATCACGGCCAGCCACGTGATCATGGATCACTATTAATCAGTTGTGATCCGTGATCACGTGGCAGGGACCCGTCTGGCGAAATTATTTAGCTTTGTAGGAGAAACATCAACCCCAGGAGGCACTGGTGAGTGGTGACTCCAGAAAATCGGAAGCATTCCAGTCACTCCGAAAATAATTATGCTCCTTTAAAAATAAGCCAACCCTAGCCAAAGTTAAAGAATGTATTGTTAGGTAATCTATCCAAAGATTAACTCATAACGAATTCTCTAGCTTATCTATGAGGAATTTGTTTCTAAGTACAAGTAATTGAGCAAAGCAGGTTGCGAAAGCTCGTTTAGATAACAAATAGTTAGAGACGTGCGGTGACCTTACCATCCTACTTTGGCAGGATAAACTAGGAATGTCGAAGGCGATTTAAGTTTGGATATTTATGACTCAATCGTCAAGGTGCATGCGTTCGTTATTTTAATTACTTTTAGTCATATTTGTACAGAATCAGATATTATTATCTCCAACTCCTACAATATGGTGACCTAAAGACAGGCCTTGAGCCTAGCTCAGGCACCAGTCATCTACAACATAATAAATTATGAATACATTACAAACCATGTAACTGTAACATACTTTTTACGCTAAAGATTGGTAGATAAGTAAAAAAGCCAAAAGTGGGCAGTCAAACTGGGAAATTAACTGGGCAGTTAAAAGCCAAAATTTACCAAATTATTTGATTGGCGATCTGATGAAGAAGTTCGTGACGTGTGCCGCTCGTCTGTATGCCAGGCGACGTCAATAGCAAGCAAATGGGATTCGTCGTCATTATGATTTGGTACCTGGTAGTGTAGATTAGGCCCCATCTCTTACCGTGGGGATCGTAGAAGGAAGGTTTAAGGAAGGGCTAAGGAATAAGGTTTGTTCTCCATCCGACAATAAACTTAAATCCCAGGATAAAGTGCCCAATAGTCTCGCCCCTTATTACGTTAATACACCTCTGCCTACCCCTTCGGGGATTTACAGGTGTGTATACGGCGTGCAATACAACATGCGACAATGATCGATCGCACCCTCTTGTATTTGTTCGTCGTCAATCAGTCAGTGTATACCCAGCATTACAAATACATCGTGTGCTTGATGAATACGAGGCGCTAATGAACTACCCATATTTGTTTTAGCAATGCCATATCAAAGACCTTTGACTAACTAACTAACTTGTATATTCCTCCGTAATTTCATCAAACACATACATCTCTCACGACTTAGTAACTATTGTGCCTGCCTACCTACTAACATTGAACACGCGCGTTCTAATTAATTTATTAATGTGATTAGTTTGTGTACCTATTGCTAATAAGGAAACCTTGCGTGCTAAGAATCAATATCCTTTGAAATATTTCATTTAGTAATACAAGTTACTTACAATAAGTGTCAGTTTCGGTAACAATAACAATTGATTTGGTTTGTGTAAACAAATAAACATTAAAGTGGCGAATGTTTGCTAAACTAAAGCTACTTCAGTACCGTATCAAGTACTTACTTACTAACATCGTATAACACACCACCACAACTTTCTTCTACCACTTATCCTACTTTTTATCCCACTATCTATCCCGTCTGTGCTATCCTATCCTCCTATCCCACTAGGACAATTATTATTGTGAAGTATGTGTTTGTAAAGATGTTTGGATGTTTATTATTCAATCATGCTCTAAGGGCTGAAGACATCTAACTGAAATTTAGTACAGCGGTAGATAATAGGAATAACACTTGTTTTTCATCCCGGGAATAGATTCCCGGGGATTGTGAGAACGAGATTAAAATTCCGCGCGGGTCAAACCGTGGGCAACATCTAGTAATACATAACTACAAGCCAATACATGAAACATATCCGCCTATACATAATCATGGAATGCGAAAGTTGAAAAGTTGCGGTCACAGTTTGCCTATTGGTTAATTAGGAAGAAATATCTGTGCAGATATAACAATCGCTTTCATATAAGTTTGCCTTTAGGGCTTCAGTAGAAGTAGGTTGATGTATGTGTAAATTTATCAATCTTTTCACTTGGCACTAAGAATAATTACACATCTATACGAAAGTGGAAAACCCAACACTAACAGTCAGCATTGGCAATATCTTGGATCTAACTCTAATTGGATTGAGCTTAGCAATTCGTTTCTTTGAATCGAAGATTGATTAAGCAATGTTGACCACAAAGTATACCTTTTTTTTTATCGTGCAAAATATCCCCACGGATACCTCCCCCGCCGGGGCCGGAGGAGGAGGCCGGACTCGAACCGACTAAAACTCACGCTGTCTGCGGGCCGTCAGTTGCCGGAGGTGAGATTGTCGTAGCCATATCCCTCGCACCCCGGCCGACCAAGGGCCATATACCACAAAGTATACCTAATTATCTCTTTTTCTCACAGTTCTACTTGTTACATTGCAAACCTTCAAATGTGCACTGATCATCGTAATGGTCACATTGTGACTTACTTCACTAGTTTTTGGAGTTCGGACACATTTTTATTTATCAAACTTAGGTGGTAGCAAGTACACGGCACACTTGATGGGTGCGGTAACGTTAAGTATATACCTACACATTCATTTTAAGTAGCCGTATGATGCTTATGCATAATAGAACAATCAATAATACTGTAATAATTAAAAGAAAGAAAGAAAAATATGTTTATTTTGACCCGCAGCACACAAGACAGTCAAAGCAAATACCACAACTCGTTATGTAAACAAATTATCCATACTAATCCATATCCATATCCATCCATACTAATATTATAAATGCGAAAGTAACTCTGTATGTCTGTCTGTCTGTCTGTTACGCTTTCACGCCTAAACCACTGAACCGATTTTGATGAAATTTGGTATAGTGGTAGATAAGACCTTGCGAAAGGACCTAGGCTATGTTTGGTCGCGATAACCGACATTCACGCGGGCGGAGCCGCGGGCAAAAGCTAGTATTTAATAAATTAGAGCTATTGCCATAATACTACTCATTTATAACAGTTCTTCCGTCAATTCTGTAGAAGATTCTTTACGGAACTATTTTATTATAATAGAATTATGGTCCCAATTCATTTTAAGACAAAGGACGAGGTCGCATGCCATCGTATTAGCGCGAAGACGGTGTTGGTGGTAGATGAATGAGTTGTTATCCAATGTTGTCGACACGTGTAACGTTGTTCTGTCTCGTTAACATACGTGTATATTTTTTTTGTTCTTCCCGGTGCGAACTCCTCTTGTTGGTCTGCTGACAGTTTTTAAGAGGAATCTGTTAGACAGTGTCAAACCGACATGGTTTACTAATAGGTACCAACGTCAGTTTATATTTCACTATCAAAGTTTGATAGATGTTTGCTATACACCCAAAAACAATTTGATTTGGCACAGTCTATCTATAGTTTAAAAAAGCACAAATGCTACTTTTTAGTTCAGAAAATCTTTACTTTTTGTATCCTATGTTTGGTGCGCATTAAAGAGTATTTATCTTATCTTATCTATCTATTTCAATTAAGTACTATAATAGTACCTACAGCCGAGTACTATAATCTGTTCTGTGGTACAGCTATCATAGTTCCTAGTAGGTATATCGTCAAAACTCGACATCAAACGACCAGTGGAAAACGCCACTCAACCTACTATAAGTACATTTTGTAAACGCGTGAGTATAAAACAACATGCTCATGCGCCGACTACCGTGAGAACGCACGAATCACGTGCATCAAGGTTAGTCGCTGAATTAAATCAATTGTTTATCATCAGTCACTGCTCTTCGGCTCCCCCTGTCTATATTGTTGTACAACAAAGATTTCAAATAGTGATGTGTCACTTTAAAACTGTAGTAGATATAATAAAAAAAATAACGCTTCCTTGGAATGCTTTGGCTAATACAAACTAGATAGACACAGTAATATACACTACAACGCGGCGTAAGAAGTAACTACTAACTACTCTAGTACAAGTTTGACATACACATACACTATACAATACATCCCATATCATGCACACATTGACAGTTTAAAGACCAAATTGACATTCGTTTACTCACATATAACGCGTATTTTGAGTTGTCTTTTGCGACTTTGTTAGGAATGCTGTGTAGTGAGTGGTGGTGTAGTCTATACAGTGTATACCTACTTAGTCAAAGCCTGCTGCTAGCGATCTCCTGAAATACGGGCGTTAGACCCTGAAGTGCCTGTAGCACAGATTATCTAATAGTTAGTGAAGGTACCCTGAAGGTGGTTGGGTCCTATTCTAGTTCCTAGTGACTTGGTTAGTAGGTATAGGTTCACCAGTACAGGAAGTTGACTTTCTGGTTTCACAATAAAAAAATACGTGATAATTTTACCTTGTTCATACCTATTTTGTTTTAGTGATCATAACGAATGTTTATTATAGCCATAAACTACAAAAATAGCACTTTATTTGCATTACATTACAATTTACAACACATTAGCACGTGCAGAGTAACAATGCAGTAGTTATCTACATTGTAGGTATATGGAATATGGTTATAATGATAGTACATTTTATTTTTATTGAGTAGCTGTTTTTTGTTAACATCATACCTACAACTACAACATTTACGAAGACTACAAATTCCCCGCACACGCACTACGAAACGCCTTATAGAAAAAACTTTTTATTTCTTTTTTGATCAGACAGAGGGGGTATAGAAGATGAATAAATAAATTTTACAACTGCAAAGGATTAACCACAGCATAAAATTTAAAGTACTACCTAGCTGTTGTTCGGGATTCCGTCCACGTAGAGTTCTGATTCCGTTTTCGCAACCCATGAGAACCCCATTTCAGAGATAAAAAGATCTATAGTCTATCCCTATACCAAATTTCAGCCAGATCCGTGCAGCTGTTTAAACATAAAAGGGTAACAAACATCTAAACATCTTCAAAAACTTTCACAATTTGATATTTTTTCATAATTTGATAATTTGATAGAATATCACAGGACCTCACTTCAACAAATCCGCAGCACATTCATTGCCAGCATCCATTGTTTTTATTTTTATACGTTGAATAATAGTAAAGACGATCATTTTGCCATTCGTCACAGACTCATGGCCAGACGACACCTGCAGCCTCCGTACTCCGTACACAAGGTTGATAGGTAACTTGACACTTGGGTATCAGTTGAATACCTATGTGATATTAAGACGTACTCGTAAGTAGTTATAGAATGTTCATTGTATCGCTAGTAGCTGCAGAAAGACAGAAAACTACGATTTTCGCTACTTGGATTTTCTCTTAGGGGAGACAAGGATATTCGTTGGGTCGGTTGTAGCTCCTCTCCTTCCCTTAAGAGCAGATAACAAGACTTTGGGAGCGGAAGGAGAGCTCACATTTATTTAAAGTCTTTATATTTAATAGTAGTAATAATAGTTTAGCTTAGCTCAATATCGCTATTTGGTTGTGGAGGTCAGATGGCAGTCGCTTCACGGAAAATATCGAAAATAGTCCAGCCAATTCCACAGTTAGACTAGACTGGTAACGCAAACCCCAGACTCCGAGGTGAAAGCTTCGAATGCGACTGGGATTAACGCTAGGATGAAGAAGATGAATAAGTGATAATAGTTAGAGAGAATATCATGGAGGAAGATGACATGTTGCATCGCTCTAAATAATTGAGATAAGGGCATGAGAAGATTCTTACGAGGTCGGTCGAATGCGATGCCTCTGCTCCCCTAGACAAGTGGCAATTCGTTGCTTAGCGTATGATGAAATAGAATGCCAAATGTATGGGATTTGACGTATATGACAGGCGTCAAAGAATGTCAAAAACGTTAAATCCTATACATTTGTCATTCTATTCCATCATACGACGAGCAACGATTTGCCACTTGTCTAGAGGGGCTGGTGTCGCACACGTCCATAAGCCACAAAAACCACTTCCAAACAGGCAGGTCGTGTGCTTGTCTGTCACCGAAGTGGTATAAAATAAGGGAGATGATGCTGATATTTAATAGTGAATGCCAGTCTTCCAGCTTCGTGACCTTCACTAATCAGCACTAGACAATGTATAGTGTGCCGGTTAGGTATTGAGTTAAAGTTTCGATCCCATATTGGACAATTCGCGTGATTCACAGCAAATGTGTGGGTTTTGTGTCCATAATTGAATGTCTGTGAAGATCTCATGACACAGAAATAATTCCCTTTTGCAGATGAGTAGCATTGTGCACTGCTTCGTCTATATACCTAATACATATACAGATAGATCCTGCTATGTACTGTGGCGAAACCCACGGGCACCTATTACCGAGATAAAAAAGTAATGTATGTACTATTTCAACCTAAATTTCATCGAGATTTGTGCTGCATTTTGGTGTGAAAATGTTACAAACAAAATTACACACTTTTAGATTCACGATAAGTAGAATATACTTATAAAGATTTTGATAAAAAACATCGTATCAAAATCATAGCCTTGATATTCATGAATGTTTTTTTTTATAGAAACCAAGGTATTAACATAATATAGATACTTCCAATTATTTCGAAGAGCCTTGTTTCCGATTTTCCCTGGCCACATCCGGCATTTTATTATGCATTGAATATTCAAGGTTTATAGCCATACATTTTCGCGTTTTGAGGCAACCTTCACAGAAATCGTGAATACCTATTTGATTTCATTGCTTAACAACAAATCTCTCAGAATGCCTAAACATTAGAGGTCACAGAAAGAAATTTTTGGATGATAATAGGAGTTGTTCAGTATTGATCCCGTTAAAATTTCTCGAATTTTATTGTTGTCAAAAAAAAACAGCGGTGAACTTTCAAATAAGTAAGCTACAGTTTAATATATTAGTGCTATTTTATATCTTTCACGTGAAATAACAAAAAAAAAACATATCATGAAGACACAACACTTGTTTCGCAGTTGACTCGACTCAATAAATCGGTCGTTTGTCCAAAACACGACTCCGAAAGACATCTAAAAACGTTCTCCTCGAATAACTTAGTTCCTTCCTTTCGATAAATAAACTAAAAGAATAGTTTCAAATTGTCTATTGTTTACTTTTCTTCGCCAGATCCCCACAATATCTAAAAAAGAGAAAGTGCCATATATGCGGTAGTCTATTCTTTATCGGTACAAACATATTGCAACCCATGACTGACTGCACGGAACACTCGTTTCTTTAGTTTTTACAAATTCGAAATTCACACTTCCTTGGGTGACGTCACTACATTTTATAATACAAACTAAAAATTTAAAGAACGAAGTATTGCCTGCTTCGCCCGCCTGAATGTCGGTTATTGCGATGAAAGTAGGTATTATATAGCTTTAGCAACCAAACTGTAATAATAAGTTATCTTAAGAAATTACAAACTTTCATTATAAAGTTTCATTCCCTATTTAAAACCCGTTATCCCCTTTTTTCCTGATTTAAGATAGTCCATGTACTTTCCCAAACTCTACTCCATGTCTGTACCAAATTTCATCAAAATTGGTTCGCACCTAAATGCGTGAAAGCGTAACAGACTACCACATAGGGTTTCGCACTAATAACATTAGGTGGTATGGATATGTTAAAAAAAATGGCGCCTGACACCAACAGGAGGCGTCAGTCTGCCTTGTGCAAAGTGTACGTAAGATTTTTTGTACATTATCGTATTTCAGTCCATTTAGCGGGATCTAAAAACAAAAGGGGTTTATCGGCTATCTGTGGCGCCAGTCGGAAGCTCCCGATATGTTTGCCGGCGAATTATCGCCCCGCTGGAGGTCAATACGGGTTCCGTTGCGACTTGGGAATCAATTGTGTCAACAACATGATATTGTACTACAGTATGCAGATATTGTGAATACATTTTGTTGGATAAACAGTAATCATTTCAGTTATCAATACTGTGGCACACAAATAAAATATGATGTTATTTCATTTTTTGTATTTTTAGACATTGCTCACTCTGTTGAAAAAGACGCGCGTGGAACACGACGAATCCCCGTTTCGGACCTGTTTCTGCTGAATCGAAGGGTAGTCCATCCCTTCGTTTTATCAATAATAACTGGCCTATTGCAATACTGCTGATTTGAAAAAATCTGGACATAAGTTGGCAGACACAATATTATGATTCATAAATTCTGAAAAAGTGCCACAAAAATAATAATGATTGAGAAAATCACACGGGGTCCACCCACCTCTTACTTGCTCTCTCTATCCATTCATTAAGTCAGGTCATTGAGCTTTTTTCAGTTACCTTCAGACTTCAAAGAATGACCTATTGTATAATTAAATCTTAGACGACTTTATTTTTACTTTTTTTTATCTTGGCACTAGCTATTACCAGAAATAGATATCACTAATAATTGTGTAGGTACTACTGTATATTATTGCCCCCTGATCCCCCTGAGCACAATAACAATGGCTTGCTGTGGCCTATCATTGTTACTGAACGCTTTAAAGTTTCGAGGGATTCGACTCTTCCAACTGAAACATGCTCAGTACCTCCAGCATGAAAAGCTGTCTTAATAATTGAATATGCAATTCCGAAAAGGTCACAAGTCTGAAAATGCAAAATGTTCAAGAAACGAAAAAAACTAAGTATTTTCTTAAGTTGTGTAGAATTTATAAAATTTATTTTTGAGTTACAATTTGGGTTCAATTAGCTATGGAAAATTATAGAAATTTTAGATGTAAAATGTTATTTTATATACGAATTTACATATTGTATATCTATGAGATATGCCGTTTTCGAAATTGACAGTATTGAACACATAACATTTGAAGAAAATCTCCATTATTCATTTTGCGAATCTTTTGTTTTAGGTACATAAATTAAACATAATACTTAAATCTATACTTTATGTTACAGAGAAGTAAGATTTGATTGTTTGTTTGTCTGTTTGTTTGGATGTATTTTTTGTATTGAATAGGTTCCAAAACTACTAAACCGATTTAAAAAATTCTTATGCCAATAGGAAGCCACATTATTAGTGAATAAAATAAGCTATATATCATCACGCTACTACCTAAGGGAGCGGAGCAGTAATCATAATTGTCGATAAATCCGGTAGATTCTCATATATTATTTGCAATCTATTAAATTATGGGCATATTAGGTAGGTTAAATCGGTGCAATGGGGGTTCAAATTATGTCACGGGTGAAATTAGGGAGAAAGGGTCATTTAAATAAAAGATGTAGCGTGAACGGAATCAGAATTCGACGCGGGCAAAGCCGTGAGCAACAGCTAACAAAAATTACAGACTTTCTCAAAAAATCATCTTCTAGAGGCTGTCTTTCGTTTATAGTTGGGTAATCCAAATATTTCGTCATAAAAGTCTGTAAAATCTGCCAGTTTTAAGACTAATGTCAGGCTTATGCCTAAAATAATAATTCCGAAAAGGGCACATCTTCTAGAATTAAATCTAGAGATGTGACCTTTTCGAAATTATTGCTGTACACATCATGACGTAGATAATGCAATTAATATCAGAATGGAACCATTTTTGCACGTGATAGGTGCATGGAAGCACGTAGATTACATTTACATGAAAAAACGTATATGCCAAAATATGCGACTTGTGCCCTTTTCGAAATTGCATATTCAATTGTATCGAGAGAACGAAGCATTGCGATTGGCAGGCTCCACACATACACAGGTTCACAGTAGGCAGGCGGCCAATAGCAATGCTCCGTTCTGTCGATACGTTTACGATTACGATAATTTTTCGTGCTCTGGGCACAGATTCAGGTGGATGATTCTTTGTAATTATAAATTTACAAATAGCTGTTCTAAGCCTGTCCCTCAAGACAAGTGGCCATTCATTGACCGTATTGTAGAAAAATGACATACGTATGTCATAAACTTCAAATCCCATACATCCGTCATACATTCTACAATTCGCCGGCCAACGAATTACCACTAGTCTAGGGGGGCTGATCTTGTGAATACTTTCTGTCTGTTAATTTAAACTCAAAAAACTGCTATGACACAGAGATGATTCCCAAGACTGGGTGTCATCTTTAAAAAAACAGTTGAATGACATTTTTTAATTAAGGAAAGGTCATTAGTACCATCAGGTCCATCATTAAGAACGTCTGAATCAACTAGGTGTGAAATGAATTTTGCCAAACAATTGACTTACGGAGCCATTGTTAGGTTTTAGCTGGAAAAGTTTGCGCTTCATAGAACTTGCTGAATATGGGTGTCTGACCTTATCTAGGTACTAATCTTCTAGCCTCGATGACGTAGTAGCTGAGAGAACTGTGAGCGAAATCCTGTGTTCGCAGGTAATCTTAGTACAGAGTCAGAAAAAAGTTCAATTAGTATTGATGCTTGCTAATCAGAAATTTCAGTAGGCTGAATGAAATGTTAAAAAAAAAACAAGTTCGAGACACCCTGCCAGAGAGTGACCACTGAATGGCTGCAAAAACAATTTGATAACCTTTTATTAATACCAACAGACAACTAAAGGACGAATCTCATAATAAAAATCTGTTCAAACTTCAGTCCAATCTCGATCAAATCTCAATCTCCGAAATATAAAAAATAGTATTCTCGTAACAAAATTGTCAAGATCAAACATTGACATCGTGATCGTTTTTGACATTTAGAAGATTCAATTCATAGTGAGACTGAATTCTGAACAGATTTTATTACCAGAATTGGCAATATGGTATCAGCAACGGACAAACCTGGACAAACAATCCGTTATGCAACCGTTTTTCCTGTTCTCTGTTCTCACACATATTAAATTTTACGATTTTCTACTCAGCAATGCATCTGTTAGTAAATATTATAAGGACCTTTAATATCCTTTGAGGGTGGCAACATTTTATTACATTTTAACGCCTGTCCTTATATTCCGAATCGTAAAACTCATGGCGACACACAATAGGAATTTTACGACTGGCAATATTTTACTCTATTATGATGTTAATGGCATTCGGACATAATTTATTTACCGAAAAATAAAATGAGATGATTATGTAATCAAATTTAACGACTGTGTTTAATACAAAGGGATATTACAATTTTTATACTGTACCGTAAATAAGAACAAAATTTATTTTAATGTTTAACGGATTAGATTTGTACAAAGGAATGCCCCTTACCCCCATAATATCCCCTACCTATAGACTTTCTTTCATGTTCTGCCGTATTTAAATTCCCAAAGAGGTTTATTACGTCCATATTTCATGAGGAAACTACTGTACGAGTATTATGTTATGATAAATAAAATTATGGAAAGGAGTGCAAGATCGGACCCCGGGCTCTATACTCGTAGTATTACACCCGTATTCACAAACAATACTGTGAGGTCTAACATCTATCTAACGCAGTGCGTTCCCTCAACGAAGTATTACATAAGTGTTATCAATTAATAAAAAGGCTTTCCAAAACGAACGCACTGAGAATTTGTCGTTCTTTGCACATAGCGAAGTATTGTTTGTGAATACGGGTGTTAGATTCGGATGTAGCCGGAATTAGCACTGCAGCTATGAAGAAGAGGAAATGAAAATAGATGAAGAAATAATAGATACTATTTTTTATGTCCAGATAGAGAATTAGAGATAAAATAAATAATATTAAAAAAAGATTACGATTGACCTCAAATTGTCTAGGTAACAATGTCTTACAAAATGCTTTGAACATGTAGGTATGTGAATTTTTTTAATATAATATGGTGTAGGTTAACCCTTCTAAATAGTATAACGCTTAGGAAAGGGTAAAAGTAAATTCCCTTTCTAATATTAGAGATTTTTTTTCACGAAACTTGAGATGGGAGTAGGACTTTGTGTGACAGATCTCCAAGTATCATGTATTTATCATATATGAACTTTGTACACAACGTAACACGAAAGGAATCCATCTTTCTGACACCAGATAAAGATTCTGATAAAAACTGATGTTGACATGTGAGACTGGCTACCTACGCGGGTCCTCCAAAAATAACGGCCCGTAAATCAGTCATAGATTACAAAAAAATGTGAATAAAAAACGTGACGCTAATCATTCGAATGCGTTTTTGGAGCTACCTGTAGTCGGTTGTTTTTATTAAAAAAGCGTTGGCATGATATCGAACACCTTAAATTAATATTCGTCTATGAATCGCTCATTTTTACAATATAAAGTTTCTTATACAAGTAGTGCCTATTATGTTGTTACAAAAAACTCTCTCTAGATTAAATCAAACTTACTTTACTTTGATAGGACAAAGAAAACAAAATTTTAAACACTGGTTTTAATCACTCAGTTAAGTATAGTGTATTATTTTATTTATCTGTAGTTAATTAAGTACATTTAAATTCACTTCTATATTTTTAAAGTCTAGTTATGATTCGATGTCAAATAGAATGAAAATTCGAAATATTTTTTTCTTGAATTTCGAATGTAAGCAGTAGGTGGGTACTAATCTCTACCTCTACAACTAAACTATAAACCACTTTGAAAGGCAAAGACATCCATAACTAGGAATCTAAATTAAAAACTTACGATCTTTTAACAAGTCTACAGCAGCTGCATTCACTTTAGCACCAGTTAACATTCAACGTTTGAACTATTGACATATATGAAAAAAGTGTTGTTGATAGGTTTACTATACACGGTTTTGAGTTTACTATACACGGTATTTCAAACACTCCACACAGAAGTGTGAAAAATATGAATTTAAATAATCATTAGCCTTTCTTAGAAGATCACTTGATGATTTGAAACTTCACACCTCGGCAGCTCCGTAAAATTAATCTTGCTTCTAAACAAATAATCTTATGGTTTGGTTTGGGATGTTCTTAGAAATATGGCTATCGTGTCTATCATTTGTGACAGTTTGATCCTATTTAAGGAAACCTGTTGAATAAATTTCAGCCGTATTGTACAAGATTTAAAGTCCAGTTTCCATATAATAATAAAATCTAAAGCGTACGTGATCAGCCGCCCAGGTCGCCCTTTAAAAGGGAAGTTAAAATAAATAAATAAATAAATAATAAATAAATAATTATGTCCTTGGGAACGGTGTCCTTTTTTACTGAAGCTTAAGGACAATAAACAAGTTTAAAAAAATCTGATGTGGTTTTTTCTTGTGTAATAAAGTTTTCATCCCCTATTGTCGAATGTTCGACTTTGTTACAAATCTAAGATCAGCGATGATAAAAAATCTGATAATGTAGTGTAGTTATTACTTGTTATTTGTATAACATTGGTTACTCTGGTGACCCTGTGTGAACTTTGTTTAGTGCCATTGTCAAATGTCGACGTAAGTACAGTAGGTACGGTTGATGTTGCTAAAAGAATAAAAACTGTCATATCCCTCGCACTCGTGGACAAGCGCGTATTGCATCGCCGCCGCAGCATGTTTCTGCTAGGAGGACAGGCTGCTCCACCCGTCACTGCCAGGATCTCGCTCTTGGAGGACGAAGGTCGTTCTGCGACACCCGAGTTTCCACCGCTCATGGCGGGCTGCGCGGGCCTATTGTCTCCCCCGGACCTACTTCGCCGTCTCGTCTCCTCGTTGATTATACTACAATAAATCATCTATCGGTATTCAAACAGCATTTACAGCAACCAGACAAGGACTGTTAGTAAAAGTCTAAACTTTTCAATTCATATTGGACACAATGGAACACTAACCCAGTTTGTAGGGCCCGGCACACCCAACAGGTGTACCACAGGGCACGATATTTGGGCCGTAGTACATTATAATTGCGTGAACTGGAACGTTGCCCTTTGCGATCGATAGATAACAGAATTATGTTAGAGAGCTATAGAAATAATTATGTCCTTTAACTAGAGCAGAGAGAGTGTGTCAAATGTAATTACCCGATATGTATAGTTTACGAGGTTTTGTTTATGGACTTGTGAATCCTTTGCAGGCTACATTACGACCTCATCTATAAGGAAATGGGTCTTACCTGGACCTCCAAATACATTATGCCTTATAAATATAGATGAATATAAATAATAATGACGTATCATTAGCTATATTTTTTTATACTTAATGTTTGCGATATTTTTGAAAGCTGCGATGTTCCTGCATGCCGTGTCTATATAATAATTATTCATTGGTCGTACGGGTGTTTTGTAATAGGGGCCAAACTTTGATGTCGCACGACTACGTAGCCACTTTATATTTCCAATGCATTTCTAGTCATAGTTTCTTCATAGTAGATATGTTTTATAGTTTCACAGAAAATGTATTGCTGCCACCAGAAACGAAGTTTCCTTCGAAATAGTGGTTATTCTTGTGTATTTGAATTTTGAAATCCGTACAACAAACAATAAAATTTATTCGAAGTGTTAAGGACAATGAAGGTACTTACAGACCTAGTGCTGACAAAGGACAAAGTTGAGAAAAGTGCTAACACGTCGCAAAGAATATTTCTTGAACCTTTGTTTCTATCGCAAGCCCCAGTCTTTGTCAAGACCCAAGACTGTTAAGTGTTCCCACTTCCTACCATGCGATGGACTCCGCACGGTCACGGTAAATCTACGGAAAGCTAAAAAGATACTTCTACTTCAAAATTTAACTAATTTAGAGATCCGATTCTCAGCACTCCATGGATTCACCGTGCGGTCGCCGGGTCCATAGCGTGATACAGAGAGGAACACCGTGACGGCGACTAGGACTTGCGACCCAGATGTAGGTTTAGGGTGGCCACCTTGTGATGCATCAGCGCTCACCTCCACCGTCAGTAGTGTTCCCCCCCTACCTATCCAAATTTGGTAAGATCCTATCAATGCCGCTTTTGATATTCGATTTAGTAAAGAGCTTACTGAAGCTCTTGGCAATCCGAGGTCTTTAAGTAAGTTGTACAGGGATTTAGCTGGAATTCCCCTTGCTCCTACTTCTACGGCGTAGAGTTTAATCACGTAGCCGTTTTTGGTTAACTCGTTAGTCAAGTCAAAGTATTTGTTTGTCTTTATAGCGTGGTCTTTAGGTATATTAGTTTCCCACGGTACTGTGAGTTCTACAAGCACTGCACGCCTATGCGATCGTGAAAAAAGGAATATATCGGGTCTGGATGATGAGGCACAGATATCCTCCGGTATTTTTTAGTGCTTCTCATACGTGTCTACGAGTATTGTCCAGTCAACGGCAGTTATTAAAATTGAATATCGCTTTTGAGATGATTTCTTTGAGCAGCCTTCCTTTACAAACATAATGTCATTTCTTTGGTTTGTAGTTAGTCCTTTTTTCGCTCTAGCTACCGCCAAACTTACAGCCTCACGTATGATTTCTAATACCTTATCATGTCGGCGCGAGTAATAAACCCCGGTCTAATAACGTCCTACAACCCACTAGCAGGTGCCTAGCCGTACTAGTTACTTCACCACATGAGTTACATGTTTTATCTGTGGCTTTTCCCCACCTGACTAGATTGCTTTGGTCGGGGAGGGTCAACTGAAATGCATTTAGGTAAAATTTAAGTAAGGCCGGTGACCAGTCGTATATTATGGTACGCCATTTTAAGGCTATGGGAATACAAAATTCACCTAGGGTCAACCATTCATTTTGCATTTCTAGGTTCATTGCGTGCACCTTATAGGTGTTGTTTTCGTCCGCTTGAAGAAAAGATTTTGTTATTTCTTTATCTGTTTGTTTCCGAATATTACCTAGACCTACTCTACCAGTCTGCGAACCTATCATGAATTTTTTATGGAACTGGAGGCGTGATTCGAGCTCCGATGCGTTTTTATCTTTAGGAAGGACCTTTACTATTTCGTCTTTAGATTTCGATAAGACGTGCATTTTAGTTACTCTTAGGTGTTTATAGAGTTCTGATGGCTTCTTAAACGTCATTCCAAAATTATTCGCGGATCTATATAGTGCCGACGGGTCGGCCGACTGAGCTAGCCCTAGCCACGACTTCAGTGTCTTTGTGACACTCGCATCTAGTTTTTTGAGGAGGCTCTGGTTTATATCATATATAAGAAACGGCCAGTTAAGACGCGAGGTTAAATACTGTAGATCCAAGCTTTTTTAACCCATTATGGACTGAGTTTTTTTGAGGTCCCCGATTTTTTTTTTCTCTTAGTATGTTTTTGATTAGGGCCTAATTAACATGTTACAAGCATTTAAAATTTGATCTAAGGCTTAGTTCACACGGAATATGCTGGTACCATATGGGATCGCTAGTCTCTTACCGTAGCAACATTCTAATTTTAACATTGGCATTTATTGGTAAACTATTAGGTATATTCTGCAAGAATGAAAATAAAATACACAGTATAAGGTAAAAAAATGTGTTATTTACTATATTTTTACAATAACATAGTATGGAATTGATAGTTACAGGCAGCACATAGCCCTACATCGCACTTCACGCAATGCTATCTTCTTCGCGATGAGCAATTTTCTAAAGCGCACTTTTCACATTTCCTTCAGAAAATGCAGGTAACTCCTTTGATAGACCTCCTTTCACTCAGGTACTGAGGTACGCGCTGGTAGTCTTGCGTTTTTCGGGCAGGTTCATCAACCGATCTATCTCTATCATCACCGGAGCAACTGAAGCTTGATGACTTAGCCCTAGAACTGCTCCACGTCCAGTAACACGTGAACTAATACGACCACGTCCTCGCCCCCAGAAGTATTTTGATCTGAGATCTTGTTTCGAGGCTGAATTTCAGGTGAATATACATTACGTGGTCGACATTCACGACGAGGTCTTTTTCATGTACTTTTCGCTAACAATACCAACAAGGCGCGCTGAGCTGCCGACCACTCAGATTGTTGCTGAATGCACCAGTGTATTCATCTTCTGAATCCTCGTCTAAGCGCACGGCGGGCTCTGAAGCTGCTATGTAGATCTGGCGAAACTCAAGCTCTTTATAATCTTCTAAAATAGCAGCAAAATAGTTTTGTGTATACTCGAATTGCAGCTAAATAACAACAAAAAATAATTTACTTTGGAAAACATTCACATTATGTTTATTGTTACGTATTTATAATGATGTTATAAAAATATAACTACAACATTATACCCTTTTACGACACTAACTTCCAAAAAAGTGAAAAATTCGAAAGCCACGGTAAGCGACTAGCGGTACCATATGGTACCAGCAACTTTAGCAAACCATATTACCGCCATTTTTTTGAACTGGCCTAATGTAACTGATTCACACAATCGAAGCACTCTTATAGAATATATAATCATAATAAAATGATCGCATAACTACAAAACTAAAGAAATATAGGTACTTACTTGAAAAGCTTATCCATTTTTGGAAAAAAAAATTGACACATCCACTTCTGCAATCAATTACACTCAAATCAAGACAATAACTGTCAAACACCGGTCATCGAATAATAGCGCACACTTTCTCGCTTCGATTGCACCAATTTAAGTGTATCTATCGCATCATCCGTTGGTTCAGGATGACAAAACAAAACGCGCGAAAAAGTGGTACCGTACGGGATCGCTAGTCCATAATGGGTTAACATTACTTATTGGTTGTTGGTCTACCTTTTTTAAATCGATAATGAAACTATCAATTAATTCATCCAAAGCTGGAGTGCAACCTCTGTTATCAATCTTTCTTCCGAGGAATTTAAAAGGCACGGTTTCATATATAGTTGAAACGTTTTCCCCGCCTATACTAAGCCCTGGGTCATATGAAGTATACCTGGTACCCCGCCTACCCAGACATAGACATCTATAGACATACTTATTAGTTTTATACCGCAGTTTGGAAGATTTTCACTCCAGTAGACAAGCTTGGTAAGGTAACCCATGTTACATAAGTAGTATAATAATATTAATGACAACTGTATCTCATAGCAAACAACAAAAATATCTGCTTGCATGGCTTTCAGAACTTACGCTTTAATCTCCCACAATCTTAATTTATTGCCAGAGGAGACACATCTGAATAAGCAAATGGCATTAGTATGGTGAAGGAC
This sequence comes from Eilema depressum, assembly GCA_914767945.1. Lineage (NCBI taxonomy): Eukaryota > Metazoa > Arthropoda > Insecta > Lepidoptera > Erebidae > Eilema > Eilema depressum. Next base: position 14,169,918 of record OU612026.1, read on the forward strand.
AGACCTTACAACTATAATGAAAATACTTGAGTAACAAATTATCATGGGACGCTGAACTCTATTCCATTGAAATAAGATCTACAAGTTGGTGCAGCGGTAATTTTAACTGTTTAGTAAGATATTTGTGAATGTTACAAAGTTATTCATTGGTGTTGAAATAAGACTCTGTGGTTATATTGTAACCCTTTGGTATTGGATGCCTCACGTATTGTGATTAATATGTACCGGAGACATAAAAATAAATGTTGAACGTTTTTGGGTGTAGTTGTGTATACTTAATGTTATTTAAGCTCTTAAAAACCTGAATCGATGATCCTGTTTAGGTGGAAATAGTTACAGATACAATGAAAAGTTGAAACGTTTTGCATACTAGCTTATACCTTTTTTGGGTAAGAGTATTTTTATCAATTTTTCAGTGATAAGACCTTGCACCTACCTATGTGCGTAGATATATACTCACACACCCGTATTGAAAAATCGGCCAAGTGCGAGTCGGACTCGCCCATGAAGGGTTCCGTAGTAGCAAAGCCGAAAATTGCGGTTTATGACGTATTAAAAAAAAAACTACTGACTGGATATCGTTCGAACCAATTTTTAGTGGTAGTTTATATGGCAATTTACATCATATATTTTTTTTGGATTTATCATTCTCTTATTTTAAAAGTTAGAGGGGGGGGGGGGGACACAAATTGTTCCACACGTATATGGGTTTGATGAAAAAAAAATTTTTGAGTTTCAGTTCTAAGTATGGGGACCCCCAAAATTGTATGCTTTTATTTTTATTTTTGTGTGAAATTCTTAATGCGGTTCACAGAATACATCTTCTTACCAAGTTTCAACAGCATAGGCTTTATAGTTTCAGAGAAAAGTGGCTGTGACATACGGACGGACAGACAGACAGACAGACAGACATGACGAATCTATTAGAGTTCCGTTTTTTTTTCCATTTGGCTACGGAACCCTAAAAAGGATCCTTTCATAATATTATTTTCCGATCTAATTTTGGCTTTTTCTCGAGTCCTCTTTTTACTGATTCCCTTGTGAAAATTATTGTAGTATTTATAACACAGAGATTCAAAATATAAACGCAATTTGATATTAATATTTTATACTCTTCGCTTCGTTCGGAATACAAAAAATGTTGTGTTTTTTCAACTTTCATGCCAGTGGCGAAGGAAAGTTTTGATTGAAGTGTACGAATTAGTTTCTATTATTGCTTATTGTTTGCCAAGAAATAAATCCTTTGGGCATTGTATTAAAAATGTTGGGAAAGTTTTGTTGAAAGTAAAATATTTCTTAATCAAAACAACAATAAAGATGAATAATTGTTTTGAACAATTGAGGTTACACATTTAATCTACCGACTGATATTGATTGGTTTTGTTGGTCTTTCTTTGTTTTGGCATACACACTCGAAATGGCGTGTAGCACTGAGTGAAATAACATGTTGGACGCAGGAAGTAAAAGTTCACAGACAAATGAATAAAATTGCTGATTGATTTGTCGGTAAAAGTTTCGCATTAATTACATCATGAATGGTTTAATTCACTCGTAGGTATTTTGGCACTTCCCCACAATCTTTGGGGCCCAAATTAAGCAAGCTTGTGGTTTAGGGGTTAGAGGACTCCTGTGAAATATGATAATCATGGTCTGACGAAATACTTACTATTTTTCATCACCACCAGTGATGTCATTCGAGTCATGGATAATTTTCATCGTGAACGAAACCGTTTTATAGTTGACAGAATGAGGCATTTTTGTAGAACGTCGAATAAGACCAAAACCAAGTTTGGAGACACGCTGAGAAAGACAGCTTGTGATAGGTATTCCTTACATCCAAATCAGCTAAATATTTTGATATTTCTTTTTAAGTACGTTTTATTATTACAGAACATTCTTTCACCACACTATCATACACACATTACCTCTATTACAACTAGTTTACAAAATTAATCACAAATTTTAATCATAATAAAATCTGAACCGTCCACTCAATTACAAAATACATTAAAACTTCTTTACAAACTTGTAAGGATTCAATAAAGGAAATTAAAAATTCGTTATCGATACGTCCCATCTAAAAGGATCTTTTAAAAAAAGAACAATTTTCCCGGTTGATTAAATTTTATTGGTTACACAGATTATAATTAGTGCTGATTATCATCTCATGGTCGTAAATCTTCTTATTAATGCGTGGGGTTGCACAATGGGTGTTTTTAAATTTTAAATAAGGTGTACTCGAATCTTGTACGAATCGTAGATGGGAATGATAAAAAAATCGGTAATGTTCATCTTTTTCTGCTGCAATTTCTTTTATATTTAAAGGTACCTAACAGACGATTTTTGAAAGAGTCCTTCAATGTTTTGGAACACCAAAATATTCGATAGACTGTGATATGTATTAGGAACTTCTTGCGGTAAGTCTAGTCCGACAGAAAATCGATTTCAGAGCCCAAGATCGATCTGACACTAACTGTACAAGGAAAAGAGGAGCAGAAGAGCGGACCACAGACTCCAAAATGCAAATCTGATTGCAATCAGGATTGGCACTCGTTTATAGATGATTATATTTAGTAATTATTATAAAAGGACAAGACAGCATCCAAAATAATATAAGTAACTACAATAATAAACCTGCAATATGCAAACCAACATCCCAACTGGCGCTTGAGTCACACAGTGACACATTTAGGCCACTGATATGACCAATACTGAAAAACAACTAACTTTACTCGTCAAAACCTACATGTTTTAGTTACATGCCTGCCAATCTTCAGCGTTTGTTGATAAGTATTCAATAAAACGCACAATGTATTGTGCAGTAAAACTTCAATCGAAGTAAAATGTGTAAGTCTGTCGACGCAGGGGAGGATAGGACGGAACGGACAACGCGTAGACGTATTTTTAGACTACGTATCTTATATTAGTCATTATTCCGTATTGTCCCAACTAGGCTGGTGATTTTAATAAAATTCATCTATTATTTTATTGGGACAAAGAGCAGTTGAATCATTGTTGGTTCATAACGAGGTTATTGGCAGTTATACTGTATACCTACTAACTGAAATAGCTTGGAACCTATTATGGATTTAATTAGACTTTATCTAGAAGAACCCTACAAGTATTATAAATGTGCAAGTTTATAAAAATGTGTTTTTTAGTTATCGACTCAATAACGCTCAAACGACTGAATGAATGTGACTGAAATTTGATGAAGAGATAGATTTTGGTCTGAAATAACATTCATTACACATCCCTAGAATAGGTTCTCATAGGCTGCAGGAACGGGACTAGAATTCTAAGTAGCTATAACCAAGGTTACACTGGTATATATATAACATATCTCTCAATCTTATCACTCTTCTTAGCACATTCAAAGCTAAAAAACGTTGTAAACAAGTGTCCATTAGATTGACGGGACGGTATACATTCTGATAAATATAAAGCTTGTACCTATAGAGAAACTTGTTAGGTCTATTAAGCTTAGAATTGATTAACTGAATATATTTCAATTACTATTACCGCGAGCATTTTTCAAGACCGCTACCACCGTCAGAATTCTGACGTCACCAAAAATATTCTGTAGGTAAAGAATAAACGTTGGGTAACCAACCATTATGAGTCCCCTTTTAATAAGCAAGCATCAGCGCTAACGAACCCTTACACAAAACTCCATGAACCATGTAGACCCAAACAAAAACCTCTCAACAAAGTTTGTGGAATAATCCCGTGTTCTAAAAATAAAACAGTCACCCTCTCTTTCAGTAATTAATCGAAGAGACTGGCTGCCCCTGGTCTTCTTATTCTGTCTGGCTACTGTTTGTTTATCTGTCACAGCAATTGTAGAGGAGCTGACATGAATTAACCCTTTCAACGTCGAGTTAAAGTTAGTCGGCGACTCGTTAATTACTGCCTTTAATCTCGTTTTTATTGTGTGAAGTATGTGGACTTTGAAGGGTTTGTTCAAACTATTATTTAGTGTTACAAAGAAATTTTGGTAAAAGTACGTATTATTTTTACTTTTTCGTAATTACGTGTCGCTTAATTCGTTTGGTGCGTAACGAATAACAAAGAATAACCGCTTCTTTACGCATCATTTTAAACTTGGTTATTTTGGATTTAGTTTTTTTTTTAAGAATATTAGTAACCAAAATGACTAAATACGCAGATTTGGCGTTTTTGACATACGTTGTCGACTGTCATATATGTCAAATCCCATACATTTGTTATTCTATTCGACAATACGCCGGTCAACGAATTGCCCGTTATCCATTATCTGCGTCTATCCTTCACGAGCTTCCTATACTGTCATTAAACCTTTTATGCAAGTTTTCTGCTTTTGAGTGCTTCTAACCTGAAATATTTTTCAGTACATCATCAATCCTGAAGTGTCGATAGCTTAAGGAGTTGGCCTTATCATCGAGGGGTCCCGGGTTCTAATCCTGGCCATTAATTATACCTACCTACTACTGACGACGACGTAACCCTACTCCTAACACAACCAATTTAGCTTAGCTGGAGTGATTAGAGGAATACTAGTAATTTCTAGTACTAATATTCTTAGATAGAAAAAAACGGCATGCTCTTTTTTATCTTGACTGAACAAATAACTAAGCTACCATACGATAATCAAAAGGACCAAACCGACAATCTACTCACAGAACAAAAAGTTTTTAAGTCGGATACAGTCAACAGTATTAATTTGGTTAATCGCATTACAGTGTTCGATCACCCGCGGCGTATTTATCATTCAAATTTACCAGACGTACACATCTGGCCCCTTGTATCGCTGAAACAATCCTGTTTATGTCCAAACTGGATTAATTTTGCCATCTGTTCAGCGCTTTAATAAAAGTAATTGCGTCACTGGTGTATGTTAACTTTCTTTAGTTTTCATGCTACATGAAATGGCTATTTGTCTGATATCGGAAGCTCTTCATCTCGTAGAAAATTGGTCAAAATTCAGCTCCGACCTTTACTCGATCTTAAATGTCATAAAAGGTTACCCTTATAGGAAAGTTTTCAGCATCCAATGTACAACAGTTATGTGATGTGATTGAGTAATATTGAAATGTGCCGCGAGTTGAAAAAGTGCAAATCGATATTCGGTATTGACGCAGAACGTCACTATCGCAAAATGTCATCGTGAAAAATTTGGCCACTTTAGCACAATGTCACTTTCTTAGAATGTCACTTTCGCAAAAATGTCACTTTCTTAAAATGTCACTTTCTCAAAAAAGTCACTTTCTTAGAATATCACTTTTGCAAAAAACCTTATCCTGGGTCTATGTGAAACCCGGACTTTTGGAAGGCATGCATCGAAGATACAGTGGCTCTTTTATTTTATTATTATTTATCCATACTTAATATAACTTGCTAAATACGTATAAGTTCGTAAATGTTTATGAGGTTCGTAATAAATTAAACGCCTTGTGTAAATTTCTACGAGTATCTATCTCAACTTCAAGACTTCAAAGTGCTGCTTATACCTAACTAGCTGAGCTGTTGCCCACGGCTCCGTCCGCGTGGATGTCGGTTATCGCGACCAAACATAGCCTATGTCCTTTCCCAAGCTCTACTCTTCATATTATTATGTACCAAATTTCATCAGAATCGGTTTAGTGATTTAAGCATAACAGACAGACAAGAGTTACTTTCGCATTCATAACATTAGTATGGATAGTCGCAAGTTGAAATATTCAGCAAGGTTACAACCAAAGCAATCTAGCTAATATACTACATTGTTTGTATGTGCTATAAAAACTTAAAATGATAATACTTAATAAGCAGAGAGACACGTTGAAATTGTCCTTGGACGCCCACTACGTGATCTCGATTACAATGAGACAATCGTTTATTTTTTTTTCTCAGCCGTTGAAGAAGGAATGCGCGGTAAAAAATGCCGGCAAAAACAGCACATGTTGGGTACGATTTTCGAAGTTTGTTTATGGATACTTTGTCTCTGGAACATGTTGTTTGTTTAACAGATTCCTTTGCACTCTTTAAATATTTTTTTAGTTAATGACATACTGATGTGTTTAGTAATATATTTATTTAAAACAAGACTTTTTTGTACGGTTAACCAAGTTCCAGCGTGGTCTAGGATTATAAGTATTATTTATTCTGTGGCTTAGGGTCAACAGCACGAGTGTGACTCCCCCGGTGTTGCCCACATCCACAGGCCACAGTAACCATTTTCCATCAATGGGGCCGTCTGCTTGTCTGAGTGGCATAGAAAAGGCTGCTCTTTGTTACGTAAGACTGTAGAAGTAATATACTGTGGTGATACAGTAGGAGACCTTATCACATACGATATCTACCAGATGTCTTTGGGTGGGGGTTGGACTAGTAAACCTGCACGTGGTGCATATCCTCCAGTTTTATTTGAAGAAAAATATCTTACCATATTTATTTTAATCATTTCATAATAAGCAGACGCTTATACGAATTGGGTACCTTCCTGTAGTTAAAATAAATTATTACAATGAGCTCATTGAAAAAAAAGGATGGTAAAAGAGCGGTAAAAGTTGCGTCCGTTCTTAATTTATTGTTTATATATATTTTTAACCATCCACCCAACCTTTAAGTAAATTATTTTACAATTAAAATTATGATATCACAGATTGTTAATTACATACAAGTTTCCTTAAACCTTTTGACGTTAAGTAAAATGTAACTTATTAAACTATAAATTCAAATACCCTATGCTACAACAATTTACCTGTTTGGCTCAAATTAAATCTTACATGGGACATTAATAACTACAGTAGGTAAAATCAATGAACATTGTTCAGTGAATCATGTAATGGTCTCTGAACTGCCATTGTAGCTAAATGTATAAATTCTAAATATACATGCCCTCAATTTCAGCACAGAATATTATCAGCGTCGTGGTGCGTGTGATGAATAAGGAATGGTGGAACTTCAATAATTGTTTATTAGAATTCCCTGAAGAATAGTGCTATATTTATATTATACCACTCTGTTAGAAATAACATAGTCAATTATTTATAACAGAGTGGCATCTATCTATACTATTATATAATTGTAAAGTAGTCGTGTCTGTACATTGGAGATATTTAAAAAAAAATACTTGGGTTATGTTATGTTAACGATACTGAACCCGAAAATATTTTTTTTGAATTTCCTGTCTGTTTGTCTGTTTGTCTGTTTGTCCGCGATGGACGCAAAAACTACTGGACGGATTTTGATGCGGTTTTTTTTGTTAGAAAGGGCTTACTCAGACTTAAAATCTTACGTTTGTTTGATCGCAATCGGTTGAGAAGAACCGAAGTTGTGAACAATTATGATAATAAACGGAAAATGGCCCGATAGACAGATGGCGCTTTTTATTATTATTGGTCAATTTTTATAGCTTATTACATCCGAGCAAGAATGTCAATTTATAGACTTTATTTTTACATACACAATTGTGTAAACTAATACGTTTTTAATCATGAAATTAAAATTTGAATTTTTAAGATTTAGTTACAGAATCATAACTAGATGGCGTTCTCGCGTTTAAATTCAAGCTATCGTTTGGTTTCAAACTACCGATATACGCGAACCGGTATTTAGTACTTATTACTTTTTTTAATTTCTAATTTGTCAATTTGTGATATAGATTTTGGTACAGTCTTAAGTAAGATCCGTTACAAAATCGTTTTTCACGCAAAGACAGCTGATTAGAGCTTGGCGAAGACGAAGTACCTATTATAGTTGAGTAGACAGGAAAGGTACAGGTAGTGCGAGAAGGGCAAAGGAATGGGGACTACAATAGAGAGTCGAGTAGATATCCAGGTAGGAACATTCTTATATACCACTTAAGTGGCAAACAAGCACCCGGCCCACCTGATGGAAAGTGGTTACTGTGGCCTATGGACGTATGCAACTCCAGAGGTGTCACACTTGCGCTTCTTGAAGTACCCCATCCCAATACTATCGTGAGTCGTACTGTAATAGTAATAGTGAAGTCGAGTATAGTGGCATCGAGTAGAGACGCGAATACAGAGTGGAGTACTCGTACCTACTACGTAGAGTACAGAGTCAAGTAGGAGCCGAATAGAGAGGCGAGTACAGTGTCTAATCTTTTTTTATATATACTACATACTTAGGTCGCAGACAAGCACACGGCCCTCCTCATGTTAAGAGGTTACCGTGGCCTATGGGCGAGTGCAACACCAGGGGCGTCACACCCGTGCTATGCTGTAAGAACAGAGGGATTCTGTGCCGTCAGCGCAAAAGATAAGTAGGGGAAGGCTTTGGTTTTCCCACTGACAGCACAAAATCTCTGGCAACCCTACTCACAGTTAGAAACACTACACGAAGTTATTAGGTAAGTCGCGAACTTCTGTAGGCCCAGTCGGACTGCTCGATTGGGACGGATATACCGTCGTTTCCTACCTCCTCTAAAAAATAAAGCTCCTCTAATCAGCGTTCAACGCGCAACTCTCTGCACTAAAATTTATAACACCACGCGATAAACGACATCCACGCGGGCGGAGCCGCGGGCAACAGCTAGTAATAAATAAAATTCTAAAACTGTAGCTGTAAGTTTCAGACAGTTATTGTTGTTTTTATTTCTTTCTTTAGCAGTATCCTAGTGTTGTTTTTAATTTGGATGGACCTCTTTTAATGGGCAGATTTTCCTTTGTAGTCAGCTGAGTTGTTATGAGCTGTAAACTTACGCTATTTTTACATAGTTTAGAAAAGGCCCTCATTCTAGATCGACACTGAGTGCCGTATCTCGATTTATCTGAGAAGAGAGTGCAAAGACAGATTAACAGGTTCGACAAATTGTCTATATAATCAGTCCTCAGATCAGTTCCCCGCAAAAATCTAATAAGTACCTCAAAATAAGCGTAAGCTGTCACGGGCTCAGTTAGGTTAGGAGTAACCAATTTGTACCATTTCGACATTATGTAGGTACTACCTACCATGTTATTAACTCTAAGCTGTATACGACCCGGAATAAATTCATCGTTATGAATATACAGATTATACTAAACGGGTGATAAATGAAACATAATTATAATTATGAAAGAATATTTCGTAATTTAAAAGCGTAAGTTACTGGGAAACTTTCTCTCGCAACTCAAATGTGCTTTCATGTCTGGAGATTATAATATGCCGTGATCAAGGTAAACTGTGGTTGTTTGGTTCAAGTGTAAGCGGATAGCGGACAAGATGGAAATGTCACGGTCGCATAGGACACCATAGCATTTTGCTGTGCTAAACTCGCTCTTTGTAGTACAATACAATGCAATATTGTTTAATGTACCTACTACATTTAGAAAAAATACAAAAAAAACAGCAATTCAAAGGTGGCAGCACAAACGGCGGTCTAATCGCGTTATTTGGTAAATCATTATTTTAAATCATCGCTAATAAAAATATTTTAGGTGGTATAGTGGGTCTCTATAATCCTTTTCCTACCGGCTTCCCAAAGGGTCGCATGGTGCATGAGAAACTAGATCGAGGTAAGTATTTTTTCATCAATTTCCATTTTGAAAACTTTTTTTTTACTTTTTAATTTTATTATGTACCACTAGCTGTTGCCCGCGACTATGTAGAATTTCGATCCCGAAGATAAAAGTAGCCTATGTGACATTTATTTATCCCTGTTTCAAATTTCAGTCAGATCAGATCCTTTCGGCCGTTGGAGCATGATTGAAATAACTGAACAAACATCCAAATATCTTCACAAACTTTCATCACATTTATAATATTAGTATCTAGGATAAGATAAAATCGCTGCACTCTTATGACTTCACCACGTACGAAACACGGAAACGCAATAATAATCATTCTTCAGATTATTCTACTATTGCGTTACAAGTGGCCCACACTAAATGACACAACTATAAAAAAAGTAAAATATACACATTGTACAGAACCTACTTTTTTGTGAAATTATTATGACAAGTACAACTACCACGCGGTAGGTACGATTCTTAGCACATATCATTTTAACCAAGGTCTAGGGTCATAATAACCTCCTGTTGTGTTCCCGGCGATGAGTAGGGTAGCCAGAGCTTACTGGAGAGGTTTTATGTTGTCAGTGGGAAGAACAAAGGCTTGTCCTGCTTTGTCTTTTGCACCAACGGTACAGAAACTCTCTGTAGGGTTGACAGCACGACTGTGACTGGGCCGTATGCTTGTCTACCACCTAAGTGGTTTAAAAAATGTCAAGATTAACCAAATTATGGAAAGGAAAAGAAGGATTGTTGGCTCCAAAGTGTTAGCTTTCGAAGTTAGGTGCTCGAATGGTAAATCCATATCCATCCATTCTAATATTATAAATACGAAAGTAACTCTATCTGTCTGTATGTCTGTCTGTCTGTTACGGTTTCACGCCTAAACCACTGAACCGATTTTAATGAAATTTGGTATAGGGGTAGATTAGACCTTGCGAAAGGACATAGGCTATGTTTGGTCGCGATAACCGACATCCACGCAGGCGGAGCCGCGGGTAAAACCTTGTGCTTGAATAAAGAAGCAGCTGGCAAAATGTGGGTGTAAGTACATCTCTGTCTGCCCTTTTGGGGATTTACAGGTGTGAATGTAAAAAAAAAGGAATAGATACTAGTACAGAATAACTAATTTCATACCATGAGTAACGTGGGCCGAATACTAATATTCTTGTTTAGACCTTGAACTATGCATAATACCTTTGTTTGGTGTGGGTTCAAAGTCAGTATTGTATGGGTGGATCTTTTATGCTACTAAAGTGGCAAAGTAACACGCACATGATATAATCATAATATCTGTGCTATGGAGTTTGTTTGATCGATTGTTTGTTTGGTTGAACGTGTCAATCTCAAAACCACTGGTTCGAATAGAAAAAATATTTTTATGTTGAGTAATTCTTTTGTAGAGGAAGTTTCTAAACTATTTAATATTATCCTAATATTCAATGGAGCGGAGAAATAATCATATATTATATCAACAAATCCGGCAGATTTCCACACGATATTTGAAAATTAATGAATTGCGTGTATGACTTAAACTTTAAAGGGTGATACGGGGTTTTGAATTATGCCTCGGGCGAAACCGGGGCGAGTCGGCTAATCTAATATATAAAATTCTCGTGTCACAGTTTTCGTTGCCATACTCCTCCGAAACGGCTTGACCGATTTTGATGAAATTTTTTGTGCTTATCCGGTATCTATGAGAATCGGCCAACATTTATTTTTCATTCCCCTAAGTGATAAGGGTGTAGCGGGAACGGGATTTGAATACCACGCGGGCCGAAAATATGGCGGTACGAAGTTCGCCGGGGCAGCTAGTTAACTATAAAAATGTAACTTTAATTGAGGCTTCCGGCGACTGGGACCACAATTAACTCGGACCGCGGTCCCAGTTGCCGGATTCATTTAAATTTAATATTTTTCTTCCATCGACTGGGACCACCTATAAATGTATAAAAAAATCTATTGTTTTAGCCAAAACAGTACAGTCAAACAAAAAAAGGTTAGTTTTAATTTAAAGAAAAAACTCTTTGATTGAAAAATGTCATCTATCGTACCTATATGTCACTCATCAACTCCTCCTAAACGGCTGGATCGATTTGAATGAATTTTTTTGTATGCAATTTGGTGGCACCATGGATGGTATTCTAAGTTATCACCTCTGTTACTTAAAATATCATAGTGATAGTCAACATTCACTATTAGTTTAAAATTAGCGCCGTAGCTTCAAATAGGAGGTCAGGTAGCAGTCGCTTCACGGTAAGTATTAAAATTCGATCCTAACTGAGTTGGATAAAGGCTCAGGGAATGGATCAATGGTAGGTATTAGAAACATATTCGGGCTTCTCTTCGGGCTTCCCTTAAAATAACTTAAAAGTTATGCGAAAAAACGCGGACCCTACATTGACACTAGAGTATCAATTTGTTCCTAGACAGTGTTGGTTTGCGGTGGATAGGGCGAACGGATGGAGTACAGCCTTATTCCGTAGTCGCCTTCGACTACGGGAACTCCATCCTGGTTACACGGGACCGAAAACATATTGAAATATGGGCTTTCAGGCGTGAATGTGTGTATGTAATAGTCATGAAGGTAGGTGTAGGTGTGACCCCCCCCCCCCCCTCCATATAAGGATAGCCGCAGCTCAGACCGATTTCAACACAACTTTTTTTGCTAAAATCGAGGTTTCGTAAAACTGAGCTGATTGACATATTTTTGACACCGTTTTATTAGGAAATAGCGTATCCCGGTACCTGTCTGTAATTTTTTGTGAAAAACCTTTTTCAGATTTGTCTGGTAGTAGTAGAGGCATTTTTCAGGACGAAAACACGGGTAAGAAAATCTATGGAAAAGTGACTGCTAGGAAAATCTATCTTTTGGAATTGCAGGCAATAAACTCATGCCTAGAATAAGAAAGTATACCTAGATATTTATACATATTATACATAAATGATTTTTTCCCTGAAGGGGTGCACGGCTTTTCCCATAATAAGCTTCTCCTGAACGCTCGAGAACGTCTCAAAAATCTTTCTGCGCATGTGGCATTGGTGCTTTTGCGCATGTGCTTGCCCTGCTTCGGATCGCGCTAACCTGGGTTTGTCCGGCAGACGTCGCGGCTTTCGATGACATCCTCAAGTCCACAGTTGAGTCGATCCTCAATGTATGGCTCAACGAAAACCAATGGGTACAGGTGACTCTCCCCAACCGTCACGGGGGTATTGGGTGAAACGCGCGCGGGATGTGGGTTTGCCGGCTATGCTGGCATTGGCACATGGCGCTGCGGACCTTGTTACTGCCATCCTCCATAATAATGGTGGCAGAGTAACCGTGCCCTTTGCAGCGGACGCCGAGACAGTGTGGCTTGCCCGCAGTTCGGCGGCGTCAGGCCCTGTCACACCTCATGTCCAGCGCGCTTGGGTCGATGGCACTACTGGAAGGCTTAGGAGGGGCTGGTGGAGATGCCACGGGGGCCGAATCCGATCTGGCGAGGCTTCGGGCGGTGTCGCAGCCGGAATCGGGAGCATGGCTGCACGCGCTGCCTTAACCTCACCTGGGCACTTTATTGGACGACAATTCTTTGCGGGTGGCAGTGGCCCTCCACCTGGGCTGCAAGGTGTGTGAACCCCATAAATGCACCTGCGGCTCCATGGTGGGCGGCGACGGTCAGCACGCACTGAGTTGTCGAAGAAGCGCGGGTAGGTTTCCGCGTCACCATGCTCTCAACGACATACTCCGGAGAGCCTTTGTATCGACTGATACCCCAACCACGTGTGCCGTACCGTCCTGTCTCCAGTAACCGCTACAAGAAAACCGGTGACATTCGCTTCGCCTCGTACCGGGGCAGAGGTTGGCTGTTGCTATACAGCGGGGCAATGCCGCTAGCGTCATACTTTGCCTCTGTTACGGTGACGGGCGGCGGGGTGGGTTAGTTGATTAATTTTGACATGATGTTCGAATTTAGTATTTAAGGTGACATATTACTGTAGTTTTAATTTGTTTTATTAGTGTGCATTAAAGAAATTACTAAAGCCAATGATATTTTTGAATTGATCAGATTTTGCTTTAATTATTACGTCTCTTCGTCTTTTTGTTTGACTGTACTGTTTTTGGTTTTAACTATATTTTTTTTGTTCTTTTTTATGGGTGGTCCCAGTCGCCGGAAGAAAAATATTAAATTTAAAATAAATTTAATTGCGGTCCCAGTCGCCGGAAGCCTCCTTTAATTTACTATTACTTCCTACATCTTATTACCTTTTTAACTTGACAAGAAATCACGCATTAGTTGACAACTGTGAGCGGAAAGAAACCTTGAATTTATTTCAAAACGTTTACTTTAAAATTATTCAAATTAAATTATTTCTATACTACAATTTTGTGCAAAATGTTTTCACGGACAATGTGATAATAAAACATGTTACGGTTTATACAGTTAAGCAATAAAACGGAGATACGTAATTAAGGTCTCGACTGACTGAGGTTACACAGACCATTGACAATTTCAGTCTTCACCTACATTTGAAACAACAGTTACATGTTTCCTAGTTCACACAATACAATATCAGATATTACATTTATGTTGTGTTGGTTAACAATAATATAATCAAATAGGATTACATGGAATTACAGTTCGGAATTGTCGGCCGAGTCCAGTCCTTAAATCACTCGGTGTGTTGTGATTTACCGTGGATTGTAAAATTATGGAATGGGAGCGTGATACGAAATCGAGTACAATGTCAAGCTTTTGATTTAGCACGTCAGTTGTCAGGAAGAAGAGAATTTTATGAAGGCATCAAACTATTAGTCGGATATATGAGCGCTCTATAAAATAGAAGTAAGCCGAGTTTAGTCAGACTCTCCGAACGGGCGCTTGCTTTCCATGATAACCATGTACTCCGTCAGTTTTTCATACGAACTAATACATCAAATTACCTTGCTTTGTCTCCTTGCCTTTTCAACTGTATCATATGGAAGGATCTGCCAATACTATTCCTTTGATGGAAAATCATTACCTGTGAAGGCCGGAGGTTGTACAACGCTATCCAGTTCCCTTATATCATCTATGGAATAACAAACCAGTTATCTACCTACCGTTTCTTTAACATACTTAACCTACTCGTAAAACGAAGTTAAATACCATTGCGCCGGACCATACACAGAACCATGGTACAAGACCATAACTAACGGGGTAGGTATTATATCCTACAAAGAAACAATGGGAAGAGTTCTCACACTTAAAAATAATTTATGCATACATGGTCGTTATTTATTCGATAACGACCAGTTTTTCTTATACGCCGTAATCCACGCCGGGGGTATTTTGATAATGCCTCATTAAAGTTAATCATAGTTAACTGTACATAAATTAATAATAATTATCTAAACTCTAAGTACTTCCATAACATCTTAATGGTAAATGTCTGTAGCCTGTTGATTCTGTAAAATGATCAACAAATAGTAGTTGTGTCACCTGAGTTTGGAGTGCGAGTAGAGGTTGACAAATTAATAACATTGTAACACGTTTCTACACTCAGACATAGGCACCATTTCTGATACCCTAAATGAACGGTAATTCGAAATGATAAGATTAAAATCCTAGTCATATCTAACTATGATCACAGGTTCCAGGTTTGTGTTTTTTTTTTTAAATCAATTTGAGCAAATGAAAATTCAAATAAAGCAAATTCATTTGACTAGTGCTTTTTCCTTTCCTAGCGCTACAAATCCAAGTGCGGCCTTTTCTCAACATTCGAATTAGGGCAATTACACACACGACAGTAGACCCACTGCTATTATATCATTAAGGCTCCGTTACACTGGGGCGGTCGAAAAGTAGGACTTGAAATCGTTACTGTGGTTTTCTTAATACATAATTCGAGCGGAATTCTTAGTACCTATATTAGGCGTCGATTGTGAACGCGGTTAGGTTGTTAGGTTAGTCGTCAGTATATTGGGGTCAGCGAATTTAAGTCTGATAGTGTTATATAGCCGGGCTTTCGATTACATTGTCTGTATGTATAGCACAATGCGTGGGGTACGGGTATAGCGATATTCTGGGGTATTATTTGGTTTGGAAAAGAGTTTAAATCACAGTCATACCTTCTATGCCATGTTAGCCGATTAAAATCCACCAAAAATCGATGAAATTTAACTGGTTAACTTTGGGAAAGAATTGGTGTAAATTCAAACCAACTTCGACATGTAAGCTGAAACAAAAATGCGGGTTCACGTTCAACGTCGATATTTTTAAAGATTTACCTCACCTAATTTGCGATTATAATCCATCTAGAGGCAGAATTAGAATCTCCTTTACTTCAGCTTCAGACATTTTGTAACTTATTAACACACGGGGCTTTTTGTAACGTGCCTAAATCCCCACGGACAGAGGGCTGGCGGGGGTGGTTATGTCGGACTCGAACCGACTAAAACGCACGCCATCTGTGGTCGTAAGTGGCCGGAGGTAAGATTGGCTGAGACATATCTCTCGCACCCGGTCATCCCAGGGCCATCTCTTTTGAGCTTGCCCTCTTCGAGTATATACACCACGCAGTCCCCATCTAGCCCCCGGATATGAGGAGGCGCGCATTGCCTGAGAGAAGCAGGCAGCGTGCTTCTACTAGGGTGACAGGTGGCTCCATCCGAGACCAAAGATCTCGAACCCCGTGTGGTTCGAGATTTTTGGTCTCCAAGTCAACCTCACCGGCAAGCCGATACGCCTCCTGATTGATGGACGAAGTCCTGGTGCAAACCCTCCTCTCGGGGTTGGCAAAGTAATTTGCGATCAAAAATGCATGTTTGCGATCAATATCTCATATGTTATGACTGCTATACGAACATAATATTTAAATTAAGAGTTCTCATCAATCAACGGCATATTTTCAAAGAACCACACCTACAAATTAAGAGATCAAACTGGGCAAGTAATTTGCGCAGCAGTTGGTAGCGTGAAATTAACAAGCCGGTTGTGATAAAAATGTTAGAAAAAATATGGGCGTGTGCAAGGAGAGTATCGTTAAACATAATAACATCATCGTAGTAAAATGTGTGCAGACATTTTTTTATACAAAACCGGTATGAGGTACAGAACAACACCAGACGAAGCAGACATTATATAAGAACTGTTTATTAGAAATAGACCTTGGAATTCTAATTATTTGTACAGAAATAGTAGCTTTTAAAGCTTAAATAAAGCACCTACTTACTTTTAAAGTGTAAAGTGTTTTGTATTCTGATTTCATATCTGTATAATCATATTATTCAACATTCCAAACGTTCGAAATTGAAGAAACATTTAACCAATTTGACATTATTACTAATTATTCATATTAACTACCAAATATTTGGACCGTTTTATGGATGTGAGTGACCTCTGCCTACCCCTTCGGGGATATAGGCGTGAGTTTATGTTATGTTATGTTTTCATACAAAGCTGTTAAATTACAAACTGTTAAATTACGAATATGAAATATACAACGTGTGCTTTTTATACCTGCTGATCATTATACTGGCTGATTTTATAGTCGATTCGGAGTGGACGACTTTGGGCACTTTCAATAGCAAAATCTTATGGAAGTATTAATTTTTCCAAAAAAATAACATACAAACATACGGGGACTACAAAACGTCTATAAAATAAGCCGGAACTTATCAATTAGCTTTGGTACATTAACTTATATGTGCTTCTGTTAATAACACAAGAAAATATTAAAACTAAACTTTCAATATTCATTTACTTTCTGTGTACTGCCTCATTCCTCAATTTACGACTCGATTTCCCTTCCTTAATCTGAATCGCACCCGCAGGAGGAATCAATAAAATCGCAGGAGTAAATCAACAACCCGCAATCAAAGTCGCTATTCTACGCGCAAAAGTAAATTGATTTTCCTTTTCCGTATAGAAATCCGACGTAAAAATATTTTCGTTATCGTTAAATAAACTTCACCCGCAATTTCTAAAGGATGAACCCGAGGGAAATCAAAGTTCTCGAAGGCAATCAAAAAAATACAATCGGGCAAGTAATGAACATTTTCAAAGGCGAGAATATTATTTGCTGACTCGAGTTTTTTTTTATTTGATTCGTCAATTTGTCCGCACAATTTGCAAGCTAAGGTTAAGTCCAGAAAGTAGGGACTATCCTATCAGATGCTCTTCCTGGAATGATGGTCCCTACCAAGCCTCAATAGATGCTTTTACACGCCTTGCCTAAAGGACTTAGAAGCATCGTTTAAATAGATACTGTTAAGTCTTAATTAAAACGAATCCATATCTCCACTATTTCAACGTGGCTACAGCATCGAAGTCGAGTGGACTACACCACAGCTATGAATTGTCACTTGTCACGTCATCATTATCCGGATTGGCACTACCAATCCCGGTTGCACTGTAATCTTAAATTCTTCATTTAATTTGGGATCTACTCCCCTATTCCTCTACAATTTTCGAGCGATGACCGTCTAAAAAGAGGAATGTCAAAGATTACTTAGTATTTTTTTTTAACATGCACAAAATCCCCATGGACGGCGGGGGTGCGAGACATATCTGACCCATGGCCATCCATTTCGAGCTGGCCCTCTTTGGTTGTTGGGACCACAGAGTCCCCATTACCCAATCTTAGGGCTCCGGCTCTCGCCACAGTGACATGTCTCTATATTTCGCTCTTAAATTATAAATGATGATTTAACGTTTCCTTTGAGGTAATGTTAGTTGTTCTGAAAAATCGCATTAGATGACGTTCAAGAAATATTTTTTTCTAGCTGTCTTGTAGTTGTAGTAGTTATGTTAGTTGTTAGCTAGTCTTTTTTGTACACATATTTCAAAGCTTAAGATTAAGACATTTAATATTATTTATGTATACTTATATTAGATTACACGTATATCCAATTCAATAGAAGAATGTAGTTATTACAATATAAATCATTCACTCAAGGTTATTTCAATATTCATAAGTTCTAATTCGCATTAAGGGTCAGTCAGACTTGTTCGCAGTATTACAACTCGTTTGCAAAAGTGAGCCAGTGGGCTTGGAAGCTCCAATGGACATAATATTGTGAAATTTTGACTTAAGATGGTTATGTTGCATATCTAAGTAGCGGCTACTGGCTCGTCTAGTGAGTAGAGATAAGCTAGAAAGTTGATATGCAAGTACGCAACGCAAGTCACTAAACTAGCTGAGTGCGAATCGTGATTTAGTTACCAAATAAGTACGAGCTGCTCCTAATCCAGTTGTTTAGAAATTATTACAGTTTAAGTTATATTATACTAGGTATCATGGCACTGTGGGGGATATTCATTACGAAAGTTTTTTTGTATGAAAATCCCCCAAAATTTCAGTCCCCCACAGTTAGAAAATCTTCAAGGATACCACCCCCGCCGACCACTGGGATGGTTATGTTGGACTAGAACCGACTAAAATCGCACACCGCACCATCCCGGGTCTCATTTACCGTAGTGTATTGTGTATGAATAAACAATGTCTACTCTTACAATATTTTTAGCAAGATATTTATTACGTGGGACCAAAAAATCATAGTTGGTGAAATGTGGGGTTAATACACCTCTGTGGGGTCAATCTACCCCTTCGAGTATTTACAGGCGTGAGTATATGTATGTATGTATGGATTAGGTGTATAATGACAAAAACACAAAAGGACAGATTCACAAAATGTCAGAAACGCAAAATGTCAGATGGCGTGAATTGCCAGATTCTCTAAATGACAGACTCGCAAAAAGACAGATTGTCAAAATGACAGATTCTCAAAAAGACAGACTCTCAAAATGACAGATTCGCAAAAAGATAGATTGTCAAATAAGACAGATTCGCAAAAAGACAGATTCTCAAAATGACAGATTCGCAAAAAGATAGATTCAGTATGTTCATTTTTAACAAAGTTGACCATTCGTGTAACAGTAATCATCATCATCATCATTCCCTGAGCCTTTACCCAACTAAGTAGGGGTCAGTTTCCAGTCTAACTGCGGGTTTGGCTGATCTTCGATATTTTCCGTGAAGTGACTACCATCCGTCCTCCACAACCTATTGGCAAAATTTTGTCGTTACACTAGTCGTGTAAATGTATGTATTCCCTAAATCAACCACAAGTTATGTAATACATAGATTACACTACAATAACTGACACCCATAAATAAACGACATTGTTTTGATTTGTTTATCACTCGTAGCTCGTAGGTATGTAGTCTAATAAATAGTTGCTTTTAATAGAACCACACCTGTTTTTGTTCGACTATTATAACTAATATTAATGGATTAAGATTTTTTTCAGTAGGAAGCTGTACCTACTTCATAACACTTACTTATCTTTTCATTGTAATGGAACTAATCTATCAATATTATTAATTCATTATTCAGTGTTCTTAACTGTCAAATCAAATCAACCAATTCAATTCAATCAATTAAAGCTACTGATATAAAAAGTATTTTCAGTTATTTTTAAGTTGTTTTATGTACTTACTAGCTTTTGCCCACGGCTCCGCCCGCGTGGATGTCGGTTATCGCGACCAAACATAGCCTATGTCCTTTCTCAAGGTCTAATCTACCCCTATACCGAATTTCATCAAAATCGGTTCAGTGATTTAGGCGTGAAAGCGTAACACACAGACAGACAGAGTTACTCTCGCATTTATAATATTATAGTATGGATATGACTTTGGCAAATTTCAAATTTCATTTGTAGCACCCAAAATATAAATTTGATAGATCATGAAGATATTTGTTATTTAATCACGCTCTAACAGCTGAACGGGGATGGCAAAAAATTAGAACAGGGATAGATTATATTATAGTCGGGAATAACACATACTTAGATTTTTTATCCCTAGAATAAGTCCCAGATTTCCATGCGGGCGAACCTGTGGGCAACGCTAGTCAAAAATAGTAGAAAAAAAACTGTAATTTCTTAGTGACAAATTGTTAAAATATGAAACCATTAAAAAGTGTTTTTATTGTAAAAAGTCTGCTTGAACTGATTTGTATCTTACTCACGTAACATAAGAAGGCAAACTTTTGAAAAAGGGACAAAACTAAAAAAAAGTTTTATATTCTGTTGGAGTATTTTTCCTAGAACAGTGGGAGGGAACTGGCCGTCCTTGAAGGTCGTGAGCCACGTGCATGCTCGTAAACAAACGCACACACGAGGCCCTTAGGGCATAGTACTGAACCGGTTGTTGTAAGACATCATAGTAGGTGGGTACATGCGCGTGCGACTGCGGTTGAGCGGGAAAATGTCGCCGGAAAGTGAGAGTTTATATTTATAGTCACTCTTGATTTGGAACGATTCACTCACGATATTATAGCTAGAAGAATTTGTAACAGTCAAGGCTGAGAAAATATAATCGTATTCAAGTACCTACTAAGTTTAATTTTGAGAATTAAAAAAATTAAGATAAAATTTTCGTAATTCAATTTCGCATTGATAGATAATGATGATGATGACACTCACTTAATTATCCTAATCTGGCGGTAGTTTTATGCTTCTAGTATTGTATTTAATTTTCATTAAATATTACTTTGTGAGATAAATTAAAGAGAGACTTTGATTTGATACATTTAATAATAACTTACGTGCCAATTCACTGCGATACAGTAAAATTATGTACCTACAATAAAAAACTACACCTTTCAGTTTTTGTCTTATTTGGAAAACGATATTATGATTAGGTATATAAAACGATGATATCGTGAACCGGCAACATTGCGATTTTCCAATAAAGATTGAAATATATTTTAAGCTTTGCAGTAATATTGAATATGAAGTTAAGATTAAGTTAAGATAAGAGTTTTAATAAAAAAGAATATTACTTAGATTAAATACACAAGAATCAATTTCATAGATATCTAACTCTAAGTAAGTACTATGCTAAGTTAACGAGTTATGTGCTCAACAGTACATAAATGGGTTGCGAAATATTGTCACGCTCACGAGTGAATCTTAAATAGAATGAGAGAATATTGTGAAACCATATAAAATTAAAATTATTGCTGAGACAATGAACAAAATGTTAAGGCTACAAGCATTTTGTAATATTGAAAACACGATATGCTACAAATTCTAACGAATTATATTGACAACTACCCTGCGAACTTCGTACCGCCTAACAGTTGAGTTTTTTTTTG
Source organism: Eilema depressum (assembly GCA_914767945.1). Classification (NCBI taxonomy): domain Eukaryota; kingdom Metazoa; phylum Arthropoda; class Insecta; order Lepidoptera; family Erebidae; genus Eilema; species Eilema depressum. The sequence goes on from OU612026.1 coordinate 14,191,514, forward strand.
GACTGTTTTCAGACATTTTTTTAAATTTTACTCTCCGTAAGAACCATCTTCGTACTTCAAGGAATATTGTAAAAAAAGAATTAGCGAATTCGGTTCAGCTGTTCTCGAGATTTGCGCTTAGCGACACATTTAGCGATTTATTTTTATATTATAGATTATAGAAGACTAGCCCACCCGCTCCAGCTTCGCCCGCGGCACATTTCGAAGTCCCGTATCACCCCTTTCAGTCATCTATAGTCTATCTATAGGCCCGTAAAGTATGGAAATCTGCCGGATTTGTTAACATTTATGATTATTGCTCCGCTCCCTTAAGTAGTAGCGTAATTTTTCACCGCGTAAGAACCATCCTCGTAGGTACTTCAAGGAATATTCTAAAAAAAGAATTAGCGAAATCGGTTCAGCTGCTGTTATCGAGATTTGCGATCAGTAAGACATTCAGCGATTCATTTTTATACTAGGTGTGTAATTTCGTTAAAAACAGCAACTGCACTAAAAGTTTAGTGTCTTTATCTGTATCTGTATTCACGGATAAAATGGAAGTCACCAATGCTGCGACACTGGATTTCATCCATCCAAACTAAACATAAGAGCGATGTTACTAACCAAATAGTTATGGGTATGCCTGAAATAAAAGACTTTTTTATTATTAAAAACAACTTAAATCCCTAAACGAAACGTATTATTGGGTGAACTTATGTGTTAAACAAATTATTCTACCACTAATTTAATATAACTACGATGTTTTATGTAAAATATAATTTGATCTTCAAACAAATGTAATATTTCATGAAAGTTATATAACACTTGGGCAACAGTCTTTATTTTCGTAAAAGGCATCCAGAACATTTCCCTGCTCTGACAAAATAATGGCCATGAATTATGGACATGTTTTTGTTAACTTATAGTCGTAATTTTGTAGATAAGTTTTGTTAGACCAAACTGAACCAACATTCATGAGTTTTAAAATAAGTAACAGAATCTTTATTTTTCTCAAGCGTTTGATCTATTTTTGATGCACATACTTACGTAGATTGCAGCAGTCCTTTGTCCGTTATTAATGTCATAATGTCTTTAAATATAAACAATCTAATTCTTTTAAATTTTCTATTATTATTTTCTTTGTGGGTTCCCGGCAGAGTAGAATTTGGGCCACTCCTTATCTTCGCATGCAGTGTTGTACATTTTGTACAAGGCTACTTAAGGCTGTTTAATTTCAGACATAATAAATAAGAAATATAATACAGCCTCAGATGCATGGTACGTATGAGTCAACAAAAGTGCCCGGAATACGGCAATAATCACACTCCTTATTACATGGGACCGAAAAAAATAATTGGTGAAATGTGGGTGTTAATTGATCTCTGCCTAACCCTTTGGCGATAAAGGCGTGATTATATGTATCTATGTAATTTATGAGTTCTGGGCCACACGCTACATGCCCAGGGTACCGTACCCGAAGAGTACCTACGGTACCTTATTACCTACCATGGCTACCAAGACTCTCCTGTATGTCCGTCTTTCAAAGGGCTGTCACTGGGTAGCTGAACCTTAAAGGGTTGTGTAGTTAGTCACGCACGAAATGGTCCACTTTTTAAAATATTAGCTTTGATCTTATATGAATTAAAAAACCCTCTTTTAATTCATTTATGCCTTTGATCCATTCGCGGTCCGTTAAGCAGAAAGTAGGGTCCTCTATAAAGACTATAAGTACTAAGCTTGATCAAGCGTGAGTCGAAATCATGCATTAAGGGCTTTGGACCATAATAATGTTTTTTTTATACTCCATTAGGCTGTAATGGCCTCACCGTAACATATCAATCAATCAATTAGCCTATCTAATTGCAGTCCACTGCTGGACATAGGCCTCCCCCAATGTGCGCCACGTTTGCCGATCCTCCGCCTTCCGCATCCAGTCCGTCCCAGCCACCTTTCGCAGGTCGTCGGTCCATCTGGCTAGGAGATGTCCTACCCTCCGTTTTCCTACGCGCGGTCTCCACTCTAGGACTCGTTTGCTCCAACGGCCATCAGTCATAACCGTAACATAATTTGAACGCTTTTTAGTGAAAAAAATTAAAAAAGCCATTTTTCTTAATTCATTATTGTACACAGAGAATAATACATTATGATGTACAAAGGCGAGCTTAACTCAATATTGAGTTTTCTCCCAGCAAACCTCTGGAGGATAAAGGAAAAAGCGCAACAAAAGGGTAAATTCAAAAATCATAAAGCTAAGATTTTTCTAAGATAAAACAAAAGCAATTACATACCTACTGCAAATAATAATATCATGGTAAGTAATGAGGTTATAGATATAAACTTAAAATTCTTGGCAATTATTCAAATCAAACAAATTATCTCAGATTTGTATAAAGCACACGTATATGAACCCCAAGTCGTGACAACCACACAGGAACTCACAGGACGACCGGACGACTCCTCACCACGGACAAAGGAACCTTCCTAGAACGATATTGTTCCACAAACGTGTAAAACTGTCGTCAACGCTGTCATTTCCGATCTTTTTGCTTTGTTGGCATTCCTAATATATCCTGCATTTTTTACTTTTTTTATACATGCATATAAATGTATAAAAAAAGTAAAAAATGCAGTTTGAAAACGGAAGCAATTTGATAGTTTTTGAACATGGAATTAGAATTTCGATTGTTTCAAATTAAGAATCATTTTCTAAAAGGTTTTGACGTTTAATATAAACGTCAAGCCCGATGATGATTTAAAAAAAAAGGTGAAGTTGCGTCTTGTGATTTCAATAGTTTTTTTTTAAATTAAATATTGGAATATTCTATTCATATATAATTTAGTCTGCCTCAACTCACAATAACCGTACTTTAGCACAGTTACAGAAAGGTATATTTTCAAGCGGCGAACCATTGACAAGTTAGAACAACAAAAAAATTATCACTTCTTGAATGTGAAATTAGTTAACCTAACAATGCGTAGAAAGTTAAAAATTAAAGTAACTTCAATAATAATTTGCGTACTCCAATGATACAGTAAATCTCATTCACTAAGTGAAAGAAAGTCTGAATGGTTTTACACAAACGTATCGGCCAAAAGGAAGTGTTGTGAAAGTGTGCCGTCACTAATGAGTAGCAAACGGCTATTTAGTACAATGCCACTTGGCTAGTACGCTTGACCACAGGTGAAAGGTGCATCATTCAAACCACAGATTTGTAATAGGCTAGATAACGTAAGACTCCATATCAGCGTGTCACTTAGCTTGCCGCACCATCCACTTACTGAGCCCTTTAGTCGACGTTCGATACGTGAGTATTCGGCCCATGAACAATTTCATAGCCGGTACCCGTGCTGATTGACGGGTGAGGGATCAGCGCAGGTTCAGTATTTTTGCATAAAGCACACAGCGACAGGATTTTTCTCCCGTAAAAGTCAAGATGAAACAATCCATAATGAAAGAAGAACAAGAGAAAGTAGGAGAACAGACCTCGTCCTCTAGACTATTCTAGAGTGCTTAGGCACTCTAGTTTTGAATGTAACCAGGATTGACACTCCGACTTTAGTTTGCATTCAACTTTGTGCGTTGATGTTTAACATCTAAATGAACTGCGATAGAAACGAAAGATATACGATAAGCATTCTTACAGATTATGGGTGAAGAATTACACGCTTGGCTTTCATAACAGGTAATTGCGGAGGTTTTACAGGAAAACCGGAATACTACCGATCACTTCATTAATAACATGAGGTGTCTAGCCTACTCTAAATCTGTGGTGCAATCGAAGAAGTGCACCGGACGAAGCATTCGATTTATGAATTAGTTCAAAATTGAAATACTTATGCTATTCGGTCACTCTGTTCAACATAGGTTCGATTTACAAACTCATTGGGCAAAGAACATTCGAACTTAGAATATATTTTCAAATAACAACGTAATAGGGACGAGCCTATTACCGACAAGCGGGCACTTTGCCACGGGCTGTATGTCTACTGTCAGATGGAGAACAGTCACATTTAAAAAAAAACTTATAGCTTCCTTTAAATTAATAAATATATTCATACAGTCAACAGTTGAGCAACAGAACTTAATTTAAATCTACATAGACAGCAACACAGTTGGGTAACCTAATCAGTCCAGAGGTGTTTGATGAAGTTGCCCAAGTACTCTTAGATAATAAGCTTTGTACATGTACTTATTCCTACCACATGTTATCCATGTGCGTTGTGTAAGAAAATTTAAATAATCGGTGACATATTGAGCAATGAATTGGTTTCAGTATGACGAAAAATAGTACTAACTGGTTCGTACCTAGTCCACCCACGGTGTGAAGTAATTTCCTTTCTATAGATATTTAATTAAAAATATATAACTGACCTATTGATTTTAGATTAATATTGCATGTAGAATTCAAGTAATTATTGTTACTTTAGCGCCACATCCAACTAACCAACTATGTAAGTATGTTGTTCATAAATTAGATCACAAATTAAAACCACATTTTGTTATCGCATAGATTTTGATCTTAATATGTTTATACTTTTTACTTGATCATTTGCAAGCCTCTATAGGTACGCCATGTCTCAAGGGTCCTCTATATAAATCTATTAAGATTTAGGTCTTCTAAGTATACGTAGACAGATTCATCTGCGGATATTAGCAGCGGACGCATCTACCGACGGGACGGGGTGATCCCATCTGCCGATGAATATTTCTTCGTAAAGGATATCGTTGTAGAGGAGCCATATAAGAAATGAATAACATTTTGATACTATGTACATTTTAATACTTTATAGACCTTATGAACCTGAAACATTTTTATGCCATGACAGCTCATCGACAAAAGGTTAAAAGACCACTACCATGTGTCACTCCTTACTACACGAATCTGTTACACCGAGATTGTGGTCCGCAGTCACGACACGGACAACCGTTGATTGATATGTATTACCATTTTGCAAGCAACGTGCTTATACGTTAAAGACGTTAACCCGATTAGGAGCGGTTGACAAGATGTCAGCTGTAACTTGTTATTACTTATTAACTACCGACGTAAGATCGCGTGTATTACGAGATAAAAATGGAGAAATGATGAAGAATGGATGGGGCCCCACGAAGAAAATGTATAATCCAATAATAATTTATTTTAACCGTTTATTTTTCAGGCCGAAATCAGTGGACAGAAGACCAATACTCCTAATATTCCCGATCTTCACTCAATCTTTTAAATGCCAAAAACGATCACGATTTTGATGAAAAGAGGATCAATTCTTGTGATAAAAATTCATTGATTAATTTTGCCTCGTTTTAATGATAAAAATGATTACGATGTCAATGTTCTACCTTAGAAGTTGTGTTACGAGGAAACCCTTTTTGACATTTGATTTGATTTTGACAGATCCATACTGAATTTAGAATAGATTTATATTAGGAGAATAATGGCTTTCGGATTAGATTAGCATGAAGAAAATTGTACTCTAATGAAGGGCAGAGCTGCAGCACATCATGTGGCTGCAGGTAACATTATTTTACTGTATTATTTCTGTACTGTATATTGTACTGGTATTACTGTATTATTTCAAATTACCACATGCATTGTTAAGCTAGTTAACAAAAAAATTGCTAGCTGGTCTTTAGTACATAAAAATAATTAAATAATTAAATAAATAAAATAAAATAAATAAAATAAATATATATTTTTGACGTTTTGTAAATGCCGTTTTGATGGTCTATACAGAATATGTAAATGATTTTTGACTTTGACTTTGACTATAACTTAAAAATATAGTAATCAAATTACTTACGTATCGCATATGTTATGTAATCAGTTTTTAGTCACAATAACGGCTTGATTACGAAATACATATTTTCAATGGGAAAATATTTAAAACACGTTGAGTTAATAGCCAAGCACCGCTACCTTAAAATTGTTCATAAAATGTCTAAGCTATCGTAATATTATGTAAACTCATACTTAATATGTTGGTAGAACTACCTTCCATGTTTATGGAGAAGTTATAAGAACTTGGAACGTGTAATGATGACTTAAAATTATGTAAGCTACGGATCATGTAACAATATAGACTTATTTTACACAAATAGTCGGCCTCATGGTAAACGCTTACCTATAAACACACTCAATACCTGCCTTTTTAGTGAGCAATTGATTCTGCTATAGCAAAACCACTGTAATACTACAGACACTACCAAAAAATGGCAATAAATTTTAATCTTTATTGCTAGGCGAATAGAGTCCAAAATGAAAATAAAAGAGTTTCATAATACTTTTTTATTCACTCTACAAAAAGCCATTTAATTTTGCACTTTAAATACATTGTCTTTAAGTCTAAAATTAAATGGAATATTTTTGCAGTGGTCGTGGTATGACAGTGGTTTTACTTTAGCAGAATCGAGGCCCAGGATCCCTGTTGGATGAATGAGGTGGGTAAGGGTATGTCGGGTTTGGACCGACCAAAACCGCATGGTGTTAGGTTTTGTCACATCGGCATGTATGGCCGAGGAATTCGATGTGTCCTAGAAAGGATATCTCAAAGATCGCGACCAACCTTGGCCCCTAGCATTGCGGAGACCTACGTCTTATGCTTGGTTGTCTTTTTTTTTTCCACCAGATATGTGCTATGCTACATAGCTATGGATACGTTTGATATCCACCAATCATATTCATTTGTCCACATAGCATAGCACTGGTGGAAAGGGGTTCAGCTCAGATATATTTTTATATAGAACTAGCTGACCCGGCGAACTTCGTTCCGCCATATTTTCTGATCCCGTTCCCGCTACATAGCTCTAAATTTATCAGTGTTTCTTTACAATATTATGCATGTATTATACATATAAACCTTCCTCTTGAATCACTCTATCTATTAAAAAAAACCGCTTCAAAATCCGGTGCGTAGTTTTGAAGACTTAAGCATACATAGGGACGGACAGATAGCGACAGCGACTTTGTTTTATAATATGTAGTGAAGATGTGTGCTATGGATGTCTGCTATCGATGGAGAATCGATTTGAATTTTGAATATTTGTAGAAAGTTTCATGGCATACTTGCTACGCTACATAGCATGATACAGTGGAAATTGTCACTTAGTTTCAAAGCTTAGCTTTTACATCTTCATAGCATAGCTGCATAGCACATCTCCGGTGGAAAGGCAGCCTAAGGCCTCTCGAAATTATGAACAAACTAACAATATTTGTTGCTTAACCAGCTATACGGGTCAGTGGTACTCTTATCAGCGCTTTCACTGATACCTACTGAAAATGTCGCAACTTGAAGTATGTCATTAGGTGAGGCGTGCAAGATTTTGTAAGTGTGAGCCCACTGGTTACCTACTGCTTATCAGGTGGCCCGTCATTTCGTTTGCTGATTTACTGATAGGCAAAATTTTTGATGTGCAGTTGCACCCACTAATAATAAAGTAAAGAATATGATTGTTTGACCAGAGCTTCGCGTGCGATTTGAAAAATTCTCTTTGAATTTGATGACCCAGTTCTTAGGGAAGGCTAGGTCATATGCAATTTCATATTACCATATGGCCAAAGGAATAAAAGTTGAGATATGCAGGCACGTAGCGTATCGCATAAGTCAAATGTAGGTACAATTTGTAGGTACTTATTTATCAAATTCAAATTCAAATTCAAATCGATGTAAATAAGTACGAATTGTCCTTACATTTGAATTATGCAAAATTCTGACTTCATAATAATAATATTAACCCAGTGCTTTGAGTAGGTAATACTAACAAAATTTGCACTAAATCAAAATTCTCAGAAGTTACGAGTTATTCACTAAATTACAATTTTTACAAGCGCATCAAGTTCCTAATTACGTTACACCCATACATAAAAACCATACGGGCTTCCGCGAATTATTTCATGGAACTTCTGACTCCATAATTATGTGTCTCAACGCAATACCATGACTACCATGAAACACGTAATTATGGTGTGATAAAAAGGCATCAAAACCTTTATGAGGATGCCTGTAACCTCATCAAGGCAGCCATGGCGGTAGCTAACGACATTTTAAACTGGTAACTAACAAGCATATGGGTTGGTTTTTTAATCGCCATTTTGTTTTACTTGCGAATTAAAGTAAGCGCTCTTACAACAGACTAAACTGATATTATATTTTTGTAATCATCATCCAATACATACTGATAAGGGAACGATTCTGAAGGTAATACCACCGTCGTATTATTTACTCTAGTACCTATTACCAATTCAATTTGCGGCTTAATGCGAGTAACAATGTAATCAAACAAAATGAAACTTATGCGGTTTTGCACTGTAGTAATGCTAATGATCTAATTTCTCCTCGGAGGTTCACTTCAAATATTATTATTTCGCATAATAATGCATTGATTGTAGATATTGCCACTAGGCAAGTTGTTTGAAACAATAATTGTGACAAGGTTCCTGGCTGAGATGGAAACATTGTCAGCTCTTAATAATATGTAGTTCTGTTTCCACCACATGCTTATAATAAGTACTCTTCTAACTCACCCTCGCCGGCCATTGGAGTGGTGTCCGTGAGAATTTCCCCACGAAAAAGTACTGCTACGCTACGCCTACTATGTTGCAAAACCTCGTAAGCCCCGATAACTATTTACGTAATAGTGTATACCTAGCGGACGTAATCCAAATTCCGAATTCCGATAACTAACCATTTCACCCTATTCATCAGTTATCAAGTGAACAGTGTAACAACCGGAGCATCGGAGCAGGAAGCTGCGTGCAGATTAGTGCGCACGCGGCGTGAAGGCCGGAGATAAATGCTTCCGAACCACGTGCGACGACACCCGACAGTAGCCGAGCACCCGCATGCCTATTATCCGTTAGTATTATCCATATATAATTTGCTTATATAATTATACTAGCTGTTGCCCGTGACTTCGCCTGCATGAATGTAGGCTATTGCTACTTTTCGTCGTATGTCCGGTTTTACTCAACTGATTATGATGACGTAAGATTTTAAGTCTGACCAAGACCTTTCAAGCAAAAAACAATCGCATCCAAATCTGTTCTTATTGAATAGATTTGGATGCGTTCATCGGCGGTCAAACAGACAAACAGAAAGGAATGCCGAAAATAAAACTTCTGTGTTAACAGTTATAAGTAAATTTAACATAACCCATTTTTATATACCCAATCTACAGACACGACTACTTTACAATTTTAGAATAGTATACATTGATTGTACCTATGCGGTAATCGAGGTTTTCGCAAGAAGAGAAGACCCACACGATATAAGAGGACCAACAAAATGATTGCGGCCCAAAAACCAATCTCACCTGCAAGCCCGCATTCGTGCTGATTGACAGACCAAACTTTGATGCAGCCTTTCCTCTCTGATTGGTCTCAGACATCAGTCACTCTCATAAGACCCAATATAAACCAAATTTTGAAAGAAATTAGTGGTGGATAGTAGTCGCGGAGTAGGTACCAAATTGCAAGTTTTGTTCTACTAGCAGTCATCTATATACCTTTACCTATATACCTATTTGGATAATTGAAATAATGCGGAAAATAATTCTAGACTTTCTAAACACAGTAAGTACTATACAGTCTTCACTCTCTTCGTGTCATCCGTGAGATATGATTATTGACATTATCTAGAAACTTAATGGCGGGTAAGATGTGAGATAATTCCATAGATATTTAATTTTTTACATTTACAATTTAGGAACTTTACACTTTCTTAATATTTTTTTGCTTGAAACACATCAATTTACGACTTAATAAAAAGATTTAAAGATAATTCAGCAATAATCTAACTCATGGAAATAAAAAATAAGGAATTTTTTAAGGGAATGATCGAATTAAGAATATTCTTTATTTATTATATAGATCATTGGATTATAAAAAAATTGTTAAAATTAGTTTTACCCGTTAAAATGATAATATTCGTGTAAACTAATGTTATAAAAAATGTGTTTTCTAGTACGAAATACTATTTTATTCAGTGCTTTTAGTTAGTCTAAATTAATGTCCTTCCTCCATTTTTGAAGACGGTAGCAAAACTTCTGTAACTAACTCTAGGGAAGGGGTCACATTCCAGGTAGGTCCTCCTACCTGGAATTCCTACTAGGTCTAGGTAAGCCACACGGGTTGTAAGGACATTTTAATTGCCTCGTCGCGTCACCTCACCCTTATCACCATAGTAGACCATATAATTTTTGTTAAACCCACATTATCTTTCATTTACGACCATAAATTTTTTTCATCTTCATTTTCATGTTGTCCCAATTTGTCTTAAAACTTAAACCCCTATAATGACAAAGCCCCAAATAAAAGCCCATCTAGCACCGACCCCACACATTTGTTTATTTTGTACAAATAATTTACTGGCATTTAGACCAGCTCATGTTACAGAGAACGCCGCCGTTTCAACATATGGTCATCTTAGAAACAATAGCTCTATCGACCCATGTAATAATACCCGAAAAGATTTACACACATTTCTTAGAAGCGGTAACCAAACTAAGGCAGGTCGAATTTCTCTCCTTAGTGGCGACGGACATGGACTTAACGACTGACAATCATTAATGACCTGACCTAAAGCAGTAACGACACTCAGAGCACGCAAAAAGAGCTATAAACATGATCTATGAAGATATGGGGCCGAAGTAAGATCCTTGGGAGTAACTTGCAATCCGATATAGCTGGACTTCTGACGACCTTATGTACTTATGAGACTCTAGCTAGCACAGGTTTTTCTCAAGATTTTTTTAAAATACTAGGAAACGAAATTACTAGTATTCCCAGTAACCCATTGTATTGTAACCGTGTTTTGTAACCAGTTACCTAAGAAGAAATTGTCATCTTATCTCATAAACAAGTTGCAAACGACGTCGTTGTTTATAATGATCAGTACTTACATACCTATTCGAACCCTAGACTTCTCGGTCGTAAGGATTCCTTAACCGATGCATTGATGTGGCAAACCTCAATGCGTCGGTTAAGGAGTAGGAGGAGGAGGAGGAGGAGGCTTGAAGACTCTTGTGAAAATTAAACTGGAAATTTAGACTTGCCTAATATGGAAAAGAGAAAAAGGAGAGCGATCTCTGGGTAGAGCATATCTTTCTCTCTGCCAGCTTTGACTGCCACCAGAATTGACGCTGTGATGATGATAATGAGATATAATGACGCACTTTTGACCTCAAAATGATTTTCATCACTCATTTCAATGTTCTCGAAACAAGTAAAAGTATCAAATTAAAGAAAAAATTAAAGGTTCAGTAAAGATAGTTATCAAAGTAATTACTTTGAAATGTGGTGCATTACATTACACTACTTTCAAAACAATTACTATAATCTGTCCCTACTCGCGATCTGTAAATGGAAATATACCCTAATTGATATAACTGTACACCTCTCCAAAGAATTCGTGTACGACGTCATTTGTCTGGTTTGCACTTAAATCATGCATATTAATAAAATGGAAGTGTCTGTTTGTAATGTTTTATTAACAGCTTTACATGAACACATATAAATGTAAGTATACACAGTAATTGCAACAAAAGCAAATTTTAAAACTTTTGTTTGTCTATCTGTTTGTAATAGGTCTCTAGAATAGCTGATACGATTTTATATTTTAGAAAAATGCCGTGTCGTCCTATTAATAAAAATTCAGGTAGGTATAAGCTCATGCAGACGCAGTCGCAGGCATTACTAATATCAAAATAATATTCCACCGGTACGCATTTTATTTTTTCAGTTTGTTGCGGTTGAAAAAGTAATTTGGGCCAAGGCCTATTGTGATGACATTACTGCCAGCCATTCATAGTTAATTTTTGCTAAAAAGTTTTTAGCATGTAGGTTAGAAAGCCACGAAAATATATCTAGCCCGTATGTAGGTACTTATGCTTATGTGACCGAGGAAATGGCATAAGTACATCTATTTGACAGTGGAATCGTGCGAGTAAAATTGGCGTGAACTTTCGAAAATCACTTTGTAACAGAACGATGCTTCATACTGTGTTAATGCTTATCTACTTTTGCTCACGAAAACATAAGATCGGGAGAAAGTGCCCTTAAACTTTATTGTGGCACTTAAGTGTCGCTAAATTGTCACAGATAATAACGAAGACGACAGTCACAGAAAAAAATTACATCTGACGTTTTAAAGTGTTCTAAAATCAAGTTCAAAAATTCCGTACCAACTAAGTACTATCCAAACTTACAAAAGCGTATCAAAAAATCTTTTTCACAAAGTGTTTTAGTTAAACTATCGATGCCTATACTGATGTATTATAATAATATTTATTAATGAGTAAGTAAAGCAATTTTGAGAAAGAGAAACATCTTCCAACCATAAAATCTAGATGTAACTAAGTAATTAGTTTATTTATGTTGTACAAGACGTAACATAATAATTTCATTTTCCATAGCAATAATAGAAACATAGCCTATTAAAACTCTAATTAAAATTAGTTTTATGATTTAATGTCATAAAAAAAATTATAAGTGTTGCAATATGCATGGTAACGAGCTTCATACAGAGACAATTTGTGCTTGATATAGTATAATTTCAGTATATTTGTTTTAATATCGAGTTCAACGTCCATACAATTTTCCTGTTATAACTTTATGATTTCTTACTTCCTTTTTATTTTCCCAGGGTTGCCAGTTATATGAAATTTGATACATTCATTTAAATGTTATCTGGCTCTCAGTTTGTATTTAATTTACTAACGTAATTACTTATTTGTTTTTGTTTTCTACGTTGTTGCATGTTGATTTCATAAGATATAAAATGTAATTGCATATAACAATTACTTATAATAAACATAATGTGTCATGCTCAAACTGCTGGACGGATTTGACTGAAATTTTGACTCCGGGATGATAGATTATAGTTTAGATTTGAAATAACACTTAAGCTACTTTTTATATATGGAATAGGGTCTTATATGAGTCTCGGGAAGGTTTGTCCCCTAGGAAATATAAAACTACTTTGACATTGACAGTACGTTAAAAAAATAATTGATAGGTGGTTCCTTGTCATAGTCAAGGAAACTAAGAATCTGATACTTTATTGTTTGCAGTTCAATTGCAAATTGTAGTAGACATAGTTCGTAGGTCAGGGCCGACAGATGCAAGGGGGGTATAATTCAGGGCCGTCCAAGGCAAGAGGGGTAATGATAGGATATGATTGTACTCGGAACAAAACATTTATATTGAGATATTTCCGCGTACGTAGCTTTTAATGTCATTGTTATCAGTGACGCAAATTCTACAGAAATTGCTTGATTTGTATTGCGCGTGCGTCGCCTCGATCGTAATGGTAGTTTTTGTTACCGACCTGTGTCGGGGAATAGCTAATAGTATTCTATCTTATATTTAGAGGACATAGGTATGTAATGAGGATTATATATTGTATTTTTTATTTTTTAAGATTGGTCGCTTCGGGTAAGAAACGATAAATATTAAAAAAAGACAACCGAAAAGAATGACAGCAGGAAAAGACGGGTTGGACTCTATCCCGAAAATATCAGTATGACCTTATTTTAATACTTTCTTTCTTTCTTTCTTCTTTCTTCTTTCTTCTTTCTTCTTTCTTCTTTCTTCTTTCTTCTTTCTTCTTTCTTCTTTCTTCTTTCTTCTTTCTTCTTCTCTTCTTTCTTCTTTCTTCTTTCTTCTTTCTTCTTTCTTCTTTCTTCTTTCTTCTTTCTTCTTTCTTCTTTCTTCTTTCTTCTTTCTTCTTTCTTCTTTCTTCTTTCTTCTTTCTTCTTTCTTCTTTCTTCTTTCTTCTTTCTTCTTTCTTCTTTCTTCTTTCTTCTTTCTTCTTTCTTCTTTCTTCTTTCTTCTTTCTTCTTTCTTCTTTCTTCTTTCTTCTTTCTTCTTTCTTCTTTCTTCTTTCTTCTTTCTTCTTTCTTCTTTCTTCTCTTTCTTCTTTCTTCTTTCTTCTTTCTTCTTTCTTCTTTCTTCTTTCTTCTTTCTTCTTTCTTCTTTCTTCTTTCTTCTTTCTTCTTTCTATATAGATGAGGTCGTATAAGTAGGTACCTAAGTAGCCAGAAAAAATCAGGTACCCACATTAACAGCACTAAGTTAAGTTAGATATAGCAATAAGTAAAGGTACTGTTCGTCTAGGGAAGAATGTCCTAGGTTATTTAACAGAAAATCGCAGACGTTATAACTTTTTATAGTAAGTAGTTGGTAGCAACAAAGCAGTAGTGAATACTGAAAATTGCGATGTAGAATCGTTAACAAACTTAAACGACTAACCTCCTTTTGAAAATGGGCCAAAATCGTGGTGGCCTTAAAAATAAATATTAGAATTTTTGTTCTAAATTCAAAGTTGAGAGGTCAAACTGAGGTTCGTGTTGTTGTACGCAACGTGCTAATGACACGCTACAAGTGGTTGACCTCACGCCGGAGCCTAATTTGACAGTTGACGGGGCTACAGATAATTATATGTTACAGATCACCATTACAACAAAGTTAAAACTTAGTGAATCATTGTAATAATAAAATTGTAGATAATCTCTGAGAGACGGTGATTTTGTATAGCTTCGAACATACACATATAAACTTGAGAAATTAAAAAAAGGTTTTTTTAATCCAATAAACAAAACCTATTGGAAAAAACACCACTTTCTACCTTGACTCAATTAACAACGATCGAATTCAAAGAATTCTAGGTACTAAACAAGCTATTTAGAATCTGAATAACATAAGAAATATTAGAAACGATTAAAACAATAATTGAATGTGAAAAAAATTGTAAAAGAAAATCTTTAAAATCTTTCAATTCAAACATTAATATAAATAAATATGTAGTTATTATTTTTATAATTTTAACTTTTTTTTTGGCACGTGCCAACCTTACGTTATGATCAATTACAATTGCAATTCAAAGAATGGTATCATACCAACGCCTACATTTGAACTAAAATGACGATACCATGATTATCAGGTGCATAAATTGCGTTATGATGGTAATTAATCTCGTATTAGTCATATCACATCGTTCCATAAGACGGACTTTTATTACCATAATAGCAAAATTCCATATTGTTAGTCACTCAGGTACTTTGCACTACTAATTACGCAATAGTTCCACCCCTACAATGACTATTCCTTTTCAGGAAATACAAGAAAATTCGCAACGTTCCATATAAGAAAGTACAATCTTGTACCATTGTTTTTGCAAATTTATTGACTGTATAGTCTAACTTACATGACACTAAGTCAGGTCTAATTAAAAAAAATATCCAAAAGGTATTTAAGCTTGGAACAATGGTCTGAAGGGTCATTGCACCTCGTGGGACGACAATACGCGTTAATTGCATTCAGCAGAGTATCATTAGACTAGTGGTTGGGTTACACACTCACTTGTTTCGTCAAATCAATCTGTGATTGATAGAAAAAAACTTAAAGTTTACTTCGAGTCGATTCTATTTTTGAATAGTCGTAATGTTTTTTTATTTAAGTACACAGGGTTGGATTAAATTACTTCACTTTGGGCAATACATACATACAATCACGTCTCTTTTTTTAAATCCAACATTCACTAACATACATAAATGTAGGGACGAGCACCGAGCACTCCTCAATCGAAGCACCTATACCTCTTTTCTTTTGGTTGGGCTTTACCGTTTCCGGCTAACTCTCTGTCAAGACGTGGTCCATGTTCTGGTTTACTAACTCTCTGGACTATGTGTGAATAAGAGAGGGTAGAGCACTATTATTTATTCTGTGGTACAGTAGGGAAATAGTTATTACTGGCGGACGAGTATCCGTTACGCTTTAGGGTTCAATAACACTTTTTTCTACAATGTCGGTAATGCAAAGAGAATTCACTGATATTTACCTAAAAAGAGAACAATATTTTGCATTTCAGGATAACGGTTACCTAAATGTGAAACTGAAAATAAATCATAGGTAACTACTATGAAATAAAAGGGAAGTTCTTTATCACATTATTTTCTTTATACCTACATAATTCTTTTTTCGTTTCTCATGATCGTGTAACAGGGCACAACTCGAGTCTTCGTATCATAGACACGTGGGCTGATGTTGGTACTAATGCGCGCTTTAATCATGTCAAACTTTATGGTTTGTTTTGAGTGAGCTTTTAAATTTAGAGCTCTAAAAACGTTTAATTAATTGACGTGCTTAGTCAAGTGTTTGAAATCGTAAGGGCTTTATGTTACAGGTTATTTATTTGTTGAGGAAGTGGTATCATTTTTCCTTGTACAGTGTTGCAATATAATGACTTGTTTTATAATGGGATGTTTAGATACTTGTTTGTGTCTTACATTTTTGTTTTTTAAGAATGGCCTGTACTTACGTAAATTAAAATTGTAGGATCTGAGTGAAATCCACCGAGTAAAATGTTTGGTCGTTGCTTACTGCCAAGGAAAAATGATACCCGCTGATTAACGACCGAGACTGTAGTGCAGTTTTCTTCTCTGGATTGGGCGGTTAGATGGCAGTCGCCTGCATAAGTCAAATCTAAAGGAGAAGAGGAGGGGACACGAACTTCGAGCTCTGAGGTTGAATGTAACCTGGAACAACGCTAAGATGATGATGAGTCTACTACTAGTAGTTGCCTCAGTCGCGAAGAGTCAAAATTTTCAAAAGGCAAGCCGTTGGAAAAAGCTTACCTCTGCCTAGTTTATCATGCACCATGCTACTTGGGAAGCCGGCAAGAATCGGATTATAGTGATCCCTCGCTGGTATACTTTCACAGAAGTTTTAATTTGAACCCAATGACTGTCATCCTCCACATTATCCGATTCCCATAACCGTTGAAAGTAACCCTACGACAATTTGTTCCACAGTCTCTTAATTCACACATCCTGTTGCAAGCAAGAGGGGATCTATCCGATCGCATCGAATTGATACCGAAGGGGACATCTACTAATAACTACTCAAATATTATAATAATTCAACAAATATTGGTATTGAATTGCAAAGTTGAGATGAAGGACATTTTTATCTCGAAAATTGAGTCTTTTTTTTCGAGAATTTTATGGATTCCAACGATTCGTGAAGTGTAGGTATAAGTACAGAAGCAGACGGCTAACTGCTGTCTCTGCCTATTCTAGTGGGAAAATGACGTCTGTCTATTTGTTAAATACACAGAACAGACAGACGATAGACGACAGACGACAGACAAAAAGACAAAAAGACAGAAAAACAGAGTTACTTTCGGATTTATAATACTCGTATTAGTATGGAGTTATTACTCAAGCACGCTCTAAAGGTGAAAGCTTCGGATGCGACTGGGAATAAACGCTAGGATGAAGAAGAGTACTCAAGCACGATCTAATGGCTGAACGTATCTGGCTTAAATTTGGCACAGGGATAGATTACAATCTAGAATAACATAAAGGCTACCCGGGAATAAGTTCCCACAGGTAGTGGAAACAAAATTAAACGCGGGTGAAGCCGCGGGTGTCAGCTTGTTGTAAATAAATATACATCAAGTACTTAAGTAAGTACAAACCAACTAAAGTCACTAACACATGACGACATACTACGGACGACAATGTTTTTTTTTTGTCTCTTTTTTTGTCAATTACATCATCATTGTCATTTCGGGCTTGACTTAAGAGTTAACTAAATTCACGCATGCGTACATATGGCGTGGATGTCGCAGGCATATATGAAAAAACCAGATATTTGCTCAAATCCCGAAGTGTAAATCAAACCACTAATGATTTTAAAATCATTACTATTTTATGATTTCCCTGAACAAATTTAGAGATTCGATCAAACTCGAAAAATGGTTCAAATTAGAAGAAATTTTGAAAGTAAAAAATACGCAGGTTCGAGTAGAAGTTCCATTCCACTCCGCCTTAACCTAATCTATCTATGTCGGGGCGGACGCGTTCGTATATTTTGATAAGTAATCAAACGTAAAGCTTAGGCATACCTACTTACTCAACAGCGGCCGCCACATTCCCTATTTTATCATATTTATCAAAGAAAATAATAAAATCGTGTAATTATTTTAACAAGTTGGATGTTCAAATCACTTGGGAATTTGACCAAATCTCTATTTTTATAATTTTCCAACAACACAGACATATCGACTGACAGGCTATGACCACGCTATGACAGTTAATAAATGATTGATTACGTTAAATGCAAGTAGTTTTTGTCTATCACCATTACATACAAAATTATTAATTCATATATGGCTGCCTCGATTAGTTGATGAGTCATTTAATTAAGTTATTAGTATCATATCAAGGGATCTTGTTAAATGCAACGTCATCAAGTTAGCTTGTAAACAAACTTTTGACAATAGTCGTTGAGTTAAATTGATATGCCATTGAACTATGAGATGAACAATAGTGGTCGGCTACTACTATACTCACTACTATTTTTATTACATCTCTCAGTATTTTGACAAAATTAGTTGTATTAAACTAATTTAACCAAATCTGCTGGGATTAGAAAGCCGACCGATTTCGATCGACTTCCAGTCTAACCTAGTCTTTACTATTTTCTAGCAGTACTAGAATACACCTATTATCTAAATCCTAATTAAGATTAAGAAGCTAAAAGTCTTATCCTTTGTTCAAGTTTATTACGTAATATTTGAGCGTTAATATTACAAAGAAAACATAAAAATCGATTCCATAGAATTTATAAAACAGGCCAAATATGGTAGCAGAGTGAAGAGCCAAATGCGTAACCGAAAGTTGCAACAATGTTCAGACTTAGTACCGCAGAATTCTATTTTCTGTGCTAGTTAAGTACATAACAAAATAAACTGCACTCGTAAAACAAAGAATAGGTAACGCACAAGGAAAATATAGTTGCAAATTCGCTAACACACAAGAAATACTCTTGACATCACAACATTAACTCTTTGGCCTACCGGGTTTTATAATTTTGTTCTGATTATTGTCACAAGACAACTAAAATTTTCAGAAGTTTTGGACGGCACCAAAACTTCTTGGCTATAGCTGACTCATAAATTCATTTATTGATTTCGCCATGCATTTCCATGAACCATAAATATACAAAATGCTATCCAGGATCCATTTGACATTAAGTGCACATGCGAACTGGAGCGCCACACCGTCTGGCACATTTCCAGGACTGCAGCGCTTAAGTGCTTGCTGAGACTTGGCCAGAGATCCAATAAAAGCGATATTTTATATTACAAAATAGCTGCCCCGGCAAAATTCGTACCGTCATATTTTTTTTCCGCCCGCGTGGAATTCAGATCCCATTCTAGCTGCACCATCTATTCACATTTTTTTTTTACAAACCTTGGCCACACAATAACGAGCACGAAACAAAAAAATGATTATCAATTTTGATTCAGTCGTTTACATTCGGGGGGGTTTCACTTTTACCCGACTGCCAAAAAAAAAGGTTATTATTTCTTCATAAATAATAACCGGGTTCGAATCCTGGCCATTACACAACCGACGTGAACCTACTCCTAACACAAAAAATTTCGCTCAGCTGGAGGCGTTATAGGGAATATTAATGATTTCAGTTACTAATATTTTTTACTTTTTTTTTTAAAGAAAAACATCCTTTCTTAGCAGTCGGGTGAGATAGCCTTTGATTGTTATTACACTGAGTAGTATTGAAGTTATATAAGGAATTGATCTTACAAACATTTATTCCCATTCCCATGATAATATTATTGGCGTAATTATTATAATCATCACACTATAAACATTACATAGTACACTACTAGTTCATAGTTACATAGCCAATTATGCTGATACCGAATCATTGTCATTGCGAAGACTCATAAAAACCTCAGCACTCTATGAAGCCCCAAAAATATCGCAATTATAATAATTACATTTGAAACCTATCCGTCATTACCGCTAATCAGACTTAGGTATTATCCTATTTCAAAGTCATAGGTATTACGAATTGTGAGACAACAATAACATCACTATGAATACTGTGGGTACTAGGTGCTCTGTATTGCGACACCATAATTATGGTTATTTACCGAAGGCAAGCATCGTATTAATTCGTTAAGATGATAAATGTCTTCGAGTTTTTAAAGTACACCGTGTATTAAATGATTTTCCATTTAAAACACGGTGTACTCGGCTCTGGTAGTATCACCTCGAAAATCTGGGTCCGCTTTCTATATCATGATTCGCTTATTTTGGTTATAACGGTAGTAACTGCTGTCTAACCCTAAGAAGAAATCCAGCACCAGCCCCTCGTCCATTGACGACAATTGTACCAGCTAGCATTTGAGGTTGAATTTTGCTCCGTAGATGTCAATTGGACCCACACACCCACAAGTGCTAAAAGCATTCTAAAAAGTACGTTTAGATGTTCCAAAATTATTTTTTACATTCGTATTCTTGATACGAATACGAATGAAAAAATATCTTTGGCTTCTTAGCTTTAGGTGGAAGTTTAACTTGAAATAGAGTTCGTTGACCCCATCGTGCAGCCACGTACTAGCATGCACAAAACGTTCTACTATCCTCAGTAGGATTGTAACTATTAATTTATAGTTATGTCTTCACGTGGACATAACATTTCTCTGAAATTTATCGTTTCACTAATAAATGTCATCCTTGTACAAGTACAACATATTTCATAGAGATTTTAGACTATATTTCACGGCGTGATGCCCTACTGTTTGACAGGATGCCGATGTGAGTGCTCTCGAGGGATTTCTTTTCATGACATCCAGTGGGCCCCCGTGACGTAAACATGTGGCTTAGGCGGATCTATTTTGTCGTTTACTTCACTATTAACCCTGACGAGATGGTTACAGTCGGAAAAAGCGTACAACATGAAGGGTTACCAAAATATACATAAATACCTCAGCTGTTTAGGCTCTGTATTGGTAAATTGGTTAGTTCGGGAATATATATTTTTAAAATATCAATTCCTTAAATTTTCTTCGTTACGTGTTTCAAGACAGTTTAACTTGGTCTTTTTTTAACGTGTGCGAAATCCCCATGGATACATTTTACAGTTACAGTGGGGGTAGTTATGTCGGACTTGAACCGACTAAAAAACGCCGTCTGTGGGTCGTAGGTTGCCGGAGGGGAGATTGACTGTGACATATCTCTGGCACCCAGGCCGAGTTTAACTTTGTCTATGAGATCCCGAGTGTTCTTCATTACTCGGTGTGTTCATCGTTCACTGCTGTTCTTCTGGTGTATCTACAGAAGTTAAAGTACCGGGCGTGTGGAAGGCTTTGTTTAAAAAAAAACAAGAAACTCATAGAAGTCTTAAAAATAATGATAAATTATATACTCATAAATTGCTACTCCAAAGCTCAACATAATATCTCTGTAACAAATGTAACACGACTGTGGTAACTGTTCACTTAACCGCGAAAGCCGCTGATAACATCGAGTGAATGGCACACTCGTATTCAGAGTCAATGACATAGCACTTTCATGGCTTTGAAGGTCCTTAGTATATCAGTTCAATGGTTGTCCATTGAACTATCTGGTACGTACTGGCAACTTAAAAGGTCTATATGACTAAGGGATAGAGCTGTTCTCCATCCGACAGTAAACATACAGCCCATGACAAAGTTCCCGCTAGACGGCAATAAGCTCGCAATTACGTGGGACCGAAAATCGTTGTTGGCGAAATGTAGGTGTTAAATCACCTCTGCCTACCCCTACGGGAACTTACAGGCGTGAGTATATATAATATGTATGATTATTTAACTATAACACATAGGACAACTACAAGTGCTATATATATCTACTACTGAACAAACTGAAGACAAGAACAAAATATCGTATAAAGGTCCTGGTTGAGGCGGGAAAGAAATTCGAATTCGAATTTGGAACGGTGCATCCCGTTCCAAATTGATAGATACATAGATAAATAACGTAATTTATTTTGACAGCTACCTCTATCTTCAATAGCGAAACATTTTGACCTCGACTGTACCACTATGATATTTTCAGCTTCAATTTTGCACTGAAAATAAATATATTACATTATTGTAATGTTCTGCTTATCTAATCCGGGATGTAACGTTACTGTGGGTTGGTTTTGCAGATAAAGCGTTGTTTTTGCAAAGCTGTAGTTATTTTTATTCGCACGAGGTCAATTTGGGAGAATTGTAGATATGATGGCTACTGATGTATAAAATAACCAGTATTTACTCCAACTGATTAAGATTTACCGATTCTAGAATCCCACTTCTGAACTGTTAGACTGAAATTAAACTACTAATTCTTCTTCTTCATCTTCATCCTAGCGTTAATTCTCAGTCGCATCCGAAGCCTTCGGCTCGGAGTCTGGGGTCCGCTTTACCAGTCTTAACTACGGATTTGACTAGACCTCGATATTTTCTGTGAAGCGATTGCCATCTGACATCTGAGATCCGATTCTCAGCACTCCATGGATTCACCGTGCGGTCGCCGGGTCCATATCCATAACGAATATTTGTGTCCTTATCGATTACTATAGGCAGAGAACTCTTGATTGAGATTCGTGGCATTCTACAAATTTCTGCATTCCAAATCTACCAGCGAATCGTATCATGCATCCAAAAAAATCGCCATACGTACTGCGACAAAGATAAAACGAATATCGAAAGTAGTAGAACACGTAAGCAGTCACTGGGTACTGTGAAGACGAAGATGAAGACACAAGCAGGAACAAAGTTAAGATGATCTTGGTATGTATGGCTCCTACTACGGTTATACCATGCCCTAGCACCTAACGGCATTTCTCACAAGTAGCGTTGTAAATTGTTCTTTCTTATACCAAACAAAAAAAAACAAAAGCCTTTTCTTATACCGATAATGCTGTAGATACAGTACTACTAGAAATCGTATTGTAACAGATAATTAAACTAGTCACCGTGAAGGCTGAGGTGTGCTTCCTGGCCTAGTACAATACTCAGGAAAAGTTTGAGGTAATACGTTGTTACTATTGATCTCTTTTTTACACTAACAAGTGCTCAGCCCAATTAGTAGTAAGATGATAGCCTATATTATGGGCCTTCTTACATTAGGCGACCAGAAAGATTGAAGTTTCGTCAACTTCAGTTGCGTTGTATGTTAACGCAACTGTAAACTAAAACTCTTGCACAAATTGAATGTTCATTTGCTATTCCGCCTTTTTCCCGATACTTTTTGAGAGTTTCTGAATGCTGATTGGTTGTTGAGAGGCGTGACGCGAGTTGCGGGCAACTTGAGTTGCACATGTGTCGGGGTTTAGTGTTTCGTTTTAAGCTGGTCGGCTTAAGCGGTAACTCGCAACTACGATTTCCTAGTGTACCAATCACCATTCAAATGTATGTGCGAAACTGTAAGTCGATATCGCGGCAACGCTAGTTGGCGACTCGAGTTACTTTTTAGTTAATGTAAGAAGGGGTTATGCCCAAGCTCAACACTTCTGCAAACTTAGACGCAAGATGAACACAACTATTTTGATGAAGTAGATGGCGGGCTATTGTCTCTATCTCAGAAGGAACGTGTGTAATATTTGATATCTTTCGATCATAATCGGTGTAGACATTAGTTGCATCTTATTTATCGATACAATTTGTAAACAGTCATTGTAATGAGTGGTGATTGAAAACGAGTGTCCGTGAGACAGATTTTGTTCTCACATGCGTAAAGCCTGCCTGGGTATTTGGCTGTACATTTAAAGTTGTTAACACTTTAGATGTACAGTCAAATTCCCAGGCGAGCATTGACGAGTAAAAGCATTTCTTTGTGGTCTAAATTAGTTTCAAAAAACTGCGCTAGTCTGTCGAGCGTCTTCAGAGGACTAACTTTAGTCAATTTTGAATGTGAATCTGAATTAACGTTACCATTCAAATAATCTTCTTCTCGATTAATGTACTTTTGAATGTACGACATTGAATCTATCACAATAAGTTGAAAGTTTCATGGAGAAAAAGTTTTAGCAAAATTTGAAACCGAAAAAAAGAAAGTCAAAAGAATGTTGTATTCTCATGATAGGAATATAACATGAATATTATGAATATAACATGCTGAACTCTGCGGTTGACACCACAATTGACAAGGAGTTTGGCAAAAAGACATCTGTTGTGTCTGGTGTTAAAGAATGACTAGAATAAGAAATTACAAATGACTCTATAACTGTATGTCGTCTTGCAAAGTTTAAATTTACAGTAATCGACTAAATCATCATCATTATTAGTTGCATTCAAATTGCAATCTGGAGTCTGGAGTTTTAAGCTTTTTTCCTGATGTAGTTAACTTTGGCAGTACCCTTACTACGAGCCCAGTTCAACGAACAATTCACTTTACTACGAATTTGTAAAAAAATCAAAATGATAACAATGTCAGGGATCTAATCCGAATATTAGATGAACCGTGGTAAAGTTTGTAGAAGAGTTTACATCAAAATGTAGTAGCATCCACCAGCTATAAAAAAAACATTCCTCTAACATCCAAAGATAAAATAATCCTTTCAAGTTCGAAGTCGTTTATACGTCACTAGAGTAATAAAATCTATGAACTTAAAGTTTAGTACGTCTCAGTTAAGGCAAGACAGACAGACGATCGGACATCAAAACAAAAAGCGTATAGGCACAGCTCGTAAAATACACATTAGAGTGCGCTTACTAAACATAAACAGTACATGCGAATACAAAAGTGATTTCAGTAGCTTGTTGAGTTGTGCAGATATAAATATAAAATGTTTTCCTAAATAAATCCGTTTACTGTTCAACTGGCCACTTCCAACTGCTGATTTTAACGGTCTATTTTAATATGCCAACAATGTAGCCGTTTAAAAACACGGGGCGGCGCGTGCGGGACCGCCAACAATAATCAATTTACATGTATCATTATAAAACAATATACCTCCACATAATTTATGTTTATTTGATTCGGTTTCATTATTTGGCCTCCATTGTTGTTTTGTTTTAAAACTTTTGTGCTTGAATGAAACTTGGAGTAATGCATTTACAATTTTTTTGCGTATCGCCTTCCTCTTTATAATATTATTATGCTTTATAATAATATAAAGAGGAAGGCCTTTTTCGTGACTGACTAATCATCTCAAAGTTAATACGTAGATACTAGATACCGAAGCTAGAACTACGAAATTACGCCGTAAATTCTAATTTAGGTATAACATTGAGATCTTACGAAGAATTGTTAAATGAATATAATTTTATTTGATATTTTTTATAGTTTTGTACATAGGTAGCTTTTATACTGAACCAAAGAAGAAAAAAGAGAAATATTAAAAATATAAACTATATAATTTTAAAATAAAACAAATTTTATAATTCATCTAGTTAACACTTTTGCTCTCCACTATACCTTGGTACAATCCTTCAAGTGCAAGCGTGGATCGCAGTAGGTGATTAAACCCACCACACAGGTTAGATCACAAACTTTATAGTTATTGAATGTCTTTGGTCTGACATAATATAACCACAGAATATAACATTTAAAACGTTTTTTAAAAATGGAACAGATAAAGAATCCCAAAAGAAATATCAGTTTTTGGAAGCGTTAAAATGTTTGCCAAGGATAGTGATTTTGAGTCAATAGTCACGATAAGTACCTACAGAACTATTGTTGGCGCCACAAGGAATGTAGCTATCTATTCTACTAAAGGTTGATTTACACCAAACGAGTGAATGCACATTCTATCCCCTCTTCGTCATATTAAACAGTGATAGAACATCGTCGTCATCGTTGTTCTTTCTTATATAAACGCTGAAATTAGGTTCCATTTACACTATGTATTAAATAATTATGAAAGAATTTTCTTAGAATGCTCTTGTTCTAATTATAGCTCTATGTTCGCTTGGTCTAAACCAACCTTTATAAAGCTGTTTAGAACAAAAATTGTGTCAAAAAAGTTATTCCATATACCCATGATGCTTCAAATTCCTATTTATATCTCTTTAATAATAGTTATTAACATATTTTTAGTCAGTTTCATGAGTAATTATGTATCAGTAATTGTTCAAACCCACCTAAAAAGTTGAGAACTTGCATAATAAATAAGTAGTTACGCGAGAATTACAAGACATTACAGGAAGTAGTTATGCGAGAATACTTCCAGTCCTTATCGGGGTTGCTCTGTGTTTTAAAGAAAAAAGAATTTACAGAATCACTTTCAGGGGTGTATATTTTCAGTCGGCGAGTAATATGAAAGCATCAACCAAGTTTAACTTTTTTTTATTGAAATGAGTATTTTGTCAAGGTATCTATTATTTTTATCCCTATTTTGCACATTCTTGATCATATCGAACCGGGGATAAAAGATCCACGCGCGCGGAAGGCAAGTTAAATATAAAAATAATGTTCTAAACTGGCTAGACCTTGTTTTATTTCCATACGCAAACTCTTACAGTAAGGAGCTATGAATATGCCATACATATTTATGTTTACAAAATTCCTTTAAACTCTCTCAATTCTCGGTTATCGTTTGTTTACAGATCGGCGCGTGCGCAACGAACCATCGACGCAATCACGAACGCACTTCAACTTCTAAGAAATACAGAAACGCACTCCTCTTGTTTTACAATTGTGGTGAAAGATCGATGCTGAATTATTGATCATTCGATTTATCGATGTAGATGTAATCACTTTGTTGAACGTCAAGAAATCGTTTATCAATCTAGCAATCATCAGCATCATCCTGGTGATCAATCCGATTGCTCCCAAAGTTTGCAATTTGGAGCTTGGACCCTCTCTTCTGTAGTACGTACGAACGTAGAAAAATGTGCCGAACTCACACACACACATTTTTAATTCATCTACACTTTTGGTGTTTTAACTTTAGAGTAATAGTTCGTGCAGTGTCTATAAACATACGATGGCATTTTCGTTATTTTTTTAAGTCACTGATGCTTCCGCGCAACGTCCGACCGGCGCCGCTTGGCACGCGATACTAGAGGCAAACGTTCCAATTGACTCGTTTTCAGATCTTCAAGATTTTCGCGCAATAACATATCTACTTCTTTTTATATAATATCTTTGGTTACACCCGAATCGTTTTATTAATATGAACAAATAATATTATTTTTTATCAAACCCAACTCTACGCATTATGCAACTTTCATTCACACACTAAAAACCTGCCTTGTGCTATTGTCTACTTCTGAAATGAGTGGGTGTCTTAACCGCTGCCTCACTGCGATATAAGTCTAGTTGCAAAATATTTAGTGCTACAGACAGGTGATCATATTTTTTGGTAGAAGTAGCCTACTTTACACATCTTCTTAGCTCAGCTACAGTATTTGATGATGTCTAGATGTTGTTCCTATCTTTATCTTGCTAAAATAATGGAATGGATACTGTGGTTCATCTGTGGGTTTTCAGGAACTTCTTTACTAACTGTATAACTATCGGCATATATCTTACCCCAACACTCTATATCTGCAGTTATCAGTTTTTAGGTGTCTTTTGAAGATAGCTCGGGGTAGTACAGCGGTGAAGGAGCTCACATCCACCAATCATAGACTCTGCAATCAAAACCAATCCGCGCGTACCAAAACCTTGTTTCCCTCGCGACATGTGGTCAAGATATTATATGCCAGGAACTACTCGTATACCTACCACCACCTCACTAATTCTACTAATCCTAGTCTTTACCACGTTATCACTGCTGTCGCATTCCACTCACAGCTAACACCACAGATTACTAATTACTTATACACCAGTAGTGTTCAAGGTCTCATTACCCTATCAAGAGATCGCAATCCTCAACTCCTCGACCCAAGGGAGATAATGAGGCACACGTGGTGACTACCGATGTTCCGCACGCCAGGGACAACGTGACTGCGGTTGTCACGGAATCAACGATTCCTAAAGTAGTTTCTGCGGAATTCAAGGATTCCGTATGAATATTCATCATCATTAAGTAGGTGTTAAATAGTTATCGTTTCCTGATAGATCTGAATTATATTATAAATGTGAAAGTTTGTGTTATTCAATCACGCAATCAATGGCTGTGGCTGAGAGGAGCAGGGATTGATTTATAGTCTGGAATAACACATAGGGTAATTTTTATTTCAGGAATAGATTCCCATGTATACATGGGAGGAGGAAACGGGGTCAATATTCCACGCGGGCGAAGAAGCTGAAAGGTCGGTAGGGACATAGGTACATTGAATTAACTGGTCAAACTTAAATTGTTAGTATGTATACATAGGTACCTATGAATGTTAATACTAAAAAACACACTCGTTCAAGAAATGCCCAGAACAATATAAATATACATATTCAATTCATGCATAAAAATATTTGCACCGAGCGGGAATTGAATCATCATCAGCGCCCCTTGCACAACAGACAACAGTCGAACATTCTACCATTATGCCATGCCACAGAGGCCATCCTTATCTTTTATTTCTATGCATATTTTGTTCCTTTATTTTATAGCCTCCTATTTATTTAAAGTCGGTTAAAAAGTTTGAGAACCCTTTCTGTAAATGATACCGGCTTGGCTACTGACCGCGTTCCACCGGTATGCCGTGCGTAATTCCTCACGAGGACGCACACAGGTGCGGAGCGTTGGTGCATATTCATTACATTACACATACGTTGATGTTCGATTGGATTATAACAAACCGGTACCTACTTATATTAAACTTAATTATTTGCCCTAATGTGACCTAGAGAGACAGGGGTGGAAGGCAGGAGCTAAGTTTTTAATTTATCTAGAGTGCGGCTCTAGATAAATTAAAAGCTTAGGAATAAATACGTAGCTTTTTTTATTTTGCTTTTTCCCTTTTATATTCAATTGACTACACCCCACCTGTTGTTAAGTTAGGTCAGGTTGCAGTCCAAATCGACCACGCCTACGCATTAAGTCGTAACGCGATTTTTTCGCAAATTGAGATTTTGGTGCCATCGGAACAATATTATATCATACTATATTTCCATGAAGACAGATTTTTAAAAAACTCAATAAGTAAGGAGATTTTCAAGCGATAATAGTTGTAACTTTTGAACACAACCGCGCATATAGTCGCATTGCAAGTTACAATCATAAGCGCTGATCAATCGATTGCTCACGGGTCAAACTCAACAGAGTTCCGACGTCGTATGATACGAGGTTTCAACGCATAACGTCGTAACATCCTTGTTACGACTCTATGCGGCAGTCTATTAGCATGTTTGTGGTTAGTTACGACTTTATACTATTCAAAAATATTACACCAGGGGTCGTAACTTATACTTACGACCATATGCACTGTTGTAATTTAAAATTATACAAATGTATATAGGCGTAACACAATGTTAAGACTGTATGCTTGGTTACATAGTAAAGATACTGTTATTTGTTTTTTAATAATTCACATAAATACTATTAAAATTTTACTTTATCATAATTATTTTACAATATCTTTCAATTATCATTATTTCCCTATGTTTTTGAAGTATAGGTGGCACTTGAAGTTGAATTTCAGATATTTGATCATGAACCAATGTTAGGAGAGCCAGTACATAGTTCACTACAGTTTTTAATAAGAATACTTTATATTATACAATAATGCTAGAATACTTTAGTTTGGTTGTCTGATAACAGTGAATCAACGTAATTAATGCAAAGAGATTATAATATTTGAAAAGTTTAAGAAAAGTGAATTTGAGTAAAAATGGAGCGCGTACACATGCATAGTTTTAAAAAAAACCATGTTCAATTTCTGGGCTAAAATTCTTATAAAAGTTAAATTAGGCTAAGTATAAAAAGGAAGATGGACTAATAGCAAAATGAATATAGATGTATGAAAATGTGTACCATTACAACTCGGGTGTCATTCTAAGTAATTAAATAATATTGTTTATCGTAGATACCTTTTACTAAATATACGAGTAACTCGGATGTACCTATTAAGGTGTTCATCTTTAAAGCGATATTACTTTACACGCTTTAAATAGGGGAGAGAATAGTTCAAATATTATTTAAAAAATAATACCTAAGTAGGTATCTGTTTCTCTGGATTGGTGTGAGTGAACTCGACAAGACTATTTTGATAGGTGATGAAACCAAACAGAGAGATGGAAGGTCTTAACATGCCCTAAAAGTCACTGTTGCCGATTAAGTATTATTATGAGCGCAAAATTTCACTATTTTATCTATAGAATGGGGATGATGAGGACTGGTTAAAGGAGATGGGGAGGCTTTCATACATTCTTGGGCCAAAAATGTAATAAGATGAGGGTGGTATCAATTAAGAGCATATAAATTATTAAACCATCCCTGAAAATTCTGCAGATTTTGGATATCTGAGAGCAGAGTTATAAGAGATTTAGTAAAAGTGAGGTTATGCAAGAAATTGACATTTTAGAACTGTGATTTCTGTGGTGTTTTATTAGAAAGTGGTCATTTTTTTTTTCTTAAAATACTTTTAAATTGTACTGTATTATATTTCACTCAGGGATAATGTACGAAAACTTACAAAGAGATTTTAAAGATATGGAGTACAAGGATGTTATGTTAAAAAAAAAACACTTTAAATAATAATTATCTTTTATTCTTCTTCAATAATAATTAAAGTATTGTCTAAGAAATGCGCAGGTGGAAATATATTACCTTATTTACTTCATTTTCTATGCCACAATTCACACAGAGATCCATGTCAAAATCCAAAATACCGAGCAAAACTCAAACAAGTAAACAAGTTTATCATTGTACTTTAAGGTAACCAGGAGCAAGCTGAGAAGTCCGTAAAGAGAAATCACTGTTAAGGGAATATAATCAAGAAATCAACTGGAAATACTCAAAACGCAGAAGTCAATTGATCATTGGATTTAAACCAATAAACTGATACAGTATACTGATATAGCATACTTTTGTACATATTTTATAAACAATTGTATATCCCATAAGCCGTATAAATATACAATTTTTCGATAAAATAATTAATTTTGAAGATTGAATAAATAAACTGATTGACTGAAAATGGAGCTGTCAGCTGTCACAGCTTAAAAATACAGTTGATAAACACAAGAAATAATTAATCGATTAACGGAAATCGATTCAGAATTTATTTTTATTACACTATTATTTGGTATTTTAAATGGTTATTATTATTATAATGATTAAGTTTTGATGCAAGTGTTTTAATACGCAATATTGTTTAAATAATTTTTAGTAATCGATATTTTATTTTGCTAGTGGAATAAACTTAGTTTTAAGATTACTCGTCTTCCAGACTTTCAATTGAGCTGGTTTTTTAATATTTTGAAATAGAAAAAAATACCGCTTTTTTTAAGTCATATCTCAACTCATTACAATTTTGGCCCAGAAGTCCCCGTCTCCTTTACAAAATCCAACAGAAACTGACATGTATTTACTTTTTATACTTATATTATTATTGCGCGAAAATATGTATGATACGTTGCTAAACTAGTCAAAAGGTATTGTACGTTTCAGAACTTTTAGACCAATTTTATGTTGATTCTTTTCCTATTACAGCTACCTTTATCTTAATGATTTGTTAAGTAGGTATTTTTCAACGTTAATTAGGGTCATTAGGTGTGTCCTTCTACTGGTGTGATATAAGCAGGAAGTTCGTATCACGGAGATAAAAATGCTGCGTTGGTGCACGGGGTCACGCATAAAGATCGCGGGAGGTACTCCTGCATCCGCGGCAGCCTTCATATACAGACATCGTAGATAAAACCCTAGAGTCTTTTTTGCTGGTACGATCACGTTTGCAACTACCGCCAAGGAACGAATGAACCAAATATCTGGCCATGGTACCCCCGCCGCCGGTCTTGGTAAAAGGAGTAGACCCTAAACGAGCTAGCTAAATGTCGTCGAGGGTGAGGCATACCCGTGCGTAGTGAAGAGGTAAGTTTATTTCTCAAAGTCTAATAAAGTATCTACTATGATGCAAGTATATACAACCTTACAGCTTATTGATTATGTTGTCATGGTTTTCATCTAGTTATCTTTCTTATTGCATCTACTTTATTATTCTCTGCACCACCTATAAGGTTGGTTGGTAGAGAATGCCTATGGCATTAAGTTTGCAAAATATTAGAGCACACTAACAGAACAGAACTATATTACACTGCTAATACATGTAACTCACAATGTTAGGTAAATTTTTATTTGCGTTTAGTTTTTTATTAAATTGGAATGAAGTTGATCTCATATCAGAATTATTACTTTATTAACATTTATTGTTACATAATCTATAATTTTCAAGCAAATTGTCAGAGTATTTCCGTTAATTTTATGTTATGTATCAATAAAAAATATATATTACAGGGATGTTTAAAGCTGATTTGAACAAGCATTATTGCAGTTTTTATTTTGTACCGTACCGTGATACGACTGTTTTCCTTAGACGTATGCGGGTATGCCGCGTAAAATACTACGCCGTATACCGTCGTAACTAAAACATACGACCTTATTCGTGTTGTCTAAATAGGTGTGAATAGTGGCATATGGTTGTAACAATAACATACGACCTTTGTACCACTAGTATAAGGTCGTAATTCACTAAATTAGGCTATATTTTCGTAAATATGGCTTTTATTAAGTTCATACCTCGGCACGATATTAGTACGCCAATTATTCATAACATTAGACAAAAACATCACCAAATACGATTTCAAAAATCAAATTAAACAAGAAAGTTTCTTTAAACAGCTCTCCTGAAAAAACAGCTTTTTAGCGTTTCGACCTTATGCGTAGGTGTGGTCGAAATAATAGTAGCCGGTGCATTGATGACCTCGATTGATGTATTTTCACTCCCCGCTTATAGGATCCGGGACTGTAGAAAGAAGCAACTAAAAATAACAATTGAGATAATTTTAATGCATTTAGTATGCTAAACTAAACAAATTATTTTTCGCTTTTTCCAATTTAAAATAAAAATAACAAATTTTAAATATCTTTATTTTGTATTAATTATTATTTGTCACTTATTTTGACAAATAGATTCCTCAGGCGATTTAAGCAGGGGAGCCAAATTGACGAAGCCAATTTAAATATTGAATAAAATATTAGTTCTTCGAAAATTTAAGATGTTATCGAAATATTGGGGAAGGGGGATAATCTTAGAGTATACATTATAAATAGCAATGTATACTCTAAGGGGATAATACAATCGAGTATCGAGTACAGACAGTACAACGTATGTAAATTTACACAAATAGTTAAATGCAGCGGTTCACCCTTGCTTGACAAAAAACGTATGACAAAACATCATTTGACAAACAACGTTTGAAAAACGAATCATGTGACAAACTTTCATTTCGCAAAAATATTACTAAAAATAATCATTTGAAATAATACACGTTTCGCAAATGTATTACCTACTTAAAAACATATCGATTGCTAAAATTTTATTGTAAAAATATTGTAAAAATGTTCATTTAACTAAATAAAGTTCTGCATGGTTATAAAAAAAAATAACCATGAAGGCTAATGCGGGAGCTTCGCTCTGCGCTGCGCTTCGCTAAGCTATCCAAGTCGGAATGAGCAGCTTTCTCAATAATCTATCACTATTTGTCAAATAACATGTTTTTAAAATAATCAATTTGTGAAATATGTTTTATATGATAGGACACCAAATGCAGCGGTACCTAACAGGAAAAAATGGACGCAAACGATTGCGTTGTTTTTATGGAGCTGTTGTTTCACTACGCACTTGCATTCTTCATTCATAGTGTTTCATTTATGTTTATTATTTACCAGAGCATTTGCCAATGGTTTCTGCGCAAATGTGCGGAATATCGGCTTGTTTATAGTGGGTAAATCCGTTGAGGTCGACTTCGAAAAACAAACATAGGTACATTAAATTGGTGTTGTTCTAAATTAAGTGCAGGTCAAAAGGAACTAAAACAGTATTTATGTGGCAGAGATAGGTAGGTATGTATATTGTGAAGCCAGATAAGTTAGTTTTCCTGAGAACTTTCCTTACTTTGTGGCAACGTTATCTGCCAATCCTTTCACGAATGGTAACGAGTGTTTACATTCAATTCAATAGTTCAGTTGTGTAGATATTTAAACCTTTACTCTAAAGACCATTTCTCACAGATAAAGCTCTTCATCTACATGAGTATTATGTCACATAGAATGTGTACAATGGCAGCTGATGGCGGAAAGTCGAAGTGTCGCGACGCGACATTTTTTGGCATACATCTCTATTTGCCTATAAATTTAAGGGAGATTCAAATCTGTTTATCGGTGTTAAGCAAAATATGAAGAAGCACGATTCTATATTTTTTTTAATACTTACACCTTAATAATGAGAAAATAGATATATAAATACTATAGTATAGGCGAAAAAAATGTTTACGACTCACGACGCATCAACTCTGCGCCAATCCAAGCAATGGATGTAAGTAAATTATTCAATAAAAATAAAGATCTTTCAATACAATTTTTTGTCTTCAAATCAATTAATTGGTAATTACAGTGTTGGATCGTGTTGATGCCGATCTAACAAGGATGTAAACATTTAATATCAAAAGCAAATGTTGCGTATAATTATTGCCAGCAAAAAAATTAATAGCAAATTCCTTTGTTTCACTTTAGGAAACTTAACATCTAAATACAATACTTGCTCATGTAACTCTTATTATAACGTAATTAGAATATAATTTATTTATTCGTGGATCTTATTTATGATTCATCTTATTCAAAATATACCTACGTAATGCGAAGCATCAAATCTGGCAACACTAAAACGTTTTGATAACGATCTCCTTTGTTTTAATTGTAATCAAAAAACATGTTGTTCTTTTTTGTTCCGTTTGTGTCTGCGATTGCCAGATTCATGTATTTATCATAAGTACATATCGCACCTACGGTGCAACAACGTCATTTATGCAAATGATGTAATTTTTCAGGAGAAGCGTTTGAATATTCGACATCCTATAATTAAATATGGTTCTTCTTTTCTAAAGAAATGAACATGTAATATTTAAACTACATCTATAAACTTCATTATGTAATCAATGAAAACATTACCTGACGTTGTTATAAAAAAATATTTATAATTAAAATTTAAAACCCTCCCAGAAGTGACGTTATGGCACTAGAAAACTATTAATTGGGGATATTGTGTCATAAAAATTAAAACACTAAAATATTAATTCAGAGGCTTTTTAACACCGTCCTCCTCGAGGGCATAACGCCAGAAGCGTGAAACAGAGGCGTGGTGGTGCTGTTCTTTAAGAAAGGTGACAAACCCTTACTGAAGAATTACAGACCCATCTTGCTTCTGAGCCATGTTTACAAGCTGTTTTTAAGGGTCATTACGAATCGTCTCGAGCGCAGGCTTGATGACTTCTAGCCTTCCGAACAAGCCGGTTTCCGAAGAGGCTACAGTACCATAGATAGACCACATACATACGCTGCGGCAAGTTATACAGAAGACCGAAGAGTATAATTTGCCACTTTGCTTAGCGTTTGTGGACTATGAGAAAGCCTTTGATTCGGTCGAGACGTGGGGTGTTTGAGTCTCTCCAGCGGTGCCGTATTGATTTATCGGTACATCGAAGTGTTGAAGTGTTTGTATAATAAAGCCGCCATGTCAGTCCGAGTACAGGCACTTTCGTAATTCACAAAATTTGAATTTGCAAAGAGGCGTAGGTAAGACAGGGAGAATTGATATCTCCGAAACTGTTTACGACCACTTTGGAGAACGCCTTCAAGCTCCTGGAATGGAAAGGATTCGGCATCAATATTAATGGCGAATACATCACTCACCTCCGGTTTGCCGACGATATTGTAGTCATGCCAGAGTCGATGGAACATCTCAACGCGATGCTCGAATGCCGCAACCGAGTTTCTCAAGAGGTGGGTCTTAAAATGAACATGGAGAAGACAAAGGTGATGTGCAATGCCCATGTTGTACCCACCCCAATAACTGTTGAGAGCTCGGTTCTTGAAGTTGTTGACTCGTACGTCTATCTAGGACAAGTAGTCCAGTTAGGTAGGTCCGACTTCAAGAAAGAGGTCAAACGCCGAATCCAACTCGGCTGGGCAGCGTTCGGAAAATTGCGCAATGTCTTCTCGTCCGACATACCTCAGTGCCTCAAGTCGAAGGTTTTCGACCAGTGTGTGTTACCAGTGATGACTTATGGCACTGAAACGTGGTCCCTCACTATGGGCCTTATGAGTAAGTTCAAAGTAGCCCAACGAGCTATGGATAGGGCTATGCTTGGAGTCTCTCTGCGAGATCGCATCAGAAATGAGGAGATCCGTAGACGAGCCAAGGTTACCGACATAGCCCAGCGGATTAGCAAGTTGAAATGGCAGTGGGCAGGGCACATAGCACGGAGGAATGATGACCGATGGGGTCGAAAAGTCCTCGAGTGGAGGCCACGTATCGGCAAGCGCAGCGTAGGATGTCCACCTACAAGGTGGACAGATGAAGTCATTAAGGCCAAGGGAACGCGCTGGATGCGAGCCGCTTCCAACCGAACTTATTGGAGATCTATAGGGGAGGCCTTTGTCCAGGAGGGAGGACTTCCTATGGCTGAAATGATGATGATGATGATGATGATGATGATGGATGTTGCATGTCTTGCTCGTTTCTTGCTGTATTGCTAGCTAAATCTTGCAATTCAACCGAGCTTTGATTGCCGCTTGACAGTGCAAGTTGCACAAGTTTTTTTCCTCACTCCATTTGAAGTCTGGAAATTAAGAAAATACCAAGTTTCTCGAAAATTACGTAATTTCAACTATTACAATAGTTGAAATAACGTAATTTTCGAGAAACTTTGCTATTTTCTTTTTTCTTATATTCAAATTATAGTTTTGCATTCTGAAGATCTGTCACATTATAGGTTTCGAACCTACTACACACTCCAGCTCTCCCCAGGGATTAACCTCCTTCCTCCCCTTTAAAAGTTAAAAGTGAACTTGCATAATACTAAATTATAGAAAAACAACTTAAACATAACGGTTGTCACAATTGTTAACCGAACATAAAGTTTATTATACCATAAAATACAAGGATTGGGGAAACAATGTCATTACAGACACAAGTGCCGTTATTGTGGCAGAAATATAAAAATAATTTGTCACAATTACCTGAGTGACGATGTAGCTCCAGAAGATTGTCACTCGTGCGGAGTCGTGCGGGGGGCCGCGCGCTACTGACCAATCTAACGTTGTTTCTCCAAGTTGCGGTTAGATTCCCGCCTAAACCATAACGACACAACTGCCCTCACACGAAAGTTTAAGTACTAGACAAATGACAATTACGCACCAGGTAAAGAAGTATATTTGGGTTAATTTCTGATTATCAGCTCAATTTTGACAAAAATTGCATAAGTGACGTTGTTGCACCGGAGGTGCGATATTATTTAGATTTTATTGTAATAAGATTAATGGTTTACCTAAAAAAACTTCAAGTAAGTAGGTATTACCTACCTACTCACCATAGCTTGTATGCTACACGCGGTATACGCGGTATACGCCTAAAAACACAAGGGATACATACGCGGTTATTCAACACAAGTTCATATGATCAGCAATCAATATGTCAGTGCTGTACAAGCGTTCAACACATTTTTTTTAAAATTTTGAATGTAGAATATACCGAAATAACGAATTTTCCTTCTAACCCCACCCAGCTAAGTTAAATTGCTTGTGTTAGGAGTGGGTTCACGTCGGCAGTGTTATGGCCAGAATTCGAACCCGGGACCTTTCCACTAACCTACGGACACCGACAGGTACCTACTTAAACGCGCCATTTAAGTAGGTACAGTCTATAATGTGTTAATAATTTATGCTATCGTCTCCTCTACTAATAATCTGAGAGCTAGTACGATTTTTTGAGTACCTTCTTGAGGCAAGCTAAAAACTTGTCACACAACTCTACTTTTATACCTACCCCAAAACGTAGCTGCAGACCTGGCTGGTGGGGGGACGGTGGCTAAATCACCCCTTTTATTTTTGAGGCAATATGCAATAATTGTAGTTTAATGTTTAAAGAATACATAAAAAAAGACAGGCGATTTGGTGGGGTCTTTACTCTTTACCATTGCTCAAGAAGGTACTCAAAAAATCGTACCAGCTGCTTTCAGACTATAATAAGTAGATAAACGATAGTAATGAAAGTGCACCTGACCACAGATTAATAAATAGTTACACAGATTAATAAATAGACCTGACGTAGACATTGCGTTTAATATTTAAACTACCTACCTTTCTACCACCGTGTGGGTCGCGATCGCGACTCCACCCGCGTGTAATAAATATTATTATTCCCGTTCGTTCCCGACCGAGTCCTGCGTGTTTTTCCAGATAGACAAATTTCATCCGTTTCATTAAAGTACTTTTTTACTTGTGATTTCAGAACTGACGACCGAACAACGAATTTAAAACTACACACTTCAAAATCTAGTAAAAAAACGCAAATAAACTCAACAACAAAAATAACGCAGCAGATTAAAAAGTCAAAGTACCAATATCACATCATGGTTAAATACTACTAACGCCATCTATCGTCAAAAAGCATACATATTCATCAAACATTTTTTAGCGCCATCTAGTGTTGAATAGCAAAATTAGTTATTAGATGACAAGAAGTCAAAAGTACCGATTATATGTTACATACAATAGATGTCAGCACTTTAGAAATGTTAGAAAATGTAATGTTTAAAAAATA
The DNA here is from genome assembly GCA_914767945.1 of Eilema depressum. Taxonomy (NCBI): domain Eukaryota; kingdom Metazoa; phylum Arthropoda; class Insecta; order Lepidoptera; family Erebidae; genus Eilema; species Eilema depressum. The sequence goes on from OU612026.1 coordinate 14,230,034, forward strand.
AAAATATAGTCACTGAATGTCAAACATAAACATTTCATGTGCATATATTATTGTGTTAATAGACCACAAGGTATGCAATTTTATTATAACCACCAAATTTTCAAATTGAATATTTAATCATTGTTTTGAAATTAAACAGTGATAAAGCTAATCACATGTATTTCTATTGTTTTGAGAGAAATAAGCAGTTGCATTTATAACGAATGGCTAGTTTTGGCAGTGATATGGAATAAGTTATTTCGTCTATCTTGTTATAAGCTGCGGTGTCCGAGTGGTTAAGGAGATGGACTTGAAATCCATTGGGTTCTACCCGCACAGGTTCGAATCCTGTCCGCAGCGGTTTTACTTTTGGTAGCATAAATCTTGAAACAGTAATAAATACTAACAATTGTATGTTATCAATATTTTTTTAACATTTATTTGTAACGTAAGATTTTAAAACAACTTAATTACAAAAAAACTTAAAATATTCAGTCAATTTCTCTCTCATAAAATTAATAATTATTTCAAAAATAGGAATAGTAAATTTCAAAAATATAAACTCTCAAAAAGATTCCTTCGAGCCGGATTTGAACCAGCGACCTATGGATATCAATGAATTTAACCTCTACAGTCCACCGCTCTACCAACTGAGCTATCGAAGGTTGTTATTTTACTGCGAAATTATAGAGTACAATCTTCAAGCAAATTCCAAAATATACATTTTGATTCCTCCGGATTCTCTCATCATTGTGCACTATGCAAATTTTTATTTATTACTAGCTGACCCGGCGAACTTTGTACCGCTATTTTTTTTTTTCACCCGTTTTCCATGTTTTCTCACCTTTTAAACCTTCCCACCTTCACGAACATTTCAAGACCAAGACAAGATAAATCCGTTCAGCCGTTCTCGAGTTTTAGCGAGACTTACGAACAGTTATTGACTTTTATATAATAATATATAGATAGATGCAATGGATAGATAAGTTTATGACTGAGCAGTAATTGAAATCGGTGTGAAACGGCGATCAATATCGTATAACACCTTTAAAGATACTTGAACTTATTGGCACGCACGGAGAAAACTATTTATACCTACTTACATTTTCTTTTATCCGACTTCAAAAAGGAGGAAGTTTCTTATCTTAATCTTTTTTATGTTGGTATGTTCAACGCTAACTCGTATTGGTCAGTAATCATATTCATGTGTTATAGGTAGGTCGTCGGGACGGGACACAATTATCTTTAACCTAAGTCGCGAGATAAACATTTTAGGCCCAAGATATATGTCCCGAGGCATACCCTGGCTGGAACAGTGACGAATAGTGAACAATTTTAAAAGGGAAGCTGGTGGAAAACTTCTTACCTCTTACGACCATAGCCATTTTGTATGAAATTCTGGGCATTCTGATGTAGGTATATTATTTCTTACGAGTATAAAAACATCTCTACCACTGACAGCTTCCTTTTGCAAAGCAAGCCGGCAGGAATCGGGTTATAGGGACTCATCGCCACTGCCCCGGAAAGTCCTCTAACCTAGATACTAATTAAATTATTTGTATAATTTACTTACTATGAAGATGAAATTAATTTCACTAATAAGCTGAAACTAACATTAGTTTCAGCTTAGTTACAAAAATAAATAGAGGGGTCAAAGGTTCAGGTGTCGAAAATTAATTAGTAACCGAAGACTATAGAATTCTTCAAGAAGGGCATCAGAAGGTTCTGTTCTTGCAGGTCGGCAGTACGAAAGTGTCGCCCCTGGAAGGTGTTGCACACGTCTAATAGGCTACGGAAACTCCTTCCCATTAAGTGGGCCATGTGCTTGTCTGCCACCTAAGTGGTATAAAATAATAGTTACTGGTATATTGTATTATAAAGTCACCCTTTGTTAATATTCAATTTGCCAATATATAATATCAAGATTGTATTATTTTACTGATTCTATAATTAATAAGAAAATCAAACACTGATAAAACTATCTCATCGCAGAAAATTCCGATTTCCTGCATATATTCATGGCCGATAATATACCGCATTGGCATTTCTAGTTCCTATTTAGAGTTATTTATGTCATTTCCTTTTGGCACGGAACCACATTACGAACAGAAATTATATTTCCCAACGTCCAATAACGCCTGTTATAAAATGTGCGCAGGAAGTCGCAGTATGTAAATATTTGGTATGAGTTTTCTATCAGGCGTTAGTATCAAACAAATTAGTGTTAGTTTTTGGACGCGATTGAGAAGGTGATTGCTAGATTCAGTTATTCAAAACACTCATATCTAATTAAAAGTGCTGTTAAAAAAAGGCATTATTTAGATACATCTATTTATGGCAAAGTGTATTAGGTAATAGTGGCTATCATCAATTAGGTTATTTTTTTTAATATTGTGTTTATTCTTTTTCTGCTGTGTATCTCGTAGGTTTATGTAAAACTGTACAAATTAATTCTCTTTCTTTCTCTTACTTCCTTTCTTTCTCCTTCTTTTTCTTCCTTTCCTTCCTTCTTTGTATGTATGTACTATAGCACACACTGAGCACTGAAAACTGCATGTCCCTATTCTTCCTATAATACGGTAACTGCTTACCATACTTGCCATGGCCATGCGCTTCTCTGTTACCCTACAACAAATATACACAAAACCGAGATCAGTGAACTTTTCCAATGTTTAGATCAATACAATCTATTTCTACCAGCACAATCTGAATCGGAGGTACTTGGTTCAAGTGCATTGACCGGGAGTTCCTATGCAAATAAACATACGGAAATAGATTGAGACAGATATAGAATGGGCAAAGGCTTTTGTTAGACCTCGTATCACGTGCTGTTTCTTATTTTGTTTCAATTTTTGTTTGTTATTTTTTTTGACGCTTGTTACACGGGCGTTGCAAATATCCCTCAGTCCGACTACATTATGGGGTTCTTCAAGAAGGGCATTAGAAGGTTTCTTCAGGGTCGGTAGCGAGTGTGACGCCCCTGGTGTTGCATACCTACGTCCAAAGGCCACGGTAACCACTTGCCGTGTGCTTGTCTGCCAACTAGGTGTTATAAACAAATATGTTCTTCCAAACCTAACCGAACCGAACCAAAGGTTGCCTGGAAGAAATCGCTTTTAGCGATAAGGCTGCCATTTGTACATTTACTTTTGTTAATGCTTTTTATACATGTACTATTTTATTAGTGTACAATAAAGTTTAAATAAATACTCTGTGGCGTAGCGGTAGTGAACGCGGCTGCTACGCAGGAGGCGCGGGTTCGATCCCCGCTCAGTGCCAATATTTGTATGCATGAATATAAATATTTGCATTGGTCTGGGTGTTTCTATGTATAATATGTATGTATTTACAAAAAAAAAGTATCTAAGTATGTATATCCGCATTCTAGATTCCATAACACAAGCTAATTAAGCTTACCATGGGTCTAGAAAGCGTTGTGTAGAATGTTGTGGAATATTTATTTATTTATTTAAATAAAATAAGTATACCTTTTTCCTACCTCATGCTTTTTAATAAAACTACGAAATACCTGAATTCCGAAATTTTCAGTGAAGCGACTGCCAGTTTAATCAGGTAATCTCCACAAGCCACTGGCGAGTGACGATATCGAAGTCAGAGGGTCAACTACACGTAGCGAATGCCACTAATGTTCTTAATATGGTATCCGGGATAGGCGCAACGTCGGGCGTCATTAAGGTTCGTGCATCTTAAAAGTGACCTGGCCCTCGATTCTGCTAAAGCAAAACCACTGTCGTGCCACAATCTTTGCAAAAATTGGCATTAAATTTTAGACTTTATTTGCTACAAATTTAAAGTGCAAAATTAAATGACAATATTTTCATTACACGCTTTCGTTCACTCTACAAAAGGCCATTTAATTTTAAACTTTAAGTGTATTAATCTAAAGGCTAAAATCAAATGGAATTTTCTCGCAGTCTCTGTGGTGCGACAGTGGTTGTGCTTTAGCAGAATCGAGGCCCTGGCTAGTATTGCTTAATCTTAAGATGTGATTATCTACTCGGTAGCAACTTATCCGGAGAGTCCCTTCTATAATTTTATGCCTATTATGACTGAATTTTTGGATTATTTTTTCATAAAATTATTTCTATTGTTTCTCAAAAATTCCTGGATTCTTCGCTTCTTTGCTTCTTCTAAGAGTACTTTCGTAATTGACATAATAAAGAAGCTATAACTGTTTATACTGGAGATTGATGGCACTTGGTGGAAATTGCTACGCATGTTGAATAAAAGCATCCTTTGAGAATGCCGTGAGGCGAAACTGGTCAGGTTTAAAAACAAAAAAATGTGGAGGGTAGGTGCTTTATTCAACAAAGAAAATATACTTAATTGCAAAAACAAATGTCAATATAAATAAGTCAAGTTCGTTAAGCCAGCAACGAATATATTGCTGTAAGTACAGCCAAGGTTCCTCGCTTGGGCTGCAGGAATGAACACTCTTGGCCAAATGCCATCTCATAACAATCCCTGTTTCCTGACATAGTTTGTGAACACATGTACATACTTACATTATGTTGTCCTATGGTTGATACAAGCATGACCATGACCATCAGTGCTAAAGTGTGAAAATTTTGAAAAGGAAAGCCGATGGAAAACATCTGACCCTATAAGAACAACCATAGAAATTTTGTATGGACTTCTACCACGGCATCTCTTCGCAGAACAAGCCGGCAGGAATCGGGTTTTATGGACCCCTCGCAAATACCTCATCATTACTAAAAAGAAGAAAACCTATGGTAGGTACCTTAGAAGATGGCTACTCTAAGGTAGGTATCTACAGCGAAAATAACTTTTTTATTGATATATAGATACTTAAGTCTTAGCATTATTTTTGAACTTGGGTCGTATTGCTCATTACGCCCGATATGTAATCTATATCTATCAATAAATTACTTAAGTACCTACCTACGTACATATCGTACCTATACCTACTATACCTCGGGACGGGACACGTATCATCATCCTCCTGCCCTTATCTCAAGTTTATTTGGGGTCGGCGCAACATGTGTGTTTTTTCCATTCATCCGGATTGCAGTCATCTCAACATTCACTCCCTTCTTCCATATCATCTTACACACAATCCATCCATCTCCTTTTAGGTCTTCCTCTCCCCTTGTAGCCATCTACTTCCATAGATCAGGACGGGACACGTATCTTGGGCCTAAAGGTCCAACCCCACCAAACGGACGGCATCGGCCCGGATTTTACAATCTTTAAACAAAATTTAATCTTATTATCACAGTGTTTGAAGTTTATATTACCAAGTCACGCACAACAGCTTGACAGCGACGTGCGGCGGCATGACGCACGTCAAGCTGTCATGCGTGACTTGGTAATATAAACTTTAAATGCTGTTATATAAGATTTATTTTGTTTAAAGATTGTAAAATCCGTTCCGATGCCGTCCGTTTGTTGGGGTTGAACCTTTAATCACGAGACAAACAAGGCCCTGGTGCACGCAGATTGTTTATCCGACTTCTGTAAAATGTGGTGGTGAAATTGAGCTATTCCACCGCCGTAGCGCCCCGTGCTTTGTTCAAAAGACTCTAAAGATATGATTCCGTAGCCGACCGCATACGACAACTGCCGACGCATGCAGCAGATACAGCGTACCCATTACTTGTCAAACTCCGATACAGATAAAAAGGGACCATTGAGAAGCTGCAATGAATAACGTGCATGCGTCGGCAGTTGTCGTATGCGGTCGGCTACGGACGTGTACTGCGCGTATACTTAGAGCACATTTTAGGTTCAAGTTATATGTTTATGTCGAGTAACCGGAGTAACTTTAATACCTACGATAATAGGTGCCAGGTCTGCGTACCTAATGGATTCAACCCTGTATATTTAAGCTATTGCATAGCTTCTATCGCGGGCCTTGAGCGTGGAGACCGAATCCAAAAATTCCGTAACGAAAAAAACCTAACACCCCCCACTTCGAGCTCGCACGAATCGAGCCGAGCTGCTCCGAATTAGCTCCGCTTATTAACGTAAGTAATTATAATTGCATAAGTTGATAAAAAATGCTATGCAATACCTTTACCGCGGCAGTCCCCGAGTGCCACACATCTTTTTTTTTCATGGCTTGTTCAGTTTTCATTCCTTGGACAGATATTACAAACTTACTTTAGGGATGTATGCAACATCTCTACTTGCTCGACTCTTTCATTATCTATCCTTGTCTTGCATTATGTAACACTTGTACTTAAAGGGGGTGATCCATTGGCGAGCCGGCGAGCCAACGGTCTAAACCGTTGGCTCGTCAAACCGCTTTGGTGATCCATTAGAAGCGTACCAAACAGTCTGTCTCATCGTTAGCGAAGTCATGGCGTGTTCCCAGACGGAGTTACTTCGTTAATTGGGTATACTGTTACATCAGGAGACAGAGCAAATAAATTATTAAAATAAAAAACAATAAATTCGCACGTGGACTTAGAATTTCAAGCATGCACCAAGAGAGCCAGCGAGCAAAACCGTCGGTTTTTAAGTCCGCGGACTTTTAGGTGCTCCATTAACGGTTTAGACCTTTGGCTCGCGAGATCGTTGGCGTACCAGCGGTTTTGCTCGCCAATGGAATTGTTTGGTGTACAATAAAGTTTATTTCTATTCTATTCTATTCTAACTCTTCCAAAAACGGTTATCTTCTCAAAAGATCTATCATTACACATTAAATCATAAATTCTGATCAAAGAAGCAATTTATTTCAACGCCACTTTCCTATTGTGTATAGTTCTTTGCATCATACCTACACTACTTTTCAAACTCTAGTCATCATCATCAAATCTAATTTTAATTTTATCAATTCATCAAATTTTACTTGCCCAATACATCTAATGCTCAGTCTCAGACTATTTAGTCTGAGTGCTCAGTGTATTCATTTAGAAGCCTTGAATTTCGTAACTTTCAGTAAAAATCAACACAAAACACAAAATTGTTAACGAATTTAATATAGAGAGCGTAGTAACTTCTTAAAAATGTTAATGTACCCTTACTTTTTATACAAACAAACCACTCTAGCTGAAATTAAACTGAATATTTAAAACAAAAAAGCTTTATTCCAATTTCAAATGCAAATTACTGTCATTTTTTTCCTCTCGCTTGCTTTGACTGCGGATGACTACAAAACGGTTTCCACGCGAACGAACTCATCTGAGCGTTTGGAACATTGACGTCATCAGGAGAGCACAGCCACAGAGCCTCGATACTATTGTCAAACACATATTTAATTACCATCGTGTGCAGTGCGGCACACGCAATAGCCTGACGAGAATGTAACAAAGACGAGCTCTATCAAAACTAAAATAGAACCTATGCATAATAAATTCTAGGTTTATTTTTGTTTGATGAGCAGTAGGTGGTTATAGCGTTTCAAGGAAGTTTCTAAGGGTGAATTTCGGCCGATCCTGCGTTGTACTACGCTTGCGCAAAAAAGTGTTCGCGAGCGCGTATTTCAGTCAAAGAAAGGCGGCGCGCCGGCTTGCGCGCTCGCCTGCCGCTCGCCACTGGGCCCCCAGCGCTCGACGAAAGTCCTTTTCATCAATAAAAATAATGTCCTATAGTGTTTAAACCGTGTGTGTTGTTGTAACCTGTCAATTTAGCTGTTGTAGTGTGTGCGAACGTTAAAGTTAGCTACCGTAGTGTCTTCCTTAAGTATAGAGACGAGATTGACTGTTAAAGTGTCATTGTTTTGATGAGGTGAGTTTTCACACTTTTTAGCTGGTTTAAGGCTGAAAGTTGTCCTTGGTAATGCAAACTACATCTACATATGTTCACGCCGACATATCGCAGCTAAATGTTCGCGTGACTAGCCTGTATGGTGGTGAAATCATTCAGAAAATTGCTCGCATAGTCTGCTGAAGCTTTTTTTTTCATGAACCTGCAGTAATTGGATACGATAAAAGCTATTTTCTGACTTAATAATGGCTTATGTCATGTTTTATTGTTTGGCTACTGTGGTTATTAAATTGTTATGAATCTCATGGTATGCCATAGTAAAGTTTATGAGTCATAAACACTTGCCAATCAAACACTTGTTAACACTTTGCCAATATTGGTATTTACGATGTTGATGCAACATTCGTGATTATAATAGAACAACGACTAAAGGTGGCTAATTTTAAATGTATAAATGGACACCTGAATGAGTTTAAAAAAAAATAGCTAACACCTGGGCCGGCCTGAGAATCGAACCGGTTATTTTGCACAGAAGGTAACTTTATAATGTCATAGTTTTTACAACCATAGTTCATAAGACATTGACCGAAATCTTCAAGAATTCGCTATGTTATGTACTTTTAACTTAGTATAAGTCTGGGATGGCAAGCGGATGGGTGACCGCTCAGTGGAATTTCATATGAGTGCTTTCGTACTTCGGAGGGCACATAAAAATCGGTTGTTAGGTTAAGACGGAGGCCTATATGACCGACCTGAACAACTCTGGCAGGATGCCAGGATGCCACAAACCACAACTAAGGTTTGTAGATCAGACCGCAGTCGCTTCCAATTTAGCCGAAAAGACCAAGCCTCGTAGGTAACCGAGACGAACCCGAGGATGATGATGAACTCAAGGATGTGAAGCAGTACTGTAGGGAAATAACATGGTAAGAATAAAAACTTGGCAAGTGCGGGGTTTTCTCCTGATTCCGAATATAAATAGACGGTTATTAACCAAATCGGTGAATGAGAAAAGGTTCGAAAGGGTTCCATAAACACGTTTTTTCTTTCAACTGTCGACGTCACTAGGAACCTTTTGCCTTTTAAATGTCGACAGTTCAATTATACAATGCTGAGAAGATCGGCCTTTCGGCCGAAAACACTGAAATTACTTTTGTTGGATTTTTTATCGATATTTTATCGGTTATTCCCACCCTACGGGCCAAAATTTAAGCAAGTTTTTCTGTTTCATGGCTATTCCTGTTTTTACTCTTTTCTCAACGTTTCTGGGTGTACAAGTACAAGGCCGCTCCAAGATATTTGGCACCCAAACTCATCTAAAAGCCGGTACACCGGCTGATTGACACAGGCTCTACTCTCGGGGTTGGGGTGTCAGACAGCTGTCGGTCCCGTAAAATTCTAGATAAACCAATTTTTTTATACTACTTAGGTCACAGACAAGCACACGGCCCATCTGATGGAAAGTGGTTTCCGTGGCCTATGGACGAGTGTAACACCAGGGGAGTCACACACGTGCTGCCGACCCTGTAAGAATAGAAAGATTCTGTGCCGTCAGTGCAGAAGATAAGTGTAGGACAAGTCTTTGATTTTTCCACTGACCGCACAAAACCTCTCCAGTGAGCTCACAGAGTACAGAAATGAAATGAAAAATTGAATTGAATAACTTTCTTTGCTTTGTTCCTAAACGTTTATTGAAAAATCACATATTTTTCTTTTTTAGGGTTCCGTAGCCAAATGGCAAAAAACGGAACCCTTATAGATTCGTCATGTCTGTCGGTCCGTCTGTCTGTCTGTCTGTCCGTCCGTATGTCACAGCACTCACAGCCACTTTTCTCCGAAATGTAATTTGCCATGCAAACTGCCACTAAATATTGGTTCGAACGAGATCCAGCCAGTAGTTTTTTTTTTAATATGTCATAAACCGTAATTTTCGCCTTTGCTACTACGGAACCCTTCATGGGCGAGTCCGACTCGCACTTGACCGATTTTATTATTAAAGAATCTCAGCAACCGAAATTATTAATACTCCCGTTTATCAACGAATTTAGTTTTTAAATCTAATCACTTACCCTTGGTAAAATGGGATAGCATAGTTGGAGCACTTGTACGCGACCTTACTGCGAATTCGCAACCTTCGCAAACCTTCTAGAATATTGTAAAAAAAACCCTGAAGCATTCAGATGGTCTGGGTGAAATTCTATATCGAATGTATTTGTATTGATCGTCATAATATGGGGCTCTACCAGTGGCGAAGGGTGAAAGCTTTCAAAAGGGAAGACGGTGGGAAGAATCTTACCGTGATCTAGTTTATCATGCACATTGCGAAGCCGGCAGGAATCGGGTTATAGAGGACTCTACAAAGATCTTCGAAGCCTAAGTCAACCTAGAAACCTCTACCACTATTATCTGTTCTGTGCGGTGTGCCTCTACACCTACTGATTGATGTATGCTGCTTTGGCACAGGCTTTCCTTTCGAGGTTGGTGGGTCAAACTTGCTGTCGCTCCCATAAAAGTCGACGCAATTCAATCAAAACCACCATCAGTGGCTTAGTTTAAATCATCTTTAGTCCAAGAGGCAGGACATAAGGGACATGAGACCAAGTGCGTCATAAACTGTACAAGGCCACCGCAGTCATATGCACTTAAGCCTGAATCTCGCATTCCCCACTTGCATACACTACAATTGACTGTTCGTAGACGATTGAGAAACCTTCAAATTAAGTATAACATATTCCTCATACATACCTGTTATTTGTAACACCACGTCTTGGGGAACTTCATAACGGATTTATCATACCTAATATTTGTATCTAATATCACGTATACACGTATTTGTTGTCGGGAACTTCATACCGGAGTACAAAGGGTGGTATTATAAGCGGCTTATTCGAGTTCACCTCAGTTTATGAAAGGTCGCCGACTAAAAGGATTGCCGAAAAGGAATGATTAATGTGACGAGAGCCCTGACAGTGGGGCTTGGGGTACCCTTTGTGTCATACGATATCTGGATACTAAGCTTATTACGAATCTGTTTATGTGAACTGTAATTTTGAGAGGATTAACTTGTGGGTGATTTGGAAAAGGAAGGATATAATATGAAGATGTTATTTTGGCACACAATGTGATTTGAGACTAAAGGTTTTTTTTTTTAAATAAACTGCTAAAATATCCAAATCACAAGATGTATACAATGCATCAACACAATATCCGGAGGTAAGAAGGGCATATCGAGGATCGAGGTTCCCCCACCCGGGTCCATCTTTAAAAGAAGATAGCCCTGGCTCAGCCGCGGTGAGAGAGACATGACAGTGGTAATCTCATCCTCGGCAATTGATGACCCAAAATGGTGTGCGGTTTTAGACGGTTCAAGTCTGATATAACCGCCCCCGCTGGTCCCGCCGGGGGGAGGGATATCCGTGGAGGCTGTGGTGGAGGTTTCTGCACTATATCGGAAAACATACAATTTATCGGCAAACATACACTGTATCGGCAAACATGCACTGTTTTAGTGTTGCAATTTTAAGTAAAAAGGTAACGAACGGTAAAAAGGTACGAACCAGGCACAAACTCGGACACAAAAGTCAATCAAAGTGAAGCGCGCGTTCAATTAAAGCCAGTTAAATGTTTCTATTCACTCCAAGCTTCTATATCGAACACTGTATTATTTCAAAATCTATTCAGTAGGTGTACGACCTCATCTATCAACCACGATCTGATATCAGCTTAATCTTCACGTTCTTAAGGTTTAAAATTGAATGTGCTGTGCTTAGTTGCCATTTCTATGCAATGTTTTGAACTGAACCAGGGCTGAAATCATAGCTAGAAGTAGTTTTAGATGGCTATGTTCATCTGTTTATAGGTACATAACTAGGTTTAGACTTAGATCGTTTTCCAGCTTATAATGTGTGTACGATCTACTATGTTCTGTGACCCACTTTATAAACGAATACAAAATAAAGTGTTATGTTTCGTAATAAGTATAACACGGTTTTGCAGTTGTGGCGTTTCATTAGGGTAGCAGGTATTCTAAGTAAATATTTATAATATTACCTTACTGAGGAGGTTCCTGTCACTATGATAATTATAAATTATACAGAGTAATGAAACCATAGTAGATAGATAGGTTCTTTGTAGAATTCTACGACTGACAAGTTGGAGATTACCCCTACTTGTCATAGTTTCGACAAATTGGTCTAATAGTCTAAACGTCCCAGTTAATAGAACTTTTTTTTGCTTTAAGAATTATCTACGCCAATAAAAGCCGTAAGTAACGCTTTATGCTAAAGATATGAAAGCATCGGATGCAATCTGAAAACAAGGCTAAAATAATGATGATGAGGAGAAGAAGTAAATATTTATTTTTTTAGTGTAACTTTTCTTCAAAGACAAAGGGACAGACTAGTCCCCTTTAAGACAAAAGAGTTGGCCTTTCGTTTGCTTCAAGAGTTAAAGCCGTAACTTACAAGCCAAAGATGTGTTAGTATTGGATGCTACGCTACGAGTCAGTGGGGAGACATTTTTCAACCTTTAAACCTGTAGTCTTTTCGGCGTCAATGGCAATTAATATCATAACAAAGATATCAGTATCAATGTCAAAGAAACAGATTAAATTGAAGGCATGTATTTATCGTAACGTCAAATTAATTTAGAATTAAATAAAATTAAAGCTGGTAGACAGCAAGCAAAATTAAACACCTAGCACCACTATTAAGTCATAATGTGATAAATCTCATGACTAGTCATGACATTGTGCCCGCTTGACGGCAGTGAGCTCGCCCCCTATTTACCATATGAGCGAAATCGTTGAATCCTGAACTAGAAGTTGGATTTACGTAATTATATTTCCTACATGTTATTTAATAAGTTTTCAGTAACAATATTCAGGTGACTATACGGTAAGGTGAGTAGGCACTTGACCCACTGGATTACTTTCCTTTATTCTACTTAATCGTTTCTGAGTAATCTTGTCGTACTACAGTAATAGGCCCCTAATTGAATGCTTCAAGTCATTGAACGACGATACGAGGTCATCGCATGATAGAAATAGTAGTGACATCACTGAAATATTCAGAAACACCATAACTGTGTCACTATATGGCCTACATCATCTAATGGTAAGAAATACGGCCACCTGATGCTATTTGAAAGTGGTTATCAAGACCTAAGAGTACTGTCTTACAGAATTAGGCTGCCATTTCACCAGGTATATGCTATGCTATGTGGCTATGGAAGTGGTTTGATATCCACCAGTCATATTCATTGGTTGCAAGTATAGCATAGCAAGAATGGAAATGGATTCATGTTTTTGATATAGAAAGATGCGTGCTATAGATGTGCACTATGGATGGATGTGCCGTGGATGCGTACTGTGTTGAGGCTATGGATAATTTCAATTGATTGATACATCGCATAGCTCGCTCGAGATGTTTATAGCACATTACATAGCATAGCACAGTGGAAACGGTAATATAGTTTCATAACTTAGCTTTTACATACTCGTTCATAGCACATCGCTGGTGGAAAGGCAACCATAATCACCATGAACTCTATATAGACAAAACTTTTGTTTGGACAAGAAGCTTCTAGGTTTTGTCGCATTAGTTCTTCTTGGTTTTGTCCAACTTAATATAAAATGAATGCAATCATAATGTTTCGCTCCAAGCTCCAACTCTGTTGTACAAATTGACAGTCAATGTTGAACCTTGATTAAAATAGCTATACAGACTACTGATCATTACTGAAATAAAGGTCATATTAAAAATGCTTTGCAATACGAATTGAATGGCTTTGTCGTTCTCATTCTTCTTTATATTCATTCCCTTATTTCTAAGTCTCAGGGTCGAACCGATCGAAGACGTTCGAGGAATAAAAATGGTGTCGTGAAAACAGTTTTGCAATTTTTATTTTATAATACTTTAACCCTCGGCTGCGTTATCTGACACTAATTTGAATAAGTTTTACTTTTAGATGTGTTACATTCAGTAAAAATAAACATCCGTTCACAGTACACAGTTGTTCTATACACGCTGTACACATTTCATGGCGTCCTTTGAGCATACTGTAATACATGGTGCTACGGTGGTGGACGAGCTCAATATCTCGCGACTTAAGTCCAAGATATGTGTATAGCTCCAAGTTTCGACCTCCAAGCCAGCAGCTAATCAGCAGGTAAACAGAACGACCTCTGGGGATTCCCGTAAGATCACAAGAACAAAACAAATCCAGAGTAAGCTTTAAAATCTTTATGCACGTAGGTTGATGATGTAGACGGTACGAAGTCATCAGCCCTGTGTTGTGTCACCCTTAGAGCATGAATTAGATAAGTATAGGTTGCTCTTTTTGAGGTCAACCTCGCTGTAAGCACGCATACGAGTACGACAACGTGACATGACATAATAAGATGCTGAAAAAGTTGCATTTTAATTTCTTCAGCCTCATTGGTGCATCGTGGGCATAATTCACAGTTACTAGCAAAAATAGTTGTTAGTAACTGTGACTTTCTCAATAGGAAAAAACCTTCACAGTTACTAGCAAACATAGTTGTTAGTAACTGTGAAGTATTTTCCTATTAAGAAATTCACTTCTTCATAGACGAAAATTTCCATCCAACTAATGAGATGAGACTCTTACACAAATTTTCTAGTTAATACTTCCATTCAGGCAACACAAATTTAGTCGTAATTTCCACGAGTTAATTTGACTAATTTTGCTAATTGCATTGTCAGCCATCTTGCTACCCGGCGCTATAGTTTGCACTAGAAACTTTATTAACAAAAGTGCATTTACTTTGTACGAGAGAGATTTCCAACCTTTTTGTAAAAATAGGGAACTTTTAATCTGACGTACGGAGGTCGGAGAGTATGAAACCAAAGGTTTTTGTTTTGCCGTAGCGCCCCGTGCTAGCTTTTCAAAATAAAATAAATAAATATTGTAGGACATTTTTTTCTACACAACGCTATCTAGACCCAAAGTAAGCATAGCTTTACTAGCTTGTGTTATGGGTTCTAGAATGCCGATAAACATGCTTAGATACATTTTTTTTGTAAATTCATACATAATATGTATACATAGAAAACCCCAGATCAATGCAAATATTCATTTCATGCATACAAAAAAAGCGCTCTGAGTGGGGATCGAACCCGCGTCTCCTACGTAGCAGCCGTGTTTACTACCGCTACGCCACAGAGGCAGTCGAAAAGACACCAAAGAAACGTGTACTGCGCGTAAAGAGCATATTTTGAACACATTTCAGGTCCAAAATATATGTCTCGAGCAGTACTACTAAGTAGATATGTATATGAAAATTTATAGGAAAACTATAAACACAGCCTTCATGCGACCAAAGTTCCTACATCCATAAAACAGCACCAAATGAACACAGTACGATTGCGCTGACAATACAATAAAATTCGTGGTGGACAGTGGAATGGCCGCGTTTGGCGCGCTGCGGCATGATGGCGGACTGGCCGGCGGATGCGGGCGTGACGTCACTCCCTCGCCCGGACTCGCTGGCCTAGACTAGCCCGGCTTTGTTGTACATTGTTTCCGCATAGTATTTTATTGCAGATAATTATGACGCATATTTATAGTCCTGATTACGAATTTTATCTTCATTTCATCTTGTAGTGATATCCATCGCTACAAAATGAAATGAAGATAAAATTTACCCAGTTTAGAAGGAAAATAGTATAAACCATCTGAAAGTTAGCCGGTATTTGGTGGTTGCAAACATACATAGATAGGTACCTACAATTCACGCATCTAAATAAGGACACATCATCATCGATGCTTTTCAGCAATGACTACTGAAACTCATTCTCTTCGAGAAAAGCCGAGAGAGAAGCTTGCGACATCCATAGGAAGGCATGGGGTGGTCCTATTCTACTCCACCGGGAACACGGCTAGAGTAATGAAACATCATGTACGAGTATGTTAATGAATAAATGTATATTCATGAGTTAAATAGGTATTGATCAGAATCCTGCGGAACACCAGGATGGAAATAGTAGCTCTACCAACTAAAACACTTCAATCAATCAATTAGCCTACTGCAGTCCACTGCTGGACATAGGCCTCTCCCAATGTGCGCCACGTTTGCCGATCCTCCGCCCTCCGCATCCAGTCCGTCCCAGCCACCTTTCGCAGGTCGTCGGTCCACCTGTCTAGGGGATGTCCCACCTTCCGTTTTCCTATGCGCGATCTCCACTCTAGGACTCGTTTGCTCCAACGGCCATCAGTCCTTCGGCAACTGTGGCTAAAACACTTACGTAAATCAAAATAGACGCAATTGCAATAATAGTTTATATGCAGTACCTAGATTATAATTGCTCTCTTGGTAATGCACGTGAGTAGTTTTCAATTAAAACGATATTAACGACCGTATTTAACAGCATTTCAGGTCATAATTACAAGTTTTGTAGACGCCATAACAATCGTCGTGAGGAACAATTTGCGCCTTTATACCACACGTTGACTGAACATGTGCCATACGTCCATACCCTGACCGACTAACTCCCCTAGCCCGACCGACCCTATAGAGTGTAGTCTCGAATCTCTCGACTCTTCATATACAATGATATGAGTCGTTTTGTTTACAGATGTACTGCCTTGCAGTTTAGGTTGATTGAGTAGCATCCCGAACATCTACATTACATTATCCTTGATGAAGTAGCGCGAGGTCACAAAAATTGCACTTTGCGAAATTCCATACTAATGAGATTCGATTCTCAGCACTTCATGGATGCGGTCGCCGGGTCCATAGTCCATAGCGTGATACAGAGAGGAACACCATGACGGCAACTGAGACTTGCGACCCAGATGTAGGTTTAGAGGTTGGCCACCTTGTGATGCATCAGCGCTCACCTCCACCGTCAGTAGTGTTCCCTCCCTATCTATCCAAATTTGGTAAGATTATAATATTTAAGGACCACACTATTATTTTAGGTTAACCTGTAAACGTGAGGTGATGTGGAGAAATCTTTGATTATTCATGAAAGAAATAAAAATCTTTTGCAGGATTATAATGATGGGTATATTAGTTAACTATTGATATGGAAGCGAATAGAGAGATTCAGCTCTCTACTCCTCATAGTTCCGCTCCGCACTTCTTGCAATGTAACCGCAACCTTACTCCGAATGAAGTTTCCGATTCAATTATTACGAAAATAACGTTCTATATTCCGCTGTTATCTGCGAAGGTATTATTTAAAAAGAATGAAGGCACGTCAATTGGGTATAGATTGACGTGGATTCGCTCACCTTGAAGTATTACATAACTTTGTACAGGAACAAAGAAACCTAAGGTAGCAGACACATTTGCTCACTTTTGACTTTGTGTTGGCCAAAATATTTTATTCGTTACTATACGTTGTCCTTACAATAACGAACACAAAAACGAAAGAATCCAAACTAATACAGAAGGTGCATAAATATCTTTCTGCGATTCATTTTTATTTGAATATATTATGCATTTCGACTCTTAGTACCTATACACTTTAATATAGATACTTATTAGTCTTTATTTAGAGACAAATAACCACTCATATCCTAAAAAGTATTTTTTTACGAATAACTTATTTTTATAAACAAATATAATTGTACAATGTACATTCTTGACGGGGTTCATAAGTCAGGTGTAATAAAAACAGGGATAAAAAACAAAAACCCGTAATTCGCCAACTATGATTGTGATCCCTAGTAACAATTGACCCTACATAGCATAATAGTTAACCATCTTTAGCAACAGCCAGTTAGTAAATTAATAAAGTCTGCATCCAATGTGGTGGTAGCTTTACGAAATTTCCGCTTCATTCAGTCGAATATATTAATAAAAGTTTTCAGAATGGAGGTCGGTACAAAAGACGACAGACAATGACATCTACGGATGCGGGACATCGTAAACATCTTTGGTACTAAGGGCTGGATCCGATCCGAAGGTCACTTTTTCTGTGGACATTTCGACCTTTTCAGCTGTCAAATAAATTTTGAGTCCTGTCTATAAATATCAATCAGTGCTCACAAGAATTTCATCTTACTTTTTACAGCTTGTTACTATCAATGTGTAAGATGGCTAGTGCTAGGGCGACGGTTTCCATTGAATTAAATATCATCATCATCATCAATTAGCCTATTGCAGTCCACTGCTGGACATAGGCCTCCCCCAATGTGCGCCACGTTTGCCGATCCTCCGCCTTCCGCATCCAGTCCGTCCCAGCCACCTTTCGCAGGTCGTCGGTCCATCTGGCTAGGGGATTAAATATACAACAGTTTAAAAAATATTTCTAGAATAAATTATATAAAAATGAAGTGAACAGTGGGCTCCAAAAGTGCATGCACAAGTGCACAACTTGAAACTAAAATTGTATGAAGTAACTTCGCGTGCCACCTAGTGTTAGTTACCCTTAAAACCTTACCTTTGAAATCTAAATAAAGCTTTTCTGTTATCAGAGCACGGATCAAACACCCTTTACATGTCATATATCACTTTCCTTTTAACGTGTCACCGTGTATTACTTCAAACAATAAAATATCTTGTTTCCATCTAGGCCAGTTATAATAAAAGGTAAGTATAAAGTTTCCCTTTCGATAACTTGTATGATGCCCACAATAGGAGATAATGGACGTCAGACTTTCAGACATAAGTATATTGTACTATTTTCATATTGGGGTCCCATTAAATTGAAGTCGCTAGAGAAACATAGGAAAATCTCTAAATTATGATTGAAAAACGTGTTCTCCCATACATTTCTGTTAGTAGTCGTACTAAAATTATGTAACGTTTTGCGGGTGAGACGGGAATGAATTTTAAATTTGGAACGGGACGCAGATCCCTACTAATATTATAAATATGAAAGTAACTCTGTCTGTCTGTCTATCTGTTACGCTTTCACGCCCAAACCACTGAACCGATTTTGATGAAATTTGGTATAGGGTAGATTAGACCTTGAGATAGGACATAGGCTATGTTTGGTCGCGATACCCGACATCCACGCGGGCGGAGCCGCGGGCAAAAGCTAATATTAAATAAAATGAATAATGAATTTTGATACCTATCTGTAGAGTCATAGCGCACCTATTTGTACTTTTTGTGACTGTCATACATCAATCTGTATGACAGTGATAAAAAGTAGCGCATTGTTGCTGTTATCGTATGTTAAAAAAAATGTATGACGTATTCCTTGGTGTACAAGAGTTTTTAATGTTATAAAAGTCAAATTAACAAGCAATTTTACCGCGCTTTAAAGAAACCAGGTTACCTACTTGTAACAAAAGAACGAAGAAATATTAAAAACTGTCGGCGCTTTCAGAACGAAACTGCAGACTGCTTATAATTTTGCAGTCGAGGGTCTTCAGAATCCGTAGTACTTTAAAGGTTTGTACTGAAACAAAGGCACGGCCTTATATTTAGGAATGAACTATCAAAAATTTAAAACTTGAAAGATATATTAATTGGTAAAGGTATACTTATTGTAGTAAAAGAAGCCTTAAACCATTAATTTCTTTTTTTTTAATGTGGTCATCAAACTCGGTTGCTAATATTACTTTCTAGCATTTTTTTTTATATAGGACACGTCAATTTGACTTCGCCTCGCCTGATGGTAAGCTGAATGCAAAGTCTCTGAAAAGAGGGTCACCATTACAGACACGTACCATGTTACAATGCTGGCACTGAGCTTAACGGCCTCATCAGATGCTTTTTCACGCCCCGCTTTAAGGACCCGGGACTGTAGGAGGAGGGAAACACGTGAACTGGTAAGGAATTCCAAGACTTAATGGTGCGGCAGAAGAAGGAGTCGCCGAACCGCTTGGTTCTTGAAGGAATATTCTGCTTCTGCACCGTATGCGGGTGGCATCTAAGTCCTGCACGTGTTGTCCTATATAGGTAA
Organism: Eilema depressum; assembly: GCA_914767945.1. Taxonomy (NCBI): domain Eukaryota; kingdom Metazoa; phylum Arthropoda; class Insecta; order Lepidoptera; family Erebidae; genus Eilema; species Eilema depressum. The sequence continues at coordinate 14,249,590 of OU612026.1, forward strand.
GGAGAGGGTGGGATTAATTGGAAGAGTTCATCAGAACATTCACCATGGTAGAGACTGTAAAATACGGCATTTGAATTTGAAATAATATACGTATAGTTCGTATTGCGATATAATGGATTCCATTTTCGAAATCCATAAATTATTACGTCATCCGAACAAGACGCTATCTCCCAGTATCTACTTTGGCACTAGAAATCTCCTTTGAGCGTAGAGAGACAAACTATCACAACCGAGGATGTTACTAATGTAATTTGGCTCTTGTTCAGATTGCACTCAAAGGTTTGCTTTTAAGCTGATTAGCCTTTTGAGGACGCATGTTTTACAGACTTACAAACCGCTCCACCCTTTGATATGATACGGATTTGAGGGAGATAATTTCAGTGTGGGGTCTTTATTATCATACAGAATCGGAGAGCTTTCAGAATGTTTCATCGTAATGATAATATATTCTTCGTCGACATTAATGAAGGGTCTGTTGTTATGTGAGGTCCCAAATTCGGAATAGTATAAGAATGTCATAATATTGAATGGCAAAATATGCATGTTTAATGATTTATTATACATCTGCTTTCCCCTTTGGAAATATAAGGCAGAATGAGTCTTGACTCATAGATACTTTAATCTCTAGTTTAGTATTTTACTAGACTGCCGTCTGACCCCCCAAACCCGAGATGATAGTCTACACTAGAGGGCACGACCATTAATCTGAAGGTACACCTTCAGATTCATGGGGGTACACCGCTGCAGAGAAAGTTGGCTAGAGCCCCAAAATTCTTGAGGCTCTTTTATTTAACCCCTGTGGTAGAAAAATAACCACTACTATGAGTAAATTGGTGGTTAACGCAAAAGAAATCGCCGGTAACAATTAGTACCTAACAAAATATATTATTAGAACTAAATTGAAGTACAATCGCTCTAAGAAAGGAACTTAGTCTACAAGAAATTAATATGTCAATAACCTTTTGAGGTTATTATTATCGGAGCGACTTAATGAAGGCTAACCTAGAAACCCACAAACGTTTACGTGAATAATTATTTTGATAGATTACAAAATGATTACCGTCAGTGTAGCCATAGATTAATATATTGAGTGTAGCTAAAGTTAAACCTTTGGGATTATTATTGCCAAAATTAATGCAGTATTAGTAGGATTTTGATGATTTTTTTACATCACCCAAGAACATTTTTTTATTTTTCAAATGCATTTTTAATCTATCTTCTTATATATAAAAATCAATGCCTCTTTTCGTTGTTAGTTTATAACTCAAGAACGGCTGAACCGTTTTGGCTAATTTTAGTCTTGAAATATTCGTGGGTGTCCAGGAAGGGTTAAAGGATGAGAAAATAGGTGCCACGGGAACGGGAAAAATATGGCGGTACGAAGTTCACCGGGACAGCTAGTATTCTATAATTATATTGTAATTCTATAATATGTATTTCAATCATGTAAATATTGTTAAAATGGTTAATGTCGATAAACATTGAAATTTGTGAATCGATCAATTAATTAGTCTATTGCAGTGCACTGCTGGATATAGGTAAGCCTCTCTCAATGTGCGCTCCCAGGGTGCTGCTTAGAAGCATAAGTAAATCTAATTTAATTCTTTCGGATGGTTCGAGTTATGGCAATTCACATGTTGTCACAATAGATTAGCACGTAATAGGAGACATAAGCTTGTTACATGCCTTTTACCTCGAGGCCTTATCAAGTGAAAGCCATTTCACGAGTGGCGCGCTAAACTTACGTACTCACGCTTGTTTCCCTCCGGGGAGTAGGCAGAAACAACAGCAGGCACATGCTGTAACAAACATCTCGAATGATCGAAGTGAGCTCGATAGCTGAATCCGCGGTGAGATGTCAATTTGTATGCGAAATTGACATCTCACCGCGGATTCAGCTATCGAGCTCACTTCGATCATTCGAGATGCAAGTTACAGCATGTGCCTACAGCTCGCCATTTGACTTAATTTTCATATTTATTAGTGGTTTCTTTATCCCATGGCTAGCATAATAAACAAAGATCAGATTCTGAAGATTTCTGAAAGATTAGATTTAGAATCTGGCTGTTTCTTTGTAGGCACCCATCAGTGGCGAGGGATCCCTATAACCCGATACCTACCGCCTTCCCTTTGTATCGGTGGTAGAGATGTTTAATTTTGATAAACTAGATCGAGGTAAGAACCTTTCCCTTTTTCTATTTTGAAAATTTTCACCTTTCGCCGCTGGTACCTATGCAATCCCCTATGGGATATAAAGCAGGGGATTCTATTGGATAAACGCTTCTTGATGTATGTACCATACAAATATAACACATTTCCACGAGGGTAAGCAAAGGTTATAAAGTGCAATACCTATGTGAACAACTTGATTCTTCTTGAATCACATTAACCTTTTCATGCAATACCTTTTTAATTGCTTTGACTGTACACTACACTCATTACACTCATCTAGCTTTTCCAAGAACATAGCCTAATTAGAACATAGGTACGTTCTTCTAAAGAACTTAGTCACACATTCTTGTACGTTAAGTCAGTCATACATGACTCACTTATTAAATCAACTTAGCATATACCTACCTTATGAACCTTTATCACTTCATACTTTTTCATGCTACATTTTTCACGTAGTTACTTATTTCAACAAACTTCAACTAATCACACAGTTTAACATTCACTATAGAATAACTATAAAAAAGATTAGATTATATTAGATTAGAATATAATAATAGAAGATACCGACTTTAGTATATTCATACCTAAGTCACCTAAGTCACAGAATAAATAGTAGGTGCGAAAGTAACTCTGTATCCTTCTCACATCAAACTACTATACTGATTTTGTTAATATTTTGCATAGAAATAGCATATATGACCTGAAAAGGAACATAGCTTAATATTTATGACGAAAAAAAAAACATTTTTCCGCGCTGAAGAGATTCCACGCCGGGTGGACCCACTGGCAACAATTAATTTCAAATGATTCAGTGAGTTGGAAATAGGTGAAAGTGGAATTGAAAGTTTCCGTCACATGCAACATGTATATTCACAGATGCCTACTTTTATACATGTCTACATTTCGGTTCAAGTTAGAATTGACTTAGACGCTTAATTTAAATCATAACTCTCCTTTGACTTTGCCGTAGTCGGGTAAAAAGGCCAATTTCATATTCCATGAACAATAAAACACAGCATTTGAGGACTTCGTAGAAATAATAAATGCATAATCTATTTGCAGCCGTCTGGTTTGTTGTTTATGATGCCACGGCAATTCTATAATATTATTTTTGAAAGTGGTGTCAAGTGCAATAAAGCAATGCTCAGACTGTCTCTTCGCATGGACTGCCTTTTTGCGTGCGTACAAATATTTGCACTGCGCAGGAATTGAACCTGGCGGACAATACAAAGTTGACGAACTGTATGGCTTGATAGAAGAATTATATAATTCTTCTATCAAGCCATACAGTTCGTCAACTTTGTATGCGAGGCGAAACTTCGCAGGCCGAAGACGCAACTTACTAAAAATTACCAATTGGTAGCTTTTTTTTATCGTGCGAAAAATCCCAGCGGATACCTCCCCCGCCGGAGCTGGAGGAGGAGGTTATGTCGGACTCGAACCGACTAAAACGCACGCCGTCTCGGGCCGTCAGTTGCCGGAGGTGAGATTGTCGTAGCCATATCCCTCGCACTCCGGCCGACCCAGGGCCATATCTCTCGATCTGGCCCTCTTCCTATTGGTAGCAGCATTGATTGAAATTGTTACTTACTTATCAATTTCACTTTCAGTATAAATATTTTTCATTGCCGCACAACTGGGTTGAACCTTCATTGTATACCTCTCAAGATGTCTTACATGTCGTGGTTGTCGATCAAGTTCGTGCGCTGTCTCCGATCGTATCGCCTCCATACCGAGACTGGTACAGCTTTACACCGATACTATGAATCTTAACGTTCGATACTTACTATTGGTGACGTAACTGATAAGTATTTTAGAACTAAAGGACGTATGTACGTACTGTGTAAGAAGCAGATGTGTCGGTTCGGATTTGGGAAAAAGATCTTCATGGATTCGTTATGAAGGTGACTTTTAGCGAAGGTTACGCACTGCTCTTTCGCACTGGGGACGTAATGAAAAACTCCACTGACTTATAAAAAGTTATTTCTCACTGTTTAAATATTTAAGAGGCTTATGAATGTTATATTAGAGGGTACGTTTAGTTTGGAAGTAACATAAAAATGTTTTATAACTATGCCAACAGTAAAAGATGGTTTATTAACTTCCTGAAAGTGACTGCAGTAGCGAATTCATCTGCTCCCTTGCAATGCGGGTAGTGAAAATTGATATCGGATCTTTTCACTAAAAAATCTATTCTCAGCGACCTAAAGCATACCTATTAAGCGGTGTAAAAAAAAAATTCATGCCTCGGCACCCTTCGAGGCATGAATTTTTTTCTTAGAGACGGTAATAGCTGTCCACGTTCTGCTACGCGTTACCTGTAAATATACATAGCTAGCGTAACAATAATTGTTTATGATAATTATTATTACACTTCTGTCTACCCCTTTAGAGACCTACTTGTATTAGCCTACCGTAGCGCTGTCAGTAGAACATATTCTTCTTCATCATATTCTTATAGATAATATTCTTTTTAAACATTTCAACTCAGTGTAACAATCCACATTAGGAGGAGAAATAATAGCCCGTATCTTCTGTACTTCAATTCAGCTTCTTACCAGCTAGCTAAAAGGGTGGTTGGTGTCAATTGACGGACTAAATACTTTTAAAAATCGTAGAAGAACTGACTCCAGGTGCAAAAGTTAGAGGCGACCGGGATTACCACTCAAATGACATCATTTTGAAACCCTTTTATCTTCATGCAGAAATCTCCACGGATACCCCTCGCTGGCAGGGTTGTTGCCGGGTTCGAACCGCACGGTGTCTCGGGTATTCAGAAGCCGCGATGTTAGGTGGCTATTAAGGCATTTCCCTCGCATCCCAGCTGACAATCTCTAGTATCGGAGAAAACCCTATCACCTAGGAACAAGAATAGGGTAGCCAGAGCTCACTAGAGAGGTGCTGTCAGTGGGAAGACCAAAGGCTTATCATACTTATCTTCTGCGCTGACGGCACAGAATCTCTCTGTTCTTACAGGGTCGGTAGCGCGAGTGTGACTCCCCTGGTATTGCACTCGTTCATAGGCCACGGTAATCATTTTCATCAGGTGAGCCGGGTGCTTGTCTGCGACCTAAGTGGTATAAAAAAAAACAGAACAAAAACTCTAGCTCCCGTTTACACCACTTAACCAATAAAGCACCAAATAAAACCGAACGATCTTCACATCTCAATCGTGAATACACCGTCAACAAGCCGCAATAATTCACCCATTTCTCTTCTATCAAAGCTGGCTATTAAACATCCCATTAAGAACATTTATAGCCGTCGATAAGAGGAAAATAACCTATTACACTGTCCACATTGCTCCCGGGAGGAAGCTTTCAATCAACTCATTGGCTCCTCCCTCCCCACTTATACAACGCTTATTAGTCAGCCATCAGGCTCGTAACATCGATTTTGCAGTATCATCGACTGGAGTACCCGTCCGAATTTACGGTTGTGGATATTTGAGGTAGCAACTGAAAAGTATTTTTAAACTCTGACGCAAAAAGTAATCTGTCTTCGGATGTATCCCAACGAGTGAACTGATTTGAATGAAATTATTTTTTTCTAGCTTGCATTTAGAAGCCCAGGGTTTTTAAATTATTTGAATTATTTTGACTTTTGCAGGAGGGACTATTGTCTGAGCCTAGGAAGAAACCGAAAGAAAAGCCAGTGACCCAGAAGACCTTGATGATTGGTGGGATCTCCTACACCCGTTTCAAATCATCTGGACCATAGCCTGTACCATTAGCTAGAGATAAAGTAGAACTTACTGATGATGTTTCTCTTTGTTTCAGGGTCGTAACTATGCTGGAAACGTCCTGAGAAGAGCTGTGTGTAAATAAATAGGTCTATTACTGAAGCAATAATAATCGTAGAAACCCCGTAGTGACGCTATACAAAGTGCTTATAGCATACGTTATTAATAAAATTAAATCTTCCATATTTTAACTTTAGTATAAAAATGTGGCGTGATATAACTGTTAAATAATACAAAATGATTTCTAACTCAAAAGCCGTTACATTCAAATTGCAAAACGTCAAAGTAATCGCTTGTACAGTCGTAGACGAAAGTGCATAGCTGTTAAATGAACAAAATAATGGTAATAAGAAGATGCCGCAGCGAGCGCCGACATCGTCAAACTTGATGCGACCGTTCGTCGTGTTGGCCCTGCCCGGAATGTATTTGCTGTATAAGTACAACCAGTACCGTCAGCAGCAAATGGAGACCGCGCGGCGCCGAGTCACCGAGCGCGAGCTTATGCACCTCAACACGAAAATCGTGAGTATTTTATTTAATAAGTTATTTTCATATAACATTATGACCATTTTGAGCAGATGTGTGAGCAATTAAGTGACCAAACGGTTCGTTTTGTAGCTAATAATAAAACCTAAAAATGTCCTTTGCAAATAGGTGCCTAACACAATTAAAATGGATCTAACAATATATTAACTAAATAATAAAATGTATATAAAATAATTATTCATTAATAATATTGATATTAATATTATTAAAACTTTGCACAAAATGAAGTGAATTAGAACAACGTTCAACAAACTATAATAATCTGCAATATTTCAATATTAATATTAGAACTATCGGGATATTTACCATGTATTGTTTGGAGTTTCCGATATTTCGGTACCGCCAGTACTACAGTTCCTCCGTGATCATGGTGCTTGCAACAGCGCCGAAATATCGGAAACTCCAAACAATACATGGTAAATATCCCGATAGTTCTAATATTAATGTGAACGACCATGAAAGTTTAAATTTCAATATTGTTCTTCAGATAACAATATCGTATAATACTGATATTTGTAAACTGATATTATTGTGATGATGCTGATCAAAAAGTACGTAATGTTTGAGTTTCATTGTTATCATCATAGCTTACAGCTTCGTTGAAAGCTGTAAGTCTACGCGTGATGTATTTTACAACCGAATCGTGGAGAGCTTGGCGCATCATATAAAAAACATAAAACGGCAGAGGTAGCTAACATATTGGGTGTGTACGAATAACGTAACTACCTGACATCCATGTATTTTACTTCTTTCGCTTAGGTAGACTGATGTTATTTCCTGGTTCGCAAACATGTTTTTGATTTCACTGCCGTATTTTTAAACACGATGTGTGCATGGTATAGGCCTGTTCTGAAGCAAGTATACGTAATATCTATACTCTATACTAATAATTATAACAGTGAAAGTAATTCTGGCTGTCTGTCTGTTACGCTTTCACGCTTAAACCTTGGGAAAGGAAATAGACTGTGTTTGGTCGCGATAAACGACATCAACGCAGGCGGAGCCGTGAGCTACAGCTACTTAGGAATATCTGAAAATTCTATTTCTTACTGAACAAAATGATGATGATTATCTCTAATATATAAAATTCTCGTGTCACAAATGTGCGTAATCGAACTCCTCCGAAACGGCTTGACCGATTTTGATGAAATTTTTTGTGCTTATCCGGTATCTATGAGAATCGGCCAACATCTATTTTTCATCCCCCTAAATGTTAAGGGGTCCACCCCTTAATTTTATTTTTTTATTTTTCAGACAAAATTTTTTGTTTTTATTTTTTTATGATACATCATACAAAAATACATGCAACCCTAAATTTTCACCCCTCTACGATCAACCCTTATTTTTTATTTCGTAAAATATATAAAATTCTTCTGTCACGGGGTGCGTAATCGAACTCCTCCGAAACGGCTTGACCGATTTTGATGAAATTTTTTGTGCTTATCCGGTATCTATGAGAATCGGCCAACATCTATTTTTCATCCCCCTAAGTGATAAGGGTGCAGCGGGAACGGGATTTGAATACCACGCGGGCCGAAAATATGGCGGTACGAAGTTCGCCGGGGCAGCTAGTTATCTATATAATAAAAATGGATGTTGATAAGCGCATAACTCGAGAACAGCTTAACCGATTCGTCTATTATTTTTCCTATGTTTCAAAATTTCCATGGAAGGTTTAAAAAAAGCGTTCATATAAGTCACGGGAACGGGAACAGAATTCTACGCGGGCGTAGCCGCGGGCATCAGCTAGTGAGATAATACCTACCTGTAAATTATTAAATGACTGAAAATGTAAATCTTCTATGAAAATAATTTGAAATATTTGGTTTCCTCATGGCACGTAAGTACCTAATTCCTTAATATGAAATGCTAACTGATACAAAATTATGTAAAATAAAACCAATTTATTTAAATATCTAAACAATTTAGAGGCAGGTATTTAAAAAACATACTGATCGAAGAAAATTTTTGAAGTCGGTATAAAAGTCGCATGCTGATTAAAAATGGTAATCAGGAATTATAACGAAAAACATTTTAAAGATGAGCATTTACTCCATTCTCATGAAAATTTCCATGCGGTAAATATCAGCCCTATCGATAATAAATCACGTGACTTAAGAAAACTCTCCTGTGAATATAATATTGATTGAAGTCGAGTTCCCGTACGTAACATATATTATGTGATGAGAAAATACCCGGATAATTTGGGTCTACGCACCTAGGGTTCGTGATGTCAATATTTATTCAGTATAAAGCTTCCAGCGGCACAGGGATTACACGCTCGAGCGTGAGTAGCTGTTATAATAAGGAAAGAAAAAGATATAGTTTAGCAAGAGCCTTTTGTTTGTTGAGTCTTCTAAAAAGGGGCAGATCGCTACATAATCACGTTTATTATTCACTTAGAACTTTTGTCAGTGACAGTACTTTTTAGTTGTAGGTACACAACTTTTAACTAATTGAAACAAGGAGGAAGTTTTCAATTCGACTGATTTGTTTATTATATAAATTGAGGTAACAATGTAACAAAAACAAAACAATATAAAACAAGAAGAAAATTGCCCTTGGTCCTACCAGTAGGACCAGGTAGCAGGTAGTAGGACCCAGGGCAACAAATGAAACAAAAATAACAAAGAAAATACAAGCTCCAGTAGCTTTAAAAGTTGCTAACAATTTGTTTTGTAAGTGTACTTTTACTTGATTTCTTGCTAAAGTGTGTGGGTTGCTAATACCACTAATACGCCGAAATGTTTTCCACAATGGAGAAATTCCTGACATTTCAATCACTAACAACCATTAACGGCAGTTGAATACGGAATTATTGTTAAAGGTCATATTTACAAAAAGGTGAAAAACGGCAGTCTGGGTGTGGCAGCCTACACACGCGACATTTCCTAGTAAGTAGCGGATTTTCCTGTGACTCAGCTGTTCCTAGGAAATTCTGTACTTTATCGACGTAAATAACAGCATAATAATAGACTGTGTTATTTTATTTTAAAGACATATGAGCCGATTAGCGTCCTCGTCTTCATATAAGTGGTTCCATATGCTACTTTAATCACATTTTATTTGACTCTAACCTTGTCTGCATATTCTGAACCTGTAGGAAGATGTTTATTTTACTAATTAATTAAATTGTCTTCTGTTTCCTCAGGATTTTGTTGAAGGTATGTTTTAAACTAAAATTAAGAACTTAAATTAAAAAAAGATGTGAAATGATTTAGCCCTTGCCAGTTGGAGAAATATTGTATGCGGCCAAATCCATCGTCGCTTGCCAGTTCAAATGATAAGTGATATGACTGCAAAAAAAAATGCAGTGGCATAGATAGATAGATAGATAGATAAAGTATAATATAAAGTATTTATTGTACACCAATAGATTTACAGTAGAGGCAAATAGGTAGCATGTATACAGTTTAATGTAGAATGGGCGGCCTCGCTGGAAGCGATTTCTTCCAGGCAACCTTGGCATACCTACTTAATCTAATAAGTACATAAATACATACATAATAGTTGACAATTAGTATAATATAATCAAAGTCCATATGCGTCACTGTATCAATATCTATTACAGAACTCCACTACATCACAATTGGTACGAATTTGTGCATCGTGGATCTGGAGCCACTATGTCTTAGTCCAATACTTATGAATAATTCTGTTTTGCATCACACTCGCACTCAAGTGTAATTGTATATTCTCTTTCACTTACCAGTCACTGTCGACAAAGACACACGGCCAACATCCAATATTTTATGTGGCTTTCAGGAACCCCTCTTAATGTATAATTCAACATGGCATTTATTAAGAGAAGGTTCTACGTTACGGATCGTTAACAAATGGTAGCTTGATCTTTGCTTTTACGGAGACGATATCAAACAATCACATGATTCATCTGATAGTAAGCAGCCCCTCTAGACAAGTGGCAATTCGTTGCTCGGCGTATGATGGAATAGAATGACAAATGTATGGGATTTGACGTTTTTGACATTCGTTGACGCCTGTCATTTAAGTCAAATCCCATACATTTGGCATTCTATTTCATCATACGCCGAGCAACGAATTGCCACTTGTCTAGGGGGGCAGATACTTTGAGCTTTGAGTTAAGATGCTTACAATATCAGAGATATCTTCTGCTATCTTCTGTTAGGGAGTCTGGATGTATCTATATAGCGCTAGCTAACTACTAGAACGTTCAGTAAGAAGCCTAATGAAAATCAATTTATATTCCAAATCGCTCACCATATAAGGTAGTGCAAAACATTAACATACCTACTTGTACTTTAAAATTCGTCATTGTAAATTGTAAACCGTTGAAAATTCTATACTTCGAAACCGGTTAGGTTCAATAATAAATATTGTGAAAAAACATAAGTATGTCATCAATATGTGTAACAATAAGTTCCACCATGTGCCATCAATCAATAGTATTATCAGTCAAAACATAATTGGTGACATTAAAGTATTAATGAATAAACCTCTATCCACCCCTTGGGAGATACACAACCGTGAGTATACGAGTGTGTATTTTTATCATGACAATTTTCATATCATCGGTCTATTTTAGCGACATAAATGGATGGTAATAGTCGAAGGGTCACGACACGACACGCATCATTCCCCGTAGAGATTGTACGTCACTATACGTTATAATACCCGTCATTTGTCACATAAGTCACGTAATATGTTAGTAGATATGACGCAAAGCTTTGATTTTTATATATATTCATGCCTGAATATTACTCGAAGCGTAAGCAGAAGTATATTAACACCCATATTTTAGTTAACCGGAATTTTGTCGTACTCCGTATAACAAACAACTCATAAACAATTTCCGAATAAAAAATGGTACCTACCTATTCGCAAAAAGACCCCGGATTCTTAAGCATAAATTGAATATTCGCACTTGCGATCGCAACTCCGTGGTGGAGTGGTCAATTTATTGATATGTACCAGGTACATATTCCTGAAATAATTTAAGAATATACATCCTAGGAAAAAAATTTGAATATCAAAATGGTAGAAAATGTAATTGTAAACAACTTTGTAGTAACAATTTTTCGAGTAAAATTAAAACTAAACGAATTATTCAGTAAACAAATATACCCTTAAATTCAGATAGCGCAGAACGCAACGAACTGAATACATACCACTCAAATCGAAATTTAGACTGCCAGTGTCCTCCATCAACGAATTCCGAAAGAAAATTGCTAACTACTTGGATTATTTTTCTAGGTTTGCCCATTAATTGAGCTATCTCTCTTGTACTATTTCGAGGATGAAAGATCAAACAATGGCGTGTTTGGTGTGGCACCGAATAACCACTTTTTGACCAACTCTTTGTTTGGAACAACTTATACTGACTGATATCAACTACTACAACGCGGTCGAAACGTCAGGCATTATAAAGGTATTTTTATACCTATGCCACAGCTTTGGTAGGTAACATAATACTTCAATACCTACAAAACGCGAAAGTTCACAAGTAATACAATTGAGTTCAAACTACAAACAAAACCTTGGACGATAAGCAAACACCAAGTTATACTTCAAAAGAAAAGTTTGAGTTCAAAAGCCTCTAATGAGACCTAGTTTATGAGGCCATACAACTCCGGTCAGTCGGCTAGTAATAGTTAATAACACGAACGTTCTCTGACCACGAACCTTAACGGCCGTCACGCAATTTCCTTCGGCAGACATCATGATTGATCAGCTGGATCACTTTGATTCCTGCTTCTAGTAAACTGAGTTAACGGACTACTTGTTCGTCATACAAAATAGATGCCTTATATCGCCAAAAATGGCAAAATAGTTATACCGGGTGATTTTATACTTAGTCGTTTCTAATACCAAATTTTTAGGCCACTCAAATCTGAAATCAAAAAAATGATTAGCCGTGGACAATAAAGAAAATAAAGAAAGAAATGTTTTTTATTCTGCACAGACATGTAGAAAAATTATACAAAAATTCTTCTAATATAATGAGCATTTCATATACCTAACGAAAAAGTAGATCACAACTTTCCCAACCCGCTGTGTCTTTGGAAAATATCCACATAGCAAAGTTAGTTTCGTGGCTAGCTTTGCTATTCGATTCAACCACAATGCGTTGTGGCCATGTTGTGGTTCTAAGTTCGTTTTGACGTAACCACACTACGATGGATTGTCATTCCTAAAAACACAAACCTTTATCCTATGAGACGGAAAGTCGATGTAGACTGTGATAAGATTCCTTCGGATGCCAAAGTCAATTACTGCAACTACAAAAAAAACATGGTCAAACACTGTCTATTAAGCAGGTCTTTAAAGCGGGGCGTGAATCACCATCTGACGAGGCAGTCAAGGCAGAGACTGTCATTCTAGAGACTCTGATCTGTAATGGTGGCCACTATTTTTTTAACTGCACCCCAACTTAGCCTATGCAAGTATCATACAACTCATGTGTGGTCAATTTGACGATCTAAATATAAAAAGAAAATAGAAGGATTTATGAGAACAATGGTATCTTTCTGAAAAAATAACGCATTATTAACGGAATATTTTTTTTTTCTGAAACTGAAACTTACATTAATAAATACATACTTAGATTATCTATCAGTTAATCAAATTAACTTTTTGTATTCCCTATTAATTCCTTACGTGTTTCCTACAGTCCCGGGTCCCTTAAGCGGGATGTGAAAAAGCATCTCATGAAGCCGTCAAGGTAAGTGCCACCATTGTAACATGGTACATGTCTGTAATGGTGACCCTCTTTCCTGATTTCCCTTTTTGTCTTTACCGAGGTAAAGTCAAATTGACGTGTCCTTTATAAAAAATATTAAAGTAAACGTTTTGTATACAACCCAGGTAAACCAAACAAGGAACGTGTAATATGCGGTACAAATTCAATATAATATAGCTGATGAGGTCGGAAAATGCCAGCTAAACAGAACTCGGTAATTGGTTCCTCCATTACATCGACCAAACTTAAGCTTAGCTGGCAATTTTTGTGCTCTGTACAAGAACTTTTAATTTGCCATAAATTGTCCCGTGTTTGGACCACGGTGCGGTAATTAGAGGTGCGGTGCCGGTAAAAAAATAAAGAAATGTTTTTTTTTAATATAAAATACGGAGCTCGTATTTCTCCAATGATAATTGCGTCCAAGTTCACGTAAGCTGGATTCTCAACTTTACTTATTGAGTAAAACGTGATGTATGTAAAATACAGAACATATTTCGCAAAGTCATATTTCATGCGGCACAAAAAAAGCCAGACGCATCCAGCGAATACCTACCACATTATTACTTTATATTTTATTCAGCTTCTATAAGTAAGAAAATGCTGCATTTCTTACTAATTTAGTTAGAAAAACACCGATCAAGCTGAAAATTGAATTGAAGGACGAACTTACGTTACATCAAAGGCAATATTTTTTTATTGCGTTGACCTCGAAGTTTGATTTTTTCACAGCTGTAAGAGGTTGCAGACTTGAGTATTTGGTATTCAACTTAATCACTTCACACAATCCTGCGAAAAAGATCTTGACAGACAGACAGACAGACGGACAACAAATTGATCCTAATTACAGAACGTATTTTCCTTTTGAGGTACGGAAGCCTAAAAATGAACTTAAACTAATTGACAATTTCCACTAACGAAAAATGTTACGTTATCCCCGCTCTATAACAAACTTAACCAGTAGAGACCTTCAAATGTAGTAACACCTGACACTCAACACAAATCCCAATCAAAACAAATCGAACCAAAACAAAGTCGGCGATTGAATCGCAGCCTATATTAACAACACTAGTAGTGAGGAAATAGGCCAATAACAGCTGAGAGCAGGGTATAAATACAGCAGTGTCAAGGCAAGCCGTTGACGCCCGCTTTCCCTCTCAGCAGACAGGGTTACACTATAAATATGTCGGAGGTTTTATATTGAACGGCGTGGTTAATTAAAGCTTTGTGAATGAAATGCATCCGTTGGTTTATTGGAGGTTAATGAGATAAAGTTGTATGAAAATAGTATTGAAGATTTTGTGCGGTGGTCTAAATAGTGTTTTCAAGATGTTCGAAGACTTTTGTGGGGAATCGCCGCAATTTTTCATTAATGGCGAGACGCTAATATCAAGATTTTCAAAAAATTCTAGCAGAGACACGTTAGTCACGACATTAAATTTCCGTGTGTTCACCCCCACGAGATTCAGGTGGTCGATTATAATTGTATTTTAGAGGGCGTGTTTTCAAGAAGTCGCGGCTTGACGTCGAACTTTATAGTTCCAATTTTCTGCGATCAGTATTGTTGGTTGTTCAGTAACGTGAACACTGCTTGTACCAGTATTTTTGGAAGCCCCTTGAAATAAACATTGAGCAGGATTTGAAATGAAACTCCACAATCGTGCTACTCAATAGAATGAAGGTTCTATTCTCAAAGAAATACAACCTCCTGCTAGAAAACCATAAATATTTTTTAGATCCAGAATAAAAAGCAGCCCCGTCAATAATCATTCAAAAACAATCGAAATTTCACATCAGCAACATGAACCACCAACAATAAATAAAAATATAATAAAAACCCTGCATATAATAGAGTAATACATAATCAAAATGTTGTCTACAACACGCGGAATATGGTCACATGTAGTCCACGCCTCTAAGTCTTTAAACTGTAGAGCTGAGTGCATATTATGTAAGAACTTCGTGAGAAGGTACAGCGAAGATGATTGTAGAAGAGCGATCGCTGATATCCCGCCGGATCCCCCAGATAAGATTTGTAAGAAACCTTGCGTTACGAAAACAAAAAAGCCGGGCATACTTCACAAGATTAAGCTGAGAGTCCTAGAAGGAGGATCAAACTTTGGCAGTGAGTTGGTTTTATAATTTTAATTTATTTTAAATACTTTCACTAGTTTCGTTATGCTGTCGGTCCCGGTTGCCATACGAATATTTATGGTAGTTGTTACGTTGGAATCCTAAAAAATCCGACAGCTGGTCTAAGTACAAAACTTCGATATCGCCAGTGGGTTATAGAAGCCAGCTGGCACTCGCTTCACAGAAAACGTCGAAATTCAGCCGCTTCGCATTTAGACTGAAGCCGAATCCAACTGAATTGGGATAGAGAGCTCAGAGGATGATGATATAGTAGTCTTTCCAGTATCAATCAATCAATTAGCCTATTGCAGTCCACTGCTGGACATAGGCCTCTCCCAATATGCGCAAGTATATTATCACCTTTTTTGCCTACTTACCTATATTCATTGTTCAGCCCCATTTCGGATGCTCAAATGTAAAGCACCGGATCCGCCGAAGCCGTTACCGAAAGCGTTGCCGGCCCCAAAGAAGTCGCCAGCTCCGGTGCCGGCGTATCGGCACGGCATGCAGGTGTCCGTACTCGGAGCTGAAACACCGATAGGACAATACGTTTCGTTGTTATTGAAACAGTGTTCGTGTATTAAAAAGTAAGTGTTTTCTTTCTAGAATATGAAGTATACACGTTCGGTATCTAGTGTTAGCGTTATCGGTACTGAATACTATGTCAGTGGGTCAGCCTGACTCGAAAAAACTTCGATCATTACCATTTTTGTGATTATCTGTTTAATCTATTTGCTTCCTTTTCGTAGATTCTCTAGGTGTAAATTATATAGGTAGGGGGCATAAGGTGAGCTCACGGCGAGCTTGAGGCGTAGGACGAACGCCTGCGTTTCAAAACTTTTACACAAAGACGTCGTGGCGAAGGCCTCTTCGGCGATTCTAGCGCGTGACACTGGATCGACGTGCAAGAGGCTTGCAGGAAGCAAGCTCTTGCAACAAAATCAGCCTGTAGAATGGCGCATCATACCGTCTCCTCGCTTTGCACCTTAAGCTCGCCTATTCTGTATAATTCACGCTTTACCCATAATTTAAAGACCAATAACAGGAAAATCCCCTTTTGAGCGAAGTACCTAAATTTCACGATGCCTATGAAGCAAATTGCCTAAAACGCGAAATACCTGAAACTCGAAGTACCTAAATTGCACGATGCCTAAAAACTTAATTTGCCTACAATGTACTTTGACAACAATGTTAAATGCCTAAGAATGGAAATGTCTACAATGTACTTTGACAACAATGTTTAATGCATAAAGAATGGAAATGTCTTAAATGAAGATTGCCAGCACAATACTAGGTACGGGGCATTCACGTACAATCGGCCAGATTGATTTACCACATATGACAACACTTCTTATGAAGGTAAGTAGGTCTCGGATCATTATTAATTTCTATAGTACACATAATATATCGTCGCGTGGTTCCCGGCAGTGTAGAATTTGGGCCACCCCATCTCTTCTCATGCGGTATCGTACAAGGCGACTAAGGGACAGGGCTGTTTAACATCAGGCAGTTAAATATACAGCACTGACTCAGCTTTAGATACTTGACTCGAGTCAACAATAGTGGCCGGAAAATGGCAACTTCAGACCCACGGTACCCCTGGCCATACCCCTGGTAGTACCGTAGGTCCCAAGGTGTGCTTTTATTTGTTATACAAAATGTATTTTTATAATTTTAGAATAATAAAAATTATAGTAGTTGATACCTACCTATAAATATTCCTTAAATATAAATATTTCACTACATTTTACACAGCGCTATCTAGACCCAATATAAGCATCGCTTAACTAGTTTGTGTTATGGTATCTAGAATGTGGATAAACATACTAAGAAACTTTTTTTGTAAATGCATACATTATTATGATACATAGGAACACCCAGACCAATGCAAATATAGATATTCATGCATACAAGTATTTGCACTGAGCGGGAATTGAACCCATCCATACCTATCTAAGTATAGTTAAAGTCATGTTTTAATGGGTATAGCCAGGGGTACCGTGGGTCTGAAATGGAATACGGCAATAGGCTTACCCCCTATTACGTGGGACCTAATACATTGATTGGTAAAATGTGGGTGTTAATTCACCTCTGCCTAACCCTCCGGGGATATAAGCGTGATTGTATGACTATTAAGCGGAGACTAAAGAGTCGGAATATGTGTCATATTTTAGCACAAAGATTTCTTGATGTAATAAAATTGGACTCATGCTTTGTAGGCAATTGACTAGCACCGGCATTATACTTTGTAGACATTAAACAACATAGGCATTTTGCTTCGTAGGCATTAAAACCTTATAGACATTAAACTTTATAGGCATTCTGCGTTTTAGACATTGAC
Source organism: Eilema depressum (assembly GCA_914767945.1). Classification (NCBI taxonomy): domain Eukaryota; kingdom Metazoa; phylum Arthropoda; class Insecta; order Lepidoptera; family Erebidae; genus Eilema; species Eilema depressum. The sequence goes on from OU612026.1 coordinate 14,267,239, forward strand.
TTTAGGCAATTTGCTTCATAGGCATCGTGCAATTTAGGTAATTCGCTCAAAAGGGGGAAAATCCACTATTTTTCACTTTTTCCTGAATATTTCTTCAGTCTAAAGTAGCTACTAGTTTTGGCTTATATTATAAACACCTTGTATTCGTCAATCCTTATAGACTACATTAAAAACATCCCACATTTTATTTTTTGTTTGTGCGATAAATTCACACGGTCTCGTTTGTATATGGCCGTGTAGAGAGACGAGCGTCCCATATAAGCTTGTGTAGTGACACAGGCGAGACGAATGGTCCCCGAGGGCCGGTGATTTCATGAGCCGTACACGTCTTCAGGGCCAGGGAGATTGTTACGTCACGGGCCGCTAGCGTAACGATAATGTATGTAGACTTTTTGTGTGTATCTGTGGTTTAAGTGTGTGTTTTATTATCTGTGAGTAACTGTTGTCGAATATTGACGTACTTAGGTATATATTCACGCCATTATGTTCTAGAATGCGGATAAATATCTTTAGATACGTTTTCGGTTTTTTTAAACATATTATTTAAAGAAACACAAAGACCAATGCAAATATGTATACTCATACTTACGCATGTATATTTGCACTGAATGGGAATCGAACCCGTAAATGCTCTATCACAATGCACCTGCATGCGACGACCTCGTTGAGAATTGTTAAGGAAAGTATCCTCTAAGGCTTCTGTTAACCCAAAATTAAAATTACAACCTAAATCCATACGGTTATTTTTAGCATTAGCATTAATATATCTTATCATCATGATATAATATACATAATAGGTATTATTAAATCCACCGTACCTATACATATATTTCCCTTAGCTCCCATTCCAAGACCTTGTACAAAACATTGTTATTAAAATTCAATTCATCACTGTCAGGCGAAATCTCATAATTCCTTACATAATATTCTGCTAATCATTTCTTGCGCAGTTGTACACTCTACTGCGCAGTTTTGTTGGCTAAATACTTATATAGCATTCTAGTTCTTTTTATGTTTAGGTCGTCAAATTTGACTAATATAAAAATCTTGGGTAGAATTAATCTAAATACCAAGAAGTGTATCTAGTGACTAAGGACCTCCTCCTTAGTCACTAGGAGGAGTCAACTAGGAGTTGCAACAGAGGCAACTGATGGCCCAGTTTTGTGTGGTTTTGGTCAGTTCGAGTCCGTCGTAACCACCCCGCTAGTTTTGTCGGAAAAATCCGTGGTGATTTCCGAACGCAAAAGTACAAATTAGGAACTTGTATGGTTATTTTTAAAAATGACCCCCTGTTTAAAAATTTATGTGGGTAATTTGACCAGTTGGCTGCGGACTTTGCATAGGGTACATAAGGAATGTTCCCATCTTCTTACATTCCCGAATATTTCAAGCGGCGCGTAAAAATGTATTTGTCAAGGCTGTCAGGATAGGACCCATCATTTTGGGATCATCAGAATCTAGAATGGTGGTCCAAATCATCTAGACTTCACCCGTGCTTCATATCATATCCATCAATTGACGGGCTGAATATTTAAAAAGAAATCACAAAAATACTTTCTATCGTATGACGGTCCCAATAAATGACTTCATATGGTGTCAAGCAATAAGAAATTTCGAAACTTACTCTTTTTATTTCAAGTAAACTTATCTAATTTGGATTCCGCTTCCGTCTTAAATAGCTCTTCTTCGGATATAAAATAAGGCGGAACATCGAAGTCAGTAAGCCACGGCTCATGAATTGGGTCCCAAGGGAGTCGCTTGGTGTCTGGACAGAATGATTTTATTACCGATATTTGGAACAGCTTTAATATTAGACATATTATACAATCATGTAGATGCATACATTATTTATATTCACGCCAGTAAATGCCCGAAGGGATAGGTAGACGTGTATTAACACCTACATATCGCCAAATATAAATATTCGGTTATAGCCTTTCAAGGGTAATGATAGTTGTAATACAGAATATTAGATAGATAATCAATATAAATGTCTATTTTAAAATTTAAAACTGATTTAATATTTCAGGGGCAATGTTAAGATCCACAAAGAAACCTTATATAGAAACTTATAGATAACTTTGAGATTAGTCCTAATAAGATTTAGACCTAAACATTTATCGATTTATGGAATTTCTATCACATCGGTATTTAATACTTTATCATTATTTATGAGAATTTTGTTTCTACAGAAAATATATCCTTTACCGATATTTTTCTAAGTACCTATCGGAATACCCAGAAATAAAATAGACTAGGTACAGTTTGTTTTATTTCTATTAGCACTAGTTTGAACTACGAGTATAGTATAACGTGCTAGAAATATAAACGCGATTCTCCAAAAGTGACCTAAATATGCTTTTGAAAACTGCAGCTCTAATGGTGCAGTTGTGAAAGGAAGTGAGAAATGGTTTGTTTGAACACCGTGTAATTTGACAATCCACGTAATGGAACTTGTGACAAGCAAAATATTTTCGCAGAGTTTTCTATCATTTGTTTGGCTCATATTTTGCATGATAATGCGATTAGATAAAGGTAATATAATATTTAGAAGCATGAGAACCTGCTCTTCGTTGTGCGTATGGTTGCATACGGGCGCCGGTTTTGTGCAAATAATGCTGTGCTAATGTTGTCGTGCAGATTGTTTGCACAAAACCGTGCAAAAAATCAATACCATATGCATGACGTTGGGGCGCCCAAATGTGTTACACGCATGAGTCAGTGGAGGCAATAAGGTTTTACTTTGTTTCCCTTGAATATCTTCTAAACGCATTTTAATTTCCTTAAATGTTTAATGTTTATGAGCTCATATCGTTGCGCTTTCGACAAATCAGTTTTTCAAAAAACACGTTTGTTGACAGGATGTGATTTTGATTTTTATTACGCGTTTATATCTTCTATGCAGCTATCGATGGGCTAGGCCATATACAAAATATACACGCTGGTGTTCCTGAATCCCTACTGCTATTGTTAATACTGGTGTATAAGAGTTATAGTTACTTACTTAATAATGAGAATGAGAGTGGGATTAAACCCATAAAAAACTATCCTTGAGAATATAGTCTCAAGTCGGGTCCATTCTTAACAAACGCCATGAGAACTCCCGAAATAACCTACTTACAGTCGAAACGATAAGCAATATTGCATCTTTACGATTATGACATCACATAAATCAATCCGAAACATATTAAGATGTCAAAATGAAAGTATGAACTCAGTTTTCTAGCTATAAAAATGTTGTGATAAAGATTGCGAGCTCGGCAGTCACGGCCAACTCATAAAATCTTGCTTCCTTTTATTACATTCGCCTGAATGATCTATATAATGGCATGTCTAAGGCCTCCGTAAAAGTTTGATGTGTGCTTTTTGAATGCCTCGCACATTCATAGCGAGCGTGGTTGGAATGCAAGATGATGCGGAACTATGTGATGTTTATTAGCGTTGTTAGAGGCTATCTTGCAAACAAAATTAAGTAGATAGTATAATAATGGAGTATGTGACGATCTCGTTGTGTAAGGCCCGTATACTAAAACGATACTCAGTCCCAGACTATCGTAATCGTAACGTAACCGTAACAACAGAACGGAGCATTGCGATTGGCCGCCTGCCTACAGACTATCAACCTGTGTAGTGTGTATGTGTGAAGCCTGCCAATCGCAATACTCCGTGCACCGTACACGAAAAACTATCGAAAGTCGAGAGGAAAAGCTTACGTTACGATTTCGATAGTTTTTCGTGTTAGAGGTACTGAATTTTGATTTATCTCGGGACAGATTGTATAGATAGATTGACATATTCTGATTGTCTATCTATACAATCTATCCTCAGATAAATCGAAATTCAGAACTGAACCCAAGAGAATGTCTAGAAAATGGGCCTAAGTATGTGGTTAAACATACGACAATGTCCACAATACAACCCTATCCTAATTTATTTTCTTTTTTATTCTACTACTTCAGATTGCGTCTATACGAAGCTAGTGGATGTTGCAACCGGCACATGTGCCAAGTAGTTCAAGATCTGCAGCATATCAATACCAATTGTCTTGTGGAAGCGTTCACTTGTGCTGCTTGCGAGCTAGAACGGTGTTTACAGGTACCGAAAACTACACATTTATGTAGTTTGATGTAGAATAAGCTAGTATTTTGAGCTCTGAAAGTAGTTCATAAAAATTCCAAGGACTGATGGGAAGAAATTCTGACTTTAGGTCGACTTGCTTCGGTTTTGTAGAGCGTTCTCTCTATCCCACATCGAAGTGACAAGTTTGAAACCTTTAGAGAGTAGTTAAAACCATTTGTGTTGAAAAGAACATCGAAACTGTAGATATGTAGCGTGTTTTAACTACTGTCAAGCTGTAGACATGCGTTGTGCGATAGTCAGAAGAGAAAATCCTTAACAAAATAGAAGCTAGCCAAACTCCCATTTTCTTATTATCTCTCTAGCCGACTTTTGACGTGCCAAGTCAAAAGTGGCAATTTACCACTGGAACATCCTATAAAGTCTGAATATTGCAAAGACACCGAGTAGGTACTACAAGTTGTTTCAGATTCAGAACTAAGTATTTACGTACATACAAGCTGGAAATTTTATCGCAATCGGATGAATAGTACGGCAGCGTTTATAATATGAGAATTGATTTTACACATTTCGTATTAAAGCCAAAATAATCATTTAAACTCAAATTCTAAACATCTGTGTGTCGATAGCCGTAGAAGTGCACACAAATTGACATTAACTCACATCAGAGTTCGGTCATTTAATCGTTTGACATTAGCATATTATCACAAGGAACAGGCGCTCGTCGCTTCGGCCTCTACAGCGCTAATGTCAGTAATGTCAAACTATGAACAAAGTTGATTCTGCCGCTAACTTTCTACGCCGAATTTGTTAGTCAACTCGTGAATGTTAGTGACTGATTTGGCACGGTTCAAAAGCTTCAGGCTTTTGGTTTTGTTGTGTGTATACTGTACAACTAGGTTATGCTTATTTGTACCAACTAAATTTTTTTCATTATGGTCGCTACTTACCTACCGACGATAATTTTTATGTAGGTTGGTATTGTTGGTGCTTATTTTGAGGTAATTCTGACGTGCTGGCTTCAGCTCATAGGTGTGGAATTTTCTATCAGTTGATTCTAAATACTAGTACAGAGCCTGTATACTTGGCTGGTAGTAACTTGGTATCAACTTATTTACTAGTCAAATGGTTTGGTGTGTTATACAAAACTACTTAACTTTTCGTACTAACACTACTAACTGACCACTAACTTTTCGTAACTAACTCCCGAGTATATCAATAGTTAAGTAGTTGAAGAAAAAAATGAAAGAAAGAAAAAAGAAAGGAAAGAAATCCTGAGGGTTTGTGCATAAAAATAACACCATTAAAGCAAGGCTTTAATCACACGTTTTTGCAACTTCCGCTAAATGGGAAGTTGTGCTCGTCAGACCGGATTTCTGCCCCAGAGGGGTTCCTCTCGATAACATCGGAAGTCTATTGTAACTTTAATGCTATCGTATTTTCATTGTTTCATAGTCAACCTACAATGTACGAGTTCACAGGATAAAAGTATTATCTGTGCTGTATTTTATAGCTTTGTTGATTGCCTCAATAGAGGAAGTGTGGTTGAGGGATGTAAAACCCATGATGATTGTTGGTTCGAAGTTAAAGCAGAAAGTGAGAAGTGAATAGGTTCTCACCCAAAGGTTAAACTGACTTCACGTGCTGTACACCTTCTAATTTTGTAAGCGACTGAAGTATGATCCCCTCAACGCTGTTCATCAGCCGACAAATGTACCGGTTAGCAGGTTAGGATAACTCAGGCTTTGAAAATACACCTAAATTGTACAACAATCTTAACGGGAATTAACGCGATCATAGTGTCAGGGGTCAGAGGGTTAGCTTGTGACCACGGCCGGTTTAACCTGGTCGAAACGTCAGGCAAAGCAAAAGTATGTGATATACCATGATCGCGTTAATTCCCGTTTACATTATTTATTTATTTTTATTTATTTATTCTTTATGCACGAATAAGTGTACAAAGGCGGACTTAATGCCATGGGCATTTTCTACCAGTCAACCTTGGGGTGATGCAGAGATTTGTCAAGGTAGGTGCTCGAAGTATTAATCTAGTGGTGTTAATAACAGGTAAACATAGGTACTACAAACAATAAACATAATATATACCTACAATGTATTATTATACATATATATACACATACATACCTATCATATACATACACACATATTTATACTCTATGCACATATACTACATATAAATATACATATTATGGAAAAATCCGATGAATATTATTCTGCCTATGGTTCGCTGTAAATCTGTCGTACTCTGTTTCTGAACGTAAAACGGTTTGGGGACATTCTGACTTCTAATGGCAGCGCATTCCAAAGGAGAATGGATTGTACAGAAAAAGAAGAGTGGACAAGGCTTGAGGTATGAGTGGGACAGTGAAGAAGAAGATTGTGAGAAGAGCGTAGATTTTTATTGTGGTTCGAGCCGAGTAGGTGGAGATGGGATTTTAAGTAGGGTGGAGCGTTAGGAGAATTTAATAGAGTATAGACCCATGTGACAGCTCGTAGACTTCGTCGCCGTCGTATGGGTAGCCGACCCAACTCTGCACGACAAGCCGAAACGTGGTCGTACTTCCTAAGGTTGTAGACGAATCGAATGCAATTGTTGAGAAGCCGGTCAAGTTTATTGAGCAGATCTGCATTCAGGTCGAAATAGCACACATCACCATAGTCTAAGATAGGAAAGATTAAAGTCTGCATAAGCATTGTCTTGGTTTTGGGTGGCAGAAAGTTTTTAAGACGGTAGAGAGCCCTTAGTGTCCCAGTCACCCTCTGGCAGACGTTAGTGACTTGAACCCGCCAACTCAGGGTTGAGTCAAGGTGTAAGCCCAGGTTCTTAACACTGAGTGTGACTGGAATGATTGTATATCATAGAACGCAAGAGTTTAAAAGTTAGTACACCCAAATTACCATTTTACATTATTTAAAAATAGAACCGACTTGCAAAGACTTAGCCGGAACAAAAATTACGAAATGAGAACTAAACAAAACGATTCATATTATTAAAACGAATACAACAACTTCAATGAAAGAAACATAAAAATAGAACCAATCTACAAGCAGTAATAGGCTCAATTGTACGAGGTGGTTTCATTCGATTTCTTTCCCCAGCCATGCATGTTATTCGCAAGTAGGAGGGTATGGCGTTGACCCCACATGCCAATCAATAGCTTCGACCCACTACTGCGAATATACTCTGTACTGTGTCTTGATACATGCTTTTAAATATGGATAGTGGATAGAATATGATATTGTCGATAGTTCACGGCGTTCACGCGATTATAGCACTTAGAATTAGCAGGTCCTATCGCTGTTTATTTGGTACTATTTTAATATTAACACTATTTTTATCGTACGTAACATCACCACGTATACCTCCGTGCCCGTACCTATGTTGGACTTGAACCAACTGAGACGCACTCCGTCTTTGGGTCTTCGGTCACCGGAGGTGAGATAACCGGCGTCTCATCTCTTGCAACCCAGCCGACCCAGGACACCAACACTGATGATTCGGTTGCATCTCAGTAGCGAAGAGAGATAACTTACACTTTAAACTTATACTTATAACTACCTACACTAAAATCTTGAGACAACGACGACGATCTCCATTAAGAAAAGTACAAGGGCATCGTCAAAATGTTGCAAAGCTAAATTTAATGTAACAGTGAATTGCGAATCCATTGAAAAAAATGAGCAGCCGGGATTAGCTTTGTGAACAGTCCTTGACCGTAGATCGTCCTTCAAAAAAACTGCGGATAATATCCCAGCGAGGGGCGAATCAAAGCATTGAGTCAGAGGATTATGTTTAAAATACTTTCTTAAGCCACAAAACATACACTTATTATGTTACATACAAAATCGCACATTTTTTCACTAAATGAAGCAGAATACAACAGTCCCCAATTCGCGTCAGTTTTGTATATCAGACTGACAGTTTGATATCTTTAAAGAGCAGAGAAAGTCGTTTGTGTTCATAAAATATTACTTAAAACTTTTCGGTTTTAACAGCTCTTAAAAGATACAAAGAGGGAGACATGTACTGTGTTATATAGAGAACGCTCTACAAAACCCAGTCAAGCCAATGGCCCACAAAAACTAGGAGGGCTTTTGCTTTGACTAATGAAATGTAAAAATGGCACAATATAGTCTAAAAAACAGTATTAAGTAATAAGCCCAATATACACAACAACGCTTCAATTCAGCTTTGCTCATTTATATTCATTGAACACATTCAAATGAGAACAAACAAACAAAATACTCGGTCGTATGAGACCGGCGCTGCACGTTAGTCAATTGTACACATAATCCAGTTCAATAGCTGTCCTAATTTCGTCGAAACATTTGATAGACCAACACCAATCATATGATTGGCCAACAAATCGAAAATGCATGACGGTTCAAACATTCCCCATAAATATTTTATTAAAGTTGAACCTGCTGGATGTATGATTGAACAAAGAATGTATACAAGTTACACGCGATCAAATCGACACTCCAGTATTTTATCATAACTACTTTTGACCAGTTTTAGGCTGCGTTTCCACCTGAGATGTGCGTGATAAGAAGCTGGGCGGTGCGAGCATGCGTAGCTAGACTAGAACGGTGTGAGTTTCCACTGGAGATTTGCTGCTAGCGTTTTTTGGACTGCGATTTATAGGGCGAGGATCTGTAGCAAATGCTTTGTACCTGTTTTGTAACTGAATTAGCTGGATGAGGGTGTGTCATAGTCACAGTACCTATATATTTATCACCAGTTATTATTCAGGCTACATTATACAGAGCAAATATATTCCCGGATCGGATACTTTTATGACAGTCTAAGCGATTACTGAAAATTACCGAACAAAGAAAAATCTAATAATATCATTTTCGGAATTTTTGTTCTACTATGATACTTATGATTTACTTATTCACCGTTATGCCGTTCATCCGATTGCGATAAAACTTTTTATAGTTAATGGCAGTTGTAGATGAGAAACCTCAGTTGATGGGTGCCTAATTAATGAAAATAAATACATAGATATGAATAAAATAAATTATAACAATAAACCATAAAAAACAATAGTCTTGCCCCATTTATTCATTACATTATTTAATTTCTAATTTAATTTATCCTTTCTTTAACTATCCTTAGAACATGAAATCCTAATCTTACCCTTTACCCTCTTGCCTCCTCACAGAATTCCGACATAGTTCTTATGCTTGAAAGTAGCTATGTGAACACGAATATGCCGTTCGACAAGCGGTTCTACTACCAGGCGCCGATAGTGAAATGCTACGCTGACGCAATCGCCAACGAGTGTCCTAGAGCCTTCATAATCGTTTGTGCCTCGCCTATAGACTGTATGGTGCCTTTGATCGCCGAGGTAAATATAGTATACCTACCTTCTTCTTATTCTACTCACTTGATATTGCACTTTTTCCAATCTATTTTTATATCCACGTTTTTGTCGCATAAGTTCTCCAACCCTTTGGTTATGCAACCCTTAAGTATATTATGTATAAACATTTTTCTAAATAACTACGTTTTAGATGTTTATGCCAATTGTGATGAATAACAGCAAATAATATACAAGGTCAAAGAAACTGATATTATTTTCCTTGCATACTAAACTGAAAATTATGATCGACATTTTATGATTTTATTGGTCTAGCTTTACGTAATAAACTGTGTTATATTCCTTTGTTTCGTGTGGGTAGACAACATAAAGCCTGTAGTAGCGTAAGTACATAAGTCAGTTTTAGTTACTTTCACTTTCTATCATGGTCACTCACATTACTATTAGATATATCAGGATATTTACTATGTATTGTTTGCAGTTTCCGATATCGGTGCTATTGCAAGCTCTGTAATCACGGAGGAACTGGAGTTAACGGTGCGGTGGTTAATGGTGAAAAAGGTTTAGGTGTAAATATATCGATCTATCCTCTTATTCTTTTGCTACGCGTAACTCCGTCTCCGTCCTCCGTGATCATGGTGCTTGCACTAGTACCAAAATAACTGAAACTCCAAACAATACATAGTAAATATCCCGATATCTCTACTAATAGATCTCTCTTTACTTGGTCGTATTGTTGTATTCTGTTACATCTCTTTGCCTCTATACAAAGATTTATACCAGCACTGAAGCGGCAAGAGCTGATATCTACCGTCAGTGTTGGACGTTGCTCTTATAATGTTTCTGTTTTCAAAGAAGCTTACTCATCTTGTCATTAATTAATATTTTTTCCTATAATCCTATAATCACCAAGCCGCGCTCGCGCCATTTCCGCTCTAAGAGACATAACATGCAATACGATGAGGGTAACGACATGATAACAGCAGATTATATGCAGCAGGATACAAAATAAACTGATATACTAAAAAATTGCCTTCGTTTCTTATGTTTGTGAAAAACATTTCACTTCACTGCGCTTTCAAGATTTTTCTACGCCACTTGCTAGGATTATTTGAGTTTAATTATTCCGAATCAGACAAGCGATCTCTCAGTTCACTATTCATATCAATGATCGTACAGACCTATTGAATTCACGCTACCTCCTTTCGTAACGTTCAATTTTTTATCAATTCTACTGTGTTTTGGGTATATTTTTCATGTAGATTATTTCCAGCTGTGGGACACTCCTGTTATATTAAGTTCTGTGTTCAGAGTAGTGTCAGCACTAAGTCAGCGTTCCATTGTTATCATTGAAATATAATGGAACTAGCGGGAATCGTAGTAAAGATCAAATAACTTTTTGCAGACATAATGAGAAATCAATAAATTCTTCCTCTCTTGACCTTCGGGTTTACGATCCGTAAAGAAGCTATATCTACTTCGTTTCCTACTCGTAATCTGTTTTCAATGATGTCCTGTTCTTTTTAGTCATATAAAAACTACTTTGAATTTTGATCGCAATGATTATATCATCATCATATCAGATTGGTTTACTCTTTGTGAGTAAAAAATATGAGGTGGGTGAGATCTTAGGGTCTTAAGCCAGCCTCAGTCTTGGAATACTAGCTTTGGATACGACTGGGCCTAATACTGTAATGATGATGCTAATATGAGTACAAATGTCATTCATTCATTGTTGTCATATGAGTAAAAATGTGTTCATTGCCTTTCTTGCCCGTGATACTACCATTAACATAATTAAAGACTACACTTGAACAAAAAACAACATGAAAATTAACGTAATTTTTCGAGAGCGTGGCCTATTGAGATTTCACAATTTAACAATTTTAGCTGTCCGACTCCGAACTAAATTACCGAACTACTGATACACGGCCTTGCATTTGAATGTGTCTGATATTGTCGTCATTCACAATATCACGAGATCTCCTTTTATTAAACTGCTGTGCGACAAGCCACGACCCCCAACTTCCGTGGGATATACAACCTCATTACGGAAGATCGTGGGTGATGCATCCGAAATGCGGGTAACAGTGTTCGAACTTTTCTATCCAGGGCATCTAGTTTGAGTCCATCTAAGTATGCCAAAGGAGTACATTAGGACTGGCATGACCCAACCATTGCAGGCGCGCACCTTGTTACCGCCCAATAAAAAGCTTTATTATTATTATGACTCTTTATTCGCTTTAAAACTTGTAAATTACATTTTTAAATACATATATATAAAAAACATCTATTTAAAAATATAAAAAACAGTGCTCCACCGGTATCGGGTACAGGGACCAAGCTACCGGTGGTTAGGGCTCCAGAGAGAGGAACTTCCTCACGATGCGCGCCGTATCGAGAAGCACCGCCTTCTGCATCTGGCCCTTGACCCAACCGTCTAACCCGAGCCTCTTCAGGTGTTGGTCGAGGCTCTTTGCTATTAAACCGTTCACGGTCACGACTATCGGTACAATGATTGCTGAGTCAACATTCCACATGTCGACAATCTCGTGGGCCAAGTCCAAGTACTTAACCTGTTTATCTTTCTCAGCTTTCACGAGATTCTCGTCATGAGGAATGGTAACATCAACAATCAATGCTCGGCGTTCGGATCGGTCTATCACCACAATGTCAGGCTTGTTGGCTACAACAGTCCTATCAGTGATGATAGACCGATCCCAGTACAATGTGATATGACTATTTTCTAGAACTGGCTCAGGTACATACCTATAGTACGGCACTTCAAGTTCCACAAGGTTGTATCTCAGAGCAAGTCGCTGGTGGATTATCCTGGCTACTTGATTATGTCTGTGCAAGTACTCGCCGTTAGCAAGACGAGAACAGCCGGAAGTAATATGCCTGAGGGATTCACCAGGTTGGTGACACGCTCGACAGATGTCAATTGTGCCATCCCTCATGATATACTTCCGGCACAGACAAAACCTTCAGTTTCCCCAAAAAGGTCACCGAAACGTAGCCAGGACACGGATGCAAGTAGGTCTACTTCGGGCCTGTGGAGGGCCCGATAGAACCTGCCGTGTAGCTCCTTACTCTGCCATACCTCCCTCCGGTTGTCAGTGCCAACTACTATAGGTCTGCACCAGTTCTCCTTAGCCAAACCGAGCGGGGTGAGCCCGGTATCCACGCTGACTACATCACGGTGCATATCCACATTCGACTTAAGAAAATAATCTCTGAGATTGCACACCTCGCGGTTATGAAGGGTCTTTGCATTTAAAAATCCTCGACCCCCACATTTCCGCGGGATGTACAATCTCATGACTGACGACCGCGGATGATGCATTCGAAATGCAGTCAACTGAGTCCGGACTCTCCTATCGATGGTATCGAGTTCAGTCTGAGTCCACTTGAGTATGCCAAAGGAGTACATCAAGAGTGGCATGACCCAACTTTTTCAGGCGGCCAAAGAAACGCTCCTGTAACATTTGTTTCATGCCGGCCTCATTGATGCATAATGCCTGTGACATTTATTATTATGACTCTTTATTCTTTAAAAACTTGTAAATTACATTTTTAAATATATATAAAAAACATCTATTTAAAAATATATATTATTATTATTACGGTAGTAACACGGGTAATTTTTTTTTGCTGTTGTTATTACTTTCAACTGCAGTAGTACCACGGGTAAACTAATTACCGGTGTTACTACTGGTAGTATGAATGGTAGTATCACGGGCAAGAAAGGGTTCATTGTCATTCTTATTTTACTGTAAATTCGTATTAGTAGTACTTTGCGTTTTGTACGCTTGTTCATTTTCTCTCCTGAAAGAAACAACCGATACTTATAGTGATTTTCCAACGTTTCGTGATAACGAATTTTTTGTATACCTAATACAATTCTACCATGATTTGCATTTTCTTTTCACACATGCAAAACACTATTTCTTTTGTGCCATGATAAATTAAAATTTCTTTGTAAGAAAGGGTAGCCCAGTCATTTTATTAGTAATTGTGATACCTCTGAAAATTTTACGTTCTGGTGTAAGAGCGGCACTCCAATTTTTCTAATTGAATAAAAAGCACTCTGTGCTTGCCTAAATTACATACATTTTAATGCAAAAATTATAGTTGTAATTGTAACTCATTGGTTGCCTGATATTAAGAGAGTGCAAGTAGGAAGATATTTCACATTAATGTACGAGTATTGGAATGATCCAACAATTTATCCAAAATCTATTTTTTTTTAAATTAGTTATCCAATTTAAAAAGAATCTTACAAAATGCCAAAAACCCATCAATCATTCTGTAAGAATACCTAAAGTGCGATGAGAAATACAAAATTAGTGAATCCGCGTACTCGGTGAACTGTTTTCTGGTGAGTTTAAGTTCAAGCATTTATTTTGCTTTCAAAACAAATTTTTTTCGAGAAAGTGGCACTAAGTAGCTACCGTAAACCCGATAGGGCTCGAAGTAAGGCAATTTTACGGTTTACTAGACAAATAATCTGCTAACCAGTAAAACGATGTCTATTCGATAGTACTTATGTCTGAAGTAGACACAAGAGCTAATTTCAAATAGTTTCCAATTGAGTGAATTCACTGTCTAATTTCAATGCAGGACTTAACAGATCGGAGATCTAACTGAATCTAACCTTCAATTATAGTTACAGGATTCGAATTCCGAGGCTATCTCCATTAGCATTAGTGAACATTTTGGTGCTGTTTATCTTGCTAATAATGTTAGTCAGTCAATATTTATCGACTACCTCGTTATTTTCTGAGCATATATCCTGTTTCAGTTTATCTTGCACTTCGTATTATGTAACTATCAAATTGCGTTCATAGCAACAGCTCTATTCAAAATGCTAGTTTGAATATTTGCACGTAGTTCAAATATGCTGTAACTTTTCCTTGAATATTATCGAATCTATTATCAAAGTGTCATACTTGTAATAGAAAAGTCACGTTAGACATGACACTAGTAAGTAAGTAAACTAGTGTTCTCTGAAAAAAAAGTATGATGTGAAGTTATTTATTAAAAACTGCAAAAAAAATCAGGCAACTTCTGAAAAATGTGCGAAAGAGAGCATGCCAGGCCAAGGGATAATATTTTTAAGCTATTGCATAGCTTCTAGCGCGGGTCTTGAGCGTGGAGCCCGAATCCAGAAATTCCGTAACGAAAAAAATCGTCTCGATTCGTGCGAGCTCGGAGTGGGGGGTGTTAGGTTTTTTAACGTAAGTAATTATAATTGCATAAGTTGATAAAAAATGCTATGCAATAGCTTTACCGCGGCAGTCCTCGAGTGCTACACGTCTTTTTTTATATGGAACACGTCAATTTGACTTCACCTCGCCTGATGGTAAGCTGAAGGCACAGTTTCTGAGAAAACACCCCTGTTTACACCTAAAACATGATAAACATTTTAATAAGGAAATAAATAAATAAATGTTTACTACAATCCGTCTTCTTTCTTGATATCTTTGACACACTTTCATGCCCCAAACAAAATACTCGCAGACAACAATCAAAACATACAAACAAAGACGATGGCGACATAAAACAGTCGCTTAGACCTTCAATATTAGTAGATTAGTTTTTTGTTTACAGTGTTCTACATAAGAACAAAGTTGCGCCTCACGAGCTTACAGCGCTGTAAGAAATTGACGAGTTGTTATTGTTAAGGTCCGTCTTACGTAACACTCGCCACTTGCGGTGAAAAACAGTTTTCATATCTCGGCCCCGAGTCGTTTACCTACTTTGGAAGCGCGAGATGAAATGAATATTGGAACTCTTCCACAAATTCTATTTTTCACGATGTATTGTTTTGTATTTTTGTTTACCTTTGTAGGTACTGTTTGTTTACGATAGTATTAACTTTTTTGCGAAATAATGTTAGGTTTTTCTAATATTTTAGATTGTCTTTAGTTTTTTGGCTCAAGTCCCATTAATTTTATACTTGTAATGGATATTATTTTTATTTTTTTTCACTCTCATAACCATATGCAATTAACATCTTTAGGTCGTTTCGTGTAATTAACAATTCACGGCGTGCAACCGGATAACCTTAGTCTCAAAAGCATAGAATGGTAACAGCTTAGCTGCTTACCATCTGGTAATCCGTATTTTTCTAATACAAAGAAAATTTTATGTCTGACTACATTTCCCTTTTCCCGCAGACATTAAAAGAAACAGGCTGGTACAATCCACGTAAGCTCTTAGGGTCCATGGCAGTTCCCGAGATGCGCGCAAGCACGCTGGCGGCGCGGGCACTTACTCTTGAGCCGCGGTACACGCGGGTGCCTTGTGTTGGAGGCACAGAAGGCATTTCCCTTGTGCCACTGTTTTCTAAGGCTATTGAATTCTTTGATTTTGCCCAGGTATAACAATTTTCAGTATGAGAAATCAGTAATATAATCAATCATTAGGAAATATCTTAGAAAGTAGTGAGAATATTATTATTATCCAGACCCACTAAGTAGCTCAGCTGGTAGAGTAAATCCCTATAGAAAAGTAATAGCATGGTAAAAAAGTGGTAGAAAAGTAATAGCCGTGGGGTACCGGCAGAGTAGAATAGTACCCCCCTCTAGTACCAGGTGTCGTAGGAGCCGACTGAGGTACAGCGGAACCGACCAATGGCGGTATAACCATTTAAATCGGCGTAGCTAAAATGGCACAGGGCGAGGATGGGCAGCAGCATCCTCGCCGCGAAGCTACGTCCTGCGATTGCCAACACGCCTGCCCAGCGTGGCGATTATGGGCAAACTCCCCCTATGATAGGCACAAATAGGACCAGGCCCCTAGTCCCCGGCAGCTCCGCTAGCCCTGGCTCCGGTAGCGGCCAGGGTAACGGCGGAGCAGGGGGTGCTAAGAATCCCCGGCAGAGATCCGGCTACCACCCCAAACGACGACTGGCCCTGGTAACGCACAACGTACGCACGATGAGGACTGACGAGAGGATTGCTGAGCTGGAAGAAGAGTTGAGTAGGTTGCACTGGGATATTGTGGGGTTGTCTGAAGTCCGTAGAGAGGGCGAGGACACGATAACCCTAGGATCCGGCAACCTGCTCTACTACCGGGAAGGCGACCAGCAGTCGCAAGGTGGTGTCGGTTTTCTCGTTCACAGATCCCTCATTAACAACATCATTACCATCGAAAGTGTGTCGAGCAGGGTTGTATACCTAATACTCAGAATATCCAAGAGGTATTCGCTGAAGGTCATTCAGGTATACGCACCGACCTCGGCACGCCCAGATGATGAAGTGGAGACTATGTATGAGGACGTAAGTAGGGCCATACATACGTCTAAGACCCACTTCACAGTTGTTATGGGGGACTTCAACGCAAAGTTGGGTAAGAAAAGCGATGATGAGTTGAGAGTGGGGCAATTTGGACATGGACAACGGAACCCGCGGGGACAGAGGCTGGCTGACTTTCTGGAGAAAGAGGGACTCTTTATGATGAACTCTTTCTTTCAGAAGCCGCCGCACAGGAAATGGACCTGGATGAGCCCTGATGGTTCCACGAGGAATGAGATAGACTTCATGACCAACGAGAAACGAATATTCAGTGATGTCTCCGTGATCCACAGGGTGAAAACCGGTAGTGATCACAGAATCGTAAGAGGCACATTGGGTATTAATGTTAAACTCGAAAGGTCCCGCCTGATGAAGTCTACACTCCGACCTACTCGTGCCCAAATCCAAAACCCCGAGAACTTTCAACTTGAGCTTTCGAATCGCTTTGATTGCCTAGAAAACTTTGCGTCGGTGGACGAGATCAACAACAGGCTCGTAGAAACTGTCCAAACGGTGGGCTCTAAGCACTTCAGACCCCGCCGTTCAAATAGACCTCAGAAACTCTCCGATCACACCCAAAAACTCATGGCTAAACGACGCTCACTTCGACTGCAGTCTTCCGATGATGCAGAGTCATATAGGCAGCTCAACAGACAGATTTCCAAATCTCTGCGACACGACATACGTCTCTTTAATACTGAACATATTAAAGAGACAATCGAGCGGAACAAAGGCTCCAAAGTGTTCGCAAGAAATCTGTCTGTTGGGCAAAGCCAGTTGACTAAGCTGAAGAGAGAAGATGGCAGTATAGCGTCGACCAAGGCTGAGGTTTTGGAGGAGATCGAAAGGTTCTATGGACAGCTATACGCTTCGGTCGCTAATCCTGCTGGCAACATGGCGACCGACCCAAGAGCCAAGTTGACCCGACACTTCACCGAGGATATCCCAGACATCAGCCTGTACGAGATTAGAATGGCCCTGAATCAGCTTAAGAACAACAAAGCGCCGGGTGACGACGGAATCACTTCAGAGCTTCTGAAAGCGGGTGGAACACCGGTACTTAAAGTCCTTCAGAGGCTTTTTAACACCGTCGTCCTCGAGGGCATAACGCCAGAAGCGTGGAACAGAGGCGTGGTGGTGCTGTTCTTTAAGAAAGGTGACAATACCTTACTGAAGAATTACAGACCCATCTCGCTTCTGAGCCATGTTTACAAGCTGTTTTCAAGGGTCATTACGAACCGTCTCGAGCGCAGGCTTGATGACTTCCAGCCTTCCGAACAAGCCGGTTTCCGAAGAGGCTACAGTACCATAGACCACATCCATACGCTGCGGCAAGTTATACAGAAGACCGAAGAGTATAATTTGCCACTTTGCTTAGCGTTTGTGGACTATGAGAAAGCCTTTGATTCGGTCGAGACATGGGCTGTGCTTGAGTCTCTCCAGCGGTGCCGTATTGACTATCGGTACATCGAAGTGTTGAAGTGTTTGTATAATAACGCCACCATGTCGGTTCGAGTACAGGAACAGAGTTCGAGGGCGATCCCTTTGAAAAGAGGCGTAAGACAGGGAGACGTGATATCTCCGAAACTGTTTACGGCCACTTTGGAGAATGCCTTCAAGCTCCTGGAATGGAAAGGATTCGGCATCAATATTAATGGCGAATACATCACTCACCTCCGGTTTGCCGACGATATTGTAGTCATGGCAGAATCGATGGAAGATCTCAACACGATGCTCGAAGGCCTCAACCGAGTTTCTCAACAGGTGGGTCTTAAAATGAACATGGACAAGACAAAGGTGATGTGTAATGCCCATGTTGTACCTACCCCAATATCTGTTGAGAGCTCGGTTCTTGAAGTTGTTGACTCGTACGTCTACCTAGGACAAGTAGTCCAGTTAGGTAGGTCCAACTTCAAGAAAGAGGTCAATCGCCGAATCCAACTCGGCTGGGCAGCGTTCGGAAAATTGCGCAATGTCTTCTCGTCCGACATACCTCAGTGTCTCAAGTCGAAGGTTTTCGACCAGTGTGTGTTACCAGTGATGACTTATGGCACTGAAACGTGGTCCCTCACTATGGGCCTTATGAGTAAGCTCAAAGTAGCCCAACGAGCTATGGAGAGGGCTATGCTCGGAGTCTCTCTGCGAGATCGAATCAGAAACGAGGAGATCCGTAGAAGAACCAAGGTTACCGACATAGCCCAGAAGATTAGCAAGTTGAAATGGCAGTGGGCAGGGCACATAGCACGGAGGACTGATGACCGATGGGGTCGAAAAGTCCTCGAGTGGAGGCCACGTATCGGCAAGCGCAGCGTAGGACATCCACCCACAAGGTGGACAGACGACCTCATTAAGGCCGCGGGAACGCGCTGGATGCGAGCCGCTTCCAACCGGTCCTATTGGAGATCTATAGGGGAGGCCTATGTCCAGCAGTGGACTTCCTATGGCTGAAATGATGATGATGATGAGCATGGTAAAACACGGTATATATAAAAATCAATGCCACTTTTCGTTGTTAGTTTATAACTCAAGAACGGCTGAACCGATTTGGCTAATTTTAGTCTTGAAATATTTGTGGATGTCCAGGGAAGGTTTAAACGGTGAGAAAATAGGTGCAGCGGGAACGGGATCAAAAAATATGGCGGTACCAAGTTCGCCGGGACAGCTAGTACCATATTTATAAAATACATGTTCACTTTTCGTATCAAAATCGCCCGCAGTTTGATATTTATCCTTTAACTCCGTAATTAAGCACTTAAAATAGTAACCAAACTTTTTGCTATTGCTTAGTCTAGTCTAGTACGTTTGGCCACTCCAGTCTATCTCATTTGCTACAGCTAAGTGATCACATCAAACTTGAATTAATTCCTACGTTTTTCGACAAGTAGAGTAGATTAAAATCCACTCGATCGAAATTTTCGTAGGAAACCTTATAAATGCTTAAGTAGGTACACTTTAACCCAACGAAACCAAATCTGACTAACATCGGATTGACCTCGTCGATACGTAATTCTAAACTATTAACACTTCCTAGTGTTAAAAATAACAGGATAACTTTACACACGAAAGAATAGTTATCATCAAAAAAACTTTACATAGGATGATAACTTTTTCAATGTAAAATTATTACAAATGCCAGTAAAAGAGATTTGCCATCATCGTCGCACACTCTATAGCATGCTGTAATAGTGGATGAGTTTCATCCATTTTTGCATCCCAGCGGTTGTCCCTTGCATTAAATGCCAAATCAAAAGCCGGATACTGAGCCTCTGTACCAGTAATGGTTCGCTTCGACTCTCAGACGCAATTCCACTACCTAATAGAATGTCACTTTGACTATAGGTTGTATTCGAGTAATTTCACTCAATAACTCTTTATCTAACATAAGTTTGAACAATTTTAACGTACTATTCAACAGAACAATGCAAGGTTGATGACGGATGCAGTGCGCACCGCTCCTGTAGCAGTGAAGCGAGTTGACAACGACAGCTGTATCAGAGCAGGAGACTTGAGCGAGGCTCACGCCCTCGCCGGCTTGGTCACGAATGTGGCTCACGCTCTACTATGCCATGACGTACCGAAAGTGACAGGTTTTGTTGAAACGGACCCTGCTCAAGTTATATCTCCTGCAAGGTTATTGTCTTTATTTATTACCGAAATATAGATTTTCTGTTTTGGCAAAGTAATGGTGAGATAGATACATAAAACTGTTGTCTGTCGGTGAAATCCTATAAATAATCTCTAAATTGTAATATTAGTTGATTCATTCAGTCGAATCGATGGTGCTTCTACTCTCAAATTCTATCTTCCCAGTATGCTGCTACCTGAATCGCATTCTCGGAGGCACTCATTAGGTCCTCCGGAGTACAGGTAGATGGACATGCAGCACACGTCAGCAGGTGGGCCATGGTCTGTGGAGCTACTCCACACTCACACCCCAGGTCCACGTCGTCTGAGTAACCCCACCTAGACCGATTCTCCCTGCTTCGGCCGACTTGTGTTCGAAGTCTATTTAGGGACTTCCACCTGATCCAGGGGAGGTCATGTCCGGGGGGAAGACTCTCCGACAGCGGGACGAAAGGGGTTGGTGGCGGGCTCCGCGATTTCCAAATTCTTACTCTGGCCCTGGATGGTTGATGGAGCGACTATATTATTGTTTGTAGCACGATGCAGGGTCTATTATTCCAACATAGTTCAAATTGACTTCATTAGATGGTTTCATATGCATGTCATTTGGAGCCAACAGCCAATTTTTGTTTAACTATAAATGAAATAGCGCAAACAGGTCTTATATTTTAAACTACAATTTAAATATATATTATATTATACAATTTTACATACCCTTTTAAAATCATATTTGGTAACAGCGATGTTGTGCTGTAGTAATAAACGAGTGATTCGTCATACTCAGAAGAAACTGATGTGAGTGAGCGATAGGTTACTAACATCTTGCTGTGCATTTTATCTTCTTCTTCCTCTTGGCGTTAATTCCCAGTCGCATCCAAAGCTTTTAGCTCGGAGTCTGGGGTCCACTTTACCAGTCTTAACTACGGATTTGGCTAGACCTCGATATTTTCCGTGAAGCGATTGTCATCTGACCTCCACAACCAAATAAGGCGATATCGAAGCTTTGCCGTTGTTTTTTGGATTTTTTAGGGTTCCAACTACCCGTAACGACTGCCATATATGTTCTTATGGCAACCGGGACCGGCGGCTTAACGTGCTCTCCGAGGCACGACCAGACCAATGCAAATACTCATATTTCATTCACACAAATATTTGCACTGAGCGGGGATCGAACCCACGCCTCTTGCGTAGCGGCTGCGTTCACTACCGCTACGCCACGGAGGTGTGTTGCTGTGCATTTTATGTTTATCGGTATATTCAGTTCAACAACTTCTAAATACAATACATACTTTACTTGACTAACAAGTCTACATCTATTCTGACCATCGGACCACGCCATATAGTTTTTTTTACAACAGTATTATACAAAATCCAGTGCTTCGCAACTTACGACAGTGCAATATAGAAGCATACAACAAGATATTCTGTCTTCAGATTCATGGCGAACCGTGTGGAGCTCAGTGGTACCGGCGTCATCACCAACTTGGGACTGCCGAAGATGACTGACCCAGAGACTACATGCCTCGACTTGGCTGTGAACGAGTTGGCAATTAAGCTGAAGCTTGTGCAAGACTGGTACTTTAAATATTGCAGTTCTAGTGGCAGACTTGACGCTGCGCAGTGCCAGTTCTTTACGCCAAGAAGTTACAACAGATTCGACGATTGCGCTTATGCAACTTTGTGATTTGAGTGTGACCAAAATTTCTGGCGGTTGTGACCAAAATTTACTTGCGGGTGTGAAATATATTTGTGAGTGTGACCAAAATTGATTAGTGGGTTTAAATGAGTTGTGATAATGCCTGGACAAATTGTTATGTGAAGTTATAAAATGATTTGTTTTCATTGTCTTTTGTAATAAAGTTTACTAAATATTGTGTTGTTTTTTTTTTAGATATACTTACATATCAGTTATTTTACCTATCTTGACGAGCTACTTGATTTTGCAAAGTTAGTTTAGTTCGTCGAGTTTTCTATTCGATTCGTAACTGATAGATGTGTCCACAAAATAAATTTTTCTTTTTCAAATTCTAAATATTAGGAAAAAATGGTTGGTTAAGTACCAAATTGTTCATTTGGAGTTTCCAATAAAAGTCACTACTAGAGAGGTTTCAATTGGGCTTTTCCATTTTGTGATTCTATAAGTAATTTAACTTTCACAGCGAATTTACCGCACTAAAAGTGCTTCTGACTCCAAAGGGATGGACAAAACAGTTCGATTTACCTTCAGACCTGAGCGCTCTTGAACTCGAGTACTTAGAAAAGGGATTGGAGGGAATGAGAGCAAACATCAGAATGGCACAAAACTGGCATGCCGCATTCCTCAACAATATGGCGATGACAGGCCAACGCATTGCACGGAAAGATTTCTTGATACCGAGACACTATGATCACTTGGATACTTGCATAACTGCGCATAGTGCTTAGAAAATAATAATAGCGTTTTATAGTCGAGCAACACCGTCAATTTAATGACCTACTGAATTCGACGCTGTTAACTCCAGAATGCATCCTCTTTTGTACATGTCTTTAAATAGAAGTAAAACAAAATCAAAGCAGATTGTCTTGTTGCTATACGGAAATAAGTAAAAATGAAAAAAAAAACGTAAAATAAAAAAGGTCAATTTTAAAACTTTGTTTTATTTATCTACAAAAGTTTGATCACCGAAGCATCCCACTATCTAATGAGAAATATATTGTGTTTGAAATAAATAACAATAATTGCTACAAACAATGTTTTTAAAGCTCTTGATCAAGCTATTTCCACTTAATTCTATACTATGTGTTATTAGGAAGCCATTTGTGGGTATCTGTCTTTATCCTCAGAGTATATTTAAGGTCCATTTCTGCCAAACGGAGATTTTTTGTTGGTGAGGAAGTACATTTTACCAGCCATCCTGTAAACAAACGGTAACATTTGTACAGGTACGATTAAAATCAGTTAACGATTCGGCCAACCTCGGTAATTGTCGTGTATTCCTAGTCTCTCACATAGAGTTATCAATTTACAGATATGACCTTTAATTATATTACCCGTTGTCTTAATGAATACAATACAGTAGTGGACTGTAATAGGCTAATTTGATAGATTGATATTCTTCTTCCCCCTAGCGTTAATTCCCAGTCGCATCCGAAGCTTTCAGCTCGGAGTCTGGGGTCCGCTTTACGAGTCTTAAACCGTGAAGCGATTACCATCTGACCTCCACAACCCAATGTTAATATTAGGCGATATCGAAGCTTTGTAGCTAGACCATTGTTTTTGGACTTTTTAGGACTCCAACTACCCGTAACGACTGCCATAGATGTTCTTATGGCAACCGGGACCGACGGCTTAACGTGCTCTCCGAGGCACGACCAGACCAATGTAAATACTCATATTTCATGTTAAATATTTGCACCGAGCGGGGATCGAACCCGCGCCTCCTGCGTAACGGCCGCGTTCACTACCGCTTCGCCACGGAGGCTGTCAGACCAACCGCTGATGTTGATATGCATATGCATACCATACCGGTATTGATATGATTGATATTCTAAACCCGTCGAAAGTAACTACACTTACGGTGGTGTAGCTGCAATCCCCATGTACCCATCCCATGCAAAACTGCACTGTCTTGTTGCCGAGGTCCAATCCCTGCACGACGTGGCAGGGAACCCTAGACGGTTTGTCAGAGACTCTGCATAGAGTCGCCACGCACGGACATGGCTACAGCCATCTGAAAACAAACGTACAGCATTATTTGAAGCACTCTTGTACCTTACTTATTGATATGTTCACGTCTAAATAAAGTTAAAAATAAAACAATCCTGTTAACTTATGTATTTCAACCTAATGGTTCTTGAGGTCACCGGTGTTATGTGAAGTAAGTTATTATTTTTACAACAAGAAAAAAGATACCTGCCATGAGTCAGTCAATCGACTAATCGCAGTCCACTGCTAGATAGAGACCTCTCCTAATGTAAGGAGGCTTTGGCCTACTGCTTCAATACGTACCATAAGTAATATTATATTACTATCTAATACCTTACACCGCCGTGTTTCTTTGTCCTCACTTCAAACAGCAGTAACAAAATATATTCCTATACTTCACACAACGTTACCTAACCCTGCCTACCAGCTCCTTTTATTGTTATTCAGGTACCTAAATATACATTGGGGTATTAACCTACATAATTTGCCCCAGTAGCATTTAATTTCATTGTATATTTTGTGAAGGGAGGTCGTGTGGTAGCCTATAGGCTATAAGTAATCTGCTATTGACATTTTGCCTTAACGATCAATCTTTGGCTGCGAGCCAAGTGGTAGCGCCCTCCCACAGGGAGTAGATAAAGCTTAAAGTTATCGAAATTTATACGATAGAACGAACAAAATTGATAAACGAATCGATACTGACTGGGAAATGTTGAGATGGAAGCTTTGTTTGCCAATTTGTTGAAAGAGTAAAGTGAAGGAAAATATATGTGGATAACACAAAAGAAACACAGATACAGAATACGTAACATTTTCTGTTCAATCGATGGTTACTGTTGATGTTACGGATAACTGGCTACTGCTAACGGGCCGTAGTTTCGGTTCCCGCGGGGAAAAATTACAACATATTGATGTGATAAGTGCGCGTAAATTTATTTTTATAATGCGCCCATGAGACAGAGCTAATTCTAGTGTAGGTTATATTTTTACGCTTAAAATGGAAAGCATTGATATTATTACTTGATGTAGTGTTTGCGTTTTCTGTATTATGCATAAATAAATATCATTAGGCCCTGCGCAGACGGCACACTTTTTGTGCGATCGAGTCTGCGGCGCACAAAAAGTCTGCATGGCGCGCAAAAAGTCGGTCGCGGATTTTTCACAGACTCAACGCACACGACGCACATCTTCGATCATTTTGTCGGCAGAGCTGTAGGGACGTAGACGCTATGGAAATCGTGCAGAGATCGTGAAGTATTATTTTGGTTACGTATTATAATAACTACAGTTATTTTAACTATTTTCAAGACAACTACGGTCAAAAAAACTACTGTTTAAAGTCCGACCAATAAAATAAAAAACCCGTACTGGGGGCGCCAAAAACATCTATGATATGCCAACACCAAGTATAGTGATACACATGTAAAATGCCAATATTTTTTCAACACACTTGCTTATGAACAGGCTTTTATTTCCCCGCAATTAAGCACGGAATGACACCTAATATAAAACTGTGACTTTTTCATTGCTTCTTCTTCCTCCTAGCGTTATTCCCAGTCGCATCCGAAGCTTTCAGCTTGGAGTCTGGGGTCCGCTTTTACCAGTCATAGCTACAGATTTGGCTAGACCTCGATATTTTCCGTGAAGCGATTGCCACCTGACCTCCACGACCCAATGTTAACATTAGGCGATATCGAAGCTTTGCAGCTAGACCGTTGTTTTTGGACTTTTTAGGGCACCAACTACCCGTAACGACTGCCATAGATGTTCTTATGGCAACCGGGACCGACGGCTTAACGTGCTGTCCGAGGCACGACCAGACCAATGCAAATACCCATATTTAATGCACACAAATATTTGCACTGAGCGGGGATCGAACCCGCGCCTCCTGCGTAGCGGCCGCGTTCACTACCGCTACGCCACGGAGGCTGTCATGTTTTTCATTGCTATTATTCACAAAAGTGAGTTATAGACTTCTTTTTTTTAATTTCATTGATTAAGTTGCTTTGTTCTTATATAAGGTTTTATATAAGGTTTTATTTTTATTTTTTATATACCTACTTGACGCGAGACAAATGTACATACGTTCATATTTAGTCTTAAGAAACCCTTTTATTTTTTGTAAACTGACGTCCTTAAAATGCCGCAGTGGAGTTTGTTGCGCCGTTTCTTCTCCATTAGCGCTTAGGAAGCGGTGGTAAACTTAGTTTTAAGGAGTTTTTGACGTCAAAAAGCTGTAACAGTGTTGCACTATTTTGAGAAATAAAGACTTTGACTTTGACTTAAAAAAGTTTCGATACAAAAAAGATCGTGTCCAATATTACAAACGAATTAATATACCTATTGCTTGCTCATTTCATGCAGCTTCGTATTTTAAAAGATAATTTCAACTTGTAGTACGTGTTTAATATACAAAACTTTCACTAAAATGTATTTTTTTTTTTCTCTGTTAAAAAGTTAAGTTTATCTCTGTTAAGTTTTCTGGTTAAAATAGAAAAATAGACGCGGCGTGTTATACTGGTTACAAGGACTGGGCACAAATCAAAACACAGTAGTACCTATCCGTATAATAGTTTACTGCTTGGAATGGTAAATACAAGTTAGACATACAGTTACATTACACTATGTATAGAACAGGGACCACGCGATATTGGTTTTCGGACTGCATAAAATTCTTGTATTTTATGCCTAACAGCACAGAGATCAAAATAATCGAGCATGATTTTCTTTTTTGCGTTAGGCTTATTTTTCTTAGGCGTAGAAAATACATTTGACGTTTGACCTTCTCTTCGTATTTTTATTACAGAAGATCGGGATATACCTAAAAATGTGAATAATAATTAGTCACAGTAAAATCGGTAGTTTAGGCCAATTTCATTGCACGTACTCTATGATGTACCTACCCGTCATATTGACAACAAGGTCTGTGATGTTATTTAGAGGAACAGAGTCCAATCCTTCCTACTTTTTATCCGACAAATACTTTGTTATACTCGTATTATAAATTACTTTTCTTAACTGGCTTTTAATAGTTTTCGGCATATTACTATAGTTTTGTAGTTTTGTAGCGCTCTCAAACTCAACAACACGCACAATTGACACCACACTGACAGATGACCATAATGACATTGTATAGATTGTTACCATATGAAGAAATTAGTTCCAATAGTTTACCGCAATATGGCGAGGTATTTTATTTTCCTGGTCGGGCTTTAAAACACCTAAAGATCTTTTCACATATTTTTGTAATAACTACTGGTCGAAACAAATAATGGACGATTCACCTACGGTTTTTTCAACTACAATTAATTGTGCTAAGGTTGACTGAACTATGTATGAAATACCTAATAGTCGATTCACCTACGGTTTATTGATACTACTACTTTGTGACAGAAATTTACGTTGTTGCAAAACCGACTTCACGTAGTCTTGTCTGCCCTACCCCTAGAGTGTAATTTAAGCCCGCGAAGGCGCGGAGGGGTGAGGCGGCCCGCGAGCTGAGGAGCAGGTGGTTCTAACGAGCACTGCCGCGGCTGAGGCTGGCCGGCGCAGCCGGCCAGCAAGCCGAAGCTGCGGTAGTGACCGTCAGATCCATCTGCGACGATAAGGTCGCATGGAACCGCCGGAGCCCCGCAGCGCCGGAGCCGTTACAGAAGCCATGCATGCAGTATGCAGCATGCATGCAAGCAAGCATGCAAGCAGGCATGCAGCATGCAAGCAATCATGCAAGCAGGCAAGCAGCATGCAAGCAATCATGCAGCAAGCATGGCTTCTGTAACGGCTCCGGCGCTGCGGGGCTCCGGCGGTCCCACGCGACCTTTTCGTCGCCGGCCAGCCTCAGCCGCGGCAGTGCTCGTTGGAACCACCTGCTCCTCAGCTCGCGGGCCGCCTCGCCCCTCCGCGCCTTCGCGGGCTTAAATTACACTCTAGGGGTAGGGCAGACCAGACTACGTGAAGTCGGTTTTGCAACAACGTAAATTTCTGTCACAAAGTAGTAGTATCAATAAACCGTAGGCGAATCGACCATTAGGTATTTCAAACATAGTCAACATGTCCAATATCTTAAATGAACATTATATTAATCGTCCGTTAGTTCAAATAATTTTAGTTTATTCGAAATTATGTGTATGAACCAGTAGTTGAGTCGACCAATATGCGTTATGACCATATGTGAATCAACCGTAGTTATCTTGAGCATAGTTGAAATAACTTTAGATATTATGATACGTAACCATTATTTTGTACAGTCAGCATCAGAGAAAACAGACCCCCTCATGCTTTCATATCATTAACAAGGGGGGTCCCTTTTCTCTGAAGCTTACTGTACATGAAGTACAGAAAAAGAAGAAGAAATAGAGAATTTTGGGTACATCCTATATACTTTCGGAAAGATTACTGAAGGGACAGTTCCACCCCTAGCAAATGCAGATTGCCGACTAAAGTGTGCGCCGTCTGCGTTAGCGCGCGTTGAAGCAAACGTTCAATTTTTTTCACACACTTTTTGTGCGGAGCGGCGCGCCGCGGCGCGGTGCGGTCTGCCCGAATTACACGGATTTTTTGTGCGCCGGACTTTTTGCGCGTCGTGTGCGTTACTGCTTATAATTGCATAGGTTCTATTTTCACAGACTAAAAAGTGCGTCACGGATAGTCTGTCGTCTGCGCAGGGCCTTAGATACATGAAACAAACTCTCATTCACTCATCCATGCCTCCACACAAACTTTAAAATTATAATATTATTTGAGAGCAGTGAGAAGTGAAGCGTGTAGGGAGTGTGTAGAGGCGGTGGTGTCGTATTTTTCTTTGTGGTCTAAAGGTCGCGAACTGTACACAGACAATACTCTTCGGTCAAAAGTTTCGGAAGACGGTCTCTCCAAACTTAAAAGAATTCAACGACTTTCAACTTGTAACCCACAAAACAATCCCACTAAAATTATAAATGTGAAAGTAAATAAGATCTGAAATGAAAGATCTGGCTGAAATTTGGTACAGGAATAAATTATAGTCTGGAATAACACATAGGTTTATCCACCTTTATCTTGAGAATTGGTTCCCATGGGCAGTGGATTCTACGCGAGCTTATAAGCGGGCATCAGCTTGTATAATATAAACGCAACAAAATTATTCATTGTTATGCCAAATTCAGCTTTCCGACTGGCCCAAATAAGTTCCCGTTATCACTCTTAATTAGTGTACGTTTATGAAACAACATAAAGGCTAAATTCCTTTGTATAGTAGGCACCTTTATGAAGCATTCCATTGTACGGTCTCATTTCGATTTTTTATAACGTACTGTTCTTGTTACGGGCTGTAAACGTGACTTGATGTTCTATGTGATGTAATTGCGAATCGTATAAAAGCCCTTTGAGGAACAAAATTAAAAACGCGAGTTCGTTTTCTGTTGTTAGGTGATGAATGATGTTTTGTTGTAAAAATATGTATACGTAATATCTAATGGCGAGTGGTTACCACGGCCTAAAGCTCGCAAAACTGATGTTTTGGTTGAGAAGGAAGATGTTGAAGGAAGGAATAGGGTACGCAGCATATTGCTATTTAAAGTCGGTCGGTCGGTCTTAAGCTTAAGTCGTTCATTGCTATTTATAGTAAGTAAAAATTGAAATCGGCAAAAGTCAACAACTAGGCTATCTGGATCTGTCCTAGAGAGCTCTAGACGTGTGTGGATGAGATTATACACGGTTTCCAAGAACTATAAGATGATATTATATTTCACCTGTGTATTTTTTATAGCCGCGCATTCCATTCTACAAACAATTTTTATGCTAAATGACAATAATAATAAATAGCTACACCATCAACATATAATACTAAACATTAAAAATAAAACTCGAACAAGTACCATTAAAATAGTCACTCTTACATTTTCGTGCAACTTCTCGTAGCACTTGCTACGATATTTTACCGTAGCGAGTTGCTCTCAAGTATGTAAGTAACTCTTTACCGCTAGTGTAGAACTGAAGCTTTACGAAGCTATTTGAAATAGTAAACTTTGAAGCATGTTAACCTCTTTTTCGTATTTGAGGTAAACAAGCATACCACCCACCTGATGGAAAGCGGTTACCGTAGACTAGAGGTATGATGCACGTTAGTGAGTCTATTAATATTTTCTTTTATCTAGACTTGTCACAGAAATCCAAAAGCGACGCTCCAAGACATATTTATAGGAGAATTTTGACTTTCCAGAAAGATACGTCCTGGAAAATCTAAATACCAATCAAATCATTCCGAAGTCAATGTTCCTCAGTTGGTCCGAGTATTCTCCTGACCTATAACATTAATCCGGGATTGTCGAAAGAATTCCAAGTCTTTATGATATAACAAAGAAAAGTAACCGTAGGAAGTGGGATGACTATACCTATAGTCATGATTTCAGATTATTGTTTCTTTGTTACAAAGTTCTGCGGATTTTGAGACTTAATATACGTCTGTTTACCCCATCCGAGATACCTACATTATCAAAAATAATACAACATCAAACAGTAAAAGCAATATTCTCCACACACAAAAAATCTCTGCATTGAAAGTGTTACATAATAATACTGTAACAGGATTCCTGTACTACGCAGCAGACAGACCGAAATTACATCACTTAACGTTACTTGACAAGCGGATAAAACCCGCAAAAAATACCCCGTGTTTTAATTATAGCCGTTACCAGACGTCGCTCAGTAAACACGAGCGCTAATAATAGCTTTTTGAACAGCAAATAATCAGGGGGCTACTATGAAACATCCGAAATTTTGGCCGACACGTAAGTGAACGGAAGATGTAGTATTTAGATATGTGCAGCCAACTAGCTTAATCAGCCGTTTAATTAACTGCCTAGGCTGTTATCTAAATGGCGCCGTTCAATTAACGGCCTGAATGATATTTACGTTGAGGTTTCTTTGGATTACTTTGGACAGAATTTAGGCAAAACAAAGTGTCTCGTGCTCGATTGCGGAATACCTACTTGCGTTATCATGCAATGACTTAATACTACTATACTACGGAACATAAGTGGGTATCGATTTAAAAAACCACCGCTTGAGCAGCAACAATACACCATTTTTTAAAGTTGTAAATGACTTTATAAAAAGGCACGTTACGCCTATAAACTATGAAAAAGCGTCAAAACGCGATGACCATTTTGAATTTGAATAATTAAAAATCTGCTTAAAAATTACCAAGATATCATATTTTAATCAAAATTTGGAAATATTGTCATAGAGCCCACTAAGTTGTTAAATATCACTTTTGTTAAAAATATAAACTTTGCTCAAATCAAATTTTCAAAGACTGAAATGATTATTCACTTTTGATACGTTTCATGGTATCCCCCAAGGCTCGTGTAGTAGTAACGTTGATCCTCCCCCCGCGCCTCACCGGTCCTCGCCCCGCCCCGCAGCATCCGCGTGACGTCAGAGCATCGATCGTACCCTCCAGCCAAAATGTGCGGTTGTTAGGGTCGAACCACACAAGCTTACGAAGCAAATTTGACGAGAAATTGGTTTAGTGCAGAGTAAATTGTTTAATAAGGTAGTTAGCTTCGTGTTGACTTAGTACTTGAACATGGGCGATATTTGTACCTTTATAGGTAGAGCGTTTGACTGTTACGAGAGGTTACGTGTTTGATTCTCGCTTAATACCAATATTTGTATGCTGACTATTGACTGTTTTATTGTTCTCATTTTCATTATATTTTCTTTTTAAATATTCACGCAAGCAGACATCGCTATTCGTTACTATGATTTTCTGGCCGACGTAATAGGGTGCTAGTATATTACCTTCATTCGGGCACTCTTTTTATCTACTGTCAGATAGCTACTTTCGCTTTGTCCCTAACGGCCGTTCCCAATAACATATCTACAGATAAAGGTAAAGGTAGAGATAGTTCATTTGTCAAATCCTATTGTTATTTTGCTACTATGAATTGCATTACTATAGAGATTGATGACGTTTTTATCCTTTCTAATGTCAAAACTGGCGATAGATAGGTTATTGGGAACTGTACCTAGGTTTTTTTTTAATAGTGCGTAAAATCTCCCAGCTGGGGAGGATATGTCGGAATTGAACCGACTAAAACGCACGCCGTCTGTGGGTCGTAGGTTCCCGGAGGAAAGATTGCCCGAGACATCTCTCTCGCATCCCGACCGACCCAGGACCATCTCTTTCGAGCTGGCCCTCTTCGGGTATTGGGACCACGGAGTCCTCATCTAGACCGACTAGATAAGCGTGTACTTTAGAGCCTGGAGACCGTTCTCCTACTCATTCTTTAGATTTGGCTTATCTTGACTTCAACCTGCAACCTAACCTCTCAACCCCGAGAAGAAAGCCTGTACCAGAATCTCGTCCGTTAATCAGCGTACCCGCTAACAGATGTGTTTGGCTTGGCTTCTGAAGGTCTTGGTAAAGCCCACAAACATCCCGAATGAATAATTACGTAGATATTTGGAAAAAAAAATGTATATCAGTATATTTACCCATTTTACACTCTACATATATAACAAGTTATGCTTAGCTTAGAACTAGGTAGATAATCATGGTGATTTGAAAAATCTAACATCACAGGTCGTCGTATTACTTTAAATATCGAACGATTCACAAAACGTCATTGGCAATAGTAAGGCTGTCGAAACCGTCAGGTTACTCCAAGGTCACGTCTTAACTAGCACGCGAAATGTATATTACGCGAATAATAGGACATATTCTGTTATTGATCGTGCACATTAGTTACATTTCTGTAAAGGAACGTTTATCAATGAGGCAGAGGTCAATGTCGAAATTTATTCATTTGGTAGCTGGCCGTTTAGTATTGTTATTTAAAAAAAGAATACTTCTGATTTATTCTCTAACACGTTCTTAATTTAACACTAATTATCCTACCTTCTGGAATAAGTACATTTATTAAGTACTAACTGTTGAACGCAGCTCCGCCCGCGTGGATGTCGGTTATCGCAACCAAACATAGCCTATGTCCTTTCTCAAGGTCTCACCTTCCCCTGTACCAAATTTTATCAAAATGGGTTCAATTGCTTACGCGTGAAAGCTAACAGACAGACAGACAGACAGATTATTTTCGCATTTATGATATTAAAGTATGGATAGTACGAGTACAGTCTTTCATTTGAAGTTGTACGTAAAGAAGCAACCGCATCTTGTCGACTGTACTCATAGTTTATTTATAATCTCCTTCTTTTTAGGGTACCGTACCAAAAGAGTAAAAACGAAACCCTATTAGACTTCACTGTCTGTCATCAGGCTGTGTCTCAAATAGAAACACATCGTGATGTTGCGCTTATAATAATAAATATCTACTAAAAAATGGTACGGAACCTTCGGTGCGCAAATCCGATTCGCAATTGACCGGTTTTTTATCTGATTTTATTTGTATGTTATTTCAAAAGTGAAAATGGGAAGAAGTTATTTCACAGATAATTTATTCAACTGCCATTTCGCATTGAGTGTCAAGTAGTGTATCGAACATCGTCGCTCGTTTCATCGAATATTGATACAGTCATCCATTCTGCAATGTTTGCAAATTGAACTTGATTGGTAGATTGTTTGAAATTGAAAAGAGGGAATTGCTTTATAATTAGTGAGCGTTTGGACCGCGGGTGTACCGATCAGAATTCTGCTGATTTCTTACAGGATGATAGTACCTATAGTGTACCTCAGTGTACCTTTAATAGAATTCAGTGTACCTCTTTTAATAAAAAGTTGTTTAACAAAATAAATACACCCGCGGTCCAAACGTTTAGACCGCGGGTGTACTTTTATTTCTGTTAGGAGACATTAATTTCGCTATTTCTTTTTTGATATTGTATACACTCGCTGTGTACCTCAGTGTACCTTTAATAGAATTCAGTTTACCTCCTTTAATAAAAAGTTCTATATCAAAATAACTACACCCGCGGTCCAAACGTTTAGACCGCGGGTGTACTTTTATTTCTGTTAGGAGACGCTAATTTCACCATTTCTTTTTTGATATTATATACACTCGCTGTGTACCTCAGTGTACCTTTAATAGAATTCAGTGTACTTCTTTTGATGAAAAGTTATATATCAAAATAACTACACCCGCGGTCTAAACGTTTAGACCGCGGGTGTACTTTTATTTCTGTTAGGAGACGCTAATTTCGCCATTTCTTTTTTGATATTATATACACTCGCTGTGTACCTCAGTGTACCTTCAATAGAATTCAGTGTACTTCTTTTAATGAAAAGTTGTATAACAAAATAAATACACCCGCGCGGCTGCCCAAATTCAAAACCTAGTAAGGGACATTCTTCACAGGTCGATGCGGTTCCCTATGAAAGTTCGAAATATGGAAAAAAAGTGTTTTCGGAAAAAATGTCCCTTACTGGGTTTTGAATTTGGGCAGCCGCGCGGGTTTATTTATTTTGTTATACAACTTTTTATTAAAAGAGGTACACTGAATTCTATTAAAGGTACACTGAGGTACACAGCGAGTGTATATAATATCAAAAAAGAAATGGCGAAATTAGCGTCTCCTAACAGAAATAAAAGTACACCCGCGGTCTAAACGTTTAGACCGCGGGTGTAGTTATTTTGATATATAACTTTTCATCAAAAGAGGTACACTGAATTCTATTAAAGGTACACTGAGGTACACAGCGAGTGTATATAATATCAAAAAAGAAATGGTGAAATTAGCGTCTCCTAACAGAAATAAAAGTACACCCGCGGACTAAACGTTTGGACCGCGGGTGTATTTATTTTGTTAAACAACTTTTTATTAAAAGAGGTACACTGAATTCTATTAAAGGTACACTGAGGTACACTATTAGGTACTATCATCCTGTAAGAAATCAGCAGAATTCTGATCGGTACACCCGCGGTCCAAACGCTCACTTATAATTAGTATATTGGCATAGCTACTAAGCTACCCCAATGTTTATAGTCCGGAGTTAGATACAGGATTTTTTTTATACTACTTAGGTCGCAGACAAGCACATGGCGAGTGTAACACCAGGGGAGTCACACTCGTGCTGTCAACTCTGTAAGAACAGAGAGATTCTGTGCCGTCAGCGCAAAGATAAGTAGGACAGAGAACAGACTTCTATTTGTTCAATCCCACGCACAGTTCCACTACTTTTTTTATATACCCCTTAGGTGGCAAGCAAGCCCACCTGATGGAAAGTGGTTACCGTAGCATATGGACGTGTGCAACACCAGGGGAGCCACACTTGTGCTGCTGATCCTGTAAGAACAGAGACTTTCTGTACCGTCAGTGCAAACCAGGACAAGCCTTTGGTTTTCCCACTGACAGCACAAAATCTCTCCAGTGAGCTCTAGCTACCCTACTCACCGTCGGAAACACAACACGAGGTTATTAAGCCGCGGTCTTCTGTAGGGCGGAGGTACTTCCCCAGTCGGACTGCTCGATTGGGACGGATATACCGTCGTGTCCTACCTCCCTAACTTAAGGATAAATTGATGAGCTAACAAAATGACTTACTTACATAAAAAAGCTAACTCCTTGTTAGTAAACAACTCATCTATCCAACACCCCGGTTGGATATAGGACCCCGGGTTAGCGTAGAAGTCCACATCGCCGATCGCAGTCGGAAACCCCAACACAGGACTCGTATGCAGCACGTCGACGAACTTAGCATCGCCTTTGGCAAGATGGCCGTCGTTGTTAGTCAAACTGTACCCGGGATATGCTGGATCTAACCCTGGAATGACCAATTTTACTGTATGACTTTTATACTTATGATATTATCGTTATAAATGCATAAGTTTGGATGAATGGATATTTTGTATTCAATCAAGTCAAAGGCTTAAAGGATGCAGATGAAATTAGGCACTTCTCCGATTGGTAGGAGGAGCGGGAATTTTTTCATGTAAACTCGCTTTCTTGTATCTTGTCTTGTCATCTGTTCGGATGGAACTTATTATTAATTTGAAGGAACTTCCTCATGATCTACTACTAGAGTTTTGTTTCTTACCGCTTATCCTGCCAATTAGCAAGCCTCGTGACCGCAAGTGTTTGCCTGCGAAGCCAGCTGCCTCAGCACCGAGGGAAAACCCAACGACGTGAATACTGGACGCTGGAAACCCTGATTGGTCAAGAAATTGTATAAAATCGGCCAATTGTCGGCCCATGTACCGTGTGTTACGAACCGCTGTTATGTACCTGTAAACAAATTGTTATATAGCTTTAATGTGCTGAGGCATTATTCTACTTGACAATAACTTTAAAACACAGTCGTAAAGCGGGTAGACAATGGATTTCAATAAGATACACGTGCCATAAAACTAAAGCAACTTAAATGTGTCGGTTAATACAAACGCGTGGAGTTACGATTGGTCTTAGAGCATACATTACTCTAAGGTTATGCCCAATAAGAAACCTGAGTAGAATCTTTGAAAGGTTTTGTTTCTTGTTTTTTGGTCTATTTATTTAGACCTACCTACTACATTGTTTACTGTTAGAAGGTCATCATCATTATTTAAGCATTGTCTCTCTACCTCACTATGCTGAGAATGGTTACCCATCCTAAGACTGACCAGGCTAATATTGCTGGACCTTGCACTTGCAATTAAGTATGTGTACTGTATATTTACGTGTTATTTTCCTGGTCAAGCCGGCCTATACAAGGCGAAGCAAGTCCGCAACGCCTACTTATACTATTAAAATGTTATAAGTGTTAAAAGACTTATGCGGTTTTCCGTTAAGTAGAGACTCAAATTTAAGGAAATCGGAATGCTATTCAACTGAAATTTACTATAGGATGAAAGTATTTCCCCAGCCGGACGACTCAGATTTCAGTTTCCTACCGGCACTAAAGAAGACAGGAATAAGATAAAGCATCTTTAGACAATGGCGCGCACTTTTAAGAGCTCTGGGAATTCTACTCATTGCAAACATAAGACTGAGTTAAGATAAGACGAACTACTTAGTTACGAATATTCTCATCAGACTTTTTCTCAAATTCTAAAGATAATTCTGAATGGCAACGTGGAAATGTGCGCATTAGATGGCAAAAGGCTTGTGTGTTTGTGTTTAGATAGATAGATAGGTAACTGTTTAGAATACACAAAAAAAACATAAATTAACAGTATGAATACAGGTAAACAGTTGAATTTACCTTAGCTTCCAACTATTAGGTAATCTGTGCCTTAGCGCTAATAACGCTTTCTTCCAGGCATAGCATCGTTGGGTGACTTTACTTGAGATTAAGATGTAATTGGTGTATATTGAATATAAAACTCAGCCTACAGTTTCGTAGAATACTCGAGTGTATAATGCCAACAATGGTCAAAATAGAAGTTGGCACCTAAACCGACTCAATAGTTGCTTCATTGAAAATACTTGATTCTATGTAGCTATGTAATTTTGTTATAGTTACCATGGAAAAACAATGAGCCTCGACCAATCTACTGCGATGAAATTATAATTGTCAGCAGTCAGAAATGCTGAAAAAGAAACATTATTACTGTTAATTAAGGACATAACTATAGATATTCAATGAGTCAAAAAGTCAAAGTCTCTAATTGATGTCCGTATGGATTGAGGAGCCACTTCAGATTTAAAAAGGAAACTTGCCCCCTTATTTAGTAGGTAGCCCCTAATTTAGAGTTGATCCACTAATCCCTACCAGCTGTTCCAGCTGACGGAGACAAGTGGTTTTTCACTGTTCCCTACCACATTGGCACTGGTAGGGACAAGTAAAAAGCATGGTATATAAGATTGCTTGAAGGTTGGCCACGTCGAACAAATTACAAGATTTCAATATGCTAGATACTTTTAGTAGCAACATGCAGGCTTCCCTAACCCCGCGTTTACATACTGCCGCTCGCATTGCTCATCGTGTTGCCAGAAATATTCGTGCGATTAATGCCCTAGCATTCACACACTCCCATCATCGCGTTGGTCCGCATTACAGTATTCGCCCTGCAACGGAGACGGACGTAAACGTATGGAGGACAACGCTGTAGCAGTGTACGCAATAAGCTTTTACAGCATAGCGAATTAATTAAATAGATTATTAATAAAAACTATCACTTTCAACTACTATACACTTTCCGTAGATCGATATAAATATTTTTAAAAGTAAATTTTCGAGGAGCAATAACGAAAGTCGTGTTTTATTTAGCTTAGCGCCATCTAGCGGTCTCGTATAGTTCATCGCGCTAGTATTTGCGCAACATACGCGGCAGTACTCGCGGCATGACGAATATACCATTCACACCACGTCTCTGCCCACTTCTCTCGCCACTTCCCTCGCTCTGCCGCGAGTATGTAAACGTAGCATAACATATGGGAGTGAAAAATTGGCAAAAGGTGTTTATTCAACTCCTTCTAACCCTACAGGTAAACGTAAAAGGTAAAGGCGGGATCATAATGTCCATTAAATAGTGTATAATTATGTACGTAAAATCTGTAATTATAGCTGTCTCCATGTAAATAAAGATATTGTAACGGACGCGATACTATCGCTTTATTGCCCACCTAATAGCCATCATATTATTTATGTTCTATAAATATTGAATGATGTTCACGAGTTATCACACGACCTTTGACATTATTATACAGTAAGGTTGAAAAATCGTCAAAAGGAGAACACCTTTAAAACTAGTTTTTTTGTATTTCAAAGTGAGAATAACTATGGCTGATGAAAAACAATCGACACGTCGGTTTCAGTGTAAATAATATAAACTAATACCAAATAAATCACGATATGAAAGGACGTTCGTTTTAACATTTTTTTTCCCTATTTATTGATCTGATAACGCGGACGGCACAGAGTTTCTCAGTTCTTACAGGGTCGGCACCACGAGTGTGACGTGACTCCCCTGGTGTTGCATTCGTTCATTGGCCACGGTAACCACTATCCATCAGGTGGACCGTGTGCTAGTCTGCAACCTAAGTGGTATAAAAGAAGCTATAATACGCTTGAGAGAGAGTCACTGAGATCACTCCAAACAATAATAAATATCGTTACTAAAGTCTCAATAACTACAAAGAAGTTTATTCTGGATACTTTAAAACGGGGTCATTGATCGGTAACGACACAAATTATATTTCAAAATGCATAGTTTTTGTTAAAATGTTGTTGATGTCTGTATAGCGTGACTTCTACTGGCAGCGTGAATGGGCGGCTACGAAGCCTACGCCGTAGTAAGTTTTGTGTAAAGATTGCGAACTGCTTTTCACTTACAACGCTAGGTACTTGAGCGGGTAGTGTTGTAGGCATTTATATGTATCTTCATCAATTTGTAAATGCATTTGTTATTTAATTACAGTAGCATAATCGGGGAAGTACCGTTTTCTCATTCAATATCGACTGAGCGACGTATTAACAAAGCTATAAATAAAATAAAAAAGATATCTATATTTTAATAATGTGCTTGTGAAGTCGGTACCTTCTGCACTGCTAATGGATTTCTCTTTTACCTGGTTGTTTTGTTATACTTATATAGTTCGAGTACCTAGTGTTCGGAGACAATAAAATGTAAACTGCATCACTGTTATTTCACAGCTTCATGTCGTAATACTCCGTTCGTTGTTCCATTTTCAATAGAACTATCCTCTAACTCTAGAGCAACTAGTTGAATATTTTTCCCTAGTAGTTTTTACCCGACTGCCAAGAAGGGTATCAAAATGAAGGAAATTGAAAGGCGATTACTAAAATATTTACACATCATAACTAAAAAGTCAATTATTATAAATTAGAAACCCGACTGATACTGAATTAATCAAAATAAGTTTGATAGCAGGTGGCATTTGCAAATCATAATCTGCTTGTAAATTAAAATGGGGTACCGCCTGCTATCAAACTTGTTTTTCTCTTTTTAGTATCAGTCGGGTATATTTATCTTATAATAATAATAATATAAATAAATATTCCACAACATTCTACACAACGCTTTTTAGACCCATGGTAAGCTTAATTAGCTTGTGTTATGGAATCTAGAATGCGGATATACATACTTAGATACTTTTTTTTTTGTAGACACATACTTATTATACATAGAAATACCCAGGCCAATGCAAATATTTATATTCATGCATATAAATATTGGCACTGAGCGGGGATCGACCCGCGCCTCCTGCGTAGCAGCCGCGTTCACTACCGCTACGCCACAGAGGCAGAGAGAGAGACGAGAGAAGAGCAGAGAAGTGATCACACACTCTAGAAGTAAAATTGATTCCTTACCATTTCGTAAAGTGGTGGTGCTTACGCCACTCGAAGACTCGGAAAACCCCATCAGGTATATGACAGTGGGATTGCTGAAGTTAAATCCCGAGGCACGCAGGCCTGTGACGTCATTCGGCGGTATAACTTGAAATATAGTAGGATTTGACCTATAAACAAACACGTTGGAAAAGTTATAATTGCGTTATTAAACTGTGGCGAGCGTTCGGAAAATTTTGTGAAAAGACTTCGTTCTTGTCAGTTGATTTACTTTTTAAAAATGGCTACTCAGCTTATCAGTTTATATTTGTTTTTAGACCATTTTACGGTGCGGTTTTGAATGAACTAAATGGGTAAACTCCAAATAAGTTGCCTGACAGAATGATTGTATTAATCCAGTGGAGTAGAATAGTGCGAATAGAAGTCGACTAAGGGATAGGGCTGTTCTTTTACTGTGTCGTTGTTGTTGGACTTTTTAGGGCTCCTATCTACCCATAACGACTGCCATAGATATTCGTATGGCTGACGGCTTAACGTGCTCTCCGAGGCACGACCAGACCAATGCAAATACCCATATTCATGCATACAAATATTTGCACTGAGCGAGGATCGAACCCGCTCCTCCTGCGTATCGGCCGCGTTCACTACCGCTACGCCACGGAGGCTGTCAGACCAACCGCTGATGTTGATATGCATATGCATACCATACCGGTATACTTAGGTACAGGTTGACGGGCATTACTCTGGTACAGGCAATCGCTGTGGGGTGGGAGTTCGCGCATTCACGGTGTTTTCAGAAAATATACATACATTACAATAACACTTTTTCAAAGACAATCACTTACTATAAATGGTTCTAAAATTAGACAGAAATAGGTATTGCCTGACCAATAAATAGAAGTCAAAACCGAACGATCGTGTAAAAATAAATCACACGCATACTTATACACGTTCCAACAAGGCATGATAATGATTAATATTTATACAATACATATTTCCATAATCACCACAATCACATATTATCATAAGGTGCATTTGTCACGAACATATGACCTCATGTCCGAACCCATGTTTCGCTCTGTTATTTCCTAATGACGTCCAGGCATGAATTCAGCGCGACCTAAGCTAAGGTTACATTAATTACATTGCAGACATAGTTCAGGCTTTGTTTGAACCTGTGCGAATGCAACCTTCAGACTGTAGCCTTCTGACTGCAGCCTCGTAATTGAACCTGACCAACATGCTACATACCGAGTTGGCTCACGTTATTTTATTGTTGTAATATTTAAAAATGAAATAATGAATAGTTAATACATGCTTGTACAGTCAGCAGCAGGTCGATCTTGACTAGCAAAGTACTCAAAATGATCTACTGACTGTACGGTACGTGTTGCTTTTATTATCGTGATT
This sequence comes from Eilema depressum, assembly GCA_914767945.1. Taxonomy (NCBI): domain Eukaryota; kingdom Metazoa; phylum Arthropoda; class Insecta; order Lepidoptera; family Erebidae; genus Eilema; species Eilema depressum. Next base: position 14,308,849 of record OU612026.1, read on the forward strand.
TCCCGTTGCATCTACAGATTCCACTAAGGAAACCTGAGTTCCCCTATAGACTGATATGTCGGCTTTTCCGAGAGGAACTGTCATCTGACATCTCAAGCCCGAGAACCCACACCAGAGCGTATCGTATCTCCTCTTCATTGTAGAAAGTCTTTAAAATGTACCCAAGAACATCGTTAATATGAATTTACATGCATTATAGTACCAAAGTAGATACAATTGTTGAGTGCGTTACTGCAATACCAAAACATCTACATAATACTGAAAAAATATTATTAGCAGTCGTTTTTATGCACATTTAGTCCAAATTGTAGTTATTAATCTGCCAAAATCTATGGCCCTGCATGCACGCTTCGCAAATAATCCTTAATTATTTGAAGATTAGACTTCAATTATCCCGGTACCTGTGTACAGGTCATTCTGTACATCTTTGACTTAATGAACAAATATTTATTATTCTCAATAAGAACTAGCCTTCCGCCCGCGGCTCCGTCCGCGTGCATCTCGTTTTACGCGACCTTTGCTCATATCTCCGGTTCTATTTAACCGATTGCGATCAAACATACATAAATTTTAAGTCTGACCAAGCCCTTTTTAACAAAAAAAAACAGCATCAAAATCCGTTCAGTAGTTTTTGCGTCCATCGCGTACAAGCAGACAAACATACAGAAAAATATATTTTCGTGTTTAGTATCATTAACATAACGTAACCCAAGTATTTTTTTTAAATATCCCCAATGTACATACCCGACCACTTTACAATTATATAATAGTATAGAAGATTTACGTATTATTAATTTACATGAACTAGAAACACAATAACAAGGTTGTTATCGTGTTTATAATTTATGTTAATCAGTTTACATGAGGTTAACAATTATTATAAAGTGTTAACATGAAAAAATGTACAGAAAACCAGCTAAGTAACATAGATACCCACGCTCAATTACTTGTAGCCAAATCGGTAAACTGTCAAAGACTAGGTAATCGCTAGTGCCAAGAAGACCAAACTATGCTGTCTGACCTACCAACCCCGAGAGAAAACCCCGTTCTTCCATCAACAGGTTTACGTGCTTATAGGTTTGGTTGGTTTGTGCCCCAAAATTCTTGATGGGGTCCAAGGGTCCAAGCGAACGTTACGACATAATTCAACAAGTGTGCGTGCGTTTTCTCACAATTAAATCACTTGTCTCGCAAATACAACTTTTGTATAGCCACTAAGATAACTAAAAAATATGTTCTATTTTTTTTAATATATATTTGAAGTTAATTGTTTTGAGAGAATAAATTTAATTTAATTTTTTATCTTAATTAATTGTTTGTAGTTCATTGTTTTAAAAGAATATATTTATTTTGATTTATTATTTTAATTAATTGTTATAAACCAGTTCTACCGACATTTCGTTATTTTTTTTCATTATTTACGAGCTATTATGTGCTGCCAACTACCAACATACATAAAAGAAACAAAAAGTTAACGTGAAACGTGACGCAAGTTAACAATGGACTGCATATTATTATCATTATAATCTCGGTAACTGAATCACGATGTTTTATTAACATTCTCACTAAATACCCATGTGTATGCCCTTGACAGAAACTTTTTTGTATGATTATGTGACCTCTGTTCTGTTGCGTAGATAGCGGTAGAGCGTCTGAATGAGAAATAGAAGACCGCGGGTTCGATTCTCACTCTGTGCCAAACAATCTTCGATACTGCGTGACTGGGTCAAAACCAAACACATAATAATGAATACTAAATATTGTATACATGAATATGTATGTTTGCATCTATCTGGATGTTTCTATGTATTTAAGAATTTATCAAAATGCATTTACTGTTTTTATACCTAACTAGTTGACCCGGCGAACTTTGTGCCGCCATATTTTTTTCGTCCGCGTGGAATTCAGATCCATTTTCCATATTTTCTCACCGTTTAAACCTCTCCCGGACATCCACGAATATTTCAAGACTAAAACTAGCCAAATCGATTGCAATTCATCTAATATATAAAATTCTCGTGTCACAAAATGTGTGTAATCGAACTCCGCCGAAACGGCTTGACCGATTTTGATGAAATTTTTTGTGCCTATTCGGTATCTATGAGAATCGGCCAACATCTATTTTTCATCCCCCTAAATGTTAAGGGTGGTCCACCCCTTAATTTTTATTTTTTATTTTTCAGACAAAATTTTTTGTTTTTATTTTTTTATGATACATTATACAAAAATACATGCAACCCTAAATTTTCACCCCTCTACGATCAACCCTTATTTTTTATTTGGTAATTAAAAAGTTTTATTTTCTAATATATAAAATTCTTCTGTCACGGGGTGCGTAATCGAACTCCTCCGAAACGGCTCGACCGATTTTGATGAAATTTTTTGTGCTTATCCGGTAAGTATCTATGAGAATCGGCCAACATCTATTTTTCATCCCCCTAAGTGATAAGGGTGCAGCGGGAACGGGATTTGAATACCACGCGGGCCGAAAATATGGCGGTACGAAGTTCGCCGGGCAGCTAGTTTTTATATGTAAGAAAGATAAATACGTACCTAGTATATAATTTGTATTGTATATCCAAGGATGCATTTCTTGCGCAACAGTTAGTGCAATTGTTTACAGGTGCTCCCATGTATACTACTTCTGCTATACCTGTAAAAAAGATATTAATTTGGTCTTAGACTAAACGCTCGCAACCTCAGAAATAAGTGGTGTAGCGGCGTGGCAACGTGACGGGGGCTGTAGTGGTGGAGCGTACATCTGCTCGTTCAGAGGGGTTATTTAACCCCCCTGTGGGCAATTAGGAATGAAAAATGTCACAATGGTTACCACTGTTGCAACTGAGAATTTCATTTTTAAATTTCTCAGTTTCCCCCACCTAACGTGACAACTGTTGCTTTTTTTGCTTCCACTTCCAGCTGTATCAGCGCTTTCATGCTGACTATCGACCGGCAGGTTGAACATCGACAAAAGTAGGAACGCTCTGTGCCAAATTTCATCCCGATCCGTCCATCCGTGACTAAGTAGAAGCACCCATCCAAATATTCGTATTTAAATTTATAAATTCGTATTCCCGTATAAAATATCGAGGTCCAGCCCAATCCACAGTTAAGACTGGTAAAGCGAACCCCAGACTCCGAGGTAAAAGCTTCAGAAGCGACTGGGAATTAACGCTAGGCAGAATAAGTATTCCCGTATAAAATAACATGAAAACTTTACAATATAAAGACGAAGAGTAAAAACAGGGTGGTTCAATAACGTATTCGTGTTATAATATGGAATTATGGAATACTTGCTGAAGATTTGGAACAAGGCTACCTACAGTTCCAAGTACCTTATTAAATTCAAGTCGCACCTTAAACCATAAACTAGTGTTACTGTAAAGCTTGCTACGAGTCAACGTGAATATTTTATAGTGTTTTGTAGGAATAGATAGGTACGAGTACCTACTACCTTGGTTTCGCAGTATTTTACGCTTGTGAAGTCCTGGGCCTGATTCCAGGTTGTATATAGTACCTACTAGCAGAATAGTATTTTTAACGTGTGTAAACCCCTATAGGCTATGTCAAAAGGTTTTCCGTTACAGGGTACCTATTGCGGTGAGACCCCGGGGTATAGAAAATGTTTTGTTTCGGCGACTCATATGCTTCGTTTACATACTCGCGGCAGAGCGAGGGAAGTGGCGAGAGAAGTGGGCAGGGACGTGGTGTGAATGGTATATTCGTCATGCCGCGAGTAGTGCCGCGTATGTTGCTGCGAGTGTCGGCTTGGCAGCGCGAGAAGGAGCGGCAATACTAGCGCGATGAAGCATTCACATACTCGCGTCGCGCACACTTCGCATCGAGCGCTCGTTGTGTACGCGCGTGTCACAGTCACAGGATTACTTCGAATTTATTATCATGACAATGACGCAACCAATCGAATGGTCCAACGAAAAATCAATAGAATTTATTGAAATGCTTGTTACGGATCTAATTAAATAATATAGGTAATACATATGTATATAAAAGATAGGTAGGTAGGTACCTACCTACCAAACTAGAATAGGTAGGTAGGTAGGTACCTACCTACCTACCAAATTAAAATAGGTAGGTAGGTAGGTAGTACCTACCAAATTAGCCTGATTACCTACCAAATTAAAATAGGTAGGTAGGTAGGTACCTACCTACCTACCAAATTAGCCTAATTATACCTACCAAATAGGTAGGTAGGGTACCTACCAAATTAGAATAGGTAGGTAGGTAGGTACCTACCTACCAAACTAGAATAGGTAGGTACCTACCTACCAACCTATTTGGTAGGTAATCAGGCTAATTTGGTAGGTACTACCTACCTACCTACCTTTTTTAATTTGGTAGGTAATTAGGCTAATTTGGTAGGTAGGTACCTACCTACCTACCTATTCTAATTTGGTAGGTAACCTACTTACCAAATTAGCCTAATTACCTACCTACCTATTTTAATTTGGTAGGTAGGTAGGTACCTCTACCTACTAAATTAGAATAGGTAGGTAGGTAGGTACCTACCTACCAAATTAGCCTAAGTATACTGACCAAACAGGTAGCTAGGGTACCTACCAAATTAGAATAGGTAGGTAGGTAGGTACCTACCTACCAAATTAGAATAGGTAGGTAGGTAGGTACCTACCTACCAAACTAGAATAGGTAGGTAGGTAGGTACCTACCTACCAAACTAGAATAGGTAGGTAGGTAGGTACCTACCTACCTACCTATTTGGTAGGTAATCAGGCTAATTTGGTAGGTACTACCTACCTAACTACCTATTTTAATTTGGTAGGTAATTAGGCTAATTTGGTAGGTAGGTACCTACCTACCTACCTATTCTAATTTGGTAGGTAACCTACTTACCAAATTAGCCTAATTTACCTACCTACCTATTTTAATTTGGTAGGTAGGTAGGTACCTCTACCTACTAAATTAGAATAGGTAGGTAGGTAGGTACCTACCTACCAAATTAGCCTACCTACCTATTTTAATTTGGTAGGTAATTAGGCTAATTTGGTAGGTACCTACCTACCTACCAAATTAGCCTGATTACCTACTAGCTAAGTATCTAAGTAGATAGCCTAGCCTAATAAAATGCCTATACTGCATTCGGTTAGGTGTCCACTTAACTAAAGTCGTCCATCTCCATCGCAAGGCGAATACTGTATGCGGGGCAACGCGATGAACATCGCGATGATGCGAGTGTTGGGCAACGCGATGAACATCGCGATGATGCGAGTGTTTGAATGCTAGGGCATTATTCGCGTGAATATTGCCGGCAAGGCGATGAGCAATGCGAGCGGCAGTATGTAAACGCGGGGATACATACAATGTTTTCTCCGTGTTTCAGTTACGAGAAAACTGGAATTCCTCCTGCACCCACCAGTGGATGAAGTGAATGAACAAAGCGGTCGAATCCCAACGCTCTTTCATTATCATCATCTTTGCGTTAGTCCCTGTCGCATCCGAGGCTTTCACCTCGGAGTCTGAAGTCCACTTCTTTGTTAGTTCCTTATACGTTCCTCTCCCATTCATTTAGTTGAATCTTTGTTTAGAAAATGATCAGATACTGCACATGTGCCGCATGTTAGGTACAGTCAGAGCTCATAAGTGCATTAGCACAACAAGGATCAAAATGGTGTGGCGTGCGGCCGCCGCGCCGTGTTTACATATGTGTGTGTATCATTAGATACTAATACAGTAATTTACCAACCTAGTAAATTAACTGGTAGCTAAGTGGCTCAAGCAAGATACTAGTGATTCACAGTGATTAGAGATATTTGTGGTTCGATTCCAGATTATAGAGATTTTTTATATTTATGACAAAAATATAACTTCAAATATTGATAAAGTTATTTTGCATGAATTTGGCATTCTTTTTACATTTTATGTTGAGCTAAAGTTTAACAAATAATAAACATATTTTATTCATCAACCTGATATTAATTTATAAATGAAACACAAAAAGTGTTATTGCAAAATCGTAGGATTCGAACCATCAACCTTTGCATTTCCATAAGCCTCATGCTAGAACCACTCGGCCACGGGTTGATTAAGTAGTATCAACGAAATTATCGATAATATTCCTACGGAAGAACAATTTATGTGTGTGTGGAAATTGTCTTAAAAGAAAAAGGTCACAAGTAGGGCTAGAATGTTGACGCTATAGTTACGTAGGATTGCTACTGCACTTTTGAGTTCTACTGTACATGAGGGTTCTAATCACTAAAAAAATTATAGACATGCAGACAGCCTTGGCCTGTGGTATACGAAATTGTCGCGAAAAAAAAATTGATTATTATGTAAATTCAAGCGTAATAGGAATATTTTGTTGCTTGGTTTTGACCCAGTCACGCAGAACCATGACGAAAATTGTTTCATGTTATATCACAAAAGGGTCTTGACATAACGATCCGGAAGGCAATCCGTCATGCTTGCATAGACACCTGTTTGTTAAAACGGCTCCAGCTCTAGGGAGTTCGTTCCTGTGTTACAGGGAGTTTGTAAAAATTGTGGGTTCTTACTAGTTTCAGTGTCAATATGTCCGATGGAACTAATGGGATTTTTTTTTCTTACTAACTAGTTTGGAAATATGGATATATTTGTTTCTATGTAACGCAAAACCGGCTAAACAGATCTGAGTAAAGGTAACACAGAAATAGAAGGTTATAGTCTGAACTGAAGTCTGATTATAATTTACATAGGGAATATTTATCTCGAGTTTATAAGGTTCTTGTAGATCGTAGGAGCAAGATTACAATACAAACAGGGGATTTCGCGGTCATGTCTAGTGCTATATGTTATTATGTACCTATATATAATACCTAACTATTTATGTGCACGCGATTGAAATAAGTATTAATGACATTAATGTAAAGATTTCTACGGTGCACGAGAATCAGCCATCATAATCAATGATAATTTTCATTTACCATTGTTGTTCCAAATGGTTGAGTAGGTAATTGAATAATTTCGATAATGCACTTTCAAGGACTTTATCTCAATTTATTTTTCTTTGGTTCGTCATAAGTAAATAGCAATAAATAAGGCTATTAGGTATTTTTATTATTAAATGATTAAATATTATTTATTCATTAGATAGGAGTTATCTCATTATCATGATTGTTTTACAATACCGGTTCTTTAAGCGAGGCGCGAAAAAGCAGTCGAGAAACAAATCAAAACATAAAACAGAAAAAATCTAAGACATCCCGACACCTACTCAAACACAGACACAAGATTTCATGGCCATCAATATTGAATTTCCTTCTCCTTTAGAGACAAAATTTAACATGACATATTTAATGGATGGCTCTTTAACGGCTGTCATTTTTCAGGATAACGCACTAAACCTGACTATTTATGGAGTCTGCCATACTGCTGTCATGTGACTCATTAGTATAGAAAGCAAAATTCATTTTCCTAACTGTTACAGGCAATAAATCTGAATAACTTAAGATAATCATCGGTATGCGACACCAAATATGTAGTTACGGGTGTTACTATGTTCGAAATTCAAACGTAATATGAAATGAAATACTGGTTGTTGCCCATAACCTCGCTCATGTAAAGTAGGTACCTAAACCTAGTTTGCGCTAGGCAATATTGTCATTTATCAGCTGACGCGTACAGCTGGCAACATTGCACGTGTTGCGCAATGTTGCCGAACTTGTTGAGCGTCACGTGTTGGGCGTCAAATGTTGCCTACCGGAAACGAAGAATCTCGTTTCTGCGACCCACAGATAAAAGCTATGGAAGATTGTATGTTTGTTACTTTTACAACACAAAAGCACTGATCGGATCTGGATGAAATTTGGCACAGAGATAGAAAATTGACCGGGATAGTACATACCTAGGCCACTTTCTATACCCGAAATAGGTTCCTACGTATGTCGATCAAAGACATGTGAATATTTATTTACCTCTGCCTAACCCTCCCTTGTTACCTCAATTGTGTTGTGACTTTATATTATGTATTTGATATTATCCGAAAGGAATAACAATATTGTACAGGTAATGGAATTTCCAGAGCACTGGCTCCTCATATCTCAGTCACAATATCCGCAATAGCCGGTAACCGGGTGGTCTCTGAGGTATGAAGGGGTCAGACACCTTAATATGTAGGTCGATCATCTTCGAACCTGTCTGCGGCAGCTATTCATACGTGGGAGTTTCTTCCCCATAAAATGTACAGTAAGTAGATTGGAATAGTTAGATAGTTAAATTCTCAAAATATTATATTTTAAAATTCTACCAAATGACAAATTAAATTTTAAATTACATCCTAATTTTACCCAACTGGAGTAAAGTATGCCCACGGAACTTCTAAATGACACTCTTTTTCGCTTAATTCTATATAGACTCGTTTTTACTTAGCAGTTAATTACAAACGCTAACAAACTACCGATGTAAATAATTATGATGTTTCAGATTATACTGAAATAAATAAAAATAAAAAATATTTAAAAAATATATAAAGAGAGTAACTGTACCAATGCTCGACACTGTACCAATGCTAGACACTTTCGAACAAAACCCAGTATTTTGAGAAAATTATCCATTTGCTTTATAAGACTATTGACTTAAAAGATGCCTTATGGTATCTATAAGATACTAGCCTTTGCCCGCGGCTCCGCCCGCGTGGATGTTGGTTATCGCGATAAATTAAAATTGCGACTATAATTTGAGATTTAAACTATCCTATCTCTCAAGTTGGATCGAACTGTACATGGTGTGCGAATTTTATTATAATCGGTTAAGTGGTTTAGGAGTCCATTGAGGACAAACATTGTGACACGAGATTTATATATATTAAGATGTTCAAATATTCGCAACACCATCCGAAGTAAATTTAGAAAGACTGTTGACAGCAAATAATGTGACTCCGTGAACACGGTCGTGTTATTTCTTAAGATTTTTGCCAAGGGTACTGATTTTTATAGGTGTGATTTTTTTGTTTATAAGTTATGATTATTACTAATTTTAGTATAAACGTTATAAATATTGAAGTTATTGACATACTTGGACCATTGGGACAATGATGTCTAGCATTGGTGTTTTCGACCAAGTGCATAATAATTTAATTTAAAATAAAAGTATGATAGATTTTAAAGATTTTATGGGCAAAAGTTAATGTCTAATTGTTGCTGTAACAGTTAAAAAAGAATGTAACGACCATGCTGTAATTAATTTGTTAAATTTTTTAGATTGAAATTTTATTTTTCCTTAAAGTGTCGAGCATTGGTACAGTTACCTTACGTAAAGGATTATAAAAAAACATTTATTATTTTTATTACATCCATCCATCTGCCCACAGTGAAAAATAATTATCGTTTATTTCATACTTATGTTTTGGCGGCAAATATACTTTTTGAAAGTAAGTGCCGTATTCGGGTTTTGTTTTAATAAATTACTACACACATTTACAATTGTTAAATTCTTACCAATAAAAATTGATAACATCTGACATGCCGTTGCGTTCGCCGTCATTTTTCACTACAATTTTACAGCAATATCAATTTATCACATTTCAGCACGGAAAACATTAAAACCCGTCATCTTAATATAAATAAAGCATTTCTCTCGACGAGAAACGCGAACACTGAATACTATGTAAGTTTCACAATAGGTTCCACACAATACCTCGAGCTCGTTATAAACTTTTCTTTCATCCGGAAAATTTTCTGATTAAACCAAGAAGCGATGTTTAGGTATTAAGTTTTGTCGGCTACTGCATGCAAGAACGCGCGAAAAATCACTCACATAATAAAGAGTCATTTTTTTTCTTTTCTGATATAGATCACTCGCGCATACATCCTATTACGTCAATTTAAAAAAAAGAATTCCGAGATTGGTTTCAGAACTGCCAGTACCGAGGGTTATTTAAAAACTGTTAAGTCGACTTCACAAAGCAACTGCGCTACTAATGGCAATACTTACGCAATTGTATTCTGTAAGATAAAAACGATCAAATTATATTGTCGATCGAATTGATTTCGCTGCCTGAATTACACGTTTAATTAAGTATCGGTTTCAATATCTTATTTCGATTATTTAGAGAGAGCCTTGAAAAGAAGCAGATACAGTTATTATAAATATTATTATGTAAAAATTACATACCAGTACATATGCGATTAGGCACCTACCTACTTTATATTCTAAAGGGTGTAAATAGGTGTATTAACAATAGCATTTCGCTATGTACCTATTTCAATCCCACCCAGGGCTATCCCAGTGGCCAAGGTAAGTAACTGCCATCTACCAGTATAGGACGACATAGGGAGCTATGCCGTCTGTGTAATGTAGGTAGGTACTGTAGGTAGGTATACTTCGGAACATATCTTGCACCTAAAATGTGCTCAATACGCGTCTATATTCTAGGTTTATTAGGTTGCAACGGGGTGCAACGGCGGTAGACGAGCTCAAATTCGCCAAGAAACAATAAGCGCGCGCCCAGGGCCTAGCTTATCTAGAGACTGAGGTCCAAGATAATTATGTGTCTAATTATATACGAATTCACCAGGAACTGACAGTGCTTCAGATATTATAAGTGCTTCTTTGATTGTTATGCCCGTAATAAAGACACTGATTGTTTATCTGAATGTTTTAAATATACTGTGTTTACGCTAAACTCGTCTGTTGTTATCATCATCTATTATTCATTCGTTGTTATACATTAGAATAGTGTCTGTAAATCAATTAGTTATAGTTGTACTCCTGGTGTTAAACCTGACACAGTCGTATGTTCCTTTCTACCAAAAGAGCACTTGAAACACAACATAGGATTATTCTAGCTTGTAGTTCTAGAACTGTGTTCCAGTCGGGCAGGAGTTTTTGCCTCTCCAATGAGCGAATCTCTAATATCCACGTCTAAGTTTTAAGCCACAAACAGCAGACAATGTTTAAATTACCTAACATTTTTTGTTACAAACCTCCTTCAGAAGAAAACATACAAGTGAGTAACACATAGATTACACATAGGTATATACATACATAACGTCATTATTTTCATTATGTACAACCTTTTTGCCTTTAGTTTAGTTGAAGAAAATGTAATAAAATAGGTAGGTATGTTTGTAAAAAGTCTGAAAAGACTCTGTTGTCTGCAGCTCTATCCGCGTGGTATTCTGATTCCGTTCTCGCTATGCGTGGAAATCTATTCCAAGGTGTTCCAAATTATTTATAAATCCATCTCTGTACCAAATTTCAGCCGGATTCGTCCAGTCCTTTGAGCATGATTGATCAACAAAGATCCTTAAACAGTTCACAAACTTTCACCTTTTTTAATAGAACGCAGGATAGGATTAAAATTTCATTTTTATGGAATAAAAGTGTACTGACGAAGTAATTAACCACACTATCTTGAGCCGTGCTGGGGTGCTAAAGACTGGTATATTAAGACCCGTGAAGCGCGATCCGGCTAAGAGTTAATTAAACCGCGGTTAGAGCCAGCCGAGGTGAGCTGGATGTTATTAAGGTGTCTTAACTACGGTTATTAAATACAGTACGGATATTAAACTGCTATTTTATTATACTCTTTTTCGTCTTACTACTATTATAAAAGCAGTAGTTTGAATACATAGATGAATGAGTGAATTTGATCAGATTCGGTGGATTGTTTCTCAATCACGCCAGTAAGGCTATACGGTTAACCGGCTGTACTGCCGAGCAGCAATCTAGTCAAATAATGAACTTCAATTTATTCTAAGTTATCTGCTTTGAGTTGCGGTCACGTTTGGCAGCAACCACCAGGCTACGTGGTTGACCAATGTTTGGCCAAGCGGACCATGCCACCTCCGCTATGCTCCGATATAGGAGTAGACGATAGACGTTTAAAATTTTCTATTGGGCGATAACACCTAATGCTACCATAGCTACTAGAATATTACATAATAATAAATTAGTTGCGTATTCAATAATAGAAACGAATCTACAATCGTAATAATAGAATAGATTGCGTTTACAAATAATAATATTAGGCGCCATTAATGAAATAGTAAATAGTGTTAAAATTTTAATAAACTAGAAATATAATAATGTCTAGGTTTATAGTAAGTAGGTATTATTACTATCTTACTGCCAACTTCATAACCCATATAATACCTACTTTACCTATTCTTTTGAATGTGTTAGGTACCTATGTATGAATATCAATGGAAAATGAATTCCTATGAATTATTTTCTTATTTAAAGTTTAAAAAGCGTTAGGTACCTATAAGAATTATACTTAAATTTAATGAAATTTTCAGGCAAATAATATGCTAACATATTCAATTAGTAGAACTATGTGGAACAGGAACGAAATCGATAAAGATCAAAAAAAGTTAAATGCTCACTTTTTCTGATCTTGAAAATTGAGACTGAAAATTGAAACTGACTTGAAAAATAAGGTTCTTTTCCGCAGCCGCGGGCAGCAGTTACTTATTATTTAATAATAGGTATCGATTTTTTAAAATTGTTTGAAATTAAATACAAACACATAAGTTACTTGATACATAATTTGGGTTGTTTACTTAAAGTATTTAAAAATCTCAAGGGAAGCCACAGATAAGGATCGAAGGTAATATTTAAATTGTCTGGTAATCTCGACAGCGAACGTCAGACGATTAATTTATTCTTTGCTTAATTATGATCGTGACCTTTAAAAAGGGAATACAATATTATACCTACCTAAGCAGAGACTGAGTCAAGCCATCATTTATAACGTTAGGTATATAAAAAACATAGGTGCCTTCCAAACCAACTCGGCTTACGTTTATCTGCATTCTAGATCCCATAACACAAGCTGATTAAGCTATGCTTACTTTGAGTGTAGATAGCGCTGCAATATTCTTTTCGAATATTTAGGAAAATGGAAGGTGGGGACACCCCCTAGCCAGGTGGACTGATGACCAGCGAAACGTGGCGCATATCATCCTAAACTTTATCTTAATTAAAAATACCTAGTATATTTTTACAAATGTAAATTAGGTTCTCTCTTACCTACCTACCTATAAATATTACGTGCTTTTTGCTTGCTTTAATACCTACGTAGCATTTCATTATGAAAGTGAAAAATGATGTAGATAATAAATCTCAAATGAAATGTCCTAAATCAACTTAATATAATTAAGTGTCACCCTAAGGCAGTTAATTACGTTCACATGCGAGTATGTGGCTAACAACTTGTTCAAATATCAGAGAGGAATAAACATAATAAATCAGTTTTATATATTAAAAATTCACTGACTGTTGTGTTGAATATACTGAGTCAAATATATACAGCCCCTCTAAACAAGTGGCAAATCATCGGCGGCGTTTTGTAGATGAGAATGCCAAATGTATGGGATTTGACGTATATGACAGGCGTCAACAAATGTCAAAAACGTTAAATCCTATACATTCATTATTCTATTCCATGATACTCCGAGTAACGAATTGCCACTTGTCTAGGGGGGCACGTAGAGGGAGACTCTACTTGGGTGTGGCAAGTCCTTTAGGTCTCACCAACGATAACGTAACTACGCGAGTTCATATTTTAGCCGACAGATCTAAGTTGGTTTTCACCAGTTCTATCTTCTTTGGTAACTAGTTGAAATCTACAGTCTATTAAAACTCATGTGTCAAGTAGAACAAGTGCGCTAGCACTTAAATCGTTGATAAGTAAAACCTACCTAGTTATATTATAATAAGTATTTTTATTGTGTACGATGCGAAGTTGAGGAAAAGTCGAAAACATGATGACGATGATGAATGTTTTATACCTGTAAGTAATGTGTAGGTATATTTTTTAACTTAGTCAAAACATGTTTATACCTATATATGTATCAACTCTCACCCTGATTAACTAAGAGCCTATAAAAATAATGCACGTCAATCGATTCGATATCAATGTCAGGAACACGTAGGTCTATCAAAGACATCAGAGACACCCCAGAAATGGCCCGTAGCATTTGAAAAATACTTTTATTTGTATGTCATACCTACTCACAGATATGAGGGAATGAAAAGGCTTCGTTTTTTGTCAATACGATAGATACTGTTATGTGAATTTCCCTTACCTGCTCTTACTTATATAAAAACTACTACCTAGTTCAATAGAGGAAAATGCGTGGGTCGGTACTGAATTTATAGTCATGTTTTTTTTTTAAAGAAAAGCACGATCGCAGAAATACCACGGTCTTATTTGACTTTCAGTAGGCTGCACTTTGTACAATTTGTGAAAATGCCGCAGGTCTCCTTCTGACGTGCCATCTCATCTTCCTTTTGTCGCGCAATCACGCCTATAATTATTAACCCCTTTACCTTAAGGTGCTGATAAACTTAAGCATTCACTTGTAATGAGCACTCTTACGAATGTTACATTACAGAAAAATAAACGAGAGCGTTTTAGTGAGCTTTGTACCAAGCGTTCTGGCGAGCATGCTTGCAAAACGACTGTAAATTTGCTTCGACTAGGGAGTTCGCTAGAAAGATCATGTAAATGTTCGTAGCGTTATTTGGCTCTACACTTGGCTCGGTTCGCTATTCGGTTCGACAAATTTAAAAGCGGCGAATGCTCGATATTCTGTACTCAAGTCAAGATACAAGTGATGCTCAAGTCTATTAGCACCTTTAGCCTTAACCCGTCCTACGCGAGGGAGAATAGTCGCGAACCGATACGGAACCGGCTTAAATTGCGGGAAAATGGTGAAAATTTAGATAGTACCTACTCGTAGTAGGTAATTGATATTTACAAAAAATAACGTATCAATATCATCCCTGCTGCTATATCAAAAAGCCCTACAACTATGCTTATGTACCTACATAACTAAACTAAACTAAAAAAAAACTAAACTAAATATGAACTCAAAAATACTAGCGTGTACCTGCACGCTAGTATTTTTGTGTTCATATTTCTTACCGTTACATTAAGCTGGGTGTACATAAACATTAATTATTCTCAGAATGAACTACCTAAGCTATAAAAATGCGGATGAGGTACTTAAAAAAACAAGCGAACTTTATAAAAACAAACAGAATGTTTTAACGCCTCTTTTGCATTCCGAAGGAGGTAAACTTTTAAGCAAGTACATATTTTATAAGTAGACGAAGCCGTTATTTTAAAAAGTCATCTCTTTTGTTACAGGACAAATTGCTCAATAAGCTGGAAGAAAATGAACCAGAACTTGCTACTTCGCCCGACGAGGAAGTAAGTGTACAACTTTGAGTAAAGAATCTGATATAAGAAACTTCTAAGTGAGTGTACGCACTTGAAGAGAGGATTTTTTCCGCACGCACTAAGTAAAGCACTATACTAGGGAAATATTCAAATTGCGGTGAAGTCCTATGCCGTAGCTATCACAGCATCACTTACAGCGTGTTTGGGAGTCCTAAACTGTAGTAGAACCACCTCCACCTGACAGCCTCCGTGGCGTAGCGGTAGTAAACGCGGCCGCTACGCAGGAGGCGCGGGTTCGATCCCCGCTCAGTGCAAATATTTGTATACATGAATATGGCTATTTGCATTAGTCTGGTCATGCCTCGGAGAGCACGTTAAGCCGTCGGTCCCGGTTGCCATCCGAACATCTATGAAAGTCTTTACGGGTAGTTGGAGATCTAAACATTCCAACAACAACGGTCTAGCTGCAATGCCTCCACAACCTAATGGTACTGCCATCTGGCAGTCGCTTCACGGAAAATATCGAGGTTCAGCCAAACTCGCAGTTAAGACTGGTAAAGCGGACCCCAGACTCCGAGGTGAAAAGCTTCGGATGCGACTAGGAATTAACTTAACGCTAGGATGAAGAAGAACCACCTCATCACACAAACATTATTACCTACACCTACAGTGATAGCGTGATCGCAAGGCAAGTCATATACCTTAGGAGCCAGGAGGCCTTAAGCTTCACGCTTATCACGCAAACACAGCAACAATCCACCATGCTATCAATTATAGCTGTATCATAATTTGCAAGTCCTATCCTTAGACATCACACTACCATCAGCATCACCACAGCAGTAGTATGATTGCAATAGAACTTGCAATCGTACTACTGTCGCGTGTCCCTCAGGCGTGTCCATCACGGCAGATACCGACTTGCATTCTGTGCGTTCATTGATCACTCCACTACGTGATAACGGAATTCAACAAGATACAGCTGCTGAATACAGACTAATCAGTAATCATTAGGAAATAGATAGAAAGTAGCATGACAACTACAAACCAGGGTCGACCTTGCTACAGATCATTTTTTAATACCTACTAAAATTACTAGAATGCGATTGCACCACTTACTTGTCAATGTCTTTTTATTTTGTGATTCTGATCACATTATAATTAAATTATTTTTATTATTAGATATTAAATATTACTAAATTGTAGATATGCCTCTATGGGTAGGTAAAGAGCAATATTGTAGGTACCGAATATAACTTAAAAATGCAATTTTAAAGCATTTAGTATGCTAACTATTCAAATCGATTAAGATTATTTAAGATATAGAAAAGAAAATCGACCTCGGGCGGGACTCGAACGGGAACGGGGGTTTGGATTCTGCTTTGAATGGGTCTCGACTCGGTGGCTTATTGGTCAGAACATTCCCCCTGTAAAGGAAATATCGCGAGTTCGAGTGCCGCCCGAGGTCGATTTTCTTTTCTATATCTTAATCGATTAAAAATATTACATACTAGCTGCTGCCTGCAACTTCGTCCGCGTTAAGTTCGGAATAACTCAAACCCATGTCACAGAACAGATAATTCAGTCAATTCGTTATTATCTCAATTACTTTTTATGAAGAAAGTCTTCTTCGAGTGACTGACTAATACATACCGGGCTAAACTACCGGAAACTACGAAATTAGACAGGCTTCTTCTATGGGCTAGGCAAACGCTACGAAATAGTTTTGAAATTTTTTACTTTTTGCTTACCAATCTTTTTGTATCCACATATTACTATTTGTAGCAATATTCATTAGTTATAATACTTTAATATCCTCCCTTCCTCCCAAATCCTCGGAACACGCTACTACTACTTACGAACTGAACAGATAAAACTACATCGAGAGCGTCATGAAAATAACTTCATGAAAACCCGGAGCCCTGCATATAAAGACGTTTTTACACGCCAGAGCAGGGGTTCTCCTTTAATGAGTCAATGGCTGATTGATTATTCTGCTTTCATGTAAAATTTTACCGACCACAGTCACATCGTTGTTCGTTGCCTTACACGCAGGTGAATGGGCACAGTGGGCAAGAGAGCAAATGCGGCCTTGACTGGGATAGGGCCAAGCAGGCGCAGGGTACACTTGCAACTGATCAATATGGCCTCATTTCGCCATATTTCCCTTCCACCGGCCAACTTGTGTCCGCAGGTGATTATACTTCTAATTTGGCAACGGGAGTTGAGACTGATCGTGAGATTTCTGTTGATCCGATTAAATCGGCCGGAACTGGATGTTTCTCTGCCCACATTTTTTGCTCCCTTTCGTATAATAGGAGCAGCGGTATCTTTTTATTATACAAAGTTTGGCTCCTTGTGGCACGCTGTTCTCATCTATGGGATGACTTTGCGCGGTACATATAATACGCAATCTATAAGATTGCAGAGGCATGCATTGATAGGTTTCAGGTTACTAATATTTTAGAATCTCTGCATTTGTGTAGATAAGTTGCTTTTCTGACTGTAATTTACCATTTCCACCATACCACGGCGAGTGTCTTAATAAGCTCTTTATACTAAAATAATTATACTTCATATCTAAAATAACACGTGCTGAGCTGTGGTGTGACACCACATACGGGCGAAAAAATATCGCCTCGAACCAAGCGGTTCGGAACTTCATTTCTTTTATTGCATGGCAAAAAACTGTATTGCTCTACCCACATCTATGTTTCCTTCTTCTTATGATCGCGGATTCTTTCACATCGCGCTTGGGTGTGAAAAAGCAAGGCCGTCAAAATGTCCCACAAACGCCTCTTAAATGGTGGCCTTATGGTTTGGTGCATGGTGCGCCACTTCGTATTGTGAGGTGATAATAAAGGCAAAAGAGTCGACGGAAGTACCGGAGAGGATCACTACTGGGGCACTACCCAGAATACGCAACGGACATTAGAGAGAACGTGAAACGATCTCCTTGCTCCAGGAACGCAGATTTGATGGCTATGAGACTGGCCACCCGTTACCCTAGCCCAAGCAGGGCCGGGACGGTGGTGCGACGTGTTACACACGCAAGGTTCCCTGCTCTCCACATTAGGTCTGTCTATTTGGCTGTGCCTCACCTCCTCTGTGTAATTTTAATCGGTTCGATTCCCACATAGCCGCGTCCGCGCTAGCCCTGGTGTGGTGGTACCCATAGGAGATACCGGATATAAACGGATTGAATAATAATATATAAAAAACCAGTCAAGTGCGAGTCGCACTCGCGCAATATATTTTGATTGCGTTGACTTTGAAACTCGAGTTCGTTATAGACTTAATATGTGGCTTGAATTTCACTTTGATACCTCCATTCCTGAGGAAAAGATCTTGACAGACAGACAGAGAGACGGGCAACGAAGTGATCCTATAAAGGATTCCGTTTTGTCCTTTTGAGGTACGGAACCCTAAAAACCATAGTATGTTGATCAAAATCCCGAACAAAGTTGAAGGAAGAGCTAATTTTGAGTAACGGAAAACAGAAGTCGAAACGTTGACGTTGCAGCATGGCCAGTGCCAATGTCAATGCTTCTTTACAATTTTTAGAGGTGATTTAAGTTTCATGACTTCGCGGGCTGGTTGGATAACCTTCTCTGTCTCCGAAATGAAGAATTGCGTAAATAATAATAAGAGTAATATGTGTAATAAATAAGTTAAGATCGATTTTGCTCTGCTACTCCTGGCACACAGCAAATTTTTATTATGATTTTATTGTATGAACCTACCTATAAATAATAATGCGAATAAAATTAATTAATTTAAAACAAAAATAATACATAAAAATAATAAATTAAATAAGTCAAACAAAAATAAATTGGAAAGCTATGTATAAAAGAAAACCGTTAACATGGGTTCGAACCTGGATCAGCAACATTGGAAGTCCACTAAAGACCCACTGAGCTACAAACACCATGGCACTTTTGTGCGAAATAAACGTTCATATTATATTTTTATTACATTATAGTGCTTCGTTCCCTATTAGAATAGCGTGATGATATTAATTATCAAAAATATTACCAAACCGGCTGTTCACTATTGTGTCGGATTTGAGAGAAAATCGTATAAGAACAATGTGGACTCTGTCGAGACTCTTGCTAAGCTGAAGATTCTGCAGTATGTAATCTGGCCTGACTTTGCTGAGATGCAGTTAAGTACATAATCTTGCCTCTCGAAGCTCTTCAGACTACTGTCATCGAAATAATCTCTTCTTTTTAGCATTTTGCTACTTTTATCGTTCCGATCTACTCACACAATTCACAATTCTTAGGTGTGATTTACTATTATTGACATAACTTTTTTATTTATCAACCGATTTTAATAAAAAAAACACTAAATGTTAAGTGAAGCCTACCACAATCAAATAATGAAAACCGCAACCGAATCGGTTCAGCCGATTCTGAGATTAGCGTGCACAAACGCACAGACAAACAGACAAAAATTCCAAAAATCGTTGTTTTGGCTTCTATTACGTTAATAAAGTCTCGGTTACAATTTTATTATATGTATAGATAGATATAGATTGTATCAAGTATGTACATTTTACCTATTAAATATTTTTTTTACTTTTTCAGTGCGTAATATGTGTGAACGCAAAGGCGACAATGCAAACATCCCCATGCGGCCACCGCGTGGTATGCCGACGGTGTTTCGTGAAGACCATCCAGATGGCGGTGAGCCAGCGCCTGCTGCCGTTGCGCTGCGTCATCTGCCGCGCTAAGATACTGAGGCTACGGCAGGCGCCGCGGCTAGTGACCAGCAAGAGCTGGCAGGTTCGTATACCATCATCATTATCGCTGTTAGTCCCGGTTACATCTAACATTCGTACTTAGGAGCCCGGAGTCCGCTCTCTTACTCCTTTTCTTGATCGTAGCTAGTCAAAAGTAGACGGTTAGTCAAAAGGTGTACCTACCGGCTAGCAGGCGAGGTTGACTTGGTCCCCGACAATCTTCAACCCAAGCCCGACCTGGGGTGCCCAAATTTCTCCTATACTTGCATCTTGCGAAAAAAAAAATCCTACAGTACTGTAGCTAAACAATAACTTTGAATGACATGATAAAGTTCGTGTTAAAGTCCCTTCTGCTAAACTATCGTCAGTTGGGTTGTCTTATCGTTTTTATTTAGATATTTGATTAGATACCTAAGTAGGTACCTACCTACCCAGTTTGATTTGCCTTTATGATAAAAAAATCTACAATCCTACTGCACCCAGTTATTAAATATAGGACAAAGGTAAATGATCAAATTGTATTGAGCTACTGTATGTAGATAAATTATTTAGGTAGGATCCTTTCTGCGGGGGAGGTATCCGTGGGGATTTTTCGACGAAAAATAGGTAGGATTATTTCTGTACAAACAAATCAATCTGCCTATTGCAAACGCTTACCAAACCGTTTCCATGTTCCAGGTGTCTAGCGGTAGTGCCAAATCATGGGGTGTGCCAGGATCCGTGTCCAGCTACTCCGTAGGCGCGCGTTCTGTGCCTGCGTCCGCCTCGCTCTACTCCGTCACCAGCGGCGAATCTTCTCTGTCCGGTAACTTAAATTCTCCCTAGTACTTACCAAACGATATAATGAACCAGCTTCCCAAGGTAGACACACTTATTACTCCGGACCGTCTGCTGGCCCATGCATGTGCATGCATTGGGAACTTTGTTTTGTGCAAATATGTATATTGTGTCAATTTCGTGCAAATAATATTATGCTAATTTCGTGCAACTAACATTGTGCTAATATCGTGCAAAGAATAGATACATGTTATGATTTTTAAGAAACATACCTACATACATACAATCATGCCTTTATCCCCGGAGGGTTAGGCAGAGGTGAATTAACACCCACATTTCACCAATCATTGTATTAGGTCCCACGTCATACGGGGTGAGCCTATTGTCGTATTCCGGGCACTCGAGCCATGTATCTGAGGCTGAGCCTGGGCTGTATCTGTCTGATATTAAACAGCCCTATCCCTCAGTCGCCTTGTACGACACCGCAAGGGAGGAGATAGAGTGGCAGTGGCCCAAATTCTACTCTGCCGGGAACCACGCAGCATTGTACAAAACAGGACGTCCGCAAAATCCGAAATTATCACAAACATTACATTCATCACTTACACAGCTTCACTGCGTGTATTAATTAGATCGCTATTGTATTCCAGGAGTGTCCTCAGTGTCGTCGAACAGCGGTGGTATCGTCCCAAGCAGCTGTTCCACGAAGCTATGTGGTGGTGCCAAGTGCGGGGGCGCCTGCCTCGGAGCGGTACCTCGAGCGCCCGCTGCCGTGCCGCCGAGGCCGAGACAGCCTGCCTCTAACTCGCTGCGAAGGTCTCAGCACCACAGCATGAAGGTAAAACGGTGATTTAATATAGGTAGGCTTAGTTAATTATACTGTGTAAGCCTATCTACCTGCCTCCTGGCCGAGGTGGCTAAAACCACGTAGTGTCTCTAGGGATTGCCCGTGGAGTGATGAAGGGCACTAAGTAATCAGAGGGCGCTGTTGATAACAATCACTCTACCGCTCCATAGCTGATCACGTTGCCATTTTCACATCAATTTCGTCTTACTTAACCATTCCTGGCAGGTGCACATGTTGTATACCTAGGCACAAAACAGATAATAATAGTACCTACTAGGCGAGATCAAATTATTTTAAAGTATTTGAATGAAATTTTGAAGCATTTATTACGCTAACTATTCAAATCGATTAAGAGAAAAGAGAATCGACCTCGATCTTAATCGATTTGAACAGTTTAAAGTATTGAATGTTTTAAAACAAAGGGTTCATGTTAGAACGACATTGTTAACTTTCTACTGTGACTCGAAGCAGCATAACCATGATTGAACTATTTCATTCTATGATTGCTAGCATCTGGAATGGTCCTACCTTCCAGAATTTATCCATGCATGCCATCAAGCGAAGTGATTTTTTTTCTTAAGCGGACCATAAAGGTTTTATTTTGTACAAACGCGTTATCATTGTTTTCAGGCCCGGTTACAGGACTACCAAGTACATAGTTACACAGGAGGTCCGGCCGGAGAGACTTCAGGCCGCCTGCCACCCATCAGAGAGTTCCAGAGGGAATTCCGTGAGGGACGACGTGAGAGCGCCGCCGCTGCCTCCGCCTCCACTAGAATAAGGTGAATAACTTGGTAACAAGATGAAAATTATTAAATAGAAAGTCCTTCAACGGGTGTATATGGCCCTAAAACTTTGAAACGCAAGCCAACCTCACTTGCAAGTCGATACACCAGTTAAACAACGGACGGCTCTGGGTCTTTCACACAAGATTTAGTCGCTCTCAGAAAAGCCGGCACCCCATTCAAAAACAATATTTAAACAGCCTTCAGAGTTCAAACTGCAAGCTTTGGACACTACTGGGCAATCACTATGAGAATGATATGAGGATGATGTTATCCAACGAAAGATTTTCGGTAGATGAGGTTAAACGGTGGCTAACAGAAATTTTAAAATATCGATTTTTTTTACTCCTATCTATAGGTAGTTGGGGTGGCAATGTGTACGATAATTGCCCCCTTTTTCGCGGTATGCAGAACAATTACGATGAATACGTGGAGTGCGTATCGATCCAACTTGTCTATCCGAAGCAATCCCCAAGGAACAATATGGGCACACTACAACACTTAGGTACACGGGTAAAGAGAAGTCACTTACCGCGCGCTGCTCCTCTGGTGATTTGTTGGTGGCCACCAACTGGTCCAGGTGTCGGGATGCTTGTAACACTTGCACTGTAATATGCTCGTGATGCGGTGAGCTGCTGAGACCTCCAATTAATACGAATGTCGAAGCGAGACTGGTGCGGTCGAGAGGTGGCGCGCGCGGCACTGCCAATCTCTCTTTCTCGAAATACCCGCATACCATGTCGTCGCAAGTACCCTCATATTCCAAAGTTTCGCTCGGACAAACTATCGGATCGATAAGCACCCGCCACAACACGCTCCCCGCCTTGACAAGGTCCATAACTAAATAGGGGGAGCTAGGTAATGAGGTAATTCCGATCTAAGCGGTTAAGTTTCATAAATGTAAGGCACTCTGATAATATTAATGAACCGTTACAGCAGATGAAACAGTAAATAGCGTAAAATGTATATTATTATTATAACCCAAGCAGATACCCATAGGGAGACCGATTGAGGCTTAATCACGAAATTATTTAAATAAATATTAAATTAAAATGCGGTTGAAAAATAAGTATTAAGGAAATTTAAATAAATTTTATTGGGTTGGCAACGGATACAGCTTAGTTACAGGACGTTTATAAATTCCGGACGCGGTTTTGACAGACGCGACTCGAACTATGCCATCTGTACCCGGGAAAACTTCGGTTATAATGCCGAGTGGCCACGATAAAGGTGGTACGTTATCTTGACCCAAGAGGACAATAATGCCGATCTCTATCGGACGATCAGGCGTGCACCACTTCTGTCGAGTTTGTAACGTATTTAAGTATTCCACGCGCCATTTTTTCCAATAACCCAATACCAACTGATCCAGAAGCCTCTTGCGGTTTTTTAGATTAATACCTTCCTCTGTCAGTTCAGAAGAAGGCAAGTAGGTAAGCGGACTGGACATTAAAAAATGTGCCGGTGTGAGCACCTCGGGGTGTGGGTCCGATGACAAAACACTAAGCGGTCGCGAATTTAAAAGGCATTCTATCTGCACCAATACGGTCAAAGTTCCTCATACGTGAGAAGCTGCTTACCAATGACTCGGAACAAATGAGTCTTAACGCTTTTAATATTGGACTCCCACAGACCTCCGAAGTGCGGAGCTCGCGGTGGGATCATAGTCCACTTAATTTGAGTTTTGAGTAGTTCCCGCTTAATGTCCGACTGAACAGCTGAATTTAATATAAATGAGTATATTTCATTTAGCTGTGCTTTCGCACCTATAAAATTTGTACCATTGTCCGAGTACATAACGGACACTGGACCCCGGCGCGCAATAAATCTTTTGAAAGCGGAAAGAAAAGCTTCTGAGGTGAGATCCGAAACGAGTTCTATATGTATGGCCTTAGTGACCAAGCATATAAATAAACATATATAGACCTTCTGCGAGCGTTGTCCTCTGCGGCGAGTAGGTACATACGCAATAGGACCAGCTAAATCCACCCCAGTATGCACAAAGGCCTTGGCATCACGGACCCGGTATCCAGGCAGATCAGCCATTTTGGGCGTCGGGTGCACAGGATTTAAATGAAAGCAAGTGTTGCATTTGCGGCAGCGCGAACGAATAACGGTCCTACCATCCAATATCCAAAACCGTTGCCTAATAATGGACATCAATAGTCCAGGGCCCGTATGACAGTACGTATTATGGTAGTGATCAATTATTAAATCAACTACACGGTCATGTTTAGGTAGTAGTGCGGGATGTTTAGCTTCGTAGGGTAGGTCTGACTTTGAAAGTCTACCCCCGATTCGTAGGATTCCGTAATCGTCTAGAAAAACAGACAGACTGCGTAATTTTTTAGAGGGGAGTTCGCCGGCCTTAATCAGGTTCACCTCATTAGAGAAATGGATATTTTGAACAATTCGAATAACAAATTTTTCAGCGGTTTGAATATTTTGAATAGAGTCCTGACTACCTAATCTATTCGTAAATTTAAGAATACAAATGAATGTACGCAATAGCTTCTTCCATGAGCTGATGCGATCAGCTATGGCAGCTAGAGCATGCGGTTCAGTCTTTGAAGTTTCGGCCACAAATGCCTTGGATTTCAACTCTGGTAATGTATCCCACTCAGTTGGGATGAATTTTAAGGGCCATTCATTTATCGGCTGATGAAGCCAAGTAGGGCCGTCCCACCAGAGCGAATGTGCAATCAAATCCGATGGCAGCATTCCGCGTGAAAGACAATCGCTAGGGTTCGTTTTCCCCGATACGTGGGTAAAACAAGCCGCAGGTAAATTTTCATGAATTCTAGCGATACGGTTGCTTACGAAAACAGACCCTCTATGGGGAGATGAGTGAATCCACGAGAGAGCTATGGTGGAATCCGAAAAAGCGTAAACACCCTGAATAGGTACGCGAACGGAAAGCTTCTCTTTAACCACGCGAACAAGCTTGGATAGAAGCAAAGCTGCGACAAGTTCCAATCGCGCCAGCTTCGTAATCTTGGCGGGGGAAACTTTAGACTTAGCACATAGGAGTCGGACAGTAATATTACCATCAGGGTCAGTTATGTGTAGATAGATACAACAACCATAACCACTGAAGCTGGCGTCGCAAAAGGCTACAATATTTACCACAGAGTCCTTAAAAACTCCAATATGTCGCGGTATTTTTAAAGAAGAGAGTGCCGTAAAATCCCGGGTAAATGCGGTGAAGCGACTGACGATATGTGCCGGAGGTTCCTCATCCCAATCTATTTTAGCCAACCAAAGTTCCTTGATGAGGATTTTAGCGTACAAAACGACCGGAGCCACAAGACCCAGCACGTCAAACAAGCGGGCTACCAGCGATAAAATGGTACGTTTCGTACATTTATTTTCCATTATGACGGTAGTCAGAAAAAACTGATCGTCAGCGGGTTTCCAGGATAAGCCAAGGATCTTAAAATTATTCGAATTGTTGTCTACCGGCGAGAAACATACCGGCGAGCGATGAGATTCAGGCAACGTCTCTAATACAGCGGGCTTATTACTTGCCCATTTGATCAGATCAAATGAACCTATTTTAAGTAAGTCAATTAGTTCGCGAGATAATTCCTTTGCCAAAGGTATATCGGGAACTGAATAAACATAATCATCCATGTAAAACTGAGTTTCTATTAATTTAGAAGCCTCAGGGAAGCGGTCACTATGCTCACCCGCTAAATGACGTAAAGTGCGCATAGCTAAATACGGACTGGGCTTTAATCCGAAAGGTAAATGCTTGAAACTAAAGGTGCGTACCTGTTCGGTTTTATTGAAACGAAATAAAATTCGTAAGTATTTCCTATGGTGCTCATTTACCCCTACCCTCAAAAACATCTGTTTAATGTCTGCGGTCATAGCTACCGGGAACGTGCGAAAATCAAGTAATAATAAAAATAAATCGGCCTGTAAATTAGGTCCGACATGCAAAATATCATTGAGTGACAACCCTGAGTGAGTTTTCGCACTAGCGTCTAAGACCACCCGAATGGTGTCCTTATCCGGCCTAATAACGGCGTGATGCGGCATGTAGTAGCCTTCCTCAGTTAATTCATTATCAGGTACCTCAGCCAAGTAACCCTGAGCTATATAATCGGCGATGGTCTTATTATAATTTTCGCGTAGGGTAGGTACTTGAGCAAATTTTCGCTCGAGCGCAAGCAGACGCCGATGAGCCACTCCGCGAGAATTGCCTAGCTCAGAAGGGTCTCGTGAGAAAGGTAAATCGATAAAATATCTACCGTCCCTAAATAAAACTGAAGAATTAAAACTATTTTCGCATTCCAAGTCTTCTGGACTGATGATTCGTTGTGTTGGGATTTCCTCTAATTCGAAAAATCTTTGCAAACTTGAATCAATATCAGTAAGCGAGGTAAATGACGAAGTGGTAGGTTTCGTATCATTTTGACATGGAATGTCCCCCATGAGTACGTAACCGAAACTAGTCAATATGGCGGGCGGTGCGCGATTACCCGAATCGACCCTATCTCCCAAGTAAATATACGGAAATAGTTGAACACCAAGAACTAAATCAATTTCTCCCGGTAAATTCCAGGTTAAATCGGCAAGCGGTAAATTATTCAAGTAGGATAAATCATCATTTATTTTAATGTAATTAGAGGGTAGTTTGTCCGTAATGCAATCAACTACCAGCGCATGAATATAATATTTATTGTTAGGATTAATTCGAGACTCAATTGTAAAATGAATAAATCCATGTACGGGTCGCGTGGTCATACCAACACCTTGCAACGACGAATTACACAACTTAATAACCGGAATGTTCAAACGCTTACAACAATCCATGGTAATCAAATTATTTTGAGATCCGTTATCAATCAAACATCTAAGCGTCATTCGATTTTTATCTCGATTATTACAATGCGCGTATACTTGAGCGGTAGCTAGCAGTATAGTGTAATTATGTGGATGGCTACCGGACGTCAAGGCAATCGATTGCGTCTTGGCTAGTGTGTCATCTTTTTCAGCGGCCGGGATTCGAACCGGATGCGCCGCGGGCGCAGACCGCTTCTTGCTCAAGGAATCAGTATTATTATCCTTTGAAAAATGCAATAACGAATGATGTTGCTTTTTACAATACTTGCAAACATTACGCGATTTACATTTGGTTATGGAATGAGATAGGCTCAGACAGTTCACACAACCACGTTTCGATTTAATAAAGTCAAACCGGGCTTGCGGTGATTCTAAGTTTTTAAAATGTAAACAATTAAACAGCGGATGCCTATCTATATTGCACAAAGGACACATTGAAGCCGTCTCGGAAACCGGTTCGTTACTCGCGATGAAAGCTTTAGAATTACTAACACTAGCTCTTGCGCGCGGCTCGACTTGTGAATTATTTTTATTCGACCTTTCAAGTACTTTGACATAATCCTGTATAAATGAGATTAATTCTAGGTAGGAAGGGAATTCCTTCTTGCTTACGCTATTTTCAAATTGCTGTATTGTTTGCGAATCAAGCTTTCGCAACCCACAATATAATAGAATAAAATCTAATAAGTCAGGTATGTCTAATTGTTTCAATGCCGCGACAGACGCCGAATATTTTTCTATATAGTTATTCAAACTGATAGCATTACCGGTGCAACCTTTAATATTAAAAATGTTATTAAGGTAATGCTCACCTAAACTGCGATTGTCCTGATACTTCTTTACAAGACTATCCCAAAGTATCCTATAGGTATCCCCCGATGGAACAATACCTGCCGTTATTTTTAACGCATCGTGCGTTAAATTGCTTATTAGGTATTGTACGCGCTGTGCATCCGTGAGATCGGCATTAAGGTGCACATTACTACGAAATATCTCAAAAAATATTGGCCAGTTCTCTGTCTTTCCGTCAAAGGTACGTATAGGAATTGGCGGCAAGTGTATCTTAGATTTTTTATTATCGGCTGTAGATGCCGTTGTATTATTTGACCTAATGAGATTCCGCTTGTATTTTATCGTGGAATATAAGTCCTCAATAGAGCTCAAGCTGGAATAGTCTGGCGGGGTACCATCAATTGCAAATTTTACCTCATTAATTTCATCAACTATTTCTTCAAATCTGCTGTATTGCTCAGTAACGGATTCAGATTGCGAAAGGAATAGTTCATTAGAACGGGAATCATAATTGGAAATATTTTTGCATAATATATATATCCGATTAATTCGTACGAAAATCGCTTCTTTTTTAGCCGTTAGCTGTAATAGCTTGCTTTGAAGTTTAGCAGTAGGCATTTTAAAATTAGAATTGGATTAGGTACTAAATAATTTAATTTGATATTAAATAAAATAATATGAAATTTTTGCTTAAATGCGAAATTTATAATGCGGGTAGAAAATTTCTATATTAATCAATATGAAATTTTTTATTAAATGCGGAATTTAATAAACGCGGTTGGGAAATTTTATGCACTAAGTAGGTATGTGGCTGATTACCTATCCTAGGTTCGAAAGGACCATTAAATGGGGTGGCAATGTGTACGATAATTGCCCCCTTTTTCGCGGTATGCAGAACAATTACGATGAATACGTGGAGTGCGTCCTTGGGGATTGCTACGGATAGACGAGTTGGATCGATACGCACTCCACGTATTCATCGTAATTGTACTCCACCCCGCGAAAAAGGGGGCAATTATCCTACACATTGCCACCCCAGTAGTCTCAAGCTTGATGTTAAGCATAACAACCTTACCTGACAAGTTCTACCCCGTATCCAGGATCCCTTCCAATTAAATTTGCTAAACTACAATAGTCTCTATTTCCCTTTCAGGTGTGCCCAAAAAATTGTTACGCAGCTAGAAACATCACCACAAAAGGACAAACAACATTTCTTCCGGCCACTAAAACCTTCGAATAAAGACGACCCGCCCAAATCCAGAGATCACAGCAAAGAGACTGAATGTAAAAAAGATAACCCCAAATCAAAACCTAAGAAAGAAGATAAGAAGAAAAAGGATGATGAAAATACAAAGCAGGATGATAAAAGCAAAAAAGATGAAAGCTGTGACAATAGAAAGAACGAAATAGCAGAAAGAAAGAAAGAAGAAAAAATTAGACTTAAAGCTGAAAAAGAAGCAAAGAAGGAAGCTAAACAACAAGCTAAGGAAGAGGAAAGACAGGCTAAATTGTTAGCAAAGGAAGAAGAAAGACAAGCCAAATTAAAGGCGAAGGAAGAGAAGAAAAAGGCCAAAAAAGAAGCAAAGCTTGCGGCGCAAGCCGAGAAAGAAAAAACCAAATAGAAGATGTAATGTTTAAATTTTACATTGTAGTAACTCGTAGCCGTCTTAAATTTAGATTTGAGAAATGTTATCATTGAGAAATCGTAAAAACAATTTTAAATAGCGTATGTAACAGTCTATTGTAGTCCATACTTACTAACAGTGAACTAGATACTAGTGTTAGTTTTAAATTTTATTTTTTTACTTCGATCGGATATGAAGTTATGTTTACGCTTTGATACTGATTTATACAATTTTGTTAAAATTATCTAGCTTAGTTGCAATTTCCTATCGAAATTGTTACTTAACTTAGGAATGTAAATATTTTTAAAGTCAAAAAAATGTTATTATGAAAAGCAATCTAAGTACATACATAGTTGTTGGGTCATAGTTGGAACTCTATAAACTGCGAAGACTGAAAGAACGGGATAATGAAATCATATCGTTTTGTAATTTAATTGTGTAACAGTATAGTTAAGAGCTTCGTGCATTCCAGCACCGCCGAAGAATTTATTTATTGTGTAGATTTCGTCGTACTTAGTTCGTCTGTAGATGATGCTTATATCAGAATTGATTACATTAGCGTGACTTTTACTTTTAAGACCTACAGATACCGGAAACAATAAATATTGTTAAATAAACAATTTTATTACTCTGTTTAATTATTCTAATCATCAAACACTTACCCATCCTATTGAGGTGCCCGAATAAAGTGATATTTTTCCTAAATAAATCTATCCAACTCTCTCCTACTATTTCAAATTATTCCACATGACCAGTAACAGATAAAAAAATGTAAACGCATTCAATTTTAGTAGCATCATATCAGGTATATAGCCATACAGCTAGGTAAGTGTTGATTTTTATTTTGTAAGGGTTCCACATGTCGGAATTTATTATTGTCAATCGTTAGAAATTTCCTGTAAATTAAATAACAATGTTACCATACGTGTCTTCTTTTATTTATACCCTTAAATCTTTTTTTACAATACAATTCAACTATTATAAATTAAGACAGTGTGCAATGCATCAAAATGTAGGTAAATAAAGTCAGTAAGTATATATTTTACAAAAAGCCTGCTGGTAACACAAGGGCTGCCAAAAAAATCAAATTTTAAACAAAAATTGTAAGATTTATTTATCTACATTGAAATATGTAACAATACACTTGATTACTAATAACTCTACTGGGTAAGAATTTCAAAATATTTTAATCTTTGTAGTCGTCACCAATGCGGTCAATAATTTCTTCGCCAGTCTTCTTGTTAATGCGCATATATTTGTTGACCATTGGTTTGTAGTAGTATGCTTGGTAATCTTTGCGTTCGGCCATTTTCTTTATGATATCTTTCTCCAATTTTCTCAACTTAACTTTCTGCTTCTCTTCAT
This sequence comes from Eilema depressum, assembly GCA_914767945.1. Classification (NCBI taxonomy): domain Eukaryota; kingdom Metazoa; phylum Arthropoda; class Insecta; order Lepidoptera; family Erebidae; genus Eilema; species Eilema depressum. The sequence goes on from OU612026.1 coordinate 14,339,777, forward strand.
CAATGAAGTGCATAAACTTCTCATATTCCTGTAAAAAAACAAATGTGGAAATAAGATTTGGAAGTTAAATTTGTTAACAAGAAAACAATCTATCAATTACTTATGCAACATCTTCAATATTATGTTGATCCCATGCCATAATACAAATCAGCGCATGCTCGCATGCCTTCATGGGGACCCATATGAGATGAAGTTTAAAATTAGGGTTCTCCGTTAAGGAAGTTTCATAAGCAGTGCAGATTCTGGCAATAAACAGCAGGCTAACTCTCCATTAGACATGTAAGAGATAGTTACACGAGCTTAAAAATTACCAGTCTCAACTGTGGATTTGGCTGGACCTTGATATTTTCCGTGAAGTGACTGCCATCTGACCTCCACAATCCAATGTTGACATTAGGCGATAAACTAATTTTGAGTCTAAGTTAACTGAGATTGTGTACTATAATACCCTCCTTAACCATATTAGTAGTGGTATCCACTCATTGGCTCCAGGTCTGTACAACACAATTTCCCTAAGCAGCCATATCCTGCGACTCTGCCAGTGGCCAAGGGTGGAAATTTTTAATAGGGAAGCCAGTTGCAAAACAACTTACCTCAATCTTAGTTTGACATGCACTATGCAACCCATTGGAAATCCAGCAGGAAGTGGGTTATAGAGTTGTGAATCCCCGAAGGGGTAGGCAGAGGTGTATTAACACTCACATTTCTCCAACTATGATTTTAGGTCACACGTAATAGGGTAGCCTATTGCCGTCTAGCAGGCACTTTGTAATGGGCAGTAAGTTTACTGTTGGATGGAGAACAGCCCTATCCCTTAGTCGCCTTTTACGACACCCACAGGAAGAGATGGGGTGGCCCTATTTCTACTCCATTGGGAACCAAAATGGCAAGATAATTAATAATATAATAAATAAATATTCTACATTACATAGTGCTATTTAAACCTAAAGTGATCATAGCATAACAACTGCTTCATCAAAGAGAGTAGAAATATAAAAATCAATTACCTGTTGGGGAGGATTATGAATGTACCGGGCAATGAATCTTGTAATAGGATGGCGGTGGTACTCCCAATGCTTCGGTTCATATCCAGACGGGATTGGGCACAACTGTCCAGGACCAATAAACACATTGGTGTAGAAGATAATAGCTCCTACTGGTATCAGTCCAACCATGACGTAGAAGTGCAGCATATCCTTGAATTTGTGCCATTGCCATCTGAAAAGCGTATGTTCAGTATGTTTAGGTTATATTATTGCGTAGTAATGAGAACATTGTATCTATTCATGTTTACGAACAATGTAAGTCACCAGAACTAAATCAAGTGACTATTTTAAGTCAGGGGGTTTAAAACTACAACTAAAATATTGTTATGTTGTGGTCCGCAAAGTTGATTAGGTAATCATTGAATATGATCATACCTGGATGGTTGAAGAGCGAACGTCTTGTGCCCATGACTTAGAGCTTTACTTGTAGAAAAACTCACATTTTGTATTATTTGGGGCTGTTTGACGGAGGCTTTATACAAATTGATTCCAAAAGATCGCCCCAATGCACTCCAAGACACCATTTTTATTTTTGCACTATTTTGAATTTTCAATATGACATTTGACAGCTTGGACAGGACGTGTTGCCAAATCTATAAAACAATTTAGTCATATCGATACCTCCCACGTAAGTTGTTGTAACCCACAAAATTGCCATTTTGTGTTTTTCACGTAAAAGTGTCTAATTTTATGTATAGTATCCTGTAACAATTAGATCAAATCCAAAAATCTATTAATTTCGGTAGTTTTCAGAAGTATAACATCGTAAGTTCCGAAGTATCCCGGCGTATATTGTGGTATTTATTACTTGCAATAGTTTACGGCGGGCGGTGTGAGTCTGACGAGCGCGCTCATCCCGCGTATGTGTGACATAAAACAGACTACGTTGGAAGTCGCTGTAGGTTGCATGTCACGCGCGTATTTTATGTGTTGATTTGATATTTATTACGTAATAGTACTAGCACATATTTTCTGTATTTAAAATATTGGTTATTTAAAATGTGGTATTGATTACATACAACAATATACGTTCCCGAATTTACAAGTATTTTGTGTTAAGTAATACATACAACATTTTACTTCGGAATTAGTTATACTAAAGTACATGGCAAGATGACTTACAATGATTTACGTGGTCAAATTAACTATTTTATGGTTACTAAGTAACACATACAACAATCTACTTCGCTTATCACTGACATTGTGTAAGTTGTAAGTAACATTTGCGGTTTATAGATGTGATCAAAAATCTATAGAAATCAATAAAATTGAAGTGTCTGTTTGTAATGTCAAAATAACAAGTGAATAAACATTTGAACCTAAAAAAAATAAGAAGTTGAATGAAATTTTGAAGCATTTATTATGCTAACTTAATCATCTTATCATCTTATCTTCTTCATCTTTTTCATCAAATCTTCTTCTTCGATCATCAATCATCATCATCATATTCAAAATAACAAATTTTTACTAAATGGATGTGAATGTATATCAGGTACCATTAACAAGAACATAATTTAAATGTCTTTGGTCGGTCTGTCTGTCTGTTCCGCTAATCTCCTCCCTCCTCTCGAAGGTGACGGAGCGTATCATTAATACATAGCTTCTGGGGTACTTTGAACTGTATGATCTACTGAGCAACCGACAGTACGGCTTCCGCCACCGTAGCTTAACCGGTGTATCTTATCTTAACCTTCTTTTGTATCTCACAAACCGTTGCGCGCAAGCCATCGAGACTCGAGGTGAGGCACTGGCGGTTAGTCTCGATATCGGAAAGGCCTTTGATCGGGTCTGGCAGACGTCTTCTTGCAAAGCTCTTATGGACTCCCCAAGGAATTATGCGAATGGATTGCCAGCTTTTTGTCCAACAGAAGTATCCAAGCCGTCGTTGATGGCAGTTGCTCGGACCGCATGGACATAAAACGCTGGTGTCCCACAAAGTTCCGTGTTGTCTCGACCTTGTTACTGCTGCATATCAATGACATGCTGTCGGATGACTCCATTCATCACTATGCGGACGACAGTACCGGAGACGCTTGTTACACGGACCGTGCAAATATCCCTCAGTCCGAGATGGAGGAAAGCCGCGAACAACTTGTGTATGAAATCGAGACTACGTTATCTAGAGTACCCGATTGGGGCAGACTGAATTTAGTACAATTCAACCCCTCTAAGACACAAGTATGTGTATTCACCGTTAAGAAAATCCCATTTATTGTAGCAACGCAATTCCTGGGCACACTGCTTACCATTTCCTTGAGTATTGGGATCCTTGATATCGATATCTCCAGCGACGTCCAATACCGTAGTCAATTGGAAGACAAGGTGAAGCTAGCATCAAAGAAGCTTGGAGTGATCAACAGGGTGAATACTTAACTGTCGGGCAACGACTCCGCCTACATAAGGCACAGGTTCGGCCCCACTTGGAGTATTGCAATCACCGTTTTGTCGAAGCGCCTACGTGCCAGCTTGAAACTTGAAGTGTTCAACCCCTTCGACTCGGTACAAAGACGACTATTGAGGCTCGTTGACCATCCCATACTCGCAGGTCATGTGGAACGTCTCAGTCTCAGAAGAGACTTTGCCTCACTGTGTGTGTTCTACCGAATATACAATGGTTTGTGCTCAGATGAACTATTTGACATGATACCCACAGCTACATTCTATCATCGCATCTCGCCACAAGCAGGGAAATCATCGTCACACACAACGTCCGGAAACAGTACGCACTGTGCGGTATGAAAGGAACTACATCCCTCGCACACTCAACCTGTGGAATGAACTCCCTGCGGTGGTTTTCCCAAGCGACTACAATTGATTGATAAATTGATAGCTGCCGTTGACTGGACAATACTTGTAGACTACACTTATGAGAAGCACTATAAAAGGAGGATGTCTGTACCTCGTCATCCAAACCCGATATATTCCTTTTTTCACGATCGCATAGGCGAGCAGTGCTTGTAGAACGCACAGTACCGTGGAAAACTAACATAACCTAACCTAAAGACCACGCTATAAAGACGAACAAATACTTTGACCTGACTAACGAGTTAACCAAAAATGGCTACGTGATTAAACTCCACGCCGTAGCAGTAGGACCAAGACGATTTCAAGTTAAATCCCTGTACAACTTAAAGACCTCGGATTGCCAAGAGCTTCAGTAAGCTCTTTACTAAATCGAATGTCCAAAGCGGCATTGATAAGATCTTACCAAATTTGGATAGGTAGGGGGGTACACTACTGACGGTGGAGGTGAGCGCTGATGCATCACAAAATGGCCACCCTTAACCTACATCTGGGTCGCAAGTCCCAGTCGCCGTCACGGTGTGCTCGGTATCACGGGTCCATAAGGACCCGGGACCGCATGGTGAATCCATGGAGTGCTGAGAATCGGATCTCTGGGGCTCTTCAAGAATGGGCATTAGAAGGTTTTTTCAGGGTCGGCAGCGCGAATGTGACGCCCCTGGTGTTGCATACGTCCATAGGCCACGGTAACCACTTCCCATCAGGTGGGCCGTGTACTTCTCTGCCACCTAAGTGGTAAAAATAAAACATACCACACCTTTTTTCTCTCTTGCTTTTCGGCGTAAATTGTTGTATCTGGTACATACGACTAAATGCGACTCATGTGTTCCGGTGTACATAATTGTAAGTGACTGATACAACAATTTGTAAAGGTCATATACCGCGGTAAAGTGTTGTAACAGCAAAATCTCTAAAACCTTTGGTATTTTTGAATAATACCATGAGGTAAACGCTAAAGTATTATTAACTGAAGTCACATATTGAATTTTATAAAGATTAGTTGAAAACTGCGGTTTTTATTGCCAATAGTACCTTTGAAACGCTCTCCTGTAAAATCACATTTTAGAAGTTACAACAGTTTACGTAGGAGGTATCGATATTCATGGCGATTGCGATTCGATCAAAAACCACAAGATTAATTTAATATAAATAAAAACAATATTTGCGCTGGTAATGATTTTATTGAAATATCAAACCGGACGGATTTCCCTTGCCGCAACAATTTGAATTTTGAATGAGTTTTGGCGTCAACGCGGAAAAAGACACTTGACTTCTCAATCCACAGTGTTATACCATTTTCAAACTCTTGTGTATAATAGATACATTATTCAAGAAATTAAGTCTAAAATCCATTAGTTAAACATTTAAAATCTGGAAATTACAATAATTAAAAAAAATGAAATGGTGTGATTTGAGATTTATCGTGTTGATTCGAAAACTGCATAGAAGCCTATAGTAAAGGACTGAACTATAATCCTACTTTACTGGGGTAGGTAGGTAGGACTAAGAAATTGACTTGACTATAACAGAGAAACGCCGCATGATATCGAATTCACATGTGCAAATAACTTTCATCGCATGAAAAATAAGAATGGTTTCCTAAGATAACTATGGACAATGTATCTAATCAAACTATTGTTGTTCAAACATTAGCATTCTTCATCGATATCAATCTATTTTCTCCTGCGGGTTACCGCATACGGACCACACGCGACAAAACTTTGGTCAGTGAGTGGCCACTTCTTTTATAATCCACGCGCGCAGTAGGTATCTTATTCACAGAGTACTTTGTTAATGCATAATATACTCTAACTCAGAAGGTTTAGGGTGGGGAATAGTGCGAGTAGCATATGGCGACGTTTTAGCGAATAGCGACAATTTGTAGCGAGTGGCAGCCACGGGGATCCATTGTATGAAAATTACGGAAATATGTCGATAGCGGCGATTTGTGGCTGTCACAAGCAGCTACGTGTGACCCCTGATTGTCGAAATATGGCGAGAGCCTAGTTATCATACATATAATACATACGTAGTAGGTATACCTACCTACTTACTGTGCTCACAGTCACACCATATTTCGACAACTACTTACATTAACTACCAAGATGGTAAGATGAAAGTGCTTTTCACATCGGACGTCGTGATCTATCTACCTACTACCTAACAATTCATTTTGTTATCGTTTCATAAGATTTTAGTTAGCTAACTCCAAAATAACACTAACAGTAAGTAAGTAGGTACCGAGGTACCTACTACCTACTCAAATTAATGCACCCTATGTCTACGGCTTTCTAGACATCAGACATATACCCATATAAAAACTGCTAGAAAATAAAAGATTATACTTAGACTAAACAATTTAACCGTTTCTGAAAAACCAACCACCTGTTGTATAAGTTTTTTCGCAAACATTCGCTACGTCGTATTGGAGTATTGATTTTCCTGACCGGGCATGCTCAGTAGTCGTGCTTACGTAGAGCTCTGATAAGATACACTTACACCCACTCAAACAACGTTATTCCGCAGTCAGTGTTACACTAAATACTCAACATATTCGTGGATTCCCTCGTTTAGTTCGTGAACAGTCATCAAAATGATGTAAATCATTAGTGTGTGGTAGCCATCGAAGTGAGTGAGCCATATGGTTCAGCCGTCATGGAGGAGCTACTTCAGGATATTTTCAAGGAAGCCTCGGGAGTAAAATTTACTGCTCTTAGAAAATCATGTCAAGATGCACTAGGTAAGTAATGAATATGTTTAAAAAATTCTACTGTAATAGAATATCGTGAGGTGAAAAGAAACAATCCGTGAATTCAATACTTGCAATGTACGCCATTGATATCAGAAGTGCATTTGATTGCCCTTGCATATAGATTTATATTTGTGTAGATATACCTACATTCACACCTATATTTCGGGAATCTAACAAGATTCGAGAGATCATAAATAAGTACCTACGTTAACTTATAAACTCGCAAATCTTATCCCATATTGCTATTTTGAGGGAGCAACAAATAAGACTGGAAAAATGTGGTGTGGTGCTTCTCTAACGAAAGGCTGTAACATGGCTGTACAAACGTCTAGATGTAGGCAATTTCTTTTGTTGCTCCCCACGCTATACATAACATACATACATAAACTCACGCCTATATTCCCCGAAGGGGTAGGCAGAGGTGCTAGCACCCACATTTCGCCGTTTATGTTTAGGTCCCAATGTAATAGGTGGCGAGCCTATTGCCATTACCCGGGCACTTATAAACCTGCGATAAATACACACATAACTTCGAAAAGCATCGAAAAGTCATTGGTGTGTGCCATGGTAATACCTGGGATCGAACCCGAGACCTCGTCTCAGCAGTCCATTACCCATACCACTAGGCTATACCAATGGGTGTATATACACTTCTTATGTTTTGTTTGTTGACATGACGTCATAAGAATATGATAGAGATGTAATAGAATTTCATTTCTCCAGTGCTTTAGATTGATCCTGCATTATGTACCTATACGCGTATCATCAATTGGAAAAAGTGAAATGCACAAGACGGGACTTGAACCCTGGCCCTAACAGGGGGAAAGCTCTGCCCACTGAACTATCTAAGTATTTTCAATTGCTTTAAAATTAATTTAAAATAGACGTGTATAATCATCCTCATATTTCGCCAGTTTTATTTTTTGCTCTCTGACGTCGTCGGACAATGATAGAGATATTAAAAATATTTCACCAGATTTTGCTGATCCTACCATATAAAGCGTCGGTAGCTCAGTGGAGAGGCTTTACGATTGAGAGGTGCCGGGTTCGAATCCTGGCCATTACACTACCGACGTGAACTCACTTCAAATACAAGCAGATTAGCTTAGCTGGAGAGGTTTCGGTTACAATTTTTTTTATAAAAGAAATAAATGAAACACATCATCAGATCCATTAATGTATGGTCTACCCAAGTCTATGTAAATAAAAGTCTAAATCAACAATGTCCGCAATAAAACTGATAGAGTTGGGTTCCTCTATCAGTTTCGAACCCAATTATTTGCCCGACTCTACACTCAAAACAAAGTTCAGGGACTTTGAGATAACTGCACAGTCCAGTCGCGAAGGCTGAATATCTTAGAAGGATAACCTAAGGCCTTGACACAGTTTATCAGCTGTAAACTGCAATCGATTTTCACACATTGATGCAATCACTATTATTGGGAATCGGGTTATGTCTGCTCTACACATTGCTTGGCAGAAACAGTCGCGAACGTGTAGAGCGGGGGTTTGTGCCATTCTTGAACATTGAAGGAAGAGTGTATTGGTCAACGTGTAGAGTGAACATTTTGAGGATCCTTCGCACAGTTCACATCGCTACGCATTTCAAGATATGAAATGACATGTCTTCCCGTCACCCTGCATACTGAAAACCAACGGAAATATCGAGACCAGTGTAAATTAAAGAATGACGAACCAAATGCCATTGAATTTTACAGAAATAGATTCTTAATTTAATTTAAATAAATAACAAAATATCTACTTATTCGCAAGTTTTGATATACCTACTTACCTCTGATTGAAATGGGTAGTTTACTTCAGTATTATTATCCAGCTTTCTAACGTCAAGCTTATTGCATGATTCTTGTAAATAAAATTGAAGCGGCCAGCCCCTTTCTAGCGATAATACTTTAATAACCGTGCTCCCTGGATTGGTCTATAATATACCATCCATCTTATCCATCTCGTCTATACGTCCATACAATACATTATAGCGACCTATCCTAAAGCTTCCATGCGTTTCTAAAAACATTTAAATTGTTTATTTTAGTGATTTTGCAACAAGCTATTTAATTTCATTTAGGATAAGTACCTCCAATTCTTTGTACTCAGTGCTTGTTTCGTCAGACATAAATAATACTTATTATTGCAGAGCTGCTTTGCATACAGGAAAGCAATGCTCGTCGGCCTTCTTACGAGCTGCGTCGAGCATGCTTGCTGCCACTGCAGACTGCGCTAGAGTCCAAACGCCCGCGGCTCGTCACATTTGCACTGCAGGGTTTCCATGTAAGTAGCAGTTGCAACCGGACACGGTGCATACACTGATGTATCCTGTGGTCCCATCCACCCATCGTAAGCTTATCTCCGTTTCATATTGTAGCATCCAACCTTAAAGCGGTATTCACCTTGATTAAACCAAAATTTAACGTATTCTTTATTTTTTCAGAAAATTCTACGCGATGATAGGTTCCACAGGGGAATTGAGCCAGAGGATGATTCACTATGGATGCCTTCGCAACTACTGTGTGCGACAAGCTCCGTCATGTATCACTTAGCTGATACCCAGGTAAGGCCGTCCGTTCCTAGCTTACCTACGCAATATTTGATTTAGCAACTGATATTCAATTTGCAATCGAAATAAATTGCGTATTACCTCGGAATGCACAGCTTTATCATGTAACTGAGATTAGTTAATCATGTTAACTGTTGTTTTTCTTCCAGGTACAAATATTCCGCATGTACCTCTCTCTCACTCTTTCTCCACGGCGTACCCTGAATGGTCGACTTTGCGTGTGGGCATGCGGAAGATGCGGTGAAGCCGCTGCAGCTCCACCACATGTAGCTGCTGCTGCCAGGGCTGCTGCGGCACAAGCCCTCAGAGCTTACTGCGCTCAGCTAGGTAAGGCTGTACTTCTAAGTCCTATTACAGGATTGCTTTACTAAACTTTGACGTTCCATGATAGACATTCCATTTTTGATGTTCCATTTTTAGCATTTAGGACAATCGCGCACTCTTGGCACTCTATGAGGCGCACATTCGAGTAACGGACCATAATAGGATCAACGATCAGCAGGACGCGCAGTAACATAACTGTGAACGCCAAAAGGCAGGAATGATCATGGGAGGATGGAGGGATGTACGGAAATTAACGCGATCATGGTCGTACCATGATATACCATTATGTGTTTCATTAGCCGTGTCTATAGGCCTATTAGACAGTGACAAACTGGATAACGTAAAATAGGATAAATGCTATTCGGAGAACTGAATTATCTAGAGAAATTTATAAAATGACCTTCCGGAAGGAGACTGTGAAATTGATGCAAATGGGGTACACAATAAATAAAGATATTTAAGCAATGAAGAGTACCACATGGAATTCTAGGACCCCTAAACTCCGGAGATACAATCCTTAAAATATTACTTAAAGTTTTCAGTAAGATAAGTATATAAATGGTTTCAGATGAAGAATGCCAAGAACTCCTTTCGGAGGGGTCTCCGTTAGGTAGAAATCATATAGTAGCAGTAGGATGCTACAGTGAAGTGATTCCGGTCATACAATATTTATGCAGTAGACTATCTGAAACTCAGCTGTAAGTAATAGATATAATAAGATCTGTTATTGTGCTTTTGTTTTTACATCTAGACTGTTAATCGACATTATTAATATCTCCAATATATATAATAAATGTTGAATTGCCTCAAGTCCCTTTATCAACAGTTCCCAAAGAAAAATAAAATTGGCCAAGTGCGAGTCGGACTCGCTCATGAAGGGTTCCGTAATAGCAAAGGCGAAAATTGTGGTTTATGACGTATTAAAAAAAACTACTGACTGGATCTCGTTCGAACCAATTTTTAGTGGTAGTTTGCATGGCAATTTACATCATATATTTTTTTTAGATTTATCATTCTCTTATTTTAGAAGTTAGAGGGGGGGACACACATTTTTCCACTTTGGAAGTGTCTCTCGCGCAAACTATTCAGTTTAGAAAAAAAATATGTTAGAAACCTCAATAGCATTTTTAAATACCTATCTAAGATACCCCACACGTATGGGTTTGATGGAAAAAAAAATTTTGAGTTTCAGTTCTAAGTATGGGGAACCCCCAAAATTTTATGCTTTTTTTTATTTTTGTGTGAAATTCTTAATGCGGTTCACAGAATACATCTTTTTACCAAGTTTCAACAGCATAGGCCTTATAGTTTCGGAGAAAAGTGGCTGTGACATACGGACGGACAGACAGACAGACAGACAGACGGACGGACAGACAGACAGACAGACGGACGGACAGACATGACGAATCTATAAGGGTTCCGTTTTTTGCCATTTGGCTACGGAACCCTAAAAAGAGCCTGGTTATAGATACACAATTTTTCCTAGACGTGCCTATTTGTTACGTTGATCTGAGTACTATCAAAATGTGTTATACTTTTTTAGTTCCTGTTTTATGTGATAGTAACGATTTCACTTCTTCAACAGGACACCAAAACAAAATCCTTTGGCTCTATTCTTCCTAGACTGCTTGTTAACACTGATGTCAAGCCTGTCAGAACGAGTGAGCGGTAACTCTCACTTCACCACGTTCCTCTGGCAGAAATTCTGCCCGGCGCTCATTTCTTTCCTCGGTACTCCTCGAGTGGACAAGAATATTAAATCCAGGTAAATATTTTTTAAGAAAATAGTAACTAAGTATCTTGGAAAAAATAAATTCTCGACGTAGAAATTATGCATAACTTAGACAACATGCTTAACGAAAATGTGTAAATACACCCTTATAAATTGGACTCTAGTGCTATAGCATTACATAAGAACAATAGTCCAACTTCTGAAATTACCACTTAGGTAGATCGAGATTTAAGTAAGATTTTAGTAAGATTCCGCAAGTGACATAGGTACGGTAATATACGATAACTGCAGACGAACGCAGCAGATACGCGTAATTAAATGCGGCTTCTCATTAGTCCCGTTAATAAATTCTTAAGAATCTTTCTTCTTGGAATTTTTGATGTAACTTCTAAAACAAAAAGTTATGATTTTTGTTTTCTAAAATCAAAATCGTTTTTTTGCTTTCCTATAAAGTCGGGTTTATACGCCAATTGAACCCAGAGTGTAACAAGTAATGGGTACGCTGTATCTGCTGCGTGTGCCTACAGTTGTCGTATGCGGTCACCTTCAAAATGATACATTAACAATAATATATGTATTAATAATTATTACATCGCGTCGGTCAACTACAGACATTTATAGAGCAGTTGGACCAATACCATGTACTTGTTCCAATGCTTGACCCATTGTAACAATGTTAGCTTTAATCACCTATGAATGAACATTTCAGGGAGCACGAAGGTCACTTAGTAGACGACTCTGGCAGGGGTTCGGGTGCTTTAAATTCGGCACCGAGTTTTAACAGCAAACAAGCTAAAGCTATTTACAGGTGGGTAATAAGTTCATCAATTTAGGAACTAACAATGTTATTTTCATATCCCGTGTCTTGAAAACTAGCTGTATTTCGATTTTTTTTTTCTTTTTGAAGTAAAACTTCTTTCCCCAAGTCAACCGTGTATGTGACGAGAGCGTAACATAAGGCAAACGAAAGCTGAGAGTGAGATATAAGTTAGTGAAGATGAAAAGAGAGAGAGAGAGAGTTACGTTTCCTATATTACTGTAGAGACTAGAGAGAGAGGTGCTAGCACACATTTTCTTTCTCTTATTCTTCTTATATCTAATTCACAGTGCAGGTCTATTAAGTTTTACTTGACTCATGTGGTTTAAAGCACACTCGTATTTTTTTACTTTTTCTTTTGATTCAACTTAAATAAATGTCGATATTTCAGCATCGCGAACCACTTGGTGCGCTTAGTGGGTTCCACATCAAACCTACGACCAGTATTAGAAGCTCTGTACCATAGGATGCTACTGTACCCACCCGTGTCACACCGGGTAGAGCCACTACGGAGTACAAGAGAGCTGCTGCAGAATCCGAAGAGACTGTGTCAATTGGTGCTGCTAAAGAAAATGGACCACCACGAGAGACACAGTGATGATATGGCAATTGTTCGACTGTAAGTATCAAATGGTATAACACCGTCCAGTAGAACATAACATAACATAACATAACATAAACTCACGCCTTTATCCCCGAAGGGGTAGGCACAGGTGCTAGCACCCACATTTCGCCGTTTATGTTTAGGTCCCAATGTAATAGGTGGCGAGCCTATTGCCATTAACATTATAAACCTGCGATAAATACACACATAACTTCGAAAAGCATCGAAAAGTCATTGGTGTGTGCCATGGTAAAACGAATGTCCAGTAGAAAGTTGGGCAATTTTGTTCTGAAACTCAATATGGACTTTTGAAGATAATGTCAAACTTATATATCTACTACCTGCCAAGGAGAGGCCCTATTTAATGCACACTTGTAATTGACGAAAATTTACTTTTCCCGTGAATAAGGTGTTTCCTTACCTACAGTCTTCAGAAGGTGGCAAATGGTTGCGATGCCTCTGTACTGCAAGTTGTAGTTACTGCTCATTGTCAAGCGTTCCATGTGTTCTTAGTGGCACTAAACCATTCGATGTAGAGTCGTTTCTGAAGAAATTCCCTTTCTTTTTTATTCCATCTAGTAATATGTATGGCATTAAATAACTACTTGAATGTACATTCCTGTATGTTAACAACTAGTTATTTCCATTCTTCTTAAGAAAATTCTTACAACATGCGTAAAACTTCCGCTTCTGCTTACATATCACAGGATCATGGACGGCATAGAAGAATGCGGTCGCAGCGGCAATCCAGAAGTGGTGGCAGCAGCAGTAGAATGTGTGGTCTCCCTACTGGATGCCCTGGAGAAGCTATGCACTGGCTCTATAGAGTACATGAGCCCGGAGATGGCGACGCTCATATTAGCTCACTGGCCGAAGTTACACGACGCCGATTATACTGGACCGCTAACTTATCAAACTTTAGCCAGGCTGCCTAGTCCTTACCGGTAATATGCCTATTAGTTTAAGTTTTGCAGGTTTACATTGGATTTCTCCGTACGACCGAAGTATTACGTATTTCGTACGGTTTGTGAGATTACTGGAGGTTTTACTGCCTTTTTATCTTTTGCCAATTATTCTCATTCTCTCATGCTACCACTCGTACTTACGGCGTACTATTGCGTAGGCCGTACCTATTGGTTACTAAATTAGGGGGTTTCAAACACTCGCTCCCTTAAATTTGCAGATCAAATACAGGTACTGATGGCAGTATCTTTACGGGCCTATGTGGTCTTTCTTTTGGCATCACTGTGCCGTTAGCCACAATCGCAATTTAACCAAAGTAGTCCAAAAGTCTTGGTTTATTCTACTAAATGACTTGTTGTATCAAAATTTCAGAGACGTAGTAGCTGTTTTACAAAGTAACGAAACGAAGGAGCCCGACTCATCAGATACGTCGGGCCCGGAGAACGTAAGTTCGGGCAGTGACGGAGAAGCTGATTCTGACGCAGATAACGTGTTCCTACCATCACGAGCTAGCAACCCTGCACCCAATGACGACTATAAAAGTAATACAAACAATAAACCTAGAGCTGTGCCTAAAACATTAAATTTGGGAAGGTGAGTCACGTTAATTTCTTAAATCTCATAAATGTTAAAAAAATATTTAACTAGTTATAACTTTTATTAGATGAATAGTTAGCATAATAAATGCTTCAAAATTTCATTCAATTTTATTAGATTAGTTATTTTGTTTGTACTTACACTATCCATCACATTTTAAACAGGCGCTTTTAAACGACAATGGTTACGAGGAGAATAAGAGGGTAGTCGTGAAACTATAGTGTTGCAAACATTCAGAGTACAGACTACCTTACTCATTTAATATGCAAAAAAAAATTACAACCTTTTTAAATTTGGCAATAAACGAAGCTGTTTAATTATTTGTCGAGATTTTTCATATCCAATCATCAATCCATATACAATAGTAGCTAAACTACTGTCTCTTGTCTCCTCACACCTCCAGAATCTCTTCAACTGAATAGTTCAGTTTCAGTTGAAGAGACTAATACCCCTACAATTTATTAGTCCAAGAGAATTGACATAACTAATCTACCGGAGTATGCTAAAGGGTAAGGGCGCAGTCATAGTTATTCCTTTTTTCATCAGGTGCACCATAACCGAATGCAATGTGGATCTAGAAAGGCATAACGCAAGACAGTTCATCAAGACGCTGCAAAACTCTTTGCTACCAAAGCTATTGAATCTCCGGACTTGTATTGAGGTGATTTTATAAGATTTATTCATCACTCCTATTCTTGATTTAGATGCTTTCTTGCCCTGCCCCTCTAGGCAAGTGGTAATTCGTGGCTGGCGTATTGTAGAATAGAATGACGAATGTATGGGATGGGCTGGGGGCAGGTATTGTGATAGTAAAATAACTTATATTTCAACAGGTGGATGAGGCAATGCAAGAATTTGCGTCCAAATGTTGCCAACACAACGCGGCCCAGCCTCCAGCGACCGCTTGCATCATGAACGCTGATGGCGTATACCTCGCCACGTACGCGGCCTTACTTCTAACCCTCAAGCAGCGAAGGACGAATTACTATAACCAACCTACTGTAAGTATTGTTGCTTGTTGAAGATGTCATGTCTGTCAGTTACGAGGACTTCCTGTAACCTGATTCCTGCCGGTTGCCTGGTCGCATTCTAGATCGAAATTAGTTTTTTTTTTTCAACAGCTTCCCTTTTGTAATCTTCACCTTTTGTCACTGGTCTATATCAGTGTTTCGTGGACCATAACATTAAACTGACGAAATTATGCGTATCTCTATAATAGCCAAAATATAGTTACCAGGGTTGCTGCTTAACGTTGCAATGATAGCTCCTCATGGTTTGAGCTATATAATCTATAAAGCAAATGAATACGAGCGTCGGTATCGAGAGGTCCTGCGTTCGACCGACATTAACTAGAGTGGTTAGCGGCAATATTAGCAATTACGGTTAACAATAAATTCTTGATAAGAAAAAAATTGCTGTAACAAGTAGATATCTGTACCTACTCCAATCTAGAAACTATTTTGATCCCATATTGAGTATCTTTTTCCCCAGAAAGTTCAAGTCTCCATGACAGAGGACGAGTTCGTAGAAGAAGTCCAGGGAAGTGGGGTTTTAGTGTATTTATCAGCGACCTGGCTGCGGGAGCTCTACCAACAAGTCCTAGCCACCGATCTGCTAAAAGAAGTACCTACAACGGACCATCCGCTTATACATTTACTATCAGGTAAGGCTGAAGCCAAACGAGCGTAATTTTTTTGAGTTGTGTATTGTGTAGTGTTACTGAATTCGATTTCATAGGAAACTTCTGTTTGTACAACTTATTTTACGTCACCGTGTGAATCAAACAGGACTTTTCAATGAAACTCAATGCAGCAGAAATTAAAATTACTCGAAATTACGGAATTTACAACTCAAAAATTACGCTCGTTCGTCTTCAGCCTAGTCTAACAGAAAAATAATTTCTCTAGAAGTCTTACGAAAATCGTTTTTGGAACGTAAATACTGTTTTAATATGTTATGTTTTGTATTGCAGATCTTGGAGGGTTAGATCAGAGCCCAGTGATGTCAGACTGGCAGAAGTTGAAAGAGGTTTCCTTATTGTACAACAATAGCAACGACTCGCCTCAATATCAAGCCAGCTTACGTTGGGCTAGAAGGTAACTATGGATCTGTGACTATGGCAATTTAACGCATGGATTTTTTCACTAATATTGTATGGATGTGTAGATGATGCATGGATGAATGTTTGATGCTCTTTCACGCTAAAATATCTGCTATGGATGAATTTTATTTATGTGCGGAATTTCTGGCAGCAAATGTGTGTAATTTTTTTTCGTTGACCTCGAACATTTTAAGGAATTGCAATTCTTTTTCACCTGATAATAAGTGATGCAAAAACTAAACTTAAGGCTACTTATTTTTAACCGACTTCAAAAAAGGAGGTTCTCAATTCGTACGCAATTTTTTTTTTTTTTTTGTATGTTTGTTACGCGATTGTGAAGCCAATTCTAGACGGATTTTGAAAATTCTTTTTCTGTTCGTAAGTAGATTATTCCGAAGTGGTCCCATTTAAATTTCGTAAAGATCTGATGATGGGTTTCCGAGATTAGACCAAGGAACTCTTCAAAAAGTACCAGGAAATCAGCCGCGATTGCTGCAATGGCAAATTATTGCAATGTTTCTGCCATTACACATCATAACATCACGCCTGAGTCCTTTGAAGGGGTACGCAGAAGTGTTCAGAATATTCAGCTATATTTCCGTTGTATTTGCATTGATTTTAAAAATTATTTTTGAATAATGCATTATTATTTTTTTTATTTAGCGTGGCCGGTTCGATGTGTAGTGTAGCGTCAGCAGCGCATGTACAGTCAGGTCACTATACATTCGATGTACAGTTGTGAGACTGTACAAACTCACTAAAAAGAGAAAAATAAATTCATTTTTAACAAAAAAGTTTAACCGACTTCAAGAAACGAAAAAAAAGGCACTGAAAAGCGAAAAATAACTTAATTTACAGACTTACTGATTTATTAGAAGTCGGTGCCAGCCAACTTTGTTTGTTGTGTCTGAACACTCTGAACTACATTACTATGATGCAATCAATTGAAATATGGCCTCCCTTGGGCTAGGCACCGACTTCTAATAAATCAGTAAGTCTGTAAATTAAGTTATTTTTCGCTTTTCAGTGCCTTTTTTTTCGTTTCTTGAAGTCGGTTAAACTTTTTTGTTAAAAATGAATTTATTGACTATCGAGATATATGTAATTAATTATTTATAATTTTTTAAGGATCCTAACATGCATCTGGGACTCGATGGTGACAGTATTAAGCGTACCGTTAATTGGATACAGGAACAAAAAACAGAAACTGCACGGAATAATATCGAAGAAGATAAATACTTTTGGGAAGAGGAAGCGTATCGCTTGGGAGGGACTGACGATTCAGTGCCTTGAAGGACTCCATAAGGTAAGAGTACAAGAAAAATACGCCCCATTGCCTCATTTTTAATTTAAATATAGGTATTTAAGGCTAGCGTTTGACCGCAATCTCACCTGATATGTGAAAATGTGATCTAAGATGAAGTACGTTTGCCTAGAATTAACCTATTCACTCAAGACTTGCAGACTCCTTGGTTATCGTCTTTAGGAAACACGGACTCAGGCAGAGTTCCACTCCTTACCTATACGCATAGTAAATGTATTGCCAAATCAATTCTTCAAACATTTAAAAACAAACCAAATAAGCCCGAATTCGATCAAAATTGCTGTTGATTATGTATCTTTTAATTCTAGGCAGCTAGAGTTAGCAACACATTGAATTTACAAAATCGCTGTAGCAGCATACTGGCTCTGCTTGCCAATTCTGCGATATCACAGCCTCCTAATGGAAAGATATTATCGACACATGCACTGTCCCTGGACATATTGATTACAGGTAAAATCTGCATTTTATGAGCTAGCCTGAATATAATTCATCTGCATGCCTAGTTTCCGCAAAATACGTGAATCCATGAAACAATTTACATTCAGATACTTCTACATTAGGCAACAGGAAAATAAAAAAAAATCCGCTCTATAAAAAATCAAGAAAAAAGTTTTATCTCTTGCTTGATTTAATTGTCGCGCATTTAGAATAACGTTTCATGTCTGTAGGTGGACTGGAACTCGGATCAAAAGCACCAGATTGTTGGGAACACATATTTGCTGCCTGCCAATATGTGTCGAGCTTTGAGCATTCCCTGTTCGGACAACAAGGCAATAACGCCACGCCAATAGTGGCAATGCAGACTGGTAGAAATAAAACCGTGTCTATTCTGCAGGCTGATGCCAAATTGGGATTGGATGGAAGAGACGACGAGACTTGGTATGATATGACGATAGATATGATATACCTAGAGTAAAATAGCTGCTATGTTTTGATGATGTTATGCTACATGAATGTTTTTTTTGCAGTGTGGATGTCTTCAATTTCTTACAGCCAGTATTTGATAACAATGTGAATAATGACATGTCTGTGGCAAAGATTGTAGAGACGTGTCGACAAGAGGTAAGATTTTTAGCTTTTTCTATCGTCCATAGTAGATACTTACATCGTAGCTATCTTCCTAAATTTATTATTAAAACTTATAGGTACCTGTCATCCTCCGAGCCTTTTCCCAACTCAGAAACGCAATTAATTATACAACCGTTTAATTTCGATATTTTCTGTGAAGCGCCTGTTTTCTGTCCACGACTACAGCTCACTAGCAATATCGAATCGAAATTCTGGCTCGGGCTTTTAAGGGCTCAGACTACTCGTTATGGTCATGAAGGAAAATAGGTGCCTTCACCTGTGCGAATTACTTGGAGACAGAAATGTATTCTCATCATACTTTGTCATCACTGTCAAAGGAATAAATGTGAGTGCTCATCCATATTATGATGATAGTAGGTATCCCTTCTCATAAATGATCTATTAGCTGTTGCCCACGGTTCCACTCACATTCGTATGACAACCGAGTCCAACACGAACCATCACAGTAACGTGGTCCCGCGGCACAGAACATTAAAAAAGCTTATGTGTGTTTGTTCAGGGAGGCAACGTCATCAGCGGCGCAGGCGCAGCTCGCGTGTGCTGCGCGCTAGCCGCGGCGGCGGACGCGCTGTTCTCGCGCCTGGCCGCCACCACCACGCTGCCCGCGCTCAGCGCCGCGCTGCAGCGGCTCGTGGCGCATCATCACCGCCTGGTAACTTCTTCATACAAAACATGCATATATTTTCGCCTGTAAACCCCGAGTACCTACACGAGTGTAGTCTCGAGTGACGTAGACAGTGCTACGCTCAACGGAGTTCTATTTACGTAGAACAGAAGAAAGAAAGAAAACTTTTTAAAGCTGTACAGAGATGCACGAAAATCATACAAAAAAAAACATGAGCTAAGCTAGTAACCTTACACGAAGAGACCTCCCGATCTCTTCTAACCCAGCTAGCTGTTTCGGTGCGCGCGGTGACATATTAGGCGGAGAATAATAAATATATTTCGGGATAGATCTACCATATTCAGCAGATCTATCATTTTGAGTACCAAAAATACATAATTATATTTCTTACTAGCTCCGCTCGCGTGAAAGTCGGTTATCGCGACCTAACATAGCCTATGTCCTTTCCCAAGGTCTACTTTATCTATGTACCAAAATTCATCAAAATCTGTTTAGTGGTTTAGGCATGACGCTTTCACGCTAAACAGACAGACATACAGACAGAGTTACTTTCGCATTTATAATATTACTGTATGGATTTCTAAGTAGGTATTTGTGTGTCCAGCTGTTCTCGTCGTGGGAGCAAGACGCGGCCAACAACAACGTGTGGTGGTGGCGGCGCGGCAGTGGCGCGGGCGCGGCGCGCGGCGGCGGCGAGGCGGCGCGCGCGCTGTGCCGCGCCGGCGACGTGGCACTGCGCTGTCTGCGCGCGGCGAGGCCTCTGGCGCACCGCATGGGGATATGGACCGTCGTCGGACCGCACTTTATGCAGGTACCTCAGGACAAGCATTTTTTGTAAATAGACCAAAAAAGTAGCACTCCGTGATATCCTCAAAAGACACCCAAGAAACATGTACTGCGCGTATAGAGCACATTTTAACACAACTTATGCACAAATAGCTATACCTATAAAACAATCCGCGGGCGCTTGGGCATCGTTTCTCTCGCTACTTGGCGTCAAGATATTATGACAGGAACTATACGATACGAAAATATGCTTTGGTGGTTGCTATTGAGCCTACAATTTCTTTTTTTCTGTGCCTCGGAGAGCACATTCAGCTGTCGTTACCAGCTTTCCTACGAATATCCACGACATTTGTTACGGGTTACGGGTCGCCAATGGAATGTGGAATCACTTCACGAAAATATCGATGTTATACTCATAGTTTACTATGCCAACAAGTTGGGAAAAGACTCTGTGAAAGTAAACAAAGTGAAACGCATATACTAGGATCATAAGTGGGATCAGGAATCTATATGCTAGATCCTACTTATGATTTCTTCACTTCACTTCTTACGTCTTTCCTGGGGTATAATTATGCCCCAATGGGAAAGAGGCATGTTTTTCGCCTACTTTTTCACATACCTATTATTTTACTGTGTTTCAGGCTGCATGTCACAAAGACATCCAAATAGCAAGCCTGGCAATACAATGTTTACACGACTGCGCAACAGCGCTCTTGAACCAGCAAGTAGAACTCCCGCATTTTCACTTCAATGAAGCATTGTTGAAGCCCTTTGAGAACCTTCTTTGCCTAGAACTCTGTGATGACGACATACAGGTATTAAAAACATCCATTATTTTGGTGAATATCTTTAGAAGTGCTATCAATCAATGGAATATAATGATATAAATATTTACATACAAACAACTAAAACCCTATTGTTTTCAGGAACAAATCATATCATGCATCTGTGAATTTGTTGAGACCAATAGAATGGAAATAAGGTCAGGATGGCGACCTCTTTTTAATACACTACGAGCCGCTAACAATTCTAATCAATACTCCGCTATTTTGGAAATATTTAAAGTGTTCTTGAGCACAGATAACACATTAGTTTTTGCTAATGCTGCACTTGACTGTATACTATGCCTTTTAAGTCATATCAAAGTACTCCATTACGATGAAGTCCAAGCTACTGAAGTAAAACCTAAGAAAGTTACCTCTCCAGTTCAACCAAAACCGAGCCTCAGTCTCAAATTTTCTAAAAACAGTAAATTCATCCCACTCAGCGAAGAAAAAACAGAAAAAGTTATAGTAGATATGTGTAGAGAAGCTTTATACCACTTGGAAAGCTGTGCCGATATCTTGACCATGATGTATAATATGCCTAAGTGCCCCATTTTTAACACCGGCAACAGAATCAAAGGCGACATGCCTCTGTGCGTCGTTGATCCAATAATACCAAGTGGCTCCTTAGATATCACAAAATTCATTACAAATGAAAATTATGAAGAAGATCTCATTTCATATAGAAAGTTGTCTACAAGCCTACCTCCTTCAAACACAACTAACAACTGCCTCTTAAAACTAGATAAGCCAAGCAACATATTGAAAGTGTGGTATGTACTAATTGAAGGATTAATCTCAGCTACTGTCGTGTGCTCTAAGAAAAATCAGCCAGCAGCAATGGAAACGTTGTTCAAGTTATTAAGAAATACAGTCGATGTACCTGGCACACATTTTGGTCTTCACTGCATTAACCATCTCCTTCTACCAACAGTACAGAACTGGCTTCGACAAATAGCCAATGTTAATACACACTGGGATAGTGTAATGCCAAATTTCAAACAATGTTGTGGCATGACCACGGATACGATTGTTATATATTTGCATCATTTGCAAGCAATTAATGTAGAAAGGTCAACAGTTGAAGAAAAAGATGACGAGGAGATAGAACCTATCGAAAGTGCCGAAGCAACATTCGCTTTGAAGCAGATCATGTTGATTCTGGTAGAATGTATTGCTCAACCGCAAGAACCCATTGCGAGGTTGGGAGCATCATGCATAAGACATATAATTCTAACTTCAGGGCACTTGTTAACGGATAATCAATGGGAAATTATCTGCACAAGTCTCCATAGAGCTTGTAATGTAAGTTTGACTCCTCTCAAACAGCTGACTTATGCATTCAGAGAGAATTCAAACAGTTTCTATGGCGATTTAGCTATAGTTAAGGTGGCAGCAAGGCGAGACTGTTCGGTAAATGATAACGTAAGGCTCCATGCAATGGCGCAACAAGTATTTCTTACAGAACAACTGAAAGGAGAAGGCCACGTTAAAAGTACTGCTAAGAATTCCTCTCAGAATCAAATCTTAATCGATGATAGAAGCTACATTTTCCTAATCTATCTTCAAGAGTCTGTCAATTCCCTAAATCCGGAGCTCTACACTTGCCGTATACCCCACAGAGGATTAGTTGTTGGGTTGTTGGCCCATCAAATACTGATACAAATTATTGCTACAGTCCTCATACAAGCTTCTTCAGATGTATTTCAAGGTATTAACGGAAGTTTGCTGGAGAGTCTGAAAACAGGCTCAAACATTTGTAATTACAAATTCTTCCTAAATTGTGACAACACGGATTTGTTATTGAAAGCTTTAGAATTATCTTTCACAAGGGCAATGCAATTTGATTCAAGGCCCGGTTTAAAGTTCCTCGTTCAGAAAGTATCAAACTTAGATTATGCTGCTAATTTATACAAACAAACTACTTCATCTTGGCTTATCAAAATCATAGCATTGACTGAGATATTTTTTAGCAGCGTTCATCGATTTAAATTAAAATCAGCAGATATTTCTATAATACTGCACAATTATACAACGACCATGAATATG
This sequence comes from Eilema depressum, assembly GCA_914767945.1. Lineage (NCBI taxonomy): Eukaryota > Metazoa > Arthropoda > Insecta > Lepidoptera > Erebidae > Eilema > Eilema depressum. Next base: position 14,362,784 of record OU612026.1, read on the forward strand.
ACGTTAGAGTACGATCAATTTGTAACAAAGATATTTGACTTGAAAAATACTTGGGAGTTATTGTGCCATAATTATGTGAAACATCTAATTAGCGTATCCGATTTCGACGATCATGAAATTAAGGATAGGATATCTTGCAGTTCAGTAGAAAGTAATTCCTCATCAAATCATTATGAACAATTTTGTACAGAAGAATCACCAGAGAAAACTCATGTGTCAATGGCTAATAAGACTGAATCTTCTGAAGTTGTAGATGATACTATAGATAAACCAAAACCGTTTACGTTTGCTGATTTTAAAACAAGTGGCCGAAGATCAATAAGTGTCGAAGTTCACCGCGAAAACACTCCACCCATAATTGAAGAATCTGATGGTGCTGAATCTCTTGAAATTGATACAGCCAAAAATGAACCTTCAGAGACACGGACTGATAAACCACTGATAATAAAAACTACACAAGAATTAGAACAGACGAAAAAAATTGCTAGCGTTTCAGATAATGGTGATAGCCATTTGGACACTCGTAAAGTTAATATTACAATATGTGATGGTCCTACGTTTGAGAAGACTAAGAATATAGAACCATTGTTGCCACCACAACCTGTACCCCCTGAAATAGAGCAACAACGAACTTTAAGTATTAATAAGGTAAGGTGTAAAATAAAAAAATGTACGTATATATTAATGTTTGAATATAGTGATATATTATAACCTTCGTTAACTTTTGCAGGATACGGAAGTGCAACGACATTGTTTCCAAAACATTTTAATGGCTTATCTAGAATTAGTTTTGACATTTTCGCTGGAGAGGTTCCAACTGATACACCCAGTATTACAGAGTGGATTCGTGCAACTCGCCAAGACAGTAACAGACCCGCAGCTACTCGATAGAATAAATATATTTTTCGATAAAAAAGACTTATCTGAACTTAATTGTAAGTGATCAATTATTGTGATAATATAAAACTCACATTGTAATGTTATATTCCTCGATTGTTCGGTGTTATGTGCAAAATAAAATCATATTATGATGGTCAAGTTTTTATTTTAATAACTTTCATACATACTCGTAAACAATAATAATCTCAAAATTGCTAAACATCTAAAAAGTAACAACAAAGTAATAATTGTAACACATATTTGGTTTAGAGACTACGAGTACTTTATTAAAATGTCTTTTGTAAAAATGATATAAAATGCTTGTTGCAGTCTATCATACATTATGTTTGTGCAAAATCAAAGGCATCAAAATCACATTACATCTATAATGGCACAACGAACTCACGTTATGGTCATGACTAAATACTTTGCACCTGATTTTAAAGCAAACCAAAGCATAATCTTTGTAATCTTTGTATACGTTCCTAACGATGGCACTATAATTAATATATAATATTTACAACCATTATACAAATGTACAGAACGTTCAACAGAATCAATTGCAATTTCTATCTTAATATGTAATTGCTTAAGTATACTACTAAACAATATAATAAAGATGCTCTAGATACACTTATACTACTTGCACCTTGAGTTGGGTACGAATGAACAGTCAGTGCATATGTTAAAGAACTTAAACCTAGATCACTAGATATTAGCACACTCTCTTTGTTTATCATATCTGCTATCTTTTCAGCCTCTAGAATACAAACTTTTAGTTGCAAATCTGTAGGGTTGTCTAACATAGATTCCACAGTTATAAATATCTCCATCTCTATTGTAAGGTAACCTCTTAAAGCGCATTCAGCTATCTTAATATGTCTTTCTAAGGCTACTAAAATATTGTTAAGATTAATAACTGTGGCTGATATATTAGTTCCATATAATGCTCTATCGATTTGTTTCTTTGAATAAAGAATTCTTAATGCTCCACCACATTTTGGGCAACAAGCACCAGGTGCAGTAAATCCTAAACAGTTGGCCTTCTTGAGTTTAGGGCAGATAATTCTGTCGAAAGTACACTTTGGTTCCATGGCGTCTGAAATTGGTCCTACAGCAAGGCAGGGACCTATGTAATCCACACTCACGTATTCGGCCCAAGCAGCACATTCAGAGATGTAGGTGACTCCATTAACACCACATACCGTTCTAATCTGGAAGAATCAAATTATATTGATTGTCTTTTGAATAATTAACCTTACACGATTAGAGTCTTATTTTCTAAGACCTCGTCAATTTAGTGTAGAACATCTTAATAATTTAGAGCAGGTTCAAATCAAATTAGGTATGTACCTTAATATCTTCATCCTAATTGGTCACAAAGTAACACATATGATCATCAAGATTTACAAGTCAAACTCGTCCATTAATCAGAGTGTATCGATATGTAGGTGGGGTTGGCTTAGCCCCAAAGGTTTTATGGGACGCCATACACCCTTACTTATACAATATCAATAATCAATGCTATTATAAAATAGTAATGAACTTACAGAAGAACATCCATTAAGACAAACTCCCCAGTACGCGAACCTCCTTCCGCTCATGACAAGATGGCAGGGGTTAACATGAGTGCGGCCATCTGTGTCGCACACCGCCATCGGCGCTTGAGAGTTACAATTCACGGTGCTTACTGTAACAGCATAGAAATTCTTTGATTACATTTGGTGAAAAATTGTCTTCTCCATTTTGCACAATTCCTTAGTCTCGACATAATCAATCCCTTAGCGAATGGATGCTAGTGGTTATGATTCCATGTTCCATTCTATCACCCGCCACTGCCATAATTTTTTTTTATAATATTAGCAACCGAAATTACTAATATTCCCGTTAACGCCACCAGCTAGTGTAATGGCCAGGATTCGAACCCGGGACCTCTCGATCGTAAGGCCGACTCCTTAACCACTAAGCTATCATTATCTTCGTGCTCCCAGCTGCATCCGAGATCTTCACCTTGGAAGCATTTCGCACGGTCTTCAGCATGCCTGGCAGAGAGATCCTCTCTTTCGACAACAAGTTAGCACTTCTTGAGTTTAGCCTTCCGACCGAGTCCACCATGGACAGCTTTAGTACAATAGCTATCCATGGTGATTGATAAAACGTAACTTGAAGATGTAACCAAGTGCCTTACCACAAAGGTGTTGTGGACACGAAGTCTGCAACTTGGACAAACACACGGTGGGTGCCGGCACGCACGCGTGTTGTTTTCCACAGTGGACACGCGTACAGACGCCTCCGTTTCCGAAGTCCAGCTCACCGTCTGAAGCCCCTGCACACCTGTACAGGAGAACGTTACATACAGACATCGTCAAGAGAGGATAACGAAGAACGAAAAGGTTTTTAAGCAAGGCGTGAAAAAGTATTTGTCGAGAACGTCAAGGTTGAGATCAGTATTATAGGATCGAGGCAACTGGAAAGGTGGCCCGTATCTTCTGGACTTAGCTTCTGACCAACCAGAGGGTGCAGTCAATTGACGGATTGAAAGTGATGGAAAAAAAGATGAAATGATCTGCAAACTTGGTGACAATTTACTCAGGCTGCGGAAAACGCGTTTTTAGGTCTCCTTAATGGTAACTGCGGGACGTAACAGCGGAGGTAAACCAATCCAGCAATCAAAGATCATATTAAATTAATCACGGACTCAAATGGCTCGCATCCTTGCGTCATTGGTTGATCAGTCCCCCTGGACAATCGGCAATTTGTTGGCCGGCGTATTGTAGATTATAATGACGAATGTATTGTAACGAGACAGAACGTCACATGTCTTTATAAGTAATAAATCGATTTCTAAGAGATGGCGCTGTAATCAATAATAAAATTAATATTTAGAAGTAAAATAACAAAGGTTTGTTGCAATACGATTCATGAAATAATCTGTTTTAGAGGAAAAGCTAATAAATGAAATTGGATTGTTGATAAATGTAATGAAAGATAGGGTTTTTCATATTGCATCATCATATTGACTAGTCTAAGTAATAATACGGGTTTCTGGTAGATGGCGCTGTTCTTATCAGATTATGATGGTTTTAAATCGATATAATTATACTATTTGAAGAGATATTCTAATAATAAGGAATTCTAATTTAATTTAATGTTTTAAATTGGTTGTACAAAAGGGTTTTTATTATTAAATAATATTATTAAAAAAAAAAGGAAGGAAAGAAATACTTGGTATATTTTGTTAGGTTGGGGATATTGATAGATGTTTAGATAGTTTCCGGTTTGGAAGTTATTTATAATGGTAAATAAATAGAATGAATTACAAAAAAAGGTGAATTGAAGTAAAGAGAAGGGAAGTTAATTCAGTTAGGCATTTTAAATTGTATAAAGTGAATATTTCTCACAGGGAGTTAATATTAATAATTAAAAAAAATATATTTATTAAGTTGCGAGCATTGGGAAGCAGTACTGGATTGGTCTAGAAATATTGCGGGGTTTGTAGGAATTAAAAAGAGGATTTAGAAGACGCTGATTGGTGCAAAGGAGACTCCCGCCGAATTAGACCGCGAAAATTGTGAGAAAGTTGGGATTTGGCGCGATCCTCGTTCATTCTCTTTTGAGACAGCAAGCGTGGGTAACTGGAGGGCGGGTTACCAAGCGGGATTTTGGAAAATTTGTGGTAAACTAGTGAAACTTTGCTTTGTGAATTGATTGAAATGATTTTCTTATATTGAAATTCGTGTTAATTCATTATAATTGATAAAATCGCGTTGCATTTGTGTAAAATCATGATTCTTTAGTGAAATTTTAGCTCGAACATTGGTTGAAATGTCGCGTTAACAGCATCTTGTTGGAATGGTAGCAAGACTCCTTTCCTGGCTTCGCTGATTATCTAGATATGAAGCGTAGTTCGTTCGAGTGAGTCTGCTCAACGGCCATTCCTAACGCGAGATGTTGTTTTAGGAGTTCGAATGGGGATAGTAGGTATAAAAGGTTAGGCTAGGGCTAGGGGCTGAGGCCATAGGAAAAGCTAGGGAATCCCAATAGGTAAGTCTGTCGATGTGGCAGCCACGAGTGGAGACCTGACGGTGTTAACTAAGCTCGTGACCACTTTTAGCTAGTTTGCTGATAATCCAAAATGGCGGGACAGCTTTCGACTTTACCTGAGTTTCAGGGTCGAAAAAGCCATCTGAGTGTTGATACCCAATAGTTTGACCTAGTCACATTTATTGAAGTCAACAGCTCAGTCTGATATAATTATATATTTATTTATGCACACAATACATATGTAGGGTCGTCATGAGGCAACATCCCAGACTACGGTCGTTGTTCTTGTGACAAAACACGGGTCTTAGGTACGCCAAAATCAGGCTTGACTCACCTGTAATCTTTATTAAAATAGTTAGGGACATAACACACCACACAATTAGTCTAAATGGGTATAATTTGTACAAACACAGGGAATAGACTTATAGGTAGGTGTAGGTACACTTGATAAACCGGGATTAGGAATAAACTAACTTTTAAGCGTAATTACGTCTGTTATGGAATCTAATAACCGTCATGGTTTGTTGTAGGAAGGGGCTATAATTATTATGTAAAGTTCAGTGTTAGACCAATATGATACGGTGATATAAGAAGTTACGAGTGTGTGTGGCTTTGTGTTTGAATCTGACTTTAACTCAATGATACAGTCATGAATTCCCTCAAGGTCAGTTCGAATTATTGATAAAGTAATATTTCAGAATCTTAACTGTTATACTCTTTAATTCAATACAGAAACTATTCAAACAACCTAGCTAATAGTTGATACAAGTATTATTAATTTCAAACTCCTTGACAAAAGATGAATTGTCTGTTTAAAGGCATTATAGAAAAGTATTATTATTGTTATTCTAAATCAAGAGACTACCATAATTTGTAGTGTAATTTAAAGTGTCAAATTGGTCATTTGAATAAAAGCAAGACTAAAAGTCAAATAAAGTATCTTATAGTATTACAATATTAGTATTCAATCATATACTAGACTATTTGTTTAGCCAACCGGGTATAGTAATATTATGAACAAAAGATAAACATAGTACCTACCTATTAACGGAAAGTGTAACGATATGGGGTTGGTGATTGATAACCGATTGTAGATTGAGTCATTCATGTTCTTGTGTTGTTTTGCAGTTAGTTATATTTTATATGCAAATAACCAGAGAAAACCGTTAAGGTTTAGTTTATCATGACGGGACTTATGTCTATTCTACTGTGACTAAAATAGTTCTCAATTGCAACAATTGACTTAGTATTTGCTCATTTAATCGAGTATGGTCTGGAGAATGAGAATCTTATCACAATAGATGATATTTTCCAACTATGGAATAGATTCAAAACTCCTAGACTTGGGCAATAGACCCGTACACATATATAGTCTAATAATGACTTGTGGCAATCTTGGTGATGTGAGTAACTAATAAGTTTACAACTCAACTTTACCTACCTAAAACTTTAGATTGGTTTTGGTGAAATGGACATTAGTTCTAAGATGAAATCTATTGTAAATTTCTTAAGTATCTACTGCAAATATGCACTCTAACGTGAAGGGAATATAAAGGTTACTTATTATTCTCTCAGTTATTGTATACCTACTTTAATTAGGTTCTACATTAAAAGAATGTTATATACATCTCTATGATATTTTTACACCTCTAGAAGGGGGATTAAGCCTTTAATTAGGTAAAGGGAATGATATATTGTAATTCCACGCCATTCGAATTGGTGTTTGTCTGTTATGGGAGCCAGATGTCTTGGCCAGGCGGAGTGAGTAAAACTACTTATTCCTTACCTATAATAGACATAGGAACAGTTATTCCTCAGTTGGTGTGAACTGTACTGTCTTGGGCGTGTGTTCATGGGGCCCTAGACCGAAAAACAAATATATCATGTTGTGTACAATCATTGATAATATATCAATAACTCATATAAGGTATTTGATCCAATGAGATTAATAATTAAGAATAAATCACATAAGTGCAGGATTCAATTAGTCTATATATTGAACTGAATAAACATATAACATGTTGAAATCATTAGTTGTATAATAACTGAACTATAATTAATTTCAGTAAGAGATTAGGTAGGTATTACTATAGAAGAAGTTTAATAAGTTAGATAATATCAGAATTATTTAGATGGGTAGTCATTATAACTATCATAATTAGTTTCAGTAGTAAACTAAGTAGGTATCCAATTTAACAAATATAAATAGGTCAGGTAATATATTTATAGAAAGTGAGGGTTCCTTATCTTAATTAGAGAGTTAGCTATTCATGTTTACAAACTAGTAGTATATTAATTTAAGTAGGCGTTTATTTTAATGAAGAATTAGCACATACTCCCCTTTATAGAGCATAGGGTAACTACGTATCATGATAAGAGTCCTTTCCCACTACGACGTTCATTGGCCAAATTAATATTAAGTCGTAATAGAATTTTTATGTATCATGATAGAGTTATTTGATAAGTAAGTAGGTATTGTATTGATAGATTTGACATCAAATGTTAGTTAGGAAGTTGAATAGGAATTGTGAGCTTCACATGGGTGTGGGATAAGAGCATGGTAAGAGTGGAAAGAAGAGGGTAAGGTAGAAGAAAACGGTCAGGAGTTAAAGAGGGGTACAGGTAGGTAGGTAGGGAGGTTACAGTATGGGATTTGTAGTTTATGACAACCGTGGACGACTGTCATATACGTCAAGTCCTATACATTTGTCATTCTATTCTACAATACGCCAGCCAACTAATTACCACTTGTCTAGGGGGGCAGTCCTGTTATTGTTTTTTTGGTCAATTATTGTGGTCATGCGTGAACTTTAGACGTTTGTTCAAGAAGTTTGCCGGTATGTCTCACTTGGCGAGGCAGGCGTTGGGGTAGGGCCGCTGGCGCGCGCGCACGGGCAGGTGGTGCGGCGGGCAGTAGCACGGCAGCGCCGCGCCGCGCCCGCACGCTCGCCGCGCGCACACGCGCTCGCCACCGCGGCACGCGCACGCGTTGCACTCCATGTAGTACTTCTCGCCTGCGCACACACACATATAGAACTCAAGGTCCATACAACCCACTTTCGACCAACGCATACATAGACATCGCTCACAGACGCGCAGGAACACTACGGGCAAAGACTTGTCACTCGCCCGAAGTCGCGTGATAAAAATGTAACGGCTAGCATTATCCGGCACTGGAGATATAGTACGCAACTCGCACAACTCGAGTGATGAAAAGAAAAATCTCAAAATCTTTTATTTACTAGGTGAGTATTATCATCCATCAACATTAGCAGCACTTAAACTACTATTTCAGTTAAGTTAAAGGACTTTGGAGCCTGTAAGAAGTAAGTAACATAAGTGAGTCTACCTAGCGAGTAAGACATGAGAAATAAATCACATTTCGGTCGGTCCGATTGGTCCGATTGCAAAAGTGGTAGTATCCACTTAGCTAGTTGGACTAAGTTGGACATGCCCCAGCATGTGCTGATTATGGCCCCACGTTGGGCGCCAATGTAACGAAAATAGTGGTCTTAAGTGGTTTAATGTGAAGTTAAGTTAAAAATAAATAAATGAGCCTGTAAAAAGTTATTTTTATATAAAGTTTTAATAAAAAGTAAGTAAAGTAACTTATATGCATCGTTCATACTCGCAAGCCCAATACCCTATCGGATAGGGTATTGGGGTTGCGAGTATTTCATAGCGTTCAATATAGTTACAGCTAAAATATTGAACGCTTGACAAGCAACCTAGACTCTAAAATATTGAGCTGAACCAAGTGACCGAAGTAACTTACCTTGCATTACTTCACGGTCATGGAGCTGGCAATTTTGTAATTCGACACACGGTAGTGGTTGACAATCAGTTAGTCCTTTGTGACCGCAACGGCAGATCTTGAAGCAGGCCTTCTGAACCGAAGATGCCATTGGTACTCGAACCCAAGAACCTGTAGGAACCATTCGAGTAGCAGCGTCCCCTGTAACAATGCACAGTTTAATAAATAAAGTTGTATACATACATTATTATAATCACGCCTTTATCCCCGAAGAGTTAAGCAGAGGTGAATTAATATCCACATTTCACCAATCATTGTATTCGGTCCCACGTAATAGGGGGTCCCACGTAAACTGTAAAATACTTGCAAATACTGTCAGACCCAAAATGTCCTTCGATCGACTTATACTAGATCCTGAATATCCCTCAATCGAAGTTTACAAATTGCCCTTGAAGACATGCAGCTACGCATTCTATGTTTTTCTTTTATTTGCTCTCATCACATCATTAAAAATATATAAAACATTCATCCTCACCAAGTGGACATCCATTGACACAAGAATATCTCTGACAAGCTCCACCGTGCAGGCAGTTTCTATTGATGATGCAGAGTTGTGAAGAGTTACACGGAGAACCCGTACACGGTGACGTCACTACTTCCTTAGCCGACAGCAGAGGGGGTTCTTTACCTAGTAAGAGTAAAAAAGAAGTCAGGTGCATTGAACTTTCTATACTCGTTTCTTGATCAATGGTTTTAGAACGATAACGCTGTAGTAAGTTGATGATATGACACTGTCATCCCAAGCCCTGGGCCCCTCACTCCCCATGAGAAAAGATGATGATTAACTAGATTCACAGACCATTTAGATTCCTGGTTTGAGAGAAACTTGTGCAAACTGCATGACATGTAGTAACTGCTACAAAGACACGCAAGGCGCTTCAGTCTGTAACCAACGTTTGGGGCCAAAACATCCTTACCTGCAAGAACTGAGTCATGGTCGAGGTTATGCCACAGGATTCCTCTCAGATGTGACAAGTCATACAGCTTTCACTCCCATAAGTCAAATTGTCTCCAGAAGTAGCAGATGTGGAACCCAGTCTCTGCATGCCCGGTAACTTCGCTAAGATTCCTATAAGGGTGGTAGAACGTACGTACTTAGTGCCATGTAGGTACTGGTCCAGAGGCACGCAAGGCTTACCCCTGCCTGACCCTACCAAGACCTTTGGAGCCAAATCAACATCACCTGTAAGCCGATACACCAGCTGATTGACAAGACGAGGCTCTGGCACAAGCTTTCCACTCAGGGTTGAAGGAGGAGAAGAAGAACTGAGCGGAGTGGCAGATTCTCGTATACCTGGCAACCTCGCTGAGCTTCCTATAAGGGTGGTAGAACGTACGTACTGTGTGCCATGTACTGGTCCAGAGGCACGCAGGGCGCGCTGGGCGAGGCGGGAGTGAGACGCGCGCAGAGCGCCCTGGCGGTCAACGTGGGAGGAGCTCGCGACCACTCCACGCACGACGACACTACGCGCGTGCAGTCGTCTTCGCACAAGAGGCTGCTTTGGCCCTGGAACAATCCATACTTCCATATCCATACTTCCATACTAATATTATAAATGCGAAAGTAAGTGTCTGTCTGTCTGTCTGTCTGTCTGTTACGCTTTCACGCTTAAACCACTGAACCTATTTTGATGAAATTTGGTATATGGGTAGTATACACCTTGAGTAAAGACATAGGCTATGTTTGGTCGCGATAATAGACATCCGCGCGGGCGGAGCCGCGGGCAAAAGCTAGTAATCTTATCAATGCGAAAGTAACTCTGTCTGCCAGCCTGTCTGTCTGTAAACCACTGAACCGATTTAGATGAGGTACAGAGATAGATTAGACCTTGGGAAAGGACATGGGCTATGTTTGGTCGCGATAACCGACATCCACGCGGTTGGAGCTGCGGATAGATAGTTTTGAAAACAGTGACTTCAAAGGACGCTTTTTCAAGTACGACGCAAAGCGCATTTTGTAGGTCTGTTTTGTGGTATACGTCTCTTTTATGGTGTTTTAGGTCACTCTTATGGTCCTTTTAGTGGTAAAGGTGGAGGCGCGCCTGTCAACCAGGCATTTACAGGGAGGTAAAGTATTACCTAGAATTAAAATGCAGGTGAAGGTACTGTCATACGACTAAACAAAACCTAATTAAAATTACCGTGAGACATCATTAAAGAGCAGCTAAGCTACCTACATAGAATAAATAAAATTACTAACCTTTGCTGTGCAAGGTTTCACATGTAAAGCGCAAGAAACGCTTTTCCAAACGTCGAACGGACATAGAGTAGAGTTCTTCAACCGCAATTCCATGCCCGATATTACCAAAACTCTGAAACAAATCACGATCTGCTAAGTATAATCACATGAATTCTTTATATATAGGATGTTTTGGGACTACCCCGGGCTCAACCGGGAACAATACTAAGATCGAAACTACGGAACTAAAAATATTCAATCTTATCGATTCAGAAAGAGAAAATAGAATCGACTTCGGGCGGGAAAGATCGCGCCCGTAGTCGATTCTCTTTTCTCTTTTTAAATCGATTTGAATAGTTAGCATAACAAATGCTTCAAAATTTCATTCAATATCAAATCTTGGCTGACTAAGCCCTTCATTTATTATTGTAATAATTCACATTCCAAATAATAAAAAACCTTACCCACTTCCTTTCTGTTCTGCCACCGCTAAGTGCGCGTCGAGGTCCGCCTGCGCAGTACACGACCGAAACAAAGTCGTCGGCCTATTGTTCAGTTGGCTGCAGTATGTCAAACCTGCGCAGCCCAACGAACAGGGAGCATCCACTGTAAGGACAAAAATTAGTCCTCATCAAGTATTTATAATAATCTAACACCCGTATTCACAAACAATACTGTGAGGTCTCATAGTGTGCTCGAGCGCATAGGGCTGGTAAAATTAATTCACAAACATCACGGAGCAGTATCTAACGCAGTGCGTTCCCTCAACGAAGTATTACTTAAGTGTTATCAATGAATAAAAAGGCTTTCCGAATCGAACGCACTGAGAATTTGTCGTTCTTTGCACAGTTTTGGTAGTACGCATAGCGAAGTATTGTTTGTGAATACGGGTGTGAGACCCTTATGTCACTTTAACTCAAACCAACGTTATAGCAAAGTATTGTCTTCGATAAGTTTTAATCCCCCTAGGCCATAACTACCTGAAAGCTCAAACTACAGATTTGGCCAATTTGACCACAAGATAATTTAATCTTGGATGTTCTCGTTATGTGAGTAAATGTTTTTCAAAATGGTACCGGTGGTTACAAAGACATTACTTACAACAAACATTGCCCAAGCACATATCAGCATGATCTAATCCAGCTGCTTTCCAATGAAAAGAAGGTGCGCTTTGCATTGGAAAGCGCATCATTATCAAAGCACTAAAACTCAACCATCATATTGAAATACAACTTTAGACAAAAGGCGTTAAAGTTAAAATGAGCTTAATAAACGCCGCTTACTCTGTTTATTCGGCCAAGTTTGAGACTGTTAATGATTTGATATTTTAGTATTCATTAATGAAACCTACATAGCTTACAGGCAGCACAGTAAAAACAACTTCAAAATCGGTGGACGAGCAAAGGTTCAAATATAGTTGATTGAATAGGAACTTAAGCCTACAATGAATGCAACGTTCAATTTAAACTTACCATCATCCATACATTCAGACAGTCTAATCTCCTGAGGATCACCTAAACACTCTAAATAGAACTTCTGCCCCATCGTTTGCCAGCCAGTGTTAAATGTCTCGAAGCATAATCTCCTGCAGTTTATTGTTGCTGCCTAAAAACGACAAATAATAATCAAATACGACGTGAACCACTTAAGGCAAAGACAAAGAGTAGATTGTATGATAAGGGAGCAAAATAGTATTTTTACGGCAAGGGCTTTGAACCACGAGCGAAGCGACGGATTCTAAAAAGAATCCTGAGCGCAACAAGGAGTTCAAAGTACATAACCTGAGGAAAAAATAATTTGCTCTCGAGTCATAATACTCTAACTTTTCTTTCGCCGCCGCGCAAGAACAGAGCCGGAATACGCACGATTGTGTTTTTTCTTTGTTAGTAACAGAAAAGAGCTATTTTGCTACCACTTATAGAAGAACAAAGTGAAACTTTTCGAATAGAAGGGATGCAAAATTATATGCCTTATTTATTTATTTTTACCTTACCTTTTGACAACAATGAAGTTTTGATATGTCATGTGAAATAAGGTCCTTTACTTGAGTAGGTGTATCTATCTTCAAGAAACATTGCCAGAAGCCGTCATGAATAGCAGCCGCTCCACAATCGTCTTCTAAAGCAACTAGGATTTCTTGTAGCACTTGTGTACTTCGGAGGACTCTCTCACATGTGGGTTGGCATTCTTTTCTTTTGGATTCTCGACAGCATGGTAAATCTGTTCAAGAATAATAAGGCTATAAGGTACTGTTCTTCAATAGTTCATGACCTTTGCCAAGGTAGAGACTAGTGCGACATATACAGGGTGGAAGATTTTAACCTTACCTGGAGGGAAAGTTCGCTAAATACTGGAGATACCGAATTTCACTCCAAGAAAACATTCCTTTATTTTTAAAAAGAAATAAAACTACATTCATAGATTTTTGAAAATTCGCTTGCCACACCCGGTAATCGAACCAACTAAAATCCGAAAAAATACCATCCTGTATTTTTATGACATCAATCAATAGTATAAATCATAAGGATCAAATCTGTCTAACAAACATGGTTAATTAAATGAAAGGAAATCCCTGAAAACTCAATTTTCAAATTCGATTTAACAAAATAGAGAACTTAACTCAAGGATCCATCACCTATCATATTAAGAATAAAATTCCATATTTAAATTACTTGTCCCTGTTTTTCATGGCTGGCCCTCACTGGCCAGCAGGGGTATTTACTCTCTCGACTCAAACCGACTAAAACCGCATGCCGTCTCAAGTTAATTCAAAAGTCTCAAAGTTTTATAAGACGAACCAATAAGGCAATTCTCTCGCCATCTCCGTTGCCCAGGGTGCGATGCGGTGTACCACGAAGTGCTTTCCAACCAAGTATACCTCGAGACACGTATCTTGGACCTAAATCGACATAATAATAGCGTCGCCGTCGGTAGCTTAGTGGTTAAGGAGTCGGCCTTACGATCGAGAGGTCCCGGGTTCGAATCCTGACCATTACACTACAGACGTGAATCCACTCCTAGTACAAGCAATTTAGCTTACTTGGGGGGTTAACAGGAATATTAGTAATTTCGGTTACTAATATTCTTTATAAAAAAAAAATCGGGAGACTTGACTACCTCATGCAGTCACACAATAACGTTACATTCTAAATCGGAATCAAAGTTTTGTCATTTAGTACTCATTTTACTAAATAAATGGCGTTATTGTTGATAAGGTATGTGATGGCACGTTGAGCAAAAGTACTGTATCTGTTGGAATAGAATTTATAAGTTAAGATTCTATTGACTTCATTTCATTTCATTTACCATGTTTATTAGAGAGTTTCGATCCTCATGATTTACACTATCGATTGATGCTATAAAAATACAGGATGTTATTTTTTTGGATTTTAGTCGGTTCGATTACCGGGCATGGCAAGGGAATTTTTAAAAAACTATGAATGCAGTTTTGTTTCTTTTTAAAAATAAAGGAATGTTTCCTTTGGGTGAAATTAGCTTTCTCCAGTATTTAAAGTACTTTCCCTCCAGGTAAGGTTAAAATCTTCCACCCTGTATAATCATCCAACCTGTCCCATCATGGAACTGGGCCAATGGCTATTATTAAAAATTTCTGTATATACCTCATGTGATAGATACAGAAATTATTCTGATTCTGGACAAGTTTCTTCTTAATTGAGTTTTGTATAAAATTTCTGCAAATATGTATTTAAAACGAAAAGGATGAAATCACGATCTGTTGTTAACTCTACAGCGGAGATAGAACGTGAGAATTTTTTGTTTGTATGTGAATACTAGTTGTTGTCTGTGCGTACGAAATACTGATCCGCCAAAACCGGAAACCCACAAAAGAACTTATTCCTGAGATAAATGTGCAATTCCGAAAATGTGCCAAATTGAATTCTTCCGGTATAGGGCAACATAAATCCATCCATTCAATCAAACTTTAACAATCACTTTATGGTTTTTTTTTAAGATAAAATACCTAGGTACTATTCATTTATTAATTTGTTCTTCTATACAATTTTAACGGTAAAGAATATGAAATTAATCCTATTTATACAGTAGATACTAAAAAAGATCGTTTTCAGCTATTCATAGTTTTTTCCTACAAAAATAACTTACATTTCAAAGTGTCAGTAGACACAACCGAATTCGTGAGGTCTCGTAAGCACGTCATCAAATCCGGTGACTCTTCACACGCTTGCTGTGCCGTGGAAGTCGCCTGTAGGTCCACATGAGATTGGCCTAGACGCCATAACGCCTTCTGACACTCTTGATAGCACGTCAATGATTGCGTCTGCGCTGCGAATATAGAAGGAAATTACTTGTTTATTAAAACATCTTGATGAATGCATGAATAATATTAAATCATAGTTGTCTGTATACTTAACAAACTATACAATTAACTAAACTGATATCGAGAATGATAGAGACGAAATATAAAAAAAAAAAAATTTTGTAAACTATATAACCAAAAAAACAAAGCTACACAAAGTAAAACATGAACACATGGTAATGTTTCGCTTCCTTTTTAACTTTTTACAGAAAACACATTAATTGAACGTGAGTTCTTCAATTAACGTGGTGTTTAATTCTGATTACCTACTAAAAATGTTTAATCTACGTTTCTTGTTGCAGACATTTTACAAGACTTGCTCATTTACAAATTCAAAAGAATGTAAGTAACATAGAGTCTTCGTAACTTGAGTTCTTCTAGTAGTTTTACTTCCTTAAGGTAAACTTTCGTAAATAGTTAATTTAACCATAATTATCGATTCATCCATAACTATTTAAATAGTAATTACGTTTATAGCTCATCTATTTCTCACAGAAAAAAAAAAATATTTTACTCATACTAGCCAGATGGACTAACGAGGACCCGAAATAGGTGGCTGGGATAGACTGAATGCGGAAGGCGTAGGATCGGGATCAATAGCGCACATTATGAAAGCTCTATATCCAGCAGTGGACTGCAATAGGCTAATTGATTGATTGACAGTTCTGCCAATAAAACATGACCCTTCAATAACAATGCAACAAATACTCACAACAGCAATGTTGTGCCTCCTCCTGCTTCTGCACGCAGTCAAAGAAGACGATCTCATCAGATCTGCGGCATACTCCAGCTCCGATGAGCGCGCTCTGGTTGGCCACGGTCGCGCAGGCGTGACGGCATCGCACCGAGATGCCGAGGGAACAACACGCGTGTCCCCACCAGCCTGAACCTGACATCACTTCTGCTTGAGGGTGAAATAAGTAACTAAAATTAATACTTCGTTTTGATTTTCGACTTAGGCTAGATTTCATTAGTGAAAATCCGTTCAACTGAGCTAAGTTCTCATATTTTACTTGATGATTAAGTAATACGTAGTACCGGAAGATATTTGCAGGACAGTAAGAATCAGCTGTGGAATGAACTCCCCGCGGTGGTTTTCCCAAGCGACTATACAATATGGGGTTCTTCAAGAAGGGCATTAGAAGGTTTCTTCGGGGTCGGCAGCACGAGTGTGACGCCCCTGGTGTTGCATACGTCTATAGGCCACGGTAACCACTTTCCATCAGGTGGGCCGTGTGCTTGTTTGCCACCTAAGTGGTATATAAAAAAAAGAGGTCGGAGTGCAAGCCAATCTACAAGCTAATAAATAAATAATGATTGATGAATGAGACTCTGGCGCAGGATTTCCACCCAGGGTTGGACTGACGGACTACAGTCGCTCTCACAAAAGTCAAAACTCACTAATAAATGCGGACTAGGTGAGTGTTACCCTGGGTCCAAAGTACGAACATTGGATGCCACTGGAATTGGTGCTCGCATAAAGAAGAAGATTTATTGAGCAAGACTATCTAGATCTAGATCTCAGTTCCGGTCATTGGTGGGTATGACCTTCCCTCTTTCGGTACCTTACAAAAAATGTATCTTGTAAGACAAAGGCACACGGAATATCATGCCATGAATATGAAATCAGTTGATGAACAACACTTACTCATGCTACTCTTCTAAAGGAATGTATGAAAATATAATAAGAAAAGGTAAGAAGAAATAAAATTACCTTGTATTGTTTTATTCATGCAGATCCAAAATTCAATCTGCAACAAAGCATGACACAACATTACAATACCTGCATACATTACCAGACAGAACGTAATGATCGCTGTCATTGGTAAACTAAAGTGCTGTTTTGTACTGCCTTTTCTCCGTCACTTTTGTTTGAAGTAACTCTATACATTAGTGAGGTGCTTTGTGCGAAGGCAGGAAACTCTAAACCCACCCCAATTACAATACAATACCGATAGGCGGTTTATTGACAAAAATGAATGAAGGTTTATTTCGAAGTGCACACTCAATACATGAGGCCTAAACTGTGATTGTCTGAATGGACGGTGTCGACTTACTCCCTACGAACGTACACTTGATGTTTGAACATGAGCCCAATACTTTAATAGATCATATATTTTTGTACAAGCATGTGAGACTACAGCAGGTTTTATTCATATTTTAAGAAAAACTTAGCGTAGTAAAATACTGTCTTGTTATTTTATTCTTAAGAGTTTCAGTAATTACATCATATGAGACGAGAATTTTTACAAATCAGAGATGGATCCAGGTACCTAGTTGTATGCCGTGTTGTTCCCGATGGAGTCGAATAGAGCCACTCCATCTCTTCTTGCGGGTGTCGTGAAAGGCGACTGAGGGATAAGTCTGTTCTTCATCCGATAGTAAACATACGGCCCATGACAAAGAGCTCGCTAGACGGCAATAGGGTAGCCCCCTATTACGTGGGACCGAAAATCACAGTGGGCAAAATTTGGGTGTTAAGGTGATTACATACGCGAATGACTTTGACCATACAAATGCTCAAGGTCATTGGCTCATATTTGAACCGAAAAAATCATTAAAACCAATTTTATATAGGCGACAATTACAAACTAAGGTCACGTCATGCTAATAAGACACTTATTTAACATTTATGTGAAATTTTAGATTATTTGGATATACAGGGCGTCCCACGGCGATGCCACATGGAGGGAAAGTACCTTAAATCCTTAAGTTAGCTCATTTTGTTTAAAGGAGACATCATTTTATTTTTTAAAAGAAACAAAACTGCATTTATAGATTTTTAAAAATTCACTTGCCACACCCGGTAATCGAACCGACTAAAATCCGAAAAAGTAACATTCTGTATTTTTATTGCATCAATCGAAAGTGTCAATCAAAAGGATCAAATCTCTCTAAGGAACATGATAAATTAAACGAAAGGGAGTCCTTGAAACCTAAAATTATAAATTCAATTTGGCAAAATAAAACACTTTAACTCAAAGTTCATCCATCCATCTGATACCATAATTAACAATAAAATTCCATATTTAAATTACTTTTCTTTTTTTTATCGTGCAGAGACCGCTGCTGGTCAGCAGTAGTATTTAGGTATGTCGAACTCAAACCGACTAAAACCGCACGCCGCCGTCACAATTTTAACAGGTTATAAGTTGATCCAATAGGGCAATTCTCTCGCCATTTTCGTTGCCCAGGGTATACCGCGTGCAGGTTTCTAATCAAGCACCCAAAAATAACTACCTAGGTACTCTACCTACCCTACCTACATACCTCATGCAGTTGCCCAATAAAGTTACATTCTAAACAGGTAACAAAGTTCATTCATTTAGTACTCATTTTACTAAATAAATTTCATCAAAGATATCTCTAGTGTTGATAGCTATTACCTTAGAAAGCTTTTTATTTTACCAAATTGAATTTATAACTTTAGGTTTCAAGGACTTCCTTTCATTTAATTTACCATGTTTCTTAGACAGATTTGATCCTTATGATTGACACTATCGATTGATGCCATAAAAATACAGGATGTTACTTTTTCGGCTTTTAGTCGGTTCGATTACCGGGTGTGGCAAGCGAATTTTAAAAAATCTTTGAATGTAGTTTTGTTTCTTTTTAAGGTTACCTATCTTAATCCCGAATTTTAATATTCCGAATATCATAATCCCGAAAACGTTTGGCCATTTTTTCATAATCCCGTTTTTTCAAATTCCGAAGTTTTATTTGCCATATAATCGCAACTCCGAATTTCATTTGCCCAATTATTCATTTGTACGACGTTTTATAATCCAGACGAACGAGTTCCAGACAAACGAAATCTAAATGCACAAAATCCAGATGACCGTAATCCATATGCATGAATGCCCAAATTTTAAAACACAATTTTTTGAAATGCATAGGTATAATTGATAACCAGACAAACAATATCCAGATTTTTAAAACCAGCTAGCATCAGGCATGCAGCATGCAGCAAGCATCAGGAATTTAGCATGTAGCAAGCATCAGGCATGCAACATGCAGCAAGCATCAAGCATTTAGCATGCAGCAAGCATCAGGCATGCAGCATGCATCAGGCATGCAGCATGCATCAGGCATGCAGCATGCATAATGCATGCAGCATGCAGCAAGCATCAGGCATTTACCATGCAGCAAGCATCAGGCATTTAGCATGCAGCAAACATCAGGCATTTACCATGCAGCAAGTATCAGGCATGCAGCATGCAGCAAGCATCGTTTCTGTCACAGCTCCGGCGCTGCGGGGCTCCAGCGGCCCCACACGAGCTTATCGTCGCAGATGGTTGTAACGCCCACCACCGCAGCTTCGGCTTGCTGGCCGGCTGGGCCGGCCAGCCTCAGCCGCGGCGGCGGCCATTGTAACCACCTGCTCCTCAGCTCGTGGGCCGCCTCGCCCCTCCGCGCCTACGCGGGCTTAAATAACACTCTAGGGGTAGGGCAAACAAGACTACGTGAAGTCGGATTTGCGGCAATTCATTTCTTTCACTAACTTTTTTGTGACAATTTTTGACCTTTCAAACCAATTATTTAAGAGTTAAACTGTTAATTTTTCCGTATAAAATTCCGTACAGGGATAAATAAAAAATAAAAAAAAAACCTAACCTATCCGAATCGGATTGCACTGAGTCGGGGTGTTAACGATAATTTTAATAATTTCGACATTGAAATTTCTAAATTAATGTACCTTAATTTCTAAATTACTTACTGTACCTAATAAATGAATCATATAAATTTACTGAATTTTACTATACTTGTATATAGTTTAGCTGGAATACGATTGTATGGGAACCAAATAAAACGATTATGAAAATTTGGTAAATGGTACGATGGGAAACAAAAAAAAATATTTTGAGAATCTGGTATAACTATATTTGGATTATGACAATATGGGAAACAAAAAAAAGCTATTTGAAAATTTGGTTTTAGTGCACCTGGTAATTGATTTATCTGGGAAATGAAAAACGGAATTATAGAAAGTTGTCATTCATTACATCTGTCTTTTAAAAGTTCTACCAACCGTTTTCGGGGTTTTAAGATTCGGGTAACAGAAATTCGATATTTCAATAGGTTACCTCTTTTTAAAAATAAAATGATGTCTCCTTTAAGTAAAATGAGCTAACTTAAGGATTTAAGGTACTTTCCCTCCATGTGGCATCGCCGTGGGACGCCCTATATATTGTAGAAAATATTTGGTTTCATAAGAAAGAGTAGAGTGATGTTCAGAGCCTCTTTTCTACTATGTTCTCCTTTTTTATTTAATTTATGAAAAGAAGAAGTTACTCTGTATATCCTGTAGTATCCAGGTATGTGAATTCCAGATCTGTAGGATTCATAGTTAATAAGAAAAACGGTTTCGAAAATACCGATTTTTCGATGCTGATCTGATTCGGGGCCTTAATTACTCTACATACACACCTCTACATACCCCTTCGGGAATTAACAGGCGTGAGTATATGCATGTACATGTATGTATACTTACCAATTGGGGCGTACAAAACTTGTAAATGTCTGGTAACCACTGTTCAAATGTAGATGCGTTTGACGCTACCTCTACCTGTGACATCTGAAACAAATAAAAATCACATAACTCGTACAAGAATTTACACACATCATCGTAAATAACATAAATACGTCAATCACATAAAATAAATGCGTTGTGTAAGTAATCGCACATGTGTATAAAAATCTTGATTCCTTTTATCTGCCTTCGTTTGTAGTTGCTGAAGATATTCGTAGTTCAACATCGATATTTTTGTGCAAGACAAAATATAACAATTAGCAGAAATGGTCTATGGGGCCCGACCAAGATGTACGGGACCAATAAGCAGTATATATTATATAATAGTATATATATATTAATCTATGCCAATAAGTGTTCCGCGGGTAAAATAGTTCCATGACAAACCATCTATTAAATCCATAAATCCATACTTAATATTATAAATTCGAAAGTAACTCTGTCTGTCTGTTACGCTTTCACGCCTAAACCACTGAATTTTATTGAAATTCAGTACAAAGATATATTAGACCTTGGGAAAGGACATAGGCTATGTTTGGTCGCGATAACCGACATCAACGCGGGCGGAGCTGCGGGCAACAGCTAGTGAATAACATTATTTCCAATCAGGCGCGGTCCGAGGGGGGGGGTCACAGGGGACATGACCCCCCCCAAAACCCAGCACGTCAGATTGAAAAGTCTTCATAAAATTTGCAAAGTAATTATATTGCAATATTTATTCCTTGTCGCGTCTTTTAAAGGTCAAAAATTGGTAAAGTTGTAATTTAGGTAGCATTAAATACTCTTAAAGATACGAAAGTTTTGCTACGTAAACGGTTTTCCCGTTTACGTAGCAAAACTTTCGTGAACTTTCGTACTGAAGGATTGTTTACAACTTATGTATCAAGGCACAATCCAAGCCCTATGGCGCCATGCGTGGATGAGGACGACCTATCCGAGGTTAGTTGGATAGAATTAAAGCTGGTGGTTCATAAGCTTATGGTTGAACTGCAGCATTCCAGGCTGAGCGAGATTTAGGCGGCGACGACGACCAAGCGCTAGTTTCCGAAATTGTTAAAGACGGGGAAACTGGTCCTCATACGAAAGGCGGGCATCCGGTGGATTCGCCGTCCGCTTACCGATCTATAGTGTTACCTGACGAGCTCTTTGAAAGAGTTATTGCAAAGCGCCTCGTCGAGCACCTTTTTAGACCGACCTGGCGGGTGGTCAATATGAATTCCGCCAGAGACGCTCCACTGTGGACTGTGGATGCCCAATTGTGGGCCAGGTGATGTTGGTGGTTTCTTTGGACATCGCCAACGCATTCAACACTTTGCCCTCGAGTTGCATTATGGAAACGCTCATGTATCTCGAGTTATGAAGTGCCTCTCCACCCTCGCCGCATAGCCCGCGTAACCGATGGAGAGAGCCGTCAGCTACCCAACCGCGTCCGACCCGGCTGGCGAGAGATGTCATGCTGTTTTCCGCAGGGATTGGTTCTGCGCCCGCTCCTGCGGTATACTCCATCGGATACGTCTGGGTATTCGCGGTGAGCTCGAGGACGGTGTCACCGTCACGTGCTATACGGATGACACGCCAGTCATGGCATGCGTTGCTGTTGCTACACAGTACACAGCGCGAAGCGACCCTGATAGGCACGACTGCGGTTGCCCATAACGATAGCCCATGGTCCTACTAAAACCGAGGCCATGTTCTTTTATGGACCTCAGCGTGCGCCACCTAGGGAACCAACCTCATAGCGCGAGGCACTCTCGTCGGCATCAAGCCCCATATGAAATACTAGGCTCGTTCTCGATGCCCAATGATACTTCGGAAAACTTTTCCGAAGTCTGGCCCCCAATCTGAAAGGCGCAGCTGCCACTCTGGTGGGGTTGCTGTCCAACTTGAGGGGGGCAAGAAGATGGCCAACTAGGTCTTCAGAGGGTACCGCACGATCTCCTTCAAGGTGTCGAGTCTCCTTGGCGGAACCATACTGTGGTACCTGGAGGCGAGAGCCTTTTCGGTGCAATACAGGTACCAAAGGGCGGCGCAGATGTCCCCACTGACATGAACCCGAGCCTCGAGAAATCGAAGCAGTGAAGTCCCAGCGCCGCCTGGATGTGGTGGAGAAATGGAAGTTACAACTTCGGCAACCAAACAGTCGTAATAGCGGCAGTAAAGCACATCATGGAGGACTGACTAGAGAGGCCTCACAGGTGCCTCTTGTACCGGCTGGCACAGGTGATCACCGGACACGTGTGTTTCGGGAGTCACCTACGTCGGATCCAGAAGGAGCCAACGCCTGAGTGTCATCACTGTGATGCAAGCGAGGACACGGGTTGCCCACACGGACTGAATGCACGGCGTGAAAAACACCGAGGCAGGGTTGGAAGTTGTCTCCCTCAGCACGTGCCTCACTCACAGTGATGTTGCAGAGTGCGAGTGTGTGGGGTGCCGCCGCTTCCTTCTGCAAGCTAGTAATGCTCGAGAAAGAGGTGGGGGAGCGGGGACAGAGAAGACTCAGGTCCCTTCCGTCCCGCATAGTTCGCAATGCGCGAAGGCGACTCGGGCGTCGGAGGCTTTTTCATAAGCGTTAGGGGTGACAGGTAGAGCCCGGGACAAGATGGGGACACCGAAGTGTGAGGGATATGCCAGTGGCAATCGCAACCTCGGCAAATAATGATCCAACCCAAGACGGCGTGCAATTATAGTTGGTTTGAGTCCGACATAACCACTCCCATCGGCTTGGGCTTAATGCCATTGGTGTCCGAGTTAACAGGCATACAAAAATCAGGCAAATTCAAATATCAGGCAAATTAAAATAGACAGATCCATGTAAACAAATATTTGCACTAAGCGAGAATCGAACCCGTACCTCCTACAGCAGTCGAATTCACTACCACCACGCCACAGAGACTCTTAATTTTATTAATTTTAGTCGATTGGAGCCCGATATAGTTCGAGTACGGGGGGGGGGGGGGGTTGCTTGCCGCACTTCGGTAAGTGACCCCCCCCAAAATGTGAAGCTGCGACCGCGCCTGTTTCCAATGTCAATATAGTTCAATTACATATTCATTTTACTAGAGCAGGTAAGCAAGAAGCATTTGTACAACCAATGGTTCAATTTAAAGTTTGTAGGTCGAGTGAATCTCATAAAAAATCTATTTATGCGTCGACCATTACAGATGAACATGACGTTCACCCTTTGAAACACGAAGTAAAAGCAATTATTTGAACATGACAATATTGCTGGACTTGAGCCTTATGTGACTCACAGTAAACGCATTTAAAGCCAGATTTCATAGAATAGATAAATGATCATGATCGTAATGGTAACGACATTGCAGTTGTAGGATCATTGTAGTAGATTGTAGTGTCAAATGGGATCACCTGCAAGCAGGGGCACCTACTGACAGATGGACGAGGCTTTGCAGGGTTATAGGGAGCTATATAATATATATAAGGACTTATAGGGAGGTCAGACGACAATCGCTCCCTTAAAACCAAATAAGCTGAACCACGAGTAACCGGACCCTAGGCGCCGAAGTGAAAGCCTCGGATGTAACCGGGAACAACGCTAAGAAAATGATGATGCTGTTGTGTCGAATAAATTTGATTAAAACTGACTGAATGTTAAAAGTAATTTCAGGAAGCCTCATAGTATGTCTGTATACGTATATCGTAAGATCATTTTGAAACCTACCGAGATCGAATAGACAAAGTTGTTTAAAAACGTCCCTTTATACCCACGTAACATTTCGTTGCTCTTTATCCCAAATCACCAAAGAATATGTTACTAACAAAATGTATCTTAAAAACACCATGATGTTAGCACATCAACGCCAATCATAACCGTAAACATAAAGAGCATTTAACAACCACATCCCTCTAATTACAACATTAGGAACGAATAGCAAGGAATAATATTTGTAATAAAAGTTGTGCAACTACGGGGCATGTTACTGATGTTAGCTGGGAACTAACACGTGTTTCAAATGATATTATTGGGTGGGATAACCATAGATGTGGAGATAATAGAGTAGAAGATAAGATGCTACTTACAGAAGACCCTAGTTCGCTAATTAGTGCTTTACCCATTCTCTTCAAATAATTGTACAGAAATAAATAGTAATATATTTTATAACCTCAGAGAATAGCGCTTCTTTTTCGATTTGGTCCTTAATTTGACTGCATAACCCAAAACATAAAAGTTGTTTTGGGTTATATCTCTTTTTGGGTTATTCTCTCTATTCTAGATGCTCACAATTCTAAACTAGTGGTCACTATATGAACCTGGGAACGAGTATAAAATTAGTAGATAAAGCATTTCAGTTCATTATATCATAATCTTATCAACTCTTCTTAGTTCCTTAACACTAGAATAACTAATTGCAGCTAAGTAATGACAAAAATGTCCATACAGGATCTCTCAATTACAAATTTTCTCGTTCTATTATTATGCTGGCTATGGCTGTAATACAGGCAACACCCGCAAGCCCCTTTAATGACATTAATTGATGTACGAACATGTTGCCCAACAGTAACGAATGACAGTCGTCCCTTTTAAAATATCCAATTACATCATCCATTTTTGTCTCTCATTGGTTTAATTAATTAAGAATTTGTGCTTGGTCTTTGTAGCTAAGTTTTGTGGTGGCGTATGTAAAGTTTATTGTCATCCTTGAGATAGATTTATTGAGAGATCTGCAGAGCAAGGAGTACTAGACAAGAGTCTGTCAATCATAGACATTGACATTTGTATTAGATTCTTTTTGTATTAGAGGCCCCTTCTCTTCCCGGTAACTCACGAAATACTTCTATCTTACAATAAACTGCATTAATCAGTACGTACTAATAAAGTTCTTGCTTGTGTCTTTGCTAGTTTTTTATATTCTACAACATTCTACACAACGCTATGGTAAGCTTAATTAGCTTGTGTTATGGAATCTAGAATGCGGATATACATACTTAGATACTTTTTTTTTTT
Organism: Eilema depressum; assembly: GCA_914767945.1. NCBI lineage: Eukaryota > Metazoa > Arthropoda > Insecta > Lepidoptera > Erebidae > Eilema > Eilema depressum. Next base: position 14,388,532 of record OU612026.1, read on the forward strand.
TGTAAATACATACATATTATACATAGAAACACCCAGACCAATGCAAATATTTATATTCATGCATACAAATATTGGCACTGAGCGGGGATCGAACCCGCGCCTCCTGCGTAGCAGCCGCGTTCACTACCGCTACGCCACAGAGGCAGTCAAAAGTTACCAAAGTCATCAGAACTCGATGACTAAGGTCAGCGAGTGTAACACGTATAGCATGTAAAGTTATTCATCTCCTTGAAGTAAAGCATATCATTTTATGGTGACTGCCCCGTGGCACTACCTAATGGCACTACTGAACTATTACTCCCGTCTCTCACGAATGTACTCGTACCAAGTCCCGATCGCACATTTGCTTCGGATAAAATGGTGGACATCCTAAACGTATTTATTTTTTGTAAGCTATAAAATATTTATACATTTTGACAAATTGCCTGTCTTTTATTTATTTTCTGGGGCTTGGAGAGTTCAGTTTATCTTATTTATCAATCTAAACGATTTATAGAATTTATGTAGGCAGAGCCAAAATAAACAAAATAAATGTGTTAACGTCACGTCTTAACGGCAATTTTCACTATGACCGTGATACTGCATTATATAATTTAATAACCAAACTTTTATATAAGAAATATATTTTTGAGTCAGTAAGGGCAAGTGCTAGGTGAACACCACCTGCCGTTAGGATTATTAGCACCCAGAGCAGTCCGACTCGGATAGCTATGAACATTTTCGACTTCCATGCCTAGCTTTACTTGATAGTGAATGAGTTTTAATTATTTTATTTAGTGTAACTAAAGAATTAGTATACCTGGAGCACAATTTGATAACCCTTTAGCAGTAGAAGTAATCCTAAATGTCAACAAATCCAGCAGAGTCCTATTACCTATTTAAAAACTGACATGGGGTTTCGAAGTGTACCACGGGCAAAGCCTAGGAGGGCCGGCTAGTTACAAATAAAATAATATTGACTATTTCCATTAATGTTTGTATATTTATACATTTTATAAATATCTTCTTATGATCCATTGAAATTACTCGTGGGCTTAAATTATTTCGCATTACGAGATGCTATTCATCTGACACATCAAACAATGATAATAGAATTATCAAAGAAAATGCGTCAAAAGAACTGAAAGTAAATTTATGTGTACAATCACATTCTATATTCGTGAGATAATGTAATTAAGAACATAGACGCCAGCTTACGCAATCCAACGCAATCGCCTCGTGCAATATTAGGACGTATATACATGAGATGACTCATCCACTGTTTTTAGGGTTCCTTAAACAATACGGATAAGAAATATCACAGCTTAGTAGGCTTTAGAAATTTACGAGTGATAGTCAACAAATTTTGACTTCTCCAAAGGTATTTAGAGATTCAACATTATCCACAAATTATATCAATGGAAATAAGTAACAAGATAACTCTACATTGCGCGTTCCCAACATGCACTCAACCGATTTTTTTTTGCACGTTTAACCGCCTGATAGTTGGCTAGAATCGACTGCTTAGTCGAATATAGCACTAATAATGCTAAAATGGTGTTCTCCAGTTTAGAAAACAGCCGCGTTGAAAGAGCAAGGGAGTACAGAAGAATCGAAACACTTGTTAAAGAATTACAAGTCTTTATGGTAGGTACGGCAAAAGAAACAGGTGCTAAACAATTCATTTCTAGTTAGATTGTATTGTTTGTCATCGTAAAGCGGTGATTACCTCAGCCCTGTACGGTCTCCATAGGAAATGAGAGAGTGAGATTAATAAATATCAACAATCTAATAATAGGAATACTGCTACGTATACACAGAACTTTAATACAAAATGTGTCTGGTAGGCCCAGTTATCTCGATGCGGTGCTTAGGTTATCAAAAGGTCGCTGTTCACTTCAGTCTCTCTCACACTTAACAAACAAACCTCTATTGATAAAGGTGTTCATTATTTTTAAAGTATAGTAAAAGCATCACATTACTGGTACCTAGTAAAAATATGAAATATATATTCATTCTTATTTGTATGTAGTACTAAGACCTATAGACATTCACCACTACCTAATAGGCGAACTCTCGGCTCCGAACGGCTTTAGATGCAATCGAGACACAACGTCCAACCAATTATATTAGGGGTTGCTTCAGATCTTTAATTTTTTTTATATTTTTATAAAGAATATAATTAGCTGAAACCATCCGTTAGTTTGGTTACTTCAAAGTTTAAGTGGATGCAGAAGTTTCTTAAAGAGTCTTCAATATTGTACCATCGTAGCTGTATCCTTTCAGACACTTTCACAGACAAAACGAAAGTTAATGTATCTTATTACCCGCGACGAATTCAATCAGAATTAAATTGGAAACTGACTCCTTAGTAAATCGGGAGACAAAAAGCAGAAACGTTCTACAAAAATAAGGAAATGTAAATGTATCACGAATTAAGCATACCCAGATCAACATTATTCATCTATTAAAAAAGTTAATCTAAAATAAAACACAAAATTTATTCAGCACGACATTCCTCTCACATTGGCTACACTTATAAAATCGTAAAACAAGATAGACGCCATAACAATAATTATAATGCGACCCTATTCTGCAGAACATACATTATTTAGAATCTAATCGCCAATGCTGACATCTGTGACTACTCTGAGTACGTAATTTACGATACTTTTCTTAGTGTCGAAACGAAACGGTACAGCTATTAGTGTAAAAATATAACCACGGCGACAAACTATAAAATAAACAACCGTATGCATAATGTATTCAAGACTATTAAGCCGTCACAATAAGATCGCAAAGAAAATATTAAATTGTGATAATACATAATGCCATCGTTTATCCCTTGACAAGTGTTGGAACAATGATCATTGTATACAAATCAGCGTTGGTTCCAGGACCAATTCGGCCCACACCAACTGCAATCACGTCCTTCCACAATCGACAAATTATAAATTAGTATTCCGATGCATGTTTAATGATAATATTCCATTGTGGAAAAATAAACATTCTTATCACAACTCAGATGTAGGTACTTATATGTTTGTTTTTCGGTTTCTTGTTCCCCGAATTACTTATAACTTAACGGCACGACTGTTTTCCACTAGACAGAACATCAAAGGAACGAATAACACATTCACATACAACCTTACCGTATGTGTGCTACGATTAGGTATGTCCTCAGGCCCCGGCCACAACTCCACGGCACGGCGCCGTCCGCCGTCGCCGTCGACGGCGACGGCGCCGTGCGACACAATGGCTACAAAAAGTGGACGGTGTGTTGCAGGGGGCGATTCTCAATCGAAATTTCTCAGATGGCGAGCGCACAATGACATATAGTGTCTTACTAAAAATACGTCAATGTTATTAATTTACATGAATTATATTATTATTTATATTACAACATTTTACTTTAATATTTCAGTGATATATTAATAATATTTCATAAAATTATGAATTCATTATTAAAAACATATTTTTTGTGGGTGGTGCATTGTCGCGATTCTGATTAGTAATTAGATACGCAATTAACGCGAAAATCCGCCCCAACACAACATAGGATCGCGGTCCTATGTTTCGAATCGCGTCTTTCAAAGATACGTCAACCAAGAAGTGACAGTGAGACAACAAACGTATTAAATATATATGATAAAAGAGTGCGTTTTTCAGCCTCAAATATCAAAGAACAAACGGAACTACATTTCACGGTTAATTTTATTTTTTCTATATTTACATTTCTTGAAATAAGATTACGAAACGTATAATAAAAATTACAAACTATGTCAAATTTAGGGTTGTCAATACAAATAAAAATTAGTTTTTCTATGCATTTGGAAGATTTTAATTAATGAGGTGAACTTCTTTGTTAATATCAAAAATGAACTTTAGACAGTAATAATAATTATGTATAATTTAAATCATATTACATATTTTAGCTATCTGAAGATCTAAGATGCGCGTTGGCGTACACTTTTAAGCATTTCGAGTATATAAGGTACCAGCCATCCTGCTGTACTGTTATGTCCTTTTTGTGGGCATCCGAAGGGATACCCATACGATAAAGAAATAACAGACTTATAGTTTGGATGACATTATAGGCTACATTTTATCCCTGTATAGGTTCCTCTAGATAATTTTTATAATGACTATCGCATTGAGATTAAAAAACCCGACTGCAAGCTACTTTCGACCTTAATGACATTTCTTAAAAAATACGTTTTTTGACATGTATAGATGACGTTGATCACGAATATGAAAAAAAAACTGGGTATTAGTTGCCGTCGATAAGGTCGAAAATGGCTTGCACGTATTTTTGGAGTCTCTGGGTTGTGTAAAAAATAGGCGCAAGCCATTTTCGACCTTATCGACGGCAACTAATACCCAGTTTTTTTTTTCATATTCGAGATCAGCGTCATCTATAGATGTCAAAAAACATATTTTTTAAGGTATACCGCCGTTTGCCCGAATTTTATTTACCCTAATATCATTAGCCATAATAGTCAACAGCCATAATATTAACAGACATAATATTCATTTGCCCTACTCTTATTTGCTATATTAATCACGTGCTAGAATCTTTGTTTCCCATAAAATCACTTACCATAACATCATTTGTCAGAATCATTGTAAGCCCTAATTATCACATGCCATAATTATCACATGCCATAATTATCACATGCCCTAACTATCACATGCCATAATTTTCACATGCCATAATTATCACATGTCATAATTATCATATGCCATAACATCAACTGCCATCGACATTGTGTAACAGTGACAGTGTGTAACGGTTATATCAGGTGAAACTGGATGCAATCGGGACTTTAGGCCACCCCGACTCGGATAGGTTAGGTTAAAAGGGGATGGCGGGGTCGTCTGAGCGAGCGAAGCGAGCGAATAGACCCCGCTATCCCCTTCGTGGTTATTTTTTTATAAACCACCCAGAAGTAGTTTGGTTAGGTGCCATTTGAGTTAGGTTAGAACTGTGACCATTTACCCATCCACCCATCACACCCATCGACATCGACAGCCAGAAAGAGCAAGAAGAAAATATTATGTCTAATAATCATTATGGCGTTTAAATATTATGTCTAATAATCATTATGGCGTATAAATGTTATGTCTAATAATCATTATGGCGTTTAAATATTATGTCTAATAATTATTATGGCAAATAAAAATAATTATGTTAAACAATACGTATGGCACTCGTATGTTATGGTATCTAAGTTTCGGGCAATTAAAAGTATGTCATATGTCTTTTAGGTCAAACAAAACATTCGGGCAAATGAAATTCGGGTAAATGAAATTCGGGAATATGATGATTATGGCATATAATCTTCGGTTAAACAATAGACAACCATTTTTTAAGAAATGTCAATAAGGTCGAAAGTAGCTTGCGGTCGGGTTTTTTAATCTCAATGCGATAGTCATTATAAAAACTATCTAGAGGAACCTATACAGGGATAAAATGTAGTCTATATTGTCATCCAAACTATAAATCTGTCCTTTTTGTTGAGCGAAAATCCTCTCAGATACCCATAAAAAAGGATATAATCGCTAGGCAGGGAGATAGATCTTTTTTCTATACGATTTAGGTGGCAGACTAGCACACGGTCCACCTGATGGGAAGTGGTTACCGTGGCCTTTGGAGGTATGTAACACCCTCTTAATTTGAAATAATACAATTTAGGTATCCCGAAATTAGATTCTTGGGGATTGCGGAAATAGGATCTCTTTTATTTCATGCAAGCGGAGCCATGGTCAACGTCTTGTTATAATATTTACATAAAAATAGAAACAATAATAGAATCCGTTACAATTCGTTTTTTATTTTAATTTAAGTTCAAATTGCAATTTAGTTTTTATTCTTATCCTTATTTTTTGGTATAGCTCCACTTTCTTCTCACATTTGCATTATTTTATCCGAAAAAGAATTAATCGTGAAAGACATTTCAGATGTAATTTAACAATAATTATTTAGGGAAAATTTTCATATGGTACGCCACACTGAATTTTTCTCTGAATTAATATCGCCATTTCAATCAAACCGAGACGTCATCCGTCAAGCTCGCGACTAGTGTGAAAGGGATAAAATATAAATGTTTACTTCAGAATTTTTACGTTCGTAAAGCTTTGTAAAGGTTCGTAAAGTTTCGTTTTCAGGTTACAGTTTATTTGACATCGAACTATGAAGTCGACTACTCTAATTGGGGAATTGCCCTCCCTTATGTCACACTTTCCACGGCGCCGTAGCACGGCGCCGTGAATTTCTACGGCGCGGCGCCGTCGCCGTCGACGGCGACGGCGGACGGTGCCGTGCCGTAGAGATGTAGCCGGGGCCTAACCGCCTTAGCATCAACTATTGCATAATGTAGATGGCTACAAAAGGAACCTTCGCAGTAGTCCCCCAACGTCATTAGGACGCTAGCTTATGAATAGTTATGACTACGTTCTAATTCCTTAATGGTCGGCATCAGAATTATGTGAATAAATGCGTTTCGCATGCCTATTTCATTCTATTTAAACGGATAATTATTACATTTTAGTAGATTTTTATAGTATAGATTGGTAGAGACAATATGCTTTTCTAATCACGATGCAAACGAAGGCGTGCATAGGTATACAGTGTTTTACTGAATTTGTATACTCCGTTTTCATTCATTTTCCCTGCCTAATTCACCCTTGCAGATGAAGACGAGCATTATCACTTGGGATGCTGTAAGTGTTTATTAGGCTACTGTAACTTACTGCTAAAACCAGACCAGTTGACTATTTTTAATTACACGACTTGGAACGTTATTTTTGAAAAGTATAAATCGTTCATTCGTACAATGAATCACGCTGCTGTAGTACTGTTATAGTCTCCGGACGAATTCTCAGCCACAAGCCACAGACATACACTGTTGGCAGCATTCACTAATGTACCTATGGCTTTATAACTTCCTAATGCGATAGACACGATTAAGCTCAATAGCGTAAGTTGTGACGTAAGTCAGGTAAAGCTAAACTATGCTTAATAAGTATTAATGAAGTTATACCTGTGGTTATACCGGGATGATTAGAGAAAAAATCGTTTGAGAATGATGTAAAAGAAGATAATTTTGATTTGCACTGTACCTACTAATACAGCAATAGTACATTATGGTACAAGTGAGCAAGGTTGGTGATTACCGCCGAGGCGCCATTGAGACCCGAGCCGCCAGGCAAGGGTCTTAAGACAGCCGAGGACGGTAATCATCATGCTCACACGTGCCATACGACGTTTTACAACACACTTGCGAATAAAATAATACTAGAAATACTAAATAAACAGTACTACAAATTAATTCGTTTTCCTATGTGCGCGCATTTAACAATGGCGGTCGACCATATTTAAAAAAAAATGAGGTTTGAACTTAACTTTTTTTTACTCTGTTTTTTTTTCTGTACTTAGAGAAAAAAAAAGTTAAATTTGAGTGAAAATTTTGTTTATTACACAAGTTGAAATTATTTATTTAAATACGAAAATGCATCAAATGACCATACAATAGGCGTATTAATTTATTCGTACTATTAAACACGTTATTTTTTGTATCAAAACTTTTTTAAGAACATAGACAATTATAGACACTTCCTATAAAATTTAAAAAAGAATCTATAACTCACTTTTGTGAATAATAGCAATGAAAAAGTCACAGTTTTATAATAGGTGTCATTCCGTGCTTAATTGCGGTAAAATAATATCACTTTTATAAGCAGGTGTGTTGTAAAATATTTAACTTATATGTTATGGAACTTTAATTTCAGATAATTCTGAGAATTAACACTGAAAATCTCTATCTCTACCTACCACACGTTCAGATAAAAATCTTTTCCCAAAAAAAAAAAGGCATATTGTTCAGTCAGTGTTGAACATTTGTCAGTGATATGAATGAATAAATATTTTTGGATTGTATCACAGTTATACGGGTGGTATCTCATAGTATTAGCATGGAGACAATCGGATGTGCTTGACATCATTGTGCTGGCAGTGACGCCATGACAGTTGACACGTCCTGCCATTCACGTGCTCGGAATGATAAGTGATGCAAGTATTCAATCATCGCATGCTTCCTAGATATGTCGGCTTTAATACTAACGTTTACTGAGCACGCCTATTGACTTCTTGATTAATTTACCACCATTTACGATCTGTGTATCTTCCATAAGGCATCTACTAAAATAGGCAAGTAGGCAGGTACTGGCTATATCTGATTGATATCAGATAACACTTGTTCACTACATACTCGAACTAGTAACCACATTGATTCTTTTCAGTTTTAATTCGTATGGATAGAAATATCAGAGCGGCAACAATAAACTTTTAAAGTGTCCGTGTGCCGGGCGAAAAAGGACGAGTGAAGCTTTGCACTTTTTATACATAGCACCATCCCTCTTTTTTGTCCAGATCACGAATGCTTTATCTCATCATGGAAGAGTTGCTCTTCATCTTGCTATTGGGAATGTATTTGCATTCAGATCGCACCCTTAGTAAATCCGCGTTACATCATACATGCAGTTATGCAGAATTGTTCGTTTTCACTATATTAAAGTCAGTTCGCGTCATCTATAATATCAAATGATTCGCTAAATGTGTTGATGACCGCAAATCTCGCGAACAGCTGAACCGATTTCACTATTTTTTTATTTAGAATACGAGGATTGTTCTTACGCAGAGAAAATTACGCTACTACTTTAGGGAGCGGAGCAGTAATCATAAATATCAACAAATCCGGCTGATTTCCATACTTTGCGGGTCTATAGATGACTGAAAGAGGTGTACCACGGACGAAACCGGGGCGAGCCAGCTAGTTAATATACGACTACGACCTGACGATATACGAGTATTACCTATAGCCAATTAAGTAAGCTACATAAACACTTATCGTCTGAAATACCACCTAAAACAAATCAATATCCTGAACAATAAATTCGATTACAGAGCGAGCGCAAAACTCCGCTGCGTAATTCAAGACCAGGAAGGGAAGTGGACCAAGTAACTCAGGATTTATATAAGTCCAGCGTGATTTACATGATCACTGCGAAATTACCTGCGATAGCGGTGGACCTGCGAGGTCCTCGACCTACGCAGTGACAAATAGCACCATTCAGGGCATCCGTGAAGACAATGAATCTATTAGAATTCGGAGCGCACGCACGGGAACTATTCTGCATAGGAGCATAGGTATATCTATGTAATAATAATGGCTCTCATAAAATTTAACTGCTCTCTGGAGCATTTTGCGGTGAACTTGCGCATAATCGTCGTTTGCAAGTGGTCAATGCTGCTGATGTAATAAAAAGCACACACGTGGGTAACATGATTTTACACTTATCAATTTATATGTTGTTACGTTTATTTTCATTGTTATTAAAAATATTTCTTTAAAAACTATATACGTATTCGATAAGCACTAGTAAATAAGTACTCAATTATCCGTGATTAATAATATTCTTCTTTACATCCAACCTGCAACATTTCACACAATTTTTAGCATAAACATTGTTTTTGATTTTTGTCTACTTCATGTCGTACCTACCTACAAAAAAAAATTAACTTCTATGTAATTCTCCCAAAGATTGGGGATGATTGTCCATTATTGTCCCCTATTAGTTGCCCAATCAATTTCACAGATGCCTCTTCAATTATTGTAACTATGTTTAGTTGAATGTAAAAAAATACATCTGAAAACAATGCAACACTCTATAAACATCTCAAATGCCATTTCGAAGCTAATTAAAACACAAAGGGTTTTCAGTTGATGACAAAATAAAACGATGCACACAACGTTCACTGAACGATGCCCTAAATAGTTTAGCAACTACCCGCCTGTAATTATTACCACGGGGAAGCCGACAGCGCGTGGCAGCGGCTACTTATGTACCCCAGGGCTGCCACTAATGCAATTTTGCCCCCATGCATCAATCGTTTCATGTCCCCAGTAACATCAAATTACTCAGTGCTTCAATGTTTTTGTTTTCAATCGTCAATCTTCCTCAATTTATCAACCGCATCACGCCTCACCGCACAGAACTAAAATAGCGCGACGAGACAAACTCAGGTCGTAATCAAAGGACAGAATCAAACGGCGGCACTATAACAGCTTTGAAGTTTCTTTGTAACTTGGTCCTAATGCCATTCCTATTGCTTGATTTACATGCCAACCTACACTGTGCCTTTGAAAATAACTGACTTTGAACTGAGTATCTCAAACATGCCAACTATCAGCAGTTTTCTACTCAAATAGTTTGTAAACATAATAATCGAAGGGAAGAATTTTCAAAGTTCAGAAGAACTTTTCATTTGTTGTTAAAATATCCACGCGAGGCAAAGATTTACAACATATAAATGTATTAAAACTTTTATTTGAGGATTGTTATTTTAAAACAGTGATGACATTTACGACATTGGGACGTGGGTCTTTATCACTGAACTCCTTGTCGGGGAACTAATAAAGTTTGGCCAAAACGTTGAAGACGTCACAAGTACGCCGACAGAACAGTGATTAACGAGCTAGTGACATTCTGTTCCCTTCCTCCTCCCCCTCCAACCTCCCTGATAAAACGATTCTTCTAAGAATATTATTATTCTCTTAAACATTATGAGATGCACAGCTGGCACTGATTTAGCACTTTTTCAAGCGGTTTTCGTAATGGCCAACTAATTTTGTTATTGTTTGATGTACCTATTTTGGATGCTACAGTTTTGCAATTAATATCAGATATTTTAATAGATTTCAAATTAGACTTCTTTCCAAAAATAACTTTATTCAAGTTTCGTCAATTACCAATTTAATTGAAAAATTGTATTTTATCCTGAGTTTAATAATACACTGGTAGGTAATTATTGTGATTTCAATCTTCAGAGAGTCGCCTTCAGCTGTTGACTAATTTTAGTCTCTTGAATATATAGCTCTCAATTTTAATGAGATATTACGTATCACCTTTCTCGAATGATGGTGTCGCGGACGTGGGATGGACGGGCAGACATGAAAGGATTTCAGAAGCGTCTATTTTCACCCGCTTTGAACCAAGTCTGACACATTTGTTATTTGTTTTCGCAACTTTCAAGCAGGAGGGGCTCTGCAGCGGATTATGATATTACTTCAGAACTCATTTATTTTGTAATTTATCGTTTCTCATAATGAACTCAAGTTGTGTAGTAAAATGCTCTAGTTTAAGACTTTGTGACTCAGTTTGAAAATAAATTATAAGCATGCAAGTTCATTAACAAGGAGAGAATATTCATACAAATAGATATATTAATAGTGTAGGGGTAGAGTGCGATCTGTGCAGATCAGGGTTAGATATCCGGGTCGAGCAAAAAGTGATAAGTAGGCTTTTTCTTAGATGTTTTAAAACAGCTTTACGTCATGGAAGGATTCGGTTGATGGCAATTGACTTGCGGCCTATTACGAAGGGACCGAAAGCAGCTGACGTAAAATAGATGTTTATTAGATATAACTTTTTCTTTTTATACCCTTTTGGGAATTTTTACAGGCATGACTATAAAATGTGTATATCCTTAGCATAAAAATCAGAAACGAAGTCGCTATGGCGTTTCCGTCTGACAAACACACATTTATTATTCGGACATCTGTTACAAAATTATTCCAAGCCGTGAATGTCAGTAAATGCCACTGAAGTTGGTACTACGTGATCTGCATGCCATAGATCGTCCGGTTAAGGCATCCCGATTGCACGTTACAAATTCCCAGTACGACAGGACCGCACTGTGATTGTACGACAGCCCCCCTAGACAAGTGACAGTAGTACAGAATGTAGAGTCCGCGCCAGCCAATAAGTCCCGCGGCAAAACTAGGAACTAAAATGACAACGCCGCTATACTGTGTGTTGATTGGTTCAGGCCATGTTACTGTCATGGCCTGAACCAATCAACACACAGTATGGCAACAGCAGATGCGATTGCTACGCCGCCTCCAAGGGACTTATAATATCTTGGCGCGTACTCTAACAGTAGAATAGAATGACGATGAATGTATGGCCTTGTCCTAGGTGAGCGACCAGTGCGTAAACGCTAAAAATCAAATGTTCGCTGTACATACATTGTGTCCTACGTGGTAGCGCTTATCTATTTGCGACGAACGCGACGAGACGCGTTTTTGATTTTTGCGCGACGAGACGCGTAAATGACAGAAGAAATGACAGATTACATTGGAAATAGAGGGCCTTCTCGTGATTTCGCATACGAAGTTTGGTGACATTCAAATCGGCTGCCCAAATTCAAAACCCAGTAAGTGTTTTTTAACAAATTTTACAGGAGAGCGTAAAAACATAAAACGGGCAAGCCTTTCAAAAGTATTGTGATATTTTTTGGATAGAGTACTAACCACTGACTACATAATGAGTAAAATATTTCGATAATAATGTATATTGCACGTTTTATACCCTTACTAACTTTTAAAAAGTGGAAATCTAAAATTTTTTCTTTGTCCTGACCCGTTTCAAAACCTAGTATATGCATGTTTCGTAGAGGTAAAATAAAAAATATGAATTTCTGCATCAATCAAGTATTTTTATTGTTTAAATTAACATACAATTAGTTAGAAAAGTAAGAATATAATAGTGTGCGGGCGGCGGCGGTTGCAGGCGGTAAATGCGGTAATTCGCTCCAATTTCTCGCGTCGCGCCCAAGTTCTAAAACCTAGTAAGCCACATTCCCAATAACAAAACACAGTAAGTGCATGTGACTTCCTGAGTTTTGAAGTTGTAAATGCGAGTTGCTAGGTTTTTGATCTTGTTTTCTGAGAGTGAAAATGCACTTACTAGGTATTTTAAAGCAGGTGTCTTCACAAGTCGATGCGGTTCCCTATGAAAGTTCGAAATATGGAAAAAAAGTGTTTTCGTAAAAAATGTCCCTTACTGGGTTATGAATTTGGGCAGCCGAAATGTCATCAAACTTCTTATGCGAATCTACCGCCATCTATTGATGATATTCCGACAACTTCTGTTATTACACCATACATACCTATATTGTGCATATATAAATACTGCATGTATTAATTATTACTTATGTTACGATATTTTAGAAAATAACTAACGTATATATATAAGGGTTTATTTATAACCAAATGAAGTAAATAAATCATTTATTTCAGACTTACTTAATGAATAAATATTTTATTTACATTTATTTATTAGTTAATAGGAGAAATTATTAAAGCATGATATAAAAAGCACAGAATATAGTCGCAAGGTACGACTATATTCTAGGTGCTTTTGCGTCCGAGGGAGCAAAATGTACCTTGCCCACATTAAGTTTAGGCTATGCTTAGTTTGGTCGATAGCATTTAATACCTCTCGTTCCCAAAAAAATATTCCATTTATAATCTACCTGATCTTCATCATCATCCTCATTATTATGGACATGTTTTCCTGATTGTATCCGAGGCCAACGTGAACTTGGAGCTCAGGATCCACCTTCTGGTCTTCCTTCTCCATTTCGCATGGAGTTAAAGACAAATGAGATACGATGTAAAAATGTACAAAAGAAAATGTCATTAAGGTCGAAAGTCATTTGCACTGTTTTTAGTGTTGAAATTTCTTGAAATATCACTATAAAAAATGCTTTTTGGCATCTATACGTAACCCTGATCACGAAAATGTAACTAAAAGATGAGTACGAATTTAAATGAGTAAGGATTTACACCTACAGATTGAAAAACACTAAGTGCAAGCAATTTTCGATCTTATTGGCATCACATAGTACTTAGTTTTTTTTCTTATATTCGTGATCAGCGGCATCTATTATCGGGAAAAAACATGTAATAAAGAAAATGTCATTTTTCTATTCCTAGTAGTCTCTATGTGTAACTTATAGTCGATTCGAGTCCCACGCAACGGATCTACGTCGTTAATTACCTCCTGTGAGGTGAAGCAAGAGGTTACCGCACGAAAAAAAAGTTTTTCAATTTACATAATATAAAGTTATTGTTAGTTTTATTTGTTTTGAAGAACATTTTGTTTATTTTTTTTTTTTTGTATGATATGCTATCTGGTTTAATGTTCAAAAACTACTTAAAGTTCATTTATTAATCTATGATTGGTTTGGAAGCATCTTTATGTAGCCTGTGGCACCAGACCCTTGGATGTGTTGTCCGGTCATCTGTTGTGCACGACGCACCAGACTTTAAAAAATATATATCTTGATCGAATAAATTGTTTTCCTCAACCGATTATTAAAGCTGCATCCACACCACATTCTGCCCATCGCATTGCTCATCGTGTTGCCGGAAATATACGCGTGAATAATGCCCTACCATCCACACGCTCGCCTCATCGCGATGTTCATCGCGTTGCGTTGCCCCGCATTCCACCCGCATTCCAGTACCAGTATTCGCCCTTCAATGGAGATGGACGTCAACACTTTAGGAACGTACGCATTATGTTGTATTTTTTACTAATTTTTTTTGTAGTAGTTTATAGTAAGTACTTAGTACCTACTTACTTCGGAAACTAGCTATTGTTATTCGACCATTTTATAGGCTTCGTGGTAGGGCATTATTCACGCGAATATTTCCGGCATCACGATGAGCAACGCGATGGGCAGCGTGTGGATACAGCATTTGTCGATTGGGCGGTACCCATCAATGATAAATTCATTTTTAACAAAAAAGTTTAACCGACATCAAGAAACGAAAAAGAGGCACTGAAAAGCGAAAAATAACTTAATTTACAGACTTACTGATTTATTAGAAGTCGGCACCTAGCCCAAGAGAGGCCATATTTCAATTGATTATTTCAATAATATGCCATTGAAGCAATCGCGGCTGATTTCCTGGTACTTTTTGAAGAGTTCCTTGGTCTAATCTAAGGGAGGCCATATTTCAATTGATTGCATCATAGTAATGTAGTTCAGACACAACAAACAAAGTTAGCTGGCACCGACTTCTAATAAATCAGTAAGTCTGTAAATTAAGTTATTTTTCGCTTTTCAGTGCCTCTTTTTCGTTTCTTGAAGTCGGTTAAACTTTTTTGTTAAAAATGAATTTATTTTTCTCTTTTTAGTGAGTTTGTACAGTCTCACGACTGTACATCGCATGTATAGTGACCTGACTGTACATGCGCTGCTGACGCTACACTACAGATTGAACCGACCACGCTAAATAAAAAAAATATTAAAGCATTATTCAAAAATAATTTTTAAAATCAATGCATATACACCGGAAATATATCTGAATATTCTGAACACTTCTGCGTACCCCTTCAAAGGACTCAGGCGTGATGTTATGATGTGTAATGGCAGAAACATTGCAATAATATGCCATTGCAGCAATCGCGGCTGATTTCCTGGTACTTTTTGAAGAGTTCCTTGGTCTAATCTCGGAAACCCATCATCAGATCTTTACGAAATTTAAATGGGACCACAGCAATCGCGGCTGATTTCCTGGTACTTTTTGAAGAGTTCCTTGGTCTAATCTCGGAAACCCATCATCAGATCTTTACGAAATTTAAATGGGACCACTTCGGAATAATTTACTTACGAACAAAAAAAGAATTTTCAAAATCCGTCTAGAATTGGCTTCACAATCGCGTAACAAACATACAAAAAAAAAAAAAAAATTGGGTATTGAGAACCTCCTTTTTTGAAGTCGGTTAAAAAATGGAATTACCTTTAGAACTTTTCCATCGGTAAAAATAGAAAACTTCATGGGCGAGAACTGTCCAACCGGGCTTATTATTTTTATTTTGTAATGACTATAACCTGTTTGAACTACTTACTACTTTTGTTGGTAGGTACTAAATACTAGATGGCGCTTCAAACTAGCTTCAAAGTTTTGACATTTGATTCATTACAGATGATTCACCCCTTTATGTCAGGTTCACTGACATTACCGCAATCAGTGTTGCCAAAAACATCAACAAAGAATCTGCTAAAACGTTGCTAAATGATGCCAAAATTTTTGGGTGTCTTGTAGCATAATATTTCCTTTAGTTTTTTTTTGTTGATATCAGTCCAATATCACATCGTTATATTCGCGACATCTATCTTTTTAGGGGTAGGTACTCGCTAAGTAAGTATTGACAAGTGACAGGTTCGCTATTCTATTGGTGAACTGATCCGTTCATAAAAAACATTAGTTAAGTTTTAGGCAGTAGACAAACAGTGACTTTATTGCGTTCAGGCGACCTCGGTGTTGTAGCGCACCTGGTGTCGCGAGGGGCACTATGTCTCTTTCGAGGGCCTGGCAGTGCAACTGGCGAAAGTGATGTTGATCTTTACGGACGTATCTGACATGCAATGTTCCTCTGCTTCGCTTAGGGATGAGGATTGAATCACGCATCTGGAATGAGAAAGTAACCGTTGATTCCAAATGTATGGAATCAGCTAACTACCCTTATATCTTAGTCAGATCATTGACATACTCAAATTGGCATCGAGAAGGATATAGTTCTTGGGCGCCCCGTATACTGCCAGGTGAACACGCCTCGCAAGGCATCACCGATATCCATCATTAACTAAATCTTTGCTCAATTAGTCACAAAAAAGGTGGAAAATTACTCTAGGGTACTTAGCTGTTTTCATAGCGATACTGTATCCGTTACAGCTCTGTAATTCTATAACATTATTTCCATATTCATAATTGATTCTGAGAAAATTTCTGCTGATACAAGACTGAATTTGATTGTCATAGACATGAGAAAAGAAACAATATTTGAATTTGACATGAATCATAAATCGACGGCCAGTAAGCTAACAAGGAGGTTTAATCGTGAAGGAACTTCGCGACATTCCCCACGCGAAATAAAATTGAAAATTAACGCAATTAATTTTTTAAGTTAGCTGCGGCGTTTACACCTCGTGACGAAAGGTCACGACACTCGCGGCGGGATGAAAAGAAGTTCTCGTTATTGTACTGTTTCACTAAACCTACCAACTGTTTAGAAAATCCACTTCACCACAGAGTCAATTCTAGTATAACAACACAGTGTCAATTTCCACTTCATTTTATTCTCAACAGAGATTTATCCGACACTATGTTAGCAATCATCTCAAACTCCATACAAATGTACCATTGTACTATGCCGCGTACCACTGTACCGCGCTGCACACCCATGTACCAGACTGTACACACATTG
Source organism: Eilema depressum (assembly GCA_914767945.1). NCBI lineage: Eukaryota > Metazoa > Arthropoda > Insecta > Lepidoptera > Erebidae > Eilema > Eilema depressum. The sequence goes on from OU612026.1 coordinate 14,405,635, forward strand.
TATCCATAATATGTCACTAACATAGGTCTCCAATCAATCAACTCATTAAAGGTCATCATTAAATAATTTACTATAATCAACTCTCAAGTGGTAGTGGCAGAGTAATGGTTAAACAATTTAAATTGAACCGAAAACCGAACTATTTGCAAAATTTTACCGAAAAATTATATTATTGAGGCAGCAAAACATGTCAGACAATTTTGAAAATAAATAACTGATATATTTTGATTTCGTTTCTTAAACCAGAGTTAAGAATCAGCATCTCCACCATGTCGCGAGGGGCACTATGTCTCTTTCGAGGGCCTGGCAGTGCAACTGGCGAAAGTGATGTTGATCTTTACGGACGTATCTGACATGCAATGTTCCTCTGCTTCGCTTAGGGATGAGGATTGAATCACGCATCTGGAATGAGAAAGTAACCGTTGATTCCAAATGTATGGAATCAGCTAACTACCCTTATATCTTAGTCAGATCATTGACATACTCAAATTGGCATCGAGAAGGATATAGTTCTTGGGCGCCCCGTATACTGCCAGGTGAACACGCCTCGCAAGGCATCACCGATATCCATCATTAACTAAATCTTTGCTCAATTAGTCACAAAAAAGGTGGAAAATTACTCTAGGGTACTTAGCTGTTTTCATAGCGATACTGTATCCGTTACAGCTCTGTAATTCTATAACATTATTTCCATATTCATAATTGATTCTGAGAAAATTTCTGCTGATACAAGACTGAATTTGATTGTCATAGACATGAGAAAAGAAACAATATTTGAATTTGACATGAATCATAAATCGACGGCCAGTAAGCTAACAAGGAGGTTTAATCGTGAAGGAACTTCGCGACACCTGGAATGTTTGCGGAGGTGTACACAGCTGACTAATATTACGTCATAATAAGAAAGCACACCGCTTCCATGCTTGCGAGACTCCGCCATAGTACAAATATGGTCTGCTGAGCGTATTTAAAGTTAGGTGGGACTCACCCTTGCTAGGTCGCTGGGTGAAGCTCCACACAACATTCAAATGAACAAATTCATATAAATTACTAAGAAAAGTAAAAGTAAAGTAAAGTATATCTTTAATGTGCACACCAAGGAGAAAAACTAGCTTACAAGTTTTTTTTTCTTTGTAAGTATGCATAAATGGACTGACGTCTGCAATAGGTTATTTGAATTTGAATTACCCTTCTTGGCAGAAAGTAAAATCGGTTACACTGACGAAACCTCTTGTTCGCTACACTCGCTTGAATTTTAAACAAATCAATAAATTTGTAATTATTATGTTGAAATATTGATTTAAGTAGGTAATTGGTATTATTTACATATAAGCCAAAGATTCGGTTACTTTTCAGCAGCCATTTTGAAAAGTAAATAATACCATTTGATATTATTTACAAGTAGCGATAGAATCTGTTAAAAGTGGTTTTATTTCAATAAATAATATTCGCGTAGGTAAGACAGTGTCTCTTTCTTGGAGTAGTTTTAATTTTATGTACTAAAAAAATGTGCTAAACAACGAACGTCATGAAAAAGTGCTAAATTTGGCATTAAATATTCTGAGTTTAGCATTAAAAATTCTAAGTTGGCATCACTCGTCGCGTTCGTCGCGTTTACGCGCTTACGCTCACGTAGGACACAAAATAACGATACGCTTTGGTCGCATTTGACGCTTGTCGCCGAAACGCGTCTCGTCGCGTTCGTCGCCCACCTAGGACAACGGGTAAGGGACTTGACTTACCCGTATTATTTACTTTTCAAAATGGCTGCTGAAAAGTAACCGAATCTTTGGCTTATATGTAAATAATACCAATTACCTACTTAAATCAATATTTCAACATAATAATTACAAATTTATTGATCTGTTTAAAATTCAAGCGAGTGTAGCGAACAAGAGGTTTCGTCAGTGTAACCGATTTTACTTTCTGCCAAGAAGGGTAATTCAAATTCAAATAACCTATTGCAGACGTCAGTCCATTTATGCATACTTACAAAGAAAAAAAAACTTGTAAGCTAGTTTTTCTCCTTGGTGTGCACATTAAAGATATACTTTACTTTACTTTTACTTTTCTTAGTAATTTATATGAATTTGTTCATTTGAATGTTGTGTGGAGCTTCACCCAGCGACCTAGCAAGGGTGAGTCCCACCTAACTTTAAATACGCTCAGCAGACCATATTTGTACTATGGCGGAGTCTCGCAAGCATGGAAGCGGTGTGCTTTCTTATTATGACGTAATATTAGTCAGCTGTGTACACCTCCGCAAACATTCCAGGTGCGCTACAACACCGAGGTCGCCTGAACGCAATAAAGTCACTGTTTGTCTACTGCCTAAAACTTAACTAATGTTTTTTATGAACGGATCAGTTCACCAATAGAATAGCGAACCTGTCACTTGTCAATACTTACTTAGCGAGTACCTACCCCTAAAAAGATAGATGTCGCGAATATAACGATGTGATATTGGACTGATATCAACAAAAAAAAACTAAAGGAAATATTATGCTACAAGACACCCAAAAATTTTGGCATCATTTAGCAACGTTTTAGCAGATTCTTTGTTGATGTTTTTGGCAACACTGATTGCGGTAATGTCAGTGAACCTGACATAAAGGGGTGAATCATCTGTAATGAATCAAATGTCAAAACTTTGAAGCTAGTTTGAAGCGCCATCTAGTATTTAGTACCTACCAACAAAAGTAGTAAGTAGTTCAAACAGGTTATAGTCATTACAAAATAAAAATAATAAGCCCGGTTGGACAGTTCTCGCCCATGAAGTTTTCTATTTTTACCGATGGAAAAGTTCTAAAGGTAATTCCATTTTTTAACCGACTTCAAAAAAGGAGGTTCTCAATACCCAATTTTTTTTTTTTTTTTTGTATGTTTGTTACGCGATTGTGAAGCCAATTCTAGACGGATTTTGAAAATTCTTTTTTTGTTCGTAAGTAAATTATTCCGAAGTGGTCCCATTTAAATTTCGTAAAGATCTGATGATGGGTTTCCGAGATTAGACCAAGGAACTCTTCAAAAAGTACCAGGAAATCAGCCGCGATTGCTGCAATGGCATATTATTGCAATGTTTCTGCCATTACACATCATAACATCACGCCTGAGTCCTTTGAAGGGGTACGCAGAAGTGTTCAGAATATTCAGATATATTTCCGGTGTATATGCATTGATTTTAAAAATTATTTTTGAATAATGCTTTAATATTTTTTTTATTTAGCGTGGTCGGTTCAATCTGTAGTGTAGCGTCAGCAGCGCATGTACAGTCAGGTCACTATACATGCGATGTACAGTCGTGAGACTGTACAAACTCACTAAAAAGAGAAAAATAAATTCATTTTTAACAAAAAAGTTTAACCGACTTCAAGAAACGAAAAAGAGGCACTGAAAAGCGAAAAATAACTTAATTTACAGACTTACTGATTTATTAGAAGTCGGTGCCAGCTAACTTTGTTTGTTGTGTCTGAACTACATTACTATGATGCAATCAATTGAAATATGGCCTCCCTTAGATTAGACCAAGGAACTCTTCAAAAAGTACCAGGAAATCAGCCGCGATTGCTTCAATGGCATATTATTGAAATAATCAATTGAAATATGGCCTCTCTTGGGCTAGGTGCCGACTTCTAATAAATCAGTAAGTCTGTAAATTAAGTTATTTTTCGCTTTTCAGTGCCTCTTTTTCGTTTCTTGATGTCGGTTAAACTTTTTTGTTAAAAATGAATTTATCATTGATGGGTACCGCCCAATCGACAAATGCTGTATCCACACGCTGCCCATCGCGTTGCTCATCGTGATGCCGGAAATATTCGCGTGAATAATGCCCTACCACGAAGCCTATAAAATGGTCGAATAACAATAGCTAGTTTCCGAAGTAAGTAGGTACTAAGTACTTACTATAAACTACTACAAAAAAAAATTAGTAAAAAATACAACATAATGCGTACGTTCCTAAAGTGTTGACGTCCATCTCCATTGAAGGGCGAATACTGGTACTGGAATGCGGGTGGAATGCGGGGCAACGCAACGCGATGAACATCGCGATGAGGCGAGCGTGTGGATGGTAGGGCATTATTCACGCGTATATTTCCGGCAACACGATGAGCAATGCGATGGGCAGAATGTGGTGTGGATGCAGCTTTAATAATCGGTTGAGGAAAACAATTTATTCGATCAAGATATATATTTTTTAAAGTCTGGTGCGTCGTGCACAACAGATGACCGGACAACACATCCAAGGGTCTGGTGCCACAGGCTACATAAAGATGCTTCCAAACCAATCATAGATTAATAAATGAACTTTAAGTAGTTTTTGAACATTAAACCAGATAGCATATCATACAAAAAAAAAAAAATAAACAAAATGTTCTTCAAAACAAATAAAACTAACAATAACTTTATATTATGTAAATTGAAAAACTTTTTTTTCGTGCGGTAACCTCTTGCTTCACCTCACAGGAGGTAATTAACGACGTAGATCCGTTGCGTGGGACTCGAATCGACTATAAGTTACACATAGAGACTACTAGGAATAGAAAAATGACATTTTCTTTATTACATGTTTTTTCCCGATAATAGATGCCGCTGATCACGAATATAAGAAAAAAAACTAAGTACTATGTGATGCCAATAAGATCGAAAATTGCTTGCACTTAGTGTTTTTCAATCTGTAGGTGTAAATCCTTACTCATTTAAATTCGTACTCATCTTTTAGTTACATTTTCGTGATCAGGGTTACGTATAGATGCCAAAAAGCATTTTTTATAGTGATATTTCAAGAAATTTCAACACTAAAAACAGTGCAAATGACTTTCGACCTTAATGACATTTTCTTTTGTACATTTTTACATCGTATCTCATTTGTCTTTAACTCCATGCGAAATGGAGAAGGAAGACCAGAAGGTGGATCCTGAGCTCCAAGTTCACGTTGGCCTCGGATACAATCAGGAAAACATGTCCATAATAATGAGGATGATGATGAAGATCAGGTAGATTATAAATGGAATATTTTTTTGGGAACGAGAGGTATTAAATGCTATCGACCAAACTAAGCATAGCCTAAACTTAATGTGGGCAAGGTACATTTTGCTCCCTCGGACGCAAAAGCACCTAGAATATAGTCGTACCTTGCGACTATATTCTGTGCTTTTTATATCATGCTTTAATAATTTCTCCTATTAACTAATAAATAAATGTAAATAAAATATTTATTCATTAAGTAAGTCTGAAATAAATGATTTATTTACTTCATTTGGTTATAAATAAACCCTTATATATATACGTTAGTTATTTTCTAAAATATCGTAACATAAGTAATAATTAATACATGCAGTATTTATATATGCACAATATAGGTATGTATGGTGTAATAACAGAAGTTGTCGGAATATCATCAATAGATGGCGGTAGATTCGCATAAGAAGTTTGATGACATTTCGGCTGCCCAAATTCATAACCCAGTAAGGGACATTTTTTACGAAAACACTTTTTTTCCATATTTCGAACTTTCATAGGGAACCGCATCGACTTGTGAAGACACCTGCTTTAAAATACCTAGTAAGTGCATTTTCACTCTCAGAAAACAAGATCAAAAACCTAGCAACTCGCATTTACAACTTCAAAACTCAGGAAGTCACATGCACTTACTGTGTTTTGTTATTGGGAATGTGGCTTACTAGGTTTTAGAACTTGGGCGCGACGCGAGAAATTGGAGCGAATTACCGCATTTACCGCCTGCAACCGCCGCCGCCCGCACACTATTATATTCTTACTTTTCTAACTAATTGTATGTTAATTTAAACAATAAAAATACTTGATTGATGCAGAAATTCATATTTTTTATTTTACCTCTACGAAACATGCATATACTAGGTTTTGAAACGGGTCAGGACAAAGAAAAAATTTTAGATTTCCACTTTTTAAAAGTTAGTAAGGGTATAAAACGTGCAATATACATTATTATCGAAATATTTTACTCATTATGTAGTCAGTGGTTAGTACTCTATCCAAAAAATATCACAATACTTTTGAAAGGCTTGCCCGTTTTATGTTTTTACGCTCTCCTGTAAAATTTGTTAAAAAACACTTACTGGGTTTTGAATTTGGGCAGCCGATTTGAATGTCACCAAACTTCGTATGCGAAATCACGAGAAGGCCCTCTATTTCCAATGTAATCTGTCATTTCTTCTGTCATTTACGCGTCTCGTCGCGCAAAAATCAAAAACGCGTCTCGTCGCGTTCGTCGCAAATAGATAAGCGCTACCACGTAGGACACAATGTATGTACAGCGAACATTTGATTTTTAGCGTTTACGCACTGGTCGCTCACCTAGGACAAGGCCTTGTATAATGACAATCGTCAACGTTTGACGTAAACGTCAAATCCCATATATATTTATTCGTCATTCTATTCCACGATACGCCAGCCAAGGAATTGCCACTTGTCTAGGGGGGCAGGACAGCAGTAGACGATTAATTTGTGTAGCGACGACTACGTCACATCACCTACATAATTATGAACGACGTGAACGCAGTATCTGGTACAATCACGACTACACTATATTAATGACAATGTCATCTACGCATATGGATAGGTATTACGAGTATAAATGCTCAGTTGACGGCAATAAAATCAGTGAACACGAATCAATTGCAAGAGACTTTATCTATGTGATCAATAAATGAACCTCATTTTTACATAATTATGTATATACGGAGGATATAGGACGAGGTTGACGAACGTCATAAAGTGCTTCTTGGAAGTAAATGAATATAATAATGATTTTTGAAATTAATTTAGAGTGATTAAATTATCATTTAGATAGATCCAGATAGATTCGTTATATAATACTAGCGTTTACGGATAGGTAACTAATTTTACGCTAGTGACTAGCTTAAAATCCGCTTCTTGGTTAAAAAGAAGTTAAGGGAGAAATAGACGCGTTAAAGTATATGACTTCATTTCATAAGTGTAATATATATAATAGGTACTATGTAATAAAGTCCCTTGGATGTGCCAGACAAATCTAATCCCTGCTCTAAAAGCAATTCACTAACTTGCAAACGAGAAAACAATGTCGCCGCACGTCTAAATATAAAAGATTAGCTTCTAACCTTAGATGAGTCAAGACTTGTGAATAAAATAGTACAGCAGAGACGCATTCAGTTTATTTGATTGCCACTTGACTTGCCCAACCATGAATTTGAATTGACGCAATCGCGAACTGACAACTTGACGACACTCTTATTAACGTGACCAATAATATTACTGCTTGTATTTTTTTTTTGGCATGCCTCTGCAATATTTATGATGGACAAACAAATTTAAAAACTGCCACGACAACCTGGCCCATTCGCTCGCGAATCAAAGGAGCCGCTATCTTTGATCTAGTTGGCTGAAACCGTCGTACACATAAACCTATTTACAGCTGCAAATATTAATAAAATGTTTTCACGCGGTTAGACAGTGTGTAGGTCCGGCAAGAGCCATAAACAACATTCGCTTCGATGGATATTTAACAAGTTACAAGATCACATGTCATGTATCAAATAAATACACTTGTTCGTTTGTTGGACAAACCATCTACTGTAGGGTTGTCGATTGGTTAGAACGGGTAACATTGGATGAACACTTACAAGCGTAGGGTGACGGAAAAAGAATACAAGTATCACCACCCCATCTGATCTCAAGAGTGTTGTAAGAAACGGAAAAATACGCAGACGATATAACTGCAAGACAAAGAAAACTCGAAATAAAACCCTGTACCAACCCGTCTGGCCAGCGTGGAAACAGTAGGCCAAAGCCTCCCAATTATTGGAAGAGACCTATGTTCAGCAGCGGAGAACGACAGACTAGTTGATAAATTTTAACGTTTGTTTATTACACATTTACTCACAAACGGCTGGAAGGCTTTAGATGAAGATTAGCACACAGGTCACAGACCATGACTTGGTGGACCACAAAATAGCACACACAATTAATTAAACTAACACCTGTATTTGTAACACGCTGTAGTTATTTTAAACACACTTCACAGGCTGATAACATAGAAATATTTACCCTCTAATATTATTTTAGAACTCGGTATGCTTTTGTCAGCTTATTCGATGTCGCAAGCCACTCTCGCTCGCTAGATTCATCACTGTCAGGTAATAAATGCCACTACAATTTACGATATTGTTACATCTGCTAAACTCTACAGTTATTACCATGATGATATCACAAAATATGTGTGAATCATTATTTTTAACAAATAAAATATAAAACAAATATAACAAATCCTGAATGACACCGGATGCGATGTCTTCATGTATTTCAGGATTACTAAAATTAATGACACTGAATAAGAAATACGAGGCATGTTTCCTTCAAGCTAAAATATTTTCAATGCGCCTATTGGTATTATTAGAATTATTTTTTAAACAACGGGTTGACACTATTTTAGTACCGAATGTTTCTCTATAAATTTCTTTGTAGCTAATAAAATACGTTTTGCTGTCACCAGCCCCTTTAGACAAGTGGCAATTCGTTGCTCGGCGTATGATGGAATAAAATGCCAAATGTATGGGATTTGACGTATATGACAGGCGTCAACGAATGTCAAAAACGTCAAATTCTATACATTTGTCATTCTATTCCATCATACGCCTAGTAGCGAATTGCCACTTGTCTAGGGGGGCAGATAGCAAGCAACACTATTTACATAAATGTTTATAGGTTCATAACATTAACATTGATAGTGTTTATTGTTTCAGGAAAACCCCTTCAAAAATACTGCAAAGCTTTTACCTATCCTGACTTTTTGATGTCGTTACCCTGTCCACCCCAGCAAAATGGCTGTGGGTGGACGTTGAAATGACACTACCCTGTTATCTAGCACCAATTATTGTCCTATACGTAGAAAACAATAACATAGCCGTATGTCTAAATTACAGGCGACCATTATTTTGTCCTTTAATCATTTTTCTATTCATGGAAAGCACATATCGTACTCGTATATTGGTTCAATTAATTCTCAAAGGGTTTTTACAAGGGGTTAAGTACGTTTAATAGCCGGTTTAACGAGGAGCCACTTTATTTAGATTGTCTCCGTCTCGTCCCCGCTGAGTTGTGATGTTCAAGTTCACCGGATTGAATTAGGGTTGTGGCGTATCTATATCAGCGGTTAATATCAATAATGATAAAGAAAATCATGATCACCGTTTAATAGGATAATTAGAAACATCAATTACTATAGTGGTATATAATCTTCTTACTGGAGGTAACGTTACAAAATATGTAAATTGCGGGTTATAGAAGTATCGGTTACAACGTTATCGTCTCGAATATCACAAGATTATGAGTCACAAAAAGTTTATTGACGACGCTTATGTGTAAATGAAAGAAAGTATCGATGCAAGCACGTAACGTATTCAAACAGTGTCGCGGGGGAGGAAGCGACCGTCACGCGGTGTTCCCTAACAAGACGGAATTAAATACGAATGTATTAGTCCACGCCGTCTCTTCTTACACGTTAATAATTTTAACTTTTATTCACTCGACGCGCTTTCTTAGAACAGACTGCGTTGTGACGCGATTCTTGATTAGGATCGACGGTCGCCTCGAGTGATTTCCTTTAGCATAATATTTCAATAACGAAGGAAGACCTACCCGGTATGGAAATTATAGATGATTTTGTACATGTCAACGTCTTCTTTATTTGTTTTATAGATGAAACGTTACATCAAAGAATCGTATGGATTCTAAAAAAGGAAATCAAAGACTGGCGCTGCTTTTGTGGTTTCAGTACAGAACCATTATGTTGAACAAAATATTGAATGACCTCGGCGAACGCGGATAAAAATATCGACGGCCGAAAAGTTTTGGGGAAGCAATAAATCTACTTAATTAGTCAATTTAGCTTTCCACTGAAAACTTTGATTGAATTTTTTTGGTACCGATGAAGATTTAACCGTTGAGGGTAGACTTACTTGACAGATTACTAGCGAATCATATGGATAATTTGACCAACATTTTGTTACAACTATCATCATCATCGTCGGGCATCAGTGAGTTTACTATGACGTGCTAAAGCGTCCGTGTTCCGGGCGAGAAAAACAGATGGAGTAATATAGCACTCGCTCGGAACACGGACGCATTGACACGTCATGCTAGAAACGGAGGCAATTGCCCATAAACAAGCTGATAAATTTACTGAAAGCTAAAAGCACAGATAGAAGCAGACCGACTTAATTCTTGATATGAGTCTCTCAAGCTGAGCGTTATATGTTTCGTTCAACACTTGAGAACTGTTCCCAAAAATATTAAGTATTGTTTCCATCTCTATCTATTGTTTAACTCATAATCTCGACTGTGTCCATTTTTCTTTTATTTTATTTTTTTTTCATTTTGATATAGTTAGCTGTGACACTCGTGGAGTGCAATAAAGATAAACGCCTTAAATAAATCTACTGCCAGTCCCAGTTGCATCTAAAACTTACAATGTAGAGCCCGGGACCCGCTCTCGTCCATAACTTGGTTAACTTGACTGTTACGAGATCATACCCTCAACCCCAAGCGCAGAGCCAGAGCCTCTTCCGTTATTCAGGAAGTCCACCGGCTTGCAGGTGAGGTCATCTTGAGCCCCAAAGATCTTGGTGGAGCCTCATACACCATTCAGCTATCATATACTCACAAAGTTTCAAATCCTTTATAGTCATATAGTTAAGGTGAAACTATTTAAAAATAGTTTAATAAAATCAGTGGGTAACTCACCTTATTACATACATTTCGACAAGTCCCCTCAGCTTTATCACAACACGCTGTAATGTCTGAAACAAAATTACGGCCTGTTTTATAGCATCGAACTTATTTGTATAAACGTACGCGAGGGATCAGTCGGCGGAGCAGAGCAGCTGGTGCCAGACCACAATAAAGTAGCTGTGACAGTTACAGATGACGTTATAAAGCTTTTGATCTATTCCCTCTAACGACCGCTTTTATTCATATCACTGGTTGTTATTCCAGCCTTTTATATATTAAATGAATTCAGACTACAAAGTGAGTACTTGACCTGAAAGATCTAACTAGACATGTTCGTTATAATTTCTTAGTTAGAACCATGAATTTTGTAATTCTACGATTAGAAACACAGTAGAAAGATCAAACAGTCTGTTTGCTTTTTATTTGACGTTTGATTACAAACCACTAATTAGCTTAGAAATTAATGTTTTTGAACTAAAAAATAAATTAGAGAAAAGAAAAGCACTGGAATAAGGCTTATGTCGTCATTCTATGCAGTGAGTGATCTAACTACTAAGGAAGTTGAAGACCGTAGTACAGTAGAAAAAGTAGGTAGAACTTCCGGGCTCCCATGTAAAAATTCCAAAGGAAATGATAATTTAGAGAATATGATAACCTACTCAACCTTGTTGTGTATATCTATAAAAATATAAACCCGGAAACACCGACATCGACATCTCGCGAAAATTTTTGGATCCCAACACAATCAGAATAAATTCGTAACAGAAAACCCCCAATATCTGTTTTAGTCCGACCCGGGAATCGATAGGGTTAACAGTTAACACATAAACCGACCAAAGTATGCGTTTTTTGCTGAAGTCAAGAAATAAATAACTAGCAATAAAACCGGAGAAAGCAAGATAAAATAGTGTTTATAAAGTTGTTCGCGAACCAGTTTAATAAGCCGATCCCCTAGAGCTAGATTTAGTTAGATCCAAATTATAGGAAATTTATGAGCTTGGAAGTAAAATGTTCCAGTTTAGACGAACGTACCAACGTAACTCTCTCTCTTTAATCTCAGTGTTCTCTTCAAACACAAATGTTTGAACATTCAGTAATCAGATAGAATCGGACGTATCTATTCTGTCACTTTGATTGTTGTTTGAATTGATATCCCTCGGATATTTCTCACTCTATTACTTCAAGGCTGCATGCAAATTTTATTCAAATCACATGCTATGAAGCAAATGAAAAATGGTATGATATAGCAGTAGTCATTCTAGTGTCTAATGCGTAATATAATGAACGTCGCCAGTTACCATATGCCTGCTCTTGTCTCAATTATACCCATCATCCATACTATGAACCTTTCTAACAATATTATTTCGTAATTATGTCCATATTGACCATTCCATGACAGATGCTCGCGAACTAATTCGTGATGAATGCTCAATAGCCATCAGTGACTCCAGTTGTAATCTAATGACTCCACCGAAATTTCCTAAGAATGGTCAAAAGGCCATATTTATATTTTCAGCTGTTCTCTGCAATTGTCTATAAGCCAGTGCAGCAGTGTCTCATCCTAATTTTAATTCTGGGGTGCAAAACTTAAAAGTTTACAAATAAACTGTTCTAGACTTTAAACGAAACCTTTATTTTTAGTCTCTCTTGCCCGCTGTAGTGTTCACATGTTCTCAATAATTTTCTTCTAAAGAATTTCAACTCTACATACATTTATTTAAGAAGACTAGGATAATAACTGTAAACTAAAACAAAATTAACATCTTAATAATTGTGTATACTGCGGTAAAGGACTCGATATACAAGTATATGGACTGTTAAAGCGAGTATCCACTCTGATAGGTAACGATTATGTTGTCGCTGAACCGGATAATCATATCACATTATTCTAAAGACACTGTAGCCCACATTGCCTACTTCCAGGTTATTGCTCACCGATCGATCCACTCCCCATAAAATATGGTTAGAAACATCTATTAATATTTCCTCTTCATGCCAGAAGTGAGATAAGGATATGTACCGACCGAATTCCGAGTGAGATGCTTCAAAGTACTATGGGAAAAGTTAAATCACCTTCTCGCAGTAGCATCTGTGAATAGTGTAGTTTGTCGCCAATTCTCTCGACTCAAGTTTTTGTCATTTTAAGTTTGTTTCCATCTACGTACTCTAGGTAGATAGTTAGGTCCTAGAGGCATCAAGTTAGAACTTTAGTTAACTTTATGTATTTTAACATATCGAAGTTTTTACTTGTCTCAAATCATATTTTTTTATGAGATGTAAAAAAATTGTAATATCCATTTTTTTTTTCTGACGTCGAAGAGATCTACACTTACATTTACACTGTTTTACTGGCTAAAAGTAAGTAAGTCTGATTATATTATTGAAAATATCTTCGTTGCCTATTTTACAAGGGAAAGACAAACCAAAACGACCTTGGTGTTTAATAATAAAGAGCTTATTTCATACAACGTTATCTGTCTGCTTCTGCTGATTACAGTAAAGAACATCTTTCGTTTGAAAGTAATACTGTATATTTAAATATCTACTCTAGAGGAAAGAGAATTCACGGCCAATTAGCAGAAGATGTTGACTATAAAAGGTAATTGAAACAATGTAACGAGTTAACTCGGTGAACAAATTAAGGCGTACCATAGGGATATAGAAATCTGTTTAGTTCAGTCATAAATAAAGTAGTTTCTACTATTGCAGCACGTACAAATATATTATTTGCCTTACCTTTTGAATTCACACAAGCTAGAGCAACTGCAGCAAATATGAGACTGGATTTCCACACATTTCCGTTTCGTTGAAACCTACTGCAACTTTTAATGGTCTCCATATTTTTCGAAATGTCACAATTTCTTCTACATCTGTGGAAAGAAAATACACAATAACTTAACACGTGTAGCTATTTTTAGTATCTTTAAGTAGAATTATTCTTGTAGAAATAGGAAATTGATTGTATACATTTAACATTTAGGTACACACATTGCAGGTATACCCCACACAACTGTGAGTGTTAAAATACGAGTAGGTACATCTCTACTTAAGACTAGAGATGCACATAATATAACACCTATAGTTCGCCAACAACCTACATTAGGGGACGAACCTATAATAAACTTTTTGCCAGACTTCTACCGAGAATATTTTGTAGAAAAGAATCTCCAAAAAAGCTAAAGAACTAGACCTAAGACTGCATGCACAGTAGTAGTTACACTAGACATCGCTACACCACCAATGTAATGTAAAATGAAGATATTTTACATTTTATCTATCTGTACCTATCTACATGGTACAAGCTCAAAGTAAGTCATAAAGATCAATGCGTTGAGTCGCTACCAGATTGAGTCATAGTGTTTCGATATAGTTAGTCGGATAGTTGCATCAATAAATCAAGTATAATCTTACAAACATTCTATACTTGTAACGAACTAGTGTACCTACATACCAATGTGCCAATACTCGGATCGCATACTGATTTATCTTATTTTTCATACAATGATGCCATGTTTTATCACCCCTTTATATATCTACGGCAGTGAACTCAAGCTTTGATGATACTTTTCTTTTCTAGCAGAATTGGATCGATGTCACAATGATATACACAGTGTCACCGACAATGGACCTATTGCTGGCAAAGGCATATCAATGGCTCAATGAACCAATGTCTACCAATCAAACTATAATCCTAGACTTTACATTGAACAAGTTTTATATTCAAATCTATATAACTATAATTATAACTATAATTGAAGATGTAGATATGGGTGAAAGCGTGAAATGTGTATTTTTAACGTCACGCTGTAAAAAATAAATATTTTGAACCACGATATTATGTGCCCCTTCCGATGAATTTTTAAAAGCTAAATTTAAAGCACTGTTGCAGACTATAGCTAAGTTTTACTCTAAGACTACTACTAAAACTACGTAGGCGTTACGAAGTAACATTGCACACATTGAAATACAACCCACTGCGCATCTATAAATTATAATACTAATTTATTTAATCTTACATGTGTCATATCTATGTAAATAAAGATTAAAAAGCTTACCACCAATGCCCATTTGGTTCATAATAAAAGTAATTTACTTGTCTTTTAAACAAACTGTACACGTGAGACAATATAATTTATTTACAACATATTTTACTTACAAATTAATTATTGTTTACATAGAATTTTATGAACCCTACTGAAGTGTAAAATAAGCTTTTATATGAAAGGCGGCGCATGAGGAAGAGCCGTTAATTTATCACATTACCATCTTTATCGCCGTGTTGTGGAAGTGGAACTAATTAGTGTGTGTTCCCGTTTTCACATACGACAAGAGCGACACGTTTATTTATCACGCTTGATTAAGACTATGAGGGTATCTCTGAATGACCGACCTTTCTTTAATTTATCTTGTTACAAAGGAAACGGTGCACAGAGAATTTAGCAATTACTTTCTTTATTAAGAAGGCCTAATGTTCAGATAATTGCCAGCTTTGCTTCATGTAGAGTCAAATATTCAAATATTTAAAAACTCAGTATTTCCTAGCTGTTGCCTGTGATTCCACCTATTTCTTAGTAGTAGTGATGATCCCGTTCCCGTAACCAATTTATTTTTCGAAAAAATATTATTCCTAAATTGAAATTTTAACAGGGATAAAAGTAGCCTAAGTGTTATTCCAGACTATAAGCTATCCTTGCACCGTCTTGCGGCAACCGCCAGGCTACGTGGGGAACAAATGCCTGGCAATGGTGCCCCCGCCGGGTCCAGGTAAAAGGGGTAGGCCAAAGAAGTCCTGGCTTGACGTCGTGGAGGGTGATATGCGTGCTAATGGTCTCACTACCATGGACGCCCAAGATCGTGCGAAGTGGAGGAGGAAGAGCCGGAAGGCGGACCCTGAGCTCCGAGGTCATCTTGGCCACGGATGCAATCAGGAGAATACGTCTATATGCAGATGATGATGATAAGCTATCCTTGCACCAAATTTTTGTCAGATCCGTTCCACCGTTTGAGCATGGTTAGGTAAGTAACAAAAGTCCAAACATCTTCATAAACTTCCACATTTTTTTTTTATTTTTTTTTTTATGTAATTATGTAAATACCCATTTATAATATTTATAGGATCTTAGGGAATGAGACATCGGAACTCCTGAATCTGCATTCAAAATTTAAATTGCCATGATTGTTCCTTAAATACACGTAACGAAGACCCCCAGGTGTTCTACTCTCTATAAGCTACGCTAAGCGCTTACAATTCATCAAATTACCTTAACCTGTTACTTGCTGAGTACTTATTCGTTAATCAACTACGTGAATTACCGTAAATTAGTAGCTTACCCATCCTGTCCTGTATATATCCATAAGATTTACCTATTAATTCTATGTTGTGAAGGCGAAAATAGTAGTAATAGGCCCCATCAAAGTATGCGCCCACCCAAGTCACTACGCCTGTGAACCGGTACACCGATGGAGGAGGCTCTAGCGCAAGCTTCGGACGACAGTCCCTAAGAGTCAATAGAAATCAAATCATTGAGTAGAGAGTAGACCCTGTGCTTTAAAGTGATAACTTTATATGTAAGTGGAATTGACACTCGGATGAAACTGAAGGACGAATCTAAACCAATCAAATACATTTTATAATGTCACTAACCACAGTAAAAAAACTAAATTAGCTTAGGTACTTGTCTACCACCTCAACTCAAAAAAAACTCAACATAAGCTGACTTCATATTAAAAGATGTACTGAACTTTCTGAAACTGGCCTTGAAACGAGAATAAGTTGTTTCTATTCCTTTAGCCATATCTATGATTGAAAAACGTAAAAGATTACGTTTCACAAAGGAACGGAAGAAAGAAACAGACCGTAACTGTCATCCTGCATCAAACCGGATAACGGACTCAATTCAAAATTAATTAACACCATCGTTTAGTTTCTTTTGATTTTCTTGATATCCGATACTTAGAAGATCAAAGGTCTCGAAATTATTAGTTTTTTTTTGTTGATGGACCACCGCTCCAGATTTATAGCAATTAAAAAATGATAGTCTCTAATTTGACGACCGCGATAAATGCGTTTTTCACATCTCACTTTTTGTACTAGAGGGAATTTTAGGGAGAGGGCATCATGCGTGGATAACAAATTGAAAATTTTATCGTGCGAAAGAAAGGATATCCTAGCCGTTTGTTTTGCTTGCACCATAAGGAAATGACACCTCTGCCCTGTACAGTGTACAATGTGTACATGTCATGCTGAATAGAAAGTGCTGGAATTCATTGGAATGGCAAATGTTCCGATAAGACGACTAATACTGTCAATGAGGTCATATATCCAGGCATCTGCAAAGGCTTGACACTGTTACTTTCTGGTCTCGGAAGTCCCAATGATTTGCAGATCTATTCTAGAGACGAAAACACTAGATATTCCAAGGAGAAAGGAGCTTGAATCGAGCTTGAATGTCTTTTACATTATTGGTTCGGCGTGAAAAATCATATTTCCAACGGTAAGGAGAGGTAAGTAAGAAAATGGATACCTTAATTGAAAACGTACACACCTAAATTTTCCTTTAACAAATTTAACTCGACCGTGTTATAGCTTTTTAGTCATGATGTCAGTATTGACCAGTTAATTTAACCGCCACGTGACCGTCATCACGCCATCAATTTGTGAGTGGTATTTAAACGATTTAGATGGCAATCAAGTATACCGTCTAATAAACGGTTATATTAGTCAATGAACGCGCACAATATCAATGGTTAGACCAGTTGCCAGACTTTATAGGGGACCATTACCCGTAACAACTATCATAGATATGGCAACAGCCCGGTATGGCCTCTAAAGAGATGGCCCTGGGTTGGCATGGGTGCAAGAGATATGTTTCAGGCAATCTCACCTTCAGCAACCTACTACCAACAGACGCCGTGCGTTTCAGTCTGTCCGACATAACCGTATCCGTGGGGATTTTGCACACGATAAAAAAAGGTATAGCAACCGAGACCGACGGCTTAACGTGCTCTTCTGAGGCATGAGAGGTTCTCAATGTATTCAGAATGATCAGCTATTCTAAGATTGTCTTCTCTAGTGTTGCTTAACCTTGCAATGTATTAACCTACTCAGTTATCATTAACTAAATTTGCGAGTGCTTAAGAATCTGAATAAAAACTGTATTCTTGTCCTTTATCAGACAGCCAATCTTGATTACATCCAAAGTTTGTAGGATACTTTGGAGCTCTAGCTCCGCTCTCCCATACCTATTTCCAATATGTATTTAGTTTTTCGGCTGATCCTAACCTCGAGGGGAAAGGAAAATGGCAACTGCAAAAATATAGGCCACCATCCGAGTAGTTAGAGTTCACTAAACTTAGGAAGACGACAGCATTATTATTCTATTAGTCAACAAGTTCGTTCGTCCGAATTTGACCTAAATAGACCAACGTTAATTAAATCGTCGGCAAAATCAAAGTACAAATATAGTAGAGCATTAAAGCAGCTGTAGATTCACAATAACATATGCTCAGTTTTGCACAGAGAATGTCAAATTTAAACGAAAATTCGGGTGACAGATTGTTTTGTTCCTCACTTTTCACTCGCTTTTCGCAATTTTTATGTGACATTTCTTATCCTATGCTACTACTAGTGATAGTACGAGTAGTAGCGTGATGATATAGTAAGCCTATAACCTCCCTCGATAAACGGACTATTCTTACACAAAAAAAGCAATTCAATTCGAACCTGTAGTTCCTCAGATTCAGTCAAACAAATAAACAAACAAACTCTTCAGTTTTATACCTAATATTAGGTTTATTAGTATACGTAGATTATATGAGTGGCTTCTTATCTGTTGTCTCCTGCATCTATTTAAGTAAGTACCACTATAAGTTCATGATCGAAGACAACAAGCCACAAAATTAGGCCACATACGGTCTCCGGGCCTCAATTAGAGAAACATTGACTTAATGCCTGGTGTGTGCCATTTGCGTATACATTTGCCAACGCAACTTTTTACACAAATCAAACATGCCAAGCGGATCGTGTGAACCTGCCATAACGGAAATAAAAATGCTTTATAGCCGATAAGTTCATATACAGACTGAACTAGAGAAGAACTACTTAAGTAAGCCCCTTACGTTCTTAGAGCGTTTTTTACAAGACTGGATTTTAAAATGGAGGCAATAAAATATTTTTTGAATAATGACTTTCATGAAAATGAATCCCTACTTTGGATATGTACAAAGCAGCATCTATTCTATAGGTTAAGACTACGGTAATATTAAACGTTATTAAATTGTACGTTTACCTTAGTCAGATAATGCAAGGAGTAGTATGCACCTGTAGACAAATTTGACGTTCTATTTAGAGGAATCGCTTCAAAGTGAATCGCTTGCTATTCGTTATGAATTAATTATGGTGTTATCAGTTATTGCAGATTATTAACTTGTCGATACTGTAATGGTATAAACTATAGCAAATTACAGTTGATCGTATCGTAATTACAGTGTATCGACTTTTCATATGTACCTAACTCTTCTTCTAGCCGCTAGGTGTCTATTTTATATAGCACAAAACGGTGAATTTAAGCCTAACACCTAGTAACGTTTACATAAACAAATAAAATACGTTATTATAACAAGTAGTAGGATATAAATTAAAATATTCATAACCTTCACAATACTTAATTAAGCTTTACGATACAAGCATGGTCATTAAGAAAAGTTACTGAGTGGAATATTATGAGAGGGGAATTTATGGTGATTTATTTTGGCCAGTAAAATACTTACTTTAAAATCAGAACGGGCACGTACCACACGATTTGAAAGGACTTTTCTTCCTGTGACTCTTTTATGATATGACTTCATTGAAAATTATTTTTATAAAAATTTGTTACACATATTGAATGGGAATGGAAAAGTGCAAGTGTCTTTTTCAATATGTGTATCAAAGTGCCATCAATCAACAGTATAAACAGTGAAATTTATGATCATCTTGCCAATTTTACAGTGCCGTGAGTAGCTTTTTACTAGAAATTGTAATTGAATTATCTAGTAATGTTAACTACCCTACCTCTAACTGCTTTGCATTGCTTCATTTGCTTCGATATCGCCTAATGTCACCATTGGGTTGTGGAGGTCAGATGCGACTGCCATCTGACCTCCAACCAATGGTGACATTAGGCGGCTTCACGGAAAAAGGTCCAGCCAAATTCGCAATTAAGACTGGTAAAGCAGACCCCAGACTCCGAGGTGAAAGCTTCGGATGTGACTAGGAATTAACACTAGAATGAAGAAGAACTATCTCTAATAAATATTCCACAACATTCTACACAACGCTTTCTAGACCCATGGTAAGCTTAATTTAGCTTGTGTTATGGAATCTAGAATACGGATATACATACTTAGATACTTTTTTTTTTTTTGTAAATATATACATATTATACATAGAAACACCCAGACCAATGCAAATATTTATATTCATGCATACAAATATTGGCACTGAGCGGGGATCGAACCCGCGCCTCCTGCGTAGCAGCCGCGTTCACTACCGCTACGCCACAGAGGCAGTCATCTCTAAATAGGGTTCACACTAGGTATCGTGCACCTATTACATGTTCTCCAATATCACTTATCATCATTTGAGCGCCAGTCTCGACTGCATCCAAAGTGTCCTGGTTGATTTTGGCTTTTACAGTAGCAACGGTCTCTTTCCCTCCATAACGCAGAAGGAAACCCTACGACAGAGTTTCTAGATCAGGAACAAAGACTTCTTATACACAAACATTGTTCCGCAACTCGATGATTGATTATATATGAGTAAAGAGTACTTAAATAAACTTATAGGTACTAATACATATTATAAATGTGGAAGTTGCGAAGATATTTGGATATTTGTTATTCACGCTTAAAGAACTGAACGGATCAGACTGAAATTTGGGCAGAGATAGATTATACTCTGGAATAACCCATACTTTTTCCCTGGAATATTTTTTTTTCTTTTTTTTCTAACAGCTGTAAATTAATAGCAACAATGAATAGCGTAACATAGCAGATATTAAATTTTATTAGAGCTGATTTCGCCAATGAAAGTAACCTCAATTAAGTTAACCATTATGGTTACATTTCACTAGTCCAAATAATCACGACCAGGATCAAACTAAGTTAGCTTTTCACGTCAAAATACTTATTGAAAAAGATTAAACAAATCCATCGCACTGATTACAAATCCTGAATGAACTTGTAAAATTCGAAATAAACCTATGTTTTCTAAATTACCGTAACTAATTCAAATATGTTAGATCTAAAAGATCTGTCACTATGATTTATAAAGAAATTTTTGTCACTAAATTAGATCAAAGGAACATTTTCCTTTTCAAATTAGACCGCATAGAGATGTTACTACTGCTCGTACCTCTATCTAAGTCTATTAAAATAACGACATATTTTTTTATTTATGTTAGGTATTAGACTTTCTATTTAAGAACATGAAAATTTAGTTCTATAATGTATTTATTTATTATTTGATTTCATTATTGTAGTATTTGTTTTAAAGTTGTAACAACAAATTAACATGAAAATCCGCAGATCTGTTGTTTTTACGTAAATTAAAATTATTATAGGGTGAAATTCAATGACGGTTATTTTTACCCGACTGTCAAGAAAGTAACAGTTAAAACAGTTAAAATACCCCTTGTATTTTTAAAAGTTATTGAGTTGCACGTTCGAACCTCGCTTAAACTACTGACTTAAACCTACTTAGCTTCTTGGGATATTATCCGGACATCCCGAATATCTACTAGCTGTGTGCGAATCATATCAGTAGAAATAGTTACAAATAGTCTTTAGTTAAAATTTTAGAAAAAAGAAATTATAGAGCATTGAACTCCTAAAAAATTCAAGAATACAAGATCTTTAACGAAACTATTGTTTACACACTGATAAAGTTTTGTTGTAACGAACTTATAGGTAGTTACATTTTGTTAACTTCATGATTAGATGTCTTACTTCACACAAACTAACAAAAGTATATAAGTACCTATTGATATCAGCCGTGTGTTGTTATTTCTAATATCGGCAAGCTATTTTCGTACTGTCTCATTTCATGTGTCTTCAAAGTGTTGTCCCAGACAAGTCTTATCTTTATTGTGTGTACATAATCGAGCTTCTGCATCTAACCAAACTGAATATGCACTCACCACACTTCACATATTTAAAGTTCTCATCTTAAATCAGAATTTAAAAAAATATTATCCAAAAACAAAAAGTTCTACAATTCACTTTTTAATTTTCCACATTCACTATTCACGATATTATAATTCGCGCGCTTTTTTTCAATTCTCCAATGTAACCTCCCCGACAACCTTTCTCGCGCCAAATTGACGCGTTACTAAATAGACCGGCATAAATTCATTCAACTCCAGCTTCTACACTATCTGTCTTTGTCACTCGATAGTTTTCGGGTATATGTCTATCTCATGTCTACGCTTCCGCTTGATGAACCCTATAGAGCTCGTTAGTCATTAATTAATTCTGCATAAGAAAATTACTTTTAATTTAAACAGTGCACAGATGTGACCAATTTTGTTCAGTAACAGGACTTGATAATAAAAATGTAGTTTAGTTTTATTTTTTAAGCAGGATTTATGGAGTTCTAAATTTACTTGCATGTAAAGCACTAAATTATTTTTTATGTTTTATCAAGAACTGAAAATCAAAGACAATGCTGTTGGATTTATCATGAAAAATAATATCATTTGGCAAGTTATTGTAAGCAGTCATACCAAATAAAAAATCCGTAATTAAAATAAAACAAGATGTAAATACTTTAGTTCTTATAATAGAAATAATATATTGAACAAAAATCCTTGTTAGCGCCGGGCCCTACCTGCTGAAAGTCAAGTGCTACGAACTTGGGACAAAAGAGCGGAAAGGTTCCACTTGACCCTGTCGAGTGGAGCCAAGCGATGTGCTTGTGTTGTAATTACTCGACACACGAAACGTTAGTGTTTTCTAACTCAGTGAGAGATTTTAGAACAAAGTTAGTTAATTTTGTGTGTTAATCATGATTTTGTTCGATAATGACTCTACGCCGCAATTTTCACTTGGGAAAATGTTAAACACACACCTACTGCTTCGCTATAAAGAGTTGTAGCGTGATGTATTATATTGTAAATTACTTATAGCGTTTACTATTATTAAATACCCTTTAATTAATAGTAAGTAGGTAATTCAGCCAATGTCAAATAGATACGGATTTTTGAGAATATATTATTATTTACTGAAATTTACTAAAGGTTAATAAAAACATTAGTTCTCACAATAATAAATTAGTTAGAACTCTTTACCTCTTGGGTCTTTACTTTAGGCGAAGCCTCTTAGATGGCAGACAAACGCATGGTCCACTTAATGAAAATTGATTACCGTGGCCACCTCTGGACGTATGACAACACCAAGGGCGTACCTAAGTGTCTAGTAACTCTAGTAGATACCTAAGTGCCTTAGTAGAAACCACTGTTGTTTCCACAACCTGAGAATCAGTCAGTCAGCGTCTGTGGTTTCTACTAAGGGATCTACTTAGACACTTAGGTACCCACATATTTACTTAGATTTATCATCTTGTGTGGAATGGGTCATGGGATTATTTAGGCAGAAATGTTATAATAAAAACTGACATGTTGTCATGTCATGTCCAATTAAGCTCAATGATATTTCCTGTCTACTTGGAAACAGCTAAATGATCATTCAGACTAATATTTCTGTAGTTGTTCCCTAGTTTCCAATCTAGTTAATATTGTTTATTACATTACTGAAGTTTATCAAAACTCATAAATAAAACTTGAAGTCAATTAATCTAGTAATGATTTAATTGACACCCCTCGTCGTCCTGATAACATCTGCGGTCAGCATTAGTAGAAAGTCTAACTATCTACTTAGATAAATATAGTAAATACTTAAGTCCTACCTACATTAGTCTCATTCAACTCGACCCTAAAAAATTCGTTCGTAAATCTCTTAACACGACAGAGCCACAGACGTACTAGATGGATGTTCATATCATACTCTTACTATTTAGGAGCTCTGTGGGTACTATCCACCGAAATAACTATGGGCCAAAAACAGTAGCAATACTGGCACTAGAGAAAACCCTATTGCCACTACTTTTTGGCCAATGGTCTTTCTGCCAAAGGACCGATGATATCCATTGTCCATTGGTAAGTACAGATGAACAGTAACTAAGCGTCTTTACACTATGGTGACATTCATAGAACTCTACATAATAAGACAGAAAGAATAAGACTTTCTTAATATTTAGAATAGGTACTATGATGTCACCATACGTTGACGTGATCACCACAGCTTGTTTGCTACCTTGTTCACATTGTGTTACAATGATCATTTTAAGGATGATCCCAGTTAGGTACATTCGAAGTTTTCACCTTGGAGCTCGAGGTCACGCAGTCGCTGTCTGATCCTTGAACCCCAAGAGAAAACCCTAAGCCAGTGCCTCATCCGTTGATCGGCAGACATAAGTACCAACTAGCTGGTGAGGTTGAGTTGGCCCACGAAGATGTTAGTAGGGCCGAATTACATATAGATGGCCCGCTAGTAAGTTAGGTAAATATAATTACTAACGCTCCCTAAAAAAGCACACCCAGACTTTCAAATTGCTAACCTATTGGTTAGCAATTTGAAAGTCTGGGTGTGATTTTTTTACTTTTAACCCAAAATTCAATTTTATCCTCATTGCTTAGATCTGTATCAATGCATAGGAACACACTTTCATGAATAAATTTCCATGCTAGTCACGCAGACGTATCTCACGGCTTTCCGATAAAGCTCGCTCGAAGACACCCACTACATAAGCTTTAGGTATGAGCTTGGTGTGAGTACTGTGTACTGCATATGACAACGAAAAACTAAATCTTGGAAATTGTATATTTTATATGACAGTCATATTGTTGGATGAAAGTCACGTACATCCTGTTGATGTATTCAAACTGAGTTTATTGTACTTATAAAGAATTCGATGAATTATTGTAATTCTTTAAACCTTAATATAATATTCTGATATTAGTATGGAAGGGTTCTGTCGAAACCATAGATAACTAAACAAAGTATACAGGGTGTCCCACGGCAATACCACATCGCATGGAGAAAAGTATTAGTATCATAAAAATTGAAGATAGAGAATTTTACTGAAAGAAAATTGTGTTCATTTTCAAAATAATTTTTGAAAAGGTAGAGTAGAAGTAAATGATTGAATGAAAACCTCAGATGTTATCAGGAATAACGATTGCATGATGATGAGTGCAATAAAAATAACTATATTAAACCAAAATATTACAGTTACTTTACTACTCTATCTCCTGAACTACAGTTAATGAGAACAACCGTGTTAATTCTCATATGAGCTAAACAACAATTAACGATGTTAACACTAAATTCACTATCGACGTGAACCAAACACTAACACAGTCGATTCTAACTAGGTACATTCAATTTGGTTTTCACATTTACACATATTTTGATTTTCAATGACATTCGCTATAAAAGCACTGACTTGATAGAATGGCATGTGAAACTAACAGGCTGTCTTATGGTATAATCTGATTCAGAATCATATACTAACGGACCCATGGTTACTAGTATCGTATGTGTGGATTATTTATCACTGAAAATATTATTACTCTGTGAAAATTCCAAGAGCCTTTTTCTCCTGTTTGTCAAAAGGTTTTCTTTGTAGTGACTAGTGAGCGTCAGTTTTTAATTTTATCAGTATATTGGAACCGTTTTTTTTTACTTTGACTCATGCTTCGAAATTCGAACATAGTTTTCATTATCCATATAATATTATATCTATCTATTAACATGTTTTTATTGAGATTATTATCTTCAAGTTTTCAATAATCAAAGGTCGAATTTCGATTAACGGTTGAACTTACTAGTCATAACGAAGTAACTAAAATGGACCCATGGTTACTAGTATGATCATTGATCACTTATCAGGTATGTGTGGGTCATATTTCATCACTGAAAATAATTGCGATCACGTAGAATTAGACCGAGTTGTCACATGAAATTGATTCTCTAATAGGTATGTGATTAACGAAATTTAATTGGATTTGATCGCGGTTACTATCATTAATGAATTCATCTCTAACTCTACACTTTTCGGTTCTGTTTTCACTTGAATTCAATTCAATCGTTCATTTACTTTTATGTAATACTTCTGAATGTACATTTTATGCCGTTTTGCTCTGTCTGCTCTACCCCATTTCTAGATGAAAGCTAACTATTTTATAGCTTCATCTACATTTCTACAACATTGAATCTGTAAGTGCGGGGGACAAATGGTACAATTGAAATAAATGGTTGGGCATGGTGCATGCATAAAAAGTTTGGACAGTTACAAAGTGGCAAAAGCTCACACGTGTGGCAATCGCTAGGGCTGTGGGACGTGTTGTTTATTTGTGCTGTTGTCCCTCTCATTACTCTCGTATGTTTCCACAATCTCTTTAACGGCATCGACATGTGCTGTCTTTGTTTTGTTCTCGTCTACAAACAATCAATTTTGACAGAATTGATTTCGCAATGCTGCTCTTTACAATGTGCTTTTTTTTGTAAAGACTATTAACAACCGAATTTAAGTACTAATATTCCCTCTAACCCCTCCAGCTAAGCATGATTTGCTTGTATTAGGAGTGGGTTCACGTCGGTAGTGTAATGGCCAAGATTCCAGCCAGGGACCTTGCGATCGTAAGGTCGACTCCTTAACCACTAAGATACCGACGCTTTTATGTACGATTCAGTATTAAAATTGTAAATTTAAATTGGAAAATGCCAATGTCCAGGGCGGCATTTGAACGGGCAATGGTCCTGTTCTATAGGAATTCGACTGATAACCTGATGATGTTGAGGGCCATTATACGATTGCATACATATACGATAGCAAGCCGGTTACTTGAATGAACCCTATAGGTAAACCTAACAGTGTATGAAAGCGTCTGTTTCAATCATTTATCGGGTAAGTAAAACAATAAACTGAGCTCAAAAGGTTTCGTGTGGAGCTCCTCATCAGGTGCTAACACCGTTTTATTGTGTACATAGTGATTCTGGTTTTTTATGAGCGAGAAAGGTATAAACCTAAGGCAACTTAGCTCGCTGTTTTATCTATTGTAAGTAGGTAGGTATACTTTTACCATAGTTTCTTTCTTTTTAATTTTGTTTCTTTATATTGTCACGCCCGTGCAGCCGTGTAGGTACTTTCACCCATAATAGTTTGCTAATGTCTAGGTACTAAAATTTCGTTAAAAACTATTATATTTTAGGTCCAAAGCAATTAGGAGTAAAATTATTACTGTACACTGCGTAGTTTTTTTTGACTTTGGCTCCGTGACACTGATGAAAATTTCCTAAGTAAAAACCGAATCTCACTTTATACGGTAGGTACGGGAAGCAACCCGGGGAAAAAAATGATCTATCGTTGTTGCAACGAGTCAGACCTACGCTGTCAAAATAGATTGATCGATGATAAATCTAATTGAATGTAGCTATTCCTTTGCTTCTTTATGTTTTAGCATTTGCAAAGGGTATCCTTTGGAATTGTCATTCAATCACGCTCTACCTATGTAGAGCGTGTTTGAATGACAATTCCAAAGGATTTGTTGTTTGTTTCTTAACGGATTTGGCTCAAACTTAGTACTCAGCAGAGGGCCTGGGCCGTCTGGGCTCGGAAGTGAAAGCCTTGGATGCAACCGCAAACTACGCTACGATGATAGTATGGTAAGGAACAAAAATCGAATTAGCTTCACGCGAATATCATAACGTAACGCATAACGTAGTCTTAATCGCAATTTTGTACGTACAAGGACTTCACTCTAAACGATTTATCATTTCCACAGCATTTTCTACTGCCGTATAAGTTATTTTTATGCAAAAATATACTGCAAACAACGTTGCCCCGCGACAGTGACGAATGAGTCCGACGCACCGCCTCAAATGGTGCAACTCCGACGCCACGCTCAATTTCCTATCCCACTCCTTACCGTGTCGGTTATTTAATCTAATTAACGCTATTCCCGCCAGAAATAAAACTTGTATCAAACGTTTCAGAACCCAAATGTTTACTAGAATAACCGCTTAGGGTTTATTTGATGTTGACCCAATATGGAAGAGGATGTGAAATGTGTTACGTATTTATATAATTTTCAGATAAGTACCTATGCAGTGAATTTCCTTTGTGAAGTAGGCAAAGATAAGACGTAACATGTAGGTACCTTTCGCTAAACGTTTTTACCTTTAAGGTAGCTAGGGCTCTTTCATCAAATTCTATTGCTGCTAAGTATCAATAATTTCGACCAGAAAAAGTCATCACTTACCCAACCCGGAATATCGTAAATAATCTCATATACGGAACGAATACTTTGCAATTGTTTAGGTTAATTTAAAAAAAGGCATCGTAAAAATGTACATAATGTATTCTATGGCAGAAGTTTTAGAAAATGTGTACCTACATAGTTCCTTCAAATGTGACCCCTGGGCGCCGAAAATGAGCTCCGTTTAAAAGTTTAAATGTTACACAGAGAGGAATAAATCTATGAGCGACGAAGGGAACTACTTAGGTATGCCTACATTAACGCCGAATTTCACCATTTAAAATAATTTTCAAGTTTTAATCAATTTAATTCATTTACTGAAACAAGATAACTCGGTTTAGCTTTATCTGCTGTAACCTACTTACAATGTCTTTTAATATATTAGGTACTAGCCTTCCGCCCGCGGCTCCGCCCGCGTGTATCTCGGGTAACGCGACCTTTGCTCATATCTTCGGTTCTACTCAACCGATTGCGATCAAACAAACGTAAGATTTGAAGTCTGATCAAGCCCTTTCTAATAAAAAAAACCGCATCAAAATCCGTCCAGTAGTTTTTGCGTCCATCGCGAACAAACAGACAAACAGAAAGGAAATTCAAAAAAAATATTTTTGTGTTCAGTATCGTTAACATCATAACATAGCCCAAGTTTTTTTTTAAATATCTCCAATGTACAGACATTTATATATACTTATTATATATATAGTATAGAAGTATTTTCAATTTTTTTAACTTTACTCTGAGCTCGCTCTTGTTTTATTTTAGAAACTTATGAAAATCATTCTTTCATTTCAACGCAAAAAATCTTGTTATGTATTTAGATACTTACGTTGATTTCTCCAGGTCCTTTAATATCGATTTCCATAATTATTTTTATTGGATATAGGTACCTACTCATATATCTACTTACTTATAATCCTACTCTCTCAGTTGTAATGAAAAAAATATCACCTAAAACTAACGATTGTGAACTCGGATGTATGGATAATAGTCTCTTGGTGACTCCAAAAAAATATCACCCGAAACTATGGAGCACCCAAAAGTACAGAAACGACAAAATTGTCAGAAGATATCTATTTTTCTGTATGGTGACGAAGAAAGAATACCGGCATCACCGCCCCCATCTCACCCGAAGGGTGTTGTAGGAGGACACTAAGGGAAAAATACGGAGACGATATCACTGCGAGAGAAGGAAAACTCGAAATAAAACACAGTACCAACCCATCTGACCAGCGTATAACCCGCGCCACGTATCTTGAACCTAAATCGTAAGACATACGAGGCTCTGGCGTCCGCGGATTGCTTCGTAATAATCTATGCTTGGTGAATTTGAGTTCGTCTACCGCAGTAGCACCCGTGCTATCCTCAAAAGACACCCAAGAAATGTGTACTGCGCGTAGAATAGGGCACATTTTGAGCGTCTCATCGCATAATGTCCTTTTCTCGAAATGTCCTTTCTCATAATGTCCTTTTTGTCCTTTCTCAGAATGTCCTTTTCTTAAAATGTCCTTTTCTCGACATGTCCTTTTCTCGAAATGTCCTTTTCGCGAAATGTCCTTTTCTCAAAATGTCCCTTTCTCAAAAAATGTGCACTACAGCATTACAGTCTTTACACTAAACATGTACGTAAATGTAACTATAATTTTAGATCATAAGTAATGTGAATTCAGAAAAAAAAACAAACTGTTATTAGTAGGTATGTATTCATCTTCTTTATTTTCAGATAAAATAGTAAATGAATAAAAATATTATTTTCTCAAAATAATCAACAAGATATCAAGTATATAAAAAGAAATGAAACATTTCTTCACAAAGGAATCCTTACAGCGTTTGTCCACCGCCACCGTCACCGGGACGGCACCGAGAACGAGATTATTTCGCTATCGGCGGCCGGGATGACGGCGCTCGGTTGACGGGCATGCGGTGGACACATGGCCATAGTAAATGTATGTATCGCTAAATCGGCGCCGTCATCTCGTTCTCGGTGACGTCCTGGTGACGGCGGCGGTGGACAAACGGCCTTATAATTATATATTGATCCAAATTTGTTTTCAAAATAATGAACAAAATAGATGATGTCATAGTTTTATAAAAAAAATTCACAACGAAAATTTTAACTGCTAAAAATGATACCATACGTATTATTAGTCAGTTAAATATAAATAAAAATCAACAAATTACATGTACAATAATATATTAAATTATATATGTAATATTATAATTATATATAATATATAATTATATAATATTACACCTAACATAAAATATTATTGTATAAATAAACAAAAACAAATTCAATTATATGTTTAAATAACGTGTGAATGAGTATCACATCTTATTTAAACAGAGAAAGACGTAAGTATATTATTTTTCTTATAAATTGTGGCAGTGTTAAATCATTTTTTTCTAAGTATTTTAAATATTTGTTGAAATAGCGCCATCTAGTTGTGAGTGTTGAACGTTTGCGGAGAATCTTAACATCGACGTATAGAAAATGATGATGTTAAGCAATGCGTCTAGTCATCCGCGATCTACGCAGTGTAATAAATAGTTATGTTACATAAATTCATAAATAGTTATTTATATTTATTTATATAAATAATTACATATTAATAAATTAAGTACCTATGAATATATAATTAATAATATCTTAATAATAAACCAAGCGCATAATTCTCACAAGTTCTTTAGCAAACACTAAACGCACAAACTTTGTTATAAAATGGTAAGTTAAACTTCGGGTAGTTTTAGAAAAAGTTACTGGTTAACGTCAAACTAAAATAATTTGGTGGTGTTTAATCGACTGAGTCAGAACGAGGATTGTTGTTTTAACTATGAATGAAGACTTTGAGTTTATAACTAATCAAAAAGGCAAGATCACTTTAATCCGTAATGGGTTTCAATTTACCAAAAAGACGCTTAATGGAAACAGAAGTAGTTTATGGAGGTGTGTGAATCGAAAAGTTTGCACTGCATCGATCACATTAGATCAAACAAATGAAACAATTCTGAGAGAATCACCTCACAGTTGTGAAGCAAGCCCTGTTAAAGTCGCGGTTAACAACACAATTTCAACTTTGAAACGTAAAGTATGCAACAATTTAGGACCTATACAAAACATGTACGAAGAAGCATTCAAATAAATTCCTTTTAACAAAAAAGTTTAACCGACTTCAAGAAACGGCAAAGAGGCACTGAAAAGTGAAAAATAACGTAATTTACAGACTTACTGATTTATTAGAAGTCGGTGCCAAGCCCGAGAGGCAATATTTCAATTGATTGCATAATAGTACGAGTAGTTTAGACACAACAAACAAAGTTAGCTGGGCACCGACTTCTAATAAATCAGTAAGTCTGTAAATTACGTTATTTTTCACTTTTCAGTGCCTCTTTGCCGTTTCTTGAAGTCGGTTAAACTTTTTTGTTAAAAGGAATTTATTTTCCTCTTTTTAGTGAGTTATAATCCCACCCTCTGCTTAGGTTCCTATCATCAGCAGCTTAAAAATCACGTGAAGATAATTTTAAAAGGCAATTATTGAAATTAAATATGTTAAAGCAGCAGAAACAGTGTTTTGCCATCATTTTGAGGATTTCCCTAGATCCCATAATCCAATTCTGACTTCCTGAATCCTGTCATACGATTCTGGCTCCCTGAACCACCTTTCTCTCTCCAACAAAACAAAGATCATAAAATCCGTTTCACAAAATACGGATTTTACATACAACGGTTCGTCACCTATTTTAACCCCATAGTATCAAAATTTTGGAAAATGCTGGTACACATAGGTATTCATCTATGACTCTACTATTACTCGTACTACTATAATATATTATATTATAGATACTCCCTAGCATAGCCATGTAGAACGCGTACATAAGACTATTAAGTCACTGTATTTCATAAATATTGATTATTACGTACGTACTGTAAAGTATCATTATTAAAGTTGTATTTTTTATATTATTTTCGCTATTCTGTAATTTTAAGAGCAACGCCTGCATGTTCTTTGAAAATAAAACAACATTCATCTGATTGCTAATATAAAAGAGTAGGCGCTTGAAGGCGCATCAGTCTGGTTTCGGAGGATTTCCCTTGATTTCTCCAGGATCATAGCATTAGATCCGGACATCTTGGATATGGGACCACTCTGAAAGTATCCTCTATCAAACAAAAAAAGAATTTTCAAAATCCGTCCAGGATTGGCTTCACAATCGCGTAACAAACATACAAAAAAAAAAAAAAAAAAAAAATTGCGTACGAATTGAGAACCTCCTTTTTTGAAGTCGGTTAAAAATTAAGAAAAAAGTATCCTCAAGATCTGGATTTGATACCCTCGTTCAATAATAAAAAAGATGCCTTATACCGAGCTCGCAAAAGTTGGCTAAATACAGATTTTTTGAGTTATAATAGTACAGAATCTATAGAAATACCGGAAGTCTTAGCAAAAAATTTTTTAGTTTGTGAAGATGGCGACACTAGTAAAATTTTGATATTTTCAACAAAAATTGCAAGGAAGGTAATCAATAGTCCAGGTGCATATTTTGCCGATGGCACTTTCAAGTCTACCCCGAATCCTTTCTATCAATTATACGTACTCCATATTGATTTAGGTTCTAATGAGAAGTCTACGAACATAGTGCCGGTCATTTATGCACTATTACCGAACAAAAACGAGGAGACATACGTACGCTTTTTTTCTTTAGTGAAAGAAAGACTAGGAGTGCAAATGACTTCATTCAAATGCGACTACGAAACGGCTCAGTTAAATGCAGTATCAACAGTTTTTCCGGATACTTCAATCACAGGCTGTTATCACCACTTCAATAAAGCTATCTGGAAAAAATCTATAAACCTTAAATTAAATACGTCTAAACAGGGTAGAAATGTCACGCGAATGTGTTCAATTATCCCGTTAATTCCAGCCCATCTCATACCTGCAGCATGGCAATATATCTTAGAGTCATCGCCGGATAACCAAGAAATGAGACTGTTTAGAAGTTACTTTGAGAGACAGTGGTATCCACATATACCATCAACAATATTGAGTTGTGCAGGCGAGCGACATCGTACAACCAATGCCTTAGAAGGTTGGCATCAAAGGTTGAACAGTCGTATCCCAAAAAGGCCAAATTTGTATCTCTTTTTACAAAAACTAAAAAAAGAAGCCAGACATTGGGATACCCACATAAACAACTCTTTGTTTACCAACATGATGAGTAAGAGACGAGCTAGAGACATAGTATTTGACAGACATTACAACAAATATTTAAAATACTTAGAAAAAAATGATTTAACACTGCCACAATTTATAAGAAAAATAATATACTTACGTCTTTCTCTGTTTAAATAAGATGTGATACTCATTCACACGTTATTTAAACATATAATTGAATTAGTTTTTGTTTATTTATACAATAATATTTTATGTTAGGTGTAATATTATATAATTATATATTATATATAATTATAATATTACATATATAATTTAATATATTATTGTACATGTAATTTGTTGATTTTTATTTATATTTAACTGACTAATAATACGTATGGTATCATTTTTAGCAGTTAAAATTTTCGTTGTGAATTTTTTTTATAAAACTATGACATCATCTATTTTGTTCATTATTTTGAAAACAAATTTGGATCAATATATAATTATAAGGATTCCTTTGTGAAGAAATGTTTCATTTCTTTTTATATACTTGATATCTTGTTGATTATTTTGAGAAAATAATATTTTTATTCATTTACTATTTTATCTGAAAATAAAGAAGATGAATACATACCTACTAATAACAGTTTGTTTTTTTTTCTGAATTCACATTACTAATGATCTAAAATTATAGTTACATTTATGTACATGTTTAGTGTAAAGACTGTAATCCTGTAGTGCACATTTTTTGAGAAAGGGACATTTTGAGAAAAGGACGTTTCGCGAAAAGGACATTTTGAGAAAAGGACATGTCGAGAAAAGGACATTTTGAGAAAAGGACATTCTGAGAAAGGACAAAAAGGACATTATGAGAAAGGACATTTCGAGAAAAGGACATTATGCGATGAGACGATTTTGAGCACATTTTAGGTCCAAGATACGTGGCGCGGGTTATAGAAACAATAGGCGATAGGCTAATTGATTGATTGATTGATCTATTATATTATATATTTGGCAGCTTAATGAAATCGTCGCAGTAAACTCTCAAGTCATCCATAAATCGTTAGAGTAAATTACGTCATCTATTATTCTAAGGCAAATACACAATATATTTGTTAGTATAAAATATTCAATTCGGAGAACTTAACGACATTGATAAATTGACTTTACAAAATGCACGTTTAGATTGTAGTCACAATGTTTTGATATTATTATCTGTAGAATGTAATCCCTTCTGTTCACATCAGAATCATTAAGTACTACTTACTTAGTTTAGTTTATAATTTTAAAACATCGTTAGATATTATTTTGAAGAAGAAAGAAAGTGTTTAGGTACAGTCGACAAAGGAGATAGTGTCGCACTTTTACATACAACTTTTTTTTTTTTTTTATACCACTTAGGTGGCAGACAGGCACACGGCCCACCTGATGGAAAGTGCTTACCGTGGCCTATGGACGTATGCAACACCAGGGGCGTCACACTCGTGCTGCCGACCCTGAAGAAACCTTCTAATGCCCTTTTTGAAGAACCCCATGTTGTAGTCGCTTGGGAAAACCATCGCGGGGAGTTCATTCCACAGCTTGAGTTATATGAAAAAGTGCAATCGTATTTCCTTTGTTGACTGTACAATGTACATAGCTTCTTCCAAACAAATCAATAAAGTTTCACTTTATTTTTTCCAATATTAAATTGGTTTATTTTTAAGTTTAAACTTTGGATCCCCCCAGGAAATCACTAGGAAGATGACGATGATAGGCCCGATAGACACATTGTAAGAGTCGCTCACAGAGTGTTTTCCCTCTTCTACTACGTTCTGGGCAGTCGCTAGACTCGCTAGACATTTTTTTACCGTTTTTCGTGCCGAAATCCCTACGGAAACCACCCCCTTTGACCATCGGGGTTGCTTATGTAGGACTCAAACAGACTAAAACCGCGCTCTCTCGGTTTCAATTACCCGTATGTAAGGTGACCCAATAAGGCATTTCACTCACACTCCGCCGGGCCCTGGATCATCTAATGTCTAAGTGAAATTTCACCTAAAACATCTACTGATAAGACGTTTGTCATTTATTTCCGCAGCTATATGGATTTTAGCCTTACGCAAGCTAATTTTATAACAATGCATTTTTATAGAAATAGTAAAGACGGACACAGCTATTTGATTCTTCATACAAACGAATGGAACCGTCTGAAAAAACAATCAAGTCCACCGGAGAAGCCCCTGAATGAACAAAAGGAATATGTGAAAGCTTTGAATGAGAAATCGCGCGCCTGGACTAAAACCTGGCCGGACCATGAACATGTATGTATCCGCCTCTCAATCACTCAATTCTCAATTAACCTATTGCAATCCACTGCTGGACATAGACCTCTCCCAATATGCGCCACGTTTGCCGATCCTCCGCCTTCCGCTTCCAGTCTGTCCCAGCCACCTTTCGCAGGTCATCAGTCCACCTGGCTAGGCGGGTGTCCTACCTTCTGTTTTCCTTCTCGCGGTCTCCACTCTAGGACTTGTCTGCTCCAACGGCCATCAGTCCTTTGACAGATGTGACCGATAGATCATTATTACCTGTAGTTGAACATGCTTAAGAAAGGTGCTGTGTAAGTTTCTCCTCTCCACTGATATTTGATTTCATAAAATAGGGACTTGTAGTCAATTATGAGAAAAAACTAAAAAGTCGCCGTGAAGCTGAAGAGGCAGTTGTCAAAGCAGACAGGGAAAAGCGCCAATTCGATTTACAAAACATTAATTTAGAAGCAATTAAACAAGCAAAACAGAAAATCTTCGATAGGAGTTGTTATGGCAATAAGTTATTGAGGTAATGATTTTGAATTTAGAGCTATAAAATATTTGGTAATGTATTGTTTCATTTATTTATCTTCGAGCATATCTTCGCAATATGTACCTGTCTACGCACATGGTGTTTTGTATGTGTTGTCCATTGTTTGTTAGAATAGCAAAGCAAAACTTGAAAGGTAAAGAAGCTACTTATGTAGCTTATGGAAAATGCAACGTAACTAAGACACTTTTCCTCCTTTGAGCACTCCTGTCACCCTAAGTAGGTAGGTACCCTAAGTAAATTAATAAGTAGGTATATCGAGTAGAATACAGTTAGGCTAACACTGATGGCTATGTTCAATGTTCAACAGCGCCCTCCTAGAATCCAAAGCGCTAGAAGAAAGAGATGCACAAATAAAGTTTCTAAAAGAAACAAAGGAGAAAGAAGCAACTGAAAATAAAAAATATAAGATTTCAGGATGCTGTTCTTTAGAATTGGATAAATATGCAGTCGACGTGGAGAAGTGCCGAAAATCTGCGACTATTAAGTTGGCTCTACAAAATAAAGCAATGCAAGTAGAAAAATAAATTTACTTCCATGCTCTTAGAATTAAATTAAGTAGGTACTCTGAAATCAAAATACAATAATTTAAAACTTAAAGTTAACCTAGTTAAACTTTCATGACGAACAAAGACACAAAGACGGGCGGTCAGATCGAAATAGTTCCTATTGCTATGAATGGACCGCAAATTAGTTTACCTTTACTCACTTAAAATTAAGTTCCTATTCAGGTATGAAAATCAAAAAGCAGAAGCGACTAAAGCAAAAGAAGCCCAAATTCAAGGTGATCTGGAAGATACGCAGGCGATGAGAGAAATGCTCTTACTAGAACAAAAGGCTGAGGTAATCTTTACAATTACCCCGGACGATGTGGAAGCGTCGGTTCATTGTTGAAATGAGAACCTTATGTCCTGTAGTAGACCACACCAGACTTATTGATATCCACAAATTAGCACGTTAATATATGGGTGGACCAATTTAGTACTCACAGTACCTAAACATTGCTCTAAAAACTCAACTGCACTTTTCTAAGTATTTTTGAAAATCTGATAGGTATAGGTACTGTAAGAACCTGGCACCAAGTTAATACAAAGCGATCTCGTGTGAGGGTGAGTCCTCACCCCGTCGAGGGAGGGGATTTAATCCTACCTCTTAACAATATTCCACAGGAACGAGTCAAACTCTTACAAAACGAAGCCATGGCAGAATATGCCGTTGCGGACAAAAAGGCTAAAGAAGAACGCGCTAAATCTGTAGCGGATTATCACGCTAAAGTTATTAAATGTCAAAAGGAAAAAGACGAGATGAATTGCAAAATCAATCACGTCATGAAAGAGGTTTTTTTTTAATATCCTTTTATTCAGATATGCCTATAATTTTTAACGTACTGAAATCACATGTTATGAATTTATTGTTAATGACATGATTGTTAAATAATTCCTTATTTTGCCTAGATGTGCAAAGCTGGAGAACGACCGTGGATAAAGCAAGTGTATGAAAATATCTCTAATCAATATGAAGAAAAGAGAAAACATGAAGACAAGTTACTGGAAATTAACAATAAATTAGGAAACAATCGGTAAGTACTGCAGGTACGATGTTTACAACAGGATTATTCTTATTACTTGCGTCGGTCGGCCCCTCAGCAACATCATCATCATTATCACTATCAGCCTCACTATCACCATCTTTTTCTTCTGTCCAATTGATGGCGCTTCCACTCACAAACTCTATTTTCCCAGTATGCTGCTACCTGGATCACTATCACCATCATCATCAGCACCGCTATCATCATCACCATCAGCATTATTTTAGTTACAGGCCGTTCACTATTGAACATAGGTCTCTCTGGAACATTACGCACTTGAGCAGTGCACGCCACTTTGTGTACAGTTGAATTCTAAATGCGACCCACCAACTAGCAGGCCAAACTAAATAAAACCGTTTAAAAGCGGCGACCTAAGAAAGGCGACAGGACAGATCCGTCCAATTATAGGCCTATCGATTCCACCTCGCTGCTCTCGAAGGTGATGGAGCGTGTGGTAAACACACAGCTCTTGAGATACCTTGAGGGAAACGATCTACTGAGCGACCGACAGTACGGTTTTCGCCACGGTCACTCTACCGATGACCTCCTATTGTAGGTATCTCACTAATCGATGGGCGCAAGCCATCGAGAGTCGGGGTGAGGCATTAGCGGTCAGCCTAGATATAGCGAAGGCCTTCGATCGGGTCTGGCACAGAGGTCTTCTTGCGAAGTTCCGCGCTATGGACTTCCCGAGGGATTGTGCGCATGGATTGCCAGCTTTTTGTCCCAACAGAAGTATTCAAACCGTCGTCGATGGCAGCTGCTCGGACCGCATGGACATAAACGCTGGTGTACCACAAGGCTCCGTGTTGTCCCCGATCCTGTTTCTGCTGCATATCAATGACATGCTGTCTGATGGCTCCATCCATTGCTATGCCCCAGCACCGGGGACACGTATTACACGGGCCGTGCAAATATACCTAAGACAGAAGTGGAGGAGTCGCGAAAAACTTGTGTCCGAAATTGAGACTACTCTCTCTGGAGTATCCGATTGGGGACGACTAAACTTAGTCCAATTTAATTTAACCCCACCAAGACGCAAGTATGTGTATTCACCGCTAAGAAGGCTCCATTTGTTGTAGCGCCGCAATTCCTGGGCACACCGCTTACCATCTCCACAAGTATCGGGATTCTTGGTGTCGACATCTCCAGCGCCGTCCAATACCGAAGTCATCTGGAAGACAAGGTCAAGCTGGCATCAAAGAAACTTGGGGTGCTCAACAGGGCGAAGCAGTACTTCACTGCGGGGCAACGACTCCTCCTTTATAAGGCACAGGTTCGGCCCCACATGGAGTACTGCTGTCACCTTTTTGCCGGAGCGTCTGCGTGCCAACTTGACCCTTTCGACTTTCGACTCGGTGCAAAGACGGGCGTTGAGGCTCGTCGGCAATCCCAAACTCACAGGCGATGTGGAACCTCTCAGTCTCAGGAGAGACTTTGCCTCACTTTGTGTGTTCTACCGCCTATACAATGATTTGTGCTCAAATGAATTGTTTGACATGATACCCACAGCTACATTCTATCATCGCACTTCTCGCCATATGCGAGGAATTTATCCTCACACATTGCGACCGGAAACGGTGCGCACTGTGCGGTATGAAAGGAACTTCATCCCTCACACTCAAGCTGTGGAATGAACTCCCCGCGATGGTTTTCCCAAGCGACTACAATATGGGGTTCTTCAAGAAGGGTATTAGGTTTGTTTAGGGTCGGCAGCACGAGTGTGACGCCCCTGGTGTTGCATACGTCCATAGACCACGGTAACCACTTTCCATCAGGTGGGCCGTGTGCTTGTCTGCCACCTAAGTGGTATAAAAAAAAATCCCTGAATAAATATTTTCTCTTATTAGCGCCGATAAACGAGAGAGGAAAAATAAGGAAAAGGAAATAAGAGACCATAAGACTCGGCTCCTGGTAGCTGACGCCAACAAATTATTAGCTAAAGAAAGAAAATACACCCGGCCATCGAATAAATGTAGTTGCGATCGACAAAGCCTTATTATAAAAAGTGATAAGAGGCGTGTAAATAAAAAGGACGAAGAGGACTGCAATGGTATATACTTATCTTTTTATTGCAAGATTAATCAATTGTTATATCTATAGTTGTTGCCCGCAGCTCCATCCG
Organism: Eilema depressum; assembly: GCA_914767945.1. Classification (NCBI taxonomy): domain Eukaryota; kingdom Metazoa; phylum Arthropoda; class Insecta; order Lepidoptera; family Erebidae; genus Eilema; species Eilema depressum. Next base: position 14,445,445 of record OU612026.1, read on the forward strand.
CGTGGATGTCAGTTATCGCGACCAAATGTGCTTTGACATCTCTATACCCATCAAAATCGGTTCAGTGGTTTAGGCGCGAAAGCGTAACAGACAGACAGAGTTACTTTCGTATTTATAATATTAGTATGGATGTATCATGTCTGTGATTACCTACCACCGATTCTAACATCAATCCTGCGCTCGGAGTACCGTCCTGTCCCTTGCCTGCTCTTTACTGTGCCTTCTACTAGTCAGAGGGACAGGTGAAAAGACTCCGAGCAGCTCTCTACAGGGCCTTGACCGGAATTTGCCGTAGGGAGGCGCTGCCATCTCCGTTGCTTATCAAAAACACCCCATTTATTTTTACAGAGCATTATATTTCAGAAAAACCTCCTCCACACTTTGGACCATGTAATAAATTAATGTCAGCGCTCAAGAAACGAATGCAGCAACCGTCACCGTGGACCGGTGTGGCCGCCGCGCACCAAGAGTTCGCGCGTAACGCCGACGACATACTACGGGAGTGCAAGTACAAGAATACCGGGAGGAAAGTTGTTGACGTTAGTTTTCTAAGTTTTAACACTTTTAACTTGTTGAAGGATTTGGCGTGCAACTTAAAATCAGCATTTCTGTTTCCAATTTTATGCTGAGTGGTGAACTTTTTAGCACACGTTATTAGATTCTATCGTACCTAAATCTCTAATAACGAGTGCTAAACACGTTCAATTAACGGCCTGAATGATATTCTTAGGCCATTCGTAGATACGATATCCATACGATATCGATACGATCTAGAAATAAGACAGATAGTGATAGGTTTATTAAGAAAAGCAGCACAATCCGACTTGGATAGGTTAGGTCAGAAGGTTAATGCGGGAGCTTTGAGTCATGCCTATATTATATCCTCTGGTGTATGGGGGCTCACCTAGATCTTGGGCCCCAAGCCAACCTCACCTGCAAGCTGGTGCATCTGCTGAACAACGGACGAGGCTCTGGCGCTGGCTTTCCCTTCGGGGTTGGGGGGTCGGACGGCAGTCGCCCCCGGAAAAGCCAAAATTGCCAAATTTAAAAAAAAAAATTAAATGGCTCGTAAAAAGAAAAGGAATCGCAATGAGGGTAGGGCGCCGCCGCAAAACGGCGCGCATGAGGGTCGCCCGTCTCGTGTCGCAAGTGGGCAAGGGCTACCGTGCCTGAGCCGGGCACGGCTAAAGATGTTAGGCCAACTTTGTGATTCCCGTAAACTCCGCTTCGCAACGTGGAACATCGGCACGTTGACCGGTCGCACGAGGGAGTTGGCTGACGTACTCTGCAGGCGGAGAGTGGCCGTGGCGTTCCTGCAGGAGACTCGGTGGGGTGGCGATAGCACCATGCACATTGGGGAAGGCTACCAGCTGATGTACACAGGTGCACCTGATGGGCAGGCCGGGGTGGGCGTGGTGCTCTCCCGGGCGTTGCAGGATGACATCTTGGAGGTGAAGAGCTATAGCGCCCGACTTATGGTTGTGAGGGTGCTTATCGATGGGATTATAACCCACCTGATAAGTGCTTACGCTCCACAGGCTGGGCGTGGCGAAAAGATCTTGTTCTGGGACCAACTCGGGGGAGTACTTCGTGACGTCCCGCTGTCGCAGGAGATTGTCCTGGGCGGTGACCTGAACGGTCACGTGGGTGACGGGTGTGAGGAGTTTGGGCGTGTCCACGGCGGTTTTGGATACGGTAGTCGCAACCCAGAGGGTGAGAACATCCTTAGAACGTGTGCGACTGCCGACCTGGCCATCGTGAACACGTACTTCAAAAAGAAATCCGGACATCTTGTTACCTACAAGAGCGGGGGGCACTTAACTCAGGTTGATTTCCTGCTCACTAGGAGGCACAGCATCAGCAGGGTGGCCAACTGCAAGGTTATACCCGGGGAGAGTCTCACTAGCCAACACCGTCTCCTTGTCATGGACCTCCGCGTGAAACCCAAAGACAAACGTGCCGAGCGTGCCCAACGCAAAATCAGGTGGTGGCTGCTTGATGAAGCTAAGTCCCAAAGTTTCGTCTCAGCCATCGGTGACAAGTGCGCCGATGCTGTAGACGAACCAGTACAGGTTTCCTGGGACAGGATTCGGGCAGCTATTCTTGAGGCGGGGAGGGTGGTGCTCGGCATGTCTAAGGGTGGACGCAAGTGTGACAAGGACACCTGGTGGTGGAACGACACAGTCCAGAGAGAGATCAGGGTGAAGAAAGCCCTCTTTAAAAAGTGGCAAGCGTCCAAATCTTCCGACGACCGCGATGCGTACAAAGATGCAAAACGCGCCACCAGGAGAGCCGTAGCCAGGGCCAAACGAGACCACTTGCAACCTCTATATACTAAGTTGGAATCGTCTGAGGGGCAAAAGCTCATATATAAGTTGGCGCGTTCCAGGGCCAAAGCGGCGCAGGGTCTATCCAAGTGCCGCTGCATTAAAGACCCTGGGGGCAATTTGTTGTACGAGAAAGTCGCGGTGAAGGAGAGATGGCGCTCATACTTCCACGAGCTGCTGAATAAGCAGCATAAAGAGGTGCAGCCACCAGACCTCCCTCCGAATCAAGGACTAGTGCCACCGATAACGCCTGCGGAAGTCCAGACTGCCATTCGCCGCATGAAGAACCGGAAAGCTGTCGGACCCGACGAAGTCCCCATCGAGGCTTGGAAAACAATGGGCGCCCGTGGTGTGGGCATTCTAGCAAATCTTTATAACCGCGTACTCCTCACCGGCGAGATCCCGAGCCAGTGGAGGCTGAGCATCATCATGCCAGTCTTCAAAGGCAAGGGATCGGTGCAGGAGTGTGGTAGTTACCGCGGTATAAAGATAATGTCCCACACCATGAAGCTCTATGAACGGATAATCGAGTCCCGGATCCGACAGGAAAGTGCACTCTCGGAGTGCCAGTACGGGTTCCGTCCCGGGCACGGGACCATGGACCCAGTGTTCGCCCTAAGGGTTGTGGCGGGGAAATACAGGGCGAAGAACACGCCCCTGCACTGCCTATTCTTAGACATGCAGAAGGCCTTCGACTGTGTTCCTCGCGCGGTGATCTGGTGGGCACTGCGGGCCAAGGGTGTTCCAGAGACTTACATTGACACCATCCGAGACATGTACTACGATTCCGGTTCCATGGTTCGGACTGCTGTTGGCGACTCGAAAGCCTTCCCTATCACCGTCGGGGTACACCAAGGATCCGTCCTTAGTCCTTACCTGTTCAGCGTGGTATTAGATGTTTTGTCGGACAGCATTAGAAATTCACATGAGCAGCCTCCGTGGTTGCTCATGTATGCTGATGATATTGCGCTCATGGACGCGGACAGGAGCAGATTGGTGCGACGCGTGAAAGGATGGAAAGAAGCGCTTGAGAACGGCGGTCTGAAGCTAAATGTAGCGAAGACAGAATACTTAGCGTTAAACTCCACAGATCCCACACCCGTCCGCATAGGCGATGATTTGGTCGAGCGCACGGACCAGGTTAAGTACCTGGGATCTGTACTTCATGTGACCGGTGAGATCGACCACGACGTCAAGGCACGCATTGCTGCCGCGTGGGCCAAGTGGCGAGAAATGACTGGCGTCACCTGTGATCCTAAAATGCCAGTCAGGTTGAAGGGGCAGGTCTATAAGACGATCATTAGGCCTGTTCTCTTGTATGGTTGTGAGGCGTGGCCGCTGCTCGAGCGACACAAGCAAGAGCTGCGTGTCACGGAGATGAAAATGTTGCGGTGGATGTGCGGCGTTACGCGTAAAGATCGCGTACGGAACTCTCGCATCCGCGGCGGCCTCCATGTCCGTGACATCGCGGATAAAGTGCAAGAGAGCCGCCTTCGCTGGTGCGGCCACGTCTTGCGGCAACCGCCAGGCTACGTGGGGAACAAATGCCTGGCAATGGTGCCCCCGCCGGGTCCAGGTAAAAGGGGTAGGCCAAAGAAGTCCTGGCTTGACGTCGTGGAGGGTGATATGCGTGCTAATGGTCTCACTACCATGGACGCCCAAGATCGTGCGAAGTGGAGGAGGAAGAGCCGGAAGGCGGACCCTGAGCTCCGAGGTCATCTTGGCCACGGATGCAATCAGGAGAATACGTCTATATGCAGATGATGATGATGATGATATATTATATCCTCGATTTCTGTGGCCAGAACCGTCTTAAATCAACATTTCACTTAAATATCGGTCTCAAGTAAGTACTGAACAGAACTTTACTGAGCCTACTTTCTACGTTATCATATCAGTCATCGTGAATTCTATCTGTACAAAGTACAGATTTTCCTCGCAATTTTTTTTATATTAAGTTGTTTGTCATTATCACACTAATATTTCTGTTCCAGGAATACATCAAGTATAACAGACTGGAGTCATTGGACGTCCCAAATTACTACTAATATTTGTACAAATAAAAATTTACGGGTATGAAATAAAATGCGGATTCGACAATCATTATACTACATTTTATTTATACTACAACATTACTATTTACAATATGTCCTTACATACCGAAACCAACGATTCATGTCCTCTTTCCTTATCTTGTCTACTGTTATATAACTTTTACGTTTTACGTTATATTGAATATCAAAATTTTATGATTTGCAAACAATGTTATGCTTATGTATTAAATTACAAAATAAATAGCTCATAATCACAATTTACAGGCATTATCGAACGTATAGATTTGAAGAAAGTTGAAATGTAAGGTACAGAACATACGATAGCGCCAAGTGCTTTCTGTAGTATTTTCCACGTAAAAATGATTGCAGAAAGGCAAAATATAAATTTTATAATTATTCTAAGTTTAATTTTTAACGTTTAAGTCTCTGTTCAAATATTAAATTATATGATTAGAACAAAAACTCAATCGTCAAAATTGGGAAAATATACTTACATAATCATTTAAATATTTACAACACACTAATTTCAAAGTACCCTCATTTGGTCGTAAATATTTTAGAGCACGATTTTGATGAAATATGTGGCAATTGTGTGTTGTATTGCTACTAAAGGTTGATCGATTAGTATGGCGACTCTTTCTGTTTGAGTACGGCTTGTACGCACTTGGCCATGGTCGGGGAGGCGCGGCTTATCGCGTCGGTCATGAAGTAGTCTTCCAAACTCTTCAGCTGGACGTCTAATTTGCCTGACACGGGCTTCTGGAGACTCTGTAAAATACATTAAGATGTTTAGCTACGACACTGCTAGCTTACAACCAGTTCAGAAGTATAGGTCCAATGTCTCCTAAGATTCCTGGTGATTTCTTTCTTAGGTTATATCTGGTACGTACGGCAATAAACTCCCGTAATAGAAAACTATTTATAATGGTCAATTGGTTGTAGAGGGCTGAAAGAGGGCTTGAAAAAATATGCGTCAAAAAAAATCATCAGCAAGTCAATGACGCATATATGCGTCACAACATAAGTCATGCAAAAATGTGTTGGACACATTGTTAAAAATTCTAATTACTGGGGCAAAAGCACTAGCCTGTGTATTTTTGTATGGAGCCCTTCGGACTCAAGCTAAGCACACCTGTAAATACAACACCTACTATTGACAGCTCCGCCACTGTCTTCCCTTTCGTACTTGAGAAGTCAGCGGTAATCGTTCTTATAAGTGGACACCGGCTTCCGAAATAGAAACTTCGGATGCAACAAAGACAACGACAAAGGTTGATCCCACAACGCTGAGATGAGGATGATGATGACGCGAAAAAGTTCACGCCTTAGTAGTTCAAGTTTCGTATTCTAGTTACCTGTGCAAGAGCGCGCGCCTGTGCGAAGTAGTTGTTGTCCTGTACGTCTCCGTAGGTCACGAGTGCGGGGCTGATCTCGGTCAGTCGGTCGCGCACCTCGTCCAACGTGTCGTACGGAAGGCGCTGGCCGATCACCTCTGACAGTGCTCTGGGAAGAAAAGGAACGATTTTCTTCAATATTATGCGGGTACTTGTGAAATTTAAGGTAGGGGAAGAGTTTCAATGTGTTCTTAATTTGAAGAAGATTTCTCTCAGAAGATGTTATAAAAATGTACATACATAATGTGGGAGCACAAAATTTCTTTGATACTAGGGTATCAAACTGTCAGTTTGATAAAGAATAAAGAGAACGCTGTACAAAACTGAACCAAGCAATCTTAGTCGGATTCACATTCTTATTCCCGACCAATATGCTAACCCAAAAGCGGAATATACCTCGGGAACACATATCATGGACCTAAGTCAGAGACAAACGAGGCCCTGGCGCGCGGCGATTGTTTTGCGATAATCTACGCTTGGTAAATTTGGACTTTTTCACCACCATAGCAACCCGTGCGATCCTCAAAAGACACCCAAGAAACGTATACTGCGCGTATAGAGCACATTTTTTGTACGCGGGGTATAGATCTTGAACCTAAAATGTGCTCAACATTTTAGATCTGAGATATATGCCCCAAGGTACACTGCCCGTGCGTTACCTGATGATCTTCCAGTCCTCGCGCGCCTGCCCGGGCGGGCTGACGGCGGCCAGCGTCTGCTGCGCGCGCCCCTCCGCGTTGACGTACGTGGCGCGCTTCTCCGTGTAGGCCGCGCCCGGCAGTACCACGTCCGCGATGGCCGCGCCCGCGTCGCCGTGGTGACCTGACAGTTAAGGTGCTTTAACGGAATTGCGGCCAACGACGCGAATATACGTCAAAAATTTCGAGGCCAACTGATGATGCACATATGCGTCACATCAGGACAGTCGAAAAAAACATTTGATAAAAAATTTGCCAAATTGTTTCCTTAATCGAATCGTGGCCAACGACGTAAATATAAGTCAAAAATCTTCAACCTGCCCGATGACGCACATATGCGTCATATCGGGACTATAAAAAAACATTGGAAAAAATTACATATTGGTGAAATGAGATTGATGGGGACACTTGTAACGTCACCATTGTAAAACTGAAGAATCTCTTTTTTGCATTTTTATATTATTTTTAAAATTGATAACCCCACAGATAACATAATTGACAACATCATGTTCAATTAGGCTGATACATTATACATTTTTCAATAAATATGTGAACTAGTTCCTAAATCAAAAACGCAACTGTAAATACTAACCTTGATAGATAACTATAGCATCCTTCGGCAACTGATCTCTAGACACAACCCCGTTATCAGCTCCCAGGAGGTACACCACTTTGGGTCCGTCCTGCAGAGCCTTGCCCACTCCAGGCTGATAGCCCAGGTCTAGCGCGGCTACTTGGGACGCCGTGCGTTGGAGTACATTCAATACCTAGAAACCAGAGAAAAATTACGATAAGACAAGCTGTTGCCTGCGGCTTCGTTTGCGTGGAATTCTGTGCCCCGAGCAAAAAAAAAAAACGTTGGAATTGGTAACGTAAATGTATCGAGAGAACGTAGCATTGCGATTGGCCGCCTGCCTACTGTGAACCTGTGTGTGAAGCCTGCCAATCGCTATGCTCCGTTCTCTCGATACGTTTAAGTTACGAATTCGAATGTTTTTCGTGCTCGAGGCACAGATCCTGTTCCCGCGACCTGTTTCCGAAATCAAGATATAAATCTGTCTGATTTTGTAAAACCATTGAATTCTACTAACTTGTTACAGTTGATCAGTGTCAGCTAGCGAAATGATACTGCTCAACTAGACAAGTGGCAATCGTTAGTGGAATGTTTACAACTGTCATAAGCGTCATAATACGTGTCAGTCCCATACATTTGATTATTGAACTGGCTAATAGTGGATAATAGGCTGAATTACTTCGAAACAACTTCTCCACCGAACCGTTGGCGATTACTAAACTCAATTCATCTTAAAACTCTTCTTTTTTATATTATCTAAATCATACTAATAAATGCGAAAGTAACTTTTTCTGTCTGTCTGTTACGCTTTCACGCCAAACTGAACCGAATTTGATGAAATTTGGCATAGGGGTAGATTAGACCCTGAGAAAGGACATAGGGTATGTTTGGTTGCGATAACCGACATGTACACGGAGCCGCGGGCAATCGCTAGTGATTAATAAAACATACCTTCCATTCCTTATCCTGAAGCTTATCCTGCAGTTTGCAGGCGAGCTCCTGCGTGTACGCCAACAGGGCGGGTCCCTCGGGGCCCTTCAGTTGGTCCGCTCCAAGAATAACGATGGGCCGCTTGGCTGACTGCAGTCGCTTCAATACCTCGTGGTTTGACGAGCCCGTGGCGAGGTCCTTTACAGCTGACGCCGAGTCACCTACGTACTGGGGGAAATGGACAGACGTGTGATTATCTGAACGAAAATTGAAAATATGGCCAAGAGAGCTGTACACAGGGCAAAGGCCGACAGAGTAAGGCTTTATACTGTCGGATGTAGAACAGCCCTTCTTTTAGTCGCTTTTCTCGCTTCTGGTATAGTTTTTGTTACAAATATGTATTTCTTTTTACCTACACGTAGATATATTATGTTTTACCTGTTGTAATTCAAACGGCAAGAATATCTTATGTTTGATTAGGTGTAACTTATTTCGTTTTTTATTTCTTTTAATTTTTTGCATAAAGATAAAATAAGTTTACAAAGACGGACTTAAAGCCATGGACAATTGAACATTTTCTGCCAGTGTGATACAGAAATCTGTCAAGGTATGTGCTTGAAATATTGTTGTGTTACTATAGACAGGGGCCTTACTCCCAAAAACGAATATGAACGTTTCGGATCGAAACGAACGGTCGCCGAACACGGACCATTAAAGTTACTCTGAAAACCTTTCGGTGACGACTGACGGATGCCGCCGTCTTCGGAATCATAGACTAACGATCGAGTCTAGATGAATAGTGTGGACCGATATATTATAAGCATCTAAAAACCGTTAACAAATGAAAAATCAACAAATATAGTTGTATTCTCATGAAAAGAGCGTCAAATTAAAAAATATATGAGATTTTTTATTACAAAGGTACTGTTAGATCACTAAAATGTAATTTTTCAAGAATTTACGTATATTTAATGTGAAGGATCTTAAAAACCCTCGTGCCATAATATTGTTTTATGTTTTTAATACGTACTTTGACAGTTTGACAATTTCAAATTTGAAACTTTGATACCCGTATGCACTATCTCTATTAAGTTAATAGAGATGAGTGCCCGTCATGGTGTCTGTATGTGTGTAGCGCCATCTACTGGGGTCATCAAATACTTCCGTAATGGATAATGGTTGTTGGTTTGGTTCAATGCCCCTTTGCCAAAATGTTGTTTTTTTTGAGGAAGTAGAGGAATGATTTCCTCGCATAGCTCCTCAAAAAGTACCCTCGTCAATCTATAATTAGAGATAAATTCCATGTCCGGAATTTGCCTCAAAAATTTTTTTTCACGAAGCCGGTGACGATTTTGGCTTCGCTCAGCCGCTTCTTCCCTCATCATTTCGTCCAACAATAAAAATCTCGCCATTTTCTTAGATAAAAATTCAGCTTCGAAAGCCTTACGAAAGGTATATAGCTTTCGTTGAATTTCAAGTAATAATCCGCAAAATTACATGTCAAACGACGAAAACGAAAACGTCAAATTTATTTTGGGAGTAGGTGCACCGACAACGATCGACAACCTCAATATCAAACGATCGAAGACGGATACGAAATACGACACGAAACACTTTCGGGGTAGCTAAATGGCCGAAACGTCAACGAATACGATAGTTTTCGATTTTCGGAGTAAGGCCCCAGGTTCGAATCCTCGCCATCACACTATCGAACACATTTCTAATACAAGCAATCTAGCACAATTAGAGTAGTTATGGGGAATATTAATCATTTAATAATAAAATAATATATACGTATTTACGAAAAAAACAATGTATCTATGTTTACAAGCTTACAAGCTAGTTAAGCTATGCTTAATTTGGGTCTAGATAGCGTTGTATAGAATGTCCTACAATATTTATTTATATTTCAAATCTATTTCCCGGACTCGAACCCGCGATCTTTCCCTTATATTTATTTATTTATTATTCTTGGTAGACCAAAAAAATACTTAGAAAATAGGTTGTTATATCTGTGGTTAGTTACCATGTAGTCGTATGTGAGGTCGACCTGAGGCCCGAGGAGTGCGACATCGGTGTCCTTGTGCAGGAATGCCTTGCGGATGCGCGAGTTGAGCAGGGGCGCCTCGAAGCGCACGTTGGTGCCGATCAGCAACACGAAGTCTGCGTCCTCCACGTCTGGGGACGAACACTTCACGTCATACTATCTTTCTCCTTTACTTGGTTTGAAAGGAGAGGTACATAAAAGGCAAAAGGCCAAAAAGACTAAATTTTTAGCAGACGTATTCTCCTTACAAAAATTTATGAAAAATTCAGTCTATTCTTCATCTGTCTCCTAGCGTTAATCCCAGTCGCATCCGAAGATTTCACTTCGGATTCTGGGGTCCGATTTACTATTTTCAAAATTCATTCTGAATCTGTTAAAATCAAATGTAATGCCAAATCGAAATATCACTATGAAATTAGTGTTCGTTTTTGACATTTGACATTTGAATCGAGACTGGATTTTGAACAACTTTTTACAATATTTGAAGAATTCGTCTTCAAGAACTCCTGTAGCACAAGATCTCAGACGACAAGTCAGATGGATACGCTAATGAGCGTATACGATACATATCAAATCTTAATATTTTAACCATAAGCTAAATACCCAGCCAAGGCAGACCCTTGAGGGCTTAGGGGTGATGGATACTTGTGAACTCACTTCTACGAGAAATAATTTTGTTTTATTGGTCAGTTGCTCCATTCGGTCTGCTGGGTGTAAAAAAATTATGAATACAGAAATGAAATTGGAAGCTGGAGAGTTAGAACAATAAATTCGCAACTCACTAGCAATCTTCGTGTTAAACAGATAGGAAGATCGCAGATCGATGCCGGCGCCATCTAGCGGGAAGTACTGTTCGGTGCACGTGTTCTCTGAGCCCAGCTTGTTCACCAGGTCTTTCAGAGCGACCAGGGATTCGGCGTCAGCCATATCTCCAGCGACAGCCAAGAGCTACAAATATTTTTAATGAAATAATAAGCTTATCTATATATCTAAATGTAGATTTAAAATAATAAGTTTTTATTTATTTTAAGTTTTTATCATTATTAAAATCTACTACTATACGGAACTAGTACAATGGGCGGCCGTATCGCTTTAAGCGATTTCTGCCAAGCAACCTTTGGATGGTAATTATTTTTTTAGTAACTGCATGAATTGTTTTTTTTTTTAACCCTAATTGGTATATTTCCAAACTAAACTAAGTTTTTTTTTTAAATCAGCTAATTGCCTGCCAGTGAAAGTCCTGCCAAAATCAGTGGAGTCGTCTTTCACTGGAAGACAAATGATGTTATATAAGTCAGGTTAATTTTATATTAGAAATATACTTCTACACGGATGTAGTCGCGAGAAGCAGCTAGTAAATAATATTTTTATGGTAAGCTTGTTCACCTTGCCAGGAGGGCAGTCCCTCAGCGCCCTGGCGGCGGCGACGATGGCGTCCTCCCAGTCCACCGGGCGGAGGCCGCCGCTGCTGTCCGTCATCATGGGCGATACCAGCCGCTGGCGCTTTAGGCCGTCACACGCGAAACGTGACTTGTCCGACAGCCATTCTTCATTGATTTCCTGAAATTGTATGACAAAACGTAACATCAAGTCATTATCAACATCCTTGCGTTAATTCCGCCCACAATCGAGGTCTTATCTCGGGAGTCCGGGGTCCGCCTCTGTAATCTAATCCCGATGCAGCAGAACTTCAACATTTTCCGTAAAGCAACCAATATTGAAGTTCAGTCGCGTCGCTTAAGTTGAGTTGACTGAACATAACAAAATTTCGGCAGCACGAGTGTGACTCCCCTGGTGTTGCACTCGTCCATAGGCCACAGCTATCACTTTCCATCAGGTGGACCGTATGCTTGTCTGTGACCTAAGTGGTATAAAAAAGTGTTTGACTGTTTTACTAGCGCAATGATAGCGTATGGAAATGCCATTGATTCTCGTTTTTGGGTTATTATTGGAATTTCTTTGCCAAATGATTCTCAATTGCAGCACAGTCTACAAAATTTACCTGGTACGACAATACATACACTAACTACATATCAACTCACTATGTAGTTAAGGAATTAGAGGTCAAATCGTCAACATCACTGCGCCACCGGAACATCAAAAATTAACTTATGTAATGATTTCTTAAAATGAACTCACACCAAAATGTTTTCAATAACTAAAAAATTAATACATTACCTCATTGGTCCTAGGTAGAATACGTAGGACTTCGTTCGTTCGCGTGGCTATGACAATGTTGCTGCCTAGGGGGTCTAGCACATCTACGGAATCAATCTGTAAACGAAATATAAAGTTATAATCTTATAGTATGCTTTTATCTTTTATAGTATTAAAATGTGTGGTTGAGATGGTAGAATTTCATTCTCGAATAATTTAAAGTAGTCAAAAAGAGGATCATTGACACGAAAAAAGAAGAAGAAGTGTTTAAAGGAATGTAATTCTGTCAAACAGATCTGTGACTTACCCTCCTAGTTTCCCAGGGTCGAGCAGCAAAGCTGTAGGGCTTGGAGGTCAGAGCACCGACAGGGCACAGGTCAATGATATTGCCAGACAGCTCAGACAGGAACATTTTCTCGACGTAAGTACCAACCTGAAAACATTAATGGCACGGAGTGAAGTGTTAATAAATATTCTATAAAATTAAAGAAAAATTGTAAATTCCAACTAATATGGTGATGGGAGTTTAACTTATTTATCATGCATAAATCTTAAATACATAAAATAGCATACATAGTGTTTGTACTCTTATACATATACAGGCCCCTGACATACAAAGCACACACACACATCTGCTCATACATACACACTCACACTTGAATCATCATATCATCAAACATCAACAATCACAGTTGAACTGTGCATCATTTAATTATTCATTTTATTTTAGTAATTAATAACATTATTTATAAGGTAAGATTCCCTAGCCGATCTCATACGAAAACCGCCGACGCACGCAGTAGATGCGCATAAGTGCGGGGGCACACGGTGCCTTGCGGCGCCGCACCGCAGAAATTTCGGTCAATCGGCGGCTATACAAGCGGCCCCGCACCGCTCGCTGGTGTGGCCGCCGATTGGCCGAATTTTCTGCGTTGCGACGCCGCAACGCATCGTGTGCCCCCGCTCTAATTCTTCGCGGCTTCTCAATGGTCTCCTTTATCCATATCGGAGTTTAACAAGTAATGGGTAAGCTGTATCTAGTGCATGCGCCTGTCGTTGTCGTATGCAGTCGGCTTCGGAATCATACCTTTGAGTAATTCAGAAATTAGCTTTTTTATTAGTTACCTGCATTTCAGTACCTCTACCAGTGGTACCAAAGGTATCAATGCCAGCGACTTCAGATGCAAATCGAATGCAGCGCGTGCAGTGGATGCAGCGCGTCATTATGGTCTTGATAAGTGGGCCCACATCTTTATCTTCAACTGCACTAAGGTTTCCAAACAAAAATAAAAATAAATGCTATGCTGCAAAATGAAACACTACTGTAGAATAATGGACAGATACATCCAGTTTGCATACCTTTTCAATAATTTACATTTTCAATAATTTACATTTTCAATAATTTACATTTTCAATAATTTACTTTTCAAAAATTTACAGTTTCAATAATAACCTGCCTCACTGAAACTTGCTCACAAACCCCGGTAGTAGTAGCTGGGTCACCATTACATGAACCGTGGCTATATTCTATCTTCCTATTATAATGTCAAAAAGTAATCTACACTTTAATAAAACATATCTTACCGTTTGCCTGAGAAGTGGATATCAGTAAATCGGCTCCTGTCAGAGCCAAATGCCATAGACTGATCTTGAAGGTCACATTCCCCACCCTGGTCACAAATAGGACAGTCCAGTGGATGGTTCACAAGAAGGAACTCCATAACACCTTCACGGGCCTTCCTTGTCAGGTCAGAGTTTGTCTTCACTCTCATCCCCTTCATGACTGGCATAGCACAAGCTGCTACCGGCTTAGGAGACCTCTCAACTTCAACGAGACACATCCTGCAGTTGCCAGCAACAGCAAGACGCTCATGGTAGCAAAATCGGGGTATCTCTACACCAACTTGAGCAGCTGCCTGTTGAACAGAATTACAGGTAATTCATATAAAGTTTATCATAACTTAGAATGATCTCTTAACTGTTTACACCCACACTACTACCAGTATTACAACAACCTTCAAAAAAAAATTAAGCAGACTTCTTTATTTTTTAGGAGTTCCAATTCATAATAGAGATTGAGGAAAGATTGTGAAATCTTTTGAATACATTTAATGTATCATCAAAAAAATATAATCCAGAGATGTTTTTCATTCCTTATCATTCTTTACTGTTCATTCATTTATAATTTCATATTAACTTTTGAATGTATTAAGTTCTCTTCAAAATCTATTTCAAGAAATAAAAACGAGAAAGTTATCAAATGTTGTTGGATGTAAGTGCTCACTAACAACCCGAATGTTTAGTTGGCCTGGAGAATACATACACCTACCCAAGTAAAATAACAGTTAAACAAAAAATCAGTGGTCACACAGCTCTAAGTACAGTAAGCTTCAGAGAAAAGGATGTTTTTGTTAATGATATGAAAGCATGAGGGAGTCTGTTTTCTCTGACGCTGACTGTACATGATAATGGAATGCTTGTGAGTGTTATCTAATAAGCAGGTATGACAATTTGGGGGCTGATTTTAAAATGACTATTAAACTGTGAGTTATCTAATAAGCAGGTATGACCATTTGGAGGCTGATTTTAAAATGACTATTAAAGATCCCATTTTCTATTCCCACTACTTATCACACACAGCTACAATCGGTACAATTCACTAAAACCATAAATATGAATACACCAAAACACTACAACAGCCTGCATACTTCACAATTACTTACTTGTAAGACAGTTGTTCCAGGTGCCACATACACAGGTTTATCATCAATGAAGACCTCTACTTTGTCAGGCTGCGCTGGCACAGGGCTGGAGTACGATCGAGACCCCAACGGAGCCGCGCGTGCAGGCGAGCTCAGCGCAAGCGCCCGGTATAGCGGCTGGCGCAGCATTTTCTGCAGCAATCGCAAATTCGTACACAAATGGTCTCGCGCGAATATAGTAACTTATAACAGACTTCGCAACACAACAGAAGTACTAGAGATTCTTATAAAGGAATTAAGTATATTTCAAACCTAATAAGATAAATAAACTGCAGTAAATACAATTAAATCCACTGTTATTATTACATAAGAATGAACACCTAACCTAACCAATTATTAACATAACTAATATTTATGTATACTACATTAAATAATTTTGATGTAGGATTAAAGCAAAACGATGATTTATTACAATTTGCCTTATATTTTCAATAATTTCATACCTAAAATGTATGTTTCGAAAATCTATAATAAAGTGACAGATCTGTAAACTGTCAAGTGTCATGTGTCATTTTATACAATTTATACATTAGGAAAATGCACACTAGCGAAGTTACGGTTTTACGGTTTTGTTTATGTTTAGTTGATTACTTTGTTGATTATGAACAATGATGATTACGTTTTCCGCAGCCAGAGGGTACAAGAAGGAAACTAGAATCACTTAAACGAGATTTATTATACTTATTTAATTAAATCTAACTAACCTAAAGGTGGTGAATGTACTCGATGTTAGAAATACATTACACCGTACTAGCCTAAAGGTGAATGTACTCGATATTAGAACTACATTACACCTTACTAACCTAAGCGAATGAGTTCGATATTAGAACTACATTCTTAACTATACTAACGACTACGTTCGATGCTAGAACAGAAGTGAAGTATATTTATTTTAATTAAAGATGTAAAATCAGTTCGCGTATTGATGCTATCGATTCTCAAATCTGCTGACGGTGCGGCACGAGGCGAATGCACGAGGCTGCTCGCTGCACGCGGCGCTGATGCTGCAACTCGTACTTGCTCTCCTTATAATCTGGGTCGTTATATGTATAGCGGGTTCATGCGGGTTTGCCTATGTAATTTGTGTCAGGTACATCCCTACGGTGACGTAATTGTTCCATTATAGTTTTCTCTTTCTCACATTTTCCTTCTCTTTCCTTCTCGCTCGCATTGTGCCGGGGTGTGTAGTTATCGCTAGAAAAGAATAAGTTTTTATTCAAAAAATGGCAGTGGGAGATGTTAAAACCGCAAAGGGCCTTAATGACCTGAATGCCTACTTGGCTGAAAGGAGTTACGTATCGGGGTATGTATTATTATAAGACCCATACCACGTCAACTTGACGCAGATTGTAGTAGTCTTTTTATAACCTCAATTTCCAAATATTTTAACATAAGTTTCTCAGTTTATCAATTTCATGTTATGATATATTAAAATAAAATTTCGGTGATTTCATAAAGTAATTTAAACGTTAATGACTTTAATTCATAGAAACATACAATGACCTTGATAACCAGCTGTAGATAAGTGACATACGGTACTTATCGGTTTATCATTCATTCACAGCTACACACCATCCCAAGCCGATGTTCAGGTATTCGACCAAGTCGGCAAGGCGCCCGCCGCTAACCTTTATCACGCTCTGCGGTGGTACAACCAGATCGCCTCCTACACACCAGCCGAGCGCAAATCATGGGCCGCTGGAGTGAGCCCATTAACCGCCGGTGGCAAGCCCACGGCGCCCGCACCAGCCGCTAAAGATGACGACGACGATGATGACGTCGATCTCTTCGGCTCCGGTGATGAGGAAGAGGTTGGTTATGTCATTGATAAAGTATTGTATTCTGAAATTTATGGTCACTATAATCAATTGCTTAACAACTTGTAACTACTTTATAGGATGCAGAGGCAGCCAGAATTCGCGAAGAACGTCTGAAAGCTTATTCTGATAAGAAATCAAAGAAACCGGCTCTTATTGCCAAGTCATCTATCATCCTTGAAGTCAAGCCCTGGGATGATGAAACAGACATGAAGGATATGGAGAAACAAGTCCGTTCCATTGAAATGGAGGGTCTCCTATGGGGAGCTTCCAAACTTGTTCCTGTAGGATACGGTATCAATAAACTACAGATCATGTGTGTAATTGAGGATGACAAAGTATCTGTTGATCTTCTTACTGAACAAATTCAGGAATTTGAAGACTTCGTCCAATCTGTTGACATCGCTGCATTTAACAAGATCTAAGCTGTCAAATGCCACTTATTGTTTAAGTTATAAATTTGAATAAAATCACTTTTTTCCACATTTATTGTACTTTTATTATACATATACAAAAGCTATTTACAAAGACAACCTATTACCAATATCAGTCAAATAAACCAGGTGCAGACACTGATTTTATATATTTAAATGTATTTTTAAAGTGATAGGTAATGAATGAAAAAATCGGAAAAATGCATGTTTGAAATTCAAATATTTTGACAATGAAAATAAATTCAAATACCTACTTAACACCTAATATTCGGATTTACACAAGACATGCATGCTTAATCATTCCTTAGTACAATGTGGTACATGACTGGCCAGAGCAAAATCATTACAGTAGAAACCCTACACTATCACCCGTATTCACAAACAATACTTCGCTATGCGTACCACCAAAACTGTGCAGAGAACGACAAATTCTCAGTGACATGCCCCCAGATAATCTATGCTTGGTGAACGTTTTGGCAAGCCTTTTTATTCATTGATAACACTTAAGTAATACTTCGTTGAGGGAACACACTGCGTTAGATACTGCTCCGAGATATTTGTGAATTAATTTTACCAGCCCTGTGCGCTCGAGCACACTGAGACCTCACAGTATCGTTTGTGAATACGGGTGTATGTCTTAGGTACAAATTAAACATAATAGTTATTTGCCTAGATCTCACCATTAGAAAACTCATTTTCTATACCTATTGGGCTACAAAATAGAGCTAATGTCTTATTAAAAATATAGGTATGTTATATTATCATGATTCAGACGATTTCATTTATTTAAATTACAGTCAGATTATCGGAAGAACTTCCAGAACTGTTCCTGATATACTATCTTAGGGTATCTGCTGCCTTGAATGTGATCCCGAGGCGTCTTAACGCAACGCACCTGGCACAAGTGGTCACGTGTATCAGGCGCTCGAGAGCACTCGGTGAGAGTTCGTTCTCCACATAGACACAATCTTGATTAAACAAATTAACTAATTGATTGCCGACGTCTGTGACATTGGTTACCAATTAGTAATTTTAAATAATGCATCAAGACTCGAATATCTGTACCCACGCAAATCAGAAATTATCAGCACCGGCGGCGCTGTGTAAGCTATTTGCCACACGGCGGGTCACGTTCAAGACAGCGGACGTCCTTACTGGCTCTTATAAATTATTTAATGACTAGCAAATATTTAGTTGGAATTATAAGTATTACTCATTCAACATGAACACTTTTAGTGATGGGTACACTATCGCCAACATTAGCCTGCAAGAACATATTCGGAATATCATTACCAAAGTAAATCTTATTATTTAGCGCAAGAGCTTCATATTTCTTTAACTCTAAGTATTGCTTAGTCAGTAGCACTTTGTTGGCTTCGGCTTGCTTCGTTAGATGGTAGAAGTCAGCCTCGGCTTTCGTTTGTTGTTTGGCTTTATGGATGCTATCTTCAATGAGTTCAATTTTCTGTAACGATTCCTTCTCCATGATTTTCTGGTCGTACTGAATTTTCGCAACTTGAGCTTCCTTCTCGGCCTCGATGACCGCCTTGCGTCTTGCAGTTTCTGCCTCTTTTTCAACGACCTATTAATAAAAAACATTCAATAAATACTGTTTTTCTTTTCTTTAAAAGAATAGTAGTTACTTAAATTACTAATATTCCGCTACACGCTTCCAACTAAGCTACATTGCTTGTGTTAGGAGAGAGTTTACGTCGGTAGTGTAATGGCCAGATTTCGAACCCGAGACCACTCGATCGTAAGGCCGGCTCCTTGACCACTAAGCTATGTGTCAAATATTAGCTGGCTGCCCAAAAAAAATAGTTTTATTAAGTAGAGTAATGTGAGAGTTTAATGCTTTGCAAATATACATTTAAATACTATTGCAAAGGATTAAATACTATTGCTTTATTGTTAGGTACCTTTTGATGCTGAGCCGCAATAAGTAACTTTGACTTCTCTGCTTCCATAAGCTCGTAATTCTTGCGAATCGTCTCTGGTATCTTAGGTTTTGTGACGCGAACTGCTTGCACTCTGAGACCTGGCGCCATTTCGTTCAGATCTTTCTGCAAAGCCTGTCAAAAGAAAATTATGCTTGTGCGAAAATTCATTGATAATTAGAGGTTTCAGGAGAGAAAAATCACCTGATAGACAACATTATATATTATTGTCTTCCAAATGCCAAAACCAATTGCATCCAAAGTTTGCACTTTATGGCCCTGGCTATTCAATCTTCTACTCCTTTTCACCTTATGGATTGGATTATCTTGGCTTTTGCGGGAACCACTGCCATTGGAGGCGCGTAGGGTAAGATTGAGCCAGAGCCTCAATCGTCACTCAGCGGATCTACCGGCTTGCATGTGTAGTTGCTTGGGCCCCATAAATTTTATGGGTACCTATATCAAAATAATATGACAGTACTACGAGTGTCAGGCAAGATGTTCCCAAATGTAATATTTACCGTTCGTAAATTCTCGTCAATCTGATCGAACAAGTCGATGTAGACTTCATGTAAGGTGTGGGCGCTACAGAACTGATTCAACTCGTGATGCACCTTGTTGAATATCAATGTCTTGTCGTAGTCCGCCGTGAAATTACGCACCATGTCTAGCACTGCACAGAAGAGAAATTTCGCAATGAATAAATAGTAAATAAGCATTCTAGGGTACTATTACACAAAGTAGATATGGCCATGGGTCGGCCGGGGTGCGAGGGATATGGCTACGACAATCTCACCTCCGGCAACTGACGGCCCACAGACGGCGTGCGTTTTGGTCGGTTCGAGTCCGACATAACCTCCTCCTCCGGTTTCGGCGGGGGAGGTATCCGTGGGGATTTTTTGCACGTTAAAAAAAAAAGGTATACCACACAGTGTTATTTAGTAAACCCCAAGTAAAGAATAGCTTTACTGGCTTGTGTTATATGATTTTAGAATGCAGATAAACATTTGCGGTAGGCGGGAATCGAACCGGCAACATCTGACTTAGTAGTTGAATGCCCTACCCCAGGGGTGGTAAATCTATATGCATCAACGTGCCGTCATTCTAAAAAAAGTGAAATGAAGCCCTAGATGTGCCATCAATAAGAGGGGAGGGGGGGGCAAGCCCAGGCCCATGCCCCGGGCGGCAACTTCAGGGGGGCGGCGAATTCAAACCTTTGTACTTGGAGCTTCTGTACTTAGTACCACACGCGGGTAGCACGTCCAGGGGGCGGCATATCTTCGCTAGATTTGCCGCTACCTGGACGTCAAGTCTTCACCAGATTGGCCGCCCCTCGATGTCAAATCTTGCCTAAATTTGCCACTCCCTAGTCCCTACCCGCTACCATTATGCAACAGAAGTATCAAATTAACAATGACAATGAAACAATAATTAATGATAATGGAAGTAGTGACCATTCATCAATACACAATTAGGTTAATAGTCAACTATCTATTTGTTTAGCTATCGAAGTACAATCTCAAACTCAAAGGTTAGGAACATCTATCAAAGGCCCATTGCAACTATTTATAGGACTGTAGAATGTTCGACTGCTACGCAGGTTGCGCGGGTTCCCGAGGGGCCATCTAAATGACCCAGTGAGGAATATGCCAGAGGCAATGTAATGGCCTAAGACAGCGTGCGGTTTTAGTCGGTTCGAGTTCGACATAACGACGCCTGCTGGTTCTAGCTGGTATCCGCGGGGATTTCCGCACTATGAAAAAAAAAGGTGATTAAGGCAAAGGGATTTGATTTCTGCTCAGTGCAAATATTTGTATGCATGAATATGTATATTTGCATTGGGTTGGGTGGAATGGAATGGATCTAGGTGTTTCTACAACATTTATAAAAAAATTAAAAAATAGAATGTCGTAAAATATCTATTATTTATTTATTTTTGTAGATTATGGACATAGGTGGAGTTCTTACATTTTGAGTCCTATTAGAATAGTGTAATAATAATAGGATAGGATAATATAGGATAATCTGTTTTGCTACCTCTGTCATAGATCATGACTTATTTATGTTACTATGTATTGTAGTATTGCATAATGACTACAGAAGAATTCTATTTAATTTTCTTACCCTGTGTAAAGGGTCCCAACAATAGTTTCTTTATTAGAAGCCAGTACAAGAGGCAGCATTCTTATATCTCATAAACGCACTAGTCTAAGCTTTATATATTTTATCTAACTTTATATCTTATTCAACATATTTTTACCGCTGATAGGCTCCAACTTGTTGACCACTTCAATCCTTTCAAAGTAGATCATGACACCACCACTCGTACCACATGGGACGTTTTTCACTTCATCTGTCTGAAGTGTAGTCTGTCAAACAAATTAGGTATTAAAAGTATTTTCTTTATCATTATTTTTAGAAGGTAGCATAGTGAGTGCTATATTTGTCTGAGTAGGGTGAAATATTTACCTGTATAGCTTTATATGATGTGAGAAGTGGTATCATCATGTGAAATCCAGGTTGACTGGTCACAGGCAGCAGTGCTCCACCCTAAACATCGCAAATTAAAATGATAAAATGTACGAATTTATTATACAGTATAGTATACAATCACACTTCTTTAAAAAAATACTAATCAAATAGAGAACCTCCTCCTTTTTGATGACGGTTAAGAAAGACAGGAATCTTTCCCACTGTATAGAATTGAATTGAAATAGGCACACAATTCATAGGCCTCTATTATTTCTATTTTTTTCTTACATGCTCAACACTTGGCCCGGCCGTTCCTTTTTTAAACGGATTCGGTTCGGTTATCTTGATGTCAAAAGGTAACCACACACAACACAGGAGTTTCTTTAATGTAAAATTTATGGTATCTTTCCAAGTTAACTACCGTATCTATAAAGGCTAGGACAATAGTTCCACGCGAGTAGAGAGTAGAGTACGAATCTTTACATTGAAAACTCACCCTATAGTAGACGCCGACATGACCTTCCTCAACTTTGTGAAGAGAAAAGTGCACCGTGACTCCCACTGTTAGTATGACCAATGCTAACACTGACGACTGATCGGCCATAACTGGACTACGAGAACAAAATGGGTAAATAGATAATTAAACAGTAATAAGAAGTCTACAATTGCGGTAAATTTTACCTCCACAAATCCAAGTGTACACTCACGATTAGCGGTATGATGAATGAATAATAATGGTAATTGATGAATTTAAGACTTTATGAGTTCGTTTACTTAATTTTTATACGCGATTTAATGTAAATATGATGTAGAATAATAATTAATTACAATTTGCTGAGATCTTGGTTGGTTGCACTGTAATTCTGACAGCTGTGATGAGCTGTGACATTATTGACATTTTCAGGTTGGAATTCTGACAGTACACCTTAAGTTCAGGAAATATATTATGAGATTCGTTCAAGATTCGCTAATCTCATTTTATTATTGGGCTGCCGACCGATTGGGCACCCATATAGGGCAATTGACCGCACAAGCCCACCGAAGGGCCTTCAGCAGGGGTCATCGGGTCCCCTCATGTTCGGTAGCAGCTGCGCCTTCATTGTATGTCTTACGTCCCTTTCTATCATTTTTCCTGATATTCATCTTCATGAATCACAACACGCGATACACCACTGCAGCACTGGTGTTGCAATTTGCAAGCGTTAATAGCCTACGGTAATCGCGTAGCAATACCGTAACATCAATAGCATGGCTCAAGAAAAGATATCCAGTCTAATATGCTCCAAGCGGACAGCCTGCTATGACTGACTAGAGACTGCTGAAATGTAGATATTCATCGTTATTATAACCCACAAAGGTTGTTATTATAAGGATTACAATTTTGTTAGCGTTAGAAAAATGGTCGGACCCAAAATCCTTCCTTGTGGAACTCCAGTCTTCATCTTTTCATAAGGTTCGTTAGGTAGGTACTTTGTTTATTATTACAGAACTATGTACACTTACACGTATGCGGAATCTCATGGACTGATATACAACGTTCAGAAGAGTCAACTTATGATCTTTGAGGAGGGGCGTCGGACTTTTAATAAAGTGCCTGATATATTTTTAAATGGTTGCGCATTACAGCGGGTAAACAAAATTAAATACTTAGGCCACTTGTTAACCCCCGACCTCAGGGATGGTGATGATGTTGAAAGGGAACGCAGGGCGCTGTCGGTTAGGGCGAATATGTTGGCTCGCAGCATGGAGAAGGAAATGATAGCGGAGTTGTTGCAAAGGCAATCGAGTCGCGTGCTTCCATACTGTCAAAAGGACTCCTATATATAGACGTCAGTTCTGTGACGTCACCACTCAGTTCTAGTGGCACGTCGTTGCGATAGGTTGTCATTTTTGGTTAAAAGTTCAAAGATAAAAATAGTTTTGACCCGATTTAAGAATGAAGTGTGCGGTACAAGGGTGTACAAATTGTAGAGATAAGATGTTTAAATATATTGATGATATAACATTTCATCAGTAAGTCCGCTATATTTTTATTTTCATTTTTAGAAAAAAAATGTCTTTATAGAACCATCTAGCGGAGAGAAGAAATAAGTAACCTTGTCTTACTTGTATAATGTTGTAACAACAATTCAATTCATTCTATAAAAAAATCATCACAATAATTTCACCGGACTTCATTAGTAATTCCGCAATTGTTATTTTATTAATTCTTACATTATATTTGGGTGAAATTGAAAATTGAAAATAAAAAAATTAAGCCATCTGTCGGTATCTACCCAAATCATATAGGGGGGCTAAATGATTCTGCTATAATTCTACAGATGGCCTTATTTAAAATAAATGGTGTGCATCATAGTAGTGAGACCACTATATTCACATTATTTTTAGTAAGCCAATAAAATTGTCAACATTATATTATATCATTTTAGATTTCCCAGTAACCCAGAAATAAAAAAAATGCGTGGATAGGTACGTATTTTAAATAGACCTTCCAGCTGGTAGGTACCCCACAAAATATTCCAGAATCTGTTCGAGGTCCTTCAATGAAGATGACTTCTATAAAACAAAAAAGTGATTTAAAAAATTACAGCCTAAATTTGCTATACCTAATTGTATATACGTATACCAGAAATACATAAGTGAAAATTTTACAATATAATAACATCATTTTTGTATATTTCTACATTATTTTCTTGCTTTATTAATTTCCTTTTTGAAAAAGTTAGGGATCCGTACTTAGCGCCTTCGCTGGCATAGGCGGGTGCGGGTCGCGGACGTCCGCTTCGCGTGCTTGTTTCATGTTATTTCAAGAGCAGCGCTACGTGAGGCGGATACCCGTCACACGTGACGCGGGCGGCGGGGCCCGCCACGCGGGCAGCGGGGCACGCGCCGTGTGTCCGCGCGACGGAGCACGCGAGCGGGTCTGTTTCAACAAAATCATCGACCGCCGCTACGTTATCCGTGTCACACGCGCCGTGCTTGTACAGTCGTTGCAATAAACTTAGAATAATCCTTAGCTGCAAACTGAAAGCTTTTTTGCGGCAAATACGTTTGAAATTTTTTGGTAAACGAAACTCAAATAGAATGTTATTTTGAAGGTCAGTCTTATATTATTCATAGAACAACATAATATATCAATATAAAATGCAAAAGCAGGAACCTGCTCCCGGATGCATTGCACCACTTGTACCCCCAAGCGAGTCGCGAGCCAGCCCTGCTAATAGGTATATTGTGTAAAGTAAAACCAAAAATTCCGTGAACCAAAGGAGTTCGCCTCTTTCTCTTCAGTTTTGACAAACCGTGGAAAATTGTCTTTGATTTACAATAAACTAATTATGATAGCTGTACATTCTTATACGAAAACTTGGTTACAAATTCTCCACACAACAATCTAGACGTGACATAATATGGGCTAATTGGCTGACGCCTTTGTTCACGTCGTCGTCTTTTGGCTAAGTAATATATCAATAAATGATCCATAGTTATCGACTGTACACCGACGCTATTGAAATTATACTGGTGACAGACGCCCGTCGCGGACGTCCGCGACGGAGCAGCGGACAGGCGGGCGCCCGGCACGGGCGCCTGCGCCTGACGTCCGCGACCTGCACCCGCCTATGCCAGCGAAGGCGCTAAAACTCCAATAATGCAACCCAATCATTATGTCCTTATATTCCTTATATCAGAATTCCACGCGGACGGAGCCGCGGGCAACAGCTTGTATATATAGTGGTCAATATGTAAGTGGTCCCGCTGTCATTAAACACATAGATTATTCTAGAATTCTGTGCAGCGCTTTGTGGCGAGTGGTAAAACTACAATGGAAATTGCATGCATTATTTCTATTTGGTTTCGCTATGCTACACTAGATGGCATTCTAAAAAGTGGGAGGGGCTTAGACTTAGGAGAAGAGACGCGTGGGGGACGAGGTATGGCGTCATGCCCCCCGCGTCTTCTTCTCACCCGCATTTGGCGACGCGTTTTTATTACGAGAAATTTCACTGGAACATCTCCGTTTACTAATCATATTCTGTCCTCCGTGGCTCGCAGGTTCTCACGTTGCTCAAAAAATGTAAAGATTACTCTCTTCAGAGCTTATTGCACGAACTTTTACACGTGCAGCCTGTGGGCCGACTGTCTCCGTTCGTCGTACGGCGCGCTGCGGGTCCAATACAACAACGCCTTCAGGGTACTGATGGGGCTGCCCAGGTACTGCAGTGCATCGGGGATGTTTGCAGAAGCGCGGGTAGACTGCTTTTACGCGACTATGCGAAAGCGGTGCGCCTCCCTGGTGAGCAGGGTGCGGGGCAGCTCCAACAGTATACTGTCGATGATAGCGAGTAGGTTAGACTGCCGCTACATTAATCATTGCTGTATGATTTCTGCTGGAGTTGTGGGGGCTGGGTAATAAATATACTGCAGAATGTAGGTATTTCTTGCTCAGCTTTCATAATAATATAAGATTTAAATTACTGTACTAACGTAGGATAAGTCTTTTATAACTAACCACAATGAGACATTGTTTCTTAAATAAATAAACATATTATTATTATTATTATTATTAAGTAGGTAGTAATAAAAGATTGTTCGTATGAGTATTGAAGATTTAATAATAAATTGGTATGAAAAAAATCAGTTACAAGTTACAAAATATTCTCGTACCCCCACCATCGCATACAACACAACCCGTGCTTAGTTTTCTTGACTAGTCTCTTTACATTCTTATAACTTCAAATATTGAGAAAAAATGCATTTCATTTTATTCATTTGTTGTTTGTTCTGTAGCATATTGATATGTTTTTCCTTCAGCATGTATTCCATCTAGTACAGAATTCATAGTTCCCTTCAATGCTCGATATTCCTCCAGCGCCTTAGCGCAGAGCTCCCCTTCTGGAGAATTACCAGGTTCGATAAATAGCATTTCTAAAGCTAGTTTCAAGTGTTTTTCTGCTGTTATTAGTTCATCCTGCAACAGTAGATAACTTCGTTTATAAAAAATACTTACATTAATTAGATAGGTGAATCATTTTAAATGTATTTATTCTTACCAAATAGGCAGAACCTGTGATTTCACGTCCGTCAAACAGCTTCTTCGCTAATCCCGTTATTGCAGAGTGTAATTCATATAACGTGATGGCTGGAATGATAATTATTTTTTTAATAAACATTTGAGATCAAGGTGGCTATGGCTCCTCAAAACTAGGATACGAATAATAGCGATGCTGCCATAATAATGATACGTGTACACTGTGTACAGTAGCCCTCGGAATTGCTGAACAAACAAACAAACGACATTTACGCGACAATAGGTAGAATTCAATTGATATGAATATTTTTAAAGTCTTAGGAGAACAAGTTTGATAGATAATATTCCACATTTTGTTTATTATAAGGTTTTAGCGCTAAGTCGGTAACTTGCTATAATTACATGTTGAGTGCCTCGGAGGGTACATATACATAATCCTATCTCCTCTGTGTGTCACCAGAATATCGCATTATAAATTCTGATGTGAGCATTCACTCTCTACATGTTTTCACTACTTTTGAATATATCTCCTTGTGTAGATCTACATAGAGTTGCCTTACCTTTAGTTCTGGATATTCCCGGACATAATTTATCTAGTACGGGAAGTATTTCTTTGCATAATTCCATTTTTCGTTTCATTAGCTTCTTCGTGGGACGTGGTTCTCTATTGATAGTGTCACGTAGCACGCCAGCCAATCGCTGCTTAGCTTCAAGAAGCAAGTAGTGGTTCGGAGCAAGAACCAATGCTACGTTTCTAATGTATTCTTCTAGTTCTTTCTCATCTTTTTTATCTGCAGAAGAATTATTTTCTTTTTTATGAAA
Source organism: Eilema depressum (assembly GCA_914767945.1). Classification (NCBI taxonomy): domain Eukaryota; kingdom Metazoa; phylum Arthropoda; class Insecta; order Lepidoptera; family Erebidae; genus Eilema; species Eilema depressum. The sequence continues at coordinate 14,472,896 of OU612026.1, forward strand.
TTTTAAAACAATTACTGTGCTATTTACTCAAATCATCTTAGATTGGAAAGAGTGAATGCTCAAACGAGACTTGAACCCACGACTAGTTCCTTAGTAGATCAGTGGTCAGAGCATTCCCCCTATATATGCCTAGTGGCGGGTTCAAGTCCCGTCTGAGCATTCACTTTTCCGAATTTAAATCGATTCGAATCTATTTTCATTAAAAATAGTCTATTAATACGAACCTGACAGAAATTAGACTGTATATTCGTATTAAAAAGTGAACGGTAGTGCAATAGGTATTATAGTTAAGTTGTGCACTGAATTACTACTACACTGAGAACACTGAAATAGGCCAATATTTTAATATAATATGCCTATAGCTGTTAAAATTGTCTACTTACTAATAACTCCCAACTTTTCCGCACAACATTGGACTTTATAGTTAATTTTGTCGTCCGCAAATGTATTTTTGCAAGTATGGCAGGTCCACTGCTCCGGTGATGATTGTGAAATGAAACCTGTCTTACAGTCGGGGCATTTAGCGGAACTTATGTACGTGTCCATTTCTGTGGTATCCGCACATCTGTTGCAAGTGCACTTGAAGTATTTCCCGATCATCAAATACTGCTGGCGTATAGATGTACCCTGGAAAGTCAATTAGCATTTGTTATCAAAGTACCTTATGCCAATTTGCATTCTTTTTTTATATCACTTAGGTCGCAGAAATTCAAGAGATTCTGTGCCGTCAGCGCACAAGACAATCAGGTCCTTCCATTTGACAGCACAAAACCTCTCGAGCGAGCCATTTTGCTCGATCCATTTCCATCTTCTAAGTAATCTAAGTAAAAGACGGGTTATGTGCCCATTTTTAGAGTTTATGGAGCTAGGCATTACGACTACAAGAGTAACTTAGGTTACCTCTGCTGTTATAATGCGTAATGGCCACTAACCTTTAAAGGATCCGTGTAGTTATAGTAAATGATATCACCCTTTTTGATGTCAGTGCTAGCATGGCATACAAGAACATTATTGTCATTTATGGATATGTGCGCATTGCCAACGCAGTCGTGAGCCAGCAAAGCAGCCTTTAGGTACACTCCTCGCAGGAGTTCAGCACATCCTATGGCTGGGATGGCTGGACCACGGACTTCGAAGCTATTGACGTCAATCACCGCACATATTTTCTGGATCAAATTTTCTTCCGCTGCAGTGCCTGTGACAGTCAATGACTGGATAAACTGCAACAATAGAAGGAGCGAAGTTACTGGTAGTAAGTTGGTACAAAAAAGGAAGATATGCAAGGAATAGACCGCCTATCAGGTTATAAAATACAGTAATTGGATGAGTGTGGAAAGTAAATAAATAAATTGTCACCTTAACAGTATTACCACAATTTTCCCAAACACTCGTACCCTTCCTTTCATCTAAATGTGTCTCCAGTCGCATAAACTCCTCCCAAGCTTGAGGTTCCGCATTCTTTTTCATAAATGCGCGAAGAGCTAACAAGGATCCTACATTTTGAACCATCGTCATTGGATGTAAACCGTTAGTCAGCTTTAGAGATCTGAAGAATTCGCATTCTCTGGTGGTATGCCATTCTGAAATTTTCAAACTAGTCTTAGAATGTAGGTATGTTCTGTACAGTCTTAGTGAGTTTTTACCGCAAAACAACACTTATACAGTATACTATACTTTTTACTCACAAATTAATTACGCGTCGCCGTCGTGGCATTAAAATAGTACCTACTTACTTTTATAAACGAGGTGGTCTGGACACCCGTCTCCAGGGCAGATAGGTGCTACCGCACAGTTTTTGCACACCACAAACTTGCTGATCAATGGCAAGTAGCAGTTGAAACAGACGAGTGAAGTGTCATTGTTTGGACCCAACACGAAAGGCTCATCAGAGAGTATCTTCTCACCAGCTCTGAGGTCTTTAGCAGCAACTAGGTATCTGTGACATACCAATCAATGTCTAAAGTATATGATTACCTATCTACTTATTTTATTTTAACAATTTTTTTAGCTTTTATTTCTTCATGGAGCTGGGTTTGAATCGTCTCGAATCTTTATGTTCATACTTAATTATGTTAAGCCCTCGGTTATACAAATATCTATGACAGTCGTTACGGGTAGTTGAATCCTAAAAAGTCCAACAATTGGTCTAACTACAGAACTTCAATATCGCCAGTTCCTTGTAAAAGTTGGCAGTCACTTCATGCCCGGCGTACCCCCACGAAGTCAAGAATTTAAAAAAAACATAAGATATCCCAAATCCGAATGACATTTGCCCCATCCCTTGAAGAAATCCCAGAAAGTTGGGTACTCCCATGGCTTCATAGCAAAAATCGAAATTCAGCCGCTTCGCAGTTGGGCTGGAAAGCCGACTCCAAACATCATTGGCGAAAGGAGGTTGATGAACAATAATTTCTTTGCAGTGGATACAGAAGTTAAATGGCTGTTGGGTGTTTTTGCTTTAACCGTGTGGTGACCGAAAAATAATACAAGCATCACCACCCGATCTCATCCGAAGGGTCTCCTAAAAGGCGACTAACGAAAAAATACGCAGACGATATCACCGCGAGAGACAGAAAACCCGAAATAAAAACCTGTACCAACCCATCTGGCCTGCCTGAAAACAGTAGGCCAAAGCCTTCCAATATTGGGTGAGGCCCATCACGACCCATGTCCAGCAGTGGACCAAATCAGTTTATCATTATTATAAACCCAAAAATAATGTTTGGCGCTGGTGTCGTTTATTCCCGAATGCGTCCTATTTTGCTAGATTACAATATTGCATCGCTGTCGTTTTTCCGTACATAATATTCATATCCCCAAAAATTCCACGGTATCTTCTTAATAATTTATTTACAAACAATTCAACCATTCGAACTTTAGTTCAGACACACCTGCCGAGTTTGTCCGAGGTCTGCACTTCATACCGAGCGGTCATGATACACCGTTTAATGAATTGTTCACAATACAATGGTGGAGACCAGTCGGCACCGGAGCACGTGCGCGAGAAACTGAACACTGCCGTATTTATAACTACAGTGATTTATTTTTAGAATTAGTGAGAAGTTACTCTACAAGATTCGGATAATGGCACGCTTTGTTTTTAGTACGTACTATTTTCCATTGAATAAATATAACATCGCGTTACAAGTTACAAATATAGAAAAATGTATTTTATTAAAAAATAATAAAGGATTTTAAGTTACTTATATTATCGGAATTTTGCATCATTGGACGGTTTGTTAGCATTCAAAAAAACAATAGGCAGAGTACTCTTTTAGTAGGACCACTTTGACTAAAAAAAAATCTATTTAATCTCAGTTCGCTTCACATGACGATCGCCATAATAATGATGGAAGAGGATATTATGAATTATTAAGTTTGTTCACATCTAGCAGAACACCGATTTGCAGTTTGCAATTGTTGGTCAAAACTCGAAGCACAATTGTGAGATCGACATTAGATTGAAACTAAAATTAAGACCATATTCTTATTACACATGTCACCAAATACTATTTCGAACTTATAAACGATTGTCATACCGCAGAAACCACTGGAAAACAGGATTTGTTTTTAAAGAAAAATGCCTTTATATAATGAAACATTGCATTTTATTTTAGTTATGTACAATAACGTCTTCCTATGTCAACGTGTTCTTAGAACTAGTAAAATATTTTATTTACAAAAACATTATGTACATTTACTACATAAAAAAAACAATTTATTCACATTATATCAAAAAGTGAAAATTTGTATTTCATGAATTATCGCAATAATATATACAGCAGTCTTACGTAATGATGAAATGGTATAATACTAAAACTAGTTTACAGTTTTTTACAAATTCTTACTACAGAACGTATTGCTGAATTGTTTCGATGGTAGTCAATATTAGTCAGTTCCTTCCGATTCTATTTATTATATAAAATTTTGGGTAAAAATGGAATCATTTGTCGTGAGTTAACATAAAGTCGAATATAAACTTAAGTTTAGGCGGCTATTATGTGAATTGAAGGCCCATTCGCGTATTGATTATACATTCACGTAAACATACAGTAAAGCACTACTCGCGTTCAAATTATCTCTGTACATTTAGGCTGGTGTAGTTGTATACTAATTTTATGAGTCAGCTGTTCAGTTGTTCAATCAAAAATAGATGAACCTTTTCAAAATTTAAGATTTGTCTTGAGTCAATTAATTTACATCTTACAATGAAATTGCTTTTTAACTACTTAGTGAGCTGTGTTAAAATATTGTAAAATTTTGTTAAAAATATAAATTATCAATTTCATACGGATTTTTAATTTTTCAACATTGCAATCATTACCTGCTTCTGACGCTGACTGTACATTGACCAATTTAAATGTACAGAATTGTGTACCACGGCTTTGTATAGACACGTCTCCTTTGCAAAAAATAAGGCAATTATGGTTGTCGCGAAATTCATTCTAGCGAGTTCTATGAGAATAACGTTACCAGTGAATCAAATCCATTTACATAAAGTTTAAAAATCCTCTACAGAATTGTACGAGTTACAAGTAGTATGGAAGTATAAAAATTGTAACATTTTTGTTTATATACAATACGTATTTCATTATCTTCATCTAGAAGAGGTCAAAAGTAAAAACCATCACATTCCTCATACTACGTTATGTACACAATAGTGTATAATAAAGAAATTTACCTAATTGTCACTTTGCCGCACCTTCACGGAATTGAGCTGAATGAGTTCACTTATACTCCTCGTATGAAGTAAACTCGGCGCCTCAAATCTAATCCAGATATTAAATAAAATTATAAAAAATGCAAATTCATTCCAAATCAGCATGAAATTGGATAACATCAGGCGACACCGCTTACTGTAATATCACGATTGACTCTGTAACAAAAGTAAATAAATTTTACTATACTAATATTATCCATACTTCCTTATCATATTAATATTATAAATGTGAAAGTAACTCTGTCTGTTTGTCTGTCTGTCTGTCTGTTACGCTTTCACGCTTAAACCACTGAACTGGTTTTGATAAAATTTGGTACAGAGATAGATTAGACCTTGGAAAGAACATAGGCTATGTTTGGTCGCGATAACCGACAAACACGCGACGGAGCTGGGGGCAATAGCTAGTATACACGAGACTATATTGTTAAAAATAACGCTATACCTCGTCTCCAACAGACGGGGACTGGTGTGACGCGCTGATAATATCCTGCAAACATCGCGCGAACTCCTCTATGACGTCACCGATGGGGTCGGCGTCACTTCTCGTGCCGCTCTCCTCATCCCCGTCGCCTTCTCCCTCCCCCTCGCCCTCGCCGCCCGTCACGGCCGCGGCAATCAGACACTGACAGACTGCTTCTATGACTTCTGACGTCATGAAGCTGCATGGTTGTCTGTGAGTAAGGAAATATATGATTGTTAGGCGTCTTACATAATATGATACACACTATAGAGATAACCAAACAGAGGCTCGTAGTTAAATTAAATTAAAGTATTAATATTTTAATGGTAGCAATACACTGGTCAGACAAAATTTGATAAGTCATCGACATGAAAAAAGAACAAAATACAATACTAACCGTACTTGTCCGACGGGCGCGGGCCTGAACATCGGGTCGGAGAGCTTGTCCCGCAGCCGCATGGCGTCTCGTCTGCGCTCCAACGTCTCCTCCACGTTGCGGCAACCGACACACTTGCACATCGTAGTGCAAGCTATCTTTGCCTATAAAACATATTTTTAGTATTATACCATGTAAAAGGTAGCTGAAGAAGTAAACAGGGTGCTATGTCGGACAATAGGAGAAGCCTATGTCCAGCAGTGAATTGCAATTGATTAAGCATTTTGTGAAATACAGACTTGCACAAAATGAGATATCGTTGCTAGCTTACAACACCGCTCAAGTCGAAAATTGGCGGTTTTTACTTTATGATGTTTTGGATAGAGCTGCTCATTCCATCCAGTCCAGTCTAACCATTGGTCACATGATGTAGATTTCAACTAATTAAAAGTCGTACTTCGCAAAATAGCGCGCAAGTCAATTGGCCTCAACCCTCAAGTGTTTTTAATTTCGCTGTTAAGTTGGTAACAATGACTTATGCGGTGTTGTAAGTAACTAAAAACACTACTGATATAAAAAGTTTATATCATCATCATTCTCCTTTTCCAATTATAAAAAGCCGATGTTAAGCTTAGACAATATTATTTACCTCATAGCATTCACAATAGTTCTTGAGACATCCACTCCTTTTACAATTGCATCCTTTATTATGCCTTCTTATTATATCTGGACCTCCACTCTTCGCTTTACCGATCTTCGGCCTGAAAAAAGTTTTTTAAGAAGTATTTTAAATGTTTATTTCATGCAACAGCATACAAGACGAGCTAAACATTGATTACATAATTGGGTACTAATTTCATCAGTTTTTTGCAGTTCTTGGTCATATCGAAAATCATTTGGGTTTGGCATTCTCTTCCAAAAAATAAAAAAACAGATCTACAATCTACAAGTGACAGTATATAAGCAATATTTAGCTAAAAGGTTGACCCTGGGTTCCAAGATGAAGGTCTTGGATGCAATCGGGATGCAGTCTTAATGATGATGATACATACCTAAAAGCATTAGGATTCCTATCCAAGCACGCTCTGATAGCCTTCTGCCTCAATTCTTCGTTCTCTAGGTTGTTGTGGCAGTTGTTACAGTTGCAGCGGTTGCAGAACTCCCCGTTGGCGAAGCAGTCGCAGTACAACTTGAGACATTGCGACTTCGTGCAGTTACACGCCTTGCGCGGCCTGAGCGACAAGTCACCCGACACCAGGTCTAATAAAAACACGGTAAATTAAAATAAATAGTATAGACACTAATTTAAAACGAAGCTGATCTAAAGATTTTAGTATACTAAAAGCTTCGGATGCGACTGGCAATTAACGCTAAGAGGAAGAAGACTATATTAATCTATAACATTTTTTTATACTGGAGATTCGATGGCACATGGTGGAACTTGCTACACTACACATATTGAATAAAGCACTTGTACTATACCTATACTAATAACTTGCATTTGAAATCTATACTAATATTATAAAGCTGAAGACTTTGTTTGGTTGAACGCGCTAATCTTAGAAACTATGGGTTAGAATTGAATAATTATCTTTGCGTTGAATAGTCCGTTTAGCGACGATGGTTATAGGCTATGATATGAGCTATTGTGTCGTTATTATTTAAATCATTTTTTATTTATTAATTTCATTTCTTTTCTTTTCCATTTCTTTTCCAATTATTAAAGGCTCCTTGGTATGTAGTCCGATTACTATGAATCACTTACCAGGTTCTGACGGAGCTGCATGCGATTGCTTTGGCGACAGATAAGGCACAGGTTCTTCCTCTATGTTGACCTGTATATTGGCGTATTCCTTAGGTTCATGCTGAAAAATAAAATTGTTCATGATTTTAGCATTATAAACATCAGTCACTGGAAGTTATGTGTCATAAAATTGACATGTCTGACTGTAAGTATGTCAAAATCTATTGCCAATATCAAAGAACTTGTTACTGCTTACCATTCGCCGCGAGCTTTCACTGCTCACCCGTATTTGAGCCTGTTTGCCATAGTTGGAAGGTATTACAATGAGGGGATGATCGTCCGGCCTGTGGTTGGAATCGAGCGCGTCCATACTGTTATCTTCTTCCACTGGCGTCTGAGGAAAAGTAAACATTGAAAATTAAATACTACTATTTAGAGTAAAACTATAAATATAACGGCAGAATGTAACATTGAGTTGCGCGCGTGCGTAGTGAAATAAATAGAAGGTAATGCTTGAAATCTTTGGTCTACTATAATTGTCTAAAGTGACGCGCTATCGTATCTGCTTACTCCTGTTGGAATAGGGCGTGAGGATAGGTAATGTGAGTGTAGGTACAATAGGAAAAGCGGGACGAGTATACACCTTTTCACCTGCCGAACGATGGACGGCACGCTCTGGCAAAGGTACCCGTTTCGGAATTGAGAGGACACACGGAGAACGATTTTCTCACAATATGTTATCAGAAATCATTGACCGAATTAATCAAATATTAAAACAAGGGAAGTCCTCGAATGCAACCAAAATCTACTAAGATGATGATGACGACGGTAAAGATCGCGTGAGGAACAAAAAACGCACCTGTTGCCTTTCAAATTCAACTTCGACTTCCTGCATAGTGATGTCTCCGTGCATATGAGTCCGAAGCTCGTCCTGTTGTTCCTGCGGCTGGTAATGGTCGACGTTGGCCCCCTCCACGTCACTCAGCAGCGCTCGCATCGAAGGCTTCGACTCGTCCGAGCTAGACGTGAACTCTTCCTGACCTACGATCCCACTGTCTTCGATTTCTACTCGCTCCTCAAGTAAATCCTTCGTGTGGTCGATCTGTTCAATTGTTGATTCGATTGGCGATAATGGGGCTAGTAAACTTTGTGATGATCGCGAAGATTGTTGCTGTAATTTATTGTTGCAAAATATGAGTTCATAAATAACAACACGATTGTTAGTAATAATGTCAATTTTCAGATTTCGAAAAGTTTTTGAGAATGGTTATAATATTTTCAGGGAAAACGCTGTGTATCTACTTGGGACTCAATTGTTTTCGTGATAAAATATAGTTATGAATTTCCAAGCACATTTTTTTCACATGAAAATGATCATCTACTTTTGACACTGACTGTACTATGTGGGTGGTACAGTTTGTCAATATAACTTTTTAGTTTAGAAAAATAATAAGCACAAATGAAATGTAGGTTCAACTCTATTTCGTCATGTAATAAAAGGACAAAGTCAAGGAGGCTGCACTAAAATTTTCTTATTTAAATATTTCGCTAATTTTACGAGATAAGTGTTATATTGGCAAGATATTATAAAGAAAAGTTATAATTTTCTATGAACACGCCTGAAAAAGTAAATGAAACGTATAACTTATTCAAAACAAACTAGTTTGCAAGCGTGTATGTTGCGAGATTTCCTTACCGTGGCAGGTAGCACAGGTTTGGCGGCAATGGGCGCTATTCGTATCAATTTCTTTTGTGGCCTTGATGTCACTGTATAAGAAAAAAAACAATCCCCATTAGCTGCTTCGCAATCGACGCACTTTTATCGGTTGTACTGATGACATCTGACTTTTAATTTTGAACCATTCCAAAAGATTATTGTTCCATGTTTAATATTTTCAAATTATGTGTTTCAAATAGAGAAACACATTTTTGTAATTAGAGTTAGTGTCATACCTATTTGAATTGAGTTTTTCATTTTCTAAAATTATATTTATAAACAGTCAAATATTTTGCCAAAAAGTATGGCAACTGTAAGAAAATCATATTATTACGATATTTTACCGAATTTGCCCATCCCAGCTGTTTAGTAGCATTTTATAAGAAACAGATTAGTATTAAGATACTAGTGAGTTTTAGAAATTACGTTAAAAAGCTAAATTTGAAGCTTACTTTTGGGAGCTGTGGCACTTCCGGTGGTGGTAACTAATGGAGGTGGTTCATCACTAACTAAGCTTTGTCCTGGCATATAAATTACATTACCTGCAAAGCACAGTTCTACTTAAGAAACTACTAGAAATGTCAATAAGTTATTTACATGTGCCTTAAAAGGGAAATGGTCCCCTGTAAGGGACTGGTCGCGGGTTCATGTCTCGTCTTGAGCATTCATTTTTTTAAATCTAAATGGATTATGAATAGTCAGAATACTAATTGCTTTAAAATTTCGCAAAAAAAAAAAAAAAAAAACAAATTAAACTTATTTACAGCATAAGAATTTACAACAATAATAGAATGATAAGATGAGCTCAGGATACTATAACGCTATTATGCCCAAATAACATTGCAAATTGAAGTCAGGTTTAATGTTTTAGTGCTGGCACTTATGAAACCTCTAAAAATTTGTTACTTTACCTTTTGTATCTGTAAGGACGAAGCTCTTCGGCGGCAAACTGACCGGTGTTTGTGGCTTTTGTGCTGCAGGTGTCGGGTTTGTAATCAATCGGAAGTACTGGATCTGTAAAGTTTGTATTTTGGGATTATAAGGTGAATGAAAGATAATTCACCAAAGAATACAGAAAAACGTAGGTATAATACTATTATTTTTGTCTTTCAATTAACTGCCATTATGAGAAATTTACGTGAATCTCTTCTATGTAGCTAAGAATCATATTTTTTTGGTAACGTATTTGATTAAGAACATAGGGATTATACTTACGCCTTTGCCGGGAACACTGATTTGATGTAGTTGAGTTCTCTGTCCTTCTACCTAAAATAAAGGGAATGGGGTACTCTAGAATATGTTTTAAATTTTACAGTTTAATTAAATAAATATTTTTGAGTATGCAGTGAGTGAAGTAGTTAAAAAATACTGAAGAGCTTTACTAAAAAAAACTACTCTTCAATAATCATAATGTGTCTTCCACGCAAGCGGAGACGCGGGCACCAGCTACTAATTAAAATATGTTGTGTTGAGAGCGAATGCCGTCTGTGCGCCGAGCACGAAAAACATTCGTATTCGCAACGTAAACGTATCGAGAGAATGGAGCATTGGGATTGGCCGCTCGCCTACTGTGTACCTGTGTGTGTGTGTGTGTGTGTGTGTACGTGTGCGTGTGCGAGCGTGCGTGCGTGCGTGCTTGCGTGCGTGCGTGCGTGCGTGCGTGTGTGTGTGTGTGTGTGAAGCCTGTCAATTGCAATGCTCTGTTTTCTCGATACGTTTATGTTACGAATACTTATACTTTTCGTGCTCGGGTATTGATATCCCAGCCTTTAGCGACTCGTTTCAAGTCGCCTATGCGCATCCGTATTGACCAAACAACTATAAAAAGTTAGGACCAATTTTTAACGTGCCCTCCAAAGCACGGATGCTTCGGAGGGTATGTTAAAAGTCGTTCTAGTTTCGTTTAATTCACATACAAAAATGCATATTACGCAACATAAATATTCAATACTATGATTTTGTTTAAATTTCATACCTGAGCTGTTTTTGTAGGAGCAGTCTTTAGTATAACATTTTGACTGGGATTAGCTGTTATGACAACCTTCTTGGTAGCTGTAGCACCTACAACAAAATGATACAGTAGTTAACGATACAATAGTTACTTGTATACTTGACCCCTATTAACCGTTTTATTGTTACTTATGTTTCAATAATGTTCGTGACTATACCTTGAGTAGTAGCTGGTAATAATTTTGCTGTAGGTGACTGTATTGATATTATTTGCTTTTTGAATTTCATCGCCTGTTTTGTTGGTGAGGTTAATAAGACCTGTAAATAATAATTATATGTTTTATATTTTATATTTAGGTACCAATCCTCCCGCAATGGTTTATTTACCAGATGATTTAATTTAAATGGTATATTACATTTGTACCAGTTCAGAAATGTAATGCGTAGATATGAAAATAATGTCGCAAGGAAGGCGTTTTTACCTAGAGACACGATCTTGGACTAAGTTGCAAAACAAATGAGATACTGGCGAGCAGGTTGTTTTGTAATAATCTATGCTTAGTGAATTTGAGCTCGTCCACATCCAAGAAACCTTTACTGTGCGTACTGAGCATATTTTGAGCACATTTTAGGTCCAGGATATTATGTCCCGAGGTATAGAAATGTTTTTGTATTTACCTTAGTCCCACCGATGTTGATGGGTACAGTTTTCTGTTGCATCACATATCTTGTGTGGGGAGCTGCGCTCACACCTGACACTAGCTTTGTGATCACTGCTGGTTGGTTAGATGAGTCAGCACTGGATATGTTAGATTGGCCTGCTGCAATCATTTAATATTTATTTTTATCAAGTACATACTTGTTTTTCATGTGAAGAAATTTAGCTGATTATTATAATAAAGTAACACTTGAAATGGTTATAAAACCTGTATAAAGGATATTCGATGTTGTTTCTTCCAACCCAGACAACATAAATTTACACATAGCAAAAGTATCAAACCAGTGTCGGTTTCAAAATCCGACAGATGTGGACCTAGGATATGTCCCTGTGGCACACCTCTAGCATCTATGTTTAGAATTTCAATTCAAAATGTCTTACCTTGAACAATAAGTTTTCCAACTAATGGCTTCTGTACATTTGTACCGGTAATTTGTTTAGCCGAAATTAGTTGAGCCTGAAATATATGCAGAAGTTAATTACATTGTTATATTAATTTATTTGTAAAAAAATACATACATTAAAAATAATAATGCCCACCTGCTCAGCACTAGCCCTCACATATTGCATTGACATTCCAGAACCTGATGAAACTAATTTTATTTTCTGGCCGCCACCCGCAGGTAACATAACTAGCTGCTTGCCAATTTGTGCTATAATCATAATGGAAATATATTAGTTGGCGCTGTACACACATACCTAACTAATTCATCTGTGCATAGGTATTGCTCGGCACATATATTCTTGGACCTAAATTGTGCTCTATACGCGAAGTGGTGTCTTTTGAGGATAGCATGAGGCGCTACTGTAGTGAACGAAAATTTACCAAGCATAGATTATTACAGAATAGCCTCGCCAGAGCCGCGTTTGTTTTGATATTTAGGTCCTAGACATATGCCCTGAGGTATAGTAAAATTTAATCATTGTGGTATAAGGTATGTGACATTATAAGTTTAAAATAGAGATTTTTTTTACATTTCTTGAATGATATCAGCTATTAATTAAAAGTATAAAAAAGAAATTAATAAAAATACATGCATAAATACTCCCCATTATGAGTATGAAAAAAAAAGTTTAAAAAAGCTTACTCAAAACTGAATTCCCTGTTTTACTGCCACTTTGAACAACTCCAGTGAGAGACATCTTCTTCACCAAACTTGCACTACTAGCCACTAATGTGACAGGTTTGGGAGCAATAGCAAACTGTTTGCCAGGTGTGAAAGTAGGTTTGGATATGGTAAGTTTAGGTGGTTTTGGTGCGATCGGCACCTGTCGTGGCATTGTACTTGTAGCGGGATAATCCTTTTTAATTGTACGAGGCAAAGCTACTGCAGCCTGAAATATAAAATATTTAGCAATTTAGTGTTTCGTTTATGGATAATATTCTATGTTGAATTTCCGAATTCACATTTGCATGTTTTCTTTAACCATTGCTTTGTTATTTTTTATTTATCAATAACCTGGTTTGTAATATTACAATTTTAAACACTTGAAACATTAATTTGCACTTATTGTTTTTGGACAAAGTTTAGTAACTCAACAAACGGTACGCACAAGTAACCATTGAAATAAAGGTGTTCCGATAAATTGTATGTATGAAGCCATTTTAAGGCCCTGTAAAGACTAAATGTATACATATGTACTTAAACCTTCTGATGTTGTTTACCTTATATCACATTCTATCCTATGTATCTGAGAATTATCAAAGAGAAGAAAATTGCAAAGGTTATAATAATTATTGTTCTTGATGTGTTAAACAGTGTTGTGACCAAGAATTTATATTAGGCACTCACCTTGACTTGAATATACTTGGGCTGTGGAGGCACTTCATGAGCCACAGTATGCGACAAAGTCTCTGGGTCAAATTGAAGGTCTATCATTGATTCAGACTGCGACAGGATATTGAGTTGCTGAAAATATAATTATAGAGGATGTTAAAACACTATGAAATCACAATCACAATGCTATACAATGTAATTCTGGGAATAGTATTCTATTGACAGAATTATATTGTATAGAATGTTATAAAAATATTTAAAAATCCCTACTAATATTATAAATGCGAAAGTAACTCTGTCTGTCTGTCTGTCTCGCTTTTACGACTAAACCGCTGAACCGATTTTGATGAAATTTGGTATAGGGGTAGATTAGACCTTGAGAAAGGACATAGGCTATGTTTGGTCGCGATAACCGACATGCACGCGGGCGGAGCCGCGGGCAAAAGCTAGTAGGTAAATATATTAATCTGTCTTAGCTTCATCAATATTGCCAAAAAATTACAAACAAATAGTTCTTGCACTACAGAACCAAGTTCTCAGTAACTTTGAAAAAATAATTTTATTTTTGTAGATCAAATATTTCTGGCTTTACAAAACATAATATATTGTAACACAATCAACATACATTTACATCCACTGTTTCACAAGCTCCCGTTGTACCTTCATCTTGAGTAGTATACTCTTGCAACGTAAACTGGTCATTCATGAAATCTGAAACTAAATATAAAAAGATAATGTAAAATGTCTTTGTAACAAACAACGCAAGCTACCACAGAACATTATAGGAGTTAAATTACCAATAATTTCTTCATTGCCGGTGTCCATAAGCATTGGTTGCTCTTCAATAGGCTCAAATTCCATTTGTATATCACTTCCATGACCAGTTGTTTCTAGTGTGATGTCCTCCTGGTTCACCACCACACCGGAATGGTCAAAGTCCATCTAAATTTTTAGGAAAAGAATAATAAATATAATCACATTATATTGACAGACACTATTTCCTCTCAGTAATCCTTAGTATGCTTTAAAAACATTTCTAACCTGGATGTAACAAGCAAAACATAGAAAAATAATTAAGTCAAGCAACCATTTTCAAGGGAAATTACCATGAAACCATAGTCAAAATTTGTACTAAGATTAACTCACCAAATAATAATTTTCTAAACATGTACTTCAATTTAAATGGTGCTTTGAATGTTCAAGATGTACATAAAGGAAATTGATATAATAAAAATGATTTCAACAGGTTATTATCACTGAAACATTTCATAACAAGTTCTCAGTTCTATGTAGAATTTTATGAGCAAAATATGTATGAATTCGATAAAACATTAATTCTTATAAAAAATGCAGCAATCATTATTGAAAAGAATTATGTTTTCTAACTAAGAGTTGATAAATAAACCAATAATACAAGTTAACAAGTTGTAAGATGTGATAAAAATAAAGTATGGCAAAGCTGCTACTCACACTTCCAATGGCACTTTCCAAGTTCAAAGAATCATCTAAATTATGATCCATATTTAAGATCGTATCTTCTTGATACTACACGATTTTACTATTGTCAGAAACAGAAGCACTACACGAAAGAAAAGTAAAAATCATGTTTGAGTTCAAAAGAGGCCGCCATTTTATAAGTTGTCAAATTCTTCCGACAAGCTCGCGAAGTCTCTTCTGTCGCCACGGTTGAAAACAAATCGACACAAACATAAAACAATATTCTTAGACTAAACTTTGTCATATAGTCATTCACAATCACTTGTATTTAATATACACACAAGTTTTTTCAGTTTGTAATGCTTAAAAAATTAACACAACAATTAATTTACTAATAATTTGCAATAAAAGTGAATAAAATTTCAATGGCGCTTCTTTCAATTTTTGGATGTCACATATAGCCAACCTAACAAATAAAATACTGTAAGAATAAGAATTAAGAAAGCAAGTTCATAGATTCTATGACGTGGTGTAACTTTAACCCAATATGTAAAAAAAATACTATTTCCCAGGATTTCAGAGTTTCAGACAGAGAACAACCTTCACCGAAAAATAATTTTACATCAAATTGAATAGTACTGAAAAGTATTTTATATTATATTGAATCCATGCTAATATTAGCGCAAGTAACTATGTCTGTCTGATAATCTGATTGTTACGTTTTCACGTGGCACGCCTAAACCATGGAACCGATTTTGATTAAATTTGGTACAGAGATAGATTAGACCTTGGGAAAGGATATTAGTCAACGTCCTTACCCAAGGTCTAATCTATCTCTGTTTGCTTGCGATAACCGACATCCACGAAGTTGGAGCCGCGGGTAACAAGTGTAACAACTAGAATAATTAAATATGTGAAATTTAATAATATATTGCAAATGACTTGACTAAAAAAATCACTTCAAAATATAATTTTTAACTAGCTGATACCCGCGACTTCAACCGCATGGATTTTTATTGATATGATACATGATACATATTACTATACTCTTTGTATGATAAGGTAACTGTACCAATGCTCGACACTGTACCAATGCTAGACACTTTCGAACAAAACCCAGTATTTTGAGAAAATTATCCATTTGTTTTATAAGACTATTGACTTAAAAGATGCCTAATGGTATCTATAAGATATGTTCAAATATTCGCAACACCATCCGAAGTAAAGAATGATGCGACAAGTTGGCCGGCATACCCAATAAAAACTACTTGCCCATTAATTGAAACCTTATATCATGAGCTTCAATTTTAATTATGGACAGAACACTGTAAAGTATGGGAGAAAAAAATTATCACCCCTAACATCATAGCATTTAAACCACGATAATACGAACCTTATGCTCAAAAAAACTTTTTTGAAGTCATAAATGTTATTGTTCGTACGTACGCGCATTGATAAACAGTAAAATAACTACCTGAGAACTGAGAGTGTAGCATCCGCCACACTTGGCCCTTCCCTCTCCGCATCGCAACGGGTCTACTGACCGATTTTTAAATAGTCGCTTGCTAGTTGTCCTTCGCTCGTTGCTTGCGTAATAAGCGTAAATTATAAACCATAATAAAAACATAATTATATATTTCAAAAGTGTTTTACTTTGTTTGTATCACCCTTAGGTTAATTACCCAAGCGATAATCTGATCAAAATACAGCATAGCCCATACTTGTCCATTTAAGGGTTGATTTTTACCAAAAAATAATGCACGAAAAATATAATTTTTATGTCCATTATTGAACAATTCCGGTTGATTTATAGCAAAAAGTTTTTCGTTTCAGTATCGCTACATTATAGACAATAAAATCAGACACATCCCAACTCTATTGGTTATACCGGCCAGGGTTCATACAAAAGTGCCCATCATCCTTTAGAAAGACTGTTGACAGCAAATAATGTGACTCCGTGAACACGGTCGTGTTATTTCTTACTGATTACTACTGATACTGATTTTTATAGGTGTGATTTTTTTGTTTATAAGTTATGATTATTACTAATTTTAGTATAAACGTTATAAATATTGAAGTTATTGACATACTTGGACCATTGGGACAATGATGTCTAGCATTGGTGTTTTCGACCAAGTGCATAATAATTTAATTTAAAGTAAAAGTATGATAGATTTTAAAGATTTTATGGGCAAAAGTTAATGTCTAATTGTTGCTGTAACAGTTAAAAAAGAATGTAACGACCATGCTGTAATTAATTTGTTAAATTTTTTAGATTGAAATTTTATTTTTCCTTAAAGTGTCGAGCATTGGTACAGTTACCTTACTTATGGGAAACTATTCCCGGGATAAAAGATCACATCACTACATTTTTGCTTCACGTCATAGATTATAAACTGTATAAAATTTTGCTCATACTTCACTTCATTTTGTTCATTCATACTTATGTCAAAAATCAAAATAGAAAAAAATAAAATATCAGCCGAGCCGAAAAGCTGCGAAAAGCAAGCAAGACAAGTGAATTTGTGCATTATCGGTGTTTTGAAATAATAACCAATGGCAAAAATACCTTTGAACTTACAAGGAGTACGACAGTACCTAAGTGAACTTCGGAATTCTGGAGGATTGCATAAAGATCAAGCTGAGAAGTAAGAAATTTTAAAACCAAAATAAAGCATATAAAATGATTAGAACTCATTGATTTATTACTTTTCTATCCTTAATTTTAGGTACCGTAATGTTCTCATGGAAATTCTTAAAAGTCCAGAAACTGAACTGGCAGAATCACTAAAAGCATTTGTGGAAGCAAGTATGTACATAATATTCATGATATCACCTGTATACACCAGCTTTTAAGGTATATTTCGTTTATAATTAAAATATATAATTTCAGTTGTAAATGAAAATGTCAGCCTAGTGATATCCCGTCAACTACTAACGGATGTGAGCACACATTTGGCTTTGCTGACAGATCATGTTTCTCAAGAAGTATCACACTTTGCTTTGGATGTCATACAACCTAGAGTAATCTCTTTTGAAGAGCAGGTAATCACTTTATACTTTTTTTATTGTTATATTGATATTGTTTTTTTTTATACCACTTAGGTGGCAGACAAGCACACGGCCCACCTGATGGAAAGTGGTTACCGTGGCCTATGGACGTATGCAACACCAGGGGCGTCACACTCGTGCTGCCGACCCTGAAGAAACCTAATGCCCTTCTTGAAGAACCCCATATTGTAGTCGCTTGGGAAAACCATAGCGGCGTTTAAAAGTGGTTACTCAAAATAAGATTAACAATTTACCTCTCTCTTCACAAACCCAAGTGCAAAAAGACATGCATTAATCCTATAAGTAAAATTACTTAAATTCACAGTGTGTTCAATGGTGAGAATATGCCCAAGTTGCATCATAATTTTTTGGTCCATCCCACTTGTATCTTAGACTCTCATGTCAGTCTGAGGTTAGCCTAAACACAAAGAAATGCTTTTATACTTTTATTAAATAACTAATGTAACATCATCTTAGAATCTCTTAAACCCTTATGTTGGGACATAAATATAAATTTAGGCAGTGCTACTGCTAGCACCCTCCATTGCTATACTTAATACTCCATTTAAAAATGTTTGTAGGTTGCCAGCATCAGACAACATTTGGCCGATATCTATGAGAGGAATCAAAACTGGAAGGAAGCTGCCAATGTACTAGTTGGCATACCTTTAGAAACTGGGCAAAAGTATGTGAACATATTTATTAGATTTTTTTTTTGTTTTGTTACCAACTGCTAAATTGGCTACCAAAACCAAATGCCAAACTGGATTACACATTGAGTTTAGAAAACCTCATGAAGCTACTACTTTATGAGGTTTTCATTAACTACATAGTTAACCCTCAAGCTAGATATGACCCAGCAACCTGTGACTATAATATGATGCTCATGTTGATTGTTGATCATATACCTTGTATGAAGTAATAAGTAATCTTCAATATAATAAATATATCCTTATTACTATTAAATTTCTTTTATACACACTTACAAGTTAAAACCATATAATTGATAAAACCTTTTCATCAATTTACAGGCAATATTCAGTAGATTACAAGCTTGAGACATATCTGAAGATTGCACGACTGTATCTGGAGGTGGATGACCCAGTGCAGGCAGAAGCATTTGTGAACAGAGCATCCCTGCTACAAGCCGAAACAACTAATGAACAATTACAGATTTACTACAAAGTTTGTTATGCCCGTGTTTTAGATTATAGAAGGTATGATATATTTTTTTAAATCAGTAACCAAAATTAATAATATTCCCCTAACCCCCTGTAGCTAAGCTGAGCTTGCGTTAGGAGTGGGTATGTCCGAATCCCGTACTTCTCTCAATCGTAAGACCAACTCCTTAATCCCTATACGCCAGAATTTTGTCTCATCAGCTTTTCCTTTTCCTCTCGGAGACGAAGTATCAGACAGCAATCTGTTCCAAACCAAGCAAAATACGAAAAGTAGAAGTAGAGAGCTGACCGCTGGCTCCAAGGTGTAAGCTTTGGATGCAACAAGTGTGCTTTTATCAATTACTTGATTCTGGAATATGCTGAGTGCCTCCATTGTAACATGGTACATATCTGTAAACGTTATCCTCCCTGAGACTTTGCCTTCAGCTTACCATCAGGTGAGGTGAAGTCCAATTTTCGTGTCCTGTATAAAAAAAAATAAGTAGGTATGCTAACAATAATTTTGCTCCACAGGAAATTCATAGAAGCAGCTCAGAGATATAATGAACTCTCATACCGCAACATTATACACGAGGATGAAAGAATGACGTGTCTCAGGAATGCACTTATCTGTACCGTGCTTGCATCTGCTGGTGAATATGTTATAAAATACTGGGAAAAACTATGCAGTTGAAGGAAAAGTAGCCTAAAGATAATGATTCCGTACTATTCCGTAGCCGACCGCATACGACAACTGCCGACGCGACGCACGCAGCTTATGCGCGTAATTCATTGCGGCTTCGCAATCGTCCTTTTTATCCGTATTGGAGTTTAACAAGTAATGGGTTCGCTGTATGTGGTGCTGCACGCGTCTGTCGTTGTCGTATGCGGTCGGCTTCGGAATCATACCAATGTCGAATCGGACTAAAAGACTCAGTAGTCCAATGATTTATAATTATCTGCATCATCGGACTACTGAGCCGAAAAAGTCTTAGTAGTTCGATCATCGGACTATTTAATCGGACTGCTGATACTAGGCCTTAATGTTCTATAAATCAGTCTAAGGGTGCTTATATAAAGAAACAGGTTACCGGTATCGGCTACCTTACCCAACAAGTTTCCATAGCAACAAAAATTATGATAGTTCGTCATTTACGTTCTAACTAACACCATATGGTAAAAAAAAAACAATCGAACCGCATTCGCATCCATATGTTTGCGTTTCTTTGACAAACGACGTATTGATATGATGGCAACCGATAGCCGATTAATATAAGCACCCTAAATATCGATGATTGCATTCTGTAAGTAAATCTGTCTCATACATAAGACAGGATCAAGAACAAGATCATTAGGATACTATTCCTTTAACTATGTTTTATTTACCCAGCATAACTAATTTATTTTTTTATTTTGATTAAATAATAATATCGTTTCGTATCATTTAATAGGTCAGCAGCGATCCAGAATGTTAGCAACTCTGTTTAAAGACGAAAGGTGTCAACAATTACCTGCATATTCAATTTTAGAGAAAATGTATTTAGATCGTATCATAAGACGCTCTGAATTGCACGAATTCGAAGCTCTCATGCAGACTCATCAAAAGGTAATATTTTTATTTTTCTCTGGAGTTTTGACTTCGTCATCCTAGTGTTAATCCCAGTCGCATCGGAAGCTGTCACTTCGGAGTCTGGGGGTTTGTCTGGACTTCGATATAAGACCTGCACACTAGGGTGTCCCGTCGATGTATGGAGAAAAAAAAATTTCGAGCTACGGCTACGCAAGAGGTATCAAAAGTTGCATTTTGACGCGTACATTACGATTATCATTAAATTTTATTAGATATCTGTCATCTTGAGGGCTCTACCGGACCTTGAAGTTTAAGAAATGTGCAATTTTTAGGGGTTCCTAACATAAGCTACAAATCATACAAAAATAACATTAAAATAGTTTTTATTAAATATAGGAGTACAAAAATGAGTTAGTCCAGTGTTAAAAATAGTTGAAATAGAATAAAATCAATAAGTATTTAAAAAAAAACGGGACTGGTCTTTGTGTCAAAACAAGGCATTTCCGCGTGACATTTTGATATGTTCCTAATAAATCCATCCCGAGCTGTAGCATTCATGACGATTTGAGAAGTCTCCGTCACTAATATAAGAGAACTTTCCATTGTCTGTGTGTGACAAGGAAAGTCAACGATATCAAGGTTTAGTTCTTTAGCCTTAATTCTGAGTCCATCATTGGAGACGTGTCGGAGGATCAGTGGAGCTGAGATATCTCACAATCTCGCTCTCACCAAAGTATTCAATCTCGTATTAAGAGGTTAAGTTTTAGTACTTTAAATACCTTGAGAAAAATGCTCTTCAGCAGCAGCGAGAACCAGTTCTCTGGCCTTAATATTTTGCGAGATGTAAGCTCTGGAATATGGTCTCAGTCAGCTAATAACATGGCAATAAGCAAGTTTTCTGAGTGCGCGAAAAAAAGCGTTTCTTTCCATCACTGCATCTATAAGTAGATCTCTGTCTATCAGGTAAAAATTGAGAGTACGTAATAATTTAAGAAATATGCTTGCCTCCATCTTTAAATCATAGGTTTTGCTTAACAAGAAGCCAAACGCCATTAGCATACTCAGGCCGGTATTCTAGAACGGTACTCAGTTCTGAATATCGATTTATCTGAGGATAGGTTGTAACGACAATCTGTGAAATCCTTCAGTCTATCTATACAATCTGTCCTAAGGTAAATTGAGATTCAGGACTGAGTTTCTTTCTAGAATACGGGCCTCAGACTTAACACAAGTACTAACTGTTTCGCCGTCAGAAAAAATTGCAGCTGCTTGAGAATTATGTGGTCTCGATTTGTTTCTCAACAAGCAAAAGCCATCATTTAAAGAAGGAGTCAAGCATATTTTTCAAATGATTACTTATGTGTTGATATTTTCGATGTTTACCTGATAGACAGAGATCTATAGATTCAGTGATCGACGTTTTTTACGCGCATCCAATAAAATTGCTTATAGCCATGTTATTTGACGATAGACACCATATTTGAGACTTTGCATTTAGCAAGATATTAAAAGTCAGTGAAGCAGAAAAGAGCACCACTCTCCCAGGGTATTTAAAACATCAAAATTCGACTTCTTACCACAAGATTTTGGTTTTTATTTTGGTCAAGTACCTAGTCTCACTTCGTGTTGAATTTAGTATTATTTATATTATATCTATAACTGAAACACGTAATTTATCACAAGAAAGTACGGAGTGACACCTTTTTCAGCAATAAAACCGCAATGGAAATGAGACGAACTGCCTCACCATTGTAGTAGAGAATTTGAGAAAAACCAGTTAAAACATTAATTTCGCGCGTTCGAGCTAAACCTATTCTTCATAGGAAATACATTTTTCATTACTTGCAAATCGTAAATTGGTGTCTTATTATCATTTAAATTACAAAATAAAATGTGATTAATGTAAAAAAATAATAATAGACGATATGCACTGAAGGGTCACTTAAGTGATTTTTTGAAAAATAAAAGTGCCGGTAGAGCCCTCAAGATATTTTCATATATTTTTATTATTATTTTTACGGTAATCTACAACTCATAACGCAACTTTTGGGGGGTCTTGTGTAACGAAAATCGAAAAAAAAAATTATCGGGACACCCTACTGCACACCCATTGATGATATTCGCAATATCGAAACATTGCAGCAAGACCAGTTCTTAGACTTATTAGCGCTCCAACTATCCGTAAAAGTTCTGGTTGCCATACGAACATTATGGCAGTCGTAACACCTCTTAGTCCGAGAGCTGGTACGATTTTTTGAGTATGTTCTCGAGGCAAGCTGGAAACTTGTCAGGCAACTCTCCTGTTAAAACACACATTAAAAAAAATCCAAAAATACATGTTTGAGGCAATTTGCAATTTTTATAATGTTTTATTAAACTACATAAAAAAAGATAGGCTATTTGGTGGGGGCTTTACCATTGGTTTAGTGGATCGGTCCTTTTTGGAAACTTTTCAATTATACGGAAATGGCGCTCACAGAAGGGCTGACCACCAATCCATTCAATCCATTCTACTGAATGTAGTATAGTCTAGTAAACTCTAGTAGTACATGTGATCGAAAGTATTTTTTGCAGAATATGGGCGTAATACACCTCTGCCCAGGAAATTTTAGGTTACTTTGGAAACATGTTTAAAATCTGTCAGGTTGAATGTACTAAAACATCATCTCTTCTCAGGCCACAACATCTGACGGCTCCACAATTCTAGACCGCGCAGTGTTCGAACACAATCTGCTCTCAGCTAGTAAACTGTACAATAACATAACGTTTGAAGAACTGGGCGCACTGCTCGAGACACCTCCTGCTAAAGCCGAGAGGATTGCGAGTCACATGATCAGTGAAGCCAGAATGAACGGATACATTGACCAGATTAGTTCTGTTGTCCATTTTGAAAGTAAGTACCTGTTTGAAAACTGACTTTAAATATAGGTATTTAAACTATCATGGTCACTCACATTATTATTAGAGCTATCGGGTTATTTACCATGTATTGTTTGGAGGTACCGATATTTCAGCGCTGTTGCAAGCACTGTGATCACGGAGGAACTGTAGTGTTGGCGGTAAACAGTGAAAAAGTTTGTAGGACTAAGGCCCTGCGCAGACGACAGACTATCCGTGACGCACTTTTTAGTCTGTGAAAATAGAACCTATGCAATTATAAGCAGTAACGCACACGACGCGCAAAAAGTCCGGCGCACAAAAAATCCGTGTAATTCGGGCAGACCGCACCGCGCCGCGGCGCGCCGCTCCGCACAAAAAGTGTGTGAAAAAAATTGAACGTTTGCTTCAACGCGCGCTAACGCAGACGGCGCACACTTTAGTCGGCAATCTGCATTTGCTAGGGGTGGAACTGTCCCTTCAGTAATCTTTCCGAAAGTATAGGATGTACCCAAAATTCTCTATTTCTTCTTCTTTTTCTGTACTTCATGTACAAAATAATACTTCGCGATCTCTGCACGATTTCCATAGCGTCTACGTCCCTACAGCTCTGCCGACAAAATGATCGAAGATGTGCGTCGTGTGCGTTGAGTCTGTGAAAAATCCGCGACCGACTTTTTGCGCGCCATGCAGACTTTTTGTGCGCCGCAGACTCGTGTCCCTTCGCCCAGCATACTCACCATGGAATCTTGATATTTCATGAATGCCAAAAAATAGTTCTGAAATAGTTTTAAATAGTTGCGAAAGGAAAAAAATAGTTCTCTTATACTTACGAAATTACAGCCATAGTTCTATGAGTATGCTGGGCGAAGGTTTCGTCCAGCATACTCACCTCCGTTTGGGGAATCTGCGTACGCTTCAAACATAATTCATACTTCAAAAAATAGTTCATAAATAGTTCATAATGGTGTCCAAAAAGAAAAAATAGTGCTCTAATAACTCCGGAGTTATAGGCTTTGTTCACTGAGTATGCTGGGCGTAGGTTCTACGCCCAGCATACTCACCTCACTGCGCAAATACCGAACGAGCTATAGGTACAATTTATGTCTCAAAAAATAGTTCTTGAAATAGTTGTCAATATCAGTCTAATTTTCGCTTGACTTTTGACCTAGAAAACCATTAAATTTGGTTGTAAACTTCTACATACTAATGTTAAATGAGGTACAGTCGTCCACACATGTTTTTATAATATAAAAATATTAAACATTCTAATGGTGGGCGTTGTGATTGGGAATAATATTGTGGTATTATCTCACATTCAAAAACAGTCGAAAAAGAAAATTAGCATTTAGCTAGTAAGTATATATTTTTTAATAATAATAAAATAAATGAAACTGTAAGCGTAAATAAATCCTATTACTTCATTGCTTGTAGGGTGAACTATTTGCCAAAAAAAATTTTTGGACACTAAAGTCTATTGCAGCCTGCCGAGAAGGCGACGGCCTAAGAATACATTGTCACCTCCCTTACATGCTTGAGGGGGTCGTAAGGGCCGGCGCCCACTGCCGGCATGGCACGGCATGGCAAAGGATTTTATTACTAATCAAGTTATTTTGAATCTTATTTCAGTGACTTTAGAATTCATTTTACTTTATTTCGTCAAACCGTTTCCGTTTGACTGCCTCTTTGTTGGTAGTGAAGGCGGCCGCTAAGCTCGAGGCGCGGGTTCGATTCCTGCTCAGTACAAATATTTTTGTATGCATGAATATGAATATTTGCATTGGTCTGGTTTCTATCCTACTAATATTATAAACGTGAAAGTTTGTAAGTATGTGAGGATGTTTGTTACTCTTTCACGTAAAAACTACTGAATGGATGTTGATGAAACTTTACGATAATATAGCTTGTACATCAGAATAACGTATTGGCAATATTAAGCGATGAACGGGATCTGAATTTCACGTGGGCGGAGCCGCGAGCAACAGCTGCTGTATAATATGTATATATTTACAAAAAAAAATTGTATCAAGTATGTTTATAGGCTTTCTAGAACCCATAACACAAGCTAGTTAAGCTATACTTACTTTGGGTCTGGATAGCGTTGTGTAGATTGTCGTATAATATACACCGTGGTTAAACAACTGAACCAATTTTCATCAATCATAGCTAAGAACAGTCCCGTCTAATTCGCCTTTCAAACAAAAAAAAAATCGGTTCGGGAGCTACGATGTACACAGACATACACACAGATACGTCAAACTTCCGTCCGTTTTTGCATCGGGGGTTAAAAAATTGTTATAGGTACCTAGTACAAAATGTACCCAAGATATTAGAAAGTTTTGTATCCGACTGTACTAAAATCGAATGTATGTAGAAGTTTAAAACCAATGGTTTTCTAGGTCAAAATTCAAGCGAAAATTAGACTGATATTAACAACTATTTCAAGAACTATTTTTTGAGACATAAATTGTACCTATAGCTCGTTCGATATTTGCGCAGTGAGGTGAGTATGCTGGGCGTAGAACCTACGCCCAGCATACTCAGTGAACAAAGCCTATAACTCCGGAGTTATTAGAGCACAATTTTTTCTTTTTGGACACCATTATGAACTATTTATGAACTATTTTTTGAAGTATGAATTATGTTTGAAGCGTACGCAGATTCCCCAAACGGAGGTGAGTATGCTGGACGAAACCTTCGCCCAGCATACTCATAGAACTATGGCTGTAATTTCGTAAGTATGAGAGAACTATTTTTTTTCCTTTCGCAACTATTTAAAACTATTTTTGGCATTCATGAAATATCAAGATTCCATGGTGAGTATGCTGGGCGAAGGGACACGCAGACTCGATCGCACAAAAAGTGTGCCGTCTGCGCAGGGCCTAAATATATCGATCTACCCTCTTTCGAGTTCTCTTGCTACGAGTATCAGCACTAACTCTGGTTTTACTCTCAGTACAAACTTGATCTCGATATTTACTCCTAAAAACTTTATAATACTGATATGAATAATTACTGATTTACAGATTTAATGCAAAAGACAAATTAATCAAGCCCAAATTCAAGCTAACTGCTGTAAATCGAGTTCTCCGTCATGGGATTGACCCGATGTCCTGACATCTGAGGTTTTCACCTCACCGTTTACTTTTGGTGGTTGGCTTATACCTTATACGGTTTATTATGAGAGCAACTACTCGTTCGTCAATCAACAGGTGTATTGGCTTGCAGGCTATTATTTAGGCCCCGAAGATCTCGGTAGGGCCCCGTAAACACTTTAGTATGTTCTAATCTAAAAGATCTATTTACGCACGTTTGGTTAGATGCGTTTAAAAAAAATGATAATTTCGAAGATACAACATACGAGCACTGGTAGCCCATTCAGATAGCTATTTTAGGCTGGCTACACGAGAAGTTCATGAAAGTTCATTCATCTTCATTTTGATGAGTTTATCTCGATATGACTGAAAAATACGGGTGATAGTACAAAACATCGCCTTGTTTTCGTGTAATCAATCACAGTCATGCATTGATAAAACTCGTACGATTTTTATCGTGTCCCTTCGCCCAGCATACTCACCATGGAATCTTGATATTTCATGAATGCCAAAAAATAGTTCTGAAATAGTTTTAAATAGTTGCGAAAGGAAAAAAATAGTTCTCTTATACTTACGAAATTACAGCCATAGTTCTATGAGTATGCTGGGCGAAGGTTTCGTCCAGCATACTCACCTCCGTTTGGGGAATCTGCGTACGCTTCAAACATAATTCATACTTCAAAAAATAGTTCATAAATAGTTCATAACGGTGTCCAAAAAGAAAAAATAGTGCTCTAATAACTCCGGAGTTATAGGCTTTGTTCACTGAGTATGCTGGGCGTAGGTTCTACGCCCAGCATACTCACCTCACTGCGCAAATACCGAACGAGCTATAGATACAATTTATGTCTCAAAAAATAGTTCTTGAAATAGTTGTCAATATCAGTCTAATTTTCGCTTGACTTTTGACCTAGAAAACCATTAAATTTGGTTGTAAACTTCTACATACTAACGTTAAATGAGGTACAGTCGTCCACACAATGTTTTTATAATATAAAAATATTAAACATTCTAATGATGGGCGTTGTGATTGGGAATAATATTGTTGTATTATCTCACATTCAAAAACAGTCGAAAAAAATATATTAGCATTTAGCTAGTAAGTAAGTATATATATTTTTTAATAATAATAAAATAAATGAAACTGTAAGCGTAAATAAATCCTATTACTTCATTGCTTGTAGGGTGAACTATTTGCCAAAAAAATTGTCTGGACACTAATTACACTAAAGCACAGATTACCTAATAGTTGGAACAGATAACTCACTGCCTGGAAAATCAACGATCCAACTCAGTTAAATGCCTAAGGGCCGGCGCCCACTGCCGGCATGGCACGGCATGGCATGGTAAAGGATTTTATTACTAATCAAGTTATTTTGGATCTTATTTCAGTGACTTTAGAATTCATTTTACTTTATTTCGTCAACGATGCCGCGGCAGGCCGCGCGACGTGCCACATTCCGTTTGACTGCCACTTTGTCGGTAGTGAAGGCGGCCGCTAAGCAGGAGGCGCGGGTTCGATTCCTGCTCAGTGCAAATATTTGTATGCATGAATATGAATATTTGCATTGGTCTGGTTTCTATCCTATTAATATTATAAACGTGAAAGTTTGTAAGTATGTGAGGATGTTTGTTACTCTTTCACGTAAAAACTACTGAATGGATATTGATGAAACTTTACGATAATATAGCTTGTACATCAGAATAACGTATTGGCTATATTAAGCGATGAACGGGATCAGAATATCACGCGGGTGGAGCCGCGGGCAACAGTCTGCTGCTGTATAATATGTATATATTTAAAAAAAAAATTGTATCAAGTATGTTTATAATAAATAAATAATAAATAAATAAATAAATATTGTAGGACATTCTACACAACGCTATCTAGACCCAAAGTAAGCATAGCTTAACTAGCTTGTGTTATGGGTTCTAGAATGCGGATAAACATACTTAGATACATTTTTTTTTTTTTTTGTAAATACATACATATTATACATAGAAACACCCAGACCAATGCAAATATTCATATTCATGCACACAAATATTTGCACTGAGCGGGGATCGAACCCAAGCTAGTTAAGCTATACTTACTTTGGGTCTGGATAGCGTTGTGTAGATTGTCGTATAATATTTATTTATTATTTTATTACATATAATTTATTTATTTTATTATCATTCTTCATCCTAGCGTTAATTCCCAGTCGCATCCGAAGCTTTTCAGCTCGGAGTCTGGGGTCCGCTTTACCAGTCTTAACTACAGGTTATTTTATTATTATTATTAATACTAAATCCCAGTCAGGGGCGGATCCAGCTTTCAATTCAGGGAGGGGTCATGGTGTAGCCGAGACATAGCTTCGGGGGGGGGGGGGGGGGAGTTGTCTAGTCTCCCAATAAAATGTCATTGAACAATACAATGAAAATAATACGATCCAGAACCCGGTTAAGCTGCTGGCCCCCACGTTGAAGGACGCAGCTGGCACTCTGGCTTGAGGGGGCTGGAGGACTCCTGCAGGAGACTATGGCGAAAAAAGATGTCAGAGCACCTTCGGTACTAAATCCGTATCAAAAGGCGAGAAGTCGAGGCTACGAAGTTCCAGCTTTATCGGGACATGGTGGAGTTGAAACTACGACTTGTGGCGGCCCTCGGGATGGGAGTTCTCTCGCTCAGCACTCTCTCCCGCTTGCTTACAGTGATGGCGTAAAACCGTAAGCTCGCGGCTGCCACCGCCTCCATCTGAGAGCAAGTAATGCTCGAGAAGGAGGCGGGGGAACGGGTCTGGAGAAGATTCAGTTGTTTCCCATTCCGCATAATACACAATGCGCGAAGGACTCGGGCGACGTAGGTCACTCAACATCTCCATTATCGTATCAATATCTCCATATCGGTCCCCATTAGCACGGGCCTGGAAATGACAGGGGGAACCGCCTGACAATCTAGAAGAAGCAGGCCGCGTTGGCGGTGCGATGCGCGCCTCCCCCTTTCATGATTATCGTACATATTTTCCTGATTGCTTCCGAATCCGAGGTGACCTCGGAGCTCAGGGGCCGCCTTCCGTCACTTCCTCCTCCACTTCGCACGACGTTGGGCGTCCATGGTGGTGAGATGAGACCATTTGCACGCATGTCACCCTTCACGACTTCAAGCCAAGACTTCTTGGGCCTATCCTTTCCACCTGGTCCCGGTGGCTGTGCTACTGCCAGCCATTTGTTACCCACGTAGCCTGGCGGTTGCTGCAAGACGTGGCCACACCAGCGAAGGCGGCTCTCTTGCATTTTATGTGTTATGTCGCGGACATGAAGGCTGCCGCGGATCTGAGAGTTCCTCATGCGATCTTTACGTGTGACACCGTACATCCACCGCAGCATTTTCATCTCCGTGACACGTAGCTCCTGCTTATGTCGCTGCAGCAGCGGCCACGCCTTACAGCCGTGTAATAAGACAGGCCTAATTATCGTTTCATAGACCTACCCCGTCAACCAAACTGGCATTTTAGGTTCAAATGTGACGCCAAGCATTTCCCGCCCCTTGGCCCACATGGCGGCAATTCGTGCCTTGACGTCGTGGGTATGAGAGGCAGCCATGTGGCCTCTCTAGTCACTCCCCCATAGGATGGGATGGGCCTTACTACCGCTATTACCGCGGGCCCAGCGGTTGTGGCCAGTGGCCATCTTCTGCTGCGGATGACGCAGCTGGCTCATATGCCTGGTCCTTTTTTTTATCGTGCGAAACATCCCCACGGATACCTGCCCCGCCGGAGCCGGAGGAGAAGGTTATGTCGGACTCGAACCGACTAAAACGCACGCTGTCTGTGGGCCAGTCAGTTGCCGGAGGTGAGATTGTCGTAGCCATATCCCTAGCACCCCTGCCGACCCAGAGCCATATCTCTCGATCTGGCCCTCTTCCGGTGTGGGGACCATAGAGTCCCCAACTCGCCCCCGGGTATGGGGAGGCACGCAATGCGCGTCGCCACCGCGGCCTGCTTCTGCTAGGGTGACAGGCGGCTCCACCCGTCACCCCCAGGCCCGCTTATGGGGGACGGAGGTCATTCTGCGACCTCCGACGCCCGAGTTGCCGATGCTCGTTGCGGGCCGCGCGGTTAGCGATTCTCCTGCGCTCCTCGCGGGCCGCAAGGTCTGCGATTCTCCTTCGCTCCCGCTCCGCCGCTCAAGTCCGACATAACCTCCTCCTCCGGCTCCGGCGGGGGAGGTATCCGCGGGGATGTTTCGCACGATAAAAAAAAAGGACCAGGCATATGAGCCAGCTGCGTCATCCGCAGCAGAAGATGGCCACTGGCCACAACCGCTGGGCCCGTGGTAATAGCGGTAGTAAGGCCCATCCCATCCTATGGGGGAGTGGCTAGAGAGGCCACATGGCTGACGCAGGTTATTACCGGGCACGGGTGCTTTGGTGACTACCTACGTCGGATCCAGAAAGGAAGGCTTCTTCCAAGTTCACAAAATGTTTTTGTAAGCAAACAGTAACATAAATACGGGGCCTTTGAAGCTGAGCCCAAGTCAAATTGTTGCCCGAATCGAAAAAGGACCTCATGGCTGTCAG
The DNA here is from genome assembly GCA_914767945.1 of Eilema depressum. Taxonomy (NCBI): domain Eukaryota; kingdom Metazoa; phylum Arthropoda; class Insecta; order Lepidoptera; family Erebidae; genus Eilema; species Eilema depressum. The sequence continues at coordinate 14,504,110 of OU612026.1, forward strand.
CTCCAGACCTTCGACTGCCGGCCTGGTTAGTCATTCGCGCTTATTTCTTTAACATAGCGGACAGGGTGTCAGGTCCGAAAACTATTCGAGTCCATCGGTTGATCGGCTGCGCTGCACGATAAATTGAAATTTTCAATCGTGCGAATAATATTCATACTGATGTTTGGTGCCTCATAAAATTATAATACTATTAGGTACAAAGAGACAGTCTCCTTATGCGTGGTATTTTTAAAAATTTATCAGTGACATTGGGATATTTTTTAGTAGGTGACCCGCCCAGGGGGGGGTCATGACCCCCACGACCCCCCCCCTGGATCCGCCACTGATCCCAGTCAACCATAACGACACAATCACACAACCAACTTCGAATCCACGAAGAGCAAAAATGATGCAAGCACAGATATCCGAGATGCAAGAGTAGCTGGGCTTTTAGCAGGTTGCCACGGGCATGCCACAGCGTGCCGCAGCATGCCGCGGGATGCCATGCCATGCCTTGCCGGCAGTGGGTGCCGGCCCTAAGAGACGACCGAGGGCATTAGCTTTGTGGTAGGCTTTAGGGCCGGCGCCCACTACCGGCATGGCACGGCATGGAATTTATTACTAATCAAGTTATTTTGAACCTTATCGTATATGCTTTATAATTCATTTTACTTTACGTAAAAACGATGCCGCGGCATGCTAGCCTTCCGCGGCATCGTTTGACGAAAAAAGTCAATCTTGCCTAAACTTATCGTAAGATGTAGGAGAAGCCAGCCGGAGAAGCGCCATCTATATGAACATAAACGAACCTACTCGTTTAAGCCGCGCCGCGCATCGCCCGGTGCCTACCGCTACCGTACGTGCACACACTATATTGAACTTTACCCTTTTGGAAATAAAGGTCAATTCCGTAATCATAATATATACACCGTGGTTAAACAACTGAACCAATTTTCAACACTCCCGACTAATTCGCCTTTCAAACAAAAAAAAAAAACAAAATCGGTTCGGGAGGTACGATGTACACAGACATAAACACAGACATGTCAAACTTCCGTCCGTTTTTGCATCGGGGGTTAAAAAATTGTTACACCTAGTACAAAATGTACCTAAGTTATTAGAAGTTTTGTACCCGACTGTACTAAAATCGAATGTATGTAGAAGTTTACAACCAAATTTAATGGTTTTCTAGGTCAAAAGTCAAGCGAAAATTAGACTGATATTAACAACTATTTCAAGAACTATTTTTTGAGACATAAATTGTATCTATAGCTCGTTCGGTATTTGCGCAGTGAGGTGAGTATGCTGGGCGTAGAACCTACGCCCAGCATACTCAGTGAACAAAGCCTATAACTCCGGAGATATTAGAGCACTATTTTTTCTTTTTGGACACCGTTATGAACTATTTATAAACTATTTTTTGAAGTATGAATTATGTTTGAAGCGTACGCAGATTCCCCAAACGGAGGTGAGTATGCTGGACGAAACCTTCGCCCAGCATACTCATAGAACTATGGCTGTAATTTCGTAAGTATAAGAGAACTATTTTTTTCCTTTCGCAACTATTTAAAACTATTTCAGAACTATTTTTTGGCATTCATGAAATATCAAGATTCCATGGTGAGTATGCTGGGCGAAGGGACACTTTTTATCAGTTGTTGTTGGGTTGGCAACAAGTTCCTGTCGCTTCTTATTTAAGTTCATTGATAAAAAAATTGAGGTCTTTAGATGGTCCTCCACAGCCATCATTCATAAAGCAAGTTTCGTTCAAAGTTTACACTTTGGAGCCCGAGGCCCGCTTATTGATTTTCCCGGCTTTTCCAGGAGGGACTACTATCTATTCCCTCGCTCATTGTTTAGCAGGTTAGGTTGGTTTAGGTCCCAAAGATGTTGGTAGGCCACCCACTGAAGCTGATCCTACACAGCTAATCGAATGGGACGTCACACCACAACTCGACTCAGGGATTACTGTGAATAACACAGTAATCCCTGAGTCGAGTTGTGGTGTTGCATTACATCACTTAACTAAAATTAGAAGTAATTTAACTTATTTCCTGTTTGACACCATTGGGTCGTGGCCGCGAACTCGGTGGCGAGCAGCGCGGCAGCGCAAACGGCAAGGCAAACCAATAAGAACGAAAAGAGAGAAGTGGCGGGGTCTCTTTCGCTTTTATGGGTTTGCCTTACGCCGCTGAGTTCGCGCCGCAGCCTCAGAGATAGCCCTAAAATGTAAGGAAGATGTCCTTGTATTTATTTATACAATTGTATGATATAGATAAATATTAGTCTGTTTCTGAACTCTACTTTTGTTTCAGCTCGTGATATCCTTCCGCAATGGGACAAGCAAATCCAGAGCCTGTGTTATCAAGTGAACAGCTTGATTGAAAAGATTGCTGCGGCGGAACCCGAGTGGATGGCGAAACTCGTGGAAGAAGAGATGATTCAGTAATAACACTCGGTGTAATTTTTTTGGCTTATTCTAATATACTGTTTGTAATTAAAATGATGTTATCTTTATTTTGATTTAACAAATATTTGAACCCATGATGGGTTTTGGATTTTGATTTGAAAATTGATTAGATAAAGATACCCAGTACAATATGATTACCATTGGAGGGACCGACGACATACAACGGTAGCTGGTATAGATTGGATGCTGCAAGCGTAGGATCGGATGTTGTGTCGCACATTGGGAGAAGATGAAAATTGCTAATTGACTGATATCAATTCTCTGAACCTTTCCCTGCCTCGGTTGGGGTCGGCTTTCCAGTGTGACACGGTTAAACTTTAATACTTTTCGGGAAGCGACTGCCACCATCTGACCTCCAGAATATAGAAGTTCTATAGCTAGACTAGTCGGACTGTTAAGGGCTGCTAACTACTGTAACGACCGACTGCTATAGATGTTCGTATACAACGGGGACCGTCGAACGTGCTCTCCGAAGCACAGAAATACCCAGCCCAATGCAAATAGACATTCATGCATACTGGTATTTGCACTGAGCGGAATCGAACCTGCGCCCCTGCGTAGCACTCGCGTTTGTTGCCGCCACGCCACAGGCTGTCTGTAGTCTTTGTAGTAGTAGGCTGACTAGTAGTTATTTAGAATTAATGAGACATTGTAGGTTTTTTTGGAGGCCTTCGGGGGGTGAATTTACCTTTCCATGAGCAATAGGCGGCAACATTACCTGAATAAAGTAGTCAGCAACAAAAAGTTGCTGATATTCACCCATAGAGCATATAAACTTTACTATAGGTTTTATAACGTAATCCTAAGTAGCTTTTGGGCTACTTTGGTTACGTCACCTACTTTCAACTGTATGGATATTTTATATTCGCAGTTAGAATTTTCTCAAAGTACCGGTACTTGCTAGATTTTACTGCAAATTGACTACAGGGAAAACCATGTCATGGCCGTTAACGGCACGGTGACCATTTTTGGCGTCTACATTAATGCGACACTAAACATTTTTATTATAGCACATAAACATTAATCTGAATTGATGTAAGGTATGGTTGCGGCGGCCGTAATTAGTGTGTTCTCCGGCCGTCCCTCAGTTGAAGCGAAAATCACAACGCTAAGAAGAGTATTGAAAAAAACAAAATTAAAAAGAATAAACGATGTATTGATTTCATTTAATTGAATAGAGGAATATTATAAAAATGCTTTATTCAAAAAATAAAGTATAAAGACAACAAATTGATAAAAATATATATATGTATATCACTCCCTATGAGTTTCAACTACCTTAGTGAAGGTACCTGATGAATCAGGGTGAACTTACATAAGAAAATGATACAGAAGTGAATGAGACAGCACAGTCTAGGTAGGTCTAATAAAACAAATAGGCACTGATTCCAACAGACTATTCATTTTTATTTCCATTCAATCAATAGGACAATACACCATAGGTGCTTATTTTATTTACAAGACATCTAGCATGGGTGACTTTATTGAATCAATGGTTAAACAGCAAAAGGGGGATGTTTATCACGCTGCGTGCTAATACATAATACTTGAGAACAGTAATAATTCGAGGAGAAAAAAGCGCGACCGCCGTTTGAAATAGAAATTATAAGTATTGACGAACGGCGCGGTCACTTCATTTGTGACAAGATATGAAGTAGGTGTACAATTACATTGTTGCGTTCTGAACGCTCAAATACACTATACAGAGGACACTTGAAGTTACCGTTTAATTATTTGATTTTGCTATGTTACGCTTCTTTTTCTGTTATTATTATAACAGTCAATGTTGCATTATGTATTATCTACATGACTAAAAGCCGCTGCACTTCTGTGGATCTAGGGCTCCAGTTCGAGGGCGACACCGACTTTGTGTCCACCAGCATTGAAGTTCTGGCCGTCAATCGCAGCCGATAATGTCAACACCACTCCTGAGAACAATACATTTATCATGTAACTAGCTGCTACTCTACTTGGAACTGTAGATTAGCACAATTGTGTAAATGATATACCTAATAATAATTTTCAAATTCTCTAGCAATTAGATAGTATACTTGCAAACGTGCAAAAATTATGTAATTATACAGGTTTAGAACCTCATGTAAATAATGTTTAGATTAGATAACACATCGGCATTTTTATTACAACAAAAGAAAGATAAATCACATGACATATTGTTATGTTGGACTGTGCTTTATACGATTTTATGATCTGTAAGATCTTGTGATTTTGTTTAGAATAAATGAATTGTTACATCATTTTAACACATTTGTATAATATGACATTTTTTTTAATATTCAATCTGTAAATTGAGTGGAATGCCCACTGGGAGGGAAGCTAGAATGACGTCCAGAAGATACATTTTGAAATTGATATTTTCTAAATAGTGGTCCTTCCTTAGCAATATTGAGTTTAGTTAAGATACCTATCTAGGTCATGGGCGTACCAGGATCATTCTTAACTTCGGGCAGAGTCGAGCAGGGTGGGGCAAGTGCCCCACTTGAAGCTCCCCCCTCCTCCCCGGGTACGCCCATGATCTAGATACCTTTTCCAACTATAATGGAGAATTCTATCCATTACTTACTTCCAGCTGGGGACGCCGTTGGCCGGACGGGTGATCCGCCCTTTGGTACGGGCCACTTTCACCCATTTTCCCTGAAAATGGGTGAAGTGGCCCATACCAAAGGGCGGAATTCTATCCATAGATGATATATAGTTTTCTATTCAAAAACTTGCCAATTACCAATAGAAACTATTACTAACCTGGGCGAAGTTTCTGTTGGTATCCGAGACCAATGAGGGATTTGTTGTTGACCTTGGCATGGAGAGAGGCATCAGCATCCAGTGCGAGCTTAGCGCCAACACCGAATAGTGTGTCAGCTGTTCCAGAGGTCCATTTCATGCTCACTCCGCAGTCGATCTTCTCGCTCACCTTTTGGTAGATAGAACCACCAAATTCCTTGCCATTGTCACTAAAAATAATGATAAAATGAACAATATTATAATGCTAAATAGAAGTACTTGAAAGTGAGTGGGCTTCCATAAAAGGATTAATGACAGTTGCAGAAAGTTGTGTGTAAGGACAGAAGAAAATAGCAGGTAGTTGTCTCTGCCTGCCACAGAGGGGAAATTAAGAATTTTTTTTATACTACTTAAGTTGCAGACAAGCACACGGCCCACCTGATGGTAAGTGATTACCGTGACCTATGGCTGAGATACCCTGTAAGAACAGAGAGATTCTGTGCCGTCAGCGCAAAAGATAAGTAGGACAAGCCTTTGGTTTTCCCACTGACAACACAAAACCTCACCAAGGAGCTCTGGCTACCCTACTCACTACTGATACTGGTATACATTTCTTACGAACTGTAATGTGTGTTTGATAAAATTTTCAATGCTACCTAAATATTGCTAAACTCCACTGAAACAAAACAGTGTCTTAATAATATATTAATGAGAAGGAAAATAAATAATTTATATTGAAGGTAGGTGACAGGTAAATGGACTGGAATCATCCAAGTGATGGACCACATTATTTACCTACTAAACAAAGTAGAAACAACATAGAAGTTTATAACAATACCTATAAATAAATACACAGAGAACACTGTTAGTCTCTTTTTCAAAGTCAACAGAAATGAAGGTTAACAGTAAAAGTATAAATAGTATTTCATTCTTTGCGGTTTCAGTACTCATATAAAACAATGGAAGACACATTTGCAACAATGTCATACAACATCACAGGATTTAACTGGTTTTCATAACAATAAGAGCTGATGTCCTTGCTAAACATAAACTGGGGCATTATGTTATGTAATCTAATAAAATCAATATAGTAATTTGCAGTTAGGCAGTTATCAAATGCCTACTTTAACACCTTGATTATGTATGTGTTGTTTGGTAGTATAAATGGGTTTGTGTAAATACATGTGTATAATTTACTGTTGTATAGAGCATAGACCATAGTGTTGTACATATTGTGTAACTTATATCACAATAGGTATATAATAGATAAATTATTGTTATCTGTTTTCCATAAGAAAACCATGTTTCTTGTTATCTGCAGGTATTGTTTTAAATCTGAATTATGCACTATACAGTCTCATTCAAAAAAACATATAGAACAACATTGCTTGCTGTAAGAACTGTAAGAACAGTGACATAACTCATTGGTTTTTCATTCCACTGTAAAATTAATTGTTCTTTTTTGACCTCGCTTCTTCCTCACCAAAATAAATCAAATGAAAAATTTACTGAACTTCAAGAATATTTAAAAGTAATAATTACTTTATTAAGAAATGCAACTTACATATTGGTGTAGAGGTTGAAGTCCTTGGTCTGGTAGCCAAACGCAACATTGTTCTTGGTGAACTTGGACTTCTGTGAGTCAAACTGTGTGTGTACACCAGCAAGCCAGCCTTGGAAGTGTAGCACACCAGCCAGATCAACGACGGGGCCAGCCCTATTCAAGTCCAAGTTGGTGTTGATAGCAACAGTCTCATTGGCGTATGAAGTCTTCAGCTTTCCTGTCTTGTAACTGAAAAATTAAATATATTATTGAAGAACTGTCACTCGTAAAATGAATACAATATTTCATGAAATTAAATTCTTACCCTGTTTGTGGTGCGAATGTGCCCTCAAGGGTTATTTTGAGACCTGCAGCAATTTTGTCCTGAATAGTGACATCGGTGGCGAGTGTGTTGTCTGTGTTCCATTTTTCAGTAAAAGAAAGACCGAGGTCCTTCACTGCATATTTGGACTGTAGGCTACCAAAAACCTAGAAGAAAAGTTTACTATGTAGATGTGTTATATCACAAAATACACTTTGTAATTTGTAACAAAATTACAGGTATACTAATAATGAGATGATATTGTGTGAAAATGACCACACCTAATGAACAAAGTATTTTATTGACAAACCACATACTGTACTACATTTTGATGAGTTAAAAAAATTGTAGTATTGATTTTTTAAGGTAATGTTCATACTGATTAGAAAAAAAATTGTCCACATACTTTATTCATTGGAGTAGGCAGTCATTTTACCATTGTTACCTTGCCACTTTCATGATTTGAGATGATACCACTGCTGAATTCTACACCTGTTTCACTCTTGGTCTTGAGGTCAAGTTTGAATACTCCAAAGTGGTAGCCCTTAGAGAAGACATCATTGGCCTTCTTTCCAAGATCAGCATAGTATGGAGGTGCCATTAGCTATAGAAAGGAAATTCATATATAACTTTTAGGTTGTAACACCTGTGTTAGTAGGGGTCAATAACCTTTAAATATGTATAACCAACATTAGGACACCCAATAAAATTGTAGATCATATTATATACACCTTGAGGTACATCTAATACTTTAGTAATATCGTAATAATATGATCAGTGCCAGCTGTGTCAGGGTCGAAATCGGCTTACTGACTTATTTACATGCACTTCTAATAAGTATTACATAACGTCGATGCATTATGACTATGACTAAAGCTATTTATTTCAAATGTCCTTACACATTATTAATCTTATAGGTGTAATCTACGTACATTACGGTTAGTGATAGTACAGTAAACTTGACCTTCTTGCAAAAGACAGAATCGGAACTCAATTTGTGAAATCACATGCGTCAATTACCTAGTCTCCTCGGGTGACGTTTTAGCTCAACACAAACGAAAATTGACTTACTTTCAGGATACCACAACACTGATAATGTAATGTTAGCTATTGTAATAAGTATTATAACTATAGAGGTAAACAAGAATTGTGTGAATTATAAAATGACGTCGATACTTTCTCGTTATAGCCGGCTCGGCACTCGAATTGTAACCTAACTATAAAGCAAGAATATGCTTTGCATTCACACTTTAATCTCGATTTCATATTAAGCACTCGAACAATACTTACTGCGGTTTAAATTTATTCACAGATTGAACCTATATTACTGCGAATTCCTGATTTATGCCGAGACAAGACCTCCTAACACTAGCTCACCACAAGACAAGTTCAATTTTATGAATTTTCCTGAAGAGGGCGCTGTCACCGGAACTAACGTTATTGATATTAAGTGCCCTATATATTTTGGTAGTCAAAAGTAAGAGCATAATATTTTTTGTGCTAATAAAATAATAGTAATTAAAAAATATATGAGTTTCTCAATATATATTTTTGTGCATAATTGTGTATTGCAGTATTTAATAATTTATTAGTAATCAAACTGATGTGGCGTCATTATTGCCAACCCTATTGATAGCTTTGCTCTACAATTTTTACTGTAGATGTACAGAATCAACAGATTAACTACATAATAAATAAATAAATAAATGACTACATCGAATCAAATAGAAGTTACTTAATGTTCTATTTATTATAGCCAAGCAAAAATTAATTTTCATTTATATTTAAATTAATTAAGTAACGGTTTAATAATAAATTAAAGGTTGATGGACAGAAATCGCTAGCGATTGTACTGGTTCAGGTCATGGATTTTAGTTATGAATGTTAATGGTGTATCATAAAGTGGCAGCCTCTGTGGCGATAGCGTAGCGGTAGTGAACGCGGCCGCTACGCAGGAGGCGCGGGTTCGATCTGTTAAAATGTTTATATGTTTGACTATGGCCTACTATGGCAACACTGTATGTAATGACTATAACTATTAATGTTGGCAACATTCCTTTCACTTCCTTCTCTGAATAACTTTCTTAATGGCTGCCCGTATATTTTTGTTTGTGATAATAACTATTAATATAATCCTGACTACATTTAGTTGTTCCTTTATATTATGAAAATATAAGACACTAAATAGAATAGATATTGTTTTTGTGCGCAACTACCTTGTGAACACTACCGATCTTACGACCTCGAACAGGTTATCGTGCCCAGCGTGATCACACAAGGAAAGAAAGGTAATCCGATTTCATCTGTGTGGATTGGACCTATATTCAAGACCTTTCTTTGGCATTATTCAAAAGTCAATATTTTGGAACGCGCGGAAACTCTAATTCTTACAAGTTCTTATATTATGGCGAATGACAATGTGCTTGGTTCGGCCCCGGCTATGGTCGTGGGAGCCGCCGGCAATATTGAAAAGCTTGATGGAACCAACTATATAACGTGGAAGTTTTGTATAAAAATGATTTTGATTACGGAAGGGTTATGGGACACTATTGACAGGGATTCCGACGCTCCCTTGACCGGTGCTGATTCTGCGCGTGATCAACGCGCTTTAGCTCGAGTTTGCTTAAGCCTAAAGCCTTCGCTTTTTCAATATGTACGCGACGCTACGACTGCGAAACAAGCTTGGAAGAAGCTCGCAGACATCTTCGAAGACAAAGGTCTGTATCGAAAAGTGCTTTTGCTTAGACAGCTACACAGAGTGGAATATGCACAATTTAATGATATGACTCTTTACATCGAGCATGTTATGTCGCTTGTACATCAGCTGGCTGATATAGGCAAAGTTGTGGCTGATGAAGAAATAGCCGAACTGCTTTTGAGTGGACTTTCTTCTGACTTTGACACCTTGGTTTCAAACCTGGAAACTTATTACATTTCTACAAAGAAATTGGACAGTGAGCTGGTAAGAGCCCGTCTTCTACAAGAAGCACAGAGGAGAGTGGAGAATGGCAGCTCCAGTTCAGCTTTTGTTACCCATAGGACAACGTTGAAATGCACTTACTGCCAGAAGATTGGCCATATAAAACCTAAGTGTTTTAAACTGAAAAGGGACAAGAGATTAAAGAAAAAGGAGAAGGAGCCGGCTGTGTCTGCTTTCTTATCTCGTCGAATGCAGGACATCTACGTGGACAGCGGTGCTTCATCTCACTTGGTCAACAATGAAGAAATGTTATCAAATGTGAAGCCTACCAGTTTACAGTCTATAGGTGTAGCCAACAAAGAAGTGATGTCAAGCTCTAAGGTTGGGGAGTTGAACCTTAAGGTAAATGGACATGTTATATCCTTTAAAGATGTCATGTTAGTTCCCAATTTATCTAATAACCTAATTTCTGTTTCAAAACTATGTCAGGATGGTTATTCACTTTATTTTAACAAAGAGGGCTGTTTTATTTTTGATAGAGAATCTATGAGTAAAATACCTGGCAACTATATAGCTATAGCTAAGTGTATAAATGGTATATATAAGCTCGATGGGTGTGTCAGTGTACTTGATGGGTACTCGCATAGAAGCATGCACTCTCTGCTCCTGCAAAATAGGCAAGAGTCATCGAGTGCTGCAGTTGCTGTCTCTGCCCCGCTGTCAGTGGATTTATGGCATCAGCGGTTGGGTCATTTACATAAAAGAGGTATGTCTAGTATAAGGGAACATGCATGTGGTGTTGTTTTTCAGGAACACAATTTGAAGACCTGTGACGCTTGTCTTAAGGGGAAGTTTACGGCCGAGCCTTTTCCTAAGATGAGCTCCAGTCACACAACACAGCGTTTGGAACTTGTACACAGTGATGTGTGTGGACCAATGCCGGAGACAAGCTTTGGTGGAGCGAGATACCTTGTCACATTTACTGATGATTTTACCAGGAAGAGCTTTGGATACCTAATGAAGAATAAATCCCAGGTAATGGATTGTTTTATTCAGTTTAAAGCTATTGTTGAAAAACAAACTGGTTTGCCTATTAAATGCTTACGTTCAGACAACGGGGGTGAATATTGCAGCTCTAGATTTTCTCAATATTTGAAGTGTCAGGGCATTGTTCACCAAACTACAATTCCTTACTCGCCTGCTCAGAATGGTATCGCTGAACGTTTGAATAGAACTTTATTTGAGAAGGTACGTTGTATGTTGCAGCATTCTGGCCTCTGCAAGCGATTTTGGGGAGAAGCTGTTATGACAGCGATTTATTTAAAAAATAGGTCTCCTACATCTGCTTTAGCAGGGCTTATACCTGAAGAGGTCTGGACTGGTTCAAAAATTGACCTTAGTCACCTCAGAGTGTTTGGCTGTTCAGTGTTTTCTTTAGTACCTGCTCATAAGCGAGACAAGCTTGATGCTAAGTGTAAGGAATATATTTTTTGTGGGTTACTGCCAAGATTCTAAAGGATATCGTTTGGCTGATCCTTGTAATCCCACTAATGTTATTAAATCCCGTAATGTAGCATTTATTGAAAATAGATTTTATTGTCCGTCTATCAAGCCTATTGAGGAGTGTTCAGAGAGCAATTTTGTTTTTAATTATTTTCACTGTGATCGGGAAACAAACTGTGATAATAATTTGAATTTTAATAATGATATGAGTAATTTAAATAATGATAATAATGAATTGAATAATCGAAATAATATTATTGAAATGAATAGTACTCATGATAATTCAAATTTGAATACAAATGTTTCAAATGGTTCGATGTCTTTATCAGGTGAAGAGTCCCAGACGTACTGCACCGGAAGTGATGACAGCTGCAGCTCTACTGACGTTTCAGTGAGCTCGCCGTCTGCGTTGGGTGGAGGTGTGGAGGTTCGTCCTGTGGCCGCCACTGCATCTTCTGGTCGCCCTATTCGCGCTTCACGTAATGTACCGCCTGCGAGATATTGTGATTATGACTTGTCACATGATATCACTTTACTCGCTAAGGGCCACTCCCCCTCGATGGACGAACCACGTACTTACGACGAAGCCATCAATAGTTCACATAGCCAGCAGTGGCAAAAGGCTATGAAAAGTGAGTACGACTCTCTCGTTAATAATAAGGTTTGGGAATTAGTTGACAGGCCCATTGATCGAGAGGTAATTAAATGTAAATGGGTTTATAAATTGAAGTATGATGCGTCTGGTCATTTTGATCGTTTTAAGGCGAGGTTAGTTGCCAGAGGTTTTACTCAGCGTGAGGGTGTAGACTATAAGGAAACCTTTTCTCCAGTTGTTCGACACTCAACTATGCGAATTTTATTCTGTATTACAAATGAGTTAAACTTAGATATGTATCATTATGATGTAGAGACAGCATTTTTAAATGGAGATCTTAATGAAACTATTTACATGGAAAAACCTAAAGGTTTTTATGAGGATGACGATAAGGATAAGGTCTGTTTATTAAAGAAAAGCTTATATGGCCTCAAACAGGCAAGCAGAATGTGGAATTGTAAAATACACAGTCTATTATGTAAAAATGACTTTGTTCAGTCTAAATGTGAACCATGTGTATACACTAAGCGTACTGGTAATGACTTAGTTATATTGGCTTTATACGTAGACGATTTGTATGTGTTTTGCAGTCCTAACAGCTCACTTGTATCTAAATTATTAAAGATTTTGGAGAGTGAGTTTAATGTTAAAAACTTGGGTACTCTAAAGAGTTGTCTAGGTGTAAATGTTAGTAGAGATAGATCAAAAGGTATTTTGAAACTAGATCAATCTGAGTACATAAGAAAACTGCTTGTACGTTTTGGAATGGAAAATTGTAAGACTGTTTCCACACCCATGGAGGTTAACTGTAAATTAGTTAAGGCTAAAAATAGTGACTGTTTACAGGATGAAGTTTATAACTATCGACAACTACTAGGTTGTTTGATGTATCTGTCTGTTTGTACACGGCCAGATATATCACACGCGTGTAGTCAGCTCAGCCAGTTTAATAACAGCTTCGATAGGTCTCATTGGCTTGCAGCTAAACGAATATTACGTTATTTAGCAGGTACAATTAATCACTGTTTATATTTTTATAAAAGTGTTAATTGGTCTTTGTTTGCTTATACTGACGCAGACTGGGCCAATAATGTAATAGACAGAAAATCCTATACTGGTTATGTTGTAAAGCTAGGTAATAGTACAGTTAACTGGGAAAGTCGTAAACAGAGATGTACATCTTTAAGCTCTACTGAAGCAGAGTATATTTCTATCTGTGATGTTTGTAAGGATGTAGTTTTTATTAAAAATTTGTTATCAGAGCTTTTACAAAGACAGATTGATTGTATTGTTTATAATGACAACCAGAGTGCTCAAAAACTTTTACAAGCAAAAGAATATTGTCATAAGAGAACCAAACACATTGATTTAAGATATCATTATGTTAAAGATCTAATATCAGAGCATGTAATTGATGTGAGGTACTTACCTACAGATAAAATGATAGCTGATGTGCTAACAAAACCTTTAGGAAAAATAAAACATACTACTTTTGTGAAATCCATGAATTTATTATAGTATTATAATTTGTGGAGTATATTTACGTAGAGTCATTTGTGTAGTAACTTTTGTTTTGTATTCTATGTAAATCCTAGTTCCCTAGTATGCCCTAGAGGGGAAGTGTTAAAATGTTTATATGTTTGACTATGGCCTACTATGGCAACACTGTATGTAATGACTATAACTATTAATGTTGGCAACATTCCTTTCACTTCCTTCTCTGAATAACTTTCTTAATGGCTGCCCGTATATTTTTGTTTGTGATAATAACTATTAATATAATCCTGACTACATTTAGTTGTTCCTTTATATTATGAAAATATAAGACACTAAATAGAATAGATATTGTTTTTGTGCGCAACTACCTTGTGAACACTACCGATCTTACGACCTCGAACACGATCCCCGTTCAGTGAAAATATTTGTATGCATGAATATGGGTATTTGCATTGGTCTGGTCGTGCCTCGGAGAGCACGTTAAGCCATCGGTCCCGGTTGCCATACGAACATCTATGGCAGTCGTAACGGGTAGTTGGAACCCTAAAAATTCGAACAACAACGGTCTAGCTGCAATCCTTCGATATCGCCTAATGTAAACATTAGGTTGTGGAGATCAGATGGCAGTCGCTTCATGGAAAATATAAAGGTTCAGCCAAACCAGACCACAGACTAAGAGGTGAAAGCTTCGGGTGTGACTGGGAATTAAGTACTTAACGCTAGGATGAAGATGAAGAATGGCGTATCAAAAAAAAAAAAGTTTTTTTTTTTGTGTTGTTTCTGTTTCAAATTATATTATCTATTCTCTGGTACTAGGCTGATTGAAAATACAACATTAGACATGTGCAATAACTGCAATTAACTGCATTCCCATTTGTCACCAGTGGTGGCGTCGACAGTGGGGGCTACTGGGAATAACCCCTCATAAGTGTATAAATAAGCGGTAAGTTAACTGAATATGTTAACAAATTGCAAAGTGGTGGTCTATTCCGTTTAAGTATAATATGTATACCCAAATTAACCTTCATAGCAATAAGCTAGCTTACGAGAGCTTTTACATACCAAATGGTTTATGTCGTACATAAAAATACCAATTTGAAGATTTTTAAATTAAAGGTTTGTACAGTTTTTATGTACAATTTTCGTGGTTCGAGTTATATTATTGGCAATACTGTGGTAAAAACTGAGGGCAGGTACAGTGTCACAAATTATTAAAGTCCTAGAAATATAGAGGGACAAAATAATATATATATAATATTATGTACATACAATACCATAGGAAATATATATTTAATTTAGACGTCCATTTTGTATTCAGCATAATAAAGTAAGAATGATGTTTAATTTAAATTGCAAGTATCTGACTAAACGCGGGCTTTTTAAAAAACTGCGTATGTTCAAAAACTAAAAAGTAGTAGGTAGTTTCGTAATATGCATACACGTACACCCAGTATTTCTTATTAACCTATGCATGCACCCATGCGCCCGAATCTTTTGATGCATAAAATACTCTACTTTAACCTGTAGATGAAACTATTTTTTCACATACATCATAATAATACTAACCGTTCCATGTCTCGAACCATCACGAAAGGGACAAGTAGGTTTATCGCTTAAAATACCCGAGAAAAACGAATATTTTGAGGACTTCACTTCTTCAGGTGGTTTGCTTGATTCGTAACTTTCTGTCTTGCAATTAATTGAACTTTTATCTTCAGGCTGGGTTGTAACATCTTTATTCGAAGACGAGGTCTCTTGAGTGGAATCTTCCTACGGTAAAAGAAGACATAAATTATATTTTCATTAGTGATAGAAAAACTAGATCCTACGAATATGTTCTGATTACGCAGCTCATGGTCAAGAGTGTCTAAAACCAGGGCACATGCATGAAAATAATTTTATTATCAAAGTAGAAAATGAAAGAAACGAAAAAATAAAGATACATATATGCCAGGGGCCTTAATCGTGTCCTGGTCCTGATTGCATAAGAGACCAAGGTGACCTCGGAGCCCAGGGTCTCCCTGCAGGCTCTTCCTCCGCCTTGTCAGGGTCTTTAATCAGTGTCATCACAACTATGTTAACGATATCCTGTTGTATAGGCTAATATACCAAAGTACTTACATAAGTCGTGATGGCATTTGCCAACCAGGCTCTAGCCACCACAGGCGTCTACCTCTAGGCTGAAGATCTACATTTCATACATATTATACAGGTCATACAAAGCATTGTGGAACAGCCTCCTGAACTCTCCCGGCCCTGAATGTTATAGAAATTTATAATTTAACTTACTTCATCATCTGCGCAGGGTTTGTTATAATTGTCCCACAATGATGCTTCTACTGAAGGATATAATTTAATACTTCGCCAATAACTAATTAGGATACTGTCATTTGTGAAATCAAACAAATTCTCTAAAATTGTCATACCTAATCAAGAAAAAATAATTAAATTACTAAAATATGTTTACGAAAATTGTGACAAGCGATACGCCTAGATTACCAGGAATTTTGAAAATAAGTCAATAATCTCATAGGCTCTCATAACATAACACTTTATTAAAAAATACATCTACAGTGTTTTTTAAACGAATAGACGAAACTAAAATAAAACTGTTTTCAAACTTCTTCATATATCTTGCATGGACCTTGTATGGTTACCATGGATAGGATAGGCAACGTAGTAGCTTACGTAGTTATACCTACACGCTAATTGCCAGAGTGTTAAGAGCTGTACTGTAGGTTCGATTCCTAAATGGGACTATAATAAATTTGTATGATATTTATAGGGTAGCTTGACAATGACCGAATAGAGCGTCGCGTCGGTTCCTCTGCTAATCAGGGGGGTCTTTCTTGAAGCCTCTCCCTAAAGGTGGAGGCAGGTCATTGGCATAACAATAAACCTAGAAAAATGAAAAATCGATAAAAAACTGTAGCGATTCCATAAGTTATGATCATAAAAGTGAGATAATCACTTGTCGGTTCCCCAGCTAAATTAATCACCGAACGTTAAACCGTACCACAGATAACTAGGTATACGTCCATGTTATTTTTAGTTATGAAGAACACAATGAAAATTGCGGAATGTAGATGTATGTCGTACGTATAATATATGGCAACGTTTGAAAGTTCTAGCGGCTCAATTCTCGAATGGTTCGTAGCATCGTAGCTTATTATAGCCGCTAATCTTGTTCGGACAGCAAACCGTCTTTGACGCGTTCAAACCCTCGCCAATTTATAACACTCGGCGTTAACCACGTGAACTAACTACTTCAGTAGTGAACGTGAACATCTACTTGTGTAAAAAATATCGCAATGGTAGACGATAGTTGTAATTATGATATTAAACAAAACGATAAATATGGAAGATATTTGACCGCAAGTAAGGATTTGTCAAGTGGTGAAATAATATTTAAAGACAAACCTTTCGTGGTTGGACCAAAACCAGGCAAGTATTAACGTAATATACTTAAGTAATGTAACAGATATCTAAGTAGGCACCTACCGCTTACAATGATTAAACACTACCTTTTGCCTGCGGCTCCGCCCCCGTGGACGTCGGTTATCGCGACCAAACATAGCCTGTATCCTTTCCCAAGGTCTAATCTATCTCTGTTCCAATTTTCTTCAAAATCGGGTCAGTGGTTTAGGCGTGAAAGTGTAACAGACAGACAGACAGACAAACAGACAGAGTTACTTTCGAATTTATAATATTAGTATTGATTAAACTATTAGGAATAAAAAAGAAAATCTACCTAATAGGTAGGTATTCTACACTCGACACTATTTTGAAACATTGTCTAAAAGCAAAAAGATCCCATTAATACCTCGGGTGTACTTCGATTGCTGTCGGTAAGTGCACAATATGCGGTGCTTCTTATTCTTAGATACACCACCTCTTTGCCTTGGATGCTACTGTCCGATTGAGAACAAGTTGTGTTCTCAATGCGGCTGGCCCATCTGCAGCGAAGAATGTGAGAAGACCCCACAGCACGAGGCTGAGTGCAAGGTCTTCTCTACCGCGAAGGTGCGGTTCCAGCCTGCAGAAGACTGGACCGCCAGTTCGACGCACCTTGACTGCATTACACCATTAAGGTAGGTACCTACCATAAGCTTTACATAGGTACCAATACTTTTTAAGTTTGCCACAGTCCAGCAGCGGCATAACGGTAACAAGACAGTGTTACAACTATAAATGAATTCTTGGGTTCGATTTCCTAAGTCAGGTAATTTATAGATATTAATTACAATACCTACCTACTTAGAGGTATGAATGATTTTTTTAAAGCGTTTATTCGATTATGCGATGTATCTAAGTAGGTTTGTTTATCAGCATTCTAGATCCCATAACAAAAGCTAGTTAAGCTACGCTTATTTTGGGTCTAAAGCGTGTAATGTATAATGTCGTAGATTATTTATTTATCATTTATTTATTTTATATTTTACCGTTTATACCTACCGGTGGTAGTCACTAGTCACTGGCATGGCATATATTGTAGGTATACGTATACCTGTCCACTATTAACAGTTTAATTAGTTTGCGACCAATATTGGCCAACTTGCCATCACTGCTACTTGTTTTTATCATCCCGATGATGTCGGTTAAAAGCCCCAACTACCTCATTTTATACAGAGTCCTTTTAGCAAAAGAGCAAGACCCTGAGCGATGGGAGCGTGAGGTGGCCGTGATGGAGGAGCACACTGCGGCGCGCCAGCAGCGGCCGACGTGGCAGGCGGACCAGGTCAACGTAGCTAACTTCCTAGTCAAACACTGCAAATTACAAGACAGATTCGATGCTGAACTGGTGCAAAAAGTTTGTGGCATACTAGAGGTGAGTGTATAAATACCCACTTAGGTACGCACACTGCAAAGCAAAGGGATCAGAAATTACGTACCTAGCAGGCGCGGATCCACTAGGGTGGGCAATATGGGCATGCCCACCACCTTAATAGACCTGTGACGTCACTTTTTTATGGTTTATTGAAAAAAAAAAACCAAAATTAATCATGAATCACGCGTGATTTGGAACACAGTGTATAGTGCAATAGACGATATACCAGCATTTGTTCACACTGTTACAATATCAGAAATTACACACTATTATTGCGGCTTTTATGTACACCTTTATAAGGAGCACACACAGGTCTGAGGTGTACAGTCAATCAATCAATCAGTTAGTATATTGCAGTCCACTGCTTCTCCGAAAATGCGCCACGTCTGCCGATCCTCCGTCTTCCGCATCCAGTCCATCCAGCACCGTAGGTCATAGCAGGCAGGACGCACTGGTTGAAAACCTTTGAGGCATTGTGGTAGGGGGGAGGAGAAAGCCCGACGTAGTTTGCCAAATGCTGCCCACCCCAGTTGGATCTGGCTATTTCTTTCTCGAAGTTGTTTTTACCGAGCTGGATAACCTGCCCCAGGAGATATATTTTTGAACAACTCTGAGTGTCACCCCTTCGATGGAAATCGACTCGATACAACATGTTTGTTGAACATAATCATGGTGTTGTCCAAGTTTACACCCAGGCCAACTTGTCGAGAAGCTCCATTCAAGCTGTGCAGCATTTCGCCCAGTTGTTCCCACTGGAACAACTGGGCGAAATGCTGCACAGCTTGAGAGGCCCTGTGCCCCTGACTCGAGGAAGCTGACTAGCATTTGCTCCTGCGATTTCTGCACCCTACTCCATAAGGTCTCATAAGGTTCGACGACGACTTCGTCATAGTTACTTAGTCACTACTAAGCAACTATGACGAAGTCGTCGTCGAACCGAAGATGCGAGATGTACTCACCGTGGATGTTGGTACCCCGCCAAAGTCCAATCCAGAGTCTTGAAAACGTCCTCCAATGCGTTGGTGAATAGTTTGGGAGATATAACATCTCCCTATCTCACTCCACGCTGGAGGCTAATGGGTTTCGTCTTCTGGTCTTGGAGCAAGATGGACATTGTGGCAGTGTCATACAAACATCTCAGCATCTTGATCTATCGCCAATCTACACGACACTGCTGCAGGGCATCCAGCACTGCCCAAGTTTCGATAGAGTCGAAGGCTTTTTCGTTGTCCACAATCGCCATACACAGCGGCTGATTGTACTCCTGCGACTTTTCTACAATCTGCCGAACAGTATAGATGTGGTCCACGCCACGGTACTATAGCCTTTTCGAAACCCGGCTTGCTCAGGTGGCTGAAACTCGTCGAGCTTATCCGCGAGGTGATTTGTGACGACTCTTGAGAACAACTTGTAGACATGGCTCAGGAGTGAGAGAGTCTTATCACCTTTTTTGAAGAACAGTACCACCGCACTCCCGCTCTGTGTCCTAGGTGTTAGCTCTTGCCGGATGATGGAATTAAAGAGACTCGCTAGCTCTTTCAGGATTGGAGCGCCACCTGTTTTCAGCACCTCAGTAGTAATTTCCATCATCACCAGGGCATCTGTTGTTCTTCAGTTGCCTGAGAGCCGCCTCTACCTCGCACTACTCGACATTTGGTATCTCCTCGGTGTAATGGCGCGTGAGTGGGGATCTGTGGTCTTCGTCGCTGTGTCCCGTCGGTTTACTCATCCGTGCTGCATATAGCTCAGTTGTAAGTTTCGTCAGATGGGGCCTTCCCAACTGCTTTTGACCCCCTATATCGCTCGATTGCCTCCTGGATGGAGTGAGTGTTGGAGCGTTTAAGGTCGCGTCGTATCGGCTTTTTGATTTATTGGTTTGAGGCTCTCCCATCTGACGAAGACGACTGTGTGTATGGTTGTTCAGTGTTCACGCTTCTTCCTCATAAGTTCGAGAGTCTCAGGAGAGAGCTTGGACTTTTGCTGTATGCGTTTTCCGGGAAACAATTTTCGAGACACTGCCTGCAATATTTTGACCACTATGTCGGCCTTCTCGTCAATGCCACTAGGTTTCCAGCATTGCGAAACGATTTTGAAGTTCCAATTGGAACTTTTCGGACCCTAGAGCTACTTGGAGCGGCGTAGGTCGGTTGACCTTATCATTCGGAATCTTTCAGCCTTGATGTTGATATTTAGAGAGCATCGGATAAGTCAGTGATCGCTTTCAGTTTGAAACTTGTTGATCACAAAGACATCTCTAAATAATTTATCTTGTTCTTTATCGCAGAGTCCCGGCGTTGCCAAGTCCACTTCCTGTTGGGGTTTTCCTTAAAGGAACTATTAATGAAAAAGAGGCCCTGATTTTCGTCTCGCCGCGTTCAATTCAACAGGTCAATGTGAGACCAACTCCGCCAAAGACCCCCCCCCCCCCCCCCCCCCCGGGCGTATTTAACATGCTTGACATGAGTTCGCACTTTTCACACATTTTCGGGTACCTGTGCCCACAACCTAATTCCGCGCCTGGATCCGCGCCTGGTACCTAGATACTTTCACAAAGCACAAAGAACAGAAATTACGTAGATACTTTCATATATTTTCATTTCATTATTTATTCCATTTTCAAATCACAGAGTAGTTAGCAACTATGTCTTACGTAAAACTGCAAATAGGTACATAACACTATTCCTATCGGCTTCCTTTCTAAATTGCTATTTATCTAGGTATCTATAACATACAGTTGATAATGTTTTGTCGCTCGTTGATCGTTGAGCGTCCGACCGAAGAGCTCGCGTCGGCAGCGTTTCCTTCGGCAGGTGAGTGCACCTGCAGCAGCTGCGAGCTCTGGCGCCTACCCACATACCCGTCCGGGACGCATAAACTAACCCACTCCAATATGATCCGATTTTGTTTTGTACCTTTCCTCCCGTGACCTTATAATAGACTAGACAACCTCCTGTGTGGCGTGGCGTTAGTGCATTCGATTAATACGCAGTGGGCGCAGGTTTGATTCCCGTCCAGTGTACATATTTGTGGGCATGTACCATACCACGAAGAGCACGTAAAACCGTAGGTCACACAATAAACCGTCCACACTGCCCGCAAGCGAATATCTCAATCTCGAGTTCTTTTGATGCGTTCTCAAAAACTGACAGTGCGCCAGCCAAACGCGCCTACACTTCGCGCGTTTGCCACGCGAGCCGATGTTCGATGGTCTCCCGCGCGTAGTTTTGACACGGCTTATCCCGATCCTGAACCATTTGTTACAGTCATCCACACTTCTGATATTCAAGTAGGTACAGTAAGCTGTCCACGTCTACAGAATCCAGACAGTCGAAAGATACAAACAATGTTCCGTAGCTGATGAGATACATTGGTCAAAATCCGATAGCCTAGGTACCTTACTCAATCAGTCAAGTTATTTCTGTAACTTCAGGTGAATTCTGTGGAAGTTCCATCCAGAGGAGGCTTCAGTGTCCGAGCTCTATATCCTCGCCTGGCCATCGCAGCCCACAGCTGTGTACCGAACATCGTGCACACAATTATACAGAATGATAACCAGTAAGCATATTATTTTACCTGGTAACGTTTACAGTATCCACTTCACTTACCTAGGTAATTATAATTCGTTTTTGATAGGTAAGTACTTATTGTCGACCCACTTACAGGGTATATGTACGAGCAGCCGTCCCAATAAAAGCCGGTGAACCTCTACACCTTTGCTACACATACGCTCTGTCGCCTACACAAGTGCGGAGGGACTTCCTAATTGAGTCCAAATTTTTCAACTGTGACTGTCCGCGCTGTGCTGACCCCACTGAACTAGGGACTCATCTTAGTACACTTAAATGCAATAAGTGCGATAATGGCATCATATTATCGTCTAATCCATTGGGTAAGTTATGATTATGGATTCGAATTAGATACTTTCTATTCAAGCGAGATACTTGTGGATGTGGCCTGTGGCGTGGCGGTAGTGAAGGCGACCGCTACGCAGAAGGCACGGGTTCTATCCCCTTTCAGTGCAAATATTTGCGAACATCTATGGCCGTCGTTACGTGTAGTTGGAGCCTTAAAAAGTCCAACAACTAGTCTAACTGCAATCTTCGATATCGGCAATGGGTTGTCGAGGTCAGATGGCAGTCGCTTCACGGAAAATATCGAAGTTCAGCCAAACACGCAGATAGACTGGAAAAAGCTAACCCCAGACTCCGAAATGAAAACTTCGGATGCGACTGGGATTAACACTAGGATGATGAAGTAGATTATCTAACTGCACCTCGCCTGTTGGTAAGATAGGTGTAGTCAATAGTACCTCCAGGCCACCGTTCCAGATGCTATTCCTAAAATGGTGATAGGTATACCTATACCACGTTATTTTTTAAGATAATGAGGCACCCTGGATTTGCAATGAGAAGAACTGCAGCTTCAAAACATCATCCGCTGCGGTGCGTAAGATGTTAGCGGTGATTCAAGAAGAGATTGATCAGCTCGATGCCCTGGAACCTTGCCCCGCTGCCATCGAACAAAGAGAGGCTATAATAAACAAAGTAAGCCAAATATAATAGCTTCGCAGTAATCGCAGTACATTTAGTGGAACAACACTTTACAGAATTCGGTTCTGTAGATTCCTATTTGTTATGATCTTTTGATATAAAAAACATGAAATAAAAAAAAATAAAAAAAAAATAAAAAACCTCCGACCCAAAAAGATCCTATAAAAAGAAACATAATAACTATTACCTCATGACCTACCCTAAGTATTGACCCTTTTGTCATTTGTCTCGTCGGGAGACCGCTAAACACCTTGGTATTCTCCCCGATGGTCAGACGGCGGTCCCCCGACGAGACAAATGGGTTTTTCATTTTCCAGTACAAATCGGTCTTCCACCCACGGCATTCGTTGCTTTTATCTGTGAAGCACTCGCTAGCACAGCTGTACGGGCGCGTGGAAGGATACGATATTGACGAATTGCCTGACTTGATACTGGAAAGGAAAGCAGAGTTCTGTCGCCTCGTGCTCAGAACACTTGATGTTATTACTCCTGGCGAGACGAGAATGAGAGGTAAGTACTACATAGTCCGGGGTCCGCTTTACCAGTCTAAACTGCGGATTCAACTGGATTTCGATATTTTCCGTGAAGCGACTGCCATCTGACCTCCACAACCTAATGGCGATATCTAAGCATTTTAGAAAACTCAACTCATTACAAAAAACAATAATTACAATAAAATAATTTAATTTTATTCGATGGGATGGGAATGTAAAGTTGATAATAATAATAATTATAAAAATATTGTATGTATGTGTACTAAAAAGTATATTTATAGGGAACGAAACAAACTGATCATCGGCCATCAATCGTCGGTGGAAATAATAATAAAAGATTGCAATTTTTATTGTTTTAGGTATGATGTTGTACGAGCTACATGTTCCGTTGATGTTCTTGACAAAAACTGCATTTGGACTTGGTCTTATAAACAGTACAAAATTAAAGGAAAAATTGCAGGAGCCCATTCAATGTCTAGCAGACGCTGCAAGAATACTTACACGGGAGGACCCACAGAGTCCTGAGGGCATCACGGGACACATAGCACAGCAGTCCATGGAGCAGCTAAAAGCTAGTCTTGACTGTTTATAAATCTTATAAAATGTTTTTCTTTAGTAAAAGAACTACCTTATTTGAACATCAAAGATTAGCATTAATTTAGAACAGCAACCTTGATTTAGGCTTATATTTTTCCAAGTTCACTATCCCTAAATTACGTTTATCTTTTACAATTTTATGCGCCTGCGCTTTAAATGTGTGTGTCGGCTATCTTTAGAGGCAAGATGCCTAAAGTGGCTATAGTCATAGGAATAACACAGTATAGTGGCGATAACCTTCAAAAATACGCCATTAGAAAGATCTCTCAAGATTGTAGGTTTTAATATCTTCAATAATAAAGTATGGAAATGTAACAATTCTTTTATTTCACTGAACATATTATGTATTTGTATACAACACAATGAAAATAATATCATAAAATAAACGAATGTTTTAACGTATTACTCAATGGGCGCAACAGTAACAGGTTGAAGAATGACCTTTTGCTATTTTTGTAGTGATATATCTTTCTTTCAAAGGGTTTTGTTCACTATCGCACTCCATCTGTCTATAAACCACATCACTAGAACCTTATTTTTTTGGGTTTTTTACTTGTCTCTGTAGGTGTCAGCTTATTGGACTGCTGTCCTACATCCTCTACATTATCCCCACTGTCTAATGTCTGAAGTTTAATAGAGGAGCCTTCCTTTTTATCCATCACCTGAAAGTGGATAGCATAAAATTTATTAACACACTGTATATCTGTATAACATACTGTATAACATATCCTGAGCAATCTTAGTTTTTTTCTTAGTTTGTACCTTCATTGTAGATGTTTTCTATTCTACCATGCAATGCAATTATAAAAAGTTAATAGTATTTTTAGTATATGAGGTACTGCTCTATATTAAATGAATATCTAAGATCGTTTGAGAAAAATAAATCTACTTACTGTTGGACAATCTTTCCTTAAGTGTGTAACATCACCACAAAGTTTACAGTTGCCTCCATTCGGGTACAACCCTTTTGGATTGTCTGGACATTGTCTTGCAATGTGCCCCTGAAAATAAATATTCACTGATTTAATAAAAATTCTACCAGTTACCTAGTTTATCAACAACTTCCAAGTTATAGTAGTCCAAGGATTATATTTATATTCAAATCCCATAGATCATTAGACAGATGACCGAAAAACCGAAATTCCAAATCGTGAATATTCAAAATATTGAAAGCTCATAATCTTGAAGTTCAAAATCCTGAATGCATGATATACAGAAGATCCAAATTAAATCCCATTGCCAATTCAAATACACCTTTGGATTTGTCATCAGCTCCTGGATGCTAATAGCTTTAATCCTAACAGTTAAATACAAAATTAAACAGCTGAGAATTTTAAAATACTTACCGGCTCTTTACAAATAAAGCATGTAGCAAATCTGAACTCTTTATCTTTTTGTACTTTACATTCAAACTGCCTATGTTCAGTAGATCCACATTTGAAACAAACTCCATCAGCTCCATTTGCACCTGGAATTTTAGACTTCAACTCGGGACAGTCTGATAACACATGGCCACCTTTTCTACAGTTGTAGCATACGTCACGTTTTACCCTCGCCAAGGCTTTTTCAGCTCTCCTTCTTTCCAATTTGATTGTCCTTTGGACCTCACTCTTTGGTATCCCTTTTTTAATCATGCTGGACTTCAACTCTTCTAATCTATCTGCATCTTTCTTCATAACAGGAAAACCATCAAATCGAACTAACTCAATCTCCTTACCATTTATAATCAGTTGAAAACTACGATCATTGATCTCTTTCCTACGCGCAGGTTTTCCATCAATTAAGTTTGTATTTTTCTTGCGTTTTGATGCCTTTTGTTTTGTCATTTTATTATTGTTTGTTTTCTGATTATCTTCAATGTTAAGTTCTGTTGATTGAGGATTCTGCAATGCCTCCTTAGATTTTTGGTCTTTCTTTTTTTTCTTTTTATTTAGAACTGATCCTTCTACATTGTTAGTCTGAGAATTATTTAGTGGTTCAGTTGTTGTCAGAGATTTTTTCTTTTTCTTTTTAGACTTATTGATGTCACCCTCAGTGCAGTTTATTATTTCACTACTTGCATTTTTATCTTCATCAGTAAGTGGGTGAGTGTTTAGTGATTCTGTTTCTGTCAGCAATTTCTTTTTCTTTTTCTTAGATTTTTTGACATTCCCCTCATCATTGATGTTCGCATTAACTTCATTATTAGGTGAAGATGCCTCTGCCTTCCTTTTTTTATTTTTCTTTTCAGTTTTTGATAGTGTTTCACTATTATTGGAAGTTATATTGTTGTGCTTTTCGGTCTCAGGAAAGTCACACCAAGTGGCTTTCCTTTTCTGTACTTTTCGTTCCTTTAGAAAATTTTCGTAATTTTCAATGCGTTTCTGCTCAGCCTAAGGTACAAAGAACAATAAAATTAGATACCAGTTAAATATAGGAATCAGAAAATGTTATTGCGTTTCAGTTCTTTTACTAAAACCGGCAAAAATTAGAATATTAACTTTTGCTAGCATCCAGTGTTATAAACTTAAAACATTCCTACCTCTTCTCTGTTCTTAGATTCTTCATTATCTTTTTTAGCCTGCAGCAATTGCTCTTTCATTACTTCCCACGGAGTCCCGTCCTCTGGAGCTCTCTCGTTCGAGGCTTTTGAACCTCTAGATCTAGCAAATCGAGTCATAACGTTTTCAGTTCTTCACATTAAACACGTGCAACGAAACTTAATAATAAAATTACTGATTAAAACCAAAAACGAAGGAGAGACATGAGGATTGAGGATATAACTTTGAGTATATATAATCACTTCAGTAATAAAATAACCACAAAAACAACAATCTCCACGAGTTATCTGACATTAGTGACATTGACATGTGTTAATATGACATGACAACTTCATGCATGACAGTCATGACATGACCACAGAGTGAGTTTTAAATAAAATAAAAATAAAAATAAAATAAATAAAGGACAACATTCACTCTCCATACAAATCTGGGCTAGTTTTGAAAGTGCCGGCCAAAGGAAAAAAATACGATATTCCGTTAGAACTCGTTCTTACTAACATTTTTTATTATGGCGTCAAAGTTGAGAGACCACTTCCAACGGTTTTATTAGAGTTTAAAAAATCTTAAAATATACACTTTTTATGATACGAACTATTGAAAATAAATGAAAAATATTGCTATACATTGGAAGAATAGTTAATAAAAGCAATAAAAATAAACCCTGTACTTTATATTGTTGTTTTTCGTCCATTTATTGAGATCCAAAGTTGAAAGTGCCGGTCAGAGAAAACAAATATGATATTCCGCTAGAGCTTGTCCTTATTAGCACTTTTTATTACTATGTCAAAGCTGAGAGACCACTGCCCTCAGTTTTATTGGTGTTCAAAAATCTTAGAAACATATAATTTTTATGATATTATATATTGAAAATGAATGAAAAATATTGTTCTATATTGGAAGAATAGTTGTTTAACGCAATAAAAAATAAATCCCATACTGCATATCGCTGTTTTTCGTTAGTTAGGTCCAAAAATTGAAAGTGAAGCCAAAGAAAAATAATATGATATTCCGTTAGAGCTTGTCTTCATTGACATTTTTACTATAGCATCATAGCTGAGGGAATACTGCTCTCGGTTTTATTTGAGTTCAAAAATCTCGGAAACGTATATTTTAAATAAAATAAATAATTGAAAAGGAATAATAAATTATGTTGTATTATATTGGAAGAATAGTTGATAAAAGCAATAAAGCAATAAAAATAAGCAATTAAAAATAAAATACACGAGCAATAACACTGTTTCATTGCACTCAACCCTGTTTGTTTTATCTATGATAATGTATATATAATGTTGACGAACCTGGACATGACGTGATTGCTATCGTCCACGAATCTACCTTATGGCATTGCCATTAGTGCCTTGTAACTGTGGAATATGATCAACACATTTACTAAGTTCAATAATTGGAAATGCACCTTTAACCAATATAAATCAATATTTCTCATTCATTTTCAATAATACGTTTAAAAAAATGTATTATATCCAAGATTTTTGAACTCAAAAAAAAAACCAAGGGAAGTTGTCCTTCAGCTTTGGCACCATAATAAAAATGCAAACGCGTACAAGCTCTAGCGGAATATCACATTTGTTTTCTTTGACTGGCACTTTCAATTTTTAACCTAGATAAATGGATGAAAAACAACGATATGTAATATGCGGTTTATTTTTTATTACTTATATGAACTACTCTTCCAATATAGAACAATATTTTTAATTCATTTTCAATAGTTCGTATCATAAAAAATGTATGTTTTCAAGATTTTCGAATATAAATAAAACTGAGGGAAGTGGTCCGGTGGATAAGGAAAAATTCTAGCGGATTTTATTTTCTTTAATCGACACTTTTAATTTTAGCCGTAAATAAATGGACGAAAAACAACAATATGCAGTATGGGGTTTATTTTTTATTGCTTTTATTAACTATTCTTCCAATGTATAACAATATTTTTCATTTATTTTGAATAGTTCGTATCATAAAAAGTGTATATTTTTAAGATTTTTAAACTCTAATAAAACCATTGGAAGTGGTCCCTCAACTTCGACGCACTAATAAAAAATGTTAGTAAGAACAAGCTCTAACCGAATATTGTATTTTTTTTCTTTGGCCGGCAAAATAAAAATTAGCCCAATCTGAATGATGTCCTTTTGTTGCATAGATTATTCTTGTACTAGAACGATTTGAAGTTTTTTTATTGACGATTTGACGACTTAATTTTCAAGAAAGAGCATTGGTGTTGAGATCATTTTAACATTAAATCGAGGCAAAAAACTCCATCATCTCATTCATCTCCATTAAGGTAACTGTACCAATGGTAGACACTTTAAGGAAAAATAGAATTTCAATCTAAAAAATTTAACAAATTAATTACAGCATGGTCGTTACATTCTTTTTTAACTGTTACAGCAACAATTAGACATTAACTTTTGCCCATAAAATCTTTAAAATCTATCATACTTTTACTTTAAATTAAATTATTATGCACTTGGTCGAAAACACCAATGCTAGACATCATTGTCCCAATGATAGACACCTATCTGTACCAATAGTAGACACTTTAATTTCTCTCTACAAAATTGAATATCAGACCGCTAAGTGCCTTGGTCTGCCCTATTCCCCCCGAGCGACGGTCAGACGGCGCACAGTGGGACGAAAGTACGATTTGAGTGACTTAGGGCCCAATTTTTTTTATTTACTTTTTTCTTTGTGCCGATGGATAGAGCTCGTTGAGCACAATAATAATATCTACTGACGTTTTTCTCTAAACTTTATAATTTGGGCAGAATAATACTTTTTATTTTTTTTTGTATGGAGCGAATCAAATAAACTTAAATTTCTGGTAAGTCTCTTTTGATCCCGCATTGAAACTACATTTTTCTTATACCTTGTCTAGTCTTATGTCTTATGATACCATAAACATGTACCTGAAGTTGCATTTCTGCGAAATAAATGGTTCGGAAAAAATGAAAAATCACATAGAATAAAGAGTTTTAATTTTGTTTTTGAAAGTTCTTTTAAGTTGAATTTAATATGAAATAGTAAGTTAAACCACGTTATAATACACATAATTACTTAACAAGTAACAACAAAACAGTTAAAGCTCCCTATTTCGCTATTACTTAAAAATATAGGTAAAGCCCGACCAGTAAAATAAAATACCTCGCCATATTGCGGTAAACTATTGGAACTAATTTCTTCATATGGTAACAATCTATACGATGTCATTATGGTCATCTGTCAGTGTGGTGTCAATTGTGCGTGTTGTTGAGTTTGAGTGCGCTACAAAACTACAAAACTATAGTAATATGCCGAAAACTATTAAAAGCCAGTTAAGAAAAGTAATTTATAATATAACAAAGTATTTGTCGGATAAAAAGTCGGAAGGATTGGACTCTGTTCCTCTAAATAACATCACGGACCTTGTTGTCAACATGACGGGTAGGTACTTCATAGAGTACGTGCAATTGAAATTGGCCTAATCTACTGATTTTACTGTGACTAATTATTATTCACATTTTTAGGTATATCCCGATCTTCTGTAATAAAAATACGAAGAGAAGGTCAAACGTCAAATGTATTTTCTACGCCTAAGAAAAACAAGCCTAACGCAAAAAAGAAAATCATGCTGGATTATTTTGATCTCTGTGCTGTTAGGCATAAAATACAAGAATTTTATGCAGTCCGAAAAACAATGTCGCGTGGTCCCTGTTCTATACATAGTGTAATGTAACTGTATGTCTAACTTGTATTTACCATTCCAAGCAGTAAACTATTATACGGATACTACTGTGTTGTGATTTGTGCCCAGTCCTTGTAACCAGTATAACACGCCACGTCTATTTTTCTATTTTAACCAGAAAACTTTAAAACATATTATCCATACTAATATTATAAACTAGCCTTCCGCCCGTGTGCATCTCGGTTAACGCGACCTTTGCTCATATCTTTGGTTCTACTCAACCAATTGCGATCAAACAAACGTAAGATTTTAAGTCTGAGTAAGCCCTTTCTAACAAAAAAAAACCGCATCAAAATCCGTCCAGTAGTTTTTGCGTCCATCGCGGACAAACAGACAAACAGATAAACAGACAAACAGACAGGAAATTCAAAAATATATAACCCAAGTTTTTTTTTTTTAATATCTCCAATGTACAGATACAGACACGACCACTTTACAATTATATAATAATATAGATGCGAATGTGACTCTCGTCTGTCTGGCTGTCTGTATGTCTGTATTTAACGCTTTCACGCCTAAACCACTGAACCGATCTTGATGAAATTTGATATAGAATCGCGAAAAAATCCCTTAGATGGAAAATGAGGATGACAGTTTGTATGAAATTTCGTCATTTTTATCTATAACCGACATCCACGCGGGTGGAGCCGCGGGCACCAGCTAGTATTATATAAATGCCATGCTCTTGTGAATGACACTTTATTTCTGCAACAGCTTCCAATTAAACTATAGTACATTTTTTTCTCTGTAAATACATTTTAGTGAAAGTTTTGTATATATTAAACACGTACTACAAGTTGAAATTATCTTTTAAAATACGAAGTTGCATGAAATGAGCAAGCAATAGGCATATTAATTCGTTGGTAATATTGGACACGATCTTTTTTGTATCAAAATTTTTTTAAGAACAAAGCAACTTAATCAATGAAATTTAAAAAAAGAAGTCTATAACTCACTTTTGTGAATAATAGCAATGAAAAAGTCACAGTTTTATAATAGGTGTCATTCCGTGCTTAATTGCGGGGAAATAAAAGCCTGTTCATAAGCAAGTGTGTTGAAAAAATATTTGTACACTTAGCATTTTACATGTGTATCACTATACTTGGTGTTGTCATAATCATAGATGTTTGTGGCGCCCCCAGTACGGGTTTTTATTTTATTGGTCGGACTTTAATTCTATTTATTTTCGTAATGACTGTAATTAGTTTATCCTTTTTACTTGTTAAAATTACAGCGCTCTCACCTTTACCTATTACTATAATGTTAAATCGGATATTTAGTTAATGAGAGTAGCAAAAAAATAATTTATACTAGCTGTTGCCCGCGGCTCCACCCGCGTGGAATTCTGATCCCGTTCATCGCTGATATATAGCCTATATGTTAATCCAGGGTATAACCTATATACATACCAAATTTCAACCAAATCGGTCTAGCCGTTTATGCGTGAAAGAGTAACAAACATCCACACATCCATTCTCACAAACTTTCACATTTATAATATTAGTAGGAAGGATAATGGAGAGTTTAGTTAACAATTTAGATTTATTTATGATTTTAAGAGATCAACTGAATTCATTGTCGGATAGTAAAAAAAAATTCCAATTCCTACAACATAAAATAGATGTGACCGAAGAGAACAGTGCTCAACTCCAAAAATTCTGTACGCGATTTTGTTCAAATATAAGTGCAAGGTGGGAACGAAGAACGAAGTAGTCGTACATTAGCACAGTTTATAAGAAAAAATGGTGATTGGTTAGACCGTGCTATAATATATAAATAATTCTTCAAAAGGTTTTCTAGGTGTAAATGTAGATGTCGAAGCTTTTCTTGTTGATGGTGGTAGAAGATTTTCAACATCTTCAGTATTACAAATTTCGAGCTCTTCTTGTTCCACATTCACAGGTATTACTCCTTCGGGCCAGTTTATAGCACGGTTTAACCAATCACCATTTTTTCTTATAAATTGTGCTAATGTACGACTACTTCGTTCTTCGTTCCCACCTTGCACTTATATTCGAACAAAATCGCGTACAGAATTTTTGGAGTTGAGCACTGTTCTCTTCGGTCACATCTATTTTATGTTGTAGGAATTGGAATTTTTTTTTACTATCCGACAATGAATTCAGATGATCTCTTAAAATCATAAATAAATCTAAATTGTTAACTAAACTCTCCATTATATAAAATATAGGGACGATCAAAATCACGAGATGTTAGTAGTAATGTAATTAAACGAATACTAGATAACATACAATAAATATAAATTATTTTTTTGCTACTCTCATTAACTAAATATCCGATTTAACATTATAGTAATAGGTAAAGGTGAGAGCGCTGTAATTTTAACAAGTAAAAAGGATAAACTAATTACAGTCATTACGAAAATAAATAGAATTACCTATATTTTTAAGTAATAGCGAAATAGGGAGCTTTAACTGTTTTGTTGTTACTTGTTAAGTAATTATGTGTATTATAACGTGGTTTAACTTACTATTTCATATTAAATTCAACTTAAAAGAACTTTCAAAAACAAAATTAAAACTCTTTATTCTATGTGATTTTTCATTTTTTCCGATCCATTTATTTCGCAGAATTGCAAATTTAGGTGCATGTTTATGGTATCATATGACATTAGACTAGACAAGGTATAAGAAAAATGTAGTTTCAAAGCGGGATCAAAAGAGACATACCAGAAATTTAAGTTTATTTGATTCGCTCCATACAAAAAAAAGAAAAGTATTATTCTGCCCAAATTATAAAGTTTAAAGAAAAACGTCAGTAGACATTATTATTGGGCTCAACGAGCTCTATCCATCGGCATAAAGAAAAAAATAAATAAAAAAAATTGGGCCCTAAGTTACTCAAATCGTACTTTCGTCCCACTGTGCGGCGGTCCCCTGACGAGACAATGACAAAAGGTGGGTTTTACTTTTTATAAGTTCATTTTGGTTCGAGGGTTTTTTAAATTTTTTTTTTATTTTTTTATTTCATACTTTTTACAGGTATAACCACTCAACCGATTTCCATAAGACTTGCTGTATCATGATGTATAAATTATGACCTGCCACTTGATACCCAACACACCATATTTGAAAATATTAGATGTTACATTGCCACTTTCACTCCTCATATTATTCAAATGGCTGAACCGATCTTTATAAAATTTGGTACAGAGATGGATTAGAGCTCGGGAACGGATATAGGCATTTTATTGGGGTTAAAGGGAGGGGGGGTAATCTTCTTCCTCCTAGCGTTAATTCCAAGTCGCATCCGAAGCCTTCAGCTCGGAGTCTGGGGTCCGCTTTACCAGTCCTAACTACGGATTTGGCTAGACCTCGATACCTGGTGGTAATACTGGATGAATATTTCCCTTGAAGATGGTCCTTTCTGATGAAATGATTAGGAAGGACCACGAAGGATTGAGCTAAAGAAGAGAGACGAGGAAGAGGTAGGAGTGGGAGAAGGGGTGGAGGAAATGGAAAGAGTGGGGGAAAATTTGGGGTAGGAGCGTGGGAATGTGTGGGAAGGAGCGAGGGAATAGGTGAGAGAGGGAGGGGGAATCTTACGGTGTGCTTCGGTATGGTATAAGAGCTGAGGAAGAAGGTCATGGGAAGGAGTAAGGAAAGTAGGTGTGTGGGGAATGTAGGGAAAGGAGAGGAGAGCGTGGGGAAGGACGAAATTGTGGGCTAAATAGTGAGGGCGGAAAGGGATGGGTGGAGAGTTGTAAGAATGTGTGTAGGGCAGGGTAAGGGAATGGGGGAGGGGAGGGTGGATGGGGGAGAAAGGTAAGTAGATAGTCAAATAGAGAGTCAAGTGGTTCAATAGTGTTGACTAAGTGCACAATGCTTGACTCGCAGCACTAAAATTTACAATACTACGCGATAAGCGACATCCACGTGGTTAGAGTAGAGTGGGCTAGCGCGAGCATTATTAGTTATTACCGGTACATGTGCTGAATTTCAATGTATTTATCACATTTAGCGTAGGTATAACATCTTATTTTCATGAAATAAAGGCATTATTCCAAAGTGTCTATCATTGGAACATCTAAGATTTTTAGTACCAATAGTAGACATAGCACATAAATGTTACAAAACCTAACCAAAATACGCGGGCAATGGTCCAAGTATGTCAATAACTTCAATATTTATAACGTTTATACTAAAATTAGTAATAATCATTACTTATAAACAAAAAAATCACACCTATAAAAATCAGTACCCTTGGCAAAAATCTTAAGAAATAACACGACCGTGTTCACGGAGTCCCATTATTTGCTGTCAACTGTCGTCTTTCTAAATTTACTTCGGATGGTGTTGCGAATATTTGAACATTATCTTATAGACACCATTAGGCATCTTTTAAGTCAATAGTCTTATAAAACAAATGGATAATTTTCTCAAAATACTGGGTTTTGTTCGAAAGTGTCTAGCATTGGTACAGTGTCTAGCATTGGTACAGTTACCTTATTTGATTATTATCAGTTTACTTATCATGAAAAGCCATGGAAACATGGAAATGACAAAATGACAGACAGATCCACAGATCAGATCTGAGTCTATGACAGATGCATAAATTGACTTGACAGATGGATTTTAATAACAAGCACAGAGTAAGTAATATACTACGTATGAAGAGGCCGCACTTAGTACATTCATATTGAGCTCACGCACACATACACAAATGAACTAATGTATACTACCAACGTGACGCGGGAACGTCAAATGTCAAATTGAAAATGACATTTAAGTAATACCAACCTAAAGAAAGAAGGATGAGTGATGTTCCTCAACTCATCGACATCGATAGTGACGCGCCTTAATATATCGATATCGATGAAATATTTTTAGCGGTTCACAACCGGTACTTAAAATTTAAATTCAATCATTGAATTTAAATTTTAAGTACCGGTTTTAGAGTTTTGACATTGAATTTCAATGTCAAAACTCTAAAATAAAACTTCCAGCAACAACTTATAATAATTGTATTTATTGATTGTTATGTCTTAAAATAGGTACAAGTAATAAGAGTCAACGACCGGTAGAGGTTAAATTAATTTGCTTTCAAAATATTACAATATGTAACTGTTTCAACTAAAACACAGCTTTAAATTAATTTACATAGTATTTTACTATAAAAATATAACTGGCACCAGAAAGGTTAAAAAATATTACAAAATGTTACTGTTTTAACTAAAACACAGCTTTAAAATAATTTATAAAGTATATTACTGCAAAAATGTTTCAAAAAATAATTTATTTTTATTGAATTTAATTTTGAAGCATTTATTATGCTGATTGTTCAAATCGATTTACAAAGAGAAAAGAGAATTTGACTTCGGGTGGGATTCGAACCCGCGATCTTACCGCGAATTTATTGTTAACTAAAAAGTAGCTTTATTAATTAATTATTTTATTGTTCGCTAATTACAATATATATCACATTATGAAAGTATTAATGCATAAGAATTTAATAGCATTTTACCTCAAAACTATTCCAAAATACAAAATATCTGGTAAAAAAATATCACAAGATAAATATTTTACAATATGTTATACATAATATATTTATATTTTACTTATTTAATAATCACAGCTCTATCTACGTGAATTATTATAATAATTATATATATTATTTTGGTATATTTAAAGTTCCACTTCTACGGTAGACTAAAGGTTCAACCCCACCAAACGGACAGCATCGGAACGGATTTTACAATCTTTAAACAAAATAAATCTTATATCACAGCATTTAAAGTTTATATTACCAAGTCACGCATGACAGCTTGACGTGCATCATGCCGCCGCACGTCGCTGTCAAGCTGTTGTGCGTGACTTGGTAATATAAACTTCAAACACTGTGATAATAAGATTTAATTTTGTTTAAAGATTGTAAAATCCGGGCCGATGCCGTCCGTTTGGTGGGTTGGACCTTTAGTCTAAGCAAGGCCTTGCTATCAATAGAACCACATCAAAATTTGTTCAGTAGTTTTTGCGTCCATCATAAACTTTTGACATTGATCAGCCTTTCGGAAACTGGGCGTGAGTCTGATATTCATATCACTTTAAGGTTAATACCTGATTAGTTACACTGCATACACACATGTTTTTTTTCTTTATTTTTAATAACTTTATACAAAAAGTACAATCAACACATATTATTAAGTAGGCAACCATATAGTTTATTTTTATTCATACCTTTCATACCTATATTATACGACTTAAAAATTAAATAAGTAATATATATGTACGTAGTTGTACATTTTAATATTGTATATGTTATTATTGCATGACCATAGCTTAGCTATAACTACTAAACAAATTATCGCATAATATAGTGTTGGTACTATTAAATCTTGATATCAGCTGGTTTATCCAAAGTTTAGTAGTAATTATATGGTCAATAATATAATAGAATAAATTATTACATAATAACTAGTGACCATTTTCAATAGAGAAGAAGCGCTACCGCTCCAGCAATGCACTTCTTTAAGCGCACAACGACGACCACAGTCTTGTGACAGCCTATAGATTGTCATTGGTCGATAGTTAGCCGATAGGTTAGTCGAAAGATAGCCTATAGATTGATCTCCAGTGATGTCAACAGAAAGTTGAAAATCGACGCCCGAAGTATCAATCTGAAAAAAAAAGTAAATCAAAATGTAGATTATGTTACCGTTAAATTTTGCAATGCCGTTGTAAGCATAAGAGAATTCAGGAAAGTACATACTATACTTTGATAGTGAAATGAACATTTATAAAACAAAATTTTAGCAATCGAAATGTTTTCTAAATAATAGGCTAAATGTGTATTATGTCAAATGAATATTTATAAAGTAATATGTTTTCGAAATGAAAGTTTGTCAAATGAGGTCCATGATACGTGTCCAGAGTTATATGTTTGCAACCTAAGAAGAATGTGTAAACATGTGCATATAGGTAAATGCATACATTCATTTCCAAATGTACCTGTTTGTTAATTCTTAAAATAAACATAAATTTTTTTAAATGTATTTTTTGCTTTTATTAAATACACATACATTATGTACTACATGAATGCACAAAACAGGCTTTTCTTTATAATGTATGATTATCTGAATGCCTAACAACAACTGTACTCAGTTCAGTTAGGTACTTAACTAAAGGTAAACAATATTTATGTGTCTATTTAATTAATATGTTTTATTTAAAAAGTCAGTTATTAAATATTTTTCTGTTTAGAAACTTATTTTGTAGACCAAAAACAGACATCGAACCACTAGTTAGCCAATTAGTTAGCCTAGTTTATTTGTTTAATATAAGTTTTTATAATAAGTTGCTAGAATATTGTACACCTTCAGTTAAGTACCTAACCAAATGTAGTATGGTATGCTTAATCGAGTTTCTTTTGTACTTTAGTTTTATACATTCATGTGTGTACTCATTTTTTCATGTATCCTGCACTTTTTTCCTCTTAGCTAGCTTAGCATTAATCCCGGTGACATCTGAAGCTTTCACCTCGGAGTCTAGGGACCACTTTATCAATCTATGGATTTGACTAAACTTCAAAAATTTCTGTGAAATGACTGCCATCTGACCTGTATAACCCAATGGTGATATTGAAGCATTGTTCTTCAGTTGTTGGTTTTAAGGCTCCAACTACCCATAACGACTGTCGAAATGTCTAACGAAAATGCAACAATAGCTGTCATTACGAACTCTTTATGCTTATATATTTTAGTCTGGAAGTGCCCATATAGTAATGAACTCCACTGATTCATACGTAATTTAGTAGGGACATAGTCCGACATAGTTTTCTTTAACTTACCGGTCTGGATCTAGAGGAAATTTCGACAAAAATAATTTGCATTTTGGAAATCTCCTTTTGTGGCAAAGCTCACACCTTTTGGTGCCCTTTGTCCCTGGCATGTTTGCAGACAAGTAAATTACACTACTTATATACTAAATAAGAGTCACTGTCTCAAAATAAAAACTAAATATAGCACAAAAACGTTTCCGAAATAGGAATTGAAATATCATACAAAATTGTAAGTCACTGTCTTCAAATACAAAAAGAAAAACATCACATAACATAAGAGTCACTATCTCACTACATAAAACTCGCAAAAAAAGTATGCGTATTGTGTAAATTTTCAAAAATCAAAAAGTGAAATCGCATGCGATACAGCCATTTTGATTTTTTAAATGAAAAAAATATTGAAATTAAGCACAGAGTATACAGAATGCTCAATAATTCAATAGATTCTGTATAATCTGTAGCATTGTCAACATTGGCCAACATTCAGTCGTAAATATTTATTGACTCAGTTGCCTCAGTTGTTGCTCATAGTCTTATGCTAAATGATAATAAGGGCTATTTTTCTTTGAAATCATTGTAGTTCAAACCGATGTTCTAAGTGTCCACGGCCTGATAACAAGCGTGATCAGCGTGTGATAAGTAATTTATTTTTTAAATGACGTTGTTATAAGTCGATGGTCGATTCAGTGGACTTGTTTAATAATAGAGAGAGTAACAAAGCTTCGGAGAAGGACTGAGTTCCTAGCTTTGTTTATATTTTATTAACCAAAAGTGTGAATGTGAGGTTAGTCGAATTTTCTCATTTTAATCGAACAATTTTGTAGTTTTAATAATACCATTAAACAAATAGCTGTTTTCTCATTAGTTACATACAGACGGGCCATTCTACTTTTTTCTTTCGTATCGATAGCCAATGGTATCACACCACCCAAACTAGGTTTGAATATTTTTGACCCGGCTGGAGGCGCGCCGCTATTTAGGAGACAAACAGTCGCTACTGGGTAAAAATTACCACATTAAACGAATGCAATTACATATTATATTATAGGTGGTTAATATGAATTGAAATAATATAAACATATAGGTACATTATTTGAAATGATAATTCCATATGGTACATACATTATATTCTATATTCAACTATAAATATCATAGACCTGGTTATATTAAAGAATGCTTCAATGCTGTCGAGACAGGCATGTACTCTCTCTCACTCTTTCTCTTGATTTGACTTATGTTGACTGAACACTGACTTCTTGCCGTCTTGCGCCTTTAAAATGTTGATTTAAATAATTTGCATAGATAGACACATACGTAATATAGTGTAAAGCCCTATTGTAAGGGCAAATCCTCGATATTATAGCTTGGATGTTGATTGATAACATACTCTTTACAAAAAAAAAAGACAAAAGTTAGTATACTCAGATTTCCTCCATCCACTGTAGGCAGAACCCACCATTTCTATCCAGTCCACCATTAATAAACCATACACTCCTGCCAGTTGCAGTTGCTCCTGCCCTACCAGATGCCCTCTGCAAAATATTCGATTTGGAAGCAGTGTATTCATTAAGGGTATTAATTAAATTAAACTAATATATAGGTTGAGGTAGAATAGTTACAGCAATAATAGCTGGAAATCTGCTAATTATTTTTCATTGTGGGTCAGCTTATCCGGGAGGAATTGTTATCTGACCTCTCAGCCCCAAGAGGTAAGCACCAGAGCCTCTTCTGGTATTTAGCAGGTGCACCAACACAGGTTAGGTTGGCCTAGGTTAGTTGTTTTATAATGGCAAAGCCACACTACGCGGCGTATGGCACATGGCAGGTTGTTTTAGTATGGTGGGTACTGGGTAGGATCCTCTACAGCCCTCGCTACTTAATAATTCGTAAAAAATAATAATACTCAAATTCATAATGAAATAATTTATTTTAACTACTGAAAAGTACCCAAATATAAGATACTTAAAAGTCTTAAAACTACACTGATTAATAGTGTAGCTCTATACACATACGCAATGAGATATAACTTATTATAACTAAAGAAAGATAGGTATTATTATTATTATAACAATGCTTCACCCAATTTTCTGCAAGCGCGCACATCACGCCATTATAAGGCAAAAAAATTATATGCTCGTAATTTATTGGTTTTTAAAAAAGTTCTGGATTTTGCGATATTACTGTTTAATGAAATTTTAAAACAATTACATTATAATTTAATTAAACAGAGCAGTACGAGTACCATTATAGCTTTCGTATCGAAAGGACATTTTAAGCACAACGAAAAAGATATTAATACCGGCAGATAGCGCCACCATTGCCCTAAAATGGTTGTATAGGAAAATTTCTGAGGGACTGAAAAACGGGACTGAAACAAGGGACTGGTCGCGGGTTCATGTACCGTCTTGAGCATCTGGAGGCACGGTAGTGCCCCCGCCAAGTCGAGCAAAAAAGAGCGGCACGGCCGTAACACTATTTTCTCGAAGCACTTCAGGCCATTTTCGACCCCCTATAAGTTCGTTGTGGATAAACCTAGAAGCCTGAATCTTCGGTTACCAAGTTCGCACTGTAAAAACACTTTATATTTTAAATTTCATTTAATTTGAACCAGTAGTTTAAGAATTATAACTAGTCAAAGTTTGAACTTTTAAATATAATAAATTGACTTGGCCATCGCATAAAAACACAATGTATCGCACATCACAATAATTACATTAAATAGGATTGTTTAGTGCGATTGCCAAGTCAATTTATTACATTTAAAACATAAAAGCTTATTACTTAATAACTTAGGACAGAAGGTCCCTGAAGTAGGGACTGAATAAATTAACCGACTTGGTATTACAAGGATCTCACAACTTTTTGTGGTAGAAGAGCCGAGGGCGGCGAGGCTTGGCATTTTTTTACAAGACGTATTGTTTTTGATGGGATTCACTTTTTCCAATCTAAACCGATTACTGCTCTGCTCCCTTCCACAAAGTGTGAGTCAGAACACTTTGCAAGATGTCATTGTCTTTTCTATATCTATCCACAACTTCTTTATTTTGTGACAATACTCACAGAGATCAAACAGTTCGAACATTGCAACAGGGAGTCCTGCCCGTGCAGTCGAAGTGAGCTATCGAGCTCACTTCGATCATTCGAGATGCAAGTTACAGCATGTGCCTACAGTAAGCAAATAAATTACGAAACTGATAAATGATAATGTTAAGGAGTGATATAAATACATACTAACATACTTATCACGTCTGTCATCACGTTAAATTGCGTCGGTCCCGGTTTTCGTACGGAGATCTACGGGTAATTGGAGACCTAAAAGTTCGATAACTGATCTATCTCACTGGTCCAGCGACCAGTGGTTGTGGAAGTCAGATGTCAGTCGCTTCACGGAAAATATTGAATTTTGACTGCTTCATAGTAGGTAAACTGAAAAGCCGAAAGCTTCGGTAAACCCCCGTTTCACCAATCTCTGTACTCGGTCCCATTCCCATGTAATAGAGGGTGAGCCCCTGAGTCTATTAACGTATTCTTAGCACTATTCTAGACTTGTATCTTTGGAATAATAGAAACTTATGATCGATGTACCATAAAAAGAAAAGAGCTAAGCTTTAAGCTACTTTAAGCAGCTTATGATGTTTTTTCTTTGAACTACCGATGTCGTTTATTATCTCCAAACTTTCAACAAAATTGTACTGCGTACACCGCTACTTTTACGATATGCATAAGATACCTACCTGCCCATTATGTAATTGATAATATTTTTTATCTAAGTCCGAACTATATCCAATTTCACATAATTATCTTCTTATATATTTTTTATCACAATTTATTATCTTAACTTATTTTAACAGTATTATGAACCTACATAATAATAACAAATGAATATTCAGTAAATGCACATAGTTTATTTTATCTACATAATAGCCACGGCTGCACCTTTTGCCGCATCACCTCCTGATGTGAATTCTAAAGGTAAACTGTAGTAATGCTCAACCGCTCTCTGTAATACAGCATTCCTTGATAACCCTGAACCATTTCCTACAATTCTCTTTACTTCTGCAGAGCGCAAAACATGTTTAGGCATCATGTCGTGCAAATTCTCTATCAAACTATCACAAAGAGATTTAAATACGCTTCCGAGTTGTATGTTAGAAAGATCAATATTTTCAACTGAGGCTTTAGCTGATGGTGCATGTCTTTCGCCTAGTAAATGGGGTATTATTTTCATGGAAGAAGTTGTTTTATCTTCTAAACCCAGAGCAATCAATTTTTCCCATACTTTAGCTTGAGGTGTAGGAAACCCTAAATCAAGCATCCACTGTTGGATCATTTTAACAAAAGTGGCAAGTACATTACCCCCGTTCAAAGATGCAGCGACTACTAAATAAGTATTATCGAAATAGGGTAGGTTTTCGATTGTTTTACATCCCATATCAGAAATACTGCTTACAATAAAAGCGAGTTGTGCAGAAGTCGATATGTTTAATACGGCATCATGTGGGCTCTCCAGAGTAGCTTTTATTGAACACTGAAGATCACCCATCGCCACGCTTACCGGAGTACCTTCAGGTATTCCATTCCAAGGTACTTTTAGCTTTCCAGCGAATTCACCACTTTTCAGAACTTTTGGCAGTAGATTAGTTGGAAAACTAACACCCTTCAAAATATCAATATTCCATTCGTTCTTTTCAGTGTTGAAATAGCCCCAACTTGCAGCATTTTGATCTGACATGACTGGTGTTTCTAAGTCGCACAGCATAGTCACAACAAAATCTTGAACTGTACCTGAATATTGGTACTGCTTTAGTTTTTCCGGCTTATGTTTCACCATCCACAAGAGAGTGGCACATCCATAGCCTGAATAACACTTTAGATGGGAATCTGGCGTTGGCAATGAATCTAAAAATTCTGGTTTGCATCTTGTGTCTTGCCAGGTATATAGAGCTGACATGTTTTCCCGTGTGGCCTCAAATCGTATCACTACTCCTTCTTTCTCCACCGTTTCCCAAGCACTGAAACAATGCAAGCAATTTAATAAGACGATAAAACGTAACACTAACAAAACAACATGTAGAACAATTTTTGCGGATGGGGTCAATTATTATTTTCTGAAATACAAAATCTAAAGTAAAACAGAGTAATAATTAACATTACAAATTGTTTTATGCATTTCTACATTATTTGTTGCTCATTTCATCATATTATTCGTTATGTGTAGGTCTATAAATACCTTTTCTTCCATAATACAACTCCGTGCATTTGTCCACAAACTCCAATTTTAGCGACATGGCGCAATAAATCTCTGGGTAGACGGGAGATGCAGTAATGAACAGCCGATACTATTTTTGGAACATCTTGTTTGTTGCCTTCAATGCCCTGGTCACTC
Organism: Eilema depressum; assembly: GCA_914767945.1. Taxonomy (NCBI): domain Eukaryota; kingdom Metazoa; phylum Arthropoda; class Insecta; order Lepidoptera; family Erebidae; genus Eilema; species Eilema depressum. Next base: position 14,547,609 of record OU612026.1, read on the forward strand.
GGTATATTAGCCGCAGTATCCTTATTCTGCTTAGCCACTATTTCGTTTGTATCAGGATCATAAATGCATACTTTGACAGACGTTGTTCCAATGTCCATACCCAAAATATAATTCTTCCCAGACATCGTGCGCTTAAAAATAAATTATAAATGTTCGTGTGAGTTAAGAACACAGTAGTTGTACACGACACAACTCGCGGAGTAATTGATTTCGATTGCTCGATCACGACTGCCGCAGTGCCGCATGAGAAGTGGGTGGCGGGCTGGCGGGTGGTCTAGACTAGTCTAGTGGCAATGCCCGTATCTACTCTGTTAACTGTTACGTAAAGTTAGTAAGTATTTGTATTTCTTATCTCATTGAGTGGCCGGTGTTGTTTATCAAACACTTCAACGATACTCGCACTTACAAGTAATAAATAACTTTAATGTAAATGTGTTCATTGGTTTTCTCTGAAAACTCTAAATTCGTTCTATTTTGATTTACATTATATAAATATTTATGTGCTGTTTAACACGGTGGAAAACAAATATTTATTTAATGTTTATACAGCAATGTAGGTGTTTCAGCCAACTATTCTATGCTAAGTGTAACCTGATTGGATGAAGTGATAAAACCAAAACCCGGCTACCGAAAAATCACATTCTAAAATATCAAACAAGAAAATATCAAGGATAGTCGTACTCGTATGCATATTTTCCACATGACCACGGCTATCCTTGATATTTTCTTGTTTTATACCTTTTAGAACGTGATTTTACAGTAGTCGAGTTTTAGTTTTTAAAGTTTTTTTTTTTTGGGGGCAAACAACTTACAGTTAATAGTTTATACATATTTGAAATTAAAGTCGTTTATTGAATTAATTAATTAAGTCCGTTTATTTGATACCAAATACCGTATTTTGCGGCAATTTTGTTTTATACTTTTTAGTTTTTGAAGTCTGTTTTTAAACGTAGTTTTTTTTTACATTTTAGTGATCTAGTCCAGTCCAGAATCCTTTCGACCTCTCGGGTTTCGTTTCATAAGGTTGACATAATACTCTATACTTAAACGAGATATTCATGCTTATACATTTTAAGGAATTCTGTTATAGCTAAATCCAGTACGTCCTTGACCATCGTATTGTCGCCACATAAAACTTAATGGCATGTAGTACATATTTAACGCGGCGACAAATTAATCTGAAAAGCAGGTAGTTAAAATAATAGGTTGGCAGTTATAATAGTGAAGAATCATTTTATTCAATTTATGGGTGTCAAAATTACTGAATGTGGCGTACAAAAATACTAAGTGAGCTACTATTTCTGGATGGTTTTAACCAAATTACCACGAAGGCTAAAGCGGGTGCTCGGCTCCGCGTTAGCCTTCTAACCTAACCTATCCAAGTTGGGGCGCGCTATACTCGAATCCTTATAACTTCACAATTTAACAACACATGAACACACTTTCTGTATCACGGGTCACTCAGTATTTTAGTCCCCTCTTTCCCAACTGTACCATTGATTAGTACCATCAATGGTACTACTGGGAATCTTTGTCCCACTAGTACCATTGTACACGATACTAGTTTTGCAGCCGGGTTTACATACAGCTATACCATTGATTAGTACCATTAATGGTACTACTGGGAATCTTTATCCCACTAGTACCATTTAAAGTAACTCATTATCAGTCATCCATTTATTATTTTTGTCGCACGGTTTATTATATCCCAAACAATTACTGGCCATTTGTATAATTAATGATTATTGATTTAAAATTACCAATAATAATTATAGTAAGTAATTGGTCAATAATTATTTTTAAATACGGGCATCATTAAGTACCTGATGTTCATAATTATAACTTTATAAAGTTCCGCAGATGTTATTAATGAATTCAGCCTGATGACTACTAATTACATAATTAGTTACCAAAAAATTGTCGTAATGAGGATCATTCACGTTTTTAGCTGAGTATGCAGATTTATAATGATTAAAAAAACAATAAACACTGTGAAAAAATTATTTCAATCCGATCAAAAATGACGAAGATACAGCAATTTTAATGCAGTAATCTCAAAAACGCTCGCCGCCGCGCCAAAATACTGTGTGACGTCATCTGTTATGACAGCGCGCGCCGCCGCTATGGAGAGTATGAAGACTTAGGGCTCTTTTGGGTTAAGACTCCATAGCTGGTTTTATTTCGTAACGTATAATTTTGAAATTTTGTACGGATTTTAAGTAATTTACAAAGCTTCTAATAATATAGTTTTTGTGCTATTTACTTCAATACTTTTTTTAATAAAAATAACTATATCTATACCTACTTATAATATTATGAAACTGAAGAGTTTGTTTGTTTAAACGCGCTAATCTCAGGAACCACCGGTTCGAATTGAAAAGCTCTTTTTCTGTTGAATAGTCCATTTATCGATGAAGGTTATAGGCTATATAACACAGCCCCGGATCTTCATTTTTTTTTAGGCGGGGCAAAATCTGAAAATGTCGCCCTTGCCCCACTTTTTTGTCGTACGTAAATTCCCTTGGACATCGTGAGGGTGGGAGGGGGGGGGGGGGGGTTGTCTCTCCGATAGGATTTTATTTTGAGTCATAAGTAGGTATAACCCATCTTTCCCTGGGCGGCACATCGCGCCCCTGCGCGCTGGCGCCCGTGTCAGCTCCTTCTCTAAGGGCCCGTGACAGCGCCTTCCACCCCGGGCACCCCACCAGCGTGAGCTTTGAGTCTTCGCTCGCATCCCAGTAACGAGAGACGATATATTGACTTAGAATCCTTTCTGGTCCGAAACAGGTGGTCCACGAAACTCCCTCTCCCGGTATCACCTACATCGGCCGGTATGGAAGGCTCCGTCCATGTCGCCCCTCTAGCCAGACCTCCATGATGGGTCTTACCGCCGATGACACGGCTGCCCTGCGCTCGGTCACCCAAGTCGCCATAGGCGGGGAATTCATCCTCACACATTGCGACCGGAAATGATGCGCACTGTGTAGTATGAAAGGAACTTCATCCCTCGCACACTCAAGCTGTGGAATGAACTACCTGCGATGGTTTTCCCAAGCGTCTACAATATGGGGTTCTTCAAGAAGGGCATTAGAAGGTTTCTTCAGGGTCGGCAGCACGAGTGTGACGCCCCTGATGTTGCATAGGTCCATAGGCCACGGTAACCACTTTCCACTTTCCATCCGTGGGCAGTGTGCTTGTCTGTCACCTAAGTGGTATAAAAAAAAATCGTTCCTTCTACTCCAACATGATGTCCTGGTAGAGGTGAATTTCTCGAGGCTCGGGTTCCCGTCCCTGCTCCCACATCAACTTTCACCACTAATATAGCAATTTGGAGACCAGACTTCGGAGATGCATCCTGAAGCCTTACACCTTATTGCGAACCGAACTTATTACGAAGTAGCCAGTCGTATCCAATGTTCCACAGGAGTTGACAGGAAAGATCCCAAGACCGATCTCTGCGGAGTACCGCATGACATTTGATGACGACCAAGAGCAGTCACTGTTAGGTAGATGATGGCTCTCTCCATCAGATACGCCCCGATTAGGCGGCGAAGGTAGAGATGCACTTCATGAAACACGAGCGCCTTCCTGAGGTAAGTCTAAGGCAAGGTGTTGAACGCATTGGCAATGTTCAAGGACACCGCTAACATTACCTCGCCCCGGGCAACCGCATCCTTCACCAGAGCCCTCATGCGCATGATAGCACCTACGGTGGAGTGCCTATAGCTGACGCGATATTGGCCCTTCGCCATCTCCGGCCACAACCTGGAGAGGTGTCCGATGAGGCACTTCCCTATAACTCTTTCAATGAGTTTGCGCACCTCGTCAAGTACCACTATGGGTCGGTAGGCGAACGGTGAGTCTACCGGGCGCCCTTTCAAACGGGGACCATTTACCTGGTCTTCCACGATTGACAAATTGGCTCCACTACAAACATGCGTTAAGTAGCCAGTCAGTTAGGGACTTGGAGATCTTCGACTAGAGCAAGGACGCACTCTCGTCCAGGAATGCCGTCCCGGGGTGGTTTTGGTACTTCTTGGCTCTGAGCATTGCACCGCCAGCTCTAGTTCTACCCAAGTGACTTCGAGTCGTCGTCGTCATCCATACTGGGCGCCGTAGGCGACCAAGGCTCAGTAGTCTGCGGTGGAACGTGTTTCGTCGGCTGCGCTGGGAACAAGGAGCCATCAACTCCTCTGAATAGCATTGGTGGAGACACCGAGTCAACGGGGTCCAGGGGCGCAGCTTGCTGCTTACCATAAGGTAAGGCCGCCCCCAAGGGGGCGGCCTTTCATCTGCAAAGTTTGATTTTGCCGCCCCCTGATGCTGCCGCCCGGGGCGCGTGCCCCGGCTTGCCCCCCCCTAGATCCGGCCCTGATATAACATCACGCTACTACAAAAGGGAGCGGAGCAGTGTTCATAAATGTCAACAAATCCGGCAGACTTCCATACATCTATGTTAACATAGTAATAAAGAGGGAAGATTTGTATTTTTGTATTCGATTAAACTCAAAAACTACTAGACTGATTTCGAAAATTCTTTTACCATTAGAAAGCTGCATTATCACTGACTAACATAGACTTTATTTTATTTTCAAACAAATTAGGAATCCTTACTAAAACTTCAATAATGAAATCCAAGATGTAAAAAAATTACTTAAAATATTTCTTACATCGCGTGCGCTGCGAAAACTATTGATGATAGAATAATATAATGTACTGCGGAAATATATAACTTAAAAAGGTCTACATAAAAGTCCGCGATAGCATATGTCTATCTCCTAAGAAAAACCCACAGCAATCATTTTTATCTTTTAAAAATTACAAAATAATAATGTGCCATTATCGAAGCTATTTTTAACAATACAGTATCATTCCTTATCCAATTAAATACGTTCAATATATTGTGCATTTAATGTAGATTAAAATTGCTATTCAAACTATTTGATTACAATGAACGCTGAAGTGCGTTAGGTAATCGGGAAACGTGCGGTGCGGTGTGATGCGAGCGCTCAGGCGGGCGTTCGGCAGCCCTCTCTCTGCTAGTTAGGGATGCTCGATGATCATCGATTTTCGATAATCATCGATGTTAAAAGACAAAACATCGATGTTTTAACATCGATATTGCATTATATAAAACATCGCGATATCGATGTCACGGGCACATAATCGAAATTTGGTCGCGCGCGAACACATAATCGAAATCTATGAACGCATCCACAAAGTAACTATCAATATCCTGAACGCATCCAAAACACGAAATAAAACTTTTGTCTCGTACAGTCCATAAAGCATAAATTAATATTAATTCGTGGTTCGTTCTCATCTGTGGACTGCGCTGTTTACATAGAGTGCGCTGTTTATCGTAGTACATAACTATTAATCTGTGCTGTTTATGTGTGATGTCAGATGTGTGCACCGGTGATCCGTTGAAAATAAAGATTTTGTTTGTTATGTACATCAATGTTGTTATCACTTATTTTTTATAGTCAACTTATGATTTAGAACATCTATTTTCCAAGGCTGGTTCAACCCTTTATCAACAACGCAACAGGTTAAAAGGTTCTGCGCTCTCAAAATTATTATTTGTACAGTCGATTGACAAAAAGTATTGGAACTTATAAAGTGTTCTTACGCCTTAATATCTCAAATTTAAACATTTCTTTTGTTGATTAAAAACGAGTGATTTTATCGTTGTTTTATTTTTTATAAAAAAAAACATCGATGTTGGCCGATATCGATATTTTGCTTTCGATAAACATCGAACATCGATGTTCAGCTATCGATATCATAATCGATGTCATCATCGATGTTGTTGCAACATCGATCATCCCTACTGCTAGTTTGTGTCGTCGACGACTCACCGAGCGGTAGGTGTATAGCGCGCGGCCTTGAGCGAATGACGGAGGCCTGACGCAACGCAGCAAAGCAACGCAGTCCACTGTAGTGTATAGACTGGAACGTTTGTTATTGTTTCGGTGGTAATAATGCCCCCATACAAATATTGTATTGTGCCAAAATGCAAGAATACAAGTGTTACTACGCCTAATAAACTGTTTTTTTTTATGTTCCGAGAGATGCAAAGATAAGAAAAAAATGGATTAAAGTAATGAGAAGAGATGATAAAACTCCTCTTTCAAGCGAAAGTGTTTTACATTGTTGCGAAGATCATTTTGACGTAAGTAGGTATTGTGTACCTATTACTATTAGAACTATCGAGATATTTACCATGTATTGTTTGGAGCTTCCAATAAAGGTCCAACCCCACCAAACGGACGGCATCGGCCCGGATTTTACAATCTTTAAACAAAATTAAATCTTATTATCACAGTGTTTGAAGTTTATATTACCAAGTCACGCACAACAGCTTGACAGCGACGTGCGGTGGCATGACGCACGTCAAGCTGTCATGCGTGACTTGATAATATAAACTTTAAATGCTGTGATATAACATTTATTTTGTTTAAAGATTGTAATGTAAAATCCGTTCCGATGCCGTCCGTTTGGTGGGGTTGGACCTTAATAGTAATGTGAAAGGCCATGAAAGTTTAAATACCTATATTGCGTACCTACCTATGTCTATACATGATAACAAAATTCAGTCTAGAGATTATCCTGCAGGCGTATACTATATACCTACCTATTCTATCATTTTTAAAAGTTACAGACTTGCACCACTACGAATAAGTCTCCTAAATACTTTTGAAGTGGTCATGATGGCAATACCTACTTAAGTACTTCATCCCTACTTTATTATTATTTATTATTATTATTATAATATTATAAATGCGAAAGTAACTCTGTCTGTCTGTCTGTTTGTCTGTCTCACTTTTACGACTAAACCGCTGAACCGATTTTGATGAAATTTGGTATAGAGGTAGGTTAGACCTTGAGAAAGGACATAGGCTATGTTTGGTCGCGATAACCGACATCCACGCGGGCGGAGCCGCGGGCGAAAGCTAGTTTTATTATAAAACTTAATACCTTTTCCTTTTCTGAACCTGTATTATACTAGCTTCAGTTAGGTATTTCACGTAATTTCTAACGTGGTTTATTACTCGCTTGACAACAAAGTAGGTACAACTTTCGACAGAACATCATAAGGTAGGTAAATAAGTAGGTACACACGGCGCCAGACCTCGGTTTACAGGCCACACCAACATAAAGGAAGTGTGCGTGACAGCAATACTATTAATACATTGCTTAAAGATGTGTGTCATAACAAGTAAACCAATCAGGTCCTTTGACGCACTCACACAATTGCTATTTTACTTACATAAAATGCACCAAGGTTATAATATCATATTCTAAACTAATTTTATGAAATGTATGCAGCATTTTGTTTCTATAACTAATAGGACTTATCAAATTTAGTCACTATACTATCTGTTCTCATAGTCGAGATGGATAAGAATGCAAGTAAGTAAGTTTGGACCTCACCGTTGTCGCCGGTCGTTGGTTCGGAACTTAACAACGGAATTCTCTTTTTGTCATTCGTGCATCTTTATGTCAGTCAATTTAATAGACATAACATTTTATTTTATGTTCCAATATCTTTTTAGAAGTTTATAATAATAATTATACTTATGTGTTTTTTATATTTTTTATTAAAGATCAAATATTTTTATCTGATACTTAATTAATTATTATCTATAAATAATTAATTATACCCATACTTAAGAAAAATATCATGCTTATAATAGTAAATATATTATTGCATTTCAACAATAAGTTAATTATTTTATTTTCCTTTCCTTTTATCCATTAAGAATAAATAGTATCATCAAGGAAATATACAAAAAATATATTAAATTATATTATATAAATATGAATTTTATACACTTAGTTTCCTGTAAATAAACTAGACCAATCGGACTTCAATATATTGAGGAACAAAAAGTGCACCTCGCTCGAGGACCGAACCCGGTATTAATTCTATTGGTTCAGCTGCATATTTAAACCATTCAGCTATATCTACTTATTCGTTTTTCGCTAAATATGCTATTATAACTTGGTGCAGTGGCTATCATCAATACCTATATTTCATGTAAGTAAAATAGCGAATGTGTGAGTGCGTCAAGGGCCCTGATTGGTTTACTTGTTATGACACACATCTTTAAGCAATGTATTTATAGTATTGCTGTCACGCACACTTCCTTTATGTTGGTGTGGCCTGTAAACCGAGGTCTGGCGCCGTGTGTACAAGCGTTAGGACGAACTACGTATATTATAAAGTATTTTAAAAACAAACTGTATTTGAATAATCACCAAAGAACTTAAAACACAAATAAAGTACTAAGAAAAACCAATAAAATAGTACTAATAAATAGTAAATATAGTAATAATAAAAAATAAAAAATAGTACCAAAAAAATAAAAAAAATCAATAAAATAAACTAGTCGATCCACGAAAGAATTTGTACTGACTGACTGGCGACTGCGCTAGTCGGGACGCGTTCATCATAACAGATGACGTCATCGTCTAAATCGCAGTGTAAGCGGGCGTTTTTAAGTACTCGTTAAGAAATCCCTAATAGCTTCGTCATTTCTTGACGGATTTTGATTATTTAAAAAATAGGATACTCAGAAAGGTATAGCGCACCTGGGATACTGATTAAAAATACAATATTCCATTATGTGATTCATCCTCATTATTACTCATGAACTTAGGCCACACTTTATTCCGAACCCAATGCAAAAAGAATTTTTAAAATCGGTACATAAACGACGGAAATATCGGAGAACGTAAATAAAAGTATAGGTACCTTTGAATGACATTTTATAACATTTAATATGCTAACTATTCAAAACAATTAAGATGGAAAAAAGCGAATCCACCGCAGCCGGGACTTGAACCTTACAATAATATGCAATATAACTTACAAAATATTCATAAAATTTAAAACTACTGGATCATGGGACCAAATGGCAACTGTTCCGCATCAAACTAACAAAGAATCACGTACCTACCTATTCGGATCATGAATCTAGAGTCATCATCGGTGTACTGTACATACGTAAAAAAACCAATAGAAATGAGAACCTCCTTTTTGAAGTCGGTTAAAAATGAGCCAATTGTAATATTTTTAGTCACACACACTGTCAATATTTCAAGCTTATCTACCTGTGTTGTTTAGGCAATTGTACAAAAATATACCTTTTTCTCGAAGTAGTTCTTGTTGTTGAACGAAAATAAATCTTAATTTGATGAAACTCTCGTGAATAATTAACTTGACTGATCGACTGAGATAAAAACAGTTCTTTTACAAGGTTAGAACGACACGTGGATCTTTATGATCCTTTCTCTCATCTTAGTACTATGAAATACGAAATAAAAAATAATAGTGAAGTTAGCCAGTGACACTTCCATGAGTTGACAAGGTCATTTTTCGCTAACGTCACCGTAAATTATTTAATTTTGTATGATGGAACGCCCTTGGTAGTCACGAAAAGTATTAAACTTTGTTGTCATGAATATCAAAATGTATTCGATAATTAGTAATGTTTTTCAGCAGTCGCCATACAAAATAGCCTCAATAGCGTCTGACAAAGTAATAACTTGTGGTTCGTGGTGCTGATGAGTTATTACTCTGGGAGACGATATTGATCTTATAAATCAGGTCATCCCGTTTTTGCACTATTTGACCCCCGTGATAACCTTCTATTTACCTCCGTAGTTGACCGCTTATTTTTAGTGGGTTCACTTCGGTATTCTAATGGCCAGGATTTGAACCCGTGACCTTTCGATCTTAAGACCGACTCCTTAACTAGCAAGCTACTGAACGACACTTAAAAGTACTTTAAACACATAATAATTGCAGCTGACGAGAATAGGCTATTTCCAACTGTTTATAACTACTAACGATTCATCATCTCATCATCATCTTTATCTAGAATCTAGACGCATTATAATATATAACTACTAACGATTAGCCATTGTAACTGTATCGCAACTGTAAAGATTGTATTTATGTTATCTCTTCTCTTATATATAAAAATTAATTGCTGTTCGTTAGTCTCGCTAAAACTCGAGAACGGCTGGACCGATTTGGCTAATTTTAGTCTTGAAATATTCGTGGATGTCCAGTGAAGGTTTAAACGGGTTAAAAAATATGGCGGTACAAAGTTCGCCGGGTCAGCTAGTGTAATATACAATTCACGTCTTACCATGTGGAATACATTTTACCATGTGGAACTCCTCCTCTTGAAGGGCTAAGTTTTACAAAATGGATAAGACTTCAGCCTTTTGCTAAGCAAAAGGGCAAAGGGCTACACCCTTTTGCTTAGCAAAGAATTTATAATAAAGTTCACTGCTCGCATTAATCTCAACCTCTACTAAGAGAAGTACGCAAGCTTAATCATACCAGTGTGTGACAGTTTCCTATCCGAAATTATAATTACCCTACCAACATGGGTGATAGATCCGATTCGTCCAGTCGCCCAATACTTATAAGTTATAACGTAACAAAATATATGTTAAAGCCTTGTATATCTTATTCCAGAATAATGGGCAAAAGAAGTAAATCATCCAGCAGTGTTAAGGAGTTGAAAAAAGAAGCCAAGGAGCATAAATATGAGCCTGGTCATGTTTCTGAGACAAAATCACAACTGTTTGAAGAGCCGCCACAAAATGAAGCAAGAAGTTCAAAAAATAAAAAGAGACGTTTCGCACACATCACACATGAAAATGAGCCTGTGAAACATAAATTAAAATTAGAACAAAATATCGAAGGTGAAGAAGCCGAAACTGTAGAATTACCTGCTACTGTTAAAAAGGGAAAAACAAATAAGAAAAATAAATCACATATAAATAAAAAAACAAATGAAATCGAATCTGAGAAAAATATCGTAGCAGCTGAAATCGAAAATGACGAAGTTGAAGATGCTGAATTGTCACCGTTTTCGAAAAAAGTAAAAACGAATAAGAAAACTAAGACACGTACAAAACAGAATGACGAAGAAACAAATGTCGCAGCTGTTGAATCGGAAACCGAGGATTTGTTGAGAGATTTGTCGAATAACAAGGTTAAAATTAAAAAGAAAAATAAAGGTAAGTTAGGAAAACAATCAAAAACAGTAGAAGCTGATAATGAGGCCATTGAAATTGATAATCAAATCAAACCAAGAAAACTGAAGAAAACACAATTGTCACAGGAAGACGACATAAAAGATGAAGATATCGATATGTTCTGTGAAGAGCTAAGCGAAGAAGATAATTTACAATACAATAATTGGGTCGAATTAATAGAAGCCAAGCTGAGTAGTAATAAAAAAAAACCTAAATGAATATGCTGTATTTTCATTTTTGCACCATCATCATCTGCATCATCTGCATATAGACGTATTCTCCTGATTGCATCCGTGGCCAAGATGACCTCGAAGCTCAGGGTCCGCCTTCCGGCTCTTCCTCCTCCACTTCGCACGATCTTGGGCGTCCATGGTAGTGAGACCATTTGCACGCATGTCACCCTCCTCGACGTCAAGCCAGGACTTTTTTGGCCTACCCCTTTTACCTGGACCCGGCGGGGGCGCCATTGCCAGACATTTGTTCCCCACGTAGCCTGGCGGTTGCCGCAAGATTTTTGCACCAATTGAACTAAATTTGCCAACCCTCTGTACGGAACTAAGGACTATCACGGGTTGAACTAAATTCTTTAACAAAAAGTGAATTCAATATTTCATAGTCATCCATATAAAAAATCATTCCATTGATTATACAAACGATGAATAGTGAAACATATCGTGTGTACAGTCAGCATCAGATCGATCTTGAATGGCAGAGTGCTCAAAAAATGTCAATCAGATCTTTTTGAGTACTTAGCTGGCCACTGAGCACTGAGCACTCTGCCATTCAAGATCGATCTGATACTGACTGTACCTATGATAAAAGTGTTCTCGTTGGTTATTTATTACAGTCGCAGCCCGAGCTGCTGAAGGCAACGGTCTAGTAGAGCAGAAAATGTAATGAATGATTTATGCTTACGTATTTACTCTGCCAAGAACTATATAAACACTTAAGAATTATTTTTCCATAATAATATTTGACAATTTCAATTTTCAAGCTAAAATTGGATTTGTAAAATTGGAAGCTGATTGAGGAAGTTCGTGAAGTGTTGAAGGATAAAAAAAATAAACTGCGAGCAAAAATGGCATGAGGCATGTGGGTAAGTAGGTATAAGTATATCATGTGATGTGAGTATAAGTATGTCCCAGGGCACGCCGTAGTAGCGGCGGTGACCCATCATGGCCGCATGGGGGAGTGGCTAGAGAGGCCACACGGCGGCCTCTCGTTCTGGCTGACGCAGATCATCACCAATCATGGATGCTTCGGGCGGTATCTGCATCGGACCGCGAAGAAAGAGCCAACGTCCGAGTGCCATCACTGCGACGCGCGACGCGAGTGAGGACTCGGCGCTGCACACGCAGCACACGCTCACCGAGTGTCCGGCGTGGGAGACCCGAGACGGGAGCTGGTGGTGACCCTGGGAGTAAGAGCTCTCACACTCGACACTTTGCTCGCAGCGATGGTTCGCTACGCGGATGCGTGGGCCGCCGCGGCGCCTCCTTCTGCGAGCAAATAATGCTCGTGAAGGAGATGGCGGAGCGGGAGCGAAGGAGAATCGCAAACCTTGCGGTCCGCGAGGAGCGGAGGAGAATCGCAAACAGCGCGGCCCGCGACGAGCGGCGGCAACTCGGGCGTCGTAGTTCGCAGAACGACCTCCGTCCCCCATGAGCGCGGGCCTGGGGGTGACGGGTGGAGCCGCCTGTCACCCTAGCAGAAGCAGGCCTCGGCGGCAGCGCGCATTACGTGCCTCCCCATATCCGGGGGCGAGTCGGGGACCTCGTGGTCCCCACACCGGATGAGGGCCAAATCGAGAGATATGGCCCTGGGTCGGCTGGGGTGCGAGGGATATGGCTACGACAATCTCGTCTCCGGCAACCGACGGCCCACAGACGACGTGCGTTTTAGTCGGTTCGAGTCCGACATAACCTGCTCCTCCGGTTCCGGCGGGGGAGGTATCCGTGGGGAGTTTCGCACGATAAATAAAAAAGTATTTAAGTAGGTATGTCCCATTATGAAATGAATAGGTGTTTTTATAATATTGCTTCGGGTGGCATGGCGACGCGCGGATCACGGTCGGAAATGTCGGAACACACCGTCAGCCTGGACGTGCTGTGAGGGATATGCCAGAGGCAATCTCAGCCTCGTGTAGTGTGGGTGTGGCCGATGACTGGATGAGGCATTGGCCCACGGATGGAAGAGTATATTTTTTAGTTTGAGTACACATGTAGGTTTAAGAATTGAGTATATTACGAAATCACCTCTTCCCATAATCCCGGGTCCTTTCGTGGGGCGTGAAAAAGCATCTGATGAGTCCGTCAAGCTGAGTGCCACCATTGTAACATGATACGTGTCTATAATGGTGACCTTCTTTTCCGAAACTTTACCTTCAGCTTACCATCAGGCGAGGTGAGGTTAAATTGATTCTCTATTAAGTACAAAAAAAATCTATTTGTATAAAATTAGTCGATTTATTTAAAAAAAAAACTTAAGATGTGTGATTGTATTCTAAAAAGTCCCAACTCACAAGTCACAACACTATTTTCAAGAATGACAGTTTTGACATTATTGACAATCATTTTAATTACAAGATCGCTGTGTTTTTTAATTTCAAACGGAGGTATTTTTTCGAGAGTTGGCTAGTTGGCTAGTTGCTTGTTGGCTATAGCCGCCTACCGGTAAAATAACGGGTCGGATCTGATTTATATAATGTACTCCTTGATAACGGTATAGTGCTTGGCCAAGCTGACAGAAACTGGCGAAGGTAACTTGTGACGAGTAAACCATAGCAATGATTAACGGCTTCTATTCGTTGTAAATATAACTGAATTCTGTATTATGGATATCAGCAAGAAAACAGAAGATATGGACATTCCAACAGCCGAAGGAAACCTCTTAGAACAGCCGAAGGAGAAAATGTTACCTCGAAATCCTCTCATGAAAGTACGAACTTATGTGCTTGCGCTGCGACCGTGGTCTCTTAGTGCCAGTCTACTTCCAACTCTTCTGGGTGCTGCGCTCGCGTACCGCCTCCCCGGCGATAATGGCTTCAGTTGGTGCACCTTATTCCTGACCCTTTGTACTGTTATTCCAGTCCATGGTGCAGGGAATGTAGTCAATACATACTTTGATTTCGTCAAAGGAATAGATAACCGTAAATCTGATGACAGAACTCTTGTGGATCATATATTAAGCATAGATGAAGTGGTTTCTCTCGGTGCTATATTGTATTTGGCAGGGTGTGCCTCATTTGTGCCCCTTGTTATTTTATCACCAGCCCGCATGGAGCACTTGGCTCTTGTGTATTTTGGTGGGTTGTCATCATCATTTTTGTATACTGGAGGCATAGGGTTGAAGTATATAGCCCTTGGTGATATATTAGTATTAGTTATATTTGGACCTGTTTCTGTGGTATTCGCCTTTTTAGCACAGACTGGTAGAGTTGATTGGTCTATTATTTATTATGCAATACCTTTGGCTCTGAATACTGAAGCAATTTTACATAGTAATAACACAAGGGATCTGGAGACTGACTGCAAAGCAGAAATTGTCACTTTAGCAATTTTAATCGGGAGGACTGCCTCATACCTACTATATGCGTTTTTATTATTTACACCATATATTATGTTTGTGGTAGCATCAGTCCGTTGTTCACTGTGGTTCCTAATTCCTTTCTTGACATTGCCTAGAGCTTTTGAAATAGAAAGGCTGTTTAGAAGTGCTGAGACAATGAGATACGTTCCAAGACAAACAGCCAGATTAAATTTCTATTTTGGCATGCTGTACATGATCTCTTGTTTGTTTGCATCTCGTCTACCATTCCTACTTTAGGTCACTTTTTCCTCATATTTCTTTTTGATCTATTGAGTGTGTAATTATGTACAGAATGACTGTCAGATGTTTTTATATTGTAATTGTAGGCTTGACCAATATTGTAAGAATAAATATTATGTACTAAATGCTCACATGTTGTTTATGCAAACTGATAAGATCAATAAGCTTAAGTTTGTATCCTCCCATATCTTTGATGTAATGAGGCCTTTATACAAGCTGAATTTTAAACAGCTGTAAATTTTTTCCTTAGTATTCTGCTGCATATAATAGATCAAAGATAAAAATTCTTTGCATTCAAATGCAAATCTTATGAATACCAATGTGGCATATATTATTAACATTAACCTACTATAAGAGTGCTGGAGTATGGGTATGATCTTGTAAGTGTGCAGGCATTATGTGTTGGATCTAAAAAAAAATGTAACATCTTTTGTACTGAATAAAGCAACTGATTTGTAATATAAACTACCTCTTTAACAATTGGGAGATGTGAATGATATTGAGATTTTAAATAAGCTATTGTTGTTTGAAGTACTTTTGTAATTATATCATGCAATCTCTTTATTGTGAATTGACAATAATTTATTTATTAAATTGTAGAAATAATAGAATTGAGTCAATTATAATTTATGATGAAATTAATTGTTGTTTTTTGTTATTATGATTGAAACAAATATTGCCATTTAATTAATTTTATTGATACAATCAACGTAGGAGACCTCTATAATATAGAATCTTTATTATATAATGATAAATTACAAGTCAAATTATCATACAAGTGAGACCATGTAATTTAAGAAATGGATTTCATTTAGGAACACCTGTCTAAGAACTACAATACATTGAATATATTGGCAGTGACTGGAGAAATATGAAAAAGTTGAGATACATGTTACTAGTATACTATATTTATAACACAGTGACATCACTTCAGCTAGGGCTTACCTGTTCTACACTTTCACAAAGATTCCACACGCAATGTCATTGCATTACAATACTATATTAGTGGAATTAAATAATTGCATGCTATTTGCTAATTCTCAAGTGAAAATCCATTTCATATTCATAATTATCATAACTAAAGTTATAAAGGAACAAATCACAATGTATTAAATGATAATACAAAAATCATGTTTTGCTAACAAAGACTAAACATAATATCACTAAAACGAATAGTAATCAAATCTATAATATAATTAAATACATTTTTCTAATTTCCATTTTGCACAAAAATAGTGTGACACATCTTGGCATGGCCACCATTGAAGAGTGACTGATTAAACTGTTGTATAATGGTTAATATTGAGTTGTCCCAAAATACTAGAATCAGTTACTCCACCATTCATAGGATAGAAAGTTATACTAATGTAACTACACCTCACAGATATTGGTACGGTATGGTACCAGCAATATCTCCAGATATTGTAGCATAGACCTAATTACAATAAAAATTGTCAATGAACGTAAGTATTGACGTATCTTCACCCATACAAAAATAGACCATAATATGGACATGTGGCTTGATATTGTATGTATTGATTTTCCTGCAGAACATTAAACACAGTATGTTACATATAGTGCAATCTGTTTTTCTTGTAATGTTTCTGTTACCTTATTGAACCTAACCTAATGAAGGAAAAATCAATTAGGAAAAAATTTTGAAAAGAAAGGAAAAAGTAATAAAATTTAATTACTTTTTTTTTTTTTTCATATTTTTTTAATTTCATGGAATAAGAAGGAACAACAGATTGTCGAATACTTATGGAGTGGCAGGTGGTCACATAATGACCAAGTTACAAACTAAGCATATTATTTTTTATGTCTTAGTATGAGCTCAAAACTGAGTTTTTGTTTACATAATAGCAACTATATTGGTCAAATGTTAGTTTATAGCAAAAGTCATTATGTGCTATCATAGTAGTTGTTGGTTGTAACATCTGCTGAGGTAAAATTTTCTTACAGCTTATATTGATCATTACAATATCAATTGACGTGTCCATACAAATATTTTGATATTTCTTCTACTAACAATTCAGAAATTTACTAAAATACTGAATTGTTTGCAATTAAATTTTTGCTACAATCTACAGTTCTGGAAACATTGGGGAGGATGAGATCTCTCACGTCTACTAATACTCTCTCACAACTATGAAACTAGTTGGACTATTTCTGATAATGGACTATATCTGGAATTTTAACCAGATATCGGATTGGTGATAGTGGTCATGTAGAGATCAGCCACACTAAAAATAAGAAATCTTCAACATTCCATACAATTCCTAAAAGTATATATATTTATATCCTAATGTATAACCATTAGTTAAACTAATGCAGGACTATCCATTCTAAAATCGAAATTACTTGCACACATTGTCGTATCGTAACAGAGATTTCCTATAAAATGCGCAAAGACATTCAGTTTACATGCTTCACACTAAATACTCTCGTTGTGCTCATTATTTATGCTCTTACAATTTGGGGTCGAGACATAAGCACCTAGATATTTATCTCAGCAAATTTCAATGTCATGTCAATTGTCACCTTAGAATTTAGGCCTTCATATCCTATCTACATGTGATGTTAGGTTCGGTTAACAATACCATAATTTGCATTCAAGAGACGCATAATATTACATGTTATACAGATGTTAATTTAAAAGGCAATATGAGATTTATTGAAATATTTGTATATAGTTCTTATAGTGTAAGTTTCGGTAGAATTTTATGTATTGAAATGAGCTAGCTGAAAGCATGAAATGAGCTGCCAAATTTCTTATCATGTAACTAAATTTGAGCGTCTTCCTAAACTTACAAACTCGAAGGTGGGTTAAAATTTTATTGGTTCATCTCACTATAATTTAATTCTAATGGAAGAGATGCGACAATAGCTTTATATCTATTACAAGTCATATGTACACAATTTAAATTAACACCTGTAAGTAAATTTTATTTCCCGTTTACTTGGAGAGCAATTAACTGTTTCAACTAGACTAAAAGAAACATTTACACTGAATAACATACATGTAATAATCTCACATTCATGCATGCGGACAATAGTCCATCAAAGGCGGAAAAATCCGTCTGCTAGTCTTTTACGTTATATACATCAGACTTTACAGTTGGCTTATGACGCTTATGACGTCGACGGTTTCTTTTCGCGCTGCCATTGGATGATTCTCTCTTTGAGTTCAGATGCTGAAATTAACATTTCATTATTAGTAAAACGGAAACCATAGTATACATGTGATAACGGCGAAAGAATACAAGTATCACCACCCCATCTCCTCCGCAGGGTGTCGTAAGAGGCGAATAACGGAAAAATACGCAGACGATTTCACTGCGAGAGAAGGAAAACTCGAAATAAAACCCAGTACCAACCTGTCTGGTAAGTCAAAGCCTCCCAATATTGGGAGAGGCCTATGTCCAGTAGTGGACTGCGATAGACTAATTGGTTGATACTATACATAACATTGCAAATATAGACCATTCGAATACCATCTAGACCTAGATTAAGCTTCATATCTGTAATGGAATAATATACGTACCTGGGAGTAATTGATCCTCGGTAAGGGGTTGTCGATTGAACGGATCGGTTGCACTGTTCAACAAGTGCCGTAGGATTACTGATCGGTCCATTACCTGCAAGAAACAAGGAGAAAACATATAGTAAAGTAAAAATGTATATGCTAACCGTTATTGGATAACTGCAACTCTTGATAATTTTGTTTTTGTGGGTCTGACTTTGCAGATAGATGACCTTATGATCGCGTATTTCGTACCATTATTGCGCGTTCGTATCACTACTGACGTGAACTTATTCCTAACATGTAATTTATCTCAGCTGGAGTGTTTAGAGAGTATTGCGGAGGTCGTTGTCTCGTCTTATGGATCGAGCATGCTTTCATTATTCTCGCTATGACAGAGGACGTGATTTCCTAGTTAATAACATTATAATTTATACTTTAGAATTGCCTTGTAGAAATCACGTGCCTGCCTGCCATAGACGGTAGTTTAGTAATTTTAGTTATTAATATTCTTGAAGGTTTAAAAGGTCCCAACTTACCTTGCCGGAAGGCAACAAGACAGGGTCTGTCATAAGCGTGTCCATGAGAGGGTCTCTGAACTCTTCCGGCGCGTCAGCGAACTCGTCACTTTTTTGTTGATTAGATACTGAAATAAATAATGAACTAAATCAGTAATAAATATAATAAAAATAATATTCAAAATGGTATCTTAAAAAACTATAAAAATAAGTGGTGCATGAGGCACTACATACTAATTTTGGTGTTGATTTAAATAGAATACTGCATTAATGTATGCAGAATTTTTTTTTTAGCGATAAGGTTGTGAACCCAGATCAATTAAATACAATGACTACCAATACTTGTGCAATTCAGCCGCGCATAGTAACCGAGTTCAATTTAAACTACCCTGTTCACGTTTTTGGTGAACTAATAAAATGGTACAACTAGATTTCTATTGATGTAGGTATCTGTCACTGGTGAACCAATGCAAATATTAAGACAAATGTAATACATACGGGCAATATAATACGCATTATCTGCGAGAGTCTTGAACCGCTCTATTTCTGAGGGAGTTTTGATGCATGACTTAGCAAGTCGGAGGGCTGCCTCTTCGAATAACTCTTTTCGGAATGATCGCTGTAATCACACAAAGGAGTATACATTAACTTAATTGTATTTTATAGTACACAACAAACTGAACACTTTTGGAAAACAACTTAATAATTGCATATAGAGAGAGAAGTCTGTCATTTCATTAAAGAGGAGACTAATAATGGAATTTAGGAGGTGAGTTAAATCATGTTTGTAGCTCTATTTAGGACTTGTAATTATGATATTATATTTTTATTCTAGTTACCGAAATATGGGTGATAAGATAATACACCTCTGCCAACCCTTTGGGGATTTACAGGCGTGAGTATAATTATGTAGGTATGTATTTTTATTCTCGACCAGTGGCGAAGGGTCTCTATAAACCGATTCTTGCCGGATTGCTTTGTACAAAGAAGCTGTGGTAGATATTTAAGTTTATACTATGGCTGTTCTATAAGAGGTAAGTTTTTTCCACCAACTTCATTTTGGAATATTACATTTTTTTAATCAATCTATGTCTCCAATATGTTATCCTAGAGCCTGTAGGTTGTAGAAAAACGTATAAGAGTGGGTTACCTCGTCAGCGGCTAGTGCGGCATGGAATTGCGGAGAGTCGAGATGCAAGTAGATGTCGACCAGCTGACTGAGCAACCGCCGCGGTTCCCAACCGTATTTCTCCGGTCGACGAACCTACAAAACACATTATTGAGTTTGTAAAAAGAAAGTTATAACATAGTTAAAAAGTTATTGCAATATTGTATTTTAAAAGGCCATGGTCCCATCAGTGGCGGCCAAGTATCGGCTGTTTTCTTGCAAACGTACGGTAGGTACAGATCGATATTTATCACGCTAAATATCGATGTTCAGCCGCATCACAGTAAGAGTGGAAAGCCGACTCCGACTGAGTTGAGAAAAGGTTCAGAGAATGATGATGAATAATAATATAATTAGTCGGTGTCTGTTGATTCTGCCGGCGAGACTCTCTCTCTCTACCAGTTTTGTCGCAACGAGAAGAGCTATCAAAGATAATAATCGCCAAGCTATTTTCTCTAGCTTATTCAACGAGGAATTGCCGCCAGTGATAGGCACATTTGCACTGGGTACAAAAAGACTACTACTCTCTCTACTACTAAAAAAACTAAACCAATTTTCGTCACATTTATCGTTCTTCAATATGAGAATGGCTTGTTCACTTACTTTAAGATTTTTACACTTGGGTCCACACAGCTGTTGCAGGTTGAAATTCAGCATAGATGCAAGTCTATCGACTAGTTCAGCGCGTAGAAAAGGTTCCTTGATTTCTACTGTTAAATATTCCAGCATATCCACGGTTTCCCTGAAAAAGAAGCAATTGGTCGTCATTTTAACACATCCAAATCCATATTAATATTATAAATGTGCAAGTAACTCGTCTTTCTCTGTCTGTTATGCTTTTACGCTTAAACCACTGAATCAATTTTGATGAAATTTGGTACAGAGATAGATTAGACCCTGGGAAAGGGCACAGGCTATGTCTGGTCGCGATAATCGACATCCACGCGGACGGAGCCGCTGGCAACAGTTAGTATGGTATAAAGGGGTGATAGGGCGAGTCAGCTAGTTCTTCTTTTATACAACTTAGGTGGTAGATAAGCACACGGCCCACGTAATGAAAAGTGGTTACCGTGATCAATGGACGTGTGTAACACCAGGGGCGTCACACTAGCTCTGCCGACCTCGTAAGAACCTTTTAATGCCTATCTTGAAGAATTCCATACTGGAAAATTGGAAAAACTAAGGCAGGGAGTTCATTTCACAGTTTAAGCGTGCGGGGATGAAGTTCCTTTCATACTTGACTGTCATAGTTATTACTGCAGGCACGTATCTTTGAGCTAAATCGCAAGATAAACGAGGCTCTGGCGCCCGCGGATTGCTTTGTAATAATCTATGCTTAGTGAATTTGAGTTCGTCCACCGCAGTAGCATCCCGTGCTATACTCAAAAGACATTCAAGAAATGTGTATTGCGCGTATAGGGCACATTTTGGCGCGGCGCAAACGGCGGGGCGGGCTGGTCTTTTTGACCGCGAAGTAATAAAGACCGCGTCTGTCCGTCGATGCCCGCCACTGTCCTCGCCGCGAACACAAACCCCCACGCACATGCCACGCCGCGCCGCCAGTCCCCGGCAGGCACCTGCTGCCCCTCATGTGCGTTGGTAGTATAGGATTCTCTTTACGCTACTGTTCGCGGCGAAATTGACCGGCCCTGCCTGCCCCGCCTTTAGGTCCAAGATACGTGTCCGGAGTTATGTGGTAGTTAGTAGGCTCATGCTCACCTGGCGAGCGTGAGGTACGAGCGGCACTGTCGCTCGTCCTGCGCGAGCGCGCGGGCGCGTGCGTCGGCTGCCGAGCCGCCCGCGCCGCCCTCCTGCGCCTCGTGGATACGCTTCAGGTACTGCACACAACACACGACACACGACATGGTTAGCTTTACAGCCCCCTAGACAAGTGGCAATTCGTTGCTCGGCGTATGATGGAATAGAATGACAAATGTATAGGATTTGACGTTTTTGACATTCGTTGACGCCTGTCATATACGTCAAATCCCATACATTTGGCATTCTATTCCATCATACGCCTAGCAACGAATTGCCACTTGTCTAGAGGGGCTGGGTTATTTTATAGTCGTTTCGGAGCGAAACATTTTGAGCACAATTTCGATAGCAAAATCGTCTGGAAGTATTATTTTAGCGATTTTTTTTTTTTTTTTTATAACCCCGATGATAAATTTTTGTAAGCACCCCATCTAATAGCAAAGGCATAAAATATAATTGAAAAAATTCAGGCTAGTAATTGGCTAAAAATCTCACCGTTAGACACTCGTCGAGTAGGAATGTAGTGTCGTTCATCAACATGTTGATGAACTTGACGAACTGGCGACCTGATCGAGACTCCTTCACTATGGCCTGTCGACAGGAAATGTATATTAATTAACACACTTGATTTTAATAGTTTTGATTTGAACCAACGCCGATTAGAATTTTAGATAGCAGTGTAGAAAAAATCTATACTATCTTCTTCATCCTAGTGTTAATCCCAGTCGCATACGAAGCTTTCGACTTTGAGTCTGGGGTCCGCTTTACCAGTTTAGCTGCGGATTGAATCTACTACTAGTCCGGTCAATTTAGACCAAAAAATGAGAGTGAAGTTACATAAAGTCCCAACAAGCTGAATTTTTGTGAAGTTGTTCAAAACATAATTATAAACAATGTCTGGAAGTTCCCCATCATTCCCCTGTAAGGAAAAAAATTAATTCAAGGTCAAAGGTCAAAAAAATGAGTTTTTCGCGATTTTCAGCAAAACGGTAAGTTTTATCATAAAAGTACCTTAGACAAAAATTGTAGATCATAAAATTATCTATAAAAAATGTATTCATACTTTTTTTCTTACGAGCCACCGTTTCTGAGATATAACGATTCTAAAAGTTATAAAAGTTGTTATCGTCATAATATGCACACGTTTCCACGCCACCTATGAGGTAGTGTACTTAGCGCGTTTTTGTTAACGTGGTTTCCCCAGTAGGCCTACTCCACGGGTCAGTTGTGATCCTGTTTAATGTAAAACTATTGCAAAATAACGGAAATTTTCAAAGATTGGGAAAGATAAAAGCGATGTAAATGAAAAAAAAGTGTTGAAGTTTATTCATCTTATTCGTAAGTTTCAAATTCTTGTTCTTCTTCTTGATCTTCTTCTTGTTCTTCTTCTCCTGCTTCTTCTTCATCTTCATTTTGGATGCAAGTAAATTGCGTCAATAGCGATGTATCGCATGATACTTCGTCGGAGTCAAACGAATCCTCCATTGTTTGTGATTCAATATTAGAGCACGACCGGCCTTGACAATTTGTGCATGCCAAAGAACAAGATAGTCCGACTTTTTTGCAACCACATTTAGCACTGCATCCCTTTTTGCAGTTGCAAAAAATAATGTTTAGCAGTTTTTTCGGCGCAGGTGGAAGTAAAGTTTGAACTGGCTCTAATATATTGCAACCACATTTAGCACTGCATCCCTTTTTGCAGTTGCAAAAAATAATGTTTAGCAGTTTTTTCGGCGCAGGTGGAAGTAAAGTTTGAACTGGCTCTAATATATTGTTGACCAACTTCCAACCCCAGTCTGTAGGGTCTAGCTGATAACCAAGCCACACTTGAACTTGGTAATATACTCGAAAAAGATGTTGGTGAGCAGCAACTGAAGTTGGAGGAAGACAAGCTAATTGAACTTGTTTTTTTTTTTAGTATTTTTAACGAAACATGCATATCGATGTTTATCTAAACAGGTAGTTTTTTTAGGAGCTCCGTACATAGAAAGAAGAAAGCGGATGCCGTTGGTAATAACTAGATCATGTACTATTTTTACACGCAATAACTGGCTGTGATACGACATCTGCATTTTACAGGAGGGGTAAAACAGCAGTTTTCAAAATGTTTGAAAAACAAGATTTAATTCAATGTGCTGAAGTTTTTAAAAAAAGTGATTCAACTCAACAAGAAGTTATTACCAACGGCATCCGCTTTCTTCTTTCTATGTACGGAGCTCCTAAAAAAACTACCTGTTTAGATAAACATCGATATGCATGTTTCGTTAAAAATACTAAAAAAAAAACAAGTTCAATTAGCTTGTCTTCCTCCAACTTCAGTTGCTGCTCACCAACATCTTTTTCGAGTATATTACCAAGTTCAAGTGTGGCTTGGTTATCAGCTAGACCCTACAGACTGGGGTTGGAAGTTGGTCAACAATATATTAGAGCCAGTTCAAACTTTACTTCCACCTGCGCCGAAAAAACTGCTAAACATTATTTTTTGCAACTGCAAAAAGGGATGCAGTGCTAAATGTGGTTGCAAAAAAGTCGGACTGTCTTGTTCTTTGGCATGCACAAATTGTCAAGGCCGGTCGTGCTCTAATATTGAATCACAAACAATGGAGGATTCGTTTGACTCCGACGAAGTATCATGCGATACATCGCTATTGACGCAATTTACTTGCATCCAAAATGAAGATGAAGAAGAAGCAGGAGAAGAAGAACAAGAAGAAGATCAAGAAGAAGAACAAGAATTTGAAACTTACGAATCAGATGAATAAACTTCAACACTTTTTTTTCATTTACATCGCTTTTATCTTTCCCAATCTTTGAAAATTTCCGTTATTTTGCAATAGTTTTACATTAAACAGGATCACAACTGACCCGTGGAGTAGGCCTACTGGGGAAACCACGTTAACAAAAACGCGCTAAGTACACTACCTCATAGGTGGCGTGGAAACGTGTGCATATTATGACGATAACAACTTTTATAACTTTTAGAATCGTTATATGAGGCGTCTAGTTTCAAAACCCGCTAAAAGAAGATACTAAAATTTTAGGGAATATATGAAAAATGCTTTTTTGTTTTAATTTGCCCACTAAGATATAAAAATACTAACATGTTTTGTGAAATGTTATCTGGCAATACCGGAAATACCTTTAATACTTCGACATGCATGTGTTATTTTAAAATATAACGTAAACTATTTTCATTTTAGCGTATTTTGCTGCGAACAATCAATTTTAGGGGAGTTTGAAACAAACGTCAAGAGTTTTAGTGGGGTTTGTTGCGAACAGTGCCTAGCAATTTAAAAGCGTTATGCAATAACAGTTAATTAATTTTGGTTTAAAAAAATAGTGTAACTCATAGGTATGTAATCAAAACATGCAAGTTTTATTTATTACAATCAAATTTAAAAAAATAAACAAAACATTCGAAAATTAAAGGGTCAAAGTATGAAAACACAATGTAGGTATCTCACAATACAAATTGCCAAGTCAATTTATTATATTTAAAACCAAAGAATTAAAGTACCTATTTATAGAATATTAAGAATTAAAACATGAACGAAAATTCTTACATTCCTTTTCTTGAATTATTTAACTTTTTATAAATCATTGGTCAATACAGTAGTTCATTTAAAAATAATAATAATTATACTGCCGCATATCCTCGAACTAAATATCAGGTTAATATTAAATTCAATTTGACTAAATATTATATACCTACCTAGCAATAATGGTTGTATGTACCTTTACCTTCTAAGTGAAGTACCTACCCGAAAAAATAATTTACCTATATTATCTACACTAATTTACTCATTTTGCATAACACCATCAAAGTCACTTCGCTACTTGTTTTGAAGCAATTTTGCACCTACTGTTTAAAGGTTTCTTTGGTACTTTTCCACGAAGATTTGTCGCGTGGTTTCTTCCTTGCTTCCTTGGGATCACATTTTTGCACAAATTGAGTTAAATTACCCATATTGTGAATTAAAAACAATAAAAACTGCAACACACTTTCGTTTCGTTTTGAAAAAATCGCCATACTATTTTGAATGTCACGTGATCACAATACCGCGCTGTCATTGGCTGATTTCCTTTAAGCGGATTATGAAGCAAACTAGACGTATTTTAGCGGGATTTGCAACAAATATCAATTTTCCAGTGCTACTTTTTAGGCTTTTGGCGCGTTTTGATTGAAAACTGATAATGACATATTATGAAGAATACATACTGGCATCATTTTGAACTATTAACTCAATTTTTATCTAAAAGCCTTTTAGCGGGTTTTGAAACTAGACGCCTCATATCTCAGAAACGGTGGCTCGTAAGAAAAAAAGTATGAATACATTTTTTATAGATAATTTTATGATCTACAATTTTTGTCTAAGGTACTTTTATGATAAAACTTACCGTTTTGCTGAAAATCGCGAAAAACTCATTTTTTTGACCTTTGACCTTGAATTAAATTTTTTCCTTACAGGGGAATGATGGGGAACTTCTAGACATTGTTTGTAATTATGTTTTGAACAACTTCACAGAAATTCAGCTTGTTGGGACTTTATGTAACTTCGAATGTCTAAATTGACCGGACTATACCTCTGCCTCACCTCCACATCACAATGGCGATATTGAAGCATTGCAGCTAGACCAGTTGTTGAACTTTTTAGGGCTCCAACTACCCATAAAGGCTAAAGACAGAGTCTAACTAAAGGACCCTGCCAACATCCTGGAAATAACTATGAGTATGATGACTCTGTTTTATAGACAAAACAAAGGAATCGCAACAAAAAAAATAATGTGTTGCTAATAATAATATCGAAACGGGCGCGCGGACACAGACCTCGTTAAAGCCAAAAGTAACATCAACAACAGCTGCAGTGAGTCATATAATTTTACAAGTATGTAACGTGTATAACGGGAAACAATGTAAATATTTAATTCACGGTAGGCTATTACCGTGACCTTGAATGCTTATCATACCCTTAGAGAGTCATGGTAGAGCCATTACATGGTTCTTATATGCTAGGCCTCTGAATATAACGGTAAAATCGCTCGCTCTCGATGGAAGCCTAGCATCAGTATTTTGTCAAACACTTTGGGAATTGAAACTATCATGGTGGTTCACATTACTATCAGAGCATATCGGAAGCTATTAGGAGTTCCTCCATGATGTGATCTTTTTTTTTGTCCTTTTTTTTTAAATTATTTTAAATTATGATTTTATAACAGCGCCTAAATATTGGCAACTCAAAACAATACATGGTAAATGTCCCGATTGCTCTATAGTAACCTTAGGAATTGTAGTTCAATCTCACCTGTTTGTGTATGGGTCGCTCCCACATGCCTTTCAATATAATACTGATGTGGAATCGAATTGTGAACTTGTCATAAAACTCGGTACTCTGTCCGGTCGTTTCTATATCCGTGTAGAACTTCATTAAAGCACTGGCCAGGGCTGTCTGCGACATCGGATGATCCATAAACTTCTCGTATACATTCTTCAATTTCAACGGCACAGATAAGTTGATCACGAATAGAACTTCCACTATTTTCGCCACGAGGTATGGGTTCTTGAAGAGATGCGAATTGCATATCGCGGATAGCAGCCAAGTTATGACTGGATCTTCTATATAGTCTGCTACGATTTGCGGTACATATCTGTAATAGAATACGGTGTGTGGTGAGTAAGACACAAGAGCATGTATAGTTTGTAATCTTAAGTCAAATAGATATAATTTGAGCTCAAAATATAATCCATACTAGCTGCTGCCCGCGGCTCCATCCGCGCGATAATCTATAGAACCATAATAATCAAAAATTATTTAGTATCATACATCAAAATCTTTATAAACATGTGTATTTTTAGGGCACGTTTCAGTAATAAGGGGCTGTTGAAATCTAGGTCATCTAGCTGCAATAAAGTTGTAATTTAACAATTTTATTGTTTTAAAATACACTTTAAAAAAAAGTATTTTCTTCGATTTCGACCAAATTAACGTCATGGCTATGCTTCAAGGCTCCCCTTTCAGTTAAAAGAACTGCATACATGCCTAGTAGGGCTCCTACGGTCCTGCTGCAATGCGCGTTCCGTTCCGTCCAAGTAGGACTGTGTCCCTAACCAGGGTGTGGGTGTCACGCTATACTCACTGGACGGCGAAGAGCATGAACTCGGCGATGTCCTCGACGTACCACTCGGGCGTGGCGCAGAAGGCGGCGCGCGCGGCCGGGTCTGTCCGCGCGCCCTCTAGCTGTGTCGTGAGCAGCGCGCACACGGACGAGTAGAACTGCAGGCTGCGCCGCATCAGCTCGCCCTCCAGCAGGGCCGTCTCGGCGCACTGCTTGGACCTGTAGGACGTGGATAGATATTTCTTTGTTTATTTATATAAATACATCGTATTACAGTAAAGAATCAATGCGACAATGTTCTTACAACTATTTTACATAAAAAAAATGTATCTCGGCTCTTGTATGCCTTGATCCGCTCATGATTCTATTCTAGAATCCCTCACTACGCTCGGGATTTAACTTTAGAATCCTTTGCTCCTCTCGGTATACAACTTGGTGCCTCGAAAATAAGTAACTTTTTTCACTTGTCGGGTAATCTACCATTTTGCCTCTCCAGCATGAAAAGACTTGAAACTGGAAAACGCGGACCCCAGACTCAGAGGTGAAAGCTTCGGATGCGACTCGGATTAACGCAAGGGTGAGGAAGCACGAAAAGTGCCAGCCTTTTGCTGCCTAAGAACTCGCTACAAAGTCGCATTTTGCTGCAAGCGTAAGTGTTTTAAATTTGGGTCACACTTTTTGGAGTAGGGGAGGCGCACTGGGGCTATATTTTATTTTTCTAATCCTATTGAATTACCTGTGTAGTCTTTTTATTTGTCTTCGCCATCGGCGAAGCAATTCTCGGTTGCGTAGTGCTGAAAAGCTATTACGCCATTGCGGCTCGGCAGCCATCAACTCTTCAATCACCTTCTGAAGATCGCGGAAGGCTCTGGAAATTAGACAAGTTAATTATTGCAGGAAGCTGCTTTACAGTCCGGTTTGGTACAGCACAATGTTTAGGGAAGAGGAAGAGTAACTTACCTAATTCGTCGTTGATGTGTATGCAGCGCAGGGATGAGCGCTACATGATGCATGTGTAGTGTCAGGAACCAGCATACTGTCTGGAACTTCGCCTCCGGCCACTTGTGGTTAGGGTCGTTATCTGATTTTACAAAATAATTTAAATTTAGAACTCCGTCTTATATCTCCTATAACATTACAGGAAGTACCGCCTCTACAGGTGCACCACTTACTGAGTGAATCCAGCCAGTCTTGCGCCTCTTGCGTAGTGTAGAACAGTCGCGTTTCATCGCGGATGTTGACCCACGAATCGGGCTGGAATGTGTAGAGCGGGTACACGCGTTCTAGCTTGATGCGTATTGACAGCAATTGCAATACTGAGCATACATTTAGCATGAACCCATCGCCTGAAAAAAAAGATGACAAAATATAGGTTTATATCAAATATGATTAAAAAGTATGCCTGTGGTTTATGGCGCATTATTTGAGATCATTAACGTCTGTTGATAAGATAGATCATTGAGACTACTATTATGCTATTAGTATTTCTACTAGGCAACTTTTGAAGCGGGATTGGATACTTCACAAATAGAATTGTATTAAGAATTAGAAAATTGTATATTACATGGAAAACAAACTTTGTTTACACTATTCTACATATAGCTCTCGAGTTTCAAAGGAGTAAGTTAAATTGTATTTATGTAATTATTAGTATAGTCTATAATAATAAATAATAAATAAAACAAATACAGATAATAATAAATTTGATATTATTTCATTCATATCTATAACAGTGTCATCAAACTGTTTATTTGCCGCTACCAAGATTCAACAATAATAATTTGCACATTGTACGAGACAAATATCAATTCGTCTCGATCAAGTAAACAATATAAATATTTACAGATAACCGTCAACAATATGCGACTTAACGATTCGATCTGGATCTTGGAAAGTAAATTATTTGGACTATGGCCAATACAAATACGTCTAATAGACAAGAGCGAGGTGAGCGACATTTGAACGAAATATGTGCGCGCTATTTTCGCAGGCATTAATTGCAGGGTTCTACGACGACAATGCTGAAGGTGTAAAACGCATTAGATCAACGAACATGTGGGCCAAGTTGCGTGACATGTGTCTATAAGTTGCACTATTTATTACGTTTTATTATTGTATTCTGATCCCGTTCCCGCTGCATATCTCTAAATTTATCTACAATATTATGCATGTTTTATACATATAAACCTTTCCCCTAAATCATTCTATCTATTAAAAAAACCGCTTCAAAATCCGTTGCGTAGTTTTGAAGATTTAAGCATACATAGGGACGGACAGACAGCGACAGCGACTTTGTTTATAATATGTAGTGATGATGATGATAGTGATAGTGATGATATATATGCTCATTAATCGTATTGTTAATCGCACTCTAGCTAAAGCTTTCAAGAGTCATTCGAAATGTTGCTTACGACCTTTTTACGGGGTCCGTACCAAAGGGTAAAAAAAAAACTGGAAACCTATTACTAAGGTCCACTGTCCATATGCCCATATGTATTATGGACATAATTTTCAACGATTGTGTATCCCTGCTGCCGCTATAACAACAAAACACGATATAACAACAAAAAACCCCATACTTAACTGAAACTCAAAATTTATTTTTTTATCAAACCCATACGTGTGGGGTATCTATAGATAGGTCTTTAAAAATGCTATTGAGGTTTCTAACATAATTTTTTTCTAAACTGAATAAATAGTTTGCGCGAAAGACACTTGCAAAGTGAAAAAATGTGCCTCCCCCCCCCCCCCCCCCCTCTAACTTCTAAAATAAGAGAATGATAAATCTAAAAAAAATATATGATGTAAATTACCATGCAAACTTCCACTAAAAATTGGTTCGAACGAGATCCAGTCAGTAGTTTTTTTTTAATACGTCATAAACCGCAATTTTCGCCTTTGCTACTACGGAACCCTTCATGGGCGAGTCCGACTCGCACTTGGCCGATTTATTTAATTTAAGTAGGTACGCTATTGTGCAATTAGTATAATAATGATATATGTTTTGTAAGAAGAAAATGCCGTATTATGGAATAGTATTAGTTATATGATTATATGTTTGAAACAGAACACTACAAAGCGGCTTCAACGTGTGAATTCACGCAAATGTCTCCATTTATTATCGTTGTCAGCTTTGCAATAGGTACACACGCAGCTAATGACTTTATTAATTAATTGTAATGAGACTAAAGAGCCTCGCCTTTATCGACGAGGTCTTGGCATAAAATTGTAAATAACATACATTTATACGAGACAGCCGTACGCAGTTAATGTACAAAAATAAACAAATTACGAAGTTTCTTACGAAATTTACTTTTACTACCTATACTACTAAAAAGCTTCTTTTTAAGTTTGGTAGGCTAATTACGAAAAAAAAAAACTAATATCTGTTGCGACTATTGCGAGTACATTATTCGCTACGCTCTTTTCTATCTATTATAATAAGGATGAAACATTTAGCGCTTTCCTGTTGCGTTCAAAGTTTACGCTTTCGAGACCGAAGTTCGTTTGTTATTTTTGTTTAGTTTGTTGACTCTTACGACTTCTGTTTGCTTCAACCCCGAGAGGCAAACCACAGCCCCATTCGTAGTTTAGCAGGTGGTTTGGTATAAAGATGAAAAACTTAAATCTATACTAATATTATAAAGCTGAAGAGTTTGCGCGTTTGTTAGGTTGAAAAAGTAGTTTCTAATCTTAGAAACTTCTGGTTCAAATTGAAAAAATATGTTTGTGTTGAATAGCCCGTTTATCGAGGAAGGTTATGGGTTATATATCATCACGCTACTACGTAAGGGAGTGTAGCAGTAATCATAAATGTCAACATATCCGGCAGATTCCCAAAATTAATAAATGCGTGCAAAATGGCTACACAGTTTCGACATAATATGCCAAGAGCTAAGCCGGGCGGGGCCGGAAAGTATCCTATGTGTTTGTGACATGGAAGAAGCTGTAAATAAACCAACAAGATGACGTGTGTATCTAAAGCTGATAGTATGAATTCAATTGTAGTCGGTTCACAATGTTTCCTAATGCACGAGTCTAGCTATTGTTCTTGTATTATTATATTATGAAATGTTAAAACCGCAAACTATGTCGACCTGACCAAATATGCGTTCATCTTATACTCGTAGTTAGTCTAATTACCAAATTAAAACATAATTGAGTATGTACCTAATTAAAAAGTATAGTAACGTATCGTATTTTTTCTAATCGCCTAAACAAACATTGTTAATACAATGCATCGTCTTATGGGAAGATGTGTTATCAAAACACCATGATTGGCACCATGTTATTGGATTTCTGTAATGATGTGCTACGCAGCTATGCTATGTAGGGTAGTGAGTAAGATGTGCTAGAAAATTTCTACCTATAACACATGTATCTCCAATGTACAGAGACGGCTAATATACAATTATATAAGAGTTTAAATAGATATCCTTGAAAATAGTACAGATGTTCTTGTAAAAAAAAGGCAAGAGTTTTGGTAACTTACCGGCAAGAGACCTTTCGTCCGTTTGCAGTTGCGCTCTCCGTTCATTTCTCTGCAGCAGCGCGGCGAAGTAGTTGAGCAGTGGTTCCCTCGCATCGGGACACAGTAGGATGTTGTGACAAATGTTGTGCAACGTGTTGCGGCTAGCTTCCACCTCACGTTGCAAAGCGAACGCGAGGCTACGATCACTTGATCCAGTTGCGAACAGACGTTCGGCTAAGCGGGGATTTTCTTCCGCGAATAGTGAAATCTATTAAACAAAAAATATAAGATACCGTAAGCAATCTGGTAAAATATCACACAATGACTAAGAGCCCGTAAGCGCCAGACCATCGTCATTTTATAAAAGCTGAAAGTTTGTCAGCGCATGCCTCAACACAGGTAAGAACGATGGCCAATTATGAGGTTTGGGTCATATTGGCTTTGGCAGATAGCTGTGAAAAAAATAAATCTATTTTCGTCAAATAATGAAGTTCGACTTTTAGTTATTACCTTCACAAGATCAGTAGAAATCACGTCATTCACAGCCAGACACTTTAACATCGTGGAAACCCCTTGCCAGACACCCTTAATGATCAAGAAAGTATATGAGTATAAAAGCTGATTTTCATACAACGTGCACCAAAATTTAAGGATTACCAGAGGGTGAAACTGCTCATGATTACTCAAGAAAAAAGAAAAATAAAAGTTCTCTTTTTTTTTTTTAATCAGGTACTATTTTCAGTATTCGATGCGCCTTATGATATTTTCAACTGCCAGGACCACAATGACCAAGAGCACCGTTGAACACAAAAGCTTCATTATTTTATAAAAGCTGAAATTTTGTCAGCGCATGCTTCCAACAGTTCCAACACAGGTAAGAACATCGTTCTTGTCTGTTCGTGGCTCTAAGTCTATAAGTACAGGCGAAACTCATACATTTTTAGAAATGTGTAGCATATTTCTACATTCGCATTCTGTATTTCATACATATTGTGGATGCGTTAATTAACATAAAATAACAATGAATAATATCCAAAAATAAATAAATATAAACCCTATTTCAAGACTGTTTCGATTTGTATGGTATAGTGTGTTGTTTAAGTTAGACGAAGGAGCGAAAGAATATGGTAATGATGCTGAGTTATTGACAGACAATGAATACCAATGATCCAAACAATTCCAATGATAAAAACACGAGTGTTATATAAATTATGCAACAATGGTATAAATACGATTCAGTCTGCTGTATCCTAATAAGACAAGCGTTTGTCCATACAAAATGTATGAGGCGACCGTAACCCAATCACCTACTACTACTACAAGCGTTGAAGTTGAACTGCGACATACGCACACAGGTGATATGAACGCTACTCCTTACTGCAGCTAATTTGCTTACGAAACGACTAGCTATGTTTTGTAGAACGGGGTAGGAGGTTAGCGTTCTGTATTTGATTGATTTTATTTTTATACCACTTAGGTGGCACACGGCCCATCTAATAGAGAAGTGGTTACCGTTGCCTATGGACGTATGCAACACCAGGGGTGTCACACTTGTGCTGTCAATCCTGTAATAACAGAGTTTTTGTGCAATCGGTGCCACTGACAGTACAAAATCTCTCCAGTGACCTCTGGGACTCCATTCATCGCCGGGAACACAACACGAGGTTATTATGGCCGCAGTATTGGGGACCGCTAAATAAGGACGGGAATACCATAGTGTCCTACCTCCCTCACAACAAAAAAATAACAAAATACTGCAAAGACTTATAAGTCTAGACAAGTGATCAGTGGACAGGGATCAGTGGTCAGAGCATTCCCCCTGTAAGAACAAGATCGCGGGTTCGAGTCCCGCCTGAGCCGTATTAGCTTTTTTTCTATCTTAATTGATTGAATACTTTAGCATACTAAATGCTTTAAAATTTCATGCAATAATGGAATATACTTACAGCAAAGAAGGGGCCCAGGAAACTGACGCGGGCAATCTCCCTGCCGGGGGCTGTGGTGACGGGGTCGGGGCACAGGCTGGGCAGGCGCGCGATGAGCTCGGCCAGCGGCCGGCGGGCGTGGCGCGGCCCGGCGCGCAGCTCGCACAACGCACGTAGACCACGCAACGCCGCACAACTGCCACCGCCAGTGCCCGCGCCGCTGCGCGATCCCAGAGGCGACACCGCGCGACGCATCTCTTCACGAATCCCCATCACCAGAGGTACAAATACCTAAGCAAACAGATAACACTGGCGTTGGTACTGTGTGATACTCTCTACCGCAGGTTGCTCCTGGTAATGAAACGTCCCAAACTATGCGCGGCAAAGCGAAGGCGCCTTTGGCTCGCGCGGCAGCCACGCCCGAACGTACCACGGGACGACCCGCTGAGTCAGTTTTCGAGAATGGATCAAAGGAATTTGAGTCATTCGTTTGTGTGCAGTTTGGACGGTCTGTTGTGTCAGTGAATTGGCTGGGCAGTAAGGACGTTCCTAAAACTTTTTGGAGCAGGTGGATCCCCTGTCGCGCTCTTTTAAATTCATACCGACATTCCGCACCTTAAGCGTTGCAATTGCAAAGTTTAGCGTGTTTATTGTAACAGTAGCACCCGAACGCCCGAAATACTAGGTACCTACTGTTCTTTTTTATCTAGGTGGGAAAATTAGGCGGAATAACTGAGTGCGACAAGTGAAATAGCCGACATGAACACACTTACCTCCTCGAAGACTTCCTTGTCTGTGTAAGTGGCGAGTAGTAGTTCTGGAATGAGTCCAGTCGGTGGAGACACCACCAGCACATATGGAAGTAGAGCAGATTTCCTACACTTCTCTAGGTCAAACTTGCCCTGAAGCACTAGCACTAAATTGTTCACCAACAAAGTTCTTAAGTATTGGAGTAAGTCACTCAGTGGAGGCTCCGAGCTCTTTTTCGAATGTTCTCGTTCATATGTATTAATGTTAGTATAGAATCGCACTATGTAGCTCACAGCTAGACCTTGTGTGGGAATCGTTTTGGGCAGTGGTAGTGATGGCGTGGGACAGTCAGCTTTCTCATTATCTGTTTCTGCAAGCTGTCCACTTGTCAACATATCATCTCCATCTTCACTTGGTCTCTTTGAGGTTTCAGTAATGGCGATTAATTTTTGGTTGAGTGGATCTGAGCCGTCTGCTATTTGTGAAATGACATCCATTACGGCAAGAGATGCAATTTCCTCCAAACTAAGTTTAGGGTTGTCAAGAAGAGATGCAGCAACCGATGGCACAAATATTCCTCCTGTGAACACAGATCATGTTAAACTGCTATCAAAACAAAAATAAAGTCAAATACTGTGAAAATACTTTTATTCATAAGGAATGTGCAAAATTTAAAATATGTAAGGAGTTCCCCTTACATATTTTAAATTTCATGCGGCAAGGGTAAAGAAAACAGATTTAGATTGGAAATAGGCATAGAACTTGAACAGCATATTAATTGCTTTAAAATGTCATTTAAAAAAAAACTGGCTTCAAATTGATGTACTCCACAGTATTGTAGTTAATTCTACAAATTAAAATTTACATAGCTATGATTGATATAGTTGTTTATGTCAAAGAATTATACCAACCTGCACTGTCTTCTGACCATGACACTTGTAGGATCTTTGCAATAATACTCCTCAGTTGTTCCTCTGTCAGTTCAGTACAACTAACTGTGCGGGAACGGTGTATCTTTCGAGCTGGAGATGCTTGTGTGTCACTATCATCCACCTATTACAGATATGAAAGTTATGACTTTGTTGCTAGGAACATTGAAGCAGTATGCAATACTTTAATCTTTTGGTTCATTGCTAGTTCAAACCATGTGACAATTCAACCTATAACTTATTAAGCTAATCTTAAATCTTAATTAAATAAGAGGAAACTGGAAGGAATCAATTATTACTAACTGAAGCAAAACATGGATTCTTATCTCTGCCACTACAGCTTCAGAATTATACCTTTAAAATTCATTGTGTGCAAATTGCAGACCCTGCATTACCCAGAAAATATACACAAATATTTGAAACATTTGCCAAATGTAAACATTCAATCTTCATTATTAAGCAAGGTTGTTAAGGAGCACAACTACTCATGATAGTTTAAGGAATTTTCAATTGTCCTTCAGATTGTGCACATGGCATGTTAGGGAATATGGTGCATATGGTATTTTTTTAGCTCAGTTTGTTTGTTGTAATATTTTCAAGAGTGTAAGTCTGTTGTTTTGCTGCTTACTTCAAAAGACATCTACCTTACAAAGGTATTTGCCTCAGAGCCTGAGGTGGCCTTGTTCCTTCTTCAAATTTTGATTTGGCTTAAATGGGGAGTGATTGCTATCTGACCTCCTGTCCAATTTAAATTGTAACAATGCTATCTAGACCCCAAGTAAATTTAACCTACTTGGTTACTACTAGCATGTAAAATGGGTTCTAATATGCAAATAAACATACATTTCATAAATAAGTACATTATAAACTAACTGCTATTTAATGTAATACAAAACTAACTGCCCTCATATATATATGTACTGCATATTTGCTAAGCATAGTTAATTACATCATTACTACTGACCTCCATAGGCTCCTGCTGTTGTTCTGATTGTGAATTTCGTTCTGACACATCATCAACATCCATTGATAGAGAGCGCCGGGAACAACTTGGTGATGCGTTGCTAGGCCGTGGCCTCACTGGGGATGGTTCTGCGAACTGTGCCGGGGATATTGATCTTGATGTGCTGTCTTCCCTAGTTGATGCACCTTCTGAACCACCAACTGTAGACTGTGGTAAGCTAGACACTCTCACTGACCCACAACTTAACAATGTCTCGTCACCCATAGAATCAAAACTGTTGTACTGTCTAGTCTGAGATAGATCTGTCATTTTAGTGTCAGGCATTTCATCTAATAGATTATTATCAGTCTTCTCAGTAACAATTAATCCATCGGCTGGTATCTTTGTCTGATCTGTTTCACTGTTTTGAATACCATCTGAATAGTTTGGTTCTTTGTTTGTATTGGCAACATCAGGTGTGGAGGGTTCTGTTGAGCCACGAGGAATCGGTGCTGGCGAAAATCGAGGTTGAGAAGATGTCTGTACGTCCGGAGACGGCATCGAAGCGCCTGGAGTGGCGGGCGGGCTGGCTGGTGATGGTGCTGATCCTGCACCACTGAGTGCGGCGAGGCGCGCCAGGCGGCGTCTCCGTATCTGTAAACGACTAACATAAGGATCCACTGCACGTGTAAAATACCCTACACATACGCCAACGTCAAACACAAATGCTTTGTTTTGTTACGAAATTAGATTGGCCATACGCATTATACCAAGGTTCGTTTACAAAACAAATTTCCTACTTACCTCTTCTTGACTCAGTTCACTCATGATGATAGATTATTACTTTGCACTTTGAACAATCGTATTGAAAGCACTATTCCTTTGAATTTAGTTTCAAAAAATTGGATAAGAAGAATGAAGAGCAAGCCACACAACGGCGAGTCAGTCACCTCGCTCAGCTGTTTGACGTTTGTGGTTGGTAGAATGACGAGAAAGTATTGAAAATATACGCGTCATCCTATCCGAACTCTAGGCTCCTCATTAAGCGCAATATATAACTTACTCTTTCATTCTTAAGCTTTTTCACATAAGGTTGAGAGAGAGAAAAGATAAAAGGTTCTGTCCTGTCTATGATGTAGGTAAACTGCCAAGCCAAGGCGTGTTTATTATGGAATATGTTCGGTTTTACGTAAAAATATTATTTTGATAACAAAACTGGATTGTGTTTCATATCAATTTTTACTATCGTACACTAGACTACAAAATATCTCTACATTGAAAAAATTAAAAAAAATACCTTTTGAGTTATAGTATAATTATATTAACGATTCTGAACACAAAAATATATTTTCTTCAAATTCTGGTCTGTTTGTTTAAGTTTACGATGGACAAAATGAACGGAACGGATTTTGATGCGTTTTTTTCATAGACATTTTTTTCGATAGAAAAAAAGGTCAAAAAAATAAAAAATAACACGTTCGATAACGACAAAAAAATATTTTACGATAATATGTTAAGATATTGTAAAAAGAAATTGATTTTTGTATATTCTTTAATATACCTAGACAAAAAACAGCTTCGTAAAAAGAAGAGCCATGCATTTCTGGACGAAAAGTATGTGGTCAATGGCCGCATGTATTGTTAATTTGTTTACGTTTGGATTGTATAAAATTGCAATAATACTACTAACATTTACCAGTGAACAGTTTTGAAATGAAACCATAAAATAATTATGTGTTTAACCTAAGTGCTGAAGCGAGAAATATTTAATTGACGATTTAATAATGTGAACAATATTCATTTTCAATTTAGATAACAATGTTAGAAATATCCTAATATCGTGCAATTAAAGTTGTGTTAACTATTACACCAAAATGACTAGCTTTCAAGTGTCGGAAATGCTTTCGGGCCTGAAGTCCCGCCATGCGGAGACAAGACAAAAAGCTATTCGGGAACTACTGCATTTCACCAAAACAGATCTTCGGGAAATGTCTCCAGAAGTATTGGCACAAGTGCTAGATGATTTTAACCAACAGATACATGCCCTAACCTCCAGCTATGACAACAACGAGAAGAAAGCTGGGATATTAACTATAGGTGTGTATATTATAGGTTAGATTACTCTAATTGTCAATTATAATCTAATTTAGAAACACTATTCTTTAGAGACTGCCACTTACGGACTGTTTAATACACTCTACATTCTGCGTATAAAAAATTGTTAGAAGTAATTATTGTTCATTATTAAATGAACAAAAATGAAATGTGTTTGAAGTTAAAACTTATTTAGGCGAATTGAGCACTTGCCGGATGAACAAAACGTAGAACTCGCGTCATTGTCACCTAAAGCTTGGTCATCACCATCATGTCATGAACTCACGATGATACAATTTACATGTTACTTAGTTTTCACTTCTATCGGAAGTCCCAATATGACTGCCTTGCATGTTATTTTTTATTATTGTTTAGTAGTTTTCTAGTAGAAATCTAATATAAGGCAATCTTTTTCAGTCTGTCTAGTTGGAGGTGATACAGAAACAACAAAAGCAAGAAATATCCGTTATGCTTACTACTTGAGAAATGTTTTCCCCTCTAACGACCTTAGTGTTTTAGAATTGGGAGCTAAAACAATGGGTAAACTGGCTGCCACACTTGGCATAAAGAGAGTTGAATATGTAGAATATGAAATACAAAGATCATATGAATGGCTTACAGAGGAGAGAAATGAGGGAAAGCGCCTGTCAGCAGTATTTATACTGAGAGAATTAGCAATTTCCATGCCTTCATATTTTTATCAACATATAAATGGTTTTTTTAATCATATAATGCTTGGTCTTCGAGATCCAAAGGAGCAGATAAGAGAAGCTGCAGCAAAAGCATTAAGGGCTGCTCTTGTGATCACAGCTCAAAGAGAAAACCCAGAGCAAAGCAATAAGGCACATTGGTATATTCAGTGTTATGAACAAGCTATGACATCATTTGCTGATCAGACAGGAAGGGAAAGAGGCCTCAGCAGGGATGATCATGTTCATGGTGCACTGTTAATTCTAAATGAACTTTTGAGATGTTCAAATGCTGCTTGGGAGAAGAAGTATACAAGTTTGATGCAGAAGTTAGACTCGGAACAAGATTTATCCGATGAAGTGTCCTCACTGAATTCAAAAGTACAAATCTCTTGGGCAGCCCAACAGTTTCAGGATGATAAATGTCAACAAGCAGTAGTTTATGAATCAAGTATTTGTAGAGCACTTATCACAGAGATGTATGAAAAAATTTGTTCAGGTAAGTGTTAGATTTGTGCTTGCACTTCCTAATGTAAAATCAAACAAAATTATTGCGGTCAATTTACAAATATGACATCTTGAGTTGATGAGCATTGTTCTTGGTTGCATCTGAGGCTTTCAATTTGGAGTCTGGAGTATGCTTATACTGATATGGTTTTTCTGAGAGTGACTGCCATCTGACCTCCTAACCTCAAGATGAAAGCTTGTGCTTGAGCCTTGTTTGTCAATTAGCAGGTGCAGGTGAGGTTGGCTTAGGCATAATAGATCCACATTGGTCTCACCTATAGAAACAATTTACCTTACATATAACCTATGCTAAATTGCCAAAACAGTACCTACATCAGAGAGGGTATTTTGGGCTATATGTACCACTGTGCACTGTTAGAACATGTTACAGGGTGTCTTAATATTTTCAGTGGACAGACAATAATTTAATTTTAATTATTGGATTAAAAAATATAAGTAGATAACCATTTTCAGAATTTGCTTTTATCACATTTAATTTAGAATACACTGTTAGGGCCGGCGCCCACTGCCGGCATGGCACGGCATGGCATGGCAACGGATTTTATTACGAATCAAGTTATTTTGAATCTTATTTCACTGACATTAGAATTCATTTTACTTTATTTTGTCAAATGATGCATGCCATACCACGACGTGCCACGGCATCCCGCGGCATGCCGCGACGTGCCACATTCCGTTTGACTGCCTCTTTGTCGTAGCGGTAGTGAACGCGGCCGCTACGCAGGAGGTGCGGGTTCGATTCCCGCTCAGTGCAAATATTTGTATGCATGAATATGAATATTTGCATTGGTCTGGTTTCTATCCTACTAATATTATAAACGTGAAAGTTTGTAAGTATGTGAGGATGTGTGTATGTGAGGATGTTTGTTACTCTTTTACGTAAAAACTACTGAATGGATGTTGATGAAACTTTACGATAATATAGCTTATACATCAGAATAATGCATAGGCTATATAAAGCGCATGCCATGCCATGCCGTGCCGGTAGTGGGCGCCGGCCCTTAATTGCCATTAGGGAAAGTTAACCACTTTCCTGAATCTCAACTGAGCACTGAGCTGTATTTGATGTAGAATTCAAATTAAACATAATTTATTTGCACTGGTACATTAGTCCAGTCATTTGGGCGAAAACCTAGAACATTACCTGGAAAGTTTTCCGGGAGTTTTGAAAATTGGCAATTTTGTAGATTTTGATATGCTCTTTCCAAATTTGAACTTTGCCACCTCGTATGTTTGCCGCTCGCGCCGCCATTTTAAAAAAAATGGCGCCCAAAAGCAGTTTTTAGATAATAACTCCTTTCCGGCGCATTTTACAGGAAAAACAAATTACACAAAATAAAAGTAGAGAAAATTTCCTACAATTTATGTCAAACCTTCTTTCCTAAAATCAATAGTTTCGGCGTACGAGCGCCGTAAACCATTATACATCCACACCAACGTGTAATATTTACTTTAAACTGCTCATACTGTGATTTGTAAATTATCAAAATTATACGAAGGTTATCTATAGTAATTATAGGTAACTATAGTCTGTCATGTCTCCGCAGGTATAAAGAAATGCGCCCCTTCTGTGT
Source organism: Eilema depressum (assembly GCA_914767945.1). NCBI lineage: Eukaryota > Metazoa > Arthropoda > Insecta > Lepidoptera > Erebidae > Eilema > Eilema depressum. Next base: position 14,589,485 of record OU612026.1, read on the forward strand.
CAGGCCCCTTCTTTCCCTTCTAAGAAACATCTAGCCCCGGCTGAGCTCAACAGAAATATTTAGTCTGAGTCATCAGTATACATTTATCATTTCACAGTGTCGTTTGCATTTACAGAGCCATGGCTTCTAATGAAGTAGATAGAAGAGATACCACGATAAAAAAATGCGCCGATTTCTCTACCTCATGGTGGTGTGGAAATGAGTATTTCTGCCGAAACGTGTATTGAATTACACTTTACGGCGCTCCTACACCGAAACTATTAATTTTAGGGAAAAAAAAAATATCACAAATTGTAGGAAATTTCCTCTACTTTTATTTTGTTACATATGTTTTTCCTGTAAAATGCGTCGGAAAGGAGTAATTATCAAAAAACTGCTTTTGGGCGCCATTTTTTCAAAATGGCGGCGAGAGCGGCAAACATACGAGGTGGCAAAGTTCAAATTTGGAAAGAGCATATCAAAATCTATAAAATTGCCAATTTTCAAAACTCCCGGAAAACTTTCCAGGTAAAAATACCAAATGACTGGACTACATAACTTTTCTAAAAAAAATTCTTGACCAATGGTAATCTTTTATGAAGTTTTACAAGTACCTAGGTAGATCTTTGTGTATTGTTATTTTGTGTACCGAAGATAATGAGTACAAAGCAACAACATCATAATAATAACTGCCTGTTTCCAGATGTTATGGCTCAACAAATATCAAGAGCTAACAATGTCCACCAAATGCTATTGTTGATGATACCAAGACTAGCAGCATTCAACAGGGAGGCATTTACCAAAAAACACCTCAAGTCCACAATAAATCATTTGCTAACCTTTTTAAGAGGTCGAGAAAAAGAAAAAGCTATGGCATTTACCACATTAGGCCTTATTTGTGTAGCAGTAGAAAATGATGTTCAACAGTACCTGAGCAGAATTATAGAAATTATCAAATTGACTTTATCACTTAAAGACACGCCGAAAAAACGTAATGGCGCTGATACTCCTTTATTTCATTGTGTTACTTTGTTGGGTTTTGCTATGAAAGAAGATGTTGCTAATGAAGTTAAGGAATTGTTAGACCCAATGTGTGCCGCTGGTGGTTTGAGCCCACAACTCACTACATGTTTTAAAGAACTTAGTCTAAGTCTACCTTCTTTAAAGAAAGAAATAACTGACAGGCTACTGAATATGTTATCGTTAATATTACGAAAGAAACCATATACTGGTGGTAGTGCATCTACTGGCTTCTTTGTTGGAAATAATAAAGTGTATGATGAGAATCAAATAGTTCATATGTTTACAACAGCTATGTTGGTGGAGCCTCATGACGCCACCAAGTTGGTGTTAGCTTTACGGACACTTGGCTCGTTTGATTTTGACTGGAACAATACATTAATGTCTTTCATAAGAAGATGTACGGATCACTACCTTTTAAGTGAACAGCATGATGTGAGGATAGAAGCTGTAAAGACTTCTTCAAAACTATTGATGAAAGCTGTCGAAAGATGCGCTCAAACGAATTCGAGAACCCTAAACGTAATAGTAGATGAGTCTCTTGGTAAACTATTATCTGTAGGTCGATCAGATTTCGATCATGAAGTGCGATACAGAGTGCTAGAAATATTCACAAACCCAGTCTTCGACAGGTATTTAGCCATAGAGGAACATCTGAATTGTCTTTTAGTTGCAATAAACGATTCTAATACTGACGTGAGCGAATTAGCTCTGTGTACAGTCGGCAGGCTTAGCAACCTAAACCCCAGCTACACAATACCAACATTACGTCAACTATTTGTGCAAGTTCTAATGGAATTGCAACATTCTGAGTCGACGCGAAATAAAGAACAGGCGCTGAGAATGGTAAATAACGTTATTTCTCACGCCCCACGAGTTACGCGTCAATTTGTAGACATTATACTCAATGTTCTTGTGCCAAAATTAAAGGAAGAGGCTAACAATTCTATTATGGTCTCTGCAATATTGAAGGCTATAGGTGATCTAGCTGAAGTCAATGGGGGTGGTAGTGTCCTCCATCAATGGTTACCACAACTTACGTCTACTCAAATTGATATTCTTTCGGATCCTAATCAACTTGAAAAGCGAAGTGTAACTCTTTGGTCTTTCGGTCAAGTGGTGAGCGCAACTGGTCATGTAGTGACACCTTACATGGAATACCCACATCTAATGGACTTACTGTTAAGCTTTTTGAAAACAGAGCAGCAGTCAAGAGAGAGAATTGAAACTATCCGCATACTTGGGTTATTGGGGGCCTTAGATCCATACAAACATAAAGTAAATCAAGGACTGATTGATTTTCAGACTGTCTCTACTTTGATTCCAGTTACAGATTCTTCTACGAGTAACGTTCTTGATACCAACATAAGTGATATGGTTGTTAATATGTCGCCCCTCGTTCTGGATGAATTTTATCCTGCCATAGTTCTCACATCGTTAATGAAAATGCTCCGCGACCCAATGTTAACACAGCATCACACTAACGTCGTGCATTCTGTGACAGTTATATTCCAAACTCTGGGTATTAAATGCGTACCGTACATATCGCGAGTGACACCCAACCTCTTATACGTGATACGCACAACCGACAATAATAACTTCCGTGAATTCCTATTGACCCAACTGGCGCAATTAATATCAGTCGTTAAAATACACATTCGAAATTATCTAGAGGATATATTCGATCTTATTAAAGAATACTGGACCCCCACCAGCCATTTGCAATCTACCCTAATAATGCTGGTTGAACATATAACTGTAGCCATTGGAACAGAGTTCAAAATTTATCTTCGGAAAGTACTACCGAACATTTTAAGAGTTCTAAAGTATGATAACAGCAAGGATAAAATGTTAACAGAAAAAATGTTGTTAGCTATACAGAAGTTCGAAAATAATCTGGATGATGTGCTGTTGTCTATAGTGCCTGCTATAACCAACCTCTTTGACGGTAGAAATATTCCTATGTCTATTTCTAAGTTAGCAATGGAGACTATTGGGCATTTGTCTATGTATTTGTACTTTAAGCCATACTCAGCGGTTATAATACAGGCGCTAGCGAAAGTTCTGGATAACAATCCGATTTTAAGACCTACAGCTATGAATACGCTTTGTTCTTTGATTGTGCAACTTGGCCGCGAGTATATCGACTACATACCATCTGTCGATAGAATATTGATAAAGCATAAGATACAATGCCCTAACTACATTGTTTTGGTGACGCGATTGCAAGCCATTTCCACATTGGCATCGGATGATGACTATCTGGATGAAACTAGATTAAGATTAAGGAATCAAAAGACTGATGTAAGTATTATAATATTTTCTATTTACTATCTGTTCACGTCGGTAATTCGAACCCGGGACCTTTCGATCGCAAGGCTGAATCCTTAATTACTAAGCCACCGACGCGCTCTTTACCTGATACTTCGGTATAACTGGGTACTTCCAGTTTGCCCCATCAATCATCCCCCCTGATGGGGCAAAGTGAACTGTTAAAAATAGCTTGATCAGATTAAAAATCTGGCACTAATCTATCTCTAAATCTAATAACGTGAAATCTTTCCTTTTCAGCGTGGTCTGGGCGACATACAAACTATTCCCAAATTGACTTTGAATGTGTATAACTTGAGAAAATGTTGGTCAGTCAATAATATAATTTCTAAAGAGGACTGGATGGAGTGGCTCAGACGATTGAGTATTGGCTTCCTGACTGAATCCAACAGCCCGGCTATCAGGTGAGATGATATTATAACATAGCAAATTGTGAACCACATCTAGCAGGTGACCTAGATTCAAATGGTGTATCCAACTGTGGGTTTGTACATTTATTTAATACTAGCTGTTGCACGCTGCTCCGCCGATGTCGGTTATCGCGTCCAAACCTATTTCCTTTCCCAAGGTCTAATCTATCTCTGTACGAATTTTCATTAAAATCACAGACAGACTTGTTACTTTTGCATTTATGGAAGCGTTCAGTCGCGTATGGTCAAATTCGCAATCGGTCAAATTAATAAAATCGCGACTAGTCAAAGTATGGATATGATACTTACTTAGTACTTACAATTACTTTTATATTTGTGTATGATCTTTCAGAATTGTATATTTCTTCTGTTTTTCTGTTAGACTATCGCAGTGTACTCTCTGCTAAATACTATGTACCCCTTCTTCCAGAGCCTGCTCTTCTCTCGCACATAACTACCCGCAACTATCGAGTGAGCTGTTCAACGCCGCACTCATGTCTTGTTGGACGGAACTTGATGATGGTTCTCGAAAAGAGTTGGTCGCGGCTCTCGAGTGCGCTTTAACGGTGCCGGATAATCCTGAGGTGGCACTCGCTGTACTGAACCTGGCCGAGTTCCTAGAACATTGTGAGAAAGGCCCCTTGCCTATACCTATCAAATTGCTTGGTGATACAGCAATTAATTGCAGAGCTTATGCTAAAGCTTTATATTATAAGGTAAGATCTTTTAGTATTTTGTTTGCATTTTTTTCATACCTCATCAATATTATCAGTGTACGTTTTTTGAGGTGGAATGCTTAATAGTTTTCTATGATTTCAGGAACAAGAATACAAAAGAAATCCCACCAAGGAAGTGATAGAGTCCCTTATTCACATAAATAACAAACTCCAAAGAAAAGAGTCAAGTAATGGGTTACTGGAGAAGGTAATTATGCAAAAGAAAAATGGTGATACTTCTCTCAATGTTCATGCATCGTGGTACGAAAAACTGCACAATTGGGACCAAGCTTTGGACTTGTACAATAAAACGTTAGAAGGAGATCCACAAAATGATAACTCTTGGTTAGGAATGATGAGGTGCTTGGAAGCATTGGGCGAATGGAGGAAGCTATTCAACATTACCACAGAGCAATGGGAGACATTGTCGGAAAGCCTAAAGAAAAAGTCCTCCAAAATAGCCACCGCAGCATCGTGGGGGTTGCAGGAATGGGAATCTATGAGGAAATATGTCAGCTGCGTTAGTGAAGACACTCAGGAAGGCGCCTTTTTCAGAGCTATTCTTGCAATTCACGATGGCCAGTGGTCCGAATCGAGGCATTATATTGATATAGCTAGAAGCCTATTAGACGCTGAACTGACTACAGTTGTTGGCGAAAGTTACCAAAGGGCCTACGGTTCACTTGTCAATGCGCAACTTTTGACAGAATTGGAAGAGGTGATAACATACAAATTGGTTGAAGAGAGAAGAAACCCTATACGCAAATGTTGGGCAAAGAGATTGCAAGGTGGACAAAGATTGGTTGAGGACTGGCGCAAAATGCTTCAAATTCGCAGTTTAGTCATGTCTCCTCGTGAAGACTTCCAAACTTGGCTTAAATTCGCTTCTTTATACAGGAAAACTGGCGCTATCAATCAAGCTCACACAATAGTTATATCTATATTAGGTTGCGATCCTGTATCCAACCCTGACGTATTACTGCGCATGCAGGATCCTAGAATTGTGTTAGCTTATAGCAAAAACATGTGGGATGCCGGCAATAAACGGTATGCTTATGAAGTTCTCCAAAGATTCGTAGACAACTCGGAAGGGGACAATGACGAACATTGCCGATTGCTGGCACGTTGTCACCTGAAACTAGGGTCGTGGTGTGAAACTCTTCAAGAAATCAATGAGTTGTCTATACCTGAAATTTTACGAAACTACTCATCGGCCACGATTCTAGCTCCTGATTGGTATAAAGCATGTCACGCATGGGCTTGTATGAATTTCGAAACGGTCCTCTTTTACAAGCAACAAGATAACTTATCTGAGAGTAGCCTCGCTGGGGGTTCGGGTGAGAAGAAAGTTTCTAGGGCAGACTTCATCAATACTCACACTATACCAGCTATTGAAGGGTTCTTCAAATCTATTAGTCTGTCAAATGGCAGTGCGCTGCAGGATACACTTAGGTTGTTGACATTATGGTTCGATCACGGTCATCATCCAGCCGTATACGACGCTGTATTCGAAGGGATTAGACAAATCGATGTAAAAATATGGTTACAAGTAATACCCCAACTTATAGCAAGAATTGATTCCCCAAGAAGTTTAGTAGCTAAGTTAGTTCATATATTGTTAATAGACATCGGAAAATTACATCCTCAAGCGTTAGTGTATCCTTTGACTGTGGCCACGAAATCGTCGTCTGCTCCAAGAAAAGCTGCTGCCACTTATATTTTGAAGACTATGTGCGCGCATTCACAGAAGTTAGTAGAGCAAGCGGCTATAATATCGGAAGAACTTATTAGAGTAGCTATTCTGTGGCACGATCAAGTGTTCATAGCGCTCGATGAGGCATCTAGGTAAATGACACGTTACATACTCAAAGCTATCAAACATATTGAAAAAATATATAAATTAACATTATGAAATGCTTTTCAGGTTATATTACAGTGAAAAGGACTACAGAGGTATGTTTAAAACAATAGATAAAATGCACACGATGTTGGACAGGCCTCCAGAAACATTAAAAGAAATCTCTTTCCTTCAAATGTACGGAAGAGACTTGCAAGAAGCACGGCGTTGGTGTGAACTTTATAGAGTAAGCTATTCTTGCTTTTAATTTTATTATTTACTAGCTGACCCGGCGAACTTCGTACCGCCATATTTTTTGATCTCGTTCCCGCTGCATATCTCTAAATTTATCAGTGTTTTTTCATAATATTATGCATGTATTATACATATAAACCTTCCTCTTGAATCACTCTATCTATTAAAAAAACCGCTTCAAAATCCGTTGCGTAGTTTTGAAGATTTAAGCATACATAGGGACGGACAGACAGCGACAGCGACTTTGTTTTATAATATGTAGTGTCAGTCGTATTCAGTCTGAATTAGTATGACTAAAATGTTATTAAAAAAAATTAGTAACTGAAATTACTAATATTCCCTCTAACCCCTCCAGCTAAGCTAAATTGCTTGTGTCAGGAATGGGTTCACGTCTGTAGGGTAATGGCCAGAATTCGAACCCGGGACCTTCCGATCGTAAGGCCGACTTCTTAACCTACAGCTTTTTGACAATTAATTTCACTTCTAGGAATCAGGCGAAGACCGGTATATGAATGAAGCATGGGACCTGTACTACCACGTGGTCCGTCGCATAGCGGCGCAGTTCCGCTCGCTAACGTCACTCGAGCTACAGTATGTCAGCGAGAAGCTACACACGTGTAAAGATTATGACCTCGCTGTACCCGGCTCATATGTACCTGATGAGAAAATCATCCGGATATCGTATATACATAGTCATTTGCAGGTAAAAGGGTGTTTTTAATTGTGTAGCTTATTGATAAATTTGATAAAAAGTGTAGATGAAAGTGTCGAAGCATGATGTTCCTCTGATCAGGTTCTCCAGGTGTGATAATGAATGATAGATATTGGGATATTGTATAAATGTTATTCAGCGTTATAACCTTCATAGCGCGATTTAGGAGTAGGTAGTAGTTTTGATGTAACTTGACTCGTTTTCACTAGATGGCGCTGGGTAAATATACTATCACAAAGTTAATTTTAATTGTAGTCAAAGACGTAATAATTGTTGCATAGCCTCTGTGGCGTGACTGGCGATGGCTTGGCGGTAGTGAACGCTTCTCGAACGTTAACTCAGGGGGCGCGGGTTCTATTCCCGCTCAGTGAAAATATTTTTATGCATGAATATGGTTATTTGCATTTATGGTCGTACCTCGAATAGCACCATAAACTGTCCGTCAGTCTCGGTTGTCATACAAATATCTATGGCAGTCGTTACGGCTAGTTGGAGCCCTAAAAAGTTCAACAACTTGTCCAACTGTAATGCTACGATATCACCAATGGGTTGTGGAGGTCAGATGGCAGCCGCATAATTATTTCATCATTACTTTGATTATTTTAACAATATTTCTCCTGTACAGGTAATCAAATCCAAACAGCGTCCTCGTCGTCTCACAATCCAAGGTTCAGACGGTAAACAGTACATGTTCCTACTGAAAGGCCACGAAGACCTGCGTCAAGACGAACGAGTCATGCAACTATTCGGCCTGGTCAACACACTCCTACAAGCGGACACTAACACGTATCGGCATGATCTAGCAATACAACGATATGCTGTCATACCTCTGTCTCCAAACTCTGGATTAATAGGCTGGGTGCCCTTGTGTGATACGCTCTATAACTTGATCAGCGATTTTAGGGACAAGAAGATTAATAAAATGGCATTGAATACTGAACAGCAAATCATGTTGCGTATGTCGTCTGATTACCAGAAACTGATGTTAAAACATAAGGTGAGTTTTAAACTAAGTTTTGATTATTTACAAAGTTTGTAATCTCAAACGTTTATAATAGATTTTATCATCGAATTAATTCACAACAAAGTTGTCCCTAATATTTTAATTAATTTATTAACTATCCTGGTTCATAGACGTCATAATGAAAATGATATGAATGAGGATAGCCTCCTGGTTCTAAAAGTAAATCCGTACACAGTACCAGGATATTGAAAATATGCTATAAATTTCCAATAAATAAATTATATAATAAATAGGCTATGCATAAGACCAACACTGCCAAAGAACCACTATTTCGATCTAAGCTTAATTTGATGGGCTAATACTTAACCCAAGCTTATTAGAAATATGCATGTTCTGATTAACCGTGTACTGACGCATAGTTTGCTATTTTTTATTCGTTAAGTACATAATTGATATCTACTGAATTAATTACGTTGCAACTGTGGTTAGACACATCTTCTATCTATACTATTATATAATTGGAAATTGGAAATGTTTGTCCGCGATGGTCGCAAAAACTACTGAACAGATTTTGATGTGATTTTTTTTGTTAGAAAGGTCTTGGTCTTAAAATCTTACGTTTGTTTGATTGCAATCGGTTGAGTAGAACCGAAAATAACACACACTATTAAATGATATAGTAGTAGAATACGATAAATAGTTCTTTAATTAAATATAACATTGTCTAGGTGGAAGTCTTCGAATATACTCTATCACAGACGCCCGGCAACGACCTAGAAAGACTTCTGTGGTTGAAGAGCCCCTCAGCAGAAGCCTGGTCCGAGCGCCGGACCAACTACACCCGTTCGTTAGCTGTTATGAGTATGGTTGGGTACTTCCTCGGTCTCGGAGACAGACATCCTTCAAACATCATGCTTCATAGAGTGACGGGGAAAGTTCTCCATATAGATTTTGGAGACTGCTTTGAAGTAACCCAGGCAAGGGAGAAGTTTCCGGAGAAAATACCGTTTAGATTGACGAGGATGCTGATTAATGCTATGGAGGTAAGTTTTGACGTGCGTTTGTGTTCATTTTTAATTTCAGAAAAGAGCAGGTACTAAATTCCTTTATTTTTTGTATTAGGCCTTCATTTTTTTTTACAAAATTACTTTCCGGGTAAATAAAGCCCGTGTTTGAGAACGACACCCAGTCCTGAATCTTGATTTATCTGAGGAAAGATTGTATAGACAGATTGTTACAATCTGTCCTCAGATACATCAAGAATCAGAACTGAGCACCATTCTAGAATACGGACCTTAAACTTAACGAAGCTTCATGGAAAATATCGAAGTTCAACCGCATCACAGTTAGACTGAAAAGCTGACCCCAAATGAGTTAGTTAAGTGGCTCAGATAAATGATCATCAGACTCTTAAATTTGCAATAACCCATCTATGTGGCATATTATGTATAATAATAATATACGTTTAATTCAGTATAAGCGACTATCAAATCTATAATGTAGTTTTTGTTGAAGTCAAGCAGCCTCGCGTCTATTATATAAGTTAATACCATCATTTTTTGCATCAAGTAGAACTCGGACAGTTTTTGCCCTACACACATATCGATTTTACGCAACATCTACTTAAATGTGATAAGCTGTATACCATACCTATTAACACATATTGATTTAATTCAACTTCGACTTAAATGTGATAAGTTGTATACTATACCTACATAAAACATAGGTCAGTATCGTTTTTATCCAATGAATGAGATTATATTATTTATATCTATAAACATTGTTGCACTCAACATTATGTAGCATGTTTTTAGAACTCCACTAAGATCTTCGAAAGAGATTCTGGCACAGACTTTACTCTCGGGGTTGGGAGGTCAAATGGCATTCCCTTCCATATTAGCCGAATAAGTTCAACCAAAAGCAGTAGAAGGAGTAAGCAATATTGAAGTTGTAGCATTATACTTGACGTTCATGTGTTACTTTGTTACTTACGCCGGGTTTTCACGGTGCGAGGTTTTACGGACGCGGACGCAGACACGGATGCATTTACTATGACAAACGTGTCTGCATACTGCAACACGTTTGCACAGATGAGCTTATTTACACGGTGCGTGGTCCGCGAAATCCCGCACGCTTATAAAATCACGGATCGTTGAAAGCGACCCTTAAATGAATAAAGAATGAGTAAATATGTACGATAGGTAGGTTTATTTATTTGTATTCATGACATTAATTTCCTCTAGCGTAACGGAAATGACGGAAATATAAATATTAATTAACGTTCAGATAACCTTGTAATGCTATCATTTCAAGTTTACCTGAACAGTAACTATCAATACCACTCAGGATAAGATTATATTATCAAAGAAATAAATGAATATTTTTTATTTGATAGTTTAGCCTTCAATCATTTATCCAACATCGAAACAGAATAATAATCATACAATTGCTGCGGCCCGGTTATTTTCAGTAATGCAGTAATTAGTAGAAAGGTCGCGCTCATAAACAATTTATGCATTAAGCTTATTTTAACCACAATGTGCTCAAAAACGTCACCAAATTTACAGCACGCGAAATTGAAATCTCATCGCGGATTCAGCTGTCGAGTTCGTTCGAACGTTCGAAATGTTCTTACAGTATGTAGAACTAACTTATCAAAATCTCTATAGCTCTACCCAATCATTATGCGGATGTACCTCAAAATTAATTTACTTATTAGTTATAACAAAGAGGTTTTTTATTACTATTAATGGTCTCTAAAGTAGAATTTTTGTTGTTATTTTAATAAAGTTATTGTAGATCACCTCCTTCATTCTAATATTTTTATAAAAGGGCATACAAAAAATTATTGTCCTTAATAGGCCTACCACTACCACACGCACAAGCTTCACCACAGTGGCTGCGCAGGACAGTTAATACCTACACGAAATACCGTGCGGAACTATTATCAGTTTTATAAACCACGCGCAAAGTATTCCGTGTACAGTCGAATTCAAAAGTGCAGTAGGAATCCTACGTAACTATAGCGTCAACATTCTAGCGCTACTTGTGACCTTTTTCTTTTAAGACAATTTACACAACACATAAATTGTTCTTCCGTAGGAATATTATCGATAATTTCGTTGTCACTACGTAAGCAACCCGTGGCCGAGTGGTTAAAGCATGAGGTTTGTGGAAATGCAAAGGTTGATGGTTCAAATTCTACGATCTTGCAATAACACTTTTTGTGTTTCATTTATAAATTAATATCAATGTATTATTTGTTAAATTTTAGCAAATATCAACATAAAATGTAAAAAGAATGCCAACTTCATGCAGAATTACTTTATCAATATTTAAAATTATATTTTTGTCATAAATATAAAAAATCGTTATAAGCTGGAATCGAACCTGTGCATCTATAGTATCTTGCCTAACCCACTTAGCTATCAGTTAATTTACTAAGTTGGTAAATTACTGTATTAGTATCTAATGACACACACACATATGTAAAAACAAAACCGGGCCGGCGCGCGGCCGCACGCCACGCCATTTTGAGCCTTGTTGTACTAATGCACTTATGAACTCTGACTGTACATATAAACCGGCCTACGCAAACAAAACTTATACGTGTGGTAGGCCCACAAGCTCTACTTACAGATATACCATAATTTACAATAACTAAACCCTTTTTCATCTTGTCCCTTTATCCCCTTACATACGTCAATCAAGATTAAACAGAAGAATGCTTCTAACTTTGTAACGTGACAAATCGGACATATACGTCGAGAGAATTGAGGTGGTTAGACCCTTTGCTACTCTCGCGTCTTGACAAATTTTAAATGTATATTTATAGATTGACACAACAAACCACCAATTGCGTTGTTTACTGAACCATTTGATCCCACCAAGTGATCTCTAGTTAAAAATAATTAGGCCATCTCACAGCACAGCAGTCACAAAAGTATAACGTTCGTACTAGTACTAGTCATAATGTTGCATTTATAGAACCGCGAGTACAAACTTTGAGTTTAGATAGTGTTGTGCAATATGACTCAATAATATTAATAATGTATATTTTCTTATGTATATGTAGAGTATATAGTTCTTGGATTGACCGTAAAGTGAACATGCTTGAAACGCGCATGTTTGTATTAGGCTTGCGTCAAGCAATTGAAATCTACCGAATTACATTACGATTGAGATTTGACGTTTCCAAACAGATGCCCTTGCTACGTTTGACCAAACACAAATGAAATTTATTGTGGGATCTTTAAAGTATCCTTCTCATATCCTTATCATATTGTATTTTATATCTATAAGAACACAACTTCACATTGGGCTCATTTATTTTAGGGGAATTACAGCAAAACAATGGTGTGCTATCACTATCATTGATGCTGTTGAACCTTTGACTTTTATTGTTATTATTTCCTTTAATTAATTCTTAAATGATCATTTCAAGAATAATTAACTTTCATTCATCTTCATCTTTCAAGCGTATATCCCGATTGCATCGGATGCTTCCAGCTCGGATCCCGGGGTCCACTTTCCGGCCTTTTCTTCTCATTTTCCATGATCTTCAGTATCCCCTACAGTGACGTGCACGTCTTCCCTTACTACGTTAAGTCAGCAGTTCTTAGGCCTACTCCTTAAACGCGTGCCGGAAATGACAGAGCCCGAAGGGAAGCTAAGCATTTGTAGCACAAGTAGCCGCACCAACGAAGTCGACTCTCCTTCAGTTTCCCTACGGGTTTCCTGATGGCAACTGTCAAAAGATTATATTATAGATCAGTAAAAACAAGAATTATTTCTAAATAGAGTTCTCACGAAGCGACTCTATTCTACTATTCTCTATTGTTTATCAATATAAACTCCAAAGGAATAGGCGATATTCTTTTGATACCTATAGGGAACCACCGTGACAGCCTCCGTGGCGTAGCGGTAGTGAACGCGGCCGCTACGCACGGGTTCGATCCCCGCTCAGTGCAAATATTTGTGTTTATGAAATATGGGTATTTGCATTGGTCTGGTCGTGCCTCGGAGAGCACGTTAAGCCGTCGGTCCCGGTTGCCATAAGAACATCTATGGCAGTCGTTACGGGTAGTTGGAGCCCTAAAAAAAATCCAAAAACAACGGTCTAGCTGCAAGGCTTCGATATCACCTAATGTGGAGGTCAGATGGCAATCGCTTCACGAAAAAATATCGAGGTCTAGCCAAATCTGTAGTTAAGACTGTTAAAGCGGACCCCAGACTCCGAGCTGAAAAGCTTCGGATGCGACTGGGAATTAACGCTAGGATGAGAGAGGGAACCACAAAACAGTTTACAAAATCAATCTACTAGTACACCTCTGCCTGTCTCTTAGCAGTTCGAACATATAATTAGCCCTGGTTTTATAAAAATTGCTGTCAGCTCAGCACTTTTTTTCAACAATCTTAATTCTGTAAATGCTTATAAGAAAACAAATTAACGTACAACGACAGTTTTTACAATTATTACTGACATTTCGAAATTTACCTGCGTAATATTGCTTTGTTGGCATTAATCAGTGACCTTTTTCAAAAGAACAAGGCCGTTTTTTTCCAATATGAGTCGTTAAACAAATAATTACTTACCTATTGTTATAAGAATTAAGATGAATAAAAAGAAATTACTCGCTGAATATATTTCTTTTGTGTTTTTGAAATTTGTATGAATATTATTTTTCATAGGCAACGGGCATCGAAGGCACGTACCGCTTTACGTGCGAGGCAGTTATGCACGTGCTCCACAAACACCGTGACAGCGTGATGGCCGTCCTCGAGGCTTTCGTTCACGACCCGCTGCTGAACTGGCGCCTCGTCGACAACGACCACCGATCACTCACCGAATCCTCTTTCTCATCAGACATTGACTCTTCTTATACATTACCAAGTAGAAGTCGAAACCATTTACGTTACGAATCTCTAGAAATACCACCAGAGGCTAATCTAAATAAAAGAGCATTGTCAATATTGAATAGGATAAAAGATAAGTTGACTGGAAGAGACTTCCCTCAAGTAGAGGCTGTGGTGAGTGTACCCAAACAAGTGGACTTATTAATCAGACAAGCGACGAACAATGAGAATTTGTGTCAGTGTTATATCGGGTGGTGTCCCTACTGGTAACCGTGTAGGTGCACCATTTCTTCGTTACAATTAGAGGAACAATGTTGATACTTGCCACACTCTTTCTCATTCCGTTCCTCGAAATCTGGAGGAAAAAGACTGATTGATTAGAAAAAGTGGAGTGGCTTAGTTGTAAAAGAAATCAACTCTCTTCTTTTAATTGTCATGTACATTTAGCTGTTTGTATTTTGATATCGTAGTTAAGACGCTATAAGCGTACGAGAGGTCTCCAATTTGGATGATCATGTATTTCTGGACGTCTAGACTATACGACTAGAGTATGACTATTACTATCAAAATCTGTTATAACGACATCCAAGAGTTTACTATTCACTCTGTCAAAGAATTGGTTGTTTTTAAGGTACAAAATTATCTATTTTACACATGCTATTCATGTGTAAAATAAAATCTTTATTTTACTTTACATACATCATGTCATTATACTAACAATGTCGTTCTCATTCTATTGTATCTTGCAATGTCGGGTACTTTTTGTTGAAGAAATAATTTATTGGCCCATTATTTGCAATTCTATATGCTTTAAGCATTATCATCTCTCATTGTCATTTTCGTATGCTTCGTTCTGCTATAATTCATTTGAAAAAAAAAATTAAAAAATACAGAACAGTATTTGGAATCTCCAAATACTGTTCCGCATTTTTTGTCGATGGAATTGAAAACTAGTACCTAACTTGTGAATTGTATCTGACTCCGCCCATCCTGACATTCCGACTCAAGCGTTCGGTGACGATGACGCAAGTTCCATGATTTTTGTCTACCTAAAAAGGGCTCAATGCGCATAAAGAAGAGTTTTCTTGATTAATGATTTAAAATTGTAGAGTGTATTACGCCATAGTTCTTTACTAAATCTTTATCTAGATGTCCGCTCTCTAACTTTGATAGAAGTATGCAGTACTGCCATACCTTACAGTACCCAGGTGCGGTCCGAAGGCGGGAGGGGGCTCACAGGGGACTTGATTCCCCAAAATCGTGGCCGTCAAATCGAAAATCTTCTAAAAAGGCATTTATTGAAGGAATTTCCACACTTGCACAAAAGTTCCCCTCTCAAAAATCCAGGCTGCGACCGCACCTAGCAGTACCTTTACCTTTACGACGCCTTTTAAGGCGTTTATGCATTGTATTATTGACCTGTGACCTATGATTTTGTTCTATACTAAAATATACTGTTCTAAGCGATGTCGTTATAAACAGTTTTTGATAATTATATATAAAAATAAATTTAAATTTAAAAAGTAAGCTGTTTAATACGTCAGTTTTGACTCGTGCGCGTCATCATGTCGCTATTTCGGTCTTAACTACGTAGACCAATTTTGTTGACCTTGTGCAAAGACAAAGTTTTTATTACAGCTGTTTTATATCTATTTGCACGTTATCTTTAAAAGTATAGTCACATAATAAGGCTAAAATAATATTTATTTTATGTTTATGATCATTACTATTCGTTAAGAATTCAATTTGTAAGTGTGTTATGTTATCATTATTTTATGTTGATATATAATTAATGAGTTAGTGAGTGTAAAGTAAGTAAGATGTGCAGTCAGTCAAATCTAATTACCTAACTAGGTACTCATATCTCTGGTACTTACATTAACTTTCTCTAATAGCATTGTTTTGTTCCTTACATAATTCTACACAAACATATTAAGTTATCTAATTTACTCCACGCTCAGTATTGTATTTTGTTTACCGTCATATCATAGTGCAAACGCACTAGCAAAAATTACGGGTACGATAGAGTGAAATGATGTCACTTTATCTTTATTTCTAATCCTCGCCTTAGATAATTAATAATTTAATATTTAGACTTAAAAACGAGAAAGGAGAAGTAGACTATTGTTTTTGGTTTTTTTTTTCATTTGGCTACATTTGCTGTGCCTGTAAGCGAAATCGCAATTTTTGACCTATGTATTGTAATTTGTAAATTGTAAAATAACCCTCTAGTGCTACGTTCTTCACGTTAAGCGTTACAGATACGCTGTGTATATTGGACCCATGCATAGATATATAAGTATTTGTAAATACGCGCAATAAATTGTTAAAGCCTTTTATAATTTTTATTTTATTATCTATTCATTTATTTCCCTTAAGGTGTTATTACTCGGGACATAATATCTTGAAACTAAAACGCGAAATAGCAGCACTGTTATTTTAAACGGTTTTTATTCGTTCTTCTGTTATCGAAAACAGTGACCGTGACACATATGTATAAGCAAATTATTGAAGTGAAGTGAAGCCAAATAATAATCATGTATTGAATTGAAAAAAATGTGTTGACATTACAAGAATTAGATAATAGGAAACGTTACAAGCAAATATAAATTTTCACACATTCTATTAGTGACTAATTATAATATATTTTGGCACACGGCCTTTCTGATGGAAAGTGGTTACCGTGGCCTATGGACGTATGCAACACCATAGGCGTTATATACGTGCTGCCGACCCTGAAACCAATAATTGTAAGCCTACTTAATGTGTAAAAAGTCCAAGCGCAAACATTATCTCACTCTTGTACCTACCTAGCCTACTTGATGGGGATGGCATTCCTAGTTTATTTCCTATCCCATCTAGGAAAGTAAAATGTATAAAATAACAATAACACAAAAAATAAATTCTGTAAGTCCTTTTACTGATAACATTCGGCACCTTAGATCATTTTAATACTTATCTTGTCGAATGTTTGTGCAGTAAATTCAATAAGGAACTTTTACTACGGAATACTATCTTCCCTATGGCTTACATATGCCAGCGGTAACAACTGTGATATTGAAGTACAAAGCACTTGCTCCAAGCCAGGTTTACTCAGGTAGATGTCAATGTCGCCATTTGAACTTCGGAACTCGCTGAGTGTCTGCCTGCAGACTCCGCAAGGGGCTGTGAATGCATTCTGGTTCGCTATCACCGCCACGGCCTTGATTTTCAAATACCCTTCAGACACGGCTTTGCCTATTGCCGTACGTTCTGCGCATATAGAAGGTGTTGCCGTTGCACTCTCGACGTTGCATCCTGTGTAAATTTTGTCATCTTCTTCGGTTATAATAGCGCTTCCAACTGCGAAGTTGGAGTACGGACTGTATGACTTTTTTCGTGCTTCAATAGCCGTTTTCAATAAACGTTGTACATCCTCACCTGAAAATAGTAGGTAAGTATTAATGGCTTAGCCCTCATAGGTAGTGATGATACTTCGCCTATTCAATTGCGCTGATAAGAATGTATAGTAGGTACATATGTTTAATATAATTTAGTTAGTTTCATTTAAACAAGAATTTCGATTAGTTTTAAAATAAAATTATCTTTTTGTCTAAATTTTCAGGTGGTTAGCATATTTGTTTGAAAAGATAACTAAGTCGCTTATGTGGGCAAAGACAGTGTGTTTCAGTTAAACTGAAAAACATTTTTTCCAAATTTTATTTTCATGAAATAGGATTTGTTCAAAATACACATT
Organism: Eilema depressum; assembly: GCA_914767945.1. Lineage (NCBI taxonomy): Eukaryota > Metazoa > Arthropoda > Insecta > Lepidoptera > Erebidae > Eilema > Eilema depressum. The sequence continues at coordinate 14,607,301 of OU612026.1, forward strand.
TATGCAGATAAAATGTTATATGTAGGTATGAGTAAATAATAATTTGTTTATTTTTTTATCTGCAACGTGTTGTTTCAATTTATCTGAAACTGTCACATTCTACCTAGGTATAAGCGAATCGGTTTAACTGAATAGGTACCGCGAATTTCATTACAATCATCGATCTAATTTAACTATCTACAACCCTCGTGTATAGTACCTACACAGATCACATCGCCGCGCCGCCGCTATGCCACTGAGATACCTAATAGGTACCTAGTCAATCTATGTCATATTTTTTACAGAGTTAAGCCATAACAGTAGCTATTAGATACCTTACTACAAAAATAGTTTTACTACAGTACCTACATACTTAATTATAAGAGACATACAAATAAAACTTACTCAGAGAGCCTAATTCAACAATTTTGAAGTTATCCATCTGTGCTCACGTTCACGTAATAAAATAAAATTGTTATAAACACAGACAACTCGCTTCAGACTGTAGACATAAAGTACTTATAGTAACGCAAGCAATGAAAGGGGCGCGCAGCGCTCTCGGCGCGGCGGTCACTGGCCAACTGATTTTAGAGAAACGATCGTTGATTAATGTATTGTGCTTATAATTGAAGATCCCTTGTGGCTGTCACAAACAGCTTGATGTTTCCTTTATAAATGACTAGCGAGTACCTACTGCAAACAACTACTTTCCTCGTGCATAGCAAGATCTGCATTCTATTACAGTACCTAGTACACTTGCGTACGAGTACACGGTACTCTAAGCTTTAATAGATAAGAGATAACAAATAATAACAATTAGCTATACTTGTACTCATCTGATCTAAAAAAAGGTGCACATATTTATTGCATTAAGTAGGTCTATTCTTTCCAGAGCAGTAATAAAAAATGTTTTTTATACAAGTCAGGTGGCAGACAACTTCAGACAAGCATACAGCCCAATGGGAAGTGGTTACCGTGGCCAATGGACGTGTGCCGACCCTAAAATGTGACTACAGGTATTCATGTTTCAGTTGACTTCTCCCCTTTGTTCAATTTAATTCAGTTCTTCACCTTTCATCACCCACGAGACATGTCCAATGTCCATATTATAGATAGAATAAGTATACTATTTTCAATATGACGTGCATGTTTGGGGGGGGGGGGGGGGGAGAGGTCATGTCCCCTGTGACCCTCCCCCCTCGGACCGCGCCATGTCTGGCGATAGAAGTATTAATGTAAGCTTTTGCCCGCGGCTCCGCTCGCGTGGATGTCGGTTATCGCGACCAAACATAGCCTATGTCCTTTCTCAAGGTCTAATCTACCCCTATACCAAATTTCATCCAAATCGGTAAAGTGGTTTAGGCGTGAAAGCGTAACAGACAGACAGAGTTACTTTCGCATTTATAATATTAGTATGGATATGGATACTTAATTACAACTTACCTATATCCCATTATTTTGAATTCAAGGTTTACCTGTTTGTTACTTAGATGTAGGTGTTGCTGCTTCGATAGCTTGTCTTGCTTGTATTGGTGTAAATTCGAATGAAACAAGGAGCTGGTTTTACATGATTTACTGGAGCGAGTAACATGCGTCCGTTCGTTACAAAGTTCCGGGAAAAAGGGCCGATTGTGTTGCCATTGCACAAGATAAAGGAAAATACTAAAAAATTAAAATAAAGTAATTTCGGTGTTGCTATCAGCAACAGTAGGTATAGGTACTGTGGTCTAAAAAGGGACTTTATTGAATATGTACGCAAAGGAAATCGCTTGTTTAATAGCCTACCTATTATACAAACTATTTCCTGTGCGTACCTACAACCTAAGTATACAATCCTCGTCACCTACAGGGATTAGGTATCTAACCATTTCATAACAGAAACTCATGAGTGCCACTGAGAACGCTATCGGAGTGCACACTGGGCAAACAAAATATGACACTATATGCCGTCGACTCTACAGAAGAAGAAGAAGATTGGACCCAAATGTTTTGAAGAAAGCCTAAGGAGCACGGGGTCTGCTCTGCTATTCTCCTTTTTCATCGTGGAATTCAGATACAGTTTTTACAGAGACTAGGTATTACTATTTTGATCTCCCAACTTCGAGAGAAAAGCCTATGGCAGGGCCTCACCCGTCAATCAGCAGGTGTAGCGGCTTGCAGGTCAGATTGGACCCGAAGATCTTGATGGGATCCCATACACCCGCCTAGCTACTAGGCTACGGTATGTCAGACATTAAGTTAGGCATAGGAACGCTGACTGTTGAAATAAACGCTACCTACGTGTAGGTATACGTATAGGTACCATAATAAAATTATAACTGAGTATTTTAAAGCAACTCTAGGCTTGCTTATTGTTTTGCATTTCTTCTTTGGTATGCGTTGAAATGTCGTTTGTTGTGCTCAGCTCAGAGTCACACTACAAACATCAAATGGGTAGCTTGTAGCTACTTGAATTTATTAACACCACCTGTTGCTCGCCGCTCCACCCGCATGAAATAATTTTATTGATCAGTTCCCGTGACCCCACAAGACCTTATTCCAGGAATAAAAAATATAATAGCTTATTAATGCTTTACAGATAATAATCTATACTTAAATAATTTGTGAAATTCTGGCGTGTTTGCTATTCAAACAAGCCAGCCTCTAGAATGCGCTTTTAAAGGTATCTACATATTTTATTGTAAATACATACATATTATACATGGGCATACCAAGACCAAAGCAAATATTGTAGACATTTAAGTACTCATGCATATCTACAGATATTTGCCCTGAGCGGAAATCGAACCCGTGACCTCCGGTGTACCTAGCAGTTAAACGCTCTACCCCTACGCCACACAGCATACATACATGGTAACTGCCCTAAAGGTATCGAAATTTTCTATAGCAATCTAAACTAAAGGTAAATAATATAAAAATATTAAGTAAATAAATGTAGATATAATATCACAATAATACAATGTAAGTATTCCTGTTATTTCTTTTAATAACAGGATTATTCATTTCAATATATTAAATTAATTACATTATTTAGCACCTATGAAAACCGAGGACCTTTTACGACGGAAAACTATCTTTCTTATGGCTTACGTACGCCAGCGGTAATAACTGTGATATTGACGTACAAAGCACTTGCTCCAAGCCAGGTTTACTCAGGTAAATATCAATATCGCCATTTGAACTTCTGAACTCGCTCAGTGTCTGCCTGCAGACTCCGCAAGGGGCTGTGAATGCATTCTGGTGCGCTATCACCGCCACGGCCTTGATTTTCAAATATCCTTCAGACACGGCTTTGCCTATTGCCGTACGTTCTGCGCATACGGTAGGTGTCGCCGTTGCGCTTTCAATATTGCACCCTGTGTAGATTTTGTTGTCCTCTTCTGTTGCAATAGCGCTTCCAACTGCGAAATTGGAGTAAGGACTATATGACATTTTTCTAGCTTCAACCGCCGTTTTCAGTAAATTTTGTGTATCCTCACCTGAAATTAGTATTGAATAAATATTTAATCCCCTGTGATTTTTTCTTATATCTACTTATTGAACAGTTCTTTTTCATCCTAACGTTTCCAGTCGCATCCGAAGCTTTCACCTCAGAGTCTGGGGTACGCTTTACCAGTCTAACTGCGTGTTTGGCTGGACTTCGATATTTTCCGTGAAGCGACTGCCATCTGACCTCCACAACCCAGTACTTGCTTCGGCAGTATATATACTAAAATTGGAACGATACAGATAAGATTAGCGTGGCCCTGCGCAAGGATGACTTCCACAACCCAATGGTGACATTAGGCGATATCGAAACATTGCAGCTAGAACAGTTGAACAGTTGTTGGACTGTTTAGGGCTCCAACTACGTAACGGCGTAACGACTGTCATAGATTTTTGTATGGCAACCAGGAACGACCGACGGGTTAACGTGCTCTCCGATGATACTTTATTCGGCACAGTGATAGATGGTGAATAATTAATAAAATTGTAATCTGTAGGTATTGCTGCGAATCTAATAGAAAAACCCAATATTACTTTGTCCAGTCCGGGTATTGAACCCAAGAACGAAGAGCTCATGCACAGTCGTCACACTCGCTATTGCTGCACCACCCAAATCATCCACTGCACCACCGAGGTTAACTACGTAAGTCAACTGTAAGTGACTCTAGGTCATATTTTTGACATCCCTAAGTACCTATTAGATTAGCAAAAAAAACGAGTTCTCGTTAACGATGGGATTCAATTATAGGGAACGTAACAAAATTCACTTATAATTTATGTACATACACGTATAAAGAAAAAAATGCACTTACTCAGAACACCTAATTCAACAATTTTAAAATTATCCATTATAGTATGAGTGCACGTTCGCGAAACTAAGAAGCAAAGAAATGTGCGCGCAGCGCTCACCGCGGTCACTAGCCAACTAAGTGTTGGGATCTTTGATAAGTGTATTGTCACTATTATTTATCTATTCTATTCAGTAGCTTTGGTTACGATTGAATATCCCTTGTGACTCTTGTGAGTCGTGCGTGTAATACGAACGTGGCGTGCGGACTGCGGAGTAGGTACTGGAAATAATTACTTTCTTCATGCATGGGGAGATTGCATTGCCTATTTGTGCTAGACGTACCTTACGTCATCAACTTATCACGAATCACGTCACGATACACGATAATAGCATTATTAGCACTGTGATAAGCAGCTGTATTCATTAGTGTACAAATATTTCACAGCGAAATACCTACTAACAGTATAGAGGAATTTTGGAGGACAGCCTCTGTGGCGTAGCGACGACGCGAGTGAACGCGCGGTAGTTGAGGCGTGGGTTCGATTCCCGCTCAGAGCAAATATTAAATAATCTTTAAACCTCTATTGAACAAGAAATCTATTTGGAATATTATTTATGAAGAATGTCTAGGTATTTTATTGTAGGTATAGATTGTAGCGACATCTTTTAGGTACTCTCAAGTCGCCGGCCGAAACCATCCGTCTTGTCTTGTGTAAGTATTTTCATTTCAAGCCTTGTGATACATTCGTGGGCTCTGGGTGGTGGGCTAATAAAACTGCAATGGGTTACGACTAAAGTACCTAATATTACGACCGCAAAATGAGCCGTGGCCTCAAATAGGACGCTTTGTGGGTCGTATATGCCGACTGAGAAATATCGCCTGAAGGTGTAGCACAAGGTCCACTGATTTTTACGATCGCTGCTATAATGACCTTTTTAATGACGAGATGTGAGGCAAGTTTGTACAATTGTACCTATTTAAGTCGTAATTTAACCGATTGCCTATGGCTTACAATAACATTGTGCTATTTACAATGCCTTAGTGGAGAAGTACAAATTAGTAATTTTTCTTCTTCTTCCTCCTAGCGTTAATTCCCAGTTGCATCCGAAGCTTTCAGCTCGGAGTCTGGGGTCCGCTTAACCAGTCTTAACTACAGATTTGACTAGACCTCGATATTTTCCGTGAAGCGGTTGTCATCTGACCTCCACAACCCAATGTTAACATTAGGCGATATCGAAGCTTTGCAGCTAGACCGTTGATTTTGGACTTTTTAGGGCACCAACTACCCGTAACGACTGCCATAGTTGTTTTTATGGCAACCGGGACCGACGGCTTAACGTGCTCTCCGAGGCACGACCAGACCAATGCAAATATCCATATTTTATGCACACAAAAATATTTGCACTGAGCGGGGATCGAACCCGCGCCTCCTGCGTAGCGGCCGCGTTCACTACCGCTACGCTACGGAGGCTGTCGTGGCCGTGTCGGTGTGACGGTGTCATTCCGTGCTTAATTGCGGTGAAATAAAAGCCTGTTTATAAGCAAGTGTGTTGAAATAGTACATTATGGTACAAGTGAGCAACGTTGGTGATTACCGCCGAGGCGCCATTGAGACCCGAGCCGCCAGGCGAGGGTCTTAAGACAGCCGAGGACGGTAATCATCATGCTCACACGTGCCATACGACGTTTTACAACACACTTGCGAATAAAATAATACTACAATAATACTAAATAAACAATACTACAAATTAATTCGTTTTCCTATGCGCGCGTATTTAACAATGGCGGTCGACCATATTTAAAAAAAAATGAGGTTTGAACTTAACTTTTTTTTACTCTGTTTTTTTTCTGTACTTAGAGAAAAAAAAAAGTTAAATTTGAGCGAAAATTTTGTTTATTACACAAGTATTACAACTTGAAATTATTTATTTCAATACGAAAATGCATCAAATGAGCAGTTTTCTAGTAGGTATAATAATCAGTTGGTTTTTAAATCATCAAGAGATGGCGCTAGCATAGCTTTTGGTAATTTTAATGTACTCTGTGGTTTATTTGTGCGATGTTGCCAAAGTTTAATTTCATTTACCCATATTACAATAGATAAAATATGATAAAACGCTTAATTCTTTTCGCGTCACTGTTTGTAATTTAAAATAATATTATATTTAAAATAATTTTATCAAAAAAAAATGTCAAAACATTTATGTAAAGTAAATCATTACAAAACCGAAGAACATTTTTTCCATAAATTAGGGAACACTAGATGTGAGACCACACTCTACTTACCAAAAGTGCCGGCTGCGCCATCTAGCTTGTCTTTAGGAACGCTATAAATACCTACTGGAAAACTGCTCATAGGCGTATTAATTTATTCGTACTATTAAACACGTTATTTTTTGTGTCAAAACTTTTTTAAGAACATAGACAATTATAGACACTTCCTATAAAATTTAAAAAAGAATCTATAACTCACTTGTGAATAATAGCTATGAAAAAGTCACAGTTTGATAATAGGTGTCATTACGTGCCTAATTGCGGTAAAATAATATCACTTTTATAATTTCATTTCTTTTTTTAATTTCATTGATTAAGGTAACTGTACCAATGGTAGACACTTTAAGGAAAAATAAAATTTCAATCTAAAAAATTTAACAAATTAATTACAGCATGGTCGTTACATTCTTTTTTAACTGTTACAGCAACAATTAGACATTAACTTTTGCCCATAAAATCTTTAAAATCTATCATACTTTTACTTTAAATTAAATTATTATGCACTTGGTCGAAAACACCAATGCTAGACATCATTGTCCCAATGCTAGACACCTATTTGTACCAATAGCAGACACTTTAATTTCTCTCTACAAAATTGAATATCAGACCGCTAAGTGCCTTGGTATGCCCTATTCCCCCCGAGCGACGGTCAGACGGCGGTCCCCCGACGAGACAAATGACAAAAGGTGGGTTTTACTTTTTAAAGGTTCATTTTGGATCGGGGGTTTTTTAATTTTTTATTTTTATTTTTTATTTCATACTATTTACAGGTATAACCACTCAACCGATTTCCATAAGACTTGCTGTTTTTTTTTGTTTTTTTTTATACCACTTAGTTGGCAGACAAGCACACGGCCCACCTGATGGGAAGCGGTCACCGTGGCCTATGGACGTATGCAACACCAGGGGCGTCACACTCGCGCTGCCGACCCTGAAGAAACCTTCTAATGCCCTTCTTGAAGAACCCCATATTGTAGTCGCTTGGGAAAACCACCGCAGGGAGTTCATTCCACAGCCTGAGTGTGCGTGGGATGAAATGCCTTTCAAACTGCACAGTGCGTACCGTTGCTTGACGCAATGTGTGAGGATGAATTCCCTGCCTGTGGCGAGAGGTGCGATGATAGAATGTAGCATCTGGCATCATGTCAAACAGTTCTTCTGAGCACAAACCATTGTATAGACGGTAAAACACACACAGTGAGGCAAAGTCTCTTCTGAGACTGAGAGGTTCCACATCGCCTGCGGGTATGGGATTGCCGACGAGCCTCAACGCCCGTCTTTGTACCGAGTCAAAGGGGTCAAGCTGGCATGCAGGTGCCCCAGCAAAAAGGTGACAGCAGTACTCCATGTGGGGCCAAACCTGCGCCTTATAAAGGATGAGTCGTTGCCCCGCAGTGAAGTACTGCTTCACCCTGTTGAGCACCCCAAGCTTCTTTGATGCCAGCTTCACCTTGTCTTCTAAATGACTACGGTATTGGACGTCGCTGGAGATATCGATACCAAGAATCCCGATACTCGAGGAAATGGTAAGCGGTGTGCCCAGGAATTGCGGTGCTACAATGAATGGAATTGTTCTTAGCGGTGAATACACATACTTGTGTCTTAGAGGGGTTGAATTGGACTAAATTTAGTCTGCCCCAATCGGATACTCTAGATAACGTAGTCTCGATTTCAGACACAAGTTGTTCGCGACTTTCCTCTAGGCTGAGGGATATTTGCACGGCCCGAGTAACAAGCGTCTCCAGTACTGTCGCCCGCATAGCAATGAATGGAGTCATCCAACAGCATGTCATTGATATGAAGCAGAAACAGGGTTGAAGACAACACGGAGCCTTGTGGGACACCAGCGTTTATGTCCATGCGATCCGAGCAGCTGCCGTCAACGACGGCTTGGATACTTCTGTTGGACAAAAAGCTGGCAATCCATACGCATAATCCCTCGGGGAGTCCATAAGATGGTAGTTTTGCAAGAAAACCTCTGCGCCAGACCCGATCAAAGTGATGTATAAATTATGACCTGTCACTTGATACCCGACACACCATATTTGAAAATATTAGATTTTACATTGCCACTTTCACTCCTCATATTATTCAAATGGCTGAACCGATTTATATTCTATTATTCGCCAGCGCGGCAGCGCGATCCCAAGAATGCGCGCCGCTGCGCATCGCTCGGTGTGCGTTGGGCCGTATCCATCCATATTTGCCGATGACGGACGCCATCTATCGAGCCAACTTTACACTTACTTTACACTCACGCGTCGATAAGGTCAGAACACCCCTTGGTTTAGTGATCATGTCTTTAGGACAGGGTAAGGGAATGGGGGAGGGGAGGGTGGAAAGGGGAGAAAGGTGAGTAGATAGTCGAATAGAGAGTCAAGTGTTTCAATAGTGTTGACTCAGAGCTCAATGCTTGACTCTCAGCGCTAAAATTTACAACAATATGCGATAAGCGACATCCGGTACATGTGATGAATCTCAATGTATATGACGAAGGAGGGGCTCCGTAATTATTTTTAAAAAGCGTGACACCAGCATTGCTGGCGTCACAATTTCCATGATCAGAGCTATCGCTCATCTTCAATAATCAATGAAAACACAAGTAATACTTCCTTGAATTTATTCTTCAACTTTTGAGGAGGTCCGATCGCTACGACGGCTCAAACGAGAATGAATCGACTGCGCGTGCGCTCGGCCTTTTATAGCAAAGTTATGTGAGTCATTAATTTTAACAAAACACCTACCCTTGCACAATAAAATAGTTTTTACATTACAAAATGTTACAATTTGATAATAAAACGTTTTAAAAATATTTTAAAAGCTATTAGCATGTGTGAATCTATTTTTAATGTTTAACACGTGATAAAACAATGACCACATGTTTTCATATCAGAAATGCAGCTCTCTTACAAACAGAATACGTTAAAAATAATCTGTATCTAATTATAAGCAATATTAATCCGTTACTCTAATGTTTTTAAGCGCGATTTATTACCCAATCACAATAAACAAATCTGATTTGATTTTGAGGTTACACATGTTTGCGTTCCCTATTTGTTTTGGAGTGTAGCAGCCCGCCGACACGGCCATTCTGACAGGCGGCGCGTGCTCTGCGCCTGCCTACGTGTGATGTTTGATGCCTGAAAACGAAAAGATTTTTTTTTTCTTGAAGTAGGTATCAGTAAGCAACCCACGTTGCTTATTTTTATAGAGTTATTGTTGTTACAACAGTACACGAAGACATCTTAAGTGTACTGCCTTATTAATTTAGAATCTGTGGTGTATACGTATCTATCCATAGTTCCACAAGGCGTCCCTACGGTATCTCAGGGTTCACTTGTGGATGCATCAAGGATCCGTGGTTAGCTCAAGGGTAACACATGGTTTAGCTCAGAGGTACCACTCTCCAGACATTTTATTCTTGTAGATTTTAGTTAAAAATATCGTGAAAAATAATGAATTTTGGCTCACCGGTTTTAATCCGATGACGTGTGTTCGGCGTCGTGAGTTATCTGGACTGGCTGGCTAGCTTGAGATGTGGATGGCACTGGATCAGGGGCGGTTGCAACGTTGTTTTGCGGTGTCTCGAGATCATCTCCCGCCGACACGGCACCTTGGTTTCCCGGTTGTGGTGCACGCCGAAGTTGATCGTGGGCGACTTTTCTGGAGCGGCCTCTGCCGACCACCTTTTTCACCATGTAGCGGTCATTTTCAAGAACCCTGATAATTTCGTAGGGCACACTGAATTTGGGATCCAGTGATGTTTGATTGCGGGGATTGTTTTTGATCAGGACATAGTCCCCACGTTGAAAATGATTTATTTTAGCCTTGCGGGAGTTGAAGCGTTGCCTATCATACTCAGCCGTCTGAGTCATTCGTTGCTGTACTTGTCTGGTCAATGCCTCTATGTCAATCGTTTGGTTGTCAATGTCGACCAGGTTGAGTAATCCTGGTGGTGCGCAATGTTTCCGTTGTGTGATCAGCGTGAGTGGTGCTACTCCTGTCACGCGATGTGCTGTGCAATTCATTGCTAACTGTAGTTCTTCAAGAGTGCTGTGCCACTGTTCGGTTTCGTAATTCTTGATCATTACCAGCGCATTTTTCAGTGTGGCTACCACTCTCTCCACCTGACCATTTGCTCGGCTGATGCCTGGCGCTATGGCATGAATGTTTATACCAAACTGATCACAGAACTGTGTGAACTCGCCTAAAAATTCCCGTCCTCCATCCACGATTATTTGGACTGGTGTTCCAAATAAATGTACGGTACGTTTTAATGCGGCAAGCGTACTATGTGGGCTTTTATCAGTGGCATGATATAACAGTACGTATTTTGAGAAGCCAGCTTCTTGTAAGGCTATTAGGATGCGTTCGATGTTTGATAGTCCTTCGCTGAAATTTGTACTTTTGCTTAGTACGTCATCAACGTACACTTGTGCGACTGTTCCCAACAGTGGGTACAATGCTCTGTTGATGCACCTCTGATACACTGAACAGGCATTGCTCAATCCGAACGGCATGGTAATATACTCGTACAAGCCGTCTGGTGTCACGAACGCGGTCTTCTCAATGGACGTTTCCGCGATGGGTATTTGGTGAAACCCAGCTGCCATGTCAAAGCTGGTGTAGTAATACCCATTGGCCAATTGATCAATTTGATCGGAGATTAGTGGCAGCGGGTAATGGTCGCGTAATGTATTCGCATTGAGCTCTCTGTAGTCCACACATAGCCGATCGTCTCCATTCTTCTTTTTTTACTAAAATTATAGGACTTGAGTAGGGAGATTTGCTTTCGCGAATGATGTTGTGTTCCAGCAAATCTTTGATGATATCCCGAACTTTTTCCCGTTCTACCGGACTAAGCCGGTAAGGCCTTCGCTCAACATATTTATCTGCATTCTTCAGTCTAATTTCCAGCTCTCCAGTGTTAACGCGCGTTTTTGGATATCCTCGGATGAATAAGTGCTCATATTTGGTCAGTAACGTGCGCAACTGGTTCAATTCTTCGGGATTCGTCAGGTCGCAATCTAATTTCTCAAAGGTGCTACTCTGTGTTGTCACAGGCTGGGCCATTTGCTGGTGAATCAGTCTGGTGCCGTCTGATGTTATCACCATGCTTAAGTGGGTACCATGAATCAAATTCATACCAATTAATACGTCAGCTGACATCTCATGATCAGGAACCACAAAGAATAATATTTCAATCCTTATCGCGTCAATGATACAGATAGCCTTCATCTCTAATATTGAAATTACCGGAAATTGGCCAATCCCCTTCAGCTGGTTAACTGCAGAGCGTCGCTGACCAGGTAATTTTGCAGCAATTGATTCTCGGATCAATGAGCATTCTGCTCCACTATCGAAGATGGCACGTATTGTTCTTGCACCAATCGTAACAGTGATGGGTGCTTGATTGGTTCCAGCTATGCAGTTCACGTTCGATGTCAGTGCGTTTTGACGCCTGTAGCACGTCTCAAATGTATGACCCGCTTTCTTGCAGAATGAACAGGTAATGGCGTTTTTTGGTGTCTCCGTTGTTGTAGTACTGGTTTTCTGAAGATTTGAGGTAGATTCCGAAGGTCTGAATCTACACTCGTTAGTGCTATGGTTAGTCCTTTTGCATATTTGGCAACGTACAGCCGCAGCTTGAGGAGCATCTGGATATCGTGCACGTTTTGGCATCGATGTGATAGGATTTTGGTGAGGGCGCTTCTTTCTTAATGAGGAAGCCACCGAGATGAGTTCTGGAACTGTGTTTGCTTTTGCGTTTAGCAGTTCAATACGTAAGCGTTCATCGCTTATACATCCTATCACTGCTTCCACTGAAAGTTCATCATCCAGTTGATCTTTCGTGATTCTTTTCCAGAGAACCCAGGCGCGGGATAAAAATTCAGATATATCCTTGCCTGATTCATATACATGCTCCCGAAACTGTAGTATATCACGGGAGTATCTGTTCTCTGGCTCAAATGTGGTAATCAGTTTTTCGCGGAACTCTTCCCACGAGGATGTAGTCACCAACCAATCGTCGATCCACATCTTAGCACGTCCCTTCAGTAATCCACACACCTTAGTACGTAGATCCAGGTCATTTAGTTTGTAGCTGGCAGCTGCTTTATCGATGTGCTGGCACCATTCCCGGACTCCAACATGACTGTCGGGATCGAATGACGGTAAATAGATGTCTTTGATCCTGATCCTCGGTTCTGGAGGAGAATACAACCGTTCGGACATCCTTTGCATCATATCCATCATTTGTATCATAAACTGGGGAGGGCATCCGACTATTGGAGTAGTTGGATGCATTGTCGTTGTGTTGGATGATCCAGCAGCGATGGGTACCCCTGGAAGGTATACTTCTTGATTGTAAGATGTGGGTCCCATTGACGTGAATGGTACCCCTACGGAAGCTGGTATTTCCGCAGCGATTGGTGTATAGGTCGTGCCTGTCGAAATTCCCGTTGTGATGGGCTGCACGGTGTTGTTTGCTGGTACTCCTGAAGTGTTCAACGAGGCAGTGTCTATCAGCCTGGTACTGCCCTGCGCTGTTCCAGTCGTGACAGGTTGAACCGAAGTTGCTGAGGGTGTGGTAGGGATCAGAGCTTGTTCTGATCCCACTTCTGATGACGAAGGAGGGGCTCCGTAATTATTTTTAAAAAGCGTGACACCAGCATTGCTGGCGTCACAATTTCCATGATCAGAGCTATCGCTCATCTTCAATAATCAATGAAAACACAAGTAATACTTCCTTGAATTTATTCTTCAACTTTTGAGGAGGTCCGATCGCTACGACGGCTCAAACGAGAATGAATCGACTGCGCGTGCGCTCGGCCTTTTATAGCAAAGTTATGTGAGTCATTAATTTTAACAAAACACCTACCCTTGCACAATAAAATAGTTTTTACATTACAAAATGTTACAATTTGATAATAAAACGTTTTAAAAATATTTTAAAAGCTATTAGCATGTGTGAATCTATTTTTAATGTTTAACACGTGATAAAACAATGACCACATGTTTTCATATCAGAAATGCAGCTCTCTTACAAACAGAATACGTTAAAAATAATCTGTATCTAATTATAAGCAATATTAATCCGTTACTCTAATGTTTTTAAGCGCGATTTATTACCCAATCACAATAAACAAATCTGATTTGATTTTGAGGTTATTCCGGACACATGTTTGCGTTCCCTATTTGTTTTGGAGTGTAGCAGCCCGCCGACATATATAATATCACATTTAGCGTAGGTATAACATCTTATTTTCATGAAATAAAGGCATTATTCCAAAGTGTCTATCATTGGAACATCTAAGATTTTTTGTACCAATACTAGACATAGCATATAAATGTTACAAAACCTAATCAAAATATGCGGGCAATGGTCCAAGTATGTCAATAACTTCAATGTTTATAACGTTTATACTAAAATTAGTAATAATCATAACTTATAAACAAAAAAATCACACCTATAAAAATCAGTACCCTTGGCAAAAATCTTAAGAAATAACACGACCGTGTTCACGGAGTCACATTATTTGCTGTCAACTGTCGTCTTTCTAAATTTACTTCGGATGGTGTTGCGAATATTTGAACATATTTTAAAGACACCATTAGGCATCTTTTAAGTCAATAGTCTTATAAAACAAATGGATAATTTTCTCAAAATATGTACTGGGTTTTGTTCGAAAGTGTCTAGCATTGGTACAGTGTCGAGCATTGGTACAGTTACCTTAAGTTGCTTTTTATTGATACAAAAAAGATCGTGTCCAATATTACGAACGAATTAATATACCTATTGCTTGCTCATTTCATGAAGATTTCATGCAACTTCGTATTTTAAAAGATAATTTCAACTTGTAGTACGTGTTTAATAAACAAAACTTTCACTAAAATGTACTTATTTTTTTTCTCTGTGAGTATTTACAGAGAAAAAAAATTCTTAATTCAAATAAGTAAGTAGATGACAAGGCAGCATGATGATAGCACCTTAGCCTGTACCGAAAGGAACAAATAAAAAAAATGTTAGATGCGCGCGCATATTTATGACAAGACAAGTATGACAACAAATAGATTTTTACTTTGAGTATGGAAGTATATGGAGATGAAATACCTACGAAAAAAAACTGTATACCTAAACTTGGATGAGAACGGAAAATGGCGTCTATAATAGGGAAGCCCAGTAAACTGTCGATAACCACCTTATCGATATAAAAGAAGCACAGACTAAAAATGTAAACAAGGGTTTAAACTATTAATCTATCTTCTATCTATCTATACTATTATATAATTGTAAATTGAAAATGTTTGTCCGCGATGGACGCAAAAACTACTAAATGGATTTTGATGCAGTTTTTTTGTTAGAAAGGTCTTGTTGGAATTTAAAATCTTACGTCTGTTTTACTGCAATCGGTTGAGTAGAACCGAAGATAAGAGATCCACGCGGGCGGAGCCGCGGGCGAAAGGCTAGTATTTAGCATATATTTGCTAAATATAATAGTTTGAACCATTGTAAACCTTTGAGAATGCCGTAAGGCGAAACCGGTTAGGCAACAAAAAATAAAACAATTGTGGAGGAGTACAAGTTTAGTGCTTTATTCAATATGTCCTTTATATTAATATATATCCATCAACAAAGGAGAACGGGCAGTTCGTTACATAATATTGTAACTTTCTACCTATATTATCACAATTGTTTCGTTAAAATGATAATTATTGTATGTTTAAATACATATTTTTCAAGGCGGACCCTGAGCTCCGAGGTCATCTTGGCCACGGATGCAATCAGGAGAATACGTCTATATGCAGATGATGATGATACATATTTTTCAGTGCATGGTTATTAATACTGTCTGAAAATAATTATTACTGTTATTATAATAAATGTAACATTCAGTAATGTAACATTTATTAAATGTAGAGCTTATTTTTGCTAAAATATATTTTTCAACACACTCATAATGTAGCTTCATCATCATACTGAAATGTACACATTAAAAAATTAAAAATAAAACTTTAATGAAGGATAATAATATGATCTTTATGCCCAGAGTATCAAAATAAATTTAAAAATAGTACATTATGGTACAAGTGAGTAAAGTTGGTAATTATCATACTCATGCGTGGCATACGACGTTTTACAACACACTTGCGAATAAAATAAAACTACTAATAAAATAAAACTAAATAAAGAATACTACAATTCGTTTTCCTATGCGCGCGCATCTAACAATGGCGATCGGCCATATTTAAAAGTGAGGTTTGAATTAGACTTTTTTTTACTCTGTTTTTTTCTGTACTTGAGAAAAAAAAAGTTAAATTTGAGTGATAATTTTGTTTATTATACAAGTATTACAAGTTGGTTTTCGTTCTATTAAACACGTTCTTTTTTGTATCGAAACTTTTTTAAGAACATAGAAACTTAACCTGTAAGATTTAAAAAGAATCTATAACTCACTTGTGAATAATAGCAATGAAAAAGTCACAGTTTGATAAAAAACCGGACAAGTGCGAGTCAGACTCGCGCACTGTACAGAACTAAATTAAAGAACAAACTCATAATACATATATAATAATAAAAATTTCAACTTATCCGTCCACACATTCCCGAAAAAAAGGTCTTAACAGACAGACAAACAGACAAACGGACAACAAAGTGATCCTATAAGGGTTCTAGTTTTTCATATTACTGTACGGAACCCTAAAAAGGAATATCTAACGCCGCTCGGCGAGTTATTGTCTAAATCTTATAGTATGAGAGCCGATGAAATTAACTTTAGTCTGATCAAATTCGTGGATGATATGCGTATCATAATCGTGGAACCTATAAAAAACTTTGAAAACGTTTCAATATTCAAGTCGCCGACACCAACACGAAATAGAATCCATGACACTTAACACATTCATTAATTTCATTCAGAACACATAATTCCATCACATACGTTGTAGGTAGGCCATTCACTTCGTCATAATTATTTAGTTGTCTTTTAATTTTAAATATTAACAAAGTACCATCACACAAAAATCGTGAGGAAAACACGAGATTAGAATAAAAAAAATTATGCATGTCAATATGGACCCTTGCCTTGTAGGTACTACAAAATTTAAATTACGTTCCAATCTACTAATATCAGAACCCATGACACTCAACTTAGTTGGCAGATGGCAGCCGCTTCACGGAAAATATCGAGGTCCTGTCAAATCCGCTGTTAAGACTGGTAAAGCGGACAGACTCCGAGGTGAAAGCTTCAGATGCGACGGGGAGTTAACACTAGGATGAAGAAGAAATAAATATACTTCGTTTATGGTATATAAATGATACTAACCATACAAAATTCCCTCCTACAGTCCCGGGTCCTTTAAGCGGGGCATAAAAAGCATCTGATGAGGCCTTCTTAGTTCTTAGATATTAAATTTTATTATCAATCATATTTAGAAATAATCATTTATTTTATTGTCGCTTTATCTCACATAAACCATAAAATTATCATTATCATTTATCATAATATCATGAGCTTAGCATTTTTCCGCTCTCTTTTGGTTAATACACATTAGATGACAGGATAGATAGATATCGACAAATATTACGATAATAGAGATACATGATACATCCCTAACATAGTAACCGTCTACAATCTAAGTCTATGGTCTACACACGTTCATTCATGAAAATAGAAGTATATGAGAACGAAAGATGGCGATTTGGCGTCAAGCTTGATTCGATTTTATGAATGAAATCGTAGTTGTTGCTACTCTTTAATACTCTAAGGATTTTTACTATTGTGTTTTGATTGTGTTATGTAGTATTTTTAGTATTATTTTATTCGCAAGTGTGTTGAAAATAATCGTATGCCACTCGCGTGTATGGTGATTACCGTCCTCGGCTCTCTTAAGACCCTAGCGGTAATCACCCGCTTGTACCATAATGTACTATTCTACTGTTACTAATGATTTTAAAATCACAAACACAGCATCCAACATCTATAATTTATTCTAATGCTTAAAGTGTATTAAATGTACCTATGTACTTATAATTTACTTAATTCCCCTAGGTGCATCAATCCTCGGCTCTCTTAAGACCCGAGCCGCAGGTACATGAGTAGATAATAGGTACAGAGACAAAGCTTCATAGAACCGCGCGATTCGGTTGCACTAATACAAGCACGCGGGGCATGGTGTGCGTGTCCACTGGCCGCTTGTCGCGTACGCGGTGACACTGGAAAAATCTGGTTTGCGCTGGCACAGCCAGTTGACAATCAAAGGGTCGTCACAGTGCGACGCACGTTGTTGGTTTTGTCAGTTTTGAAGTTTTTTGTTTTGTTAGTTGCAAGTTTAAATATTTAATAATGGTTGTTTATTGTACTGTGTGTATGAATAATACTAGAAAAAATAAAAATATATAATACTTTAACTATCCCAAAGATTTCATTTTTTCATTTCATTTCATTTATTCATTAACAATTTTTTTACAATCGTGTCTGAATGTAGGTATCTAATTAAAACATAGTAAAAAAAAAAAAAAATTTTAGTAGTTACATAATCAAAGGAATTCAACAAAAGAGTACAATAGGTATGTAAATATTAGATTATTACTTTTTCATGTAAGTGTATCTTTATTTTGATTGTTGACGATCAGGACCTCGATTCTACTAAAGCACAACCACTGTCACACCACAGAGACTGCGAGAAAATTCCATTTGATTTTAGCCTTTAAAGTAATGAAGGTAAAGTTTAAAATTAAATTGCTTTTTGTAGAGTGAACGAAAGCGTGTAATGAAAATATTGTCATTTAATTTTGTGCTTTAATTCTATAGCAATAAAGTCAAAAATTTAATGCCAATTTTTGCAGTGTCTATGGCACGACAGTGGTTTTGCTTTAGCAGAATCGAGGGCCAGTTGACGACCGTGTGGCGTAGTAGGTATAACATCTACCTGTCACGCTTAAGGTCGCAGGTTCGATTCCCGCTCAAGTCAAACATTTGTGTGATGGGCATGGGTGTTTGTCTTAGTCTGGGTGTTTTTCTACGTATTATAAGTATGTATTTACAAAAAAGTATAGTATACCACTTGAACGTCCGGGCTTGACAGCCGTCTGACGCTTGAACGTAGCGCTATCGACATTCCGTGACGCCAAGCACATATTCCCTTCTTGACAAAAAAAAGCTTAGGTATAATCTTATAAACTACTACAGCCACACCAAAATATAAATAGGTACCAAAAAAAAAACAGCCAGTAATCTACAGATGCTATGTACCTACCTACATCTATACAAATAAATAAAATTGAAGTGTCTGTTTGTAATATTAAAATAACAGATTTTTAATGATTGCATTATGAATGTACTTATACATTATTTATAACGAAAATACAATTTTTAATAAGTAAGGCCGGGTCATATCCTATCATACTGAATAATAAAACTATTTAACAAATGTTTTGTTTTTTTTTACCTTAACCTATTGTGACAACCCTACCAAACTAGGTATCATTTTTGCACGTTCTTAAGAAGCTTTGTCTCTGTTCGGCTTATCTACCCATGTGCCGCAGGTAATCACCAACTTTACACGCTTGTATCATAATGTACTATTCTACTGTTAATGTGTATGTAAAATGATTTTAAAATCACAAACACAGCATCCAACATCTATAATTTATTCTAATGCTTAAAGTGTATTAAATGTACCTACTTATAATTTACTTAATTCCCCTAGGTGCATCAATCCGAGTGCTTTAAGCAATGGCATTTCATAACATAGACATGTCATATGCTTACAAATCAACGTAGAAAAATGTGCCGAACTCACACACACACATTTTTAATTCATCTACACTTTTGCACTCTTATTAATAAACGTGGATTAGAGCTAGATTAACTTTAGTCTACGACTTACGTTTGGAATAGTGAAATGTCATATTAATAAACATGGAATAAGAAGGGAGTAAGCTAATCCGAGCCTACTCCTCGGTTTAAAGTTATTCCCAGGCGCCATGTGGTTTAACGACGGAGTAACCGTACATTAGATTCAGATCTATCCTAAATTGTAAATTTTATTCTTGTCGTAGGTTTATTTGAAATGGAGAGGGATTACTTTATAGATGATCTAAGGTTAATAAATGAAGTTATTGAAATTGAAAACCAGAATACAACATTAGCGAGACGTATAAAATTGTACAAGATACGAAACAATCCACTCGAAGACCTCGAAGACCTTCAGGAAGATGTTTAAATATAAGTATAGATTTTCGCGGGCAACTGCCTGTTTCATTATTGACATGTTGAAAAATTATTTATCTGGTGATGCAAGAGGTGGTTTTATACCACCCCATTTGAAAGTGTTGGCTGCCATAAGAACATGGGCCCGCGGAGAGGTAAGTGAATAATACAAATATCAAAAACTACCTATTACAATAAACAATAAAATACAAGTACCTACTTATTATAATGCAATACAAAATCACCAAGCTAATTTTAATAAAATTTATCATCACGAAATATATTTCGACGTGACTTACCTTTTCTTCTTCATCCCAGTTGATAGATCTATTCCGTTTTTGGCTCATTTTAAAGGATTTAAAATACAGAATTATAAATGATAGGTACTATGAGTTTTTTATCAATTCAATTCAATAATTTTGGTGGTTTTTTTTTGGAGTTTTCTATCTTTTCAAAAACCGCGCGTCAACAGCACTGTCAAGTGTCCATAATGTCAACCACAGAACACTTATGTGCATTACATTCGTTCTTAGTTCATTCACAGACACAATTTTTTACTTTTAAAATAACTGGGTTGCCATAAAACACGCCTTAATCCCAGTGTAAGGAATGTATAGTTACTTCGAGGTTACTCCACGTTTATTAATAACAATATTAATTCGTGCTTAATACGACGTTACTCTGAGATTAACTAGTCCAAGTGTAACTTCAGATTAAGTATGGATTACGTGATTTTTATTAATAAGAGAGCTAGTGTTTTAACTTTAGAGTAATAGTTCGTGCAGTGTCTATAAACATACGATGGCATTTTCGTTATTTTTTTAAGTCACTGATGCTTCCGCGCAACGTCCGACCGGCGCCGCTCGGCACGCGATACTAGAGGCAAACGTTCCAATTGACTCGTTTTCGGATCTTCAAGATTTTCGCGCAATAACATATCTACTTCTTTTTATATAATATCTTTGGCTTTAAGTATACTTTATGATACTACAGGATAAAGTCAAATGACACGTGTTGCCATTGTAGAAATTGCTTATTACGTTCCATGAAGCTTAACAAGTAAAAAAACGAGATCTTTCCTATTTGCTGTATGTCATTACTTTTTAACCGACTTCAAAAAAGGAGGTTCTCAATTCGTACCCTATTTTTTTTTTTGTATTTTTGTCACGCGATTGTGAAGCCAATTCTAGACGGATTTTGAAAATTCTTTTTCTGTTCGTAAGTAGATTATTCCGAAGTGGTCCCATTCAAATTTCGTAAAGATCTGATGATGGGTTTCCGAGATTAGACCAAGGAACTCTTCAAAAAGAACCAGGAAATCAGCCGCGATTGCTGCAATCACATATTATTGCAATGTTTCTGCCATTACACATCATAACATCACGGCTGAGTCCTTTGAAGGGGTACGCAGAAGTGTTCAGAATATTCAGCTATATTTCCGGTGTATATGCATTGATTTTAAAAAATCTTTTTGTATTCGCTTTGGTATACTTTTGAGATAGTCCTATATTAATTTCAGTCGCCGGTTCGGTCTGTAGTGCAGCGTGCAGCGTATGTACAGTCAGGTCACTATACATGCGATGTACAGTCGTGAGACTGTACAAACTCACTAAAAAGAGAAAAATAAATTAATTTTAGTAAAATAGTTTAACAGACTTCAAGAAACGAAAAAGAGGCACTGAAAAGCGAATAACTTATAGTAATTTACAAACTTACTGATTTACTAGAAGTCGGTGCCAGCCAACTTTGTTTGTTGTGTCTGAACTACTATGATGCAATCAATTGAAATATGGCCTCTTGGGCTAAGCACAGACTTCTAATAGATTAGTTTTTCGCTTTTCAGTGCCTCTTTTTCGTTTCTTGAAGTCGGTTTAACTTTTTTGCTAAAATTAATTTATTTATATTTAGTCCGTCAATTGACTACACCCCGCCAGATGTTAAAAAGCTGAAGCGCCCAGAAGATACGGACCACCACTTCTGATGCTATTGATATTGGCCTTAAAATGGTGATCCCAACTTGACGGCCTTGATTGATAGATGCTTTTTCACGCCCCGCTTGAAGGACCCGGGACTGTAGGAAGAGGGATACACGGATAATCTGGTCTAACGGTGCGATGAAAAGTTTATTGAAACATCAAATACTTATAAACAACACATTTATTCGCCGACTATATCAAAGTTACATCTAGTTTATGATATACACTTAATATAATAGTACAACTGGCACGTAATATCTAAGTATGAACAACGACGTTATCACAATCGAGGCACTATTTCATATTCTCTACGACATTATTTACTACACTGCAACTATACATTGCTCACTACGATTGATGTCATCATTTCATTTCCTCCTTTGTTTCAACGTGGTGTGTTGTGTTGTAGAAGGATACGTTCTCGTAAGTACACACGATGACTGTGCCAAAGCCACAGCCGAAGCACAACCATCCAAATGTTGACACAAAAAAGGATTTGGTAGCACGCGATTGGTTTAACACCTAGCTAGAGGGTTAATCAGAGGTGAATCAACACCCAAATTTCATCAATAATTGTATTGGGTCCCACGCAATATAGTACGAGAGCCCACGACCAAAACCATGTCTTATAGCAATACGGCAAAAACCCTATAAAATCGTTAGATTGTATGATTCTGAACCCGACTAGGTGTGTAGTAACGGTCGAAAGTGTAGCAACTGCGTGGGAGGCCATTTCTGCTGTGTCAAAAAAAAAGGCAGTCGGTATTATAGCAATACGTCTGATAGTGAAAATGTACATAGATTTTATAATTGTATTACGAAAAAGTTTGTTTTCAGACATTTTGTGCGTAGCACATAGCCTGAGCGCATTTTTGAAAATGTCAACAAATTTAGCCGACCTGTATCATAGCAATACGGATAATTTTTTTTTTAACTTTTCGTATTGCTGCCATGATTACCAAAAACCTGTTTTCAGACACTTTAAGTGTAGCATATACTCCCAAAAACGAAAATAAGTACGAAAATGTTTTTTTTTAAATTTACAGCCTTCATAGATATTCAAGAATCTCCCTTGTCTATTATATGTACTTTGACAGATGACAGATGTCATTACTTATTTCTTTTGTAAAAGTTATTTTACAGAAGAGGACGTTGAAGATCTCCCGAGCGACGTCGAGAGTGATTTCGAAGACGACGATTCCGAATCCGACAGCGATTGAATACGAGAATATTTTGTAACCTTGAATAAACCGTTTTTTTTTTCAACTTCATCCCAGTTTCCTTTTGTGCGATTTATTTCAGTCCTTCAACTTTAATGTTACGGTTTCGGGTAAATTCTTTGTTAATTATCATGTAATGAATTCAGGGTCGCAACGTATTCATTGGTTTGTAACAGAGAATTCAAATTTCAATTAAATGATATCTGAGTATCGAAAAGTTGTCTGATAGAGAAGATGCTACACTTAATTTGTCTGATATAAATTTTTTGCGCATGTTGACAACTTATTTTATCATGTCCAACAATTTTCAGACATATTGCTATGATACCGATCGGTAAAATTTGTTAACATTTTCAAAACGGTCTCAAAATTTAATGCGTTCACATTTCCGTCTGAAAATTGTTTTGTTCGCATCAAATAACCAAAATTTACTAATAAAAAAGATTTTCAGACGTATTGCTATGAGACATTTTTTTTGTCTCATTTTTAATTTTTTTAAGTGATTTTACGGGTTTGCGCTACACCACTAACGTCTGAAAAATATGTTTCCGGTATCTCAGAACTATCATTTAACTACAGTCTGCAAATCAGACATATTGCTATGATGATGCAGTTCGGTAAAATTCTTTGACAATTTTGAAAATTCGGTCAGATCAAACGCTACGCGGAAAATGTCTGATATTGGTTTTTTCGAGTTCAGGATAATCGTATCTATCGATTTGATGCGGTTTTGGCTGTATTGCTATGAGACAAAAATTTTGGTCGTGGGCTCTCGTACTAATAGGGGGTGAGCCTATTGCCGTATTCCTGGCATTATTGTTGACATACTACTCAAATAATTTTCGAGCGGTAATTTCAAAAAAGCAAGTTTTGTTCGGTGGAGGTGGTATACCATTTCTTGACTGTGACACTTTATGTAAACTTTTTTTCATATGGATGTAAATGGCAAGTCCACAGTCATTTTTGCAAATTGCTATTTTTGATATTAACGCATGAGATTTTGATAGGAAACACCCAGCCAAGTTATTATATGGATTCTTCTCTAGCATGTTAGTTAACTCAGACCTCTAACTGACGAACTCCGAGATGTTAAAATAAAGGAATAAATATAGAATCAAGAGGAAGTACCCCGCAGTTATCGCTTGTGTGTATCTTATCACAAGACATAAATAAGACACACTCGAAAAGTTTCCCAAGACAAAGCAAAGCGTGGCAAGAGATAACTGACACTTCAAACTATGATAGGTACAACCTCACCTCATTGTTTTGTGTGACACGACTGGTCACAATATGCAAGAGTTTGCGACACTAGCTTTTATAGTAAAAAGTTTAACGGCGTTTCCTCTTGACATTATATTCCGCGCTTAAAATAGTGAACGTCTAGTTGCAGCGCAGTAAATAGTTTCTATTTGTATCATATTTAGATATAAATCATTTAGATCTTAACATAAAACCCCAAATATTCGAAAAAGCATTTTCGTTCTACAACAATAAAAAAAAATGCAGATGTAATAACTATAATGTTCGTTTCGTAAGCTATATTAGGCTAATATGGCTACGAAGTCATTTTATACGATATTATGAATATACACTTATCGGACATGCAATTTTATCGAGGTAGCAAGGAGACTTACAAGTAATAGTAATAATAAAGTACGTACCTACAGACAAATAGTCAGTCATTAGGCCTCTCACTCACAACACTGGCAAGCAGTGGCAAAGGTAGTAGATCCCTATTACCGGATTCCTGCCGGCTTGCTCTGCAAAGGGAAGTCGCAGTAAAGACGTTTAAATTTATACTAAAAAATAATAACTTTTCCAGTCTTCCCTTTTCAAAAACTTTGCCCTTCACCATTGCAGGCAAGTCTGGTCACAACTGTTGTGTTCAGTAGCTCAGCTTTTGATATAGCACATCGCAAATAAGAGTGATATTCCGGTTAAAATCGCCTGTTTCTGTAGTATTTTTAGAGTTGTTAAAACCTGAGTTATAGTGGTAGTATCTTATAAAACGAAACTGACTAACCACTCTGTTAGACGATACGAAAAAGAAAATGATCTATATTCTAAAAAGTTGGTAATTTCTTAAAAAACAAAACGGTTTTAACTACTCTATAAAGGTATAGGAGAAAGAGAATGTTCTACGAAACCGATGAGACCTCATCTTAGCCGTATTCTCAGACTTCTTCTTGACATGCTAACTCAAATGCCGTGTACTGATCTAAATTGCCAGTGTTATGTACTAGCCACGGCTAGCCACTAATGGCACCCAAGCCGTGGCTACGACTAGTAGCTTAGCATACAAAAGCACTTTGGACATAATATATCGATATTGGGTCATGAATTCAAGTATTGTCACGAAATGAGTTTACAGATTTCACAATTTACATTTCGCAATCATATCGATAGTCTTACAGTCAGAGTCAATAAAGATGATGCTGATTGCACAGATTTCAAAATAAAGAGAATTCGAATGAAAATTATTGCTTATTTTTAGTCAAAAATTTAAAACTGTTATTAGAACCCACCAATAAGTAAAAGAAATGGTATTTCCATTAAATCAAAATAAATTATTAACTCAAACACTTTTTATAATCAGAAAATGATCATCAAATTTTGACGCTGACTATACTACCATCTTGAATTTACCAGAACGGACACCAACCGACATAGCATTGACATAAATTTTCATTGCTTGTAGCCTGCTGGATAAGTAGCTCTACCTGCTTCTGTACCGTCACTATCTCATCTATATGAGGAAAATCACGACCTGTCAGTTTGTCCCTAACCCTGTTAACGATAGATAAAGCTCGTTTATTGAGATTGGCCTCCGCTGGTTGGTCCAAAGGATCATTTAACCCTATAGGAATCCTGCTTCTACTCGGTTGCGGGGAATTTGCAGGGTCAGATGTTGAACAAATATCGGCGTCGGCCCGGGAGCGTCGGCCTGCGTCGATCAGTCTCCAATTAAGTAGTGGATCGTATACGAAAGCTTCGAGCACGGCCATCACGCTGTCTTTGTGGCGGTGCAACACCTCCATGACTGATTCGCAGGTACGTCGGTAAGTGCCTTCAATGCCTGTCACCTGGCAACAAAAAATATGTGGTTATTTGCAGTACTATAAAGTTACATTCTTAACATTTAAGACACAGTTTAATGGAACTATCTTAAGTATTGAAAAGGCTATAAAGTTTTGACATCTTCGCAGGAAAGAGGAAAATACCTATTTTATACTCTACTAGCTGTTGCCCGCTGCTCCGCCCGCGTGGATGTCGGTTATCGAGACCAAACATTGCCTATGTCCTTTCACAAGGTCCAGTCGACTCCTATACCAAATTTCAGTTCGGTTCAGTGGTTTAGGCGTGAAAGCGTAACAAACAGACACACAGTGTTACTTTGCCATTTATAATATTAGTCTGGATATGGATTAGCTCCATCCCTTTTTTAATTAATGCTGGTCATGCTAAGCCCACGGTTCACTAATAGAGAGATCACAAACACCTAAAGTACAGAAATCTGGCGACACATAACATATCACTTTTCGAAAAAAAGAAAAATACTTTGAAAGCAAAAGCCCGAGAAATCTGGTATGCGTTGCGTCGCACAGGTACTGGCTATTTCCGAAAGAGCTAATGTGGCTGAAAAGATGAGAAGACTCCAATAAAAATAAAAATATCTTACCTCCATAGCATTGATAAGCATTCTGGTCAGCCTAAACGGTATTTTCTCTGGAAACTTATCTCTAGTGACAGCCACTTCAAAACAGTCACCAAAATCAATATGAAGGAATTTCCCAGTGACTCTGTCCAACATGATGTTGGAAGGGTGTCGGTCCCCGAGACCGAGGATATACCCGACCATGCTCATAACAGCTAGGGAGCGCGCGTAGTTGGTCCGGCGCTCGAACCAGACCTCTGAAGACGGACTCTTCAGCCAAAGCAACTTAGCGAGATCATCGCCCGCCGTATGTTCTAATGCATTTTCAAAAACCTCCACCTGCGAAAGTTATATAGACATTTGAGATAATTTTAAAGCAATTAGTTTGCTAGACTAAACAAATTATAATAAATTGGAAAAAGCGAAATCAATTCTCGGGCGGGACTCGAACCCGCGATCTTTCCCTTACAGGGGGAACGCTCTGACCACTGAGCCACCGAGCTTCGCCCGAGAGTGACCCAATTTTTCCAATACATCCATCTTACGGCGATGGTGGGAGTAATCTACCGATATTCGTACGAACTATCGGAATCAATGAATGATGTTTATTATAATTTTTTGATTTTTATTGAATTTAATGTTTTATTGAATTTGATTTAATGAATATTATAATTTATATATACATATTTATAATATTAACATTGTAAATGTGATATTAATTTATCTTATTACAAAAATCTAAGTTGACAGAAAAGAAAAAGGATCGACATCTCTTTTACTATCAAAAGTAATTAAAAGGAAGGATACATTTTAAGGTATGTATAAATAGCAGTTTGTGCTTTAATAGAGTTGTTGTGTCCGGCCAATCCCTGCTATTAAAGATCTGCTGTCGGGAAAAAAAAATCAGAAAAGTTCCTTGTTATATTGGATGTTTGATCGACAGCTAGTGGTAGTGAAACCGCAGAGTAGTCTTACCATTTGTTGGGATAAATAAAATAATGAAAAAAATTTTGGCCTATTGATTGGACATCCTTGTTAAATCTCGAGACATATTTTTTGTTGCTTTTCAAGTTGCACTACGTCGGACTCGGAAATGCTACGAAAAACTGTATGTATAAAAGCAAGCAGGTGGACGTTAATAAATTATAGTCCCCAAATATTTTGATGGTCTACACTACAATACATTCTTAATATACTAAATTTATTTTAATATACAATAATAAAATGTAATACAAACCTTCTGCATCAACATCAATTTATCTAAATCCGACGCCATTCTCTGCATGATTCTATGCTCGATATTCAGTAAGCACTTTCTCTTGTCTCTGTAATCCCTGATCAGAGAATGCAGCGTATCACAGTGAGGCACCCATCCAATCAGCCCCGAATTAGTTGACAAAGGTATAACGGCGTATCTCTGTATGGCTAGATCTCTTCGGAAAGTGTCTGGGTCTGCTTGGAGTAATGTATTAACCAGACCGAATAGCTGCATGACACGTTCGTCTTGCCGGAGATCCTCGTGGCCCTTGAGCAAAAAGATGTAGTCTTTGCCGTTCGAGCCATGGATAGACAGCCTGCGTGGACGCTGTTTGGAGGTGATCACCTGTTTGATAAACGTTTTAGTTTAATATACTTATTTAAAAAGCAAACTTATATCAGAAATAAGATATTTAATGACAGGAAGGGCAGTTTATGAAGTGTTTAAGTACAGAAGCAATAGTGCGATGTAAGTATAATAATTATGTGTTTATGGTGCAGCCAGTGTATCTACAAACAAATGGTTAGATTTGAGCATTTCTCAATGGGAATTCGTTGTCCAGGCCAAGAAAGCAACACTGTCGCAATCGTAGTAGATCTTTTGTTCCTAACTTACCTCTTTCTTCTCGTGAATGGCTACACACTGAGGTTTGATTTAGATTTATTTTTTACTGGCAATTATAAATCAATCAGATGAATGTTTCCATATGTAGTTTTAACTTGCTTATGATCTATACTAATATTATAAAGCTGAGAAGTTTGTTTTCTTTTTGGAAAAAAGCTTTTTGCGTTCAATAGTGTTTATCGAGGATGCTTATAGGCTATAATCATCACACTACTACTCCAGGGAGCTAATCATAAATGTCAACAAATCCGGTAGATTCCCACATGTTTTTTTTATTAATAAATTACGGGTATATATGGCTTGGTGACATGAGGTTTTGAAGAATGCTACCGGGTGAATCCCGGGCAAGTCGGATAGTCAAATAGTCAAACTATGTTTAGTTACTCCAACTAACCTGGAGGCTGCTCTGTATATGCGCGATTCTGATAAGATCTTGATGGGGTACGTAAGACCCCGGCACTGCTAGCTCGA
This sequence comes from Eilema depressum, assembly GCA_914767945.1. NCBI lineage: Eukaryota > Metazoa > Arthropoda > Insecta > Lepidoptera > Erebidae > Eilema > Eilema depressum. The sequence continues at coordinate 14,636,249 of OU612026.1, forward strand.
GGTCTCGACAAGCCATGAGCCGAGGACTCACGTACTGTATTTCGAGTGATGTCAGTTGTGGCAGTTGTCGACTTATGCGCCTGAACACATGGTAGTACAGATCCCAAGCTTGATTTAAGTCACGGACGAGACCTGAAGTCTGAAATACAATAGAAATGTTAATGAAAATGGAAGTTCTAGTAACCAACGATATGATCGATAAATCAATAAGTAACTAAATAAATATTACCTTGTATCGATTGCACCATTCCTGTGCCTCGTTCAGATCTCGCCCGTACGTTTGGCTAAACGACGCTTCTTTCATCGTCTGTGGACCTCTTTCCAACATCGCGTGTAAAGGCTCCAATGTTCTAAACATAGCGTTTACGTCATTCTCACTGAAATATAATCTTGAAGCTTCTTCCAAAGCTTCATGCCACTGTTCATGCCACAATATAGCTACTCGGATAAGCTCCTCTGAAATCATAGCTGCCTGATTCACTAAATTATTCGAATGTGTACACATTGACTTCAAAACCTGATGGGCAGCATTTTTCCGCGCTACGAACGACGATTTCGAAGCCACCGTCAATGGGTACACGAGCGCTTGAGGATGGGATTTACCTATGTCTATTAGAAGAGAATGAATTAACTTGCCAACTAGCGCTCTTGGTGTGTCGATTCTGGCTATGAGTTGGGGAATAACTTGAAGCCACACGTTTATCTCAATAGTCCTGATCCCTTCGACTAAAGCCTCATGGACAGAAGGATAGTGACCATAGTCAAACCACAACGTCAATAACCGCAAAGTATCCTGCAGGGAGCTGCCGTGAGAAAGTTTTATAGACTTAAAGAATCCCTCAACTGCAGGGACTGTATGCTGCTGAATACACTCTTGAGATGGCCGCTTTTCTCCTGACGATCCACTAGCGCCGTTTGTGTCTTGATGTTTATAGAACAAAACTGTTTCAAAATTCATATACGCCCACGCATGCCATGCTTTATACCAGTCTGAAGACAAGTCAGTTGCAGCTTGATAGTTGCGAAGAATTTCTACAATAGAGCGTTCATTTATCCCCAGTAGTGATTCACACCAGGATCCCAATTTCAAATGGCAACGCGCTAATAATCTGCAATTATCAGGCTCAACTGTCGCTGTTGAATCTGATACATATCTTTGTAATTGGTCATAAGCCAACTGTTTGTCACCAGCTACCCACAAATGTTTGGCATATGCTAACGTCAACCGTGGCTCATGCGTAGGCAGTGGTAAGTCCCGATTTTCGCTCGGGTCTGAGCCCAACAACATAACCAATGTTTTATGCGCTTGGCGCGGCGCACCACTTTTTCGGCAAAGTGACGCAAATTTCAGCCATGTGGCCATATCTTCTTGTGGCGTTAATACTAAACTTCGTACTTGTAATATTCTACGCCAATCTTCGACCAATCTTTGCCCACCTTGGAGTCTAGTCCACCAGGCTTGTCTAATAGTTGCCCTCCTCTCAGCTACGCATTTATAAGTTATTACTTCTTCCAATTCTGCCAAGAGCTGAGCATTTACTAGAGCCCCGTATGCTCTTTGATAGCTTTCTCCAGCCACAGCAGTGAGTTCTGAATCCAATAAGGACCGCGCTTGATCAATATAGAACCTTGACTTTTCAAAGTCTCCATAATGGATATTGAGAACTGCCCTATAGAAAGCACCGTCCTGAGTGTTTTCTGGCAAGAAGTTGACATACTTGGACATCGATTCCCATTCGTTCAAGCCCCACGCAGCGGCTGCAGCTAGCCGCGCTGCTTTATATTTCTCTTCGTTTGTCATATCCTTCCATTTCTCGGAGACAGCATTATGAAGCTCCCTCCATTCTCCTAGTGCTTCAAAACAGCGCAAATTGCCGAGATAGGCTTCTATGTCATTTGGCTCTACTGCTAACTTTTCGCTGTAAAGATCGAGGGCTTTCTCCCAATTGTGTAGTTTCTCGTACCACCTAATTTGAACTTTGAGATTCGGATCACCGGCTTCCCGTTGCGCCATGACTCTTTCTAAAAGACCCTCAGCTGCTTCTTTTTGTTGAAGCTTATTATTGATATGGATTAAAGCCTCGACAACTTGAGATGTAGCACCTTTGCGGAATTCTTCCTCCTAAGAAAGGGAAATTTCATATCTTTTATTGTATGTTTTATTATATTGTATGTAAATGAAATTTAAAAAGGAAAAGGCGAAATAAATTGGTTGTTCAGAGAAAATATACATACCTTGTAATGTAATGCTTTCGCGTATGCTCGACAATGCATGGCTCTTTCTCCCAACAATTGCGTGGATATATTCAGGGTGCCGCCTTCACAATGTTCCATAAACTCAGCAAGGTTTAGCACGGTATGGGCCAGTTCTGGACAATCAGGGGCGGTTAGAGCTTGTTCCAAGGCCTTCGCAAGTTCCGGGCGCACTACATCTTTGTCCAACTCCGTCCAACACGATACAAAAGCCGCATTGAATAAATCTCGCAGAAGTTGCGAATAGTTGTGAGCTAAAGCTAAACATGCCCTGCGTACCAAAAAATTATGTTTAATAACTTGATATTGTATATAAAAACGGTAGTCATGAGTTTAGTAAATAATAAATTCAATATACCTAAGAGCAGGACTATGAGATTCGGTCAATAGCGCGATGCTAAATCTTCGGAGCCATTCGAGCCAGTCGTCTTTCGACACCCGAGAGCTCACCGTCCACGCCAGTTTTAAGTTATGAGCATTTACGCATAACTTGCGGATCGACTGTGAAGTGTCGCATGAAGCCATAATACGGGTCTAGAGATTAAAAAAAAAATTGTTAGAAGGTACCCTACCACCACTCTACATGGGATATAGCTTAATTTAAAAAAAAGATCAGCTGAAATATGTGAATAAAAAAATATGAACGGAAGGGAATTTCAAAGTTCGGCCGAACTATCCTTTTCTGGAAGCTCTTTATTTTATTTACAGTTGGATAAATAAGATCGTTTTTTGCTTCATCAACCACTACCAGTCAAAATTCTAAGATTGAGAGAGGAAGTAAATTATTGGTATGAATTTCTTATTCTATTGCTCTTGAAATAGCGATTTATTTAAATTCAATTTCAGCCGATAGCGAGACATGCGTAGGGTAATGTGCTTGTGCTGGTCAATGTCGCGTATCGCGTATAATATCTCATCATCGCCCCGCTAATGAGACAGTTGGGCGAAATTGTCTCAACTACTTCAGCGATGCCGGCCCCGTCATTTAACCGGGGTGGATGACGTAAATCACGTATTGTCTACCCTATGCGGAATAAGATAAAAATAAACCTACCTCTTGATTAATATGCTTCGGTCTACGCCTCGCACTTTGCAAGAGCTCGTCGTTTGCCATCGTTTGACTTGACTGTATGCGTGCCAGCAACACGTCATAATATTGATGTTGGATTTTATGCTTCACAACGACTTTCTGTACTAGGGGTATAAAGTCTACGAATTGTCGACCGAGTTGCACCATTAAAGCGCATAATGTATCCATAGCTGTGGGTCGCAATGCGGGGCATGTGTCCAAACTTCTAACCAGAGGATGAATTATTCTGGAAGACAGTTCACCATAGTTCAAAGAATCCGATAGATAGTCTACCGTTTCCATAGCTACTTTTGCCACATTTATCGGACAGTCCGATGCGTCAAACAACTTGACGATCGACGGTATCACTAAATGCATATAGTCATCTAAATTATCCTCAAATTTTTGCAAGGCGTATAATAATTTCTCTGTAACTATTCTATCCTTGCTAGTATCATGTGCAAGAACTCTTAGAATCTGAGGTGTAAGTTGGGGTAAAAAGACTTTAAACTCAGATCCAAGAGCTACAGCAATGCATTCAACCAATAAAATTAATGTTGGCTGGAAAGGGCTGCTTGGAGTCCAAAACTCTTTAATTAAGTCGAAAATTTTATCCAAGTAATTGCGAATGTGCTGTTTGACAATAGTAATCAACCTAGCTAATTGTGTGAAAAGGAATTCTCTAAAGATGTTGTTGTCCGTCGCCCGCGCCACGTAAAGGAGAGTAGGAGTAACGCGAGGAATATATGGTACGCATTTAATTCCCAAAGACTGAAAGATGAAAGTCACAGCTTGGACCACACTAGTGTGATGTTGCTGAAGTGTAGGATCGCGTAATATCCTCATAAGCGTCGAAATAACTATAGCTGGATAATATTCGTCCAGGACAGGAGACGGCATGTTGACCAACATCTCACTTGTTGTCATATCAAAGTTATTCTCTTCTGCTTTACTATCGGCGACAGGAACCAAACTGGAGTCAGGCTTCTCACCAATGAGACCTCTTGTCATCTTATGTTTATATGGGTCTAAAGCACCAAGTAAGCCTAAAACTCGAATAGTTTCCCTTCTATCTTTAGGCTGCTGCTCAGTTTTTAGAAAGTTCAATAGCACATCCATGAGGTTAGGATACTCAAAGTAAGGCTGAACCACATATCCTGTTGCGCTAATTAATTGACCAAAAGCCCATAAAGCTACACTTCTCTTCTCCGTAGCAGTAGCGTCTGATAGTAACTCAAGAAGAATGGTGAGTAATTCTGGCAAATAACTTTTCAGTCCACTATTATCACCATGCACATCCGCCAAATTACCAACAGCTTTCAATATACTGATAACTACGCCGGGATTAGAATCGGATTCCTTAAGTTTTGGTACCAACACATTGAGTATTGTTTCCATGTAAGGTTTAACAAGCTTAGGAGCATGGAGTATGAGATTATCCAGCATTCTTGCCGCCTGCTCCTTATTTCTACTCATTCCAGAGTGTTCCAACTCTGTTAAAAACTGTATCAAAGTCTTTCTTAGTCCAGGCATCACATAAGCTGGATTGACGACACTCAATCGACCTACAGTGCATATGGCCAGTTCTCTGATAGCCACATGCTCATCATTCATAGCCATGAAAAGGAAGCTGAGGTTTTCAATTTGCGCCAAATGTGTGTCAAAAATGTTATTAAGAGATTTTAGAACCCAGTAACGCACTTCATAATCTGGATCAGTAACTGTCACCACCAAAAGTTTACCAACTACTTCTGCCGTCAACAGAGTAAGAGTTCTTGACGGCATTTTCGCAGTTCTGATCATGGCATCAGACAATAGTTTAGCAGATGTTTTTACAGACTCTAATCTAACCTCCTGCTGATCACTTTGCAAGAAGTGATCAGCGCAACGTCTAACAAACGTTAGTAAGCTGTGGTCACCATCAAAATTGAATGTCCCTAAAGTTCGTAGTGCTAGCACAATGCTCGCTGTGTCTTGAGGTTCTATGACCAGACTCATGTTACTCATTTGTTGTTCCAAACTTCTCGGTACCCCGGGGTGTAAAAATGGTTTATTTCTCAGAACAAGAGAAAGCATATTTAAAAGGCCTTCTGATATTTCTTCTTTTAGTGAAGGTAGATAAACGCTTAGTTCTCTTAGACAAGTGGTCAAGGATGCACTGAGCCCTGTGGCAAACATGGCGTCAAGTATCTCTTTAATGTCTGCTACCACAACATCTTTAACCGCACTTCCTAGTAATGTAATGCAAACAAAAATTGAGTGATCAATGTAAACCCTTTTCTTCGCTTGTGAGTCTCTAACAGGTAAAGCTTGTTTGATTGCATCTATTATAGTAGGAATAAATCCTTTGATATCATTTTCAATAGCAGCCGCCATAAGACCTAATGTGGTGAAGGCCACATATCTGTCTTTTTCACTCCTTCGATGCACACATGACAGCAAATAATTCATGGTGGAAGTAAGATATTTCCTCAAAAAATAATCTTTGTTAAAAGCAGCTAGCCTCGGTATGATGATTAGAAGAGCTTGTGGTACTCCCTGTGTTTTGAGAAGTCGCTGGGGCATGACATCTGAAAAGATTTGTTTTTATCACAAAATATTTGAACTTTTTAATACCTATCTATATCTAGACAAATGAATGAAAATGAAGTGCCTATTAAGAAAGAGAAAAAAAGGAATTTCTTAATCAATTTGAATAGTTGATGAAGTTTCTATTTGTTATACATATTAAAATAGGTGTCCTATCATTTGACATAAAACTAATTACAATTTTCATTTGACAAACGTTTGACAAAATTATACTTGATAAATGTAGCATTTGACAAACTTTTGTTTAATAATCTACTCATTAGACAAAATATTTATTTGGAAAAAATTCATTATACAAAACATCATTTCACAAATTGATTATTTTAAAAATATGTTAGTTGACAAACAGACAGTGATAGATTATTGAGAAAGCTGCTCATTCCGACTTGGATAGATTAGGTTAGAAGGTGCCTTCGTGGTTATTTTTTTTTTTTTTTATTTTTTTTTTTTATACCACTTAGGTGGCAGACAAGCACACGGCCCACCTGATGGAAAGTGGTTACCGTGGCCTATGGACGTATGCAACACCAGGGGCGTCACACTCGCGCTGCCGACCCTGAAGAAACCTTCTAATGCCCTTCTTGAAGAACCCCATATTGTAGTCGCTTGGGAAAACCATCGCGGGGAGTTCATTCCACAGCTTGAGTGTGCGAGGGATGAAGTTCCTTTCATACCGCACAGTGCGCACCGTTTCCGGTCGCAATGTGTGAGGATGAACTCCCCGCCTATGACGAGAAGTGCGATGATAGAATGTAGCTGTGGGCATCATGTCAAACAATTCATCTGAGCACAAACCATTGTATAGGCGGTAAAACACACACAGTGAAGAAAAGTCTCTCCTGAGACTGACTGAGTGCGTGGTTCCACATCGCCTGTGATCTTATAACCATGCAAAACTTTATTTAGTGAAATGAACATTTTTAAAATAAAATTTTAGCAATCGAAATGTTTTCTAAGTAATACATTTGCAAAATGTGTATTATGTCAAATGATTATTTTTAAAGTAATATGTTTGCGAAATGAAAGTTTGTCAAATGATTAGTTTTTCAAACATTTGTCAAATGATGTTTTGTCATACGTTTTTTGGTCAAACAAGGGTGAACCATTAAAATAACAAATGTGGGGAGAATTTTGAGCACTCAAGGCATGTGACTCAGTGGTCAGAGCATTCCCCCTGTAGGGGACTGGTTGCAGGTTTCTTTTTTTTTTTTTATACCACTTAGGTGGCAGACAAGTACACGGCCCACCTGATGGAAAGTGGTTACCGTGGCCTATGGATGTATGCAACATCAGGGGCGTCACACTTGTGCTGCCGACCCTGAAGAAACTTTCTAATGCCCTTTTTGAAGAACCCCAAGAAAGTCAAGGTTCAAGTCTCACCTGAGTCATTTCTCTTTTTTCTGTCATAATCAATTAAAATAGTTAGCATACTAATTGCTTTAAAATTTGTTACGTCAGATGTTACAAGCATCTATATACTGCAGTAACCATTTAGTATCAGGGGCTCTGTGCTTGTTTGTTACTTTAGTTTAAAGTATAGTAAGAAATAATTGTTGAATTATTTTTCTTTTTAAATGGAAATATTTTTTTCAACATACCTTTGCAAATCCTCTCAAAATTTGCAGCTAGTAAATCACGGCACACCTCAGATTCATATATGGGCACAGGGTATGTAACATTCTCCGTCTTAAAACCATCACAAAGGTATCCTCTCTTTACTGATGGACAATGGAGCTTCATACTTATAAAAATGATATCATCAGATACAGTATCATCCTTCTGAGGATTTAAGCTTTGCATTAGATGACTATATTTTTGTTCCCAAACAGCATTTGCACACCTCAGTAACTCATTTAAGATGAGTAGACCTCCATGGATTCTATCCTCTTTGGACATCCCTTTTTCTTTTGGAGGAATATCATCAAATGAGGACATAGCTTCTTGATAACACTGTGTGTACCATTGAGGTCTGGCAGTAGATTGTTTTGCTGTTTCTCTCTGAGCTGTTACTACTAACCCTGCTCTTAATGCTTTAGCCGCAGCTTCACGTATTTGTTGCTTAGGATCTTTAAGAGCAACTAAAATATGATCGAAGAACCCGGATACTTGTTGGTAAAAATATGTAGGCATAGCAATAGCCAGTTCTTTGAGTAACAAAACTGCTGAATGGCGTCTCCCTTCATTGCGTTCTTCAGCTAGCCACTCAAAAGCTCTTTTGACTTCAAACTCAACATATTCGGCTCGTTTTACACCAGATACAGTAGCTAATCTACCAACAGTTTTGGCAGCTAATTCCATCACACCAACGTCAGACGAGGGTAAGAGGTTGCGAAGGTAGTTAGCGAATCTTGTGATACGGGTCTTAGTTGTATCACAGTCCCCGCCGATAAGACAAACTGAAATAAATAAAATGAATACTTAGCTGAAAGATAATGTCTATTGAAGAAAATAATAACAAAGCTGTGATATTGTGAGGCTTACCTATAGCTAGAACTCCACCTCTCTTTTCATGAATATCGTTACTGGAAACCATCTCAAATATTTGATGATTGAACTCATCGAGGAACTGTGTGAGTTCCTCCTGTGGAACTTCTCGTAACTCCGTCTTAGCATAGCGATAAAGGTCGCGGGCGGTCTTAATTTGTACATCAACATTTCGAGACTTTAACCCTGCTACAAATGTACCCACTAGATTAGACATCGTATTTGCTTTAATTCATCTCTTTAACATAAGTGAATACGTGCATTTATATAAACAAAATGTCTACAACACTCGCGCACGCACTTTCATGCAACAATATAAAAAATAAATCGCTCGGTTCGGTTTTTTCTAGTTTGAGTTTACCCTTAGAGTATATAGTATGTATAAGAGACGAAACTACTACGATTTCATTCATAAAATCGACTGAAGTTTGACGCCAAATCGCCATCTTTTGTTCCAAGCAACAAGTACATAGTTACGTCATTCGAGGCTTGTTTACCATTGTTTACTACGATTATCTAGCAAATAAACGTGTAATCCAGTGATTTTGGTGTGAAGTGTGAAAAAATACGTGTGACAAAGATGCCTACCTGCTCAATTGTTGGATGTGGATCATATTATGCAAGAAATAAGCCAGAAATAACATTACATAAGTACGTATTCTTCTCATCGAGATATCATTGTTATTTGTTGACCTACGACATCAATAGTTCGTTTTGTCTGTCTGTAAAGCAAACAAGCTTGTAAAACTCACAATTTAAATCAATAATTACGTCGTATTTTTCTAAAATTCAATAAAACATCTTTGTATGGAAAACGCTAGTGTTGCGGTGATACGATTTTGATTATCGATATTTTTTTTGTAATTTATATATTCATAAATTAATATCCACTCCGTATTGTTATTCGACTGGCCCACGACGCAAATTTTCTACACACGTATATATATGTATGTACTTTTTTTTGTATGTATTAATTTATTTATTAATAGATACATAATAATCACAAAATTTTCTTCACCAAACTGCTACAGCAGTTTGTAGGCATTCGCTCATACAACCTTTTATGTTATTTCTATATAAAGTTCGCATCTTGTTTTAGGCAAATCCGTCAGTACCTTAAGACGAATTGCATTGGAAGGACAAAGAATCAAAGAAATAAAGGAATTTTCACCACATCAGGAAAGCATAGAGCGGGACGGCCTAGAAAAGAAGAAACCCCCCCAAGAGAAGACCCACCCCAAAGCTCAGATGAACACTTTTCTGGCGTGGAATATTTGGATGAAAGTTTTTTAGATTCCGATTAGAACACATTCAATTGTACTATTAAATTGTTTTACATTACACTCAGTTCAATCGTTTTATTCTTTTCCTTTTAGGGATTAACGCTAGAACTAGCTTTAATCCGAGACGCATCCGAAGATCTTACCTCGGAGTCTGGGGTCTGCTTTACCAGTCTTACTACGGATTTGACCGAATTTTGTCATTTTTCGTGAAGCAACTGCCATCTGACCTCCACAACCCAATAGCGATATTGGGCGATAATGAAGTATTGCAGCTAGACCAGTTTTTAGACTTTTTTAGGGCTCTAACTACCCGTAATGACTGCCATAAGATGTTCGTATGGCAACCGGGACCGACGGCTTAACGCGCTATCCGAGGCACGACCACGACCAATACAAATATCCATATTTATGCATACAAATTTTATCAAATATACTGACAAACAGAAGTAGTAGGCACATTTTATAAATAGTGTACAAAATCGAAGTATCAAAGCTGTTTTGGTCGTAGTATATAGGGTGGCTACATGCACGATTGTGGCGCCCCTATTAATTTCACGACTTTTTTGCCAAGCTGTATTTAAACATACAATAATTATCATTTTAACGAAATAATAAAATTGTGATTTAAGTAAAAAGTTTTACAATATTATGTAACGAATTGCCCGTTCTTCTTTGTAATATAAAGGACATATTGAATAAAAGCACTTGTACTCTTCCACAATTATTTAATTTTTTGTTGCCTAACCGGTTTCGCCTTACGGCATTCTCATAGGTTTACAATGGTTCAAACTATTATATTTAGCAAATATATGCTAAATACTAGCCTTTCGCCCGCGTGAATCTCTTATCTTCGGTTCTACTCAACCGATTGCAGTAAAACAGACGTAAGATTTTAAATCCAAACAAGACCTTTCTAACAAAAAAAACTGCATCAAAATCCATTTTAGTAGTTTTTACGTCCATCGCGGACAAACATTTTCCATTTATAATTATATAATAGTATAGAGTATAGATAGATAGATAATAGTTTAAACCCTTGCTTACATTTTTAGTCTGTGCTTCTTTTATATCGATAAGTAGTTATCGACAGTTTACTGGGCTTCTCTATTATAGACGCCATTTAATGTTCTTATCCAAGTTTAGGTATACAGTTTTTTTTCGTAGGTATGCCACCTCTTATATACTCTAAGAGTTTACCAGAGAATTAAGCAGAATTAAAACTCTGTGGCAAAGATATGACAGATAAAAATACAAAACAAAAGTAAATGCAATAGTGAGGTTATTTTAGTTTTAGTAAGTTACGGTTTTTTGTCACATGGGTCTTGAAAGTTGATGTTGATTTGCTCACGTTCAGCTTCATAGTATGGTCCCAAAAAAAAGATTTTTCCGTTTTAATTTTAGACATAATAAAATGGTACCAAAATCTTCAACTATACTATAGGATTCTTATTCAGCAAAGAAGAACGATAGTGAGTACTCAAGTTTATAATTGAATAATCTTCAATCTATGGTTACATGGCCGATATTTCATTCATTTGAAGCTTCCTTTCAGGCACGGGACACTTAGTACATTGGAAATTTGCTGTCATTAGTGTCATTTCACGACGCTCCTCGAAATGCCAACATACGAAATCGTATCGAGAAATCACTTTTTCAGAATGTTGGTCATATTGATTCACTAAATACTATTTTTAAAATAGTAAGATATTTTTCCATTTTCACTACACTAATTTGCTTTGCCAACTTTTTCTGATTGGTTAATTCATTTGACTACGCCGAATTCCGATTCTGATTGGTACAACTCGGCGTAGTTAAATAAATGAACCAATCAGAGTCAAATGGTGAGTTTGACAAATAATGTTATGTCTATGTCAATGTCAATTTTATTTCCGTTTACATAATTATCTCCATTCTCCACGTTTTTTCTTTCTTATTGAAAAGATTTCAATTAATATTAACTTTAACATGAATTTGTCATCCTTGGAATCAGAATCAGAATGTTTTTCCATGGTCCATTCCAATGGGATTATTTTACAACCAAATGCTTTGTTGTGAAACACAGGTAGGTAACATTTATTTAAAATTAGAAAATAACATTAGCCACCATTCACAAATTACGTTAATATCTCAATTTCTACTTAAAATTTGATTGAGATATTGACGCAGTTGAAGTAGGCATCAAACTTTCTATAAGTATGGCTATATTTATAGAAAGTTATCAAAGTTTCTATAAATAAAGCCATACTACTTGCCTACTTCAACTGCGTCATATTATGTCTTAGAAGTAAAATGTGCTCTATATGCGCAGGACATGTTTCTGGGTGTCTTTTGAGGATAGCACGAGGTGCTACTTAATCAATGTTTACGTTTTATTATTAGATAGGTATCTATTTCAACAACTTTCGTGTGCAGTTTATAATTTCTACGGAAAAAACACTACACAAACCCCATATCTTAACCGTAGACTGGTAATATACTATTGTTTTTTGAATTAGTGAATCGTTTTCTTCTTCCCAGTGCCAATCTCGTTCGTATCCAACGCTTGCACTTTGGAAGACGGGATCTGCTCTCCTGCTTTTACATTTATAGCCTTGACTTTTATGAAAGTAATGGCTGTCTGACCTTCCAACCGTGTGAGGTAAGCCTACACCAAAGCCTCGTTTGTTGATCAGTGATTACTGTATAATGTTCTCTTCAATCCAGCTACTCACGCATGGATCAAAGACTAGACTACTATAATTTCTCAGTGACAGCACAGCAAGATACTTGCTTATCATTGAATTTTTTTTACTGTGGAGGCCATCAGCCTATGGATTACATTGCCGGTAAATTGTATAGATGCACAATCCATAAATATTTTTAATTAAAGAATGGTAAAAACTATGCCTTTATAGCATAGTGGTTGCATTTTATTCATATACATACATATTTTGATATTGTGGCCGCCCATTATGCATTTAACTGTAACTGCATATGTACACTAATCTGTAATAATAATGGCATACAATAAAGAATTATCTATCTATCTAATCATTTTAAGAGAAAGGTGAACAGAACAAACTATGAGCGATACTAAAAATTATTCCTTTTTTAGGTATATTTGAACTTCTAGAATGGGTTGAATCAGGAAAACTAAGTGTTGCACTGTATGCAGATAGAGAAGTCTACCCGAGTTCCCTGATGATACAAAATGGTGAGCATGTCTTAAGTTTATGTATAGCTTACTATTAAAGACCAAGATGAGGAATTTTAATTAATGTCATGGAGATTATGACAGCCTCCGTGGTGTTGCTGTATGTTGTGTGTATGGCAGTCGTTACAGGGTAGTTGGAGCCCTAAAAAGTACAACAACAATGGTCTGGCTGCAATGCTTTGTCATTAGGTTGTGGAGGTCGGATGGCAGTAGCTTCACGGAAAATATCGAGGTCCAGTCAAATCTCCAGTTAAGACTGGTAAAACTAACCCCAGACTCCGAGGCGAAAGCTTCGGATGTGACTGGGAATCTCTTGCATACAGGGCAGCCTGTATTTCTGTGACGTCGCAGATAAAATGCATGCTAGTGCGGTCACGTCTTGCGAAAACTGACAGGCTATGTGGGTAACACATGTGTCTGGCAATGACGCCCCCGCCGTGTCCAAGTAAAGGGGACATGCATATTCTCACTACCATCGACACACAAGATCGTGCGTAGTCATGTAGGTGCCCTGTCCAACAAAATATAAAATATCTTGGTACCTATATGACTATATCTCATATATATCGCAGGTTTATAAGTGCCCGGTTAATGGCAATAGGCTCGCCACCTATTACATTGGGACCTAAACATAAACGGCGAAATGTGGGTGTTAGCACCTCTGCCTACCCCTTCGGGGATAAAGGCGTGAGTTTATGTTATGTATGTTATATGACACAAAAAGTGACTTTAGTATCACTTAAATTAGTGACTCCAGTCTGTCAGTCAAGACCTTTTCCTCAAGAATGACTACCTACACATATTAAATTTTATTGATATTAATAATGGTCTGTACCTACTGTCTTGAAACTTAAGCTTTTATTTTTTTTTTCAATTATCCTCTACATCTACCTGTTATTCCCAATCGAAAGCAACTTGTTGACTAGCCTGATACTATTCATAATATCAAGAGGTAGTTTTAAATTCATCATAGACAATACATAAAAAGTAATGTTTATCCAAAATATGCACAATTAATATTAGCACACTAAATATTTTGATATTGCAATGATTTCAGGATGTCACAGTGGAATGCATTGCTGGTCTGGTAGGACCATATACATGTATGTGCTATAAGAACACTCCAAAGAGCTGATGTCCCACTAACAGATCTTCATAATTTACATTCACGAATCATCGCGATCTCGTCAGCCTAAAATAAAAAAAGGTAAGTGGGTATCAACAACTTTTACTGCTATTCCCAATCGACAGACTCCTCAACAGTGGCAGAAGGTGAATAATATTTTCAAAAGAAAGCCTGTAGGAAAACGCTACAGAATACCTATAGAGAATAATAGAGATTTTGTATGGATTTCTCTTAAGGAATTCTTTACAGAGTAAGCCGGTAGGAATCACATTGTATGAACCCCTTGCCACTGCTCCTCAATCATGACTCGTGACTAAGAAAAATGTTTGCCTTGAGAACCACTTGTTGACTAGCCTAATACTTTTCATATCAACAACATAATTATAATAAGTTATGTTTTTTCAATATTTATTTATTAGCACACCTAATTATTTGACGTTGCATTGATTTCAGGTTTTCGTATTTGGACGCAAGGCGCTGGTCTGGTAGACCTTGTACATGTTTGTTTCATAAGAACACTCGAAGAGCCTTCCTCAAACAGATCTTCATAATTACATTCAAGAATCATAGAGATCTCGTCAGCTTTCAAATAAAGAAAACTGCTTTATATCGGTAAATCCGCATAGGAGCTACCCATTGTCGTCGGGCTTTATAACAAAATGTGTAATTATTTTAAGGAATCTGAGAAACAACATTGTATTACTTAATTTTTCTATGTGCTTACATAATGCTTGCTCGAAAATAATATTTAAAAAAAAAAAGTTATTTTTCAGTAGTCAGGTTTTATTAAGTATTAAACAAGTAAATATCAGGGATAGCCGGGTTAGTAGTATTTGAAATGAAATGAAATGAAAGTTTATTTGTCAGAATATGGGTGAGTGGGGAATCACTTGTTTTCCATTTTCGGGGCACTATTGTCATGCCATGTATAGTATGTATGTATGTAGTTTCATAATATTCTTAAAATGTAGTTTAATAGTACGTAAGTATTTAGTAATACTGGAGGCTTCAAAATACATTTTAGCATTACATATATACATTAACACTAGTTTGTGTTCATCAGGACCTGTAGAAAGATTGTTTACTTCAGCACATTTTATTCACTCTCCAACAAGATGCTGTTTGCTTTACAGAACATTTAAATCTAGTATTCATGAGAGGTTTATTTAATCTTTAACTCTAGTTTAATTACTTTCCTTTTTGATACACTTTTTGTAAAATCCTCGCTTTTATTCCCTTTAAGATACAATATCATCTAGTAAATGCAAATATAGTTCCACAACATGTTATATTAAAAAAATCAAGAATTATTATCAATCCATGTACATTATATAAATAATAAATTTTTATTTTATATGTTTTTACCCAACTACGGCGAAGCCAAAGAAGGGTTATAATTTTGTTAGATAATATCCATTTAATTCAATGTATTAATTTCATACAACAATGTCAAATAGCCAGCCAAACTTTTGTCATATAGATAACCCGTGTAACCCGTCACGTATCGTGTCTGGTGCAAAGGAGCCCATATCGGCATGTTTCCGTAGCCGACCGCATACCACAACTGCCGACGCACGCAGCAGATGCACGTAATTCATTGCGACTTCTCAATGGTCCCCTTTATCCGTCTCGGAGTGTAACAAGTAATGGGCACGTTGTATGTGCTGCATGCGTCGGCAGTCTGTTGTGGTATGCGATCGGCTACGGAATCATGCCTTTACGCAGGCCGCATTTCCTCCAATGGCTAGCCTTTGCACCAGGTACGAGCCGGATTTTTTTAATATTAAAAGAAGCCATTTACACTATAATTCATGAAAATTATAAAAACATAATTTATACTCCTTATGTGGCATACAAGCACAGTGCGCACCTGATGGAAAGTGGTTGCCGCGGTCTATGGACGTATGCAACACCAGAGGCGTTAAACTCGTGCTGCTGACTCTGAAGAACCCCTATATTGTAGTAACTTGGGAAAACATATAATTTCAACTAAAATTGAGCTTTAGGCGGTTCGCTGATAACTTGGGATGTAATTGTATATCTCAATTATCTTAAAAGCTAGTGCTTGTGGTATGGGTAATGGACTGCTGAGACGAGGTCTCGGGTTCGATCCCAGGTTTACCATGGCACACACCAATGACTTCGATGCTTTTCGAAGTTATGTGTGTATTTATCGCAGGTTTATAAGTGCCCGGTTAATGGCAATAGGCTCGCCACCTATTACATTGGGACCTAAACATAAACGGCGAAATGTGGGTGCTAGCACCTCTGCCTACCCCTTCGGGGATAAAGGCGTGAGTTTATGTTTTATGTTATGGCTGGCTCAGTCCGTATTTTCACCAGTGAATACTGAACTTCGTCTCTATTTTCTATTGTAAAATTCAAACCTAACGTACAACTTATTTTTCTTATTTGTTTTATGAATTTCAAAGTCCTGTCCCGAATGGCCATGATCAATCCCAATCTATAGATACTGAGATATCTATCCACACTAATCCACCGTCCTGTAAAACTTGTTAGCCAACAGTCACGAGTTCACATCCCATCCCGGATATCAATTATTTCAGATTTTTTATGTGAAAAAATTATGTATGCTATGTATCCCATTATCATGTATTATATTTTCATTGCCACTTTTTGTACCCACATACGTTGGAACAAGTAAAACTTATTCAATAATGAAATATCTATTGTCACCTAGTTTTACAAATTGTATAATGTCTTATAACATTTTTCATATTATCAGAATGTGAAGTATTGTTTGTGTAATATCTTTTTAGACAAATAAAGATATAAATATTTAGTCGGTAATTTTTATTCGCTTTCTGCGATATTCGAAAGGCATCAATTGAATAATCGATTCGGAACGACCAATAATCGATTTGTATCGATAAAATAATTCATTTAATCGATACGTGATTAGTCGATAGTCGATTATTGTAGAACCTTCCCAAACCTTCCTTTAGCACGTCCCTACCCGGCGCAGTGTAATCGTATGAACGAACGAATGGTTATTTCCATTCAGCTCAACCCTAATGTACTAGCTGTCTTCTCTTCCCTCTTATATACTCTTTGCTTCCTTTTCTTTCTGTCGTTTATGGATATCTATGTACGGGCGGTCATCGTTGAAGATTTCCGTATAAATTATTAAATGAAGGTGCTATAGGCGTTGATTTTATGAAAAAGCTGTAGGTTATAAATTGTTAAATAATGATCTTACTCGAGATCAATAATAGAATTATAGAAGATACACTAACAGTTAAATATAAAAATGCACTGGCGCGGTGAGTACGATATGCTTAGAAAGTGTTCTGTTTTTCCATATTCGTGATGTGTTTAATGAGCATGAACATCCTAATAAGAAGTTTACGGTATACTGGTTCCTGGAGAAATATCTACGAGGGGGTGATTCCTGGCCATAACCCCCATTCGGCAGTAACTTGACAAGTGTCAAATTCCTGGGGTGGGCCCACGTTGGCCGCTGCATCAATGCAGATTAGTGTAAATGTATAGAAACAGTCAACATAGTGGTTAATCTCCCATGAAGTGATGTAGTGAGGATGACGCGATAGTGCCTATCTCAGCATGGATGAGTCATGTCAGTTGTTTATTGGTGTCGGTGTCTACTTGTGTGCGTGCGGATACGTCCCATAATGTTTTTGGATTCCAGTGGTGGTAAACAATGTAACGATCCGCTATGTGATACTGATATCTACTTGCTATAGTAAAAGAATTGATGACAACTAATTCAGTGGCATTCACTCAGGATGTGAGTAATTTTAGTGTTGATATGTAATGACACAGTAATATATTTGTTATGTTATTTTCAGCTTAAAGCCTGAGTCAATAGATGTGAGAGTTGCGGATTTTGATGGAGTACTCTTTCATATATCAAATGTGAATGGAGATAAAACCAAAGTTAGGGTAGGTGGTGATATAATAATCTTTTTAGACTCTTATAAAATGTAACAAAATTCCATTTATAAACTTTCTATAATAGTGACCTTATAAGCCCATATTTAAACCAATCCATGTCTTATGAATAGTGTTCAATATTTATGTAAAGGTGTGCCGTGCCATGTATTGGCCTAGTACATTTAGTGTGAACCAACAGTGAAACTATGACTCCCCTAAGTTTAATTCATATATTTATTGTCTAGTAGTAACTTAAACATCAAAAATGACTTTACTTTGTATGTCAGACCTATAGATAAATCTAAGGCCCCATATTCAGAAACTCAGTATCTCAGTCCTGAATTTCAATTTATAACTAATACTGTGGACAGATTGTCATTGACAATCTGGACTGTTTGCAGGCTCAACAAGTCCCATATTGGATGGTCACTTTTTCATCTATAAAATAAAACTTTACTTTGACTTATTTATTCATGAACAACTTGTTTATATAGGTGGTAATACACCTCTACCTACCCATTCAGGGATTTATAGGCGTGAGTATATGTATATATGGAATCTACCACTACCAAATTTCATCAAAAACGGTTCAGTGATTTGGGAATGAAACCCTATCAGATAGACTGAATTATTTTGGCGTTTATAATATTAGTAGGATTATGAATGTATGTCTCCTGAATATAATGTAATTGAGCATTGACTTGCTTGTAGGTTAGTATATCATTGAAGTTCTACAAGCAGCTAGAGGAACATGGTGCTGATGAACTTCTCAAAAGAGTGTATGGATCTCTCCTCACCACTGCAGAGTCCGGTAAGATAAATCCCAATTAATTTTATTTTTATATTTGCGAAAGTTGATTGTGTTGTGTTTTTGTATTACTTTTTAATTAATGAGCTTAATGAGTTAAAGATTAAAGTAAATATACTTGTGTGTGTAGTTAGTAACTGTATTTATAAGCTAGCTGTTGTCTAAAAGTGTGTATCACCATTTGTCAGTTAAACACTTTTTACAATGATTTTTGGTGAAGATATTTATGGCATTTCCCAGAAAATTTTTTACTATTTAGAAATTATTACCAATTTTCTAAATCTAAATTCTAAATATTTCTTTTGTTATCAGTTTAATATTTACCAATATAAATACTGCATAAAAATGCACTGAATCCAGATAAATATGAGGTAGGGGCAGTGGACAAAAATTATACTGCAAATTTTCAAACAAGGAAATTGAAGACATCACAGATAAGCTAGCTAACAGTAAATGCTTATTTAAATGTAGAATAATATCTATAACAGCCAGAACCTCAGTTATATACATAATTTCTAATCCACTGCACACAAACTCACCTTTCAAGTATTGCAGTAAATGAAAGTGAGTATGTGAAACCAGTTTTTATCAATTGTATAATTTAAGTGTTTAATAGAGCATCTATTGTTAGTTGACTATACTTTGAACATTAGTAACACATTACATTACCAGGAACATGTTTCTTGTTTTCCTTGAAATTATTTGTGTAACATGTAGCTACCTATATTGAAATATAGGGTAACTTCCTTGTATTTTGTCATACTTTTGGTAAATTGTAGAATAATAAATATGAGAATTAATGAGACTGCAGACCTACTCCCTCTACTCCACTTGAAAGAATACTGATCTCTTTCCCATAACTCACAGGATCCTATTTCTGAGTAAAAAGTAATGCCAGCAGACTAAGTTATCTCTGTGCTAAACGTCATCCAGTCCTGTTCAGCTGTTTTTGTGTGAATGATATAATTGCTGGCTATAACTAGTGTTGCGCCGAATATCCGTATCCGTACCCGCGGATATCCAAGGGGGAAGAAAGACCCATACCTGCCACTTTTTTGGAGGATTGTTTACCCTATTAACTTTCAATACATAGAAACGAAATTCTGTATAAAGGTGATTAGGTTGCTACCTTACTATGAATAGATACCTATTATATTCCATTCATATTGTTTTTGTCATGCAATCAAATATACAAAGATTCGCGCAAAGTGAAAAAAAAAAAATCACTTTTCTTTTCAATTCACACTCGAAAATTTCTTCTTTGTCAAAAGCAAAGTGGCGTCAGCTATCGATTCAAGTTGACTCACACCGAAACTGATTGAGTAAAAATGATAAGATCCTTATCCGCCGATCTTGACACCAAATATCCGTATCTACGGATATACCTACAATACATTTTTACGATCCGACGCATCACTAGCCATAAGCCATAACACATTTTAGTTCTTTTCTGTTATGAGTTATGACTTTATGACTTACGAGACGTTAAAACATTTTACATTTTTAAGATCAATAGGAAATCTCATTTTCTGATTTAACTACCAATTTGCAGGTAATACAAAATTGATAATAAAAAAACACCTACCGAGTATACTACCGACGACGTGAACCCATTCCTAACATAACCAATTTAGCTTAGCTAGAGGGGTTTACAAGTATACTAGTAATGTTTGGCCTAGGTCATTAAATATCTATTTGCGGTCAAATGTATATGGGCAAGTTGCCGATGTGACGCCCAGATGTTGAACATTATTTGTAATTTATGAGTCATACACAGCATACCCAATCCAGTGAACCGGAATTTATATACGTAAAATATAACTATTTTTTTAAACTTTGTAAAACCTTTCAAGTAGCAACAAACAAGATTATTCCGTAGTAATTTGTATTATCTTAATACTTGAACCTATTTGTGTCTAGGTCATAATGATGTCATCTTACGCATTGAGAATTATTTACTTGGATAGTCGGCATTTTATCTATTTTTGGATCGTAATTTCAATGACAGGGTGTACAAAGGGCCTACCAACAACTTTGGAGCACAAGTCACCCTCAGATTAGTAGGAGTACCTGCTAAATAATGACCGAAGCTTTGGTGCAGGCTTCTTTTTTGAAGTTGATTCACCAAACGGAGAGAAAGAATTCAGAAATAAAAACTGGGCCCTGGTGCGTCCTCAGTTTACTTTTTGGAGCCCGTCTTTTACGCTTTGAAGCCTGTCTTTTACGACTTGGAGTTAGTCAAAAATGGATGGATTGGATTAGATGGATGGAAACTTAGCTTAGGACACAATCGGGATATTGCTGGGAGGGTGATGACTCCTAATGATAGGGTAATAGTTTAACAGGATAAATAGTTTCAATACCGTTTTTAGCGGTGTCATGACAGCCCCTGTGACGTGGCGGTAGTGAACGCGGCCGCTACGCAGGAGGCGCGGGTTCGATCCCCGTTCAGTGCAAATATTTGTAATGCATAAATAATATGTTTATTTGCATTGGTCTGCTCATGTCTAGGACATCGAACATCTATGATAGTCGTTACGGGTAATTGGTGCCCGAAAAAGTCCCAACAACTGGTCTAGCTGCAATGCTTTGATATCGCCATTGGGTTGTGGAGGTCTTATGGAAATTCGCAGTGAGACTGGTAGAGTGGACCCCAGACTCCGAGGTGAAAGCTTCGGATGCGACTGGCATTAACGCTAAGATGAAGAAGAACGTTTTTAGTTGTAATAATAAAGTATGTATTTTAAACTGCTACACCCACCAACCATGATAAGATTGTAGTGTTGGAGAATTTTAAACTCGAAAATGATAAGTTATCACTTATCGGTATCATGTTATTGTAGTTTACCTCTATCCTACCTTTATATGATATTGTTTTTATACTTAAATTAACTTTCAAGACATTTATAGAATACTGAGACTGGATTTCACTAGTGAAAAGCCGTTTAACTAAAAATAGTTTCACTTTTTACTCAATGCAATGCTTTCCATAGCGTCGAGTTCCGCATCTCATATCTACTTTCATGATTTCTCTATCCTTCACATCGCCCGGTCTTCTTTAGTAGTGAAATGATTCACACGCGTGTCATCTTTTACGACGTCAAATCAACATTTCTTGATTCCATAAACCACTTTTCACTCAATGAAATGAGCAAAGTGTGATAGATAACGCAGTTTAGTTCGCCTTAATCGGAGTTTAGTTCGCCTGAATCGCAGTTTCTAAAGTTTCTATCGTTGCTTGTTAGTGGAATCCAACCAAATTCTGGAAAACTCCACATGAATGATTTGTTACGGTAGAGATCAATAAATTGCTGTGGTGTGACTACAATATAGAACTTTGAACTGTATTGATTACTCATAAAGCGGCACACCTGTCGCAATTATTAACTGCTATTAGTCTCCTTGAGGTAAAAAACAGCTTGTTGCTATGAGCAAATATACATTATGATGCTAGTGCTCGTAAAACTTAGATTTTGAAGCGCTTTTTGAAGTTTTTGTACATCAAAAGTGGCAA
The DNA here is from genome assembly GCA_914767945.1 of Eilema depressum. Lineage (NCBI taxonomy): Eukaryota > Metazoa > Arthropoda > Insecta > Lepidoptera > Erebidae > Eilema > Eilema depressum. Next base: position 14,658,483 of record OU612026.1, read on the forward strand.
ACTACTCTGGACATATTTTTAACTGAATATGTCAAATCGTAAAACCTTGTAGAAGTTTATGAGAATGACTGGATAGATGAATGTTTATTACGTTTTCATGCAAAAACAATTTAACGTATTTGGATGAAATTTGGCAAAGAGGTAGTTCGGAATAGCTCATAGGCACTTTTTGTACCAAGTATAGCTTCCTATAGATCGTGATCAGTATTTCACACGGGCGGAGCCACAAACAACAGCCAGTGTAAAATATAGATATAAATAACTTGTAGACGTTGAAATAGTACCTACTCATCTATTTCGATTAATTTCTAAATAAAAAAATTCCTCCCCTAAACTTGAAGTCACGCGATATAAACATGCGATCACTATGATATCTAAGTAGTAAATTCACTCAATCCATGACGTCACGCTTCCTTCTGCAGGCTACAACATCTCGTTGTTACTCGACCTGGAGGACATCCCAGACGACTGGGAGGACCTGGTGAAGAAGGTAGGCTTACTGAAGAGGAACTGCTTCGCGTCTGTGTTCGAGCGGTACTTCCGACTGCAGGAGGATGGTGACGTCAGCCACAAGCGCGCTGTCATCAACTATAGGCAGGATGAGACGCTGTGAGTTTTTATTTTTTTCTATTTAGGTATCATGTTGTGTTGTTAGAGAACACGTTAAGCCGTCGGTCCCGGTTGCCATAAGAACATCTATGGCAGTCGTTACGGGTACTTGGAACCCTAAAAAATCCAAAAAAAATGGTCTAGTTGCAAAGCTTCGATATCGCCTAACGTTTAACATTGGGTTTTGGAGGTCTGGAGGTCAGATGACAATCGCTTCACGGAAAATATCGAGGTCTAGCCAAGTCCGTAGTTAATACTGGTAAAGCGGACCCCAGACTCCGAGCTGAAAGCTTCGGATGCGACTGGGAATTAACGCTAAGAGGAAGAAGAAGTTGTGTTGTTTTATCATCAGGTCTAGTGCTGTAACACTCTGGGCCACCTCTTCTCGGGGTGACGGCCCTCAGCAGTCGTTCGGGTCGCAGACGTAAAAGGAAATGAACGTAGAGCAGTCCTATAGTGTGCCTTTACACTAAATAATAACCCATCTTGGCAGTCAGCATATTATCCAACTTAAACAATAAAGTATTGAAAATATTGAAACTCCCGACGTTACGTGATATGCAAAATGAAACATGAATTAATTACTACTACTACAGGATACTGGTACTAACATGGTTGGACGAGGCATACAGTTACCAAAAATGGACGCAACAGTAATATTAGCTTCCTTCCCGTAATAGTTTGTAAACTAAATTTGCATACCTTGTCAAAGAGGGTTCATAAAAATAATCATTTATAACGATTATATTATAATCGTTATAATTGGGAACCTTGAGCTGAGAGCACTCTGAAAAGGTTTTCAATATTTCAAGAGTGCCGAACCGCGTTGGCCTATAGCTTTGATTCCTCTATTTGAAAAGGATAAATTGTGGTTATTCCAATATACACCCTATTTATACCCTGTTATTGTTCCTATTCCGATGTATATTTTCGTAGTCGTTAAGTTAAAGGTACGTGGAACGTAATAAATTAATAATGTAGGCTTGGATATTACTGATTGGTACGAGGAAAAGTTTATTAATGTTTACGCCAGTCCTGTGTTGATTGCTTCTAGTTTAATTAGATTCTCTAATACAGGATGCTGTATTGTAATATTTATAGTTCATCAACCGAAGTGACAACGCCTCTTATTTTGCCTTCATAGAGCGCGTTGCATTGGTTTTGTTGTAGTTCTATGGAAGCGGCAAGCCTTCTGCCTCTTTTCAGGTTACTTCGACCCTCATAGATTCCTCAAATATGACATGGGACACTGTAGAATCGGTGTAGGCGGGGATTCGTTGTCTGATTTCTTTCGGAACGACAGAGTTTGTTTGGCCAGCCCTACGCTGACCAACGGCAAAATCGGTGGCTCTTCATGGTCACGACGAAAGTAAATAAGGAACGACTTTCACTTTCAACTCTAACGGTGACCAATAATATCAGCCGGGGGCTGGTGAGCCATCCGAATCTTCTGCGAACAGATCTAATGTCGAACAGTGGGGTTTCGATACCGGCTTAACATTTTTGACATACTCTTGGCAAAAGTTCCGGGCCCGAAGTATCTGATGTTTCATAATAATCCTCCTACCATGAAACATCCGAAACTTTGAGCCCGCACGAAACGAACTAAGATCATGTAGGTCCCATGGAGTCACTTCGATTATCTTTCGTTAGTGTTTAAGCCAAACTGAAGTGTCACGTACCGTCTTCGGATCAGATTTTGAGAAAAATATGTTCCATAGAACCGATAGCCTGAAACTTCGCTGTTGTTTCATGGTAGATGGTAGCCCTGCGATACTTACAGGGAGCATTCAAAAATCTTAAATATCTAATTGAATATTGGAACAATAAAACATAGATCTATTCTTTATTGTTTGAACAATTTTAACCATTGTAAACGGAGAATGTTTATTTATTGAATAATGAAGCTGCCATTCTAAACGAAGCTAATTGATATATATAGTATAGTAAATCTGCTAATAAAAATTACTGTTAGTTATGCTGAAGAAGAATCATCCAACGAAATGTGTCGTAGTAGGTACCTAATATTATAACAGACTATTTTCAAGCGTGATATTTTTAACAAGCAAAGAAAGTATCATGCTATTTCTGTTACAAACAATAATGTTCTAGTACATACTACATTGCGCTATCTAGTTTCTAAATACATACATGTTATACATAGGCTGACTACTACTACATTGACTGCCTCTGTGGCGCAGCGATAGTGAACGCGGTAGCTACGCAGGAGGCGCGGGTTCGATCCCCGCTCAGTGCAAATATTTGTGTTCATGAAATATGGGTATTTGCATTGGTCTGGTCGTGCCTCGGAGAGCACGTTAAGCCGTCGGTCCTGGTTGTCATAAGAACATCTATCTATGGCAGTCGTTACGGGTAGTTGGAGTTCCCTTGTTCATACAGTCGTATGAGACCTTGAGAACTACGATACAGTTCATAAAATCACCGACTGATTAATGCTATAGTTTGCATTTATATATCCTCTGTGCGTCAGAGGTTACTGGAGTATAAATATATTTTTTTATTTTCCTTTTGAATACATTCATGAAAATAATTCGAATTTTGGAATGTAATGCCTTGTATTATTTGGTAATCGATTATAGCTATATGTATCTCAATATTCCAGATACGTGGAAGCACAAGAAGACCGCGTGACGGTGGTGTTCTCGACCGTGTTCCGACACGAAGACGACATGGTCATCGGCAAAGTGTTCATGCAGGAACTCAAGGAGGGCCGGAGAGCGTCACACACTGCGCCGCAGGTTAGCACCTCCTACTAATGATGATGTTATAAATGAAGACGTGAGAGGGCGAAGGGAGTATCTGACAGTCTCAAAATATTAACATAGCGGACTTCGAAGCTTTAATACGTCATTTACTATAACTATGACGTTTTCTGACTGTTTATACAATAATATTATAGTGTCAAATTATTATGCAAACAGTCATAAAACGGCAGATACCCCCTTCACCCACTCATGCCATCAAATGTTTGTTAGGATAAATGTTTGTTACTCTTTCACGCAAAAACGGCTGCACCGATTGTGATTAAGTTGGGTACAGAGGTAGATTATAGTTTGGAGTGTTATTCCAAGGCTATTTTTTTTATCTCTGGCTTTGATTCCTGTGGATCGCGAGTCGCGGTCGCGAGGCATACTAATCCTTGTATATACCTACATGGGACCCTATATTGACCTATATCACTAATAGGTAGCAAATGTGGCAATTGATATAGACCTCCTTTAAATTGTGTCATTTTGGGGTTCATTGATAGAAGGACATTGTTTGTACAACCGGATTTGATGCTCAAAAGCTTGTCTTAAATTTTTTGTTACCTTGTTGTTTATAAAAATAATCATTATCTGAAAAAATGATTACGAACCCATTTAATTATCACCGTGCTTCTATTGTGAATATATCAAAGCGTGCAGTCGAAGCTAGTCATAGATTTCCGCTGTCGCGTGCCGTTGACCGCCGCGCGGACGATAAATTGAGGCTACTTGACGGCCGGATGGGTAATCGCAGTTAGTTACTTCATTACCAGGTGGAGTTTCCAGTCGTTTGGTGCCGGTAACGGAAGCGTCGTTCTACTGTTTCTGATTGATTAAAGAGACTGTTTGATGTACCTGTGTTAAAAATAGAGCGTATTTATCTATATTATTTAGTAAGCTGAAGATTTGTTTGTTTGAACGCGCTAATCTCATGGGCTGGTTCGAATTGAAAAATCCGTTTATCGTGGAAGGCATACATTATCGCGCTACTATTCAAGGGTGCGGAGCAGTAACCACAAATGTCAACAAATTCGGCATATTCTCATGTTATTGGATTTTTTTTATGGAGTTTGAAGTGTGCCACGGGCGAAGCCGGGGTGGGTCGGCTAGTTAAGAATAAATTGATTGGAAATGTTTTTATGGGCAGGATGTTGTTTTGTTATATTTTGTACTAGCTGTGCCCGTGGACTGATTTGGGCTTTTTTGCGTGGAGCTCGAATTCTTAGTAGCCTAAGTTATGGCTTAGAAATTGATTATCTACCAGTGAAAATCCCGTCAAAATCGGCCCAGCCGTTCAGAGATAAACTAAGTCCAATAGACAGATACTTTAGCTACGTCAATTTTCGCTCGATGAAAGGATCACAACTGGCTGTCGATTGGAACTGATAATTATTTGAGCAGCAATATATCTATTTGAACAGCCAGATGGCTGCTCAAAAAGTTAATTTCTAGCAGCCTTAGGCTTGCAGCCAAGCCACTTGGTGCGTAGGCAACTGAATAGTAATACATTTCCATTTTCGTTTTCAGGTATTGTTTTCACACAAGGAACCACCTCTAGAACTAATGGATACCGACGCCAGAGTAGGCGATAATATCAGTTACGTTACGTTTGGTAAGTTTAATGAGTACATCTTCTTTTAATTTATTTATGTACGGTGTTATTCCACTAAAGAGATTTGCACCCCTAGCATGAAAAATATTCGTAATCGTAACGTAAACGTATCGAGGGAATGGAGCATTGCGATTGGGTGAACCTGTATGTGAGTGAAGCCTACCGATAGTAATGCTCTGTTCTCTCGATACGTTTACGTTACGAATACGAATATTTTTCGCGCTCGGGGCAGTCTTACTAATATACCCGCATACCGCGTAACCCTCGTACTGCTCGGGACATAATTATATCTTGGATCTAAAATGTTCTTTAACAGTACCTACTCTATACGCGCAATACTCGTTTCTTGTCTTTTGGGAATGCATGGGGTGCTACGGCGGTGAACGAGTTTAAATTCACCAAGCATATACAAAACCATTTGCTTGCGCCAGGACCTCGTTTGGAATACCTCAGGACACGTATCGTGGACCTCAATCCCGAGAGAAATGAAGTCCTGGCTAGCGCGGATTGTTTTGTAATAATTTAACTCATCCACCGCCGTAGCATTCCGTGCTATCCTCAAAAGACACCCAAGCAACGTGCGTGTGTATAACCGTGTGCGTGGTGCAGTGCTGTTCCCGCGGCACACGTGCGCGGCGGCGCGCGACAACACCATCGACCTGCTGCACATGTTCCGCGACTACCTGCACTACCACATCAAGTGCTCCAAGGTGTACGTGCACTCGCGCATGCGCGCCAAGGCCGGCGACCTGCTCAAGGTGCTCAACCGCGCGCGCCCGCAGTTCAACTCGCGCCCCGTCGAGCGCAAGACCATCACGTGAGTAACCTTACTTGTCTCACTCGCCCCACTTGTCTCAATCGCCCCACTTGTCTCACTCGACCCACTTGTCTCACTTGCCACACTCGTCTAACTCGCTCTATTTGTCTTACCTGCCCAACTTGTTCTCACTCGCCCTACTTGTCTCACTCGTCCCACTAGCCCCACTCGCCCCACCTGTCTCCCTCGCTAGTCGCTCCCCTTGTCTCACTCACTCGTCGCACTTGTCTCACTCGCCCCACTTATGTCACTCGCCTTACTTAACTCACTCGCTCCTCTTGCCTCACTCACTCCACTCGCCTTATTCACCCTACTTATTTCACTTACCTTACTCACAGTAGCATCACAGACCCATCGCCCTTCAATGATAACGGTTGTTGCAAAATTACAGACGTAGATATCCATTGGATATGGAAGACAGATCGAAGTAAAAAAAAGTATGGTTATCAATTGAAGCTATGTAGCTTCACGATATTAGTGTCCCAGGTGAGGACGGGAAAGTTCGAACCTTACCCAGAACACTAGTCAACCTTACTTGCATTGCAAGCCGTTACGTATACTTGCTGATCAATAGATGGTGATGCAGATGACTTTCGGAGAACAGTAACGTCTGCAAAAACCATACTTACCACTCTTAAAACTTATTCATGCAATGGAGATAACCGTTTAAAGAACACTTTCACAGCTAGCGATAACAGGAACTCTAGTTAATACTAGAGTTATAATTATTGATGATATAATCATGTTTGTGTTTCGCTACAGGGGAAGAACGTTTGTGAGGCGAGATTGAGTGTTGCGTGCCGGCGGGACGTAGGCGCCGAGCTTCACAGTTACGAGCTACCTGGCACGCCGCCACTCCGGTAACATCTCCCACGACTACCGACTAACCCTCCAGACATTAGTTATAAGGGAGAACAATACATTTAGTCACTAAACTACCCACAGACCACTCACAAATATTGTTTTATAATCGGGCTGACTTCACATGAGCCACTTGGAAGTGCGGCCACATTGTGTCGATTCATAAATGTGAATTAACTGTTGAAAGTTGTTACGACAAGTCGTGGTGATGACCGAGTCCAAGTTGCGACTCAATCACCGATACATGCACGTGTATAAGACTTGTCGGCCGCGCTGAGTCGCCTATGTGAATGCAGCCTTAGAGTGGATCGCACTCAGAGAAATTATCTGAGTGGACGCGTTAGTCCACCCCTATACAACAATGTGCGTATTTCACATACGAGTTTGAATAAAATATCACGTTAATTTATTTATTACAACACCATATTTGTGTTCCATTCAAACGTCACAAAGTACTTATCTTTAAATCATCTTCGATGCCATTTCGATCGCGAATTTGCCAAACAGTCACAGTTATGCTCAATGTTTCGTGTGTCAGATGTTTTATACTAGCCAGAGGAAATGTGCACATTGTATTTATCTTAAATATTTATTGTCAACTTTCAAGCATAGTGTTAAAGTCAATAAATAATGTTGCCGTAGTACTTGTTGATAACAAAAATATGCTTTATAATTACGAGAGTTCTATTTATAGCGAGGGCACTGCGACATTCAATACTTGGGTTCCTAAAGTGTCGGTGTACACCCTCATACCATGTTACATGTTAGTTGACGTAGTGTCCGTCGACAGCGAACTTTTCTAGTAGCTTACGTAATTTTGTTGTAAGTTATGCAATTACCAATCCTCGTGTAGGGTAAAGTGTATTATAAAATTTAGCCTATACTTACTATTTCGGATACAAACTTGTAAAAATGTATATCACTGAAATGTCGAGACAGGTATCATGCACATTTGCACAAAACTCGTACGAATTATATTCAATTGTTAATTTTATGCCGCCCCCTGTATTTAGTTGGTAACGCTACGCAATATATACGAACAATAATTTTAATAAGAGTTTCACCTTACGTTTTAGGTAGGTCCGATTCAATTATAATGTAAGTGAAAGTGTATAGTATTTCTCAATAGATTCTTCCATAGTCAAGGAGAGCTCGATGAATAAATAATGGCCTTATTTATAACGATTGAGTTCAGTTTGCTCTGTTTATGGAGCCGTCGGGTCTTCAGTTCGATAGAGTCGCTAGTTTAGATCACGATACACGATGTATCTAACATTTAAGTGCAATTCAAACGATTATTCTCCACGTTTTTCGATTCCAAAACGCATTTTTAGTTGTAGACAGAGAATTAAAACTCTATAAAATACATTCTAGCAAAAATTTATTTCACGTTTCAAAGTATTTTTAATGTAGTTAGTATCATCCTGTAGCTAAACACTTGTCATTCGACGCGAGTACCTCTTATGTCGTCAATTTGCACCGACAAACAATGTATTGCTCAAAGGATCGCAGGACACCAAGGAGCTAGAAGTATCTGATAGTGAGAATGAACCGATATTTTTGAAGCCAGCGCGTACATACGGGGAGTAGGTGCGTCGTGTAGTGTATATAAGATACGGTATTACCAGTGTTTGCATGAGATTGTGCTAAGGTTAGATTGAGTCATGGACTGAGAGCTTAGGCTGTCTAAGGTGCGAGTCAGTGGGTTAACAATAAATTTTATTATATGTCACTAAGTCAAATATTATGAAAAGCTAGTGAAAATAAGCCTGAACTTAACATGACAGGTCCTCAGAGCCACATTTGGGATATTTGGATAAGATGGAACGTAATACAAGTATGTAAAACGATTAACTATTTAGTGAAGAAACTTAGCTAACTTGAATTTATGTAATTTTAATTTGCAAGATGTATTATTTATGTATTATAAAGTGTAAGTTAAATGTTGCTTTAAAGTTATTGCTTACATTTGACAATTGTTTTTACTGTCAGTTTTATTGCGAGATTATGTAAACCGCGCCGAATACCGAAGTTATTTGTGAATATGTAATTATTCTTGTGATTTAAAATCCGTTTATACTGTATTTTTTATTTTCTAGATTAAAGAAAACTTACTGCATTTTAAATTTCATTTTATTTATACAATAATATATGAACAATTTAGTCAACAACATCATTTACAGAATATACAATTTGACGTAATAGTACATTATGGTACAAGTGAGCAAAGTTGGTGATTACCGCCGAGGAGAGAGCCGAGGACGGTAATCATCATGCTCACGCGTGGAATACGACGTTTTACAACACACTTGTGAATAAAATAATACTACAAATACTAAATAAACAATACTACAAATTAATTCGTTTTCCTATCCGCGCGCATCTAACAATGGCGATCGGCCATATTTAAAAGAATGAGGTTTGACTTTAACTTTCTTTTTACTCTGTTTTTTTTCTGTACTAGAGAAACAAAAAAAGTTAAATTAGAGCGAAAATTTTGTTTATTATACAAGTATTACAAGTTGAAATTATTTATTTAAATATGAAAATGCATCAAATGACCATACAATAGGCATATTAATTTATTTGTACTATTAAACACGTCCTTTTTTGTATCGAAACTTTTAAGAACATAGAAACTTAACCTATAAAATTTGAAAAAGAATCTATAACTCACTTGTGAATAATAGTAATGAAAAAGTCACAGTTTGATAATAGGTGTCATTACGTGCGTGCCTAATTGCGGTGAAATAATAGCGATTTTATGAGCAGGTGTGTTGTAAATACATGAATTACTTCTTAACATAATAAATAACCATTTTGCATCCTTAAAACGACTTTTTCTGAACTAGTATGGTGCCCGTATGTTTGAAAACATGGGCGCGAATGCGATACTTTGCGATGTTTTAAAAATCCATTTTATTTCCCGACGATGGTGTCGGAGAGGTGGGTGACTTCGGTTGACCCAGTTTGGTGAGTGTGGCCACTTTGGAGGCAAACTTGACGAAGCTCAGCCCCGACGCTTGGGGCTCCGGTTTTTGGCCGCCTTCAGGCTGGAACGACGCGTCTAATGAACCTGAAATAATGAAAATAATAATACACATCATGGGTGGTGTTAAGGTCATCCTGGGCTATGTATGTAGAACGATAAAATTTATATTAAGTTAATATATAAATATATAAACAAACAGATATACAAACGTACAGTTCTAATATACCTACAAACAGAAAATCAGCCCTTCTAATCCAAGGTGACAAAGAAAGAATACAAGTATCACTATATTCGAAGGGTGTCTCGTAAGAGGCGACTAGCGGAAAAATATAGCGATAAGTGATATCGTCTACCAATTTATAAAGGAAAAGTCGAAATAAAACCCTGTACAAACCCGTCAACGTGGAAACAATAGACCAAAGCCTCCCAACGTTGGGGAAGGCCTATGTGCAGTAGCAGCACTGTGATAGGCTAAATGAATTGATTGAATAAAGGTATACAAATAGAAAATAATTCCCACAGATATTTTACCCGTACCTTCAGTGCTTTCATTTCGTAAGAAATAAAAAGAAATTGAAAAATTATTTAGAAAAAAGTATGGAATGGAATTATCCATTTTTTTACACGGCAGGGAGTGCAACTGCACTTTTTGCTTGCACCACTCGTCCTGGCACCCATGCGTTCCGCGGCTCACTAACCCCTACTTTCTAATAGAAATGATATAATAATCCTTACTTTGTTGAGGTGACATGATAGAACTTGGTTGTGATCCTGGCTGATTCTCTCCTTCCATTTCGTGTGTTTTCTTCCCGTGAAGTAGATCCAACGCTGCAATATGTTGAAGTAATCATAAGCAAGTGAATTTATTATTATCTTATCAGCGATTTTAAAGTAAATACAACGAACGTGATGTTTGTTAATGAATTCAGACAGACGTGTAGTGGCAAACGTCTCGACAGGCTGTAAGTAGGTACTAGGTATATCATACTTACCTAGACAGTAATTTAACAAACAAGATAAATAAATAACTTAAAGAAAGAGTCATCATTACGAGTAGGTATAGCACTAAGGTAGCAAACCGTAAAGCTATAGCCATTCTAGTCATATTGATACCTAGTCTTATCGAGATATAGGCATAAAGCTACTAACCCGTCTGAATCTAATGTGCTTTGTGAAGAACCCTACATAAGTTTGTAAGGAAAACCGTCGGATTGAAACTCTTTGTCAATTGCCTGTCATCCGGGCACTTTTTCTAGACTTCGTGCTACTGCTGAGAATTTGGTAAGTTAATTGGAAAACTCAGACGTTTTCCGATATGGGAATCGAACCCCGACTTCATGCACGGCATTTGCTAAGTACCTACTATGGTGGAATGATGTGTGATGAATAACTAATCAGGCTAGCTCAGCTAGCTGATCACGCCTCGCAGGCCGTGATCCTACAGTTAATATTGGTTGATGGTTAGATTGGATGTTATTGTTGTACACATGACACGCTAAGGCATAGAGAGTCGCCATAACCTCACCCCCATTGTGGTAGTGCCACTATGGAGCCGGGTACGCACTTGCGAACACAAACATGACATACAGATTTTGGTACCTACCATCGTCCAACGACATAGCATCCATCTTAGCATCCTGGATAGTCTCCAATTCTGCTCTGAACTTAGTGGTTATTTTCCGCCTCTGGTAGTCTGCCTCTATTTGCTGCTTCGTGCGGGGGATGCGGAAACGGAAACAACAGCACACCATGACAACTAAAAATAGCGTGATAAGAGCGACTCGTACGTTACGGTCAGGATTGTAACAATAAAATTTATTTCATTTTCATCAGAGTAAGTACTACAGAATGCCGATTAAAACATTCTTGCCTATATATGATTCAAAAGATCTTAAAACATCATCATCCTTAGGTATAAAGACGATGTGTTTGATAAACGATTCTCCCCCGAGACTCGAGATCGAGACCCTCGCCTTGGAGCCCGGGGTCCGCCTACCAGTCTAAAACTATTTTTGTAAATCTTTGATGTAATCTTATGTTTGCTTAGTTATACCTACATGCATCATCATCATCATCCTAACGATGACCCAGTTGTATCTGATGCCCTCAGAGCCCGTGGACCAAGACGTCCATAAATGGAATGGCGTTTTTTTTTTGTTAATTCAAGTGCTTAAGACATGATACATAGGCACAGACATAGGTACTCTTTTACTACACCTACGAGTTCCTATATATTATTTATTTACAATACTTAATTTCTTTTGCACTCTGACCCATGGCCCATACAACCATGATCAATATTTGCGGGTGAATTTATTGCCTTTCCTTTTAGTGTTTGTCATTTAGTAGCAGATACGGGCAGGATTCGCAAACAGCTGGTGAAACTTTTTAGAGGATAGTGGTGTCTCGGGAGTGTTAAAAAATTACTACGAGCACAAAAATCATAAAAAAAAAACACTAAGTAACAAAATTGCAAAATACAGTGATTGTGTTGAAGATTACCTACTTACTTATGTGTAATATATTTAACTTACTTAAAGACGTCACACCGGCCAAACAGAGGAATATAATTTGCCAAACTCTCAGGTTTCCTACCACTACACTCTCAAGCCACTGAGGTTCCCCGGATTTAGTAGTAGCGTCTAAAAGAAGATCCATTATGGTATCTAATTATTCAACTTAGAATTCGATCGAAACTAGAACAAAATATGATAATACGACCGACCGTATTCTGTTTGAACCAGAAACTACTTAATTGTTTCAATTCCAAGGAGTGGTGGTATGCCACACCTATATATCACCCCTCGGCGCTCCCATTCCATTAGAAATGACTACCTACTCCGCTAGTATTATTGTTTTATGGGTGAGAAAAATGATGTAGTTAAAACCGTTTAGTATTTTGTGTCGAATTGAAGTATAGTGTGTGTATAACTATATACTACACGTGTACACGATTTCATCGTTCTAATAGATAAATTTAAATAACCCGCTCAAGGCGCTCGTAGTTTTTGGAGGGAAGGGGTAGTAGTAATAATGTTGCTATTTATATTAAAACGTTCGGGTGTACGGGTTGAGCTGGTTAAATCGAACCCTTTTTACTAATAATATAGAATTTATACTTAATCGCAATTAATTCGCAAATGATGTTACATACTATACTACCTGCAATTTCACCTGTGTTTCTTACCTAGGACAATGGTGATGATGGTGGTGGAGGTGGTACTTTGTGTGAGAACATTTTCGTGGTACACCTTCGAGGATAATAACGCTGCTATCTATTTATTATTTTATTTTGGACCAGTCTCTCAGTCGTAACAGCCCACCCATTGCCTTCTCTCAACTGAGCATACTGTTAGGGTGGCTTCAGAAGGACACAAGAAGAACCTCCGAGCAGCCCTCTACATGACCGCTCCTTCATCGGCCGAAATTTACCTTATGCAGTGGTGGCTCCCCTGCATAAGAGGATCAAATACCCTAAATATACCAGCTTATTTTCCTAATTTGCAATTAGGTAGAATATGGACCTACACATGAATAATCTTCCTTCTATGGGCTAAAAGAAAAGTAAGGAAATCTCTTAATGAAACACCTTCAGTGGTAAGGGTGGTTTTGCAATCATCTAATTCGATCAAAGCTCGATTGCCGGAGCCGGAGAAACCGTAACCATGGTTGTCATTCTCATTGAGCAGGAACATGTAACTGAAATAAACCTCCGTTAAAACACCTATCGCTGGCATAGGTGGTAGGTGGTAACAATCATGTATTTATTCCGAATGCACTTCTCAAAAGGATGTTTTTTTTTGTTCCTTTACTTGTAGCAGAATTTAAAGTACCTATAGATAGAGGTTAAGGATTAATTTGTGTTGTGATCTGATTGCTAAGTAACGAGATATTGACATAAATAAAATTGAGGTTGGGAGGGCCACTTGGGCCTCATTCGAACGGAAAGTATTTTTTATATCGTCACCTATATGGCAAAGTTGCGAATCTGCTGTTTTCACGAAAATCTGTTTTTTGGTTTAACGTAATCCCAATATCGTAATACACAATGTCGCAAAGTATCAGCTCTGTATCTATAATAGTCTATGAGATATCATAGCAGCATATTTACGTATCCCAAACATTTGTTGTCAGGCACCATGGCAAATTAACTAAGTGTAGATAATATATTTTACCACAACTAAATCAAGTCGCTTTTATCAGAACACCTGAAGTAAACTTGCGAATATTGGTTGATTCGTATCTTTACTGAAGTATCATTGAAGCTTACAATGTTAACGGACCATGGTCAAGTTACCTATGTGCACAATTCGCATAATTGCCATGGTATAACATTCTTTGTAAATTATTTAATATACCATGGTAAATTTACCTATGGGTCATATTCGTTTATTTGCCATGGTATTATTTACGTAAAAAATGTGAAACAAACCGCGGATAGTTCCCCTATAAGTTATATTCGTATACTTACTATGGCATTACTGTCAACAAAATTAAATGGTAGACTATAGTCAACTAACTTATGTGTCACATTCGCTATAAAATGATATGGTTACTCTAACATAGGGTCTCAGTTATTTCTTCATATGTTAAACTTTTGGTTTATAACAACAATAATACGTAAAAAAAGCATTTTAAATTGGCTTAAAATGCTTGTATCCAAAATTAATAAAGACAGCGATAAGTGACATTAATTGTCAGTCATAGAGATTGCAAAATTCGATTATTATTCAATTTCGAATTATTTATTCGATTTCCACTTAACCTAAATTCGAATCATTCGAATTTTTCCAAGGTTTTTTTTTGCAAAGGAGCATATTTTATTACATTTGGATTTGAGCATAACTACACTGATCAATAAGGGAAAAAAAGGCAGTCCATTTTTTACAATTTGCGTTAAATAAACTCTCAACACTTAAAAAAATCAGTCGCATTAGAAGCAATATTTGCTTGGTATAATCTTATTAAGTGAGCATTCGTTCATTCATACTCACTCTCAATTTAATAAAAGTAACTAAATCTTCTTCTCTAAACATAATCGCAGTCTCAATCTGAACTTAATATAAGTAAGGGTTTCGTATTCTGGTCTTGGAGCTGGACAGACATTGTGGCAGTGTCATATAAGCAATTGCCGACCAATCCGAATAAGCCAATCGACACGGCACCGCTGCAGGGAATCCAGCACTGCCCAGGTTTCGATAGAGTCGAAAGCTTTTTCGTAGTCCACAAACGCCATACACAGCGGCTGATTGTACTCCTGCATCTTTTCTACAATCTGCCGAACAGTATTTTTTTATTTTTTTATTTGTATATTATGGATGTAGTCCACGGTACTGTAGCCTTTTCGAAACCCGGCTTGCTTAGGTGGCTGGAACTCGTCGAGCTTACCCGCGAGGTGATTTGTGACGACTCTCGAGAACAACTTGTAGACATAGCTCAAGAGTGAGATGGATCTGTAGTTCTTCAGCAAGGTCTTATCACCTTTTTTGAAGAACAATACCACCGCACTCCCGCTCCATGCCCTAGGTGTTAGCCCCTGCTGGATGACGGAAATAAAGAGACTCGCTAGATTTTTCAAGATTGGAGCACCACCTGCTTTCAATAGCTCAGTAGTCCTTCATCACCAGGGCACTTGTTGTTCTTCAGTTGCCTGAGAGCCGTCTCTATCTCGTACCGCTCGATATCTGGCGTCTCCTCGGTGTAATGGCGCGTAAGTGGGGCTCTGTGGTCTTCATCGCTGTGTCCCGTCGGTTTACTCATCCGTGATGCATATGATATAGCTGTCCATAGAATTTCTCGATCTCTTAGAATATCTCGAACTTTGAGGCAATCGTTTTGCCATCCCCAGTTTTAAGTTTCATCAGATGGGGCCTCCCCAACTGCTGAGCGAACACTTTCGACCCCTTATTGCACTCGATTGCCTCCTGGATAGTACGAGTGTTGGAGCTTCGGAGGTCGCGTCGTATCAGCTTTTTGATTTGTTGGTTTAAGGGTCCCATCTGACGAAGACGACTATGTGGATAGTTGTTCACACCTCTTCCTCATAAGTTTGAGAGTCTCAGGAGAGAGCTTGGACTCTTGCTGTATGCGTTTTCCGGCAAACAAGTTTTGAGACACTTTCTGCAATGTTTTGACCACTATGTCGGTCTTCTCGTCAATGCCGCTAGAGGTTTCCAGCATTGCAAAAAGATAATGAAGTTCTAGTTGGAACTTTTCGAACCCTAGAGCTACTTAGAGCGGCGTGAGTCGGAAGGTTGATCTTATTATTCGGAATCTTTCAGCCTTGATGTTGATATTTAGAAAGCCTCGGATAAGTCGGTGATCACTTCCAATTGCAAACTTGTTGAGCACAGAGACATCTCTATATGTGCTTACTGTCCGTTATGAAAAAGTCTATCTCGTTCCTTATCGCAGAGTCCCGGCGTTGCCAAATCCACTTCCTGTGCGGTTTTTCTTAACCTCATAATACCGCCTCGGCAGTTTTGTTGGGGTGAGACGAGGTCAGCGCATGTACCTGTATCACCTTCAGCGAACGACTGTTAGTGATTTTCAGGATAAGGTACGCTACCCGGTTCGACACACAGCCAACTTCAACAACGCTGCTGATGAGGTCCTTTTTTGCCAGAAAGCCGACGCCTCCCTAGGAGAGCAGGCTGATCACCTTCTCTGAAGTAGAACAGGTAGCCTGACTCAAGGGTTGTCGTGTCCTCCCCCTTTCTTCGGATCTCTGACAGTCCCAATATGTGCCAGTTTATGCGACCTAGTTCCACCTCGTGTTCGGTGAGGTGCTCGTCCAGCCGTAGTGTAGTGCAGTTATAAGCTGCCAGCAATAGTTGGTTTCGGTAGCCTCCAGTCACCCGGAGATTCTTAGCACCCCCCGCCCCGCCGTTACCCGAACCACTACCATGGCTAGACATAGCGGAACCACCGGGAACTGGGGGCCTTTTATTTTGGCGTCTGTGCAGTCTAGCCTACTATTGCACCTAACACCTAAAACTGTTTACAACGACAGGTTACCTATTTCTAAGGCTAAAATAACAGATCTACTAAAATTATGTCACGAACTTTTGACTCCAAGGAGTTATCATGAATTCTATGAGAATTTACCAACATCCGATTCCGTTGTGGACCGTTTGCCCGAACCGGATAGCGAGGAGGAAGGTGAAAATTTTGACGTTTAGCTTTACCTGATTCCATTAAAATATTACTTTTTTATCTTTAATAAACGGTTTTTTTATTTCATACCATTAAAATTATTAATATTGTGCTACACTAGCATTTAAGATTAAAATAATATTTTAAAAAAAGCAATCGATTTCTGCTTTATTCGCAAGTTTTGTATTTGATTTTTGTCGTACTCAATGAAATTTATTTCATACTTGCGAATCTGACACATACGTGAATTCACTATGGGCGAAAAATGATTTTCTTTTTTTTTTCTTAGAGGTTATAAAGTTGCGATTGTGATTTATTAGACTATTTAACTGTTATAATAGTTTACTGATTAATCAGAAGTCTTCTGCTTATATTTTCATAAAATAAAAACTAAAAAGACGTCGGCTTACTAAAGTGCGCCATTTTAAAAATAAGAAAAAGGAGTTTTTTGGCTCTCCTGTAAAATTCGTAATTATACACATTCGCAACTTTACCATATAGGTGACGATATTAACACTCGTTGTTTGAATAGACCCGTTAATGTAGACCCTGTTTTTTGTTGAAATTTATATGAAGATGCTTTTTATGCTTACAGTATTTTTATAGGCCTCCGCTGCTATAACACCGAGTGGAAAGCACATAATTAGGTATGCAGTTATGCTAAAGAGCTAAAAATAGTTAAAATTAGTCAAATATAATTTCCTCAAACCAGATTTGAAATTAAACAGTTATATTTTTTTTTTTTAATAGTTACAAAAACGTTCTTAAAACGAGCCTATTCTACCCTTGAGGATTAAATACTCAATGATATAAACAGACTGTTAAACACATAATTTTGTTCATTATTGTTAAACTAAATATTTCCCAGTTGTTTGATCATTGTTTAATAACAATTTAATTAATTCTTGATTGACGGCATTGACGGTTGACGGCTTGCCTGGCTTGCCTGACCGCTTGACTGGCTTAACGGTTTAACGGCAGTTAACGGTTCTTGATTCGTTACTTAGTTACAAAATGTGTTAATACATTTAATGATAATAAATTATGTTAATGATAAATAATATGGCGTACTTTAGGCTTAATATATTTGACATAATGATTTTTTCCTACACTGAATATATCCGAGCTAAATTTAGTCAATGTTCTTCATGATTTTATGAATGAAATCCGTAGTGGCTAGGTACATTTTTGTGAATGACAACATTTAGTTCGTTTTTCTCTTTCGTTTGATAACTGTGTTTCACTTTCCCGCAGAAAATAGGGTGTCGAATCTGTCCTATAACCTCAGATATATTTATTACTATTTAAAGATCGAAGATGAATCTTTTATGATAATTATGGATTAATTCATATAATGTTGTTTCTAAGTGATGTTGTGTGAGATCGTTTGTGTCCTTACGGTAACTCTAGCGTTTTAAAAAATTAAACATGGCCTCGAACCGAGGAATTCAGATTGGATCCGCGTGGTTTCAACGAAAGCTGAACTTGAGGCCACAGCACCGGGGTGTGCACCTAGTCACTGAGGAGATCCTTAAGCAGGTGCCAGAGCTCTCGCAGTTTGCTGTCGGCCTCTGCCATATCCAAAGTGAGTATACGTCAGGCCAGCATTCTTGACTTGCCGCCGATATTGCATACCTGCTGACTGTCATATTTACTTTATCGTGCTGTCACGCTGTAAACTAACGCAAAATGAAAGTCGTGAAATGATGATAGCCAGCTGATCAAAGGATGTTGTTTCCAGTAATGCATACATCGGCAAGTCTCGCACTAAACGAGAGCTGGGACCCTGACGTCAGAGACGATATGGAGATGATGCTCAACAAAATAGTGCCAGAGGGTCTCCCTTACCGCCACTCGTGCGAAGGACCTGACGACATGGTGAGTGTTGCTGTGACAGTCTCAATACTTCATATCACTATGACATTGATTACATTAAACTACAGCAATTTTATTGATGTGTGGAAAGAAAAATTGTGTGTTATTCATTTGTTTTTGTCAATTGTTAGTCTTTTGTGCATCTAAACAACTTGTGTGTCATGAGCAGTAAGCACAGCTTGTAAAATGAAACAAAATTAGATAGAATGGATACAACTGACTGATTTACTTTATCTTATAAAATTTTAATTTTGGATATAAATACCTGAATGATTCATAAAACTTAAGAAATTTATCACTAAATTAACTTGTTTTGCATCTGTTATGAATTTATTAACTTATATTTATTCAATGTTTTAGCTACATTGCAGAGTGAATTAAAGTTTACTGCAATTTTTTTTGTGTTCTGAACACATCTGCCACACATAGTAAAGATGAAGTTATATTTATAGATTTTGTGTAAATTTGTGAATGGTGATGAGGTGCACATGATGAATAATTAGAGCATTCAAGAAAGTATAAATCTTACATTAACAAAATTAAGGTGTACAATTTTGGTTTGATGCCAGTTATTTATTTTGTTTTTGTTCACTACTCATAGAAGTGGGCAATCCTAAAAAGTTCTCAAATTCAAGAAAATGTTCTTAACAGCTTGTTTAGTAGGGTCCTCTTATGATATAGGGGAGGTTCTATAGTAAAATAATAGTAACTTTATGTTATTATTGTGATATGTAATACTTTGGATAAGGCTCTTCTGTTAACTATCTGAAAGAAAGATAGAACAAGATAATGCATGTGTTCATTGCATGGCTCTTTATCACAGTCTATTTATTTTATTGCAATCTAGGCAATAATGTCAACTCTAACCATCAGAATGATCCCTGTCTGATTTCATTTCAATGACAAGTATGTACTAAACACTTGACATTGCGATGCATTGCCAAGGCTAAATATTACATACCTATTAATTAAAGGTTCACAAGCAATGTTATGTGCTCTAATTAGACTTGAATTCTTGAAGTAAATATTCAATCTAATTACTAAAGGTCTGCTAAAAATATTTTATAACTCAGCTACACATTGTTGTATTAGCAATTTCAGACAGAGGTAATGACATACTATTTTTTGATTGCTTTAGATCAAGGGTGCCCAACCTTTTTAGCTGTCGGGCCAAACTCACGATTTGGACATTTTTGGGGGCCAGTGCATCTTTTTACTGCATACAACCCCCCCCCCCCCCCCCCCAGGTTTCAGAAGATGAAATTAGCGCTGATCTCTCGCCCATCTCCTTCGAGCTGGCTCTCTTCGGGTATGGGGACGACTATGTCCCCATCTAGCCCCTGGGAATGGGGAGGTGCAAGCAGCTCCACTCGTCACCACCCTCAGGCCCATGCTCATGAGGGACAGAGGCTGTTCTGCACCTCCGACGCCTGTGTCCCCTACGCTCGTCACGGGCTGTGCGTGCTGCGAATCTCCTCCGTTCCTGCAGGAACTGCGATAACCTGCAGGATGGAGAAGTGGCTAGAGAGGCTACATGGCGGCCTCTCTAGCTTTCCCCCATGATGGGTCTTATCGCCGCTACTACGGTGTGCCCTTCACGGCTCGGGTTCGTGTCCCCGTTCCCGCGCCTTCTTTTGGTTACGATATGGGACCGAAAGAACTTTTTTTATATATATGGGACACGTCAATTTGACTTCACCTTGCCTAAAGGTAAGCTGAAGGCAGTCTCGAAAAAGAGGGTGACCATTATAGACACGTAGGTATCATGTTACGATGGTGGCACTCAGCTTGTCGGCCTCATCAGATGCTTTATCGCGCCCCGCTTAAAGGATCCGGGACTGTAGGAAGAGGGAATCTGGTAAGGAATTCGATTCGATTCGATTCGAGCGTACGATTCCCCCAGCCATCTGCCTCCTGCTCTGCTCTGGCTCCCTCATGTTGGACAGCAGCTACACCAGAGCGTTAGCTGTGCCTCTTAATTTGGGAACCAGACTTCAGAGACGCTCCCCGATATCTGGGCCGTCGAACACGAGCCCTAGATAGCCCCAGATATGTCATCTGGGGCCTGATGCAAATTAGAGTGTCTCCCAATGTGAGGCTGGATTCCTACGGTGGTGCACGCCGAGGCCTATGAGAGAACATGGCCTCGGTTTTGTACAGAGCCACCTCAGACCCAGCCGCCGGATCCGTTCCACGCCAGTGACAGCTCCTATTTTACTACATTTTTATGCGTTTATATGAAAACTCAATGATATGGAATATAACTACAAAAATTAGAATAATAACAAAGTGCACTAGTACAATATTAGGTGTATTATAATACCAAACTATCAATACAATCAAAATCATTAAACTAAATTAAAATAAATTTTATTTTAAGTTTTTTTAGTTATGATATAAAGAGATATCATTTTGATGAATACTCGATAGATTTGAGTGAAAAGAAAAAATAGTATAGCATTTGCGACTGCGACTGCGACTAATGCAATTGCTTTTGTACAAGCTTTATTTTTTTTTTTTTTGCTCCTCTCGCAGTGGCTTGCGCGTGCCACCCGAAATTCGTCCGCGGGCCACTTTGTGGCCCGCGGGCCTGGGGTTGGGCACCCTTGCTTTAGATCTATTTAAATCAGTGCTTTTTAACTTTTGATCCATGAGTGAATATATGTATGGAGGTGTGCATTAGACCATTTGCACAGATTTTGAGTGGAATGCGATTTGTGATTCATTCATTGGTTGATTGATAGGAACTTAGCTCAAATAATGTTGTAAAACTAAAATTATGTTGTGAAAAACAGCACCAACCTACATTCAAAAGAGTTTTTCATGATCATGTTCATTATCTTATTTAGGGGGTCCTTCAAATTATGTTTAATTACCTAGGAGTCCGTTTATTATTTAATTACACTTAAACAGTGAAATAGGTCTAGCTGAAATTTGCTACAGAAATATACTATAGTATGGAATATAGGCTAAATTGTATACTAGGAATAGGTTGCTATGGGTCACGGGAATGGGATTAATTCAATGTGGGTAGAGCTGCAGGCTTCAGCCTGTATAATATTATAAATATCATTATGTTAAGGGAATAGATACCATTTACATATCAACTAAACATATGTTATTTTGTTATGCAGCCAGCCCACGTGAAGGCCTGCTTTCTGGGCTCATCACTTACTATCCCCATCACAGACGGAAAGCTGAACCTCGGCACTTGGCAAGGGGTATGGCTCTGTGAACATAGGAATCATGCCGGCAGCCGGAAGGTAATTGTGTTTTGATTTTTTTAAATTTATAAAGTCTTGAATCCATTTAAGGCAACATTATTGCACGATATGTTGCACAACAAAGACAAACAACAATGCAAAACAAAGTGGTCCACGTATGATCAATCGTCGAACAAACAATAAGCACGCGTCATGTTGCGCGTGATCTGGCAACATCGCGCTGTTGCGTGTCAAATGTTGCATAGTGGATACAAGACTTAATTAGTTTTTGCTTTAACATTATTCTAAGAGTGGTTTACTGTTTTAATCCTGGGTATGCAGTAACTAGCACGAATACCCTGGTTCCAGTCACATTTGGTTACTGATATTGCTACTACCGATTCGAGTGCCTCATAATATAAATTTGGTTTTATATTTAAGTGCATGATCGTGAGGTCTTGGGTTCGAAACCCACTAAGGACAAAGGTTTTTCTTTAATTGGATGGAGCAGTTTTGTTTCAATGGTCTGGTTTTTATTTACACTCGTTGCACTCAGGGATCCCAGGTTGCTACAACTCAGTTGAGAGACATGTAGCAAATTAGCGAGTATGACTAGAACGAGTCAAAGTAGAACGGGCTATATCAACTATCCAATACTGTGGCCAAATCCTCCGGAGACCGCTTATGGAACCTGCCCTACAATGAACTTTTTCAACAAGGATTCATTAACAAGAAGTATTGTACGTGTGTGCAGTCCAATACTGTGGCCAAACGTCCCGAGTCCGCTTAAGGAACCTGTCCTACAATGAACTTTTAGTATGTGTCATTAACAAGAAGTATTGTATGTGTGTCGCGCAGGTGGTGGTGACGCTGTCGGGCTGCCCGCGCGACTCGCCGCTGTCGCCCGTGTCGGCGGCGTCGTGCTCCAGTTAGGAGCGGGGGGGGGGCGCGACCCCGCACACGCACTCGCGCCCCTCCTCCAAGAGCACGCGGCGGTAAGCCCCGCGCCACACCTTTTATATCCCGCACCTAACATAGAACTTAGCTCTTACTCTTATCTTCAAGCGACAATATGTACATAAGATTAATATTTTGTAACGCTTCGTGCGCCACCTCGCGTGGCACGCGCGATGTTGTCGCGAGCCCGGGCGCACGTGTAATATAGCATTTATAGGAATTGATGGCCCGGCCCCGGCCCGGCCCGGCCCGGCCCGGCCGCGCGCGGTGGCCCGCGACTGTAACCCTATTGATGTTACGTTCGGTCGAGTTGAACACTGAATCCGTTGAACTTGTACATGAGGTTTATGTGCGATGTTTTTAACTATACATAATTGTTGTTTTGTTATTGCGACTGTACATAGACGAGGCGAGGACGTTGTGACAATCCGCTTGTAGGTTCGGTTCGCCAATAAAAGGGTTCATGTGGCACCTACTTTTACCATTATTAATCGTATATTACTTTAGGACAAAGTACTAGATAAGGAGTAATGATTTGAATGGATCGAATATTTTTCACTATTGCACTCGTTCAAATTTTTCCAAGTACACCGGGAGACACTATATTTTTGAACATGGCGGCACGTTAGACATTTTAATGGATTCGGACACTCATTTTACCACACCAATTTTGTATGTAATCGCACCGGAAGACGGTCAGTTCGTGTAAGTTTTAAGAGCTGAAGTAGGTAAATATACATAAGTACTTTGTACGTGTACGATAGCTCCCTTCTCTCTCCGTGTTAGGTTAGACTTATTAACGATTAGTACGTGGAACATGTCCATAGCTTTAATTGTGTCACGCCCGTTGTATCAACGGGTCCTTCGCGGGATGACAATGAGCTAACATTTGGTACCACTAGTTCGTAGTTGTATATCATTACTCTTAAGATCATGTAAGTGCCTCGGATTTATGGGGTGGTCATGAGTTCATTTGCGTTCTCGTTTCTGAGAATGACACGTGTGTGTGGATAGACTGGACCGTGCTAACGCGTCACTTGCGCACGCGCACTCGCCTCTTGTAGTGTAGTGTAAAGACCATACACGTGCAGTACTGACTCGACGAGACCTTCTCGAACACGCCCTTGCGCTGGCCTGCGTCACTCTCAATAATAAAATAACTTAATCATATTCGGACAGCACACATGCACGCAAGAAACGGATGTTGGTGCAAGTAAACAGGCAGCAAGCAACAGCAAGAGGTCCGAAAGCTCTAAACTGGTATTTCTGTTGATCTGTTGCGATATATACACCGCCGTTGTCACGGACGCGATTTCCTTCCCTACGGGATCCTAATATGATTTCATTCGCAATTTTCATAAAGGCGTATGTGTATAGTTGTATGTCTTCCTATGTAAGTTCCATCACATAAGAACAAGATTAGCGTAACGTGTCGGAGTAATGTAACCGGTTTATGTGAACGGTACTAGGGTATACAAACATCACCTTTATATCCGGCCACATCTATATAAATTAGGTAATGTAATGAAATTATCGCGATAGGGACTCCAAATTGAATCCAAGTATAGTCATGTTATACATAGTTATCAGGTGGAATAATCAGTAGCGGGTGTTTTATATGATACGAGTGGTAGTGGAAATTACACAATGTAATTCATTCACTAATGTTACAGGGTTTAAAACCTTGTCGTTTACAGGAATTTATATTACGCATTCCATGATCGACATTTCATCAATAGCGGAGGTCGGTAGGCGCGCCCGCCGACTGCGTTCGGCTTTAGATGTCCCATCGAGATCGCTTGTGTGGCACAATTTTACACTTGAAACTTAGTTAGGAGTTAATAAATTATAAATAGTAGGTTACGGTGGCGTAAGTAAACATAATAAGTGGTGTTGGCGCGAGGGGACGCCGCGTCGTCCCCGTCACGCGTCACCACCGCGCATCACTCGTTTTATACCGCATTGTACAAAGTGTAGATTCTCACCCTCGTGGTACGGTAGTACGGAGGTACGGAGGTACGGTGGTACGGCAGTACGGCTCATCTCATGGACCTAGACTTACTTCACTTAGGGAGCTTGTTGTACGTTCATATTCGGGCTTTGGATAGATTCACGTTAAACTTTACGATTTTTTAAGTTGTTTTTTAAATCATATAGTTATAGGTAATGTTTTTGGATTATCTAAACAGCTTTATAAAGCTTAATTATGCTTGGAATAAAATATATTGTTTACGAATTTATCAATATAAATACTTTATCTAATGCATGATCAATGTACTATGTAACATTTAATAGTTTTGCGTATTTCATTGTTTGTTTTGACAGCTTCGTTTTAATGTTTTATTACTTTCTATGGCTATTTTTGGTATCCAGGGGTGTGTGCAAAGGGAATGGTTAAGTGCTTTTTAACACATAATTACTTAAGATACGTGTAAATATTTTTTGCATTAATATAGTGTACATGTACATTTTACCCATGTACATACATTTATAATGTAAAAATGTTCAAGTGCTATTCGTGTATGGGTGTTCTGTATGCCACTGCCATGAAGATTTGCCGATTCGTTGTTATTAGTTTACTCGTTCGATTTACTTTCTTTTTTAATTATCTTAATGTAAAATGGATAAAGTATATACTAAAAACTATTAATAGTAAAACCGATATCCTACTATGTAGATAAGTTTCTAAAAAATGAGAAGCGACTGGTTCGCGTTTATAGTACTAACTGACATTTCTTTTTTTTTACCGTTAAGTTCCACCGAGAAGTGTAGGCTAGCGACTTCCCGTAATAGGCTGTTCAGTAACAACGAATGTGTCTAGATTTTTAACCTTTAAGTGGACCCAAATCCACCATTCCGATTTATACATTCCACAATATGTCCAACAATAATAACTGCAGTGATGACACCTTTAGCCTAAAGGGTCCTATACTCGTAGACAGATTCATCTGTGGATGTTAGCGGCGGACGCGTCCGACGACGTGTGGACGCGTCTGGCGATGACATCTGCGGATGAACCTGTCTACGTGTAGAGGAGCCATAAGATAAGACTTGTATCTGTTGCTATATATCCGATGTAACGTTGTACGTACTCAGTTCCATTCGATATTAATATTGTTCAGTATAGAGCACGGATTTTTATCAACAATCTTTACGTATTTTAGCAAATCAGTAAGCATAATTCATTTGTTACATTAATATTAATTGCACATAGGAAAATGAGGTTGTTAACAGGATTAATAAAATAATCAAAATGGATGACAAATAATTTGTGTGTATATTATTTAAGATCAATAATAAATATTATATCAATATTATGATTGTACAGTTGATTCACGTTTTCTTAGAGGATCTTTGTCAGTTATATATTGTTGGTTTTGTGCGTTCACTTGTACGTGGCGCTGGGGTGTGTCACGATAAACTTTGATTGTATCATATAACTTGTACAATATAAATATATAGATCCACAATTATGAAAGAGATTAAATATTTGCAAAAGTTAATATTATGTGAGTTTTATTTTCTTTTTATTAACACACCTTTTATACATCAGACTTATAAATAGTTTCTAGGTGGTAAGGACTTATATGTAGTGTTAATTAGCTAGTAACTATATTTATTATTTGGTATAAGTGATCTATGATGTCGACTTGTCGCTGGCGATGCTGTGTGGTCCGGGGCCCGCGTCTGAAAGGAAATGCTCATATTACTAGGCTGTCACACCTTGAAAACATCATCACTTCATTCACAAACTGACGATAGGTGCACATATAGGTAGGTATACCTAATTAGGTAATGTGTTGTGTAGGATTGCTGTGTTGCAAGAGATCAGTAATGTTAGACTTAGAAGTTAGGGTACTTCTAAGTCTAACATTACTGATCTCTCTCTCTCTTATTTGATTATTTAATGTGAACAATTTTTATTAATTATTGTTTTTAACGTCAAAAAGGTGAACAACCACACATAAAGTATTTGAAGGAATCATTTACGTACCCAGAGTTCTATTGCGAGCACAACTATGAGTTTAATAAAATGCTCATACCTATCAGGATAATAAATATTATCAGGATTCCATTGTCGCTTCATACGTTGCTGCATTATTGCTCGGGACATATCATATACCTCGGATCTAAAATGTGCTCTATACGCACAGTACACGTTTCTTGGGTATCTTTTGAAGAAAGCACAGGGTGCTGCTGCGGTGGACGAGCTCAAATTCACCAAGCATAGATTATTCAAAACAAACCGCGAACGCCAGGGCCTCGTTTGTTTTGCGATTTAGGCCAAAGATACGTGTCCTGTGGTATACCTGTCTATCACTTTATTCTATTCACTAAGGAATTAGGGAGTCACGCTACTGACGGTACATTTAACTCTGGTGTATAGTTGTATGTTATTTACCTGTAATACGTGGTACCTCGGTGGCACTATTATTATTAACTTTATCTAAAGTCTTGCCCAGCTCAACGGCCATCAGCTGGAATTTCTGTGTCACCAGGGCGAGTTCTCCGAGCACGTAGTTCATATTTTCCTCCAAGCGGATCATTTTTGTGTTTATGCCGCTCACCTGGGGATCAACAAATTATTTTTGTATTTCAATGAAATTGTCACGTTGTTAGGGGAGATTTCACCATTGAAAGTACAGATTGGAAAGAAATAAAAGGTAAAACGTATCCTAAGGATAATGCACTTACTTCGTTTTTCACTTTGTCCATGCTGGTTGTGCTGCTATTGACGTACACGTCTGAAGATGCCTGTTAACATAATAAATGAATAAATAACTAATATGGTTGATACTGAAATAAAGAGCTACGATTTTTAAACTATGAATACGTTTAGGTTTTTTGTAGATTATGTTACGGGACGTAGCGTACTGTAACATTCGTAGCGAGCATCTCGATATACCGTATGTTAACTAACTTATATTGATACACATTCACAGTTACAGTTACAGATATAAGTAGCATAACATTATTCCAATATGCAGATTACTTTAGGTCTAAAACATTCATACTATACTATTAGGAGGGAAATGTGTTCGCATGGACGCTAAAACTGCTTAACGGATTTTGATGCGGTTGTTTTTGTTAGAAAGGTCTTGGTCAGATTTAAAATCTTACTTTTGTTTGATAGCAATCGGTTGGGTAGAACCAGAGATAGAAACCACGCTGGTGGAGCCGCGGACGGAAGGCTAGTTAATCAAATAAATTCATACACATACATAAGGTGGTTAACCTAGGGAAGCAGTTGTTAATAAAATTGCAACTGCTCGGTTGTTTGTCGCTAGAAGCTAAGGCGTATATGGTGGGCCCATCAGGTCCTCGGCCCCACGCCCACCTCACCTAACCTGTAAGTCGATGCAACACTGCTGATTGACAGACGACATTCAGTCGCAGGCTTTCCTCTCGGAGCTAGGGAGGAGTCAGATGGCAGAGATGACCCCGGATTTCAAAATTCAAGCTGAATGCAGAAGGGGCTTACCGAGAGTTTGTTTAGAGCCTGCTGGCTCAGCATGATCGTTTGGTGCATGATACCGATCTGTCGCCACACCTGGGACATCTCCAATTCCACTGTTGAACTGAGATTGTGTAGGCCGTTTGTCTGATTATTTATGATAGCGAGCTGCAGGTAGTCCAATCTACGGAAAAGATTAAATTACAATATATACCTTTGAAAATTTTCATTTAAATACCTATGTAAAAGTATAAATATAGTTGCTTGGAGGCGTGGATGATTGCTAAGCTCTCGAAAGTTCATTTAGATTACGTTCATTACGATAGCAAAATGAGAAACGACTCAGGCGGGACTCGTACCCGCGACCAATCCCTTTCAGTCTCAGTGGTCAGAGCATTCCCCCTGTAAAGGAATGGTCGCGGGTTTGAGTCCCGCCTGAGTCGTTTCCCTTTTTCTCGATCGAATTGAATAGTTAGCATAGGTAATAACTGCTTTAAAATTTCATTCAAAAGTTGCATAGTAACTATGGTGAACTCCACATTAATAATTCTGATCGTAAAAGGTGGTACTAACTTCATATTTGTAGTCTTGTTTGCATTCTTTTGTTGGCTTCTAATAATTTCCGACAGCTGCATAATAATTTGGTTAACGATCTGCTCTAGCCGTTTCTTGGTAGCGAGCACGTTATCTGACGTCTCTTGGATCATTTTGTCACTCTTCGACAACATTTGAACCTGTGAACGTTATAGACATACCTACTTCAATGATTATTATTCTTAGGTACTATTGTCATTACTATTCACAATTTTATAATAACACATGATGATGATGACCTATAGATTTATAAATGCGGGTTGTGAGAACCTCGAATTTAAGTGTTATTTTTGGCCCGAATTATTTTTTCATGATAGAATTGTCCAATGACAGTATTTTGTGTAGAACTAAATTAATCCTATCTAGAGATAGTTTTATATATTAGTTAAATCACCTCAGTACGCAGAGAACTATAACTTTTGAAGATGCCGTCAAAAGCCTGCTCCGTCATAGTGTTGCTCTGAGTCAAACTTCGCTGAATATCTTCATTGGTCATTCCCAGCTTGTCTCCCATTTCACGTACTTTCGTTTCTAGTCTGGTTGTTACTGCAATAGAAGTAGATATTGAATATCAAATCCTACTTGTTATAAAAGGAAACAGCTGCAGTAGATAGGTATCTACATATTATTTAAAAAAAAAAGATGCGGGACAGTTTTTGAGGGCTACCGATACAAGTGAAAACACTGAAAACTAAGGAACATGATAATTGTATCGTGTAGTGACGTCAGAATAGAGCCTTTGGGCTCCACCCTCCACCCATTTTGTCGTCACCCCGGCCCAAGCTTCCGGTTCCATGATATTATGTATTTGTTCACTCAAAAGTGTTCAACACGCCTGAAGAAGCTTTCATAGGTACGTAGTAGGTAAGTCAATGCTAAGGTAATGTAGTAATTAGGTACATATCTATAATTAAACCCAACCACGCTACTAGTGAATTCCGATAATATAAATAAACTAGCTGTTGCCCGCGGCTCCGTCCGCGTGGAATTCTGATCCCGTTCATCGCTGATATATAGCCTATATGTTAATCCAGGGTATAACCTATATACATACCAAATTTCAACCAAATCGGGCCAGCCGTTTATGCGTGAAAGAGTAACAAACATCCACACATCCATTCTCACAAACTTTCACATTTATAATATTAGTAGGATAGGATATGTATTCTAGAACAAACTATATGTATATCGCCATCTAGTTAGATTCAAACTTAACTTGTAATAAGGGTTCTAGAATACAGATAGACATTTGTATAGGTACACTCTTATTGTAAATACCTACATATTAGGTACCTACACGTAAAAACCACCAGACCAATAGAAATAGAAATATATAATAATACTAGCCTTCCGCCCGCGGCTCCGCCCGCGTACATCTCGGTTAACGCGACCTTTGCTCATATCTTCGGTTCTACTCAACCGATTGCGATCAAACAAACGTAAGATTTTAAGTCTGAGCAAGCCCTTTCTAACAAAAAAACCGCATCAAAATCCGTCCAGTAGTTTTTGCGTCCATCGCGGACAAACAGACAGGCAATTAAAAAAAAAAAAATTTGTGTTCAGTATCGTTAATATAACATAACCCTAGTATTTTTTTTTAAATATCTCCAATGTACAGACACGACCACTTTACAATAATTATATAATAGTATAGATATAGATTTGAATGATCTTTGATTTGATCCAGGAATTTAACCTACGGTCTACGGCGTAGCAGTCGCATGCTACGCCATAGAGGTCATCTTATTTTTATTCAGATTTTATTTTCAAAGATCTAGAAGAGACTTCTCACACGTAGTCCGTCATTATCACCTAGCTAATAGTGGTAAATATTTATGTTTCGATGAGAATGGGCAGAGATTTGCATAATGCAATCATTGGCTTTATATTGCGGCTGTGGGTGCAGACAATAAAGTAGATAATTCAATATAATTAAGAAAGCTCATTGAAATATATTTTCTATATAAGATACAAATGAACTTACACAGAAGTATATTGTTCAGTGTAGTTCCCGTTGCGGTAGAGACGGCTTCGAGGGTCTGGTTGGTGGAACGCTTGAGGTCGGCGAGTCTTGGCAGGTCTTTCCACATGCTCTCAGCATCCGACAACAACCGTTGTATCTTCTTTATTTCCTGTTCCTGACGTTCCATCACTGTGAATTGATATATTTTTTTAGATTATTATATCTAGGTAGTACCTAAGGTAAGACTGGGCGCGGTAGTTCCGCCCACCGTCAAAAAATAACACAGAGGTGGCCAAGGCAGCCTGTCTTGACGGGCAAGAGGTGACAGCTGGTTTTTTCCTCTCCCGCAAAGTGATGGAGTCACGAGAACAGTCAGCACCTATCGGTGAGCTAATATACCTACTATCAGTCAGTTTGTGTAGTTTTACCGGTTTCACTCTAACTCTAGCTGCTCACTTCATGTCTCCGCGATATACCTAGTAGGTACTGGGCGGTTTGCTTGATATGCAATTACACCTGGAACCCACTTAGGATTCACCTCACAGGAGCAAACGGTGGGTATGTCAGATTCGAACCGAATAAGTCGGCACGTGGCAGTCAATCTGGTCCTAGAAAGAATATCCCAGAGACCTCGTCATGAAGTACTCACTTACTTAACTAAAACAGCCGATATATTTATGTAAAAGCATATTATCTGTTCTGTGGTAAAAGATTAAAATCACATATAGATCACAGCGATGATTAAATTGTTTGAAAGTTTGAAGATGTTACCTTCAGTCATCTTGCCGTGCCACGCCTCGTCGGCGGCGGCCACCTCGCTGAGCGGCACGATGTCCGGCTGCGCGGCGTGCGCGGTGTCGTTGTACTCGCTCAGCTTCAGCTCGTACTTGGTCAGCAGCTTCTCAGCGTCCGATATATGCTTTTCAAAGGGATTCATGTCCGAAGCTACATCTAAGCATATGGCGCGCAACGCGTCCTGCAATGTATTTTAACTTATAAAAGAGAAGGTTAATTTCGATCTTAACAGTTTACTTGGCATAGCACCAAGAAACGCCCTGACTCCCGCCGATAACTGCCTGGTAGAGACAGGCTATGGGCCCAGGCATAGGTTTAGGACCTATGGCTAGGTCGTATCTACTCTACCTATACCTGCCTAGTTAGTAGGTAAGTACCTAAATAGAATGTATAAAATCTTCACAAAGGTCCAAGCGTAAAGTGCAATCACATGCCTTTCTAAACTTAATTTAAATCTAACCAATGAGAAATATGAGCAATGAAAATACGACAGCGACGATGGTAGGTACATATGTAGTTTTTCCATAAACTTCTACAAAAAATAACTTACTTACTTCTACTTTTTAGATTCAAATAAAATTCGAGAATCATCGCGGCTGACATTAGGATTCAACTAAATTAGAAATAGTTAATGTTCGAAATTTTAATTTAAATCGGAGTAACGGCCTAATGAGGTATCTAAATAAGAGTGCGATATTTTAGTCTTGCTCACCGGATTCAAAGTATTCTTCAGGTTTCTTATTTCTTTATTGACGGCGTCTATTTTAGCGTCCGTCGCGTCCAACCTCCTCTTTAAGTCACCGCTCACCGTCAAGCTGTTGTCTAATTCAGTGGTCGCTTTGGGCGCGGGCATCGATGATAACGTCTGTTGGATTTTTTCTAAGGCTTCGTTTATTTTGCTTTGTGATGACTTTTCCCGTTCTTCTTTCTGAAAATAAGTAAGTTTTACATTTCAGTAGGCCCTTCTTCGTTCGAGGTCAATACCTATCGAGGTCTAGCCAAATCCGTAGTTGAGACTGGTCAAGCAGACCCCAGACTCCGAGCTGAAGCTCCGGATGCGACTGGGAATTAACGCTAGGAGGAAGAAGTCCCTTCTTCGTTATAGGTATTGGAACTTTCACGTATTTTGACCCTTCAAAATAGATGAAGTTAGGAAAGGTAGTAAAGTCAAACATACAAATACTTTTTTGGTGTACCTATCTATATTAAAGAATCATTATCAACTTAAAACGGTGATCCCGGTTGCATCAGGGGCTCGTATTGTAGTATTACCTCGTAGTGTAGGATTCGAGTTCCCCTTCTATTAATTCTTAATCGGCCTAATTTGGCTACTACGGTAGCCACTGTCGTCAATAGCGACAGTCTCCGTTGCAGTTACCGTTGATCGGCAGGTGTACCAGCTAGCAGGTGAGGATAGTTTGAGCCCCAGGTGTACAATAAAGAATATCTTATATTAAACAGTCAAATTCGGCTGTATACCCAGTACACATTAGCTCAATATGTGCTATAATATTGTCTACAGAAAATCCATAATTACAACGATAAGTTTATGCAAATGACGGTAAGTACTTCAAACTTGTGATAACAGTTTGGGTAAACTGTGGCGCACATTGAATTACTTTTGGCCCAACGTGTAAATCTGGCATTTGACATATATTATATTGGTACAAACCTGTAAAAGTATCGTTTCGACATTGGACAGTCGGTCATCCAGCCTTGATATCATGCCTTTCAACGGCTCCAAGGCTCTGTGCTTCTTGTCGAGATTATTTAGCATTCTCTTGACTTGCTCGCCGAGAGACCTCTCGCGTAGCTCATGACGCTCCAGTTTGTCTTCTGACATCCTGATCATGTGCACTAGTGACAGCATAGCATCTCGGATGTCTTCGTGTCTAAAATTGTGTAATACCGGTTGTTAATAATAAATACTAATACATTTTTTTTAAAAATAATAATACATTTTTTATTGCCTTATTGCAAAGCTTCGCAATAAGAAGTAAATAGAGAGAAAAGTAGAGGGCGATTTTGGTGTAGATACCTCCGTAGGTATGTACCTCTAACAAAGCACGTATACCTATCAATAAAATTGTAAAATTCCATCATTAACCAGAAATTTCTTCACTATAGGTACGTACCTTGACCGACTTTTACTGAATCCAAACAAGGTAGTTAAAGATAGCAATTACTGTTATTAGTACTCTTTCGTACTTATTCCTACTAAGTGATCAATAAATAGTTTTACTGTAATAGGGCCAAAATTGGGTATCGCCCTACTGGAGGCAAAACAATAGGTAAATAGATAATTGCAACGATTCAAGCAACTTTAACGTTTTCGTTAGATTGCTATACTTACTATCGTGAAATACGGAATCAACAAGCACGAGCCATCGGAGAAAATATAATAAGGTAACTATATCACAAACTTAAATATATTTGAGCATAAAGTATACCTAGGTTAGATAGTTATACTTATAAATATAACTGAGTAAGTGGTATACCGCAGGGCATTATACTGGGCCTGCTTCTTTTGTAGATAGGTATATTATTAATTAATCAATTATATGCCCACATGGGCATATAATTGATTAATTAACAGGTACATACCTATTATATCTACCTAATTATTGTACTTCATCGTGGATGTGGTCATGCGCGTCAGAGCATTGATAGAGGAAGAAGTAACTCGGGATGCGGTGGTGCTGGCAATCTCTCTAGCAGAGAATGCCTCTTCCACAACACAACCATAGGTCCATATTCTAAAATCGTACTCAGTTCTGAATCTCGATTTTTCTGATGTATAGACAATCTGCCAAATCTGTCAATCTGATACCGAGAGGACTGAGTGTCGTTTTAGAATACTAAACCCCGGATGCTTTTTTTAGTTAGGTATCGAGTGTCATCTCAGATTTTCTATATAAGGACCATACCATACCAATCTTTTTTAAAAATAACTGTTTTATATTGTCAGGATCACTAATATGGGCAGTAGATTTACGTAAGTGGGTGGTTACAAATGAATGGAATCATTGACTTTGGGGGCAATGACTTGAGAATTAATACTAAGTATATTTGGTAAACTAGGACGGAATTTGATTAAAACATAATCGATAATATTGAATAATTAGTGGATTAACTCCAAAATTAACTCATTATTATTGTGTCTTCCCCCACCTGTCTTTAGACACGTGTCACCCGCACGTGGTCAAGACAACCTCACCTGCCAGAGAGATCACCTGATAGAGATAGTCTGGAATAACAAATTATACTAAATAGTTGCGGTAATTGGACATTTGTAGAGACGAGTTTTTGGATAATTAAAAAAAATAGGTATATAACGAAAATACTAGTTTAATCTCTCCAGCTAAGTAAAGTTGCTTGTGTCAGTGTTGTTGCGTGTGTTGAATATTCCGTTTATCGAAGGTTATAGGCTATATATCATTACGCTGTTACTCAAGGAACGGAGCAGTACCCTTCAATGTCAAAGAATACGGCAGATTTCCATACATTATTTGAAAAATTACGGGCTTTAGGGGCTGTCCATTAATCACGTGATGTTTTTTTTTAGCAATTTTCTAACCCCCCCTCCCCCATGGTGATACGTGGTGAGGTTTTAGACTACCCCCCTCCCCCCGCTAGCCAAAATCACGTGTATTTTTTTATTTAATATTTAATGCTACGAAACTAAGAATTGTGACAAAAATCACCAGTTATAAGAAAAAATAAATACACGTGATACCAAAATACCCCTCCCTCCCCCCTGGTGATATTTCGTGATGTTTTCCGAGACCACAGCCCTCCCCCCCCCCTCTCCTGTTGAGCCTCACGTGATTAATGGACAGCTCCTTATATGCCGTGAGCGAAGCCAGGGCGGGTGGGCTAGTTGATATCAATGCTGATCGGATTGCCGATTCGTTGATTTGTTGTTTCGTTGATTCGTTGATTTGTTGAATTTATTTTAATGCTCTTGCCGCAGTTATCACGAGTTAGGTAACCGTAGTCCTGAAATACAACGAAATGTAGAAACGAGAACTGGCGCGGCATTACATTATTAATAGCTCTCAAGTTCTGGTTACTGCATTGTATAAAATGTGCATTATCGCATTCCAGGAGGCAGGAGGAAAAACAACACGAACTCACACTCTGAGTGTTTTATTTAAAAACTGATGCCCGCGATTTCGCTCGCATGGAATTTTGTTCCCGGTCCCGTTCTTCACCCTTTTTTTAACGTTCCGTGGAACTTTTGGAAGATATAAAAAAAATTGCCGAATCGGAAAATATTCATTATGAAATTATGTTAAGTAAGGCTTTAATCTCGGAGTAAGGGATCCGCTTACTCCTCCTCTTTTAGACTTGGCTTGTGCGGTTTTTAAAGAAGGGTTTTTAATTTTGAAATCTGAATTACCTACCTATTCATTATTATACTTTTATAATTTTCTTTGGCAATGTTACAGATATCCCTCTAAATTATTATATAAGGACAACCTTCTGGAATCTGCTGTTGGCTGTCAACAAGGAGACCCTCTTGGACCGGTAATTTTCAGCTTAGCTATCCAACCTATTATTCGAAGGTTAAATTCTAAATTTAATGTATGGTACCTAGACGACGGGACTCTAGGAGGAGATGTGGAGACAGTTCTACAAGATTTGGCTTTTATTAAAAATGAATTTAATTTAATTGGTTTAGATCTAAATTACAATAAATGCGAGATTTTTTTAAATGACGTTTCGGACAAAATTTCAACTATTTCTAAATTTAATTCTTTAGCTCCTAATATCAAAATTATTGAAAAAGAATCTCTTCGCCTCCTTGGGTCCCCAATCCTAGAAGATGCCTACACCTCATTTATAGAGGAAAAAATTCAAAATTTTAGTGACATCTCGGACCGCCTACTAAAAATTAATATTCATTCGGCTTTTACTATTCTTCGGTATTGCCTTTTTGTTCCAAAATTCACCCATGCTCTCAGATCCACACCATTTTGGAAACATTTAACAATTTTGGAAAAAATGGACAAAATCATAGAAATTACACTCACCAAAATTATAAATGTGGCTTTGAATGACCGAGCTTCACTACAAGCGTCATTACCGATTCGTTTAGGTGGGCTCGGTATTCGAAAAATTTCCGATGTCAGCTTACCAGCGTTCCTGTCTTCGGTCCACAGTACGGAAGAATTAACTAGGAAAATTCTTGAACCTACACTAGTTAATTCTGAAGTATTGTGTAAGACTGACGCAGTGAACGCTTGGAAAATTGCATGTCCAAACACCGATCTCCCAAAGAACCTTTTCTCACAGCGTCGGTGGGACGGGCCGCTCTGCAGCTTAGTAAGACAAAATTTACTCAATACATGCTCTAATGCTGCTGAGCGTGCCCGTTTATTGGCGGTTGGTGAGTGGGAATCGGGTCTTTGGCTACAAGCTCTTCCGTCATCTAACGTAGGGACTATGTTAGATGACACTACCTTCCGCATCGCAACGTGCCTCCGATTAGGCGCGCCGTGTGTTTCTCCGCATCGATGCCGTTGTGGAGAAGCAGTTGACCGACTCGGACACCATGGCCTGTCGTGCTGCAGGAGCGCTGGGCGAATTCCACGACACGCCAGCCTAAACGACATTATCCGCCGTGCTCTTGTCACCGCCGGTGTGCCAGCCGTGCTTGAACCAAACGGTTTGGCGCGCGACGATGGCAAGAGACCGGACGGTATGTCGTTAATGCCATGGAAAATGGGTAGGACTCTGGTGTGGGACGCAACATGCGTCGACACCATTGCCCCTACCCATATTCCTGGCACGGCTGGCTGTGCCGGTGCTGCTGCTGCTTCTGCAGAGGCTCTCAAGCGGCGCAAATACTCCAATCTCATTGGAGATTATGAATTTGTGCCGGTTGGAGTCGAAACGTTGGGACCATGGGGTCCGAGCGCGCGCAATCTCTTCAGGGAGATTGCGAAGCGTATGGTCGACGCTTCTCGTGACCAGAAGGCTGGCCTCTTTTTAGGTCAGAGAATAAGCATTGCCATACAACGTGGCAATGCTGCCAGTCTTCTGGGAACGTTACCACAAGAGGCATGCGATGCGGAGGAATTCCATGACGCGTTCGGTTTTAGTTTTTAATTTGTCCTTTTATGTATATATTTTTAGTTTCATTGTTAATATTGTAAATATTTAAATTGTGTAATAATAATATTGATTGTTATTATACTTTTTATTTTTATACCATTTAGGTCGCAGACGTCGAAGTACACGGACCACCTGATGAAAAGTGGTTATCGTGGCGTATGGACGAGTGCAACCAGGAGAGTCACACTCGTGCTGCCGACCCTTTAAGAACAGAGAGATTCTGTGCCGCCAGCGAAGAAGAGAATCAGGACAATCCTATGGTCTTCCCACTGTCAGCACAAATCTCCAATTAGCTCTGGCTACCCTACCGCTGGAAACACAACACGCGAGGTTATTATACCTGGGTATTCTGTAGAGTGGAGGTACTTCCCCGGTCGAACTGCTCGATTTGGGCATAAATACCGTTTGTCCTAATTCTTACTTCCTTCAGATACCTACCTAATTTAAAATCACACGGTGGAAGATATCATCTTACGGAATGTTGAATAATAATTGTATACTGCATTGCAGTTGATGACGCAGGTGTATGAAGAAACAGATGTAGTTTACTTAACTACATTCAGCAAGTTATGGGCCTTCGATAAGCCAAACTATCGAATACTGGCACTTGTGTAGTTAAAACAGAATTAATGTAATGGTAGATTATAATGTGTGGCAACACCGTTAAAAGATTATGCTCGCACGTGTCTGATATCTAAATAAAATAATATAAATTGAGTGATCTATTCATAGAACATCAATCAGTATCTAAATAGAATATTTTGAGTGCTCCTTAGAGAACCGTTTAATGAAGATTTATGAGTTTCCATGCATTATATTATACAGTTATGCATTTCAGTAAGATTAAGCAATAATACTTATTCTAATATTTACGAGGAGCGCCAAGAGAGCTAGTGACTTCAAAAGAAATCGAGTCACTATAAAGTTTATGGTAGCGGTATTAACCTAATCCTACTACTTAGTAGATTTAATTAAATACCAACGGATTAAATTTCTATTGCCTCAACCACAAGTTAAAAAAAAAAGATTTTTAAATTTGGAACTCGTAAATATAATAATAATTTATAACCCACAAACGGAAACTGTTACTCTACCTACTTCTTAAAACCAGGGAGGGACTTCTCGATTGTAAAGTCGACTCCTTAACCCCTACTTATGCTAGGGGTTAAGGAGTCGACGCTATCGATGCTTCTGGATATAAATCAAGGAATGTCGTGTAATTTGTTTGGTAAACAAAGTTACTGTTTGACCGAGTGCTCGAGTGATTATTTTGAGACTACAAAATAATCAAGTCGCAAAATCTATATCTATCAGTGGCGAAAGGCAAAAATTGTCAAAAGGGAAGCCGATGATTTTATTTTCCGTGATCTAGTTTGTCACGCGCTATGCGAAATATTGATCTCTACCACATCTGCATTAGCAAGCCGGCCGGAGTCATATTATAGGGACCCCTCGCCCGCCACTGATATCTATAAATAATGCGAAAGTAATTGTCTGTCTGTCTGTCTGTCTGTTACGTTTTCTCGCCTAACCACTGAACTGATTTTCAGGTAAGATCGGCCGCATACGACGCAGCACTTACGCGTAATTCATTGCGGGTTCTCAATGGTCCTCTTTATCCGTATCGGGGCTTAACAAGTAATGAGTACCTACGCTGTATGTGCTGATGCGTCTGTTCGTTGTCGTATGCGGTCGGCTTCGGAATCATACCTTATATTTGGTTAACTAGACCTTGGGAAAATACATGGACTATGTTTGGTCACCATAACCGACATAAGTATACGCGGGTGTTTATTTATATATTCGTGGGCAACATACGACAACTTTCGTATGAGTTAGTGGTTCTTGTGTTCACTGTGTTCACGTCAAACAATTTGTTCCGGCCGCAAAATGCGAGTTTACGCAAAATACTGATTGTTGTCCCGTAAACAGCTTTGCGTTTGTTTGCTTTATGCTCGACGAGACTAATCTATCTATACTATTATAAAATTGTAAAGTGGTCGTGTCTGTACATTGGAGATATTTAAAAAAAAATACTTGGGTTATGTTATATTAACGATACTGAACACGAAAATATTTTTTTTTAATTTCCTGTCTGTTTGTCTGTTTGTCCGCGATGGACGCAAAAACTACTGGACGGATTTTGATGCGGTTTTTTTTGTTAGAAAGGGCTTACTCAGATTTAAAATCTTACGTTTGTTTGATCGCAATCGGTTGAGTAGAACCGAAGATATGAGCAAAGGTCGCGTTAGCCGAGATGCACGCGGGCGGAGCCGCGGGCGGAAGGCTAGTTTTATATATTAACGAGCAATAAACGTTTGCAAATGTTCAAGTTTCAATGACCTGTTAAAAAGTCCTCGTGAATTAAGTACTACAAAATAATACCTAATCAAAATAATACCTAGTTACACTGTCGCATGTCGGTCCTATTGGCTACTAAGTTATTTCTCGACAGGTGGTGTATGCGGTATCGTAACTCTTCTTCATCCTAAAATTCCCAGTCGCATCCGAAGCTTTCAGCTTGGAGTCTGCGGTCCGCTTTACCAGTCCTAACTACGGATTTGGCTAGACCTCGATATTTTCCGTGAAGCGATTGCCATCTGACCTCCGCAACCCAATGGTAACATTAGGCGATATCGAAGCTTTGCAGTTAGACCGTTGTTTTTGGACTTTTTAGGGCTCCAACTACCCGTAACGACTGCCATAGATGTTCTTATGGCAACCGGAACCGACGGCTTAACGTGCACTCCGAGGTTTTTCATGCAGGTATAACTAGTAGGTAACCAGTACCTACCTAATTGTCTCTCATGGTCACTTTGATGAGTTTTGATCATATGTACCTACCAACTGTGACAAAACTTTTATAACTTCCTACAATGCAAATACGAGTATACTACTTATATACATTACTACCTATGCTAATGTTTTCACAAAAACATTGCGACATGCACCGGTACAAGCTAGAATTACCACCTCCACTTATGTAATGGTTTGTCTACTTACGTGAATTCTCTGCAGTGTGCGTGTGGTGTCCACAACAGTAGCGCGATGGTGACCCACCACAGTCTCTGGGGACAAGAGCCAACTTCAATAACTTGAATAATAATGAATGCTAACTAAACTAGCGACTTTGTAAGCCACGATGAGCTCACTCATTCATTACGGTGTTTTATACATGCGATGCATAATTTTTTTTTTTTTTCCGCTCCTTATAAGGATCTTGAAGTAAATTTTATTGATATTCGAACTTATTTGTTTAATAATGCATTTCACCAAAGAAATAGGAAATGAGGCGAACTTTTAAGTTTTAACTGAATTTTAAATTGTGTTAGGTATCTCATCACATTTTACTACCTACTCAATGAATTAAAACTACTTTTAAAAGTAATAAATGATGCTACGCGACGCGTAGCATCATTTAGTAGGTACTTTACACGTCTACGTAGCTTATTGATTTCGTTACTTTTGATAAAATTCCGCGAAAAATTGTAGAGCAAACACCCAAGTACACACACGCAATCAGCCCGAATATTACATGCCTATTGCTAATTATATGGACACGGACAGCCTCTGTGTCATGGCGATAGTGAACGCGACCGCTACGCAGGAGTCGCGGGTTCGATCCCCGCTCAGTGCAAATATGAGTACCTATGCATGAATATGGATATTTGCATTGGGTCGTGCCTCGGAGAGCACGATAAGCCGTCTGTCCGTTGCCATACGAACGTCTAAGGCAGTCGTTACGGGTAGATGGAGCCATAAAAAGTCCAACAATGTCTAATTGCAATTCTTCGATAACGCCAATGGGTTGTGGAAGTCAGATCCAGCATCCATACTGCGGGTTTGGCTAAACTTCGATATTTTCCATGAAGAGTCGCTTCATGTAAAACATCAAAGGAGGCTCGGATGCGACTGGGACTAGCTCACAGGCGTAAGCAAAGCAGATTAAAGAGGATCATAAAGGCTAGGTACTTCTTAGGTTGCAGAAGGCCCTACCAACATTTTGAGCCCCAAGTCAGCCTGTCGGTGCACAGCTAAACAATGAACGAGGCTCTGGGGTAGGCTTTGCTTTCAGGGTTGGGAGTTAAGCTGATAGAATTTTTGTCCCTTTGGGTCGCAGGCACGTGACCAATCACGCTGGCAACGGACAAGAGCCAGGTTGTAATAAGTAGATTTCTAAACCAAAATGTTAACTGGTTAATGGTGCCAAATGTACCGAATTTTTTTTATCGTGTTAAATAGTCCATTTCGAGGAAAGTTATAAGCTATTTAATATCACGCTACTGCCCAAGGGAGCGGAGCAGTAATCACAAATGTCAACAAACCGGTAGATTCCCAATTCCCATGCATTAACTGAAAATTAATAAATTGCGGGCACGTACGTACCTATGGTTTAAAGGGGTGATACCTCTGGGGTTTCGAAGTATGCCACGGGCGATGTAGCTGCGGGTTGAGGATATAAAAATAGATAATACAGCGTAAAGCGACCGCGATACTGTGACCCTACCGTGTCGTCACGGTTATCTAGCGCACTGTCGTCGCAACTCTGTTTAATTAGACACACTTTATCTAGGATGTTTGCGTGTGCTATAATTCTCAGGAATTACTAAGTACAATGTGAGCTCTCTTGGCTTGATACATTTTCTTATTCCGATAACGAAGATTACATTCACTAAAGACCTGACCAGAGTCGTCTCTAGCCCATGTAGCGCCCGTGTGCAATCATTAGCCTAGCCTAGAAAGCGCGCAGTCAAAATTGACCGTTCCGACCTTTTTACGTGCTAGGCACGAGGGGATACCTGGGATAACCCCCATTTCCCCACCGCCCGACAGGGGCGGTTTTGTGGCACTCGAACCGAATATACGCACACGCCCGTCTCGGCACCTCCCACACCGGGCGATGTCCAGAGATACCGTCACACCGCTCGCCCCGGGCAACTGTATTCTTTGCCAGAGCCCTGAAGCGCATGATGTATCCACGGTGGAGTGCCACTTTCGGAAGCCATATTGGTTAGCCGCCAGATCTGACGCCACTCTGGAGGTGTTTCGCTATGACTCCTTCAAAGAGGTTGCATAGTTACCTCGTGTAGTCGTGCACGTGGGGCTGGAAGGCAGACAGCGAGTCGGCGGCGTCCACTGTCACCCCGCGCCTGTGTGAATCCACACCTTGCACCACAAGTAACTAAAGACGTCTCTGGATCTGACGTGTCTGATTGTGTTCTTATCCAAGCTGTATAGTGAGTGATCCATGGCCAAGGACTTCGCTAGGCTACTCTGATGATGATTAACATCATCCTAACGGTAATCTCCCGGTTGTATCCAAAGCTTACACTTTGGAGCCTGGGTTCTGCTCTACTATTACTCCTCTTTACCTTATGGATTGGTTTACCTTGACTTTCCTCTGGAGTGACTGTCCTCTGACTACCTAACCGCTAGAGCCTTGTTCGTCAATCAACAGGTACATATTGGTACCTGCAAGATGGTCCTTGCAGGTGAAGAATCTTGGTGTCTATACACCATGTCATGGAGTTTTACAAATACAATTAACAGGCATATTAAGTACAGGCAGATTTAGAACAACTATCTAAGTACTTACTTATCTGTGAATCACTCAAATAAATGTCAAGCTAACCTTTTAAACTGCTTCGTCATACACGCATTTAATTTGTTCTAGTTAATCTAATCAACCAAACAATAATCTAATCCAACTCACATGAGTGATTCCCGTGTTAGTTGGATTAG
This sequence comes from Eilema depressum, assembly GCA_914767945.1. NCBI lineage: Eukaryota > Metazoa > Arthropoda > Insecta > Lepidoptera > Erebidae > Eilema > Eilema depressum. The sequence goes on from OU612026.1 coordinate 14,702,001, forward strand.
ACTGGCTCGAAAAGGGTATAGGTCTAAAAGGGTATTTATTAGAACCTCAGTTTTTCTTAAACAATCACGAGGAATTACCTATTTAGACCTAGGTATAGGTACCTTTTCTCTGTACCTAACTTTCATTCATCACACGGAAACTAATGCCGATGCATATTAAATTTTACTTAGTGCATTACACTACTCATTATAGAGTCAACTTCTAAGGAAAGTTATATTTAAAGTATTTACTTACAATAGTCAGAACTAGGTGCTAGGTGCCCAGTGCCCACCCAAATAGAAACTGATTTCCGCACAACCGGTAGGTACACAATTAGCAATTAGGCCATGTTTTTGCTATGATTTCCTTCTACTATAAAAAAAATTTCGCTTTACAGCATCCATACGGCGAAATGCCACCCGCATACGGTGCAGAATATTCCATCAAGAACCAAGCGGTTCGGTGACTCCTTCTTGTGCCGCACAATTAAGACCTGGAATTCTTTACCAGCTCACGTGTTTCCCTCCTCCTACAGTCCCGGGTCCTTTAAGCGGGGCGTGAAAAAGCATCTGATGAGGCCGTCAAGCTGAGTGCCACCATTGTAGCATGGTACGTGTCTATAATGGTGACCCTCTTTCCAAGACTTTGCCCTCAGCTTACCATCAGGCAAGGCGAAGTCAAATTGACGTGTCCTGTATAAAAAAGAAAAAAAAAGAAATGTAGAGTTACTTAACAAGTGATAAAATTACTACAGTCAAAATATTCATTCTATATTAGTACCTACATAATATTATATTGAATGAATATTTTTTATACCACTTAGGTGGTAGACAAGCCTTGATGAAAAGTGCTAACCGTGACCTTATGAACGTGTGCAACTCTAGGGCTGTGCTGCCGCTGCCGACCCTGTGAGAACCTTGTTTGACATTCCTTCCACGCGGGCATGAACTGCAATGGGTGACCTGGAAGTTCCTTAATATTGTTAAGGAAGCCGGATGAAATGGGGCTATATGGATGCAGAGGGACTGTGTACCTCTGCAAATAATGGCACATCTCCTATCGTGCCGGCTGTGCTCCAATACCTTTTTTTTTTTTTTTTTTTTTTTTTTTTTTTATCGTGCGAAAAATCCCCACGGATACCTCCCCCGCCGGAGCCGGAGGAGGAGGTTATGTCGGACTCGAACCGACTAAAACGCACGCCGACTGTGGGCCGTCAGTTACCGGAGGTGAGATTGTTGTAGCCATATCCCTCGCACCCCGGCCGACCCAGGGCCATATCTCTCGATCTGGCCCTCTCCCGATGTGGGGACCGTAGAGTCCCCAACTCGCCCCCGGGTATGGGGAGGCACGCAATGCGCACCGCCGCCGTGGCCTGCTTCTGCTAGGGTGACAGGCGGCTCCACCCGTCACCCCCAGGCCCGCGCTCATGGGGGACGGAGGTCGTTCTGCGACCTCCGACGCCCGAGTTGCCGTCGCTCGTTACGGGCCGCGTGGTTAGCGATTCTCCTACGCTCTTCGCGGGCCGCAAGGTCTGCGATTCTCCTTCGCTCCCGCTCCGCCTCCCATTTCACGAGCATTATTTGCTCGCAGAAGGAGGCGCCGGCGGCCCACGCATCCGCGCAGCGAACCATCGCTGCGAGCAAAGTAGCGAGCGTGAGAACTCTCACTCCCAAGGTCGCCACCAGCTCCCGTCTCGGCGTCTCCCACGCCGGACACTCGGTGAGCGTGTGCAGCGCCGAGTCCTCGCTCGCGTCGCAGTGATGGCACTCGGACGTTGGCTCTTTCTTCGCGATCCGATGCAGATACCGCCCGAAACACCCATGACTGGTGATTATCTGCGTCAGCCAGAACGAGAGGCCGCCGTGTGGCCTCTCTAGCCACTCCCCCATGATGGGTCTTACCGCCGCTAATACGGCGTGCCCTGCACGTGGTCGCCCAAGTCGCAGCTCCCACTCCGCTACCATGTCCCTGTGGAGCCGGGATTTCACGGCCCGAATTTCTTCAGGCTCAGGATCATGTCCCCGCTCCCGCGCCTCCTTTCGGAACCGATATAGCGCCGAAAGGGTTCTCGCTTCCAGGATCCATGGTAGCGATCCGGCAAGGAGACTCGCTGCTTCGAAGGATATCGTGCGGTACCCCCTGATGACCCTGATGGCCACTGTCCGCTGCGGTTCATGCAGCTTGTCCGCGTGCCTGGCCTTCAGGTTATCCGCCCATACGGGGCACCCGTATAGAGCCATGGACCGCACGACACCCGCATAGAGTCTCCTGCAGGAGTCCTCCGGGCCCCTCAAATTGGGCAGCAGCCGCGTCAGAGCGTTAGCTGTGAGCACCAATTTGGGGACCAGACTTCGGAAATGCTCCCCGAAGTCCCACCGACCGTCGAGCACGAGCCCCAGATATTTCATCTGGGGCTTGATGTCGATGAGAGTGTCTCCCACTGTTATGCTGGATCCCGCTGGTGGTCCGCGCCGAGGTCCATGAAAGAACATGGCCTTGGTTTTCTGCGGATCCACCTCGAGACCCAGCCTCCGGATCCGTTCCACGACTTGGGCAACCGCAGTCGTGGCCTTCCGGGTCGCTTCGCGGTGTGTAGCCCCGCTCGCCGTTACTAGCGTGTCGTCCGCATAACACGTCACGGCGGCACCATCCACAAGCTCACTGCGAAGCACCCAGTCGTATCCGATGTTCCACAGGAGCGGCCCCAGGACCGATCCCTGCGGAACACCGCACGACATCTCTCTCCGGCCGACACCGACCGCACCTGGGTAGATGACGGCTCTCTCCGACAGGTAAGCCCCGACTATGCGGCGGAGGTAGAGAGGCACATCGTGGTACACGAGCGCCTCCATAATGCAACTCCAGGGCAAGGTGTTAAACGCGTTGGAGATGTCCAGAGCCACCGCCAACATCACCTCGCCCCGAGAGACTGCATCCTCCGCCAGAGTCCTCACACGCATGATTGCATCCACGGTGGAACGCCCTCGGCGGAAGCCATATTGGGCATCCGCCAGATCCGGCCCTTCTCTAGAGAGGTGCTCGACGAGGCGCTTCGCGATAACTCTTTCAAAGAGTTTGCCCACCTCATCGAGCAACACTATGGGCCGGTATCCGGACGGTGAGTCCACCGGGCGCCCCTCCTTCCGGATGAGGACCAGTTTCCCCGTCTTCCACGTCTTCGGAAACTGGCCCCGTTCCAAACATGCGCTGAGGAACCCTCTGAATCGAGGCTCGAGAGCGTCTTCCCCTAGAGCTATGACCCACGCGCGGCCAGGAATGCCGTCGGGTCCTGGGGCGGTGTTCTTCTTGGCACTGAGCCTTCGCACCGCCAGCTCTAGTTCTACCCAAGTGACTTCAGGGACGTCGTCGTCAATTACGCTGGGTGCCAAAATCGACCGATGTGGCGGAGTCATCTGCAGTGGAACATGTTCCGCCCGCGCCGGGAACAGAGATTCAACCACTCCTCCAAGCAGAGCCGGCTGGAGAGTCCGGGTCAGCGGCGGGGCCCGGGGGCGCAGCTTTCCTCTTACCATAAGGTAAGGCCGCCCCCATGGGTCCCTCTCCAGCGTCTCCATCAGCTCTTTAAAAGCCGTGGCTTTGGCCCGCTTAATCTCCGCTCGGAGGGCATTTCTGGCCTCTCTGTATCCCTCATGAAGCTCCGCCACTCGGGGCTCCGTATCTGCGGGTCGGCTACGCCTCCTACGGAATCTGGCCCACCGGCGGTGCGCGATCACGCATTCTTGTCGCAGCCTCGCGATCTCCGCAGACCACCAGTAGACCTGACGCCTCGGACTATAGGGTGGAGCCCTAGGCATACCCGCATCGCAGACACGTGTCATGGCCTCCCGGAACCACGCCGCCTCATCATCGATGTCAACAGGCCTGTCCGGCGCAATGGCCCAGGCCTGTACGATGGCAGCCTCCAGGAGGTCCTCCCGATTCAGTCTCTTAAGCACCCAGCGCGGCTCGCGTGGGGCCGGTATGACCGGCGCGTCGCCCACGGGGCGGGAGACATCGAACCGAACATATCGGTGATCCGACAGTGTCTCCACCCCCGCAACGACTCGCCAGTGCCGCACACGATGTGACAGCGAAGCGCCTGCGAACGTAAGGTCCACGATCGAACTGCGCCCCGCGGCCACGAACGTGGCTTCGGCCCCGCAATTCTGGAGAACTAGACCGAGTGTAGCGGCCCAGCTCTCCAGTGCCCTGCCTCGCGGGTTCGTGTGCCGGGACCCCCAGGTCACAGACCAGGCGTTAAAGTCCCCGAGCACAAGAACCGGGCGAGGGTAACAGGCATTGACGACTTCGGCCAGCCGATCCAGCGATTGCCGGTATTGGCTTATGTATCGGTGTCGACTCGGCGTGAGGTAGACGGCCACGACCGCTATCTCCCCCACTAGTGCCGCCACGCAACCATGCCCCCTTGCAATGACAGCAAGGGGGGGGCTGCCTGCAGCGGCGTTATGCACCAGTGCCGCCGACCCATCCAGGTCGATCACCCAGGCAGGCCCAGGAGGTCGGTGAGTGTATGGATCGGCGACAGCGGCGACATTTATGGACCACTGTGCCATGCTCTGGAGCAGAAGTGCCTGAGCATCGACACCGTGGCCCACGTTCGCCTGCAGGATGCGGAGCTGGGGATCCATTATGGAACCATCTCCGCATCCCGCCGCGAGCTTGAAGCGGAACGCCCGCCTCGTGGCTTCGGCTCCCCTCCGGTGCAGGCCTTGCTGCCAACCCTATGGTCGGCCGGCTTGCCCTCCGCCGCACACCTGAAACAGTGCGGCGGAGCTTCGCAACTACCGGCCATATGACCGGGTTGGCCACAACGGAAGCATCGGTCTCCGACCGTTGTCTCCGCCGTGCACTGCACTCCCACGTGGCAGCTGTGCTCCAATACCTGCTAGTAATTAGGTCTAAGGACTTGAAGGAGGCAACTGCAGGGGCCGTCAATGTTGCCGAATTTTGGGCTGGACACTAGGTCTAAGGACTTGAAGGAGGCAACTGCAGGGGCCGTCAATGTTGCCGAATTTTGGGCTGGACACTGGACACGTCTGATATATTTTTTTTTTCTTTATTGTTCAATACATAAATTACACACATTTTACAAATTTAATCCACTCGCTTAAACCATAATGCTTCGTTTACATACTCGCGGCAGAGCGAGGGAAGTGGCGAGAGAAGTGGGCAGGGACGTGGTGTGAATGGTATATTCGTCATGCCACGAGTACTGCCGCGTATGTTGCTGCGAGTGTCGGCTTGGCGGCGCGAGAAGGAGCGGCAATACTAGCGCGATGAAGCATTCACATACTCGCGTCGCGCACACGGCACACTTCGCATCGAGCGCTCGTTGTGTACGCGCGTGTCACAGTCACAGGATTACTTCGAATTTATTATCATGACAATGACGCAACCAATCGAATGGTCCAACGAAAAATCAATAGAATTTATTGAAATGCTTGCTACGGATCTAATTAAATAATATAGGTAATACATTATGTATATAAAAGGTAGGTAGGTAGGTACCTACCTACCAAACTAGAATAGGTAGGTAGGTAGGTAGGTACCAAATTAAAATAGGCAGGTAGGTAGGTAGTACCTACCAAATTAGCCTGATTACCTACCAAATAGGTAGGTAGGTAGGTACCTACCTACCTACCAAATTAGTCTAATTATACCTACCAAATAGGTAGGTAGGGTACCTACCAAATTAGAATAGGTAGGTAGGTAGGTACCTACCTACCTACCTATTTGGTAGGTAATCAGGCTAATTTGGTAGGTACTAACTACCTACCTACCTATTTTAATTTGGTAGGTAATTAGGCTAATTTGGTAGGTAGGTACCTACCACTTACCAAATTAGCCTAATTACCTACCTACCTATTTTAATTTGGTAGGTAGGTAGGTACCTCTACCTACTAAATTAGGATAGGTAGGTAGGTACCTACCTACCAAATTAGCCTAAGTATACCGACCAAACAGGTAGCTAGGGTACCTACCAAATTAGAATAGGTAGGTAGGTAGGTACCAACCTACCAAATTAGAATAGGTAGGTAGGTAGGAACCTACCTACCAAACTAGAATAGGTAGGTAGGTAGGTACCTACCTACCAAACTAGAATAGGTAGGTACCTACCTACCTACCTATTTGGTAGGTAATCAGGCTAATTTGGTGGGTACTACCTACCTACCTACCTATTTTAATTTGGTAGGTAACCTACTTACCAAATTAGCCTAATTTACCTACCTACCTATTTTAATTTGGTAGGTAGGTAGGTACCTCTACCTACTAAATTAGAATAGGTTGGTAGGTAGGTACCTACCTACCAAATTAGCCTAAGTATACCTACCAAACAGGTAGCTAGGGTACCTACCAAATTAGAATAGGTAGGTAGGTAGGTACCTACCTACCAAATTAGAATAGGTAGGTAGGTAGGTACCTACCTACCAAACTAGAATAGGTAGGTAGGTAGGTACCTACCTACCAAATTAGCCTAATTACCTACCAAATTAAAATAGGTAGGTAGGTAGGTACCTACCTACCTACCAAATTAGCCTGATTACCTACTAGCTAAGTATCTAAGTAGATAGCCTAGCCTAATAAAATGCCTGCAAATACTGCATTCGGTTAGGTGTCCACTTAACTTAACTAAAGTCGTCCATCTCCATCGCAAGGCGAATACTGTATGCGGGGCAACGCGATGAACATCGCGATGATGCGAGTGTTGGGCAACGCGATGAACATCGCGATGATGCGAGTGTTTGAATGCTAGGGCATTATTCGCGTGAATATTGCCGGCAAGGCGATGAGCAATGCGAGCGGCAGTATGTAAACGCGGGGTAATGGTTTGTATGCGAGCGGGAGTTTGCCCAGCTAGTGATACAAGTACCTAAGTACATAGTAATGAATCAAATACAATCCTCCAAATTGTTTATAAGATGGTTTTGTAAACTTTTTATAAAGGGTTGCTTTGTTACATATTGTTGCACTATTTGTTCTGGTAAGCTATTCAAAATTTCGGGTAGTATATATTGACAGATTCTTGTCCCATATAAATTTATAGATTTTGGCATAATATATTTCTTTACATTTGGCAGCTGCCTTAAATTACTATTTCTTGTATGTGCACGAAGCTGATCTACATTTGAGATTTCTTCTTTCATGATGGCTATTTTAATTTTACATTGAATTGGTAGTACCTCACAATATTTAAAAAGTTCGTTATAATTTTCTGTATAATTCTTCTTTACATTTAGTGGCACAATAGTTTTTAACAACCTTAACTGCAGTTTATATATTTTATCAATATATGTTTTGTACGTACGGCCATAGCTACATAACCCGTAATTAATAACAGAGTCCGCCAAAGCTAGGTATAGTAAGCGCAAGGATTTAAATGGCATTTTGTATTTTAATATATAGGTATAGTCTGCTGAGTATAGCTCTTAATTTATTACAAACATGTTCTATATGGGCTCCCCAGTTAAAACGGTTATCTATTATCAACCCTAAATACATATATGTTCCCTGACCATATCCAGCTTCGCGCATAGACCGTTATGCCTACACTTAAGGTTGTTATGCATACATTCGTGATCGTGCACTATTATACTAGGCGTGTATATGCTGGTGTTATGCGAGGATTCTATACACATGAGCTTTGTTTTTTGAGCGTTTATAACCAGACCAACATCGTGGGCCCATTGACACATTCTATCAAAGTTTTGCTGCAATTTAAATTCAGCTGTTTTTATATCCTTTTCTGCTACCAGTAGACATGTGTCGTCCGCAAACTGGTATACGGAGCCGTGTGCAAATAAGTCGCACATTTGGTTTACATAAATTATATATTCATTCGGGCCAATAATTGAACCCTGAGCCGTGCCCTTTTCGGTGTTTATGCTATTACTATACTGATTTCCGACCTTTATTCTTGTGTATCTGTTATGGTGATAGTTCTTAAATAGTTCCAGCAGTGGGCTATAATATTGCCATCGGCTCAACGAACAAGAAGAAGATTAACTTGACCCAACATCAATTAATTTAAACTCAGTAAGTATCTGTCTACTACAATTCAATCAGTAATATTTATAATCATTGCTTGGACTCAATATGGACCTGTTGTGACTATAAAAGATTAGGGCCAGCTGTTACGAGTTCAATTATACAAGACCTTAATTTGTGGACTGTCCATTGATTATGGGAGCTCAATTTATTTCGGTTATAGATCTTCAATCTCTATGCAACTGTGGGATGTCGTAACTGGTCAATAAAATAATCATTTCTCATCTTTTAAGTGCATCTTGACGCGTGTGGAAATTGGACACAACTAGTGAAAGTTAGACCCATTGAATCTGTATATTATTATATAGCTGTTGCCCGCGGCTCCGCCCGCGTGGAATTCGGATTCCGTACAAACTTTTCTTTCGTGCTAAAATTGCCTCGGATACCATCCCCGTCAGCCATCAGGAGTGCCATGTGGAATTCGGACCCACTAAACAGCATGCCGTCACGGGTCTTCAGTTGCTGGAGTGTAAAATTGCCTAGGGCATTTTCCGCACCCCCCGGCTGACCCTGGGCCATCTACAATTTTAAGATGGCCCTCTCAGAAGTGGGAAGCACGATGTCCCATCGAATTCCGGAAAGGGAGGAGACGGGCGTGAAGGGATGACAGGAGGCCGGACCTATAATCCTCACGTCCGCGCTCGGTGACCAGCCTTCCCTTTCCTGCTCTCTACTGGGCCTCCTCGTAGTCAGAGGGACATGTGGGAAGCCTTTGAGCAGCCCTCTATAGAGCTGCTGCCGTTGCTGTATGTATTTGCCGTAGGCGGTAGCGCCTCCCCTGGGTGAGGGGCGTTAATGCCTCCGTTACCCAGGATGCATCACATGGAGGTTCCAATCCCGCATTCGGATCCCGTTACCGTTGCATCTTGTGTTCAGCTGACCTTCCCTGTCTTCGCTCGTGAAATACTTCGAACACCCGTGGTTGCACCCTTTTAGCCCATGCCCGTAATAATAATTAGTTTTCAAATAATGTATGGTAATTTACCGGATTTATTGACATTATAATTTCGTAATATCTTTTGAATAGAACGTCCGATTTCAATAATTCAAAAAGTAATCAACAGGTATTGAAACAATCTTAAATACCAAACGATTTATTTAAATAAGAATTAATATAAAGGTATAGATTCCGTGGTCTGACTTTGATCGGCATTTCGGCTTGAATTTATATCGTCGCGCGTTACTTTCATACTGCAATAGATTCTAAAATATTCATTATAATTATACAGTGTAAAGGGCAATTTTGATCTACATTAAATGTACAATGTATCTAATGTATTTAGTCAGATAAGGCTTAACACTATATTGTTAAAAATAGCTTCGAAAATGACACATATTTTTTTTATAATTTATAAAAGATAAAAATGGTTATTGTGAGCTACCCTTATTAGATAGACATATGCTGTCGCGGACTTTTATGTAGACCTTTTTAAGTTATACATTTCTACAGTACATTATTTTGTTCTATCTTCAATAGTTTTCGCAGCGTACGCGATGTAAGGAATTTTTTAGGTCATTTTTTTTACACCTTGGGTTACATTATTGAAGTTTTATCCAGGATCCCTATTTTTTTGAAAATTAATTATAGTCTATGTTAGTCAGTGATAGTGCAGCTTTCTAATGGTGAAATAATTTTTGAAATCGGTTCAGTAGTTCTTGAGTTTACTCGAATACAAAAATACAAATCTAATATTAGTAAAGAAGGTATGGAAATCTGCCCGATTTATTGACATTTATGCTCACTGCTCCGCTCCCTTTAGTAGTAGCGTGATGTTATATAGCCTATGTTACTCCCAGATAGTGTAGCTTTCTATAGGTGAAAGAATTATTGAAATCGGTCCAGTAGTTTCGGAGCCTATTCGTTACAAACAAAAAAACAAACAAACAAACAAACAAACAAACAAACAAATCTTTCCTCTTTATAATATTAAGTATAGATATAGATTCAAATGAAACTCTTGAGGTATTGATCAGTATTCCTATCCATCATTGAATTGGTTTTTCGTGACTATTATGGGTTAAGAGTTTGGGAGGAGTATACCATATATCTACCTACCCTATAAGGACAGCCTCCGTCAGAAACTTATCCAGTAGTGTTTTAGCTAGCAGGCGAGGTTGGTTCGGGCCTCAAAGATCTTGGTAGGACCATAGGGCACATGTTTTAGTAATCATATCATTATAAGGATACGTTCTATAATTAGCAGCTCGTTGAAAGAATATTATATTCTACTTGAAAGTTAAGAATTTTGTAGAGCAAACGACATCTCCGTAGTTTCCCACTTGGGTACCTATATGGGGTCATTTGCACCTACGATCGATTTATCTATCTATATAGGCAAACCAGTCTATAAGGTAGGTAGCTTCACCGCGCTGATTAATCGATCTCGCGATGACCAGTGGCAAGTCTAGAAGGTAATTTTAGTTCTAATAAATGACACGTTTTGATTTATCTTCCCTATAATGTGGGAAAAACTTTAACATAAGTAGTACCTACCGGGGTACCTGACTATATTTCCGTACTTGGCTATTACTAGAGCTTAGATACAGTCGCTCTCAAAAGCTGCTAAACACAACATAATTACAAACGATCTTTACTTTACATTGAAAAAATAATAAATAAATTCATGTAGTTAATCTTTTTACATGTAGATAATTAATTATTTCTTTTACTGTTTTTAGTTTTTTGTCTTTTTTCATGTAAAGTTTTAGAGCTAAGGTAATCGGTACGGTGCCGGGTTGCAATGTTTTAACATTATCAACTAGTTCAGTAATTAACCGAGTTATCTGTCCAGTTGGATAAATCTATTGAAATGATAGTAGAAGAGATTAATACCTCGGAGCACCGTCGCCGCCACATAATTTTCGCTAGGACTAGGGACTGAACTAGATAACTTGACTGTGACTCAACCATAATTAGTTCTGTGACTCAACCCGTTCACAAATTACGAGTATTTATTGGCGCAATTTATTTCTTCTTCTGTAAAGATCGTTTCAATTTCTTTATTTCTCAAAATAGTGATGATTAGGTACATCTTTTAGAGTTTAGACGTTAATTTTACTTAACCTAAGTTTATCCTTAGGCGCTAGTGGAGAAAAAAGGGCGCGACAAACTCTACTTTCTTAATTTGTTAGTGTTGTCACAGATAATAACCTAATGTGCAACTTTTGTCGCTGACTGTAAATGCGCACAACTCTCAGCGCGCTTCAGCGTGCAACGACCGGGGAAGCAAGAACAGTGGTGTTCTGCAATTGAGTTTCTTTCATTACTTACATACTTCTTGGCTTCTTGCTGTACCTATGTCTGTAGCAGCCAACTAGCTCAATCAGCCGTTCAAATAACTGCATAGGCTGTTAACTAAACGGCGCCGTTCAGTTAACAGCCTGAATGATATTCATCCATTTAATCAAACAGCTAGGCTTCTAACCTAACCTATCCAAGTCAGATTGCCCAGCTTTTCTCAATAAACCTATCGCTAACTTTCTGTATTATTTCCGAGTGGTCAACAACGATATCTAGCTTAACGCTGTCTATTAAGGTTCTATGACATCGTTTGTTGACCTGTTTTAATCGAATTGCAGATCGTAGTTACGTGTGGGCGGCATACTTATTAACATAATGAAGCCACGATTATAATATGTGGCTACTTTAATCGCAAACCTATATAAAAGTGGACATAAATACAAAATGAAAGGAGCTTGGAGCCTTGGCCGAAATTCAGACAAGTCATGTAGACGGACAAAAGGTTTACAGCGCATACCTAAATGTCTAATATCTATAATTATTATTCCTAAGTACCTATCGATTTATTGCTTAATAAATTCGGTCCTGGACTTTATTTTATGGTAAGTAATTAGGTAAGTTAGTAAGTAGATACGTATGTTATTTTTAAGACATCACAATGAGTTCAACTCATATGGAAAGTGAGTGAAGAATCCAAATAAAGAAAACTATTCTGGGAACCAAACCAACCTACTAATTGGTTCAATTACCTATTCGTTTTTTTATGAGAGCTAGTGCCGTAAAAAGAATTCGTCCCGATAATAATTTGTAAAATTACACACGTGGAAAATTAAGAATTAGGAACCAATCGCCGACATCGTCTGAGCTCCTATTCCCGAGAGGATAGCCTGCACCGGAGACTCCTTCAGCAATCAGTAGGCCCACACTACCGGCTTGCAGGTCTTGACAAATTTTTCGGAAAACAATTAAAGAAGATTTAACAACCTACACAAAAAAAAATGCTAATAGAGAAATAGAGAAAGTTGAAAAGAAAAAGAAATATTGTAGAGATTTAGGCCCTTCCGGTTCAGTCAGCTCCTACAGCTAGGAGGTTAGGTCATAGGATTTGCCGTTAGTAGCTAACAGATTGACGAAATAGGTACCTACCTACTTCCACCATACAGAAAACAGCAGTTTAAAGACATTATGCCTACCAAGGAGCTTAGAGTTGTAATTTTCCGGTGGTAAGTTTTCACAAGAACTTTTTGGAGATTGACATTGAAGAGATACGTTAAGTGTCAAGTGAATGACGCTGATCATCAGGCATGAGCTTGTGTAATTACCAATAAGTAATTTATTTATATTACTAAAAAGTAATTTTGTAATAGGTAAATGAAATGAAAGGGGAAAATTATGAATAGGAATTTAAAATGGCAAAACAAATGAAAACTTTCGATCAAAGGAAAGTTCAGTTTTCCAATGATTTAGGAACTACATAAGTATACCTAAATACAAATGCAAACAAATGAACTAACAAAATCAAATAAACAATAGTTGTTTTGTTCAATTGCTATGCACACAAAACAAATAAGAAGCCGGTCGCCTTTATGAGACGTGCGCACGCGCAAATACCTTTGAAGAGAAGGTGCGAAAAGCACTCGTTAGTGTAAGACCTTGGGGCAATAAACTTTCGCATTGATGGCTTCTGTATTGATATAAATGTGTCAATATTGTTCACAAACAGTTTAAAATAATACAAATCTGTGAATTGAATTCTCAATCATAAATCTACGTTGTTTGTTGTTATCCTCACATTCACTTAGATATTATTGTTTATCTCGATTGACCTATAAAGTTTAACGTTTGTTTATTAAACTCTAGTTAATTATTATCACTTGGTTCAAAGAATGAATATATTTTCAATTATTGTGAGTTACTACTTACTATCTATAGCCGTGACGAACGATGTTATCTTTTTGTATTGCTATTTTTTTACTACTATTTTTTACTAAAGGTATTTGAAACGCCCGGTGACCGGCAAGGTATCGCCCCCTATTTACATCTCTGCCTACGACCAAAAATTTAGGTAGGCGTAGATACCAGGTGTACATGTAGAAACGGAAAAAAAATATCATTCATCGTACTTAGATAAACTTGTCAAATTAATACATTTTTGTCCAAGAATTGTGTCGCGCTCTCCCGATTTAATTTGTCTGTGTAGAGTTTTCTTTACGTAATATAATTTATAAAATTTATTACATATTAAGGTCGATACAATAATTAGGAAGTTTTCTTTAAAATCAAATAAGTCAGAAACATCAATTAAATTATCTTGCGTGGTGTTCTATAGATATAAAAAGTTACCCTACTAAGGAGCAAACAAAGTTGTTTATATCTGTAATCGTAGACCTATTGACATTTATAGTAACATCTCATTTAAAATGGTAATGAATAAATCGTATATCACATGCACGTAGTTATTATAAAACCTATCTCAGATTAAGCGACACCATAATCTAATTAAAAAAAAGAAATAACTTACCGGACTATAAATCGCCATGTTGCCCTTTTAACTCTAATTTAAACTAGGCTGCACCCTTTGTTCGTTTTAGTATTCCAGCGAGACGTGCGCGCGGAGATGAGTCTAAATACGTGCGGTGGCTGTGCGCTGCGTCCGCGCGCGATGTCCGCTACGAACTGACGATGAACTTTGCAGCGCAGCGCCGGCGCCGGGTGCAAGCGGCACCGGTAAACGCATGCGCCTAATATAATGACTTATTGACGTATTTTTCGATCAACATTCCAAGGGATGAGAGGTTCGTATTTCTGGACACTACTATCAGTCAATCATCGCAGCATTAGCTTGTTAATTCCCACATGAGATAGGCTCTAAAATTTATTTTTATACAAAGCCTCGTTCTTTCAAGTTTATTCATCTTGTTATGAGATCATGTTTTATTACCTCATCAGCAATCAATCTTTTCATACCATTTTGTCCTGGTACATTGCTCTTATAATTAGGGATGGGTAAATAAACATGGTAGGTAGCTAATGTATTCTGTGCTAGCGATATCGGGCAAGTGTCACGGACGTCACGGTAAAGATCCTACCTATATGTATAACGATAAATCATAATCGCTTAAATCGCTTGTGTAGGTATATTCTTTGCCAGTGACACCTTTTCCATATCTTTTTTTGTGGAAATTTCCAGGTACTATTTTACTATGGCTGCTGCTCAATTTGAGGGGCCCGGATGACTCCTGCTGGACTCTACGACTCTACGCGGATGTCATGCGGTCCATGGCTTTATATGGGTGCACCGTTTGGGCAAACAACCTGAAGGCGAGGCACATGGGCCTGCTGCGTAAACGGAAGCGGATGATGGCCTCCAAACTCCAAAATATCCTCGCCGGATCCTGGAAGTGAGAACCCTTTCGGTGCTATTTTGGTTCCGAAAGGCGGCGAGGGGGCGGGGTCGCAATCCCGAGCCTGAAGAAATTCGGGCCGTGAGATCCCGGCTCCACGGGGACATGGTGCATAGCGCGCGCCTTCCCATACCCAGGGGCGAGTTGAGGACTCCGTGGTCCCCACACCGGAAGAGGGCCAAATCGAGAGATATGGCCCAGATCGAGAGATTTGACCCTGGGCCGGCCGGGATGCGAAGGATATGTCTATGATAATCTCACCTCTGGCAACCAACGGCCCACAGGCGGCGTGCTTTTTAGTCGGTTTGAGTCCGACATAACCTTCTTCTCTGGCTCCGGCGGGGAAGGTATCCGTGGGGATTTTTCGCTCGAGAGAAAAAAAAGGTACTATTTCACCTTGGGCACAATACAGCTATTATACCGGAGTTGAATCGATTGGAACCACACGATGACTCCGACATTACACTTATTGCTGGAACCCCCGACATGTCTTGGCCACCATTACCTACTGGCGACTCCGTCTTTTTGAAGGAGAGCAAGTCCTCCTCACCTTAACAAGATGACCATCAGAATTCCTTTTAGTTATACAGTGTAGTGTAGCACCCCTTGCCAGTGAGATTAGCATAGACACGCAAGAGTCGCAAATCAAACCATAAAATTTTATGTAAATATTTATTGATTTTTTCTTACATTTCTATGTCATTTCTAAAAGTATCTCATCGGTGTGTGTTCTGTTATGGACCCATAATATATCGAGCGTATTAAAGCGCTTGCCGCTGGTACACTACCATATTTCCTTTCATTCGCACGATAAACAAAATGTCTTCTATATTGGGGCAGGATATGGATTGTTTTTGCACAAACTTCACATGTATAAGAAAACACCTTTTGAATTTGAACTTGAATTTCGTATTTTTTGAGCTTAGTCACCAGAATCTTGTTCAAAAGACGTGTCTGGTATATCATCAGACACGTTTATATTATACCTTGGTGGTCTTTACTTACTGTCGTCGTGGGCGTCATACTCGTGTTTCGAGGTAATTTTGACTTTTATCTCTATTCTTTGTACTACACAAAGGAATTATTTATCAACATTGGTATTTGTGTCGGAATTATCATCATGGAGTCGTATATAAACTCAAAGTTTTGTGGTATCGGGACTTATTTGTGCAATTGACATGACAATTAATCGCGAAAAGTCCCGATACCACAAAATTATGAATGAACACCGCGATAGTTTAAAAATGACGTACCTATATAAACTCAGAGGTCAGGGTCCGCTTTCCAACATATCCTCCTTCACTTCGCACGGGTTTGTATGATGCTGAGACCATCCTAGATGTTTTGATTGGTTACTTGGCGCGCTTCTGGTGTGGGTACGCGGCCCGCACAACTAAAAAGACCATAAAACGCTTTCTACGCAGCTAGTACTGGAGAAGGGTTCATATAAGCCGATTCCAGTCGTATTCTTTATTTTCTTTTTATTAACACACCTCTTATACATCAGACTTATAAATAAATAGTTTTTAGGTTGCAAGGACTTATATGCAGTGTTAAATTAGCTAGTAACTTTATTTATTATTTATTTGGTATCCCTAGGAAGTTCTTTATGTTGTCGACTTGTCGCTTGTAACGCTGTGTGTTCCGCGGTCCGTTTCTGGAAGGAAATGTTCGTATTACTAGGCTGTTACACTTTGAATCGCTTGATTATCAAAAGTGTAAAGATCATCACATCGTTCACAAACTGATAAATAGCTGCACATATAGGTATACTGTGTTGTACAGTATTGCTGTTTTAAATTGCCAAGTGGTGCTGCACTTGTCAAGTAATTCTTTGGATCCACTCTATTCACTAAGGAATTAGGGATTCACGCTACTGACGGTATAGGTATAGGTGTATGTTATTTACCTGAAATACTTGGTACCTCGGTGACATTATTATTATTAACTTTATCTAGTCTTATTCCTAAATCAGAGGTCATCAGTTCTTTGTCAACGCGGACATTTTGTCCTCCAAGCGGACCATTTTTGTGTTTATGCTGCTCACCTGGGGACAAACAATTTATTCGTATATCAATAGCTGGTTCCAGACAAGCCGAGCATGGCTCGCGAGCCAATGCTTCTGGCAGTGTGGACATGGCTCGGGTTGCCTCGGGCGTTAGTTGGCTCGGCCGAACGCCACTCGACCACGGGCCGAACGTCATTATACCTCGGGGCACATATCTTGGACCTAAGTCGCGAGACAAACGAGGCCCTGGCGCGCGCCAATTGTTTTGAAATAATCTATGCTTGGTCAATACGAGCTCGTCCACCGCAGTAGCACCCCATGCTATCCTCAAAAGACACTCAAGACGCGTATGTAGAGCACAGTTTGAGCACATTTTAGGTCCAAGATATATGTACCGATGTATACACCTATATCGGCTTTTGCCGATGTTCCAAGACGGCTCGGCCCGAGCTCGTGGGCCATGCTCGGTTGGTCTACAGGTAGATAGAAATCACACGTTGTTAAGGGCAGAGTTTGCTACCGAAATTATGTGCCTAATTGTGACACATCCAACACACAATGGATAGTTTTCTATAAATTTTATTTCTGTAGTTAATACGTATCCGGGCAATGCACTTACTTCGTTTTTCACTTTCTCCATTGTGGTCGTGCTGCTATTGACGTACACTTCCGAAGTTTCCTGTTAACATACATTTTATAAGTAAAGTAATATAGTTAACAATGCCATATTTACTCCCCGGCATCTGAAGACGAAATACGGCATGCGGTTTTAGTCGGTTCGAGTCCGACATAACCGCATCCATCACCATCATATCCGTCGGGATTTCCACAAAGGAGTCGTACGGAATATATGAAAGGTTCTGTCGACGAAATGTCTACAGGTGAAAGACCCTGTGGGAGAAACGGAAATAAATGAATCATCCTGTCGACGAATAGTCCAATGGCGAATCGGTCTTTGGAGAACGGTTGCAGAATCGAATAGGGAAGAGCGGACCCAGGATTCGAAGTTCAAACTTTGGATACAAATGCAACCGATTGGCGGTCGGATGCAGAAAGGGTTGGTTGCTGCTAATACTTACCGAGAGTTTGTTTAGAGCTTGCAGATTCAGCATGATAGTTTGGTGCATGATACTGATCTGTCGCCATACCAGGGACATTTCTGACTCTATTGTCGAACTGAGATTGTGCAGACCTTGTGTCTGATTACTTGTTATAGTGAACTGAAGGTTGTCCAATCTAAGGAAAAATTAATATGAGTTGAAAAATCCATTTCATTTTTTCTAGACCAATTCTTAGGTGGTCCCAAATTACATAATAGTATAAATAAAATTGCTTGGAGACGGGTATATTTGCTAAGTTTTAGAAAGTAAATTCAGACGGTCTAATTCTAAAAGTTGCTTGTGCCTTGTAAGTTGTACAACATGCAGCAAGTATGGTAAACTTCATAATTATTGTAAAGTTCACCATAGTTGCTACATGTTGTACAAGTGACACAATCCATATCCATAGTAATATGTATTATAAATGCGAAAGTAACGCTGTCTGTCTGTCTGTTACGCTTTCACGCCTAAACCACTGAAACGATTTTCATGAAATTTGGAATAGGGGTAGATTAGACCTTGAGAAAGGACATAGGCTAAGTTTGGTCGCGATAACCGACATCCACGCGGGCGGAGCCGCGGGCAAAAACTAGTACTTCATATTAATAAAATTCTGATCTAAACAGGTGGTACCGACTTCATATTTGTAGCCTTATTGACATTCTTTTGTTGGCTTCTCATAATTTCCGACAACTGCATAATAATTTGGTTAACGGCGTGCTCTAGCCGTTTCTTGATGGTGAGTACGGTATCTGACGTCTCTTGGATCATTTTGTCACTTTTCGACAACAGCTGAACCTGTACACATTTTAATCATAATGAATTATTATATCTATTTATAAAAAAAAATTACATGTACTAAAATAAGTAAGTAGGTAAGTAAAGAAAAACTTTTTTTGAAATGAAATAGCTGTCAAGTGGCGATGATGGCTGGGGACTACTATTATTTTACTGATATTTTTACATTTACATTTTACTAATACTTTTCATACATATTTAATAATTCGTTTCATTAAAAATGTGTTTCCAAAATGTTTGAACTCAAAACCGAGCGCAGTGGTCCCTCAACTTTGACACCATAATGAAAATTAAAAGGACAAGCTCTAACGGAATATCGTATTATTTTTCTTTGGCAGCTTTACTTTCAATTTTTGATCAAAAATGTATGAAACGTGAATGATGTCCTTTTACAATAATGCGGGTTGAGAGAAACTACGAATTCAAAATGCATTATTTTTCAGTTGACTCTTTTTAATTACAGCGCAATCATTTTTAAGGTAGCTAATGATTGCGATGTGAAATATACATCTAAAGTGAATACACCATTATTTGTACACAAAATACTCTAGTTAAATCACCTCAGTACGCAGAGAGCTAAAATTCTTGAAGATGCCGTCGAAAGCCTGCTCGGTCATAGTGTTGCTCTGAGTCAAACTTCGCTGGATATCTTCATTGGTCATTCCTAGCTTGTCTTCCATTTCGCGTACTTTCGTTTCTAATTTGGTTGTTACTGTAATAGAGGTGTGGATAATTTGGTATTAATGGCCATGTGGCTACAATACCACTGGAGAATCGCAGAACGGTTAATTCGGAGTGGTACACGACCATTTGTTTGCCAGAAGTATTTGAAGAAATACGCAAAAACAACCAGCGATGCAGAATCATACTTCACCATGACAATGCCAGCTGTCATACATCTCAGGAAACAACTACATTTTTGGATGGTCAAAAATAGAATTAATGGGTCATCCACCGTACAGCCCTGATTTGGCTCCCAATGATTTCTATTTATTCCATTTTAGCAATTTTATCCAAAAACTGTGACATACAAATGAACTTACACAGAAGTGTACTATTCAGCATAGTTTCCGTGGCTGTAGAGACGGCTTCGAGGGTCTGGTTCGTGGAGCGCTTGAGGTCGACGAGTCCTGGCAGGTCTTTCCACATGCTCGCAGCATCCGATAACAACCGTTGTATCTTCTTTATTTCCTGTTCCTGACTTTCCATCACTGTGAATTGATATCAGTTTATCTAGATTATATTAATTAATAATCTAGGTTGGGAGTTCGGCAATCGCTCCCATAAAATCCTTAACAACCAATAAAAAGGGTAGCAGGAAAGCGGATTCTGGGCTTTCAAAATACAAGCTTTGGATGCGATTGGGATAATAGTCGATACTCTTACACATAAGAAAAGGATGAATTTTTACTAATATTATAAAAATATTTATTTTTGTATGTAACGAATAAACTCAAGAACTACTGGACCGATTTAAAAAATTCTATCGCCATTAGAAAGCTACATTATCAGGTTCCAACATACATAGGCATACACATACATAATATATATCATGAGGCTACTATCAGTGACGAAACAGGATCAGAATACCAAGCGTTCCAAGTATATGCACATAACTATGATTAAATTGATTGAAAATGTCAAGTTTATACCTTCAGTCATCTTGCTGTGCCACGCCTCGTCGGCGGCGGCCACCTCGCTGAGCGGCACGATGTCCGGCTGCGCGGCGTGCGCGGTGTCGTTGTACTCGCTCAGCTTCAGCTCGTACTTGGTCAGCAGCTTCTCAGCCTCCGATATATGCTTTTCAAAGGGATTCATGTCCGAAGCTACATCTAAGCATATGGCGCGCAACGCGTCCTGCAATATATTTGATTTAAATTCAGAACGAGCAGGCAAAATTTAAATACAATTCAACAGTACAATACAATACAACACAATACAATTAAAACAGTTTAGCACTGCAAAACATGTGACCTTAAAACAAAATAATAATACATAATAGGTATAGGTATAACACTTATAATATTCTAGAAAATTTTAAAATTGAATAGGTAGGTACAACTAAGCTCTTGTCCTGCTGAGAAGAAGAATTCGTTCTTAGATTTTCATGGTTTCACCTTACTGGTACTGAGTCCATAGCATAGCATGGTAGATAATAGCGGGAACTCTTAGGTACAGTTAGTTGTGACAGTGACGGGGACTTATAGGTTAAGGAAACACGCCTAGACCCAGAGATGTCTTAGAGCCCAAACACAAACTCGCGTTGCGTCGCCGCACCGCCAAAATGAGCAGTGCCGCCTACTCACCGGATTAAACGCAATCTTCAGGTTTCTTATTTCTTCATTGACGGCTTCTATTTTAGCGTCCGTCGCGTCCAATCTTCTTTCTAAATCGCCGCTCACAGTCAAGCTGTTGTCTTGTTGTGGTTGATGGTGCAGTGGTGTTGATTCAGTGGACCACCACCATGACGATGTGGGTATCGATGTTAGTAAAGTTTGTTGGATTTTTTCTAAAGCTTCATTTATTTTGCTTTGTGATGTTTTTTCCCGTTCTACTTGCTGAAAATAAGTAAAATTTATATTTATTTCCACGTCACAAACACCTTTCATGTATTTTGACCCTGAAAAATATATAGAGTCAGTGAAGGTAGTGAAGTTAAACATACAAATACAAATACTTCGATTTTCTTTTCCATTGATTCTTATTAGGCTTATTTTGGCTATTCCTCTCGACAAGTAAGAGCATCAGCTTCAGCTCGAGGGGGGAGGGGGGAGGTGGGTCCGAGCACCGGCACTGCCTTACTCGGCAGGGTCGATAACGGAACGAGCCCCTAAATCTTCTTGTATGATCGATGCCAATGTCACACTACGATGGCTACCGATTTTCGAGGTACCAGTGTACCACATTGGTTGCGGAGGCTAGCGCTTCGATTGTAGACCGGCAGGCATTGATTTAAATTGCCGGCAGGTGTACAAGCTGTCAGGTAAGTTTCGTTCCCAGTGCACAATAAAGTGTACAATATGCTTGTCCAGGTGTACAATAAAGATTATCTTATCTCGGCCCAACATATCTATGCTAATATTGTCCATAAAATAACTATAAGTATATGCATGTGACGGTAGTGTCGGTGGTTCAATGTTATATGTAAAGCCTGCAAATGGCGCTCGACATAAATTGGCACCAACCTGCAAAAGTATACTTTCCACATTGGCCAGTCTGTCATCCAGCTTTGATATCATGCCTTTCAACGGCTCCAAGGCTCTGTGCTTCTTGTCGAGATTATTTAGCAATCTCTTGACTTGCTCGCCGTGAGACCTCTCGCGTAGATCATGCCGCTCTAATTTATCTTCTGACACCCTGATCATGTGCACTAGTGACAACATAGCACCTCTGATGTCTTCGTGTCTAAAAGAGTGTAATAAATAATAATACCGGTTAATTAATATCAATACCAACAATTACCACCTCTATTTACGTAATGGATTGTGTACTTACGTGAACTCTCTGCAGTGTGTGTGTGGTGCCCACAACAATAGTGCGATGGCGACCCACCACAATCTCTGGGGGCAAGAGCCAACTTCAATAACTTGATTAATAACGAATACCTAACTATTTAACTGGTGACTTTGTTAGCCACAATGAGCCCTCTAAAGTACGGTGTTTTATACAGGTATGCGAACTTGAACCCATATGCCATACTAATATTATAAATGCGAAAGTAACCCTGTCTGTCTATTCCACCGAGCCCGCGAAAGGCGCGCGGCGCAACGGCAGCGACTCAATCAGCGGAGATAGCTCCACGATCTCTGTCCTCCATAAGCGTAGACCTTGGGGTGACAAGTGACCACACCTGTCACCCCTAGCATGTTGCAAGCAATGTTACATCCCTCTTCTTATCTGAAGACCCAAGAAGGCGTGCGGTTTTAGTCGGTTCAAGTCCGACACAGACGACACAGTAGCCCCCACAGTAGTAGGAGGTTATCCGACGAGATTGCCACACGAAAAAAGGTAAGGCGATCGATAGCCCCATACCTACCTATTACAATTTTATTATTACCTAAATTACATTTTTGACAAAAATTCTGTCCCACTCGCCCAATGGTAGTGGTAATGGTAGGTAATGAATAATCGTGTGTCACATGCAGGCGGAAATCGTTTTTATAAAACCCATTTCAGTTCAAGCGACACCATAAATCTAATTAAAATAAAAAAGAATAACTTACCGGACTATAAATCGCCATGTTGCCCTTTTAACTCCAATTTGATTTAATTTTAGTATTCCAGCGAGACGTGCGCGCGGAGATGTGACTAATCTAAATAGGTACGTGCGAGTCTGGGAGTGGGCTGTAGTGCTGCGTCCGCGCGCGATTTCCGCTACGATCTGACGATGAACTTAATAGCGCAGCGCGTCGCTTTCGCTGTGTACTCAGTTACCTCCAGCCATATATCTTGGATTTAAAACGTGTTCAAAATATGTTTTGGGTGTCTTTTGAGGATGGCATGGGCTAATACGGCGGTGGACGAGCGCGCCAGGGCCTCATTTTATTCGCGATGTGGGTCCAAGATGTATGGCGGAAGGTATAATAAGTGAGATGCTGCTCAGCCTATCACCTTCAGAGGATCCGTCCAGTCGTCGGACGATGGTCCCGTAGTCTTTATTTTGCCGAATCGTTGCCCTCCACACCTATTGTACAATGCAGTATAGCACCCCAGAGGTTGCTGATTTTAAAGATATGAGAAATTAACAAACTGGAATAAATATTTATTCCTACAAAGATTCGAGGGTCGCAAATCAAACCACAAAACTTTATGTAAATATTTATTGATTTTTTCTTACATTTCTATGTACAATCCTCTTATGCCTACTGACGCACCCAGCCGTCCTGAACGTTTTGCCACACTCTTGGCAAGTAAAAGGTCGCTCATCGGTGTGTGTTCTGTTATGGACTCTTAATATATCGAGCGTATTGAAGCGCTTGCCGCACGTTTCACATCCATATTTCCTTTCATTCGCATGATAAACAAAATGTCTCCTATACTGTGCCAAGATATGGAATGTTTTCCCACAAACTTCACAAGTTTTCTTCGGCGTGGGGTCGTGGATGGCTTTATGTATAAGCAAACCACTTTTGAACTTGAACTTTTTGTCACATACGTCGCAAGAATACGCTTTATCATTAGTATGAGTATCTAAATGATTCAAAAGATTTCTTGTGTACTTTCCGCATACTTCACAAATTTTCCAATAGTCGTACTTCATTTTCTTAGACTTCTTTTTAACCATGACTCTGATTTTCTTGGGTTTATTTCTTATTTTTTGAGCTACCTCACCAGAATCTTGTTCAAAAGACATGTCTGGTACATCGTCAGACGCGTTAATACCTTGGTCATCTTTATTGTCGTCGTGTGCGTCATCCTCGTGTTTCGAGCTAATTTCGACTTTTATATCTCTGGTAGTACAACGGAACTGTTTATCAACGTCCTGGCATTTCCGTCGGAATTTGTACGCATTTTGTAATTCTTCGTGACAATTTAAACATATATGTGAAGGAAGGTTATCGAATCTGTCCACCTAAAACAATATTAGAATAATGAAATCGCCATCAAATCCCGTTAGGGGGGCCACGTACCAAAGTAGCAAGCGTACAGCAAATGCTTCTTGCCTTCAAGAAGCATTTCTCTTGGCAAGTTGCTGTGTGTGTGCTTGCTGCTACGGTATGTGGCCTCTCTTAAAACCGTACGGAAAACGCACGTAGTAGGGCGGAAGCTCGTGTCGCCAAACTCTCAAATATTAAGAGCATCACATCGCAAAAAAACAATGATGTGGGTAGGCTTAATCAATGTCTGTTAGTAGCCAATCGCGTTATGAACTATGTTGAACAACGTCACGGGTTTATTCGACAATACGTACACGGGGTTTAGATAAAAGCCAGATGATTCACATGATATACATAATAAATCTATGTACTATTACAGATCCATCCAACACTTATCTGTTCCATTATGCTAAAAATGAATTCACAAGGTCGCATTACGGATGTGAAGTTTAGTTTTATTAACATTTAATGTACCTAAGTAAGTTTACAGTCACATATTTAAAATTTAAAATAAGATAGCTACACTATTGCTTTGATAAAAACATGGAACTTTCAGCTTACCTCAATGCCAGCTATAATTTTTAGCTTATGCGCCAGGTCTAATCCGTCATCATCTCTTTGTTCGAATATATCCACACTCGCCTCGAAGCTCGAACACGATCGACACTGCTCGCTGCTTTCAAACTCACACTTTGGTTCCACCTCCAACTGCAGCCTTTTCTTCAGATCCATCAGTTTGATGTCATCTTCAAAATCGTCATCTAGAGCGCCATCACCAAAGTGGTCGTGAGAATCTTCTTCTTTATGTTTCTTGATAGAATGTTTTTCTCGCACAAGGGAATACCGGCTCAATGCTTCGAAATATGGCCATTGTTCATTTAGTATACCTTTGTTAGCGAATTTCTGTTTCCACTGGAAATAACACAGATATTACGCACGATTCAAATGAAAATAATCAAGAATGATTGATGGCAGTTGGAGCAAACGATTCCTAGAGTGGAGACCAACAAAGGGCAAACGAAAGGCGGGTAGCCCGCTAGTCAGCTGGACTGATGACCTGAGAAAGGTGGCTGCGATGGACTGAATGCGGAGACGAAAAATCGGGAGCACGAGCGCACAGAGCCAAAGAATCAAGAGTGACTCTTTGGCTCCGAGATCCTGA
The DNA here is from genome assembly GCA_914767945.1 of Eilema depressum. NCBI lineage: Eukaryota > Metazoa > Arthropoda > Insecta > Lepidoptera > Erebidae > Eilema > Eilema depressum. The sequence continues at coordinate 14,727,358 of OU612026.1, forward strand.
GGTCTAATTCTGGGGTCGGAAAAAATGTTATTGCTGTATCCATGCCTAAAAGTTATACATATAATAATTTATTTCTAATAATTTGTTCCTTACCCTAAATGTTTTCAGTAAATGTGTCCAAATGTCTTGCAAGTCTAACAAACTGTGGTCCAACGGCAATCCCATAGTTCTTAATCTCTTCTCAACGTCTCTGTAATGAAAAGCAATTAATAAATAATTGAATTATTTAATAGGCCATAATAATATAATGTCGTGAACCAATACTACATACCGCCATCCACAATTCTGATCCTTCACAGTTTTAATAAACAGATGTTCTAAATCTGTCCTTGCGTTAATTAAGTTAAACACCCATTCTTCTTGCCCTGTACATTAAAAAAGAAATAGTGTCAAAAGTCATAGTTAAAGTTAAAAATCATTTAACATAGACCACTAAAACGGAACTTACAAAACGTCAAGATTAATAGTACCCAACAAGTGAAAAAAGGAAAATTCTTCTCGAGGCACTAAGTTGTAATCCGAGAAGAGCGAAGGATTCTAGAATAGAATCCTGAGCGGATTAAGGGGAAACAAGAACCGAGATGTTTTTTTCCCTGGTACTTGGCCCTTTGTCGAGTGTCAATGGTAAAATCGGTCGTCAATATATAATAACAGATTATAGCTAGATTAGTAATACTTACATCCGACAAGTGGATTCAAACTTAAATTTGATTCACCCAGATATAGCTCAAACAGGTGGTGGTACACCCAAGACGTATTGTTCGTAGCTTTTGCCTTTTGATATTCCTAAAAAAATAAACTTTTTAAATTGAGATCCATACTCCATTTGGTTAGGTACTTAACTAAACGTAAACAATCTTGATGCGCCTTTTTAATGTTCTATTTCAAAACTCAATTTATTAATATTTTTTTGTTCAGTTACTCATTTTAAAGACTAAAAACCGAAATCAAACCAGTAGTTAGTTAGCCTAGTTTATTTTTAATAATAATAATAATAAATCTTTATTTTTCATTCAGTTCAGTTACATTACATTGCGTAGAGTACAAAATTATTAGCTGCCAGATATACATCATTATACCTAATTTAATTTACAATGTAACTTAACGACTATTTTACATTTTAACATTAGCAATTTAATCAGATTTATACAATGAGGTTAGATGTAGATCAATTTGATTAAACTGGGACCAGCCTGATCTAGGTTTATGTCAAACCTGTGTTTCAGACCTTCTCAGTTCTCATTTTATGTATCATAGTACTAATGAATGTTAATTAATATAATACAATACAATTAGTCTAGGCTAGATGTAGTAGGCTCACATTCAAAATTTTACTTTACAATCACCAACAACTCTTCCGTGTGCTCGTAATCTAGTTTTCTTAGGTAATCTGTCACCAAAGCCTTGCAGTCTCTATAATTTAAGTTACTGATGGTTAGTTTGTTATTTAACTTGTTGTACAAATAAGGTCCTAAAAATATATGAAATTTATTTACATAAGCATGTTGGAAGAGTGGAATGGTGCAAACCCGATTCCTCCGTCGTCCCACCCCATTCTGTTCAGGTGGCGTGAGTTTGGTATGTTGGTATAATATGACACTTAATATAAATAATTTTCGCACTGAGAGTACATCGCATTTCGTATACAGTTGATGGGTGGGAAATCTGCGGGGCCGAAATGTTGCGACCTTAAGGAGGGCTCTTTGGGAGCGTTCCAGCGGGAGTAGGATTGAACCCGCTGCACCACCCCAGGACGTTATGCAGTACGTGATAATGGATTGACACAAAGCCAAATATACTTGTTTTATTAGCTTGTAATTGGCTATTGCACGTAGGTTCTTAAAAATGTATATTAGTTTGCGTACTCTTGTACATAGCAAACTTGTTTGCTTACGAAAATTTAGGTTTTTGTCAATCGTGACGCCGAGATATTTTATATCATCGGTTTTGTCAAGAGTGGGACACAGACATGGTGCGTCAGCAGTTCTACACCTATGCGCGAGTATGTTTAGGTTGTTCGTTGTTGTTTTATAATTGTTACGCATTGTGAATAATACATATTTTGTCTTATCTGCATTTAATGTGAGTATGTTTTCATTTAGCCAATTTGTCACAAAATTGAAACCACATTGAGCGTGACTATACAAATCTAAACGTGTTTTTGCGGCGAATAATAGAACTGTGTCATCAGCATATGATATTATCATACCGTTATGTAATGGGGTGGCGCAGAGGTCATTAATATATATCAAAAATAAAGTACTTCCTAATACACTTCCCTGTGGGACGCCAAAGTTACTGTTAGACATCACATTGCTAGTGCGATCCCCAATTTTTACCGATTGCTTGCGATTACTTAGATAGTCGGCGAATAATTGAAGTTGATTTCCTCTTATTCCTATAAGTTCAAGCTTCCGTAGTAGAATAGTGCATGAAATACTGTCAAAGGCCTTGGCAAGGTCGAGGAAAATACCCATGGCATGCATGCCCTTATCTAGATTGTTAGTAACATATGCTGTTAATTTTTGAACTGCCTGGTTGGTGGATCGTGCTGGCCTAAAACCATACTGACAGTCCGATAGGAGGTTATTTTTCTCTAGATAGTTTACTAATCTGCTATTAATAAGTTTCTCCAGAATCTTTGATAACCCGGTTAAGACAGAAATAGGTCTATAGTTATTAACACAAGTCTTATCACCAGATTTAAACACTGGTGTGACAACCGCTCTTTTCAGTTCATCCGGGAATATTCCTTGAGTTAGGCATAATTGAAATATGTGGGTCAGAGGAGGGGCAAGAAGCAGCTTGAATGCTTTAAGTATATGATTAGGTATGTTGTCCGATCCGGTGGCACAAGTATCTTTTAATCCTGTAATGATTCTTATTATTTCCTGAGTGTCAGTATCCAACAAAACGAAAGAATTCACTGGAGTGTTGATAGGTCGGTATTTTGTATTAGTGGACCGTTTGCATGATTTTAGTGAGTTTTCAGCTAAGTTTTTACCAACGTTTATAAAGAATTCATTGATATGGTCTATGGTGTTGGGTGAATTTACGTCTGGATATAGCAGCTCGAGTGGTTGGTCAGGTTGTTTCGTTCTAAATGTATTTGTTTTTAAGAATTTCCAGATAAGCTTACTATTATTGCCTGCTTTTTGTAGCTCCCCTCTCTCAAACTGATGTTTCAACTTTTTAAGAAGGTTGTTGCAAAAGTTTCTATATCTTTTATAAGTAACAGCAAGCATTTCGTTATTAGGCGTTAGTTTTAACTTAAGATGCAAGCTATCCCTATGTCTTATGCAGCGAACAAGCCCAGGTGTAATCCATGGTTTAATGTTCTTATATTTCCTAGATACTGTTTTTGTTTGTGTATTTTGTTGTATGGCTGTTTGCAGAGAATGAATAAAGTAGGTTAGTGAAGTATTCGGGTTGTTAGAGTTAAAAACTGGGGCAAAATTAACCTTACGTAGGTCACATTCGAGGTTAGAGATGTTTACTGTTGTTATGTTATGTGTGCATTTTTGCCTAGGTAAACACGTTTGCATCGCCATCAATATAGCTCTATGGTCAGTTAGCCAGGAGTTAGTTATTAAGGTCTTAGTCGATAGTTTAGACTTTATAAGGATATGGTCCATGCATGAACCGGTTTGGAATGTCATGAAAGTATGAGTAGGTAATAGGCCGTGGGCTGAACATATGTTGAGGTATCGGTGCGCATTTTGGTCTGCGTGCTCAGGAACGATATCTATGTTTATGTCCCCTATGATAATAATATTTTTGGTTGAGGATAGATGTTCTAGTATCCTATTTAAAGCATCTAAAAAAGATTCTATACTTTGTGAAGGAGGGCGATATATCGCAAGAATTGCCATATCAGGTTGAGGTTTAACTATCAGGCAGTTACTGCCATCTAATAGTGGTTCCTCAATGGTACAGGTAAGATTGCGTTTAATATAAACTGCAAGACCATCATTCTGGTTGATGTAGTTGGTCGAGGTATGTGACACGTATCCAGGTAAGGAGGGCATATCATGAGCGTAATTCGGGAGCCAGCATTCAGTTAGTACAATTATATCACAGCTTATATTAATATCGTGCAATAATACTTCCAGTGCGTTCATATTTTGGTTAATGCTACGAATATTTTGGGTTAGTAAAGTTAGCTTGTTACCAGAAGATAGAATTTTCTTACAATCCATAGCAAAGCAGATATGTGTTTCTGACACGGAAAAATTGTCTAGATCATCTAATAGCTGATTACATGTCATAATAATATTAATTAGTGAAAAAACAAATAAATTTACTCTGAGTGTGCTAGAATAGAAGGTTGATTGGTGACGCTCTTAGGCGCCTTCATAGTCTATAGAATTAATATAACTAGCTTCGGCATATTTGCGTGCTGGGCAACTCTCGTCACCTGTTTGATGGTCACATTTCCTTTTGAAGCGTTTACACGTCGCGCATACTGGGGGAGTAGATTTTTTTGTACATTCCTTGTGGGAATGACCATTCTCTCCACAGTGATTGCAGGTGGGGGTACTCTCCCGGCAAAACTTTGCTGCGTGTCCGAACAGTTGACAATTATAACACCTTGTCACAATGGTGAAATCCCTTACAGGGCATGATGTCCAATTAATGAAAATGCGGCCCTGGTTTACTAAAACCTTTCTGATGGTCGGGGGGAGTTCAATAATGTAGTTACAGAAGGCAGGATTTTTCTTACCCGATTTATGGCTAATTTTAACCGTCTCCGCAAAGGATTCTCGTGTGTAATTCGGCACTTTATCTGAGAGATTCTGCTCATAGATACAATCTAGTACCTCTTTTTCACACAGGGATAGTGGGACACCAATAATTATGATCCTTGGTCGGCGTTTGGATGGTTCTTCGATTGTTAGGCCAGAGGAAGCTAATTTATTTGAACCCCTCAGTTTATCTATGTCACCTTTATTTTCTGTACTTATTAGTACACCTCCATTTCTGATCTTCTTTATACCACGGACCTGCAACTTAAAGGCCTCTGGTGAAATAATTTTTTGCACATGTGCCTTGGTCTCGTCACTGGTCTTGGTTTTGTCACTAGGGTAGATGGCAATGGCGCTCAGGTTTGCTGGACGGACGAGATTATCAGCTCCTTTTTTGACGATGTGCGCATAAGAGGTCAGTTCGGCTGGCTGCATTTTCGTCTCCACGGTCTGCTTAAGGTCATCTATTGCCTTGGTGTGACTCTGTTGGGCCTGTAGGTACTGTATTCTATCACGGGCCTGAATCATTTTCTGCTTAAGGGACTGGTACATGACTGCCATCTGGGATGTCCCATTAGATACATTTCGACACAGATTGTTTACTCGGAGCTTTTGATCCGAGTTCATTTTTCCCTCCCCAACTATTGTGCAGACTTCATTTAAAACGTCATCTATGGTTCGCATCCACCTCTGGATTTCTTCCGTTGCAACAACTTCATTCGGCAGATTATTTTCGAGACTATTTGTTGGGTCTACAGGATTAGGAGGTCCCCGTTGCGTAGGCGTCGGCGGAGGACTTCGGTGCATCATTTGGCTACGGCTAAACGGGGAGTTTGAGTTAGCCATAGTTATTTAATATAAATGACAAACTTTGTTTGTAATTAGTTCATTTTTGCACAACACCAAAAATTGTCAACACTGCGGTTACGACACCTCACACCTTACACTGCTATTTAATTTTACTGTAGTAATTAATTTCAGCTATTTATTATTATATAATTAACAAAATGCACGTCTGCATGGCAACGTTAATGCAATAGAATAACTAAAAATTTGTTTAATATAAGTAATATGTGTATTTATAAAAAGTCGGTTGAAGATCGAAAAGTACCTAAACAAATTGAGAATAGGTACTTAATGCATAGAGTTAAACTTATCAAATAAAAGATCTATTGTGGGTTACAAATTATCGTCATGACTATAATGAACTGACGAGTTATGTAAAATGACGAATTAAGGAAACTGACGAGTAAGGAAACTGACTAGTTCACGAATTACTTAAAATTTACGAATCTATGAAACTGACCAGTTACAGAAACTGGCGAGCTAGGGAAACTGACGATTCATTGGTACTTACGGCAAATGTAGCGGCCCATTTTCTACCCAATTCTCTAGACGACAATGTTTTTGGAAACCCGTACTCTTCTATCATTATCTTTGATAGTTCACTGAACAAAAGAAATTGGACCAGTTAATAAAATGCAGTTATTTTTGTTAAGATTAGTACAATATTTTAAAAAATTAAGACTATAATATGATTGTGTAAATTGCAAGTAAGTCCTATTAAAAAAGTATACTACTAAGGTGGCAAAATGGCTTACGGTCACTTGGTTAACAAGCGGTTTATCATTGCCTCCCAATAAATTATACCGGATATCGCCCACGTTTTGCAAAGCCATTGAGAATAGAGAGATTTTTGGGTATTCTCTGTGTATTGACAGAGTGTATTCAGACTAAAACTGGTTGTGCAATTTCGATGTCAAGTCTCACAAACGGGACGGCTCCATTCAGGTATGTTCCAGGAGCTCACTATTATTGTTATAGCGCGTATTGTCCAATGTACGGCCGGATTAGGCAATATCGCACTGATAGCACCAATAGTGGGCTTATCAAACTTGCGAGAATAGCACTATACTACAGCTTCGAATCCTTTATAGTTACATATTTTGTTAATATGTTTCAGGGATTATCTACTAGGTAGGTACTGTATGAGCTTTAATAGTCAAAGGGATTTCAAATAAAAATTATTACTCTCTTTTTCCTAGCGTTGAGATGTCCCCAAAAGTTCATCTATCGGTTCGGTACCCTAGAGGAATCGGCGCACAGCTTTAGTTAAAATCGATATACACTAACTTACTTCCAAGCCCATTTTTTCTGTTTAAACAACCAATCATGCTGCAGTCGTATTTGTATGAATGTTTCTGTGATGTCTTTAGACCCTGGAACAATAAATCAGATGCGAGCTGAGTACAAATGCACTGTCCTGTAAATTATGCGAAAAATGATCTCACTTTCGTACGATCTAAAGACATTCAAACAATTGGTACATGTACTAGTAAACGTCCCATCTTCTTGAGTGATTCGAACTGGATATCATACACGTACAAAAGTGATATCATATTCCATGTAAGGTTGGTTTATTAATTAGTTCAAATGCTTGTTAAAGCCTTGCGATTGCGCACACGAGGGAAGAAATAATTTATGATTGTCCAATTTAAACACAAAGACGATTTAGTGAAGTTACAATTGTACAGTAGCACCTCAGAAATGTGGCAATATTTCGGCTTCAGTCAGGGTAATCACGATGGCTATCTTATAGGGTACATCAATTAACTTCACCCATCTGAATATCTAGTAAAGTTTCGAGAATGAAGACCCTTATGCCAACATGATCAATGCTTGTTTTCTTATACCCCACTTAAAACTTTAACTTTTTTTTTTATCAGCTGTAGGAATCAATCGCTAGAGATGGGCTTCTGTTATGTTTAGCAGACTTACCCCCCTAGACAACTGGTAATTCGTTGGCCGGCGCGTATTGTAGAATAGAATGACGAATGTATGAGATTTAACGTATATGTCAAATGGTATACCGCCGTTTGCCCGAATTTTAGTTACCCTAATATCATTTGCCATAATAGTCAACAGCCATAATATTATATGACGTAATATTCATTTGCCATACTCTTATTTGCTATATTAGTCACGTGCTAGAAGCTTTGTTTCCCATAAAGTCACTTACCATAACATCATTTGTCATAATCATTGTAAGCCCTAATTATCACATGCCCTAATTATCACATGCCATAATTATCACATGCCATAACATCATCTGCCATCGACATTGGGTGTGTAACGGTTGTTATATCAGGAGAAACTGGATGCAATCGGGACTTTAGGGCACCCCGGTTATTTTTTTTATAAACCACCCAGAAGTAAATATTATGGCGTTTACATATTATGTCTAATAAATTATTATGGCAATTAAAAATATGAAAAACAATATGTATGGCACTCGTATCTTATGGTATCTAAGTTTCGGGCAATTAAAAGTATGTCATATGTATTAAATGAAATTCGGGAATATGATGATTATGGCATATAATCTTCGGGTAAACAATAGACAACCATGTCAAATCCCATATACGTCAGATAAGTCAAATCCCATACATTCGTCATTCTATTCTACATTACGCCAGCCATCGAATGGCCACTTGCCTAGGGGGGCTGTAACCGTATTCACTCGTATTAATGAAGTAACAAGACTACTTACAATGAAATTCGTTTTCAACATCGTTTTTACTATTCTTATTCTTCATATACCGAGGGTTATCCCTGAAGCAGCTGGCAAACACATTGGCCGGCTCCGTTTCCAAACGCTTCAAGTATTCTGGATCAAACTTATTGAGATAACTTAGCATCGCGTCGTACAGTGACCAGTCACTTTCGTCGGTACCTTTTCTTAATTTTTGACGATGTTTTCTCTATAAAAATTAAGGAAATTAAGACTTGAATTTCGTTACATCTAACGAGTCATTATTTTCGTACTTTATGAATCAATTTAAGTAACAAGTCATTATTCTACTTACAGCGCCACAGTGATTGAGTGGCGGTATGTGAAGTAGGTATGAATCTGAAGACACATCGCCAATTCACTCACTATGCTAATGTATTTTTTTTTCTTCTCGTAAAATGTATTATTGCAAAAATTATTCTTCATTTCTAAGTGTGATCCCTTGTTGGGCGCCACTTGCGCAGTTTCATAATTATGGTATTCATATGGGTTACACACAAAAACAGGTCGTAAAAATGTCTTGCTGCTATTTTTTTTTATTGGTGAGTTTAGTCGTGCGTAATTCTCTAGTCTTAACAGGCTTATCCCATCAAAAACAATACTTGTAAAAAGGTACCAAGCCTCGCCGCCCTCGTTTCTTCTACCGCAAAAAGTTGTGAGATCCATGTAATACCAAGTCGGTTAAATTATTCAGTCCCTACTTCAGGGACCTTCTGTCCTAAGTTATTACGTAATAATCTTTTATGTTTTAAATATAATAAATTGTCTTGGCAATCGCACTAAACAATCTTATTTAATGCGCGATAGATTGTTTCCATGCGATGGCCAAGTACCTAAAATTTTTATAGAGATGGCCAAGTCAATTCATTATATTTAAAACTTAAAAGATTATTACGTAATAACTTAGGACAGAAGGTCCCTGAAGTAGGGACTGAATAATTTAACCGACTTGGTATTACATGGATCTCACAACTTTTTGCGGTAGAAGAAACGAGGGCGGCGAGGCTTGGTACCTTTTTACAAGTATTGTTTTTGATGGGATTTCAGTTCTTTTTGTAGATTAGCAGTATATATTAGCACGCCCACTCCCGGGACAATCCGGTGTGTGAAAGGATGGTCATTGACATACAGAATTTCCGAATTCATAGCGAAATGGCGACAAATAAAACCTAGGAGATTAATTTAAACGCGCAGGCAGGAGTTTTTTGGCGCTCTCAAACTCAACAACACGCACAATTGACACCACACTGACAGATGACCATAATGACATTGTATAGATTGTTACCATATGAAGAAATTAGTTCCAATAGTTTACCGCAATATGGCGAGGTATTTTATTTTACTGGTCGGGCTTTAAATGTTTACGCGAACGAAATGGTAATTTAATTGAACCGAGTTACTCGGCCGAGTACTCGGTTGAAAAAAAATTTAACCGAGTAAAACTCGGTACTCGTTACTCGGCAAAAGTGTTACTCGGCGCATCTCTATACTAAATTAATTAATAGACTTATTAGACTTAGACACAGGTCATACTTCCCGTGCCCGCAATCATCAGGTGCTATCTGTCGATAAATCAATCCAACCTCAGATTAAACAGCAAGTCGTGGAGACACGACCGAAGTCATTAGCTTGCGGAGAATCTTAACACCACCTATCAATCCAACCTCAGATTAAACAGCAAGTCGTGGAGACACGACCGAAGTCATTAGCTTGCGGAGAATCTTAACACCACCTTGCAGAAAATGACGTCACACGCAGAGCGCCATCTAGCTTTTGGATTTAGAGTTTTTTACTCCCTAAACCCTTAACTGTTTGTTCAATATCCGGGATCCGAATAGTTGCGGGTCCTTACAACTAGATGGAGATACTATGTAATTGTTACACATTGAATTTTTTGCCAAATAATATTAGTAAACGAAGCCTTCTTATCGTCAAATTAAATACTAGAAAGCAAATGAAATTTTTCATAACATAACATAACATAAACTCACGCCTGTATCCCCGAAGGGGTAGGCAGAGGTGCTAGCACCCACATTTCGCCGTTTACCTATGTTTAGGTCCTAACGTAATAGGTGGCGAGCTTATTGCCATTAACCGGGCACTTATAACCTGCGATAAATACACACATAACTTCGAAAAGCGTCGAAAAATCATTGGTGTGTGCCATGGTAAACCTGGGATCGAACCCGAGACCTCGTCTCAGCAGTCCATTGCCCATACCACTAGGCTACCGCTATGAAATTTTATCATAAACGAAAATAGCAATTTGAAGATCTATACGATTACAGCGTAATATGTTATAATATAATACACCTTAAAATTATCCAAACAACGTCCTATAGTTGGCAAATGATAACAGTAAACCAATGAGCAAGCCTTTCAGTCGACAAACTAATAATATATGGTATAAGTTGCTGAAATTGAAGAATATTTTAATTTTCCCTTGAGTTATACACTAAACCCTACTTATCTTCTAAATTTCAGGCTTCTACGTCTGCTAGAAGTGCCTTAGACTTTTGATGATCGGTCAGTCAGTGAGTGACAAAATTTGCTAAATTTGCAAACTTTGACTTGCTATAATTCCTAAACCACTGGTTCAAATTGAATGAAATTTGAAATACATGGCGTTAATACAGAGCCCACTTGGTAACCGAAGATTCAGGCTTCTAGGTTTATCCACAACGAAGTTCTAGGGGGTCGAAAATGGCCTGAGTTGGTTCGAGAAAATAGTGTTACGGCCGGCCGTGCCGCTCTTTTTTGCTCGACTTGGCGGGGGCACTGCCGTGCCCCCAGATGTTCACCACTTATCTTTCTTCAAAGGTCCCCAAATTTCCCTCGTTGGGCGCCACTTTCACGTTTTCATATGGCATGTATTATACATAGGGATCACATTTGGAAATGAAGAATTTTCAATAGACAACCTTGTACCTTTGAAGATAATATGTAATGATAATATGTATTATGTATAATTATATGGATTATATTATGGTTATGTTATTATAGTTAATTAACCATATATATGGATTTATATGGTTAATTAACCATAATAACATGGCAATGGAACTTACATTGAAGGTCATCCTAATATGATGCCACAGTCCTTGTATGTCCTGTATACAGCAGTCACTTGGCAGATCCTGACTTCTCATAGCTCTTTCAACGGTCCTGTAATATATTATAAATAGGCAACGCATAATAAAATTAAATCATCTCAAATAATATTAGGTCTATCATAGACTCATTTCTCCCATATACCTAACAGATATTATTAGCCTCAACACTTATTGCTTGTTGAGATTAAAATCCTACAAATTGAATTGAATACTTTATGTAGGTGTACTGAATAGAAGATTTCTAAGTAGCAATTCGTTGGTCGGCGTATTGTAGAATAGAATAATGAATGTATGGGATTGACACGTATTTTAACATTTCCGTTTGACATTGATCAGTCTATACTATTTTACGAATGTATTGTCGCTGATCTAGAGGGACAGAAGAACTTGGATTATCCTTAAAAGGTCGATTTTAAATAATATTAATTACCTCCACATGGTCAAAATATCTAGTTTGCTCTCTTTTGCTTCTGATATACACATGATTAACTTGAGACGCCATTCGTCATTCCCTGAAACAAAAAGTATTGTTTGGGACAGAACCTTCACTGAATTAGACATTAAGATATATTAAGAAACAACTTTCACCCCCAATTTGACTAAAATTCAGCAGTATCTAGAAATAAAAAATGTAAATGTGACCTTATATTAGGCTGACCCCACATTAGGCGTGCGCGTTCGACGGGCGTATGAGCGACGCGAGCGCCGCGTGCGCGCTGCGTGTACGCCGCGAGCGCGCTGCGCGAGCGTCGCTTTTTGCTGCCCTGGGGCGTGTGTGGAGTGTGCACGCGGCGCTCACGTCGCGCTTTCTACGCACAGGTTACACGGCGGCAACACGCGACGCTCACGCAGCGCGCTCGCGGCGTGCACGCGGCGCGCACGCGGCGCTCACGTCACTCACACGCCCGACGAACGCGCACGCCTAATGTTGGAGAGGCCTTAATCGGAAAATGATAATTATATTCTTATTACATTCTTACAAAAGAAAAGTTCTATACTTACATGATTCATATTTGTCAAGGATTTTACTTTTTCCAAAATGTTTATCAAACATTTTGTAATATTTCCAACTTCTATTATTTGTTTTCTTGGCAATTTTGTACATCTGAAAATTAATGTTATAAATATTAAATCATAGGTTGGTAAAAAGGGGTGGTTATTCAATATTCACCTCTGCCTAGTCATTCTAGGATAAACATGACAAATATATGGCAGGCATGATAATAAAATTATATAATACAAGTATGTTAGATTCTGCAGAAGTGTATAAAATGGCCGATATATAAAGGGAAGATGAATGTAAGGGAGATGTATGGTATGAATGTAAGGAAATAATAAAGTATGGTAGAATCTTTCAATTTCAATCTAAACAGTTATTATACTTACGTCGTAATTATAGGACCACTTCTTTCTTACATGATCAACAGTCATCTCTCTGGGGAATCCATTTTCTAGTAGAAGTTTGTGAAATTCTCTGTAGAAGAGAAATAATAACAAAGCTAAAGAAAATAGAATCATCTTAAGGGGGCCTATTTGAAAGTTCTGATCATTCTAATTCATAATGTGTTGTGATGTAAGAAGAAATAGGAGTTCCCTGATATGAAAACCAATATTATGAGCAATAATGTTATTAACAAAATAAATATATGGTCACTGATAGACAACCAAACAAAAGTTTTGAAAAAAATATGAATTCAACAACTTTTTAGTAATGGCAGTATGTAAAAAATTTAAACATAAGCAAGCTAAACAATTAGAAAACTAAAGAACTTTTGAATTTATTACTTTAGCTTCAGAATGTAAATATTAGAATGATACTCACCCCCATGGTTGTTTTTTAGCCTTAAACAGCCAATCATTTTCAAATCTAAGTTGGAATACTTTTTTGTTAAGCTCAGAAGTCCCTAAATCAATAAAATGTACATAATTAATTTGATGGAAAAATTTAAAAGCAATAATATTCTTCCAAGGCTGAAATAACTTACAGACAAATGTTTTATCATCCATAATAAAAACAATATGTGTAAAAATATGTTATATAATAAAATGGTCAGCTTGAGAAAAATGTTTTTATTTACAAATTACCATAAATATTAACAAAATTCAGCTTTTAGTAGTGCAAAAACATGACAACTTGGCTACTTGAAAAAATGACAATATTGACATTTATTTGATAATGAAATATTATTTTCGACTGGCAATCAATAATAATTATTGCCAGTCGTTCCCTTGTGTCGTTCCAACCACTCTTTGCAATCCACTACTTATTATAATAATTATAAATAAAGCAAATGATTTTCCTTCCGCCTTTCTTCATTCAGGGTAGGTAGGAGATGTACAGCTCGTCTTGGTCTGAGCTAAGTAAAAAAATATTTGCAAAGAGTAAAGTAATATATAGGTAGGAGGCTATTTGATACTTTATAATCGCGTTAGTAGGCGATTTATCGAATGAAATTTGACAGTTGGTGAGGCTCGACTAGAGATGTCATATTAGGTGACGATTTTGATATTCATGTTATTGAATATAACACTTTGATGATATTATGTTACCTTAAATGTTATCCAATAACACCGAAATAACATCCAAGAGGAATGTTATTGCTTACTATTAATATAGATCGTTCCTATGTTCCGATACCCGTTATAATGCTCTGTAAGTACCACGTGACTCGTCAACTTTACGTATGTACCTGTATGTACCTATAATTTTCTTGAAAATGTAGATGGATATTCTATTTATTGTATGATTTTAAATAGTCTAGATGTTCTAACGACACACGTTTATACATAAAAATATATGCAATAGTACAAAAATATTTATTTACAGGCCCATGTCTATAATAGGACGAAACATTTGCTGGCGGCGATGAAACATTTTGCTGTTACAAGATTTACGCATTCGCACACCGTATGGTTTTTCATTGAACGCTTGTATTTAATCGTAGTGCATAGTGTTCATACAAAGAGCGAAATGTAAAGCAAACTATTTGACTCGACTGCCTAAACAGTAGTTTACTCTCTTACACACCCCCCTCCCCCCCCCTCGATCGACGGGACACGTATCTTGAACCTAAATCGCGAGACAAACGAGGCCCTGGCGGATGCGTATTGTTTTGTAGTAAACTATTCCTTGTGAATTTGAGCTCGTCCACCGCAGTAGTGCTCCGTGTTATCCTCAAAAGACTCCCAAGAAACGTGTACTGCGTATATAGAGCACATTTTAGGTCTAAGAGACTCTGCCTCACTCATACAACTTACATAAGAGAGAGAGAAAAATATAATCTCAATGCGAGGTGTTATTAAAATGTTATATTCTATAATGTTATTCTCTTCGTTAATATGAACAAGCGATAACAAGATAACATCAAGGTGTTATTAAAATGTTATATTCTATAATGTTATTCTCTTCGTTAATATAAACAAGCGATAACAAGATAACATCATAACATCTTGTTATTGCTGATAACTAAGTAATAACAATGTAGTAGACTTAGTTATTCTTTAACAAGATGTTCTCAGTGTAACTAGATGTACGTTACGTATCAAAACATCGAAACGTTAGTGGGATAGCGCTCCTACGGCTTTGGATGTTATTTCGCTGTTATCCAATAACATGTTAAGAGATTCATCAATAACATAATATGAATTTTAGTGCTCATATTATGTTATCGGTAGTTGTTATGAATATATTCATTACACCTCTAGGCTCGACTAACGAACATCTCTAATACTTTATTTTGATTCTGCGATTCTGATTCGGCCTACAATTTTCACGTGGTTTTCCACATTTCGGCATGTTTTATAACAATATATTGTAATATTGAATTAAATCGGTAAGAATGCATCGACTTGCATCTGCCAGAAATTTATATCAAAGTTCATATCATGGGATTTCATTGACTTCGAATAATTCAGCCAGGAGTACTTCGTTTACGGAAATACAATGTACATTTTGTCGAAGAATTTTATTAAGCCGCCTCGGTACAGGTAATACTATATTGCGCAGTTGCTAATATATTTTTACTTAATATATTAACTGCCATAAATATAGGATATATTCACATTCTTTTCCTAGGTTATCTAGTTGCATAACATTTTCATTTTCTTCATTTTAGAAAATTGCTATGGTATGAGACACCAGTCTACGAAACCGGCCAATTTACTTAGTTCCACAAGGAAAAAGAAACATAAAATACATAAGAAATATGGAGAGTTACTTGAAGGTATGTTTTGTTTATATTATAATTTGTACTAATACTTTGAACCTATTAATATAAACAAGTTATTTTTAGTTGGTGCCCAAGCTATGACGGAAACTAAGGTTTCAATAAGCAACTTACGTGCTGTTCACCTGTCGAAGCTAGCTACAAGCCCAGTGTCCCTTGGGCAATTGCATCAGTTGACTAAAAAGTCAGTGAAAAATTTCAAGGTTGCTGAAGTAGATCCTGAGTTACTTCAAACTGTCAGAGATAAAATATTAAAGAAAACAACATCCGTGAATAATTTTTCTACATCTTCAGTCATGAGTGTGCCTAAAAGGCCAGATATAGTGTTAGAGGATGATAAATGTGCGTTAATATATACTAGTCATAAATTATCGAATATTGAAGACAAGTTGAACACGAATCAATACATAAATATGGTAAAAGAAAGCTATTACAATTTTAGAAAAGCAACCATTTATGATCAAAGGTTGCAAGACTTAAGGTATGCAATCACTGAAGGATTGACACAGGAGTTGAACTTAAATGATATGCCTGTAAATAAAACTGGCAATTTGAAAGATGAAAGCAAATTCCCTTCATTACCAAAGGGTCCTCATGCACTGTTTAGGGAGCTGTTTGTAGATAATCAACTGGATAGCTATGACCAGGAACTTATGAATCATATTTCAACTATGCAGTGAGTATCTATATTTTTGTTTCTGTTTCTTATTATGCTTGTAATAGATTTTAAATAGTTTCTGTGCAAATGAGAAGCAAGGAGAGTCGGAGGCTACTGGGAGAGGCCTTTGTGCCGCGGGGGCAGATTGACTGAACGGCTAACTTTGCAACACCTAATATCTCAACACTGTTATTAACTATATAGAACTCTTATTCAATGAACAAATGGCTTGAATTTAAATTTGTACAGAAACATAAAAAAAATTCTTACTGTATTTTTGAATATTTTTTGCTGATGTATTAATTTTTATTGGTACATTAAATGCTGATTTTTATGTTGTGAAATGTACATAATTTGTGATATTGATATTAAGTAAATAAAATTTCAGAGCTCATGGGCTGGCACATCCAGCAATGGAAGACTTGTATGGTGATCCAGCACTGCACAGTGAGATAGCAGATACCAGGGAGGATCTAGACTTAGATCATGTTGACCCTACCCCTGTCAACAAGGCATTGAAAATTAAACAGGCGTAAGTTTTCACATTAAAGTTCCACTGTCTTAATGTTATTTGGTTACCACATAGAAATGGTTACTACACTAAATGTGTATATTAATTAGGTAGGTAAAAGGCAAATGATTACATAATAGGAATCTCCCAACTTAATTGTTATCATCTACCTCATAACAAATGCAGCATTCTACTATTTAAGAGTCAGATTTTTTACTAAATCCAAAATGCACTTTTTGGCAATCAACCAGTGTATTGCAGTCCTGTGCTAAGGGCTCACAGATGCATGTCACAATGCCAGTGTACATTATCAAATTATAATTTTGTCATTTATCTAAATTGTAGGAAGCAAGCAATTCGAGAAAAAAATAAGGTGAGACGTGAAAAACGTCGAGCAAAACAAGAATTGAGCATGAAACAAGACATGAGAGAATTGGAGCAGCAAGGCAAACAAGAATCCTTGCATCGAGTGTTAGCTGCACACCTGCAGCTACTTACCTCACTAAATATGATACAAGAGGTAAAAATATTTACTTTATCATGCATTTATTCCTCGTAAATGGTTTTTTCACCGTGTAAGAAGTGTAGAGGAAGTGACCCACATGAAGGCGTGGTTATTTTCGACAAAAAGCTCCTCTTTTTGGTTTGGCTTGTGTTTCGTTTGACGAAACAGACTGCCATCTGACCATTTTCGAATCTAATTCTCAAGAGCTAACTAAATCACTGTTATCTTTAGTGTTATCAGTAACATCACTGACCGCGTCTGATAACCGAGAACGCCAATAACTGATATACATTTCAGTCTGAATGTTAGAATGTATTTAGACATGATTTTTTTAATTTTATCAATTTTCTCCTACGGGCGCCATATAAGAATTGCATGGGTTTTGAATTTACTGATGCTTTTGCTCTACCAGGATTGAAAGTTACGTCCTGGTGAATTCCTTTCCTAGAGTAAATCAGGCAGTATGCCTATTACGGCGGGTACGCCCTATAATTGATAATGCCGTGATGAGACACTGATTTTGTATTCTTCTGCATAAGTTCTTGGAAGGCTTCTTTTTAATCTTAAATATAATGAAAAGGAGCTCAGAGTACTATCATAAGGTCTTTGATATAACGCGTTTAAGCGTAATTTAGACGGAGAGAGTTTCGGTTCGTATGTGACTATCACTATATAGCAATAATCGTGATACCATTATCATATCAAAATGTTTAAACACAGACAAACAGTAAAATCTTCGCCTTCGATTATATCATACGAGATTCGCAAGTGTCAATCATCTATGCCAAAATACGTAATATGCAATTCGCGCCAGCGCAGCGTGGACGAGCGAGTGCCAATTGTTTTTGCTAATGTTTAGACGAAGCAAGATTTTCTGTCCTTTCGATAATCGTATCTTACAGGCGAGAAACTCGATCGTTTAAATGAGCCTTTATTTATAACTATAGCAAATAAAACCTACTGCCGTTATCTTAATTTGAGGAAATATTGTTTCAGGCTCACCAAGTATTACAGTATTATAGACAGCGGAGTTCAAAGACGGTGAATCATCCCAAAATTAATGATGTCAAAGTTTACAACACACTATTGCATGGCTACGCTAAAGTGGTAAGTACATTATGGGTTGTTCAGAAAAAAATCACGAAATATCACCAGGAGGAAGGTGGGTATAGTGAGATATCACACGCGTGTATTTTTTTTTAAACGCGCGATTTTCATCGCGGTGCTTAATTTTCTAGCATTACAAAAAAGATATACACGTGATTTTGGGTAGGGGGGGAGGTGAATATAAAAAAAAACATCACATTATCTTTCTCAACACAAGAGTGAGTGCAACAGCATGTTCAAATTATGTCAATAACCTGAAACACTTGTCAACTTTTAGGGGTCGCTGGACGATGCACAGAAAATTCTGTCGTATATGTCACAGGATAATATACCAATGAATGCACAAACGTACGCGGCGGTCTTCGAATGTATAGAGATAAATGATCCAAGCAATAAGTTGACTTTACTTGATGATTATGAACAAGAAATGCATCAGAAGGTTAGTACATAACAGTAGTTCAAGTAGAACAGTAGTAGTAGTAGTAGTAGAGCACTTTCCATTAGGTGGGGTGTGCGCTTGTTTGCTACCTAAGTAGTATAAAAAAACTATACTCATGCCTAGCAGTATCAACAAAGACACTAAAACGGAAATATTAGGCAATGATGAGCGTCTAAACTGGTCAACACGACGTCTTGTGTCGTGAAACTCTCTGTCTCTGGAACTTTGCTGGCTTCTGACGCAACACAACATAAGCCGTCATACAACCCCGCATAAGAGAAATGTAAATGCAACCATATAAAATGTATGAAATCTACCTTTCTGATGTGTCTGATCGACACAAAGACAAAAATAAATGTGGCTAAATTCAATTACTTTGACTTTTCCAGAACATAACACTCAACGATTTACTAGACAAGACAAAGTTTCTCTACGATCAAAGAGAAGTAGTGTTGAAAGCGATACGTAGGTTACAGCCGAGCTTCGAACCGAAATACACGCCACCCGTTCTAGATTACAACTGCCCTCTACTAGACAAGTTAAAACTGATCAATGTAGAGAATAGACAGGGTCTTATGACGTCACCGATCGGAGATGTCGTGTCGTTGGAACAAATGATCAAAAATGGGAAAGAACAGATACAGTCGGAAATTAGAGGAGAGTTGGAAATACAGAATATTGGTGTGAAGGATGAGAAGTCGCCGACTGTCGTGTTTTGTGTAAGTTTACTTTTTCATTGCCTGCTTTGTTTGCTCCGCCTGCGTGAATGTCAATAATTGCGGCTAAAAATAGCCTGTCCTTTCCCCAGTGCTAGTCTATCTATATCAGTACTAAATTTTATCAAAATCGTTTCAGTGGCCAATCGTTTCATGAAAGTGTGAGGCATACATTATTTTCGCATCACTTCACTATCACTATCATCATCATCATCACTATCATCACTTCACTTCACTACATATTATAAAACAAAGTCACTGTCACTGTCTGTCCGTCCCTATGTATGCTTAAATCTTAAAAACTACGCAACGGATTTTGAAGCGGCTTTTTTAATAGATAGAGTGATTCAAGAGGAAGGTTTATATGTATAATATATTGTAGAGAAACACTGATAAATTTAGAGATAATAACACGCGGGCGGAAAATATGGCGGTACGAAGTTCGCCGGGTCAGCTAGTTTATAATAATTATAATTTCAGTTAGATTCACACAGTATTATGACTTTCTTTTGATAGATGACGCGACCGACGATGACCTATCGGCGTTCTCGCTGGAAATATTAACATCATGTTTTTAATAAATGTATCTGTTATTGTGAATTACAGAGGAAGAAACTCGAAGAAACAGAAAATGAATGGCGCGGTGTAATCCGGGAAGCGTTCGTGCGGAACATCAGCACGCTCAAGTCGCAGTGCTGCGCCTCGCACTCGGCCATCACCCTGTATCCCTACCTTAAAGTCTTACAGGTATGAGCATACCTTATATACCTTTGTTGTAGTTCTATTGACTAGGATCTTCATCTATTCTTCTTTATCCGAGCGCCTTTGTACAAGCTTGCACTTTGAAGTCCGAGGAAGAAGAGTAGTCTCTTCTACTTGTCGAAGTGTGAACATCTGCTGTCTGAACTCCCAACTTCGAGAAGAAAGCCTACGCCAAAGGTTTGTTCATTAATCAGTAGGTGACGTGTGTATGGGGCCCTGCCAAGCCAAGCCTCGTAGACTTAGGTGGGGCCCCATACACAATCATAAAAGAATAAAATAGGTGAAATATAAGCAACGGCATATTTTCGTTATGGTTTTAACTTCAAGTGTCACACAAACGTTTAGATGACTTTGATCTCAAGTGTCCAATGTCTATAATTTGTTACAGGTTGACCAGTTCGTCGATCTGATCATGGGTGAACTCAGCAAACTCGTGGATGGCAGTGAAACTTACAGCCCTACTCTAAAACTGCTGCAGAGAGATTTGGGTACACAAGTATATCACAAGTAAGGTTTTAAATTGTTTTTTTTTGTGTGACTTTGCCATTGGTTAAGCGAAATACTCGTATTAATATGACACCATATGTTAATAAAGTGTCGGTAGTTTAGTGGTGAAAGAATCGGCGATCGAGAGGTCCCGGGTTCGAATCCAGGCCATTATTCGAGCCTGGAACCTCCTTAACCACTATGCTACCGACGCATTTTACCTGTCGTTGTTTGTTAAAATGTCGTGTTAAGTCTACCAAAGACTTTTCATCTTTGACTGATTGCTCTCTTGTTGATAAAATAAATTTGATTAGTCGAGTACAACTGTAATAAACGGGAATTGAGACCTGTAGCCCAAGTACAACTACTGATATACACGTATATTATGCAAATTAAGCTTACATCAGTGATACTGAACGGAAAAATACGCAAACGATATCACTGCGAGTGAACGAAAACTCTGTACCAACCTGTCTGGCCAACATGGAAACAGTAGGCCAAAGCCTCCCAACATTGGACTGCGATAGGCTAAATGACAGTGATGACCTACTTATTAATTATGTTCTACAGGTATCAAATAGAACAATTCCGCAGCAACGGCACGCTACAGAAGATCGAGCGCATCTACGAGAAGTACTGCGAGTGGTACGTCAAGCGCCAGTCAGTGGACAACACCGGGCTGCCGTACAACGGGCGCCAGGCGTGGCAGATGCTCGTACACCTCAACAGGGAAGGGCCGAGTATGGTGAGTTGAGAGATTGCCAATAAAATATTGTCTTATTGGGAACGGAAATTCATCTTATTAGGAACGGAAATTCATCTTATTAGGAATGGAAATTCATCTTATTAGGATCAAAAATTCGTCTTATTAGGAACAAAAATTCATCTTATTAGGAACAAAAATTCATCTTATTAGAAATAGAAATTCATCTTATTAGGAACAAAAATTCATCTTATTAGGAATGAAAATTCATCTTATTAGAAATAGAAATTCATCTTATTAGGATCAAAAATTAATCTTATTAGGAATGAAAATTCATCTTACTAGGAATGCGAACTCGTTTTATCATCCACTTTGATCCTTTTCGGCACTCAGTTTGATTTTCAGTCTAACTATGAAACTTCGATATTTTCCAGGAAAGTAGTTAATCTACAAACTAATAATTCTTTGCTTTTGTAGGACGTAGAAGAAACGCCATGGCCGATTGAGATGCGACAGAACGTTGGCAAATTTTTATACAACATTATAATAAATGACGTCAAAATCGATGTTAACATGTTCAAGACTAAAGGGAAGGAGTAAGTATTATATCAATCAATCAATTAATCCATTAGCCTTCCGCATCCAGTCTGCCACCTTTTGCAGCAGGCACATGTTGTAAGAACGTTTCGAACGTTCGAACGAACTCGACAGCTGAATCCGCGATGAGATTTCGGCGGCCCACGCATCCGCGCAGAGAACTAGGTGGCGAGCGTTAGAACTCTCACTCCCAGGGCCGCCACTAGCTCCCGTCCCGGCGTCTCCCACGGCGGACACTCTAAGACGCCTCACCTTCTTACTCAAGTCATTACATTCGTCTGCCCGCTACAGGAAGAAGCTGCCAGCGGTGTACAAGGTGCACCGGCCGTGGGGCCGCCTGGTGCGCCTGGAGCTCAAGCCGCACCCCGTGCTGACGCGCGTGTGGGCCGGCGCCGCCCGACGCTCGCTGCGCATGCGCGCCGCGCTCACGCCCACGCACGCGCCGCCCGCGCCCTGGGCCAGCGCGCAGCGGGGCGCGCTCACGCTCACGCCCACGCCGCTCGTCAGGTGCGTGCTACTAGCTTGTTGTCACTCACCGCGCTCACGCCCACGCACGCGCCGCCCGCGCCCTGGGCCAGCGCGCAGCGGGGCGCGCTCACGCTCACGCCCACGCCGCTCGTCAGGTGCGTGCTACTAGCTTGTTGTCACTCACCGCGCTCACGCCCACGCACGCGCCGCCCGCGCCCTGGGCCAGCGCGCAGCGGGGCGCGCTCACGCTCACGCCCACGCCGCTCGTCAGGTGCGTGCTACTAGCTTGTTGTCACTCACCGCGCTCACGCCCACGCACGCGCCGCCCGCGCCCTGGGCCAGCGCGCAGCGGGGCGCGCTCACGCTCACGCCCACGCCGCTCGTCAGGTGCGTGCTACTAGCTTGTTGTCACTCACCGCGCTCACGCCCACGCACGCGCCGCCCGCGCCCTGGGCCAGCGCGCAGCGGGGCGCGCTCACGCTCACGCCCACGCCGCTCGTCAGGTGCGTGCTACTAGCTTGTTAGGCTTCATTTTCTTCTACGCTAACGTCTGTCGCTGATGCCGGTCAAGCGTACCGATGTCGGTCGCGTATAGCATAAAAATAATTCCACAGTGCGAAACCGACCGATCAGCTTTGCACTGAGTTATATTATGAGCTGAGTTGAGCTATTTTTCATCGCGATACATACCGTGGGACGCAGTAGATATAGTACCTAAGAGCTCAAGTGATGCTAGTATAACAAAGTTTTCAATGGTGTTCTTTTCCATTATTTAGAATGCCATTTCACGTGACGAGCCAACTGAAACGCTTCGACTCTGCACCGACAGAGTCACTGTACCCCGTGCTAGACAGCCTCAACCAACTGGGTGAAATGCCGTGGGTCATCAACAAGCCCATCCTCGACTTGCAGATCAAGCTGTTTAGGTATGTAATATTAATGGAAAATTATCCAAAACACATTATTCAAATTATAATATGAGTAGTGTGTGTCAAATATCGTAAATCTATAAAGAAAATGATATGTATAGACCTAGTCGAAATAAACTCAGTAATTTTCGATTGCTGCTAGAAAAATTACTTTGGATCCCACATTACCTCCCCCACCGGCTCTGGCGGGGTGCCAAAAATAGGCCATGGTACACCGCAGTAGCACCCTGTGATATCCTTAAAACACATCCAAGAAACGTGTATTATGCGTATAGAGTACATTTTAGGTTCAAGATATATATTCCTAACCGACCAATCAAATAGTTGTATCGTTAGGAAATAGAATAGTTGATCAGTTTTCAGTTGATCAGTTCAGTTGGTTAGAGTGGAATAAGGGTATCCGGAGGTACATAAAAGTAATCCATACACAGAAACGGTGGTAACAAGAAGCTGGACATTCCCCCGCCGTCGTCCGCGCTCGACACGTCTCAGTTCGAGCCGGTGTCGGGCGGAGGCGCCGCCGACACGTTCAAGCGGCGCGTGGCCATCAACCGCGCGCGCGCCGAGATGCACTCGCTGTGGTGCGACTCGCTGTATAAATTGTCGCTCGCCAACCATTACAGGTAAGTTTACTTGTGATTTGTTGATTTAAAAATTGGTTTTGGCGTCATTTATACAAGATTAGTTAGGTTACCTGTTGCGCCGGTTAAATTTAGTTAATTTCTCGACGATTCCTCGAAAGACAGGTTGAAATAAGTCAATATTTCAACCTGTTGAATTTTTAAATTTGCCGCCATTCTCTTACACACACCGAATAGTTTTGATACTATTTTTTCATTATTTTTTTTATTAGATACGCATACACCAATCTACATGGTACTAATGACATGTTCTTAAGCCGCTCAGCGTACTATTTGTGTGTTTGTACTTAATTTTAAAAATGAAACATTGGGTTGAATTGAAAATGAAAGACTTGCTCATCTTTCGTTGGCCAGGCTCTACGCCTAAAATATTTGTAGGATATTGAGCAGTTTTCTAGTAGGTATTTATAGCGTTCCTAAAGACGCGCTTGATGGCGCAGCCGGCACTTTTGGTAAGAAGAGTGTGAGGTGTCATATCTAGTGTTCCCTAATTTATGGAAAAATGTTCTTCGGTTTTGTAATGATTTACTTTGCATAAATATTTTGTAATTTTTTCTGATAAAGTCATGAAAAAATACTACAAACAAACCACAGAGTAAATTAAAATTACCAAAAGCTATGCTAGCGCCATCTCCTGATGATTTAATAACCAACTGATTATTATACCTACTGGAAAACTGCTCATTAAAGAATGCTATCGTCACCTAGCACACTAGTGGTCGTTCACTAACCATCGAGTGTGTGGCTACAGAGAGCGCACGTTCTGGCTGCCGCACAACCTGGACTTCCGCGGGCGCGTGTACGCCGTGGGCCCGCACGTGTCGGCGCTGGGCGCGGACGCGCAGAGGGCGCTGTTACACTTCGCGCGCAGGGCCCCGCTCGGGCGCGCCGGCCTGCGCTGGCTCAAGCTGCACGCCGTCAACCTCACCGGGGCTATGAAGAAGAGCACGCTGGACGAGAGGTAAGTTCGACCGCACAGTACGATGGGACTCGCGTCGTTCGGGTTATCCCGACTTTCCCCCGTAAGTACGATGCGGCACGGCACGGTACGACGTGACGTCGTTCGGGTTATCCCGACTTTCCCCCGTAAGGACGATGCGGTACGGCACGGTACGACGCGACGTCGTTCGTGTTATCCCGACTTTCCCCCACCGCCGTTGCCCCTTATGGGGAAACTTGAACTTGGTGACTTTTAACTAACTCTTGGCGTTATTTTAAATATACATCAAGTTATTATTGCAAATTTTTGTTTATTTCTTTTTTATTTTTTTCGTGTGTATTTGTGTGATCCGCAATAAAATCAATTTTCTTTCTTTCAAACTGAGACTTCGACTTTAAAAAAACTGCCAATTACCAATTAAAAGTACCTGCATGGTGTATTAATTTTCTTTCTAAAAAAATACGCATTGAAAAATAAAATAATTATTTTTTGCTCGGGCGATGTACTTTGAACCCCTGCACAGTGTGTTATAGAAGCCGATTTGCGGTCATCTCCGTTTTATAAACTCTTCGTATAGAGAATTTTAAGACAAACAACTTAAAAAAACTTTCGTTGATGTATGTCTCATAGTTTTTGAGAAATTAAAAAAATCGAGAAAAATCCATAGAAATCAGAAAAACTTTATAGCTGTTTTCCTTATAATTTTTAACCATAAATTGTTTATAAACATGATGAATGTTGACCTAAAGAGCAAATGTACACATAAATAATTGATGATTGGAGTACTAAAAAAAAGAAAAAAAATATTTTCTATGATAACTTAAATATTTTTTTTTTCGAAAACTATTGCATTGCAGCATTTGTTTCAAATTGAATTATATGTATAATGTTAATATGTATTGCCACAAAAAAAACCAGTCGCGAAAAACACGCGTTTCGTAAGATATGATTTTTTTTAAATCTTGCTTAGGTAGGGTTGTCAAAAATTAAGTTATTGTGTGACATGTACCATTTATGATCCGCAAAGTTCTTACTGATGACTCATAATTGACGTTATAGGTAAATATTATGTACTTATTGTAAATATACTATTCTCATGGCAAAAGATATGCTACTTGGCAATTTTTCTTCTATGAAGGTCATCGTGTGGTATTGGGAAGGGGTCCGCCCTCGTTAGGCATATGCTAAAACCCAATATCAGTACATGATGACTGGAGAAGTGGGGGTGAGGCGTCATGGAGCCTTTAAAGACCCATGACACCACTTTGCCTCAACAGGAACTGACCCAGAAATCAGACAAAAAATGGGTTTACTTGTGGATATTGTACGGCCAAATGCAGGCACTACCAATGATGGTAATACTGCCCGCACTGCGTTATCAGACACCAATCGCAAAACTTTTGCCAACATTTTGGGCATCAAGGATGGCTAGTCAAGGACCTACATACTATTCTCGTGGCACTATCAAGTGGTTTGGAAATAGATTCTAAAAAGTTTAAAGTATTTTGCTATGATCTCGCCACTAGATATGTGGAACACTATAAGTGGTTTTATATGTCAGTCACCTTGCATAAAATACGGGAGCCCCTTGTTTCGCAGACAGAAATTTCATAGAATTTCGTTTCACAGAAAATGTTTCACATAATATTTGGTACTTATATTTTTATTTCGAATATTATTGTTTCAAAGACAATTTACCAGAATGAAACATATTTCACAGAAAAACAATTTAATGAATTTTTATTTACATTTATTTGTTTAATAAACTTATCAAACAGTAGAATTATTTTTTAAGGAATATTAAACCACCACCATAATCGAAAATAATTTGGTCTAACGTTTAATAATTTAGAACACATCATTATAGTTTACACCCCGACTCAGAGTACCCCGATTTGGATAGGTTAGGTTAGAAGGCTAAGGCGGGAGCGAAGCGGAGCGGAGCTCCCGCCTTAGGCCTTCGTGGTTATTTTTTTTTAAAACCACCCAGAAATAGGAGCCCCGCGGAGCGGGGCTCCGTCGAATTATCTTAGCACAAATAAGTTTTATATCTTTTGAGTGGTATGTGAAACGATTTTATATTTAATGTATGTTATGTTATTAAAGAATGTTTGATTTGTTATTCTATGATATGATTATTCTTACATTAAACGTTATGTGAAACAAAAATCAATGATTTAAAAATCTTCAAAGTAAGTATTCTGTGTATTGATTATTCTATGAAACGAAAATATGAGAAAACATTTTATGTGAAACGAAATTCTATAAAACAATTAGCTATAAAACAACGCACACCCATAAAATACTGATACATGGTGAAAACGGGAGCCCCTTGTTTCACAGACAGAAATTTCACAGAATTTCGTTTCCCAGAAAATGTTTCACATAATATTTGGTACTTATATTTTTATTTCGAATATTATTGTTTCAAAGACAATTTAGCAGAATGAAACATATTTCACAGTAAAACAATTTAATGAATTTTTATTTACATTTTTTTGTTTAATAAACTTATCAAACGGTAGAATTATTTTTTAAGGAATATTAAACCACCACCACAATCAAAAATAATTTGGTCTAACGTTTAACAATTTAGAACACGTCACTATAGTTTACACCCCGACTTAGAGTACCCTGACTTGGATAGGTTAGGTTAGAAGGCTAAGGCGGGAGCGAAGCGGAGCGGAGCTTCCGCCTTAGCCTTCGTGGTTATTTTTTTTTAAAACCACCCAGATATAGGAGCCCCACGGAGCGGGGCTCCGTCGAATTATCTTAGTGCAAATAAGTTTTATATCTTTTGAGTGGTATGTCAAACGATTTTATATTTAATGTATGTTATGATAATAAAGAATATTTGATTTGTTATTCTATGATATGATTATTCTAACATTAAACTTTATGTGAAACAAAAATCAATGATTTAAAAATCTTCAAAGTAAGTATTCTTTGTATTGATTATTCTATGAAACGAAAATATGAGAAAAATTTTATGTGAAACAAAATTCTATAAAACAATTAGCTATAAAACAACGCACACCCGGTGAAAACATTATAGAATCGATTTCCTTGCCGATTGGTTTGCTTTCAGAACATCATCTGCATATAGACGTATTCTCCC
The DNA here is from genome assembly GCA_914767945.1 of Eilema depressum. NCBI lineage: Eukaryota > Metazoa > Arthropoda > Insecta > Lepidoptera > Erebidae > Eilema > Eilema depressum. Next base: position 14,755,593 of record OU612026.1, read on the forward strand.
GATTGCATCCGTGGCCAAGATGACCCCGGAGCTCAGGGTCCGCCTTCCGGCTCCTCCTTCTCCACTTCGCACGATCTTGGGCGTCCATGGTAGTGAGACCATTTGCACGCATATCACCCTCCACGACGTCAAGCCAGGACTTCTTTGGCCTACCCCTTTTACCTGGACCCGGCGGGGGTACCATTGCCAGGCATTTGTTCCCCACGTAGCCTGGCGGTTGCCGCAAGACGTGGCCGCACCAGCGAAGGCGGCTCTCTTGCATTTTATCCGCGATGTCACGGACATGGAGGCTGCCGCGGATGCGAGAGTTCCGTACGCGATCTTTACGCGTAACGCCGCACATCCACCGCAACATTTTCATCTCCGTGACACGCAGCTCTTGCTTGTGTCGCTCGAGCAGCGGCCACGCCTCACAACCATACAAGAGAACAGGCCTAATGATCGTCTTATAGACCTGCCCCTTCAACCTGACTGGCATTTTAGGATCACAGGTCACGCCAGTCATTTCTCGCCACTTGGCCCACGCGGCAGCAATGCGTGCCTTGACGTCGTGGTCGATCTCACCGGTCACATGAAGTACAGATCCTAGGTACTTAACCTGGTCCGTGCGCTCGACCAAATCATCGCCTATGCGGACGGGTGTGGGATCTGTGGAGTTTAACGCTAAGTATTCTGTCTTCGCTACATTTAGCTTCAGACCGCCGTTCTCAAGCGCTTCTTTCCATCCTTTCACGCGTCGCACCAATCTGCTCCTGTCCGCGTCCATGAGCGCAATATCATCAGCATACATGAGCAACCACGGAGGCTGCTCATGTGAGTTTCTAATGCTGTCCGACAAAACATCTAATACCACGCTGAACAGGTAAGGACTAAGGACGGATCCTTGGTGTACCCCGACGGTGATGGGGAAGGCTTTCGAGTCGCCAACAGCAGTCCGAACCACGGAACCGGAATCGTAGTACATGTCTCGGATGGTGTCAATGTAAGTCTCTGGGACACCCTTGGCCCGCAGTGCCCACCAGATCACCTCGCGAGGAACACAGTCGAAGGCCTTCTGCATGTCTAAGAATAGGCAGTGCAGGGGCGTGTTCTTCGCCCTGTATTTCCCCGCCACAACCCTTAGGGCGAACACTGGGTCCATGATCCCGTGCCCGGGACGGAACCCGTACTGGCACTCCGAGAGTGTACTTTCCTGTCGGATCCGGGAGTCGATTATCCGCTCATAGAGCTTCATGGTGTGGGACATTATCTTTATACCGCGGTAACTACCACACTCCTGCACCGATCCCTTGCCTTTGAAGACTGGCGTGATGATGCTCAGCCTCCACTGGTTCGGGATCTCGCCGGTGAGGAGTACGCGGTTATAAAGATTTGCTAGAATGCCCACACCACGGGCGCCCATTGCCTTCCAAGCCTCGATGGGGACTTCGTCGGGTCCGACAGCTTTCCGGTTCTTCATGCGGCGAATGGCGTTAAACTCCACAGATCCCACACCCGTCCGCATAGGCGATGATTTGGTCAAGCGCACGGACCAGGTTAAGTACCTGGGATCTGTACTTCATGTGACCGGTGAGATCGACCACGACGTCAAGGCACGCATTGCTGCCGCGTGGGCCAAGTGGCGAGAAATGACTGGCGTGACCTGTGATCCTAAAATGCCAGTCAGGTTGAAGGGGCAGGTCTATAAGACGATCATTAGGCCTGTTCTCTTGTATGGTTGTGAGGCGTGGCCGCTGCTCGAGCGACACAAGCAAGAGCTGCGTGTCACGGAGATGAAAATGTTGCGGTGGATGTGCGGCGTTACACGTAAAGATCGCGTACGGAACTCTCGCATCCGCGGCAGCCTCCATGTCCGTGACATCGCGGATAAAATGCAAGAGAGCCGCCTTCGCTGGTGCGGCCACGTCTTGCGGCAACCGCCAGGCTACGTGGGGAACAAATGCCTGGCAATGGTACCCCCGCCGGGTCCAGGTAAAAGGGGTAGACCAAAGAAGTCCTGGCTTGACGTCGTGGAGGGTGATATGCGTGCAAATGGTCTCACTACCATGGACGCCCAAGATCGTGCGAAGTGGAGAAGGAAGAGCCGGAAGGCGGACCCTGAGCTCCGAGGTTATCTTGGCCACGGATGCAATCAGGAGAATACGTCTATATGCAGATGATGATGATGATGATGCGGCGAATGGCAGTCTGGACTTCCGCAGGCGTTATCGGTGGCACTAGTCCTTGATTCGGAGGGAGGTCTGGTGGCTGCACCTCTTTATGCTGCTTATTCAGCAGCTCGTGGAAGTATGAGCGCCATCTCTCCTTCACCGCGACTTTCTCGTACAACAAATTGCCCCCAGGGTCTTTAATGCAGCGGCACTTGGATAGACCCTGCGCCGCTTTGGCCCTGGAACGCGCCAACTTATATATGAGCTTTTGCCCCTCAGACGATTCCAACTTGGTATATAGAGGTTGCAAGTGGTCTCGTTTGGCCCTGGCTACGGCTCTCCTGGTGGCGCGTTTTGCATCTTTGTACGCATCGCGGTCATCGGAAGATTTGGACGCTTGCCACTTTTTAAAGAGGGCTTTCTTCACCCTGATCTCTCTCTGGACTGTGTCGTTCCACCACCAGGTGTCCTTGTCACACTTGCGTCCACCCTTAGACATGCCGAGCACCACCCTCCCCGCCTCAAGAATAGCTGCCCGAATCCTGTCCCAAGAAACCTGTACTGGTTCGTCTACAGCATCGGCGCACTTGTCACCGATGGCTGAGACGAAACTTTGGGACTTAGCTTCATCAAGCAGCCACCACCTGATTTTGCGTTGGGCACGCTCGGCACGTTTGTCTTTGGGTTTCACGCGGAGGTCCATGACAAGGAGACGGTGTTGGCTAGTGAGACTCTCCCCGGGTATAACCTTGCAGTTGGCCACCCTGCTGATGCTGTGCCTCCTAGTGAGCAGGAAATCAACCTGGGTTAAGCGCCCCCCGCTCTTGTAGGTGACAAGATGTTCGGATTTCTTTTTGAAGTACGTGTTCACGATGGCCAGGTCGGCAGTCGCACACGTTCTAAGGAGGTTTGCTTTCAGAACAAGCCGGTGAATCGAGAAATAAGTTTTGGCGTTATGACCGCGAGCATCACACGCGAAAATTAAATCGCCAAACTACCATTCTCGATTTGTTTCACCGAGCTTTGGAATCCTCAGATCCACTCATAACAACCATGTCCTTTGACTTGCGAAAGAATAAAAATAAACGCACAGCCCTACCCGAGAGAGTCCTTTCTTTGTTAAAACCCTCGACAGAAAATGTTACTCTTCATAGACTTGATGAGACACTTTCTTTGTCATCAGAAGAAGTATTAATTCACTCTGATGAGGAGTCCTAAAAATGAAATACAAAAAACTTATTATTAGTCTTTATTTAATTTTGGGATTATTTACCACGTCAACATGGAGTTGGCGCAACAATCTACATAAACCTCTCTCCTTCCTTAATCTCTTCTCAACCTTAATCTCCTAAAAACTTTGATTTTAATATTTGTAATTAATTAAATATTGACAACCCTATTTCCATAGAAATTTCTAAAAAACTTAAAAACGCTTTTTCTCGTTTAACGTAAGTTTGTAGTTTGTGAAATTTTAGGATATTGTAGACGACAATAATGCGCATAGTAATAACCAAAAATAAAATGCTATAACGCTAATGTACAATTATCAAAAATATAATTGTGAAAAACAGAAAATATTTAATATTTCTCAGACTACTAAAGCTACTGTCTTCTACTTTTTAATATAAATATATAGCATACAGTTACACTACTCTGAGTACTAAAAAAGTATAATGGGGTCATAATTTTCCCAATAAAAATAAATAAAGATTTTCTTAAGGTCATTGACCTCTCATAGAAAAATTAATATCTCTAAAACTAGAGAAGATTATTGTATCGGGGTTTCTGTCAATTCTTCATCACGATGATGCCCATCAAATAGACATATAAACCACACATGACCGCAAGTCGGCTTCTATAACACACTGTGCCCTGGCTGCGCTCAGAATTCTGGTTAGAATCCCTCTCCACGCTCGGGAGTCTATACTGGAATCCTTCGCTTCGCTCGTGGTTCAAAGTAGCGTCCTCTTGTCATACTATCTACTTAATTAGTTAATACTCAACGCTCAAGGCTTTCAAGGTAACTACATTTTAAACCGTTCCTCCGTATAGACTATATAATGGATTGTCAGGTTGGCGTATGCGGACAGTATCATGGACAAGATCTTGGACTCCGCTGACAAGCCGCTGGACGGGCAGGGCTGGTGGATGCATTCAGAGGAGCCGTGGCAGACGCTCGCCTGTTGTATGGAAATAGCTAACGCCATCCGATCACCCAATCCTGAAGGTTTGTACAAAAGATAGTTATCATCCTCAGCTACACTTTACTGAAAATCATCTAAGAATTTTGATTTTTTTTATCCTAATTTTGTTCACTAGTTTAGTTAACCCGCTTGCTCCCGCAGAGTACATGTGCGGGTTCCCGGTTCACCAGGACGGCTCGTGTAACGGCCTGCAGCACTACGCGGCGCTGGGCGGAGACGCGGCCGGCGCCGCCGCCGTCAACCTCGCCCCGCGGGACCGGCCCATGGACGTGTACAGCGCCGTGGCCGCACTCGTATGTACTGCACCACACTGTTCAACCCCGACCACTCTCCTACAAGTTAGCAACCACAAACTAGTCTGCCAGTCTCAGGAAATGTTGTAGCCAATAATAGCATTAATATTTATTTACTATCTCGGTTTATCATTATCACTTCACTATCAATATCATCACTTCACTATCACTTCACTATCACTTCACTATCACTTCACTATCACTTCACTATCACTTCACTATCACTTCACTATCACTTCACTATCACTTCACTATCATCACTATCACTATCATCATCACTTCACTATTATCACTTCACTATCACTATCACTTCACTATCACTATCACTTCTCTTCACTATCACTATCATCACTACATATTATAAAACAAAGTCGCTGTCGCTGTCTGTCCGCCCCTATGTATGCTTAAATCTTCAAAACTACGCAACGGATTTTGAAGCGGTTTTTTTTTTAATAGATAGTGATTCAAGAGGAAGGTTTATATGTATTATACATATAAACCTTCCTCTTGAATCACTCTACATGCATAATATTGTAGAGAAACACTAATAAATTTAGAGATAATACCACGCGGGCGGAAAATATGGCGGTACGAAGTTCGCCGGGTCAGCTAGTAATGTATAAACCCAACACAGGTGGAAGAGATGCGAGTCCGTGACGCGACGGCGGGAGTGCCCGCCGCGCTGACGCTGGAGAACTTCGTGCGCAGGAAGGTGATCAAACAGACGGTCATGACCACCGTGTACGGGGTCACCAAGTTCGGCGCGAGGCTGCAGATCGCCAAACAGTTGAAAGGTTCGTTTTGTTGATTTCTGTATTTCCTTGAAATTGCTCATCTTACAACCTTTCTCGGTATTATGAACTCTAAAAGTGGTAAGTTTCGTTTGTATAAGTATACATATTTATTAAATAAATTTATTTTCTTACAGACATAGAAGAGTTCCCAAAGGAGCACGTGTGGTCGTGCTCGCAGTACCTGACGACAAAAACGTTTGACAGTCTGCGGGAGATGTTCTCGTCCACCAAACTCATACAGGACTGGTTCACGGACTGTGCCAAGTAAGCGTTATTGTAAATTTATCACAGGATTTTCCCAAGGTTAGCTCTATAACGGAGTGGAACACGCCTTGATGGCGAATTATCCGCACTCGCGCTGTCGAAATGCTCCGATTGCGTCCGCTTTCGCTACCCAATGCACCGAGAGGCGCCACAGCGGTTATCGGTTCCGACCAGTTTCAAACGCCGGCCTGTGTGAAACGAAGAGCGCCGGCTGATGCTTCCCAAGTCGGTCTGAGTGAACGGGTACTAAAGTGTGTGTTGTTGATAGGTTGATCTCGGGCGTGGCGGGCGAGAGCGTGGAGTGGGTGACGCCGCTGGGCCTGCCCGTGGTGCAGCCCTACTACCGCCGCGCCGGGCCCTCCGCCGCCACCCGCGCCGCGCTGGACCAGCACCAGTGAGTAGCTCCATGCACTACATGCACTGTAGGGTGACGTCAGTGGGTGACGCCGCTGGGCCTGCCCGTGGTGCAGCCCTACTACCGCCGCGCCGGGCCCTCCGCCGCCACCCGCGCCGCGCTGGACCAGCACCAGTGAGTAGCTCCATGCACTACATGCACTGTAGGGTGACGTCAGTGGGTGACGCCGCTGGGCCTGCCCGTGGTGCAGCCCTACTACCGCCGCGCCGGGCCCTCCGCCGCCACCCGCGCCGCGCTGGACCAGCACCAGTGAGTAGCTCCATGCACTACATGCACTGTAGGGTGACGTCAGTGGGTGACGCCGCTGGGCCTGCCCGTGGTGCAGCCCTACTACCGCCGCGCCGGGCCCTCCGCCGCCACCCGCGCCGCGCTGGACCAGCACCAGTGAGTAGCTCCATGCACTACATGCACTGTAGGGTGACGTCAGTGGGTGACGCCGCTGGGCCTGCCCGTGGTGCAGCCCTACTACCGCCGCGCCGGGCCCTCCGCCGCCACCCGCGCCGCGCTGGACCAGCACCAGTGAGTAGCTCCATGCACTACATGCACTGTAGGGTGACGTCAGTGGGTGACGCCGCTGGGCCTGCCCGTGGTGCAGCCCTACTACCGCCGCGCCGGGCCCTCCGCCGCCACCCGCGCCGCGCTGGACCAGCACCAGTGAGTAGCTCCATGCACTACATGCACTGTAGGGTGACGTCAGTGGGTGACGCCGCTGGGCCTGCCCGTGGTGCAGCCCTACTACCGCCGCGCCGGGCCCTCCGCCGCCACCCGCGCCGCGCTGGACCAGCACCAGTGAGTAGCTCCATGCACTACATGCACTGTAGGGTGACGTCAGTGGGTGACGCCGCTGGGCCTGCCCGTGGTGCAGCCCTACTACCGCCGCGCCGGGCCCTCCGCCGCCACCCGCGCCGCGCTGGACCAGCACCAGTGAGTAGCTCCATGCACTACATGCACTGTAGGGTGACGTCAGTGGGTGACGCCGCTGGGCCTGCCCGTGGTGCAGCCCTACTACCGCCGCGCCGGGCCCTCCGCCGCCACCCGCGCCGCGCTGGACCAGCACCAGTGAGTAGCTCCATGCACTACATGCACTGTAGGGTGACGTCAGTGGGTGCCGCCTACTCGTGTACTAACCACGTTGTACCTCCGCAGACGGCCGTGCACGATGAAGCAGCGCAACGCGTTCCCGCCCAACTTCATCCACTCGCTGGACTCGTCGCACATGATGCTGACGGGGCTGCACTGCGAGGCGCGCGGCGTGGCCTTCGTGTCGGTGCACGACTGCTTCTGGACGCACCCGCACTCTGTTGACGTCATGAACGAGGTACGCGCACACCCACTGTACATACATACAACACATACAATCACGTCTCCATGCCCGGAGGGTTAAGTAGAGGTGAAGGTGATAAGTGCTCCTAACGTGAACATATTTAAGAATAGACTGGACAATCATTTGAAACATAAAACACAAGTGCAGTGATGTACACGCATCAGCTCTAAGCTGCTAGTGTATCGATCAATAATAATAATTAACACTCACATTTCACCAACAGTACAGGCTGTACTATAATATGTATGACCAACAGACGTTTCGACTTCTTTTGTTCATAGGCGTGGTCTTAAGGGATGAGGAGAGGGAAGTGGGAAGTGCATAAAGTAACTGCTCGTAAAAGTATATATTATGCTTTTCTGGATTACTTTCCGGGAAATTTGATGTGCCTTTAAAGTAAAATTGGCGAGATTACAAATTGTGATTTTCTTTATACAGATTTGCCGAGAACAGTTTGTAGCTCTCCATTCACAACCAATTTTAGAAGATTTGTCAAAGTTTATGGTACAGCGATACAGTTATAAAAAAAGGTAAGTCTCTTGAAATGCCTTTAATCTGCCATTTTCTGACTCCTCGATCTGGAGTTCACAGTTTTTTGTAACATGATTGATCATAATAATATATATGAGAATTTAGTGACATTAATTACCATATTGGCGATGTTTAGCGGGTCAGGGTGCAGAAGGTCTGATTCTCAAAGTGGCACCAGAGATAATTCTCTGAATGGACAATTCTCTAAAAGCATGATTCTCTGAATGGCTAATTTGCCAAAGCTTAATTCTCTGAGTGGCGAATTCTCTGAGAGGCAAATTCTCTGAATGGCTAATTCAATGATCAAAACTCTAAAAAATAATATCAAATTCTGGACATATTCTCACTAAAATTATTTTTAATTCTAGTGAATTAGAAGACAGGAGCGTAGGCGCAGCCAACAAGAGACGCGTCAACAACTTACTACAGAAGGTGCCGAGTAAAGGTGACTTCGACCTGAATAGCGTGCTCAAATCCGTCTACTTCTTCAGTTAAGACTTTGCCGAGGTGCCTTTGTGATAGATAGTTATTTCTAATGTGATTAGAATGGAAGTTGGTTGTTGAATCTTTAGATTACCCAAGAGTTTGGAAGGAATTGGAAGGCTTTTGTCATTGCGGTATGTAAGGTTCCTTGTTAATTGCCATAATTAAGTTTTACATTTTATCGGACACTAGCTAAAGTTTTGATCCCGTTCCCATAACCCATGGGAACCTATTCCCTGGATAAAAAGTCCATGTGTTATTCCAGACTATAGTTATTATATCCCTGTACCAAATTTTAGCTAGATCCGTTGAGCGTGATTGAATAACTAAAGACCACGCTATAAAGACAAACAAATACTTTGACTTGACTAACGAGTTAACCAAGAACGGCTACGTGGTTAAACTCTACGCCGTAGAAGTAGGAGCAAGGGGAATTCCAGCTAAATCCCTGTACAACTTACTTAAAGACCTCGGATTGCCAAGAGCTTCAGTAAGCTCTTTACTAAATCGAATATCAAAAGCGGCATTGATAGGATCTTACCAAATTTGGATAGGTAGGGGGGGGGGACATTACTGACGGTGGAGGTGAGCGCTGATGCATCACGCGGTGGCCACCCTAAACCTACATCTGGGTCGCAAGTCCCAGTCGCCGTCACGGTGTTCCTCTCTGTATCACGCTATGGACCCAGCGACCGCACGGTGAATCCATGGAGTGCTGAGAATCGGATCTCATTTAAACATGTTTACAATTTTTCACATTTATAATAGTATTTGGATTTGCACATTGGAATAAAACTAAACGTACAATATCGCGATTTATTACGTGATGTAATATACTGTACTACAGTGTTATCGACGTGTTGGTTATTTTTTAGACTTATGTCGACGTAATCGTCACATGTCTTGAAGTGTTCATGAAATAAATCGCGATAAAATCCGTAATATTTAGTTTTATTTCAGTTGGACATTTGGTTATGCATACTCTAGGTTACGATACAGAAGCTATAAATAAATCACCGCGAAATGCACTATTCTAGCCTAAAATGGACTGGTCAAGTTCCCAGTATGTAGTGCGACACTCCAATGATTGCATATAGAAAAGTTAGTTTTCTAAATGTATAAGTACTCGAATTTTACTATTTAGTTTATCGGTCAAAATAGTCATACAAAGTTCAAATTGCAAGTTATTTCTAATAAGAAACCAATGATTCTTTACAAGAAAGGTGATGAGATATACAAGATATAAACAAATAACTATCATGTATTGGTATGGTATGGTATCGCGGGCTGGTTTCCGCAACTCCACGTCAAGGCGCGGTTTTTGCGTGAGGGTGGGCAGTCATTCGATCCACCCCAGATCGGCAAAGAACGCCAGCAGACTGTTTACGCTGCTGGTGATCTTCCGGAGCGTACCTGTATCGTTGAAGTACTTAGCCCTGTATGTGGCGGTTGCAGGGCAGTGTAGGAGGACGTGTGCCGCCGTTTCCTCCTCTCTCATGCATGCTCTGCAGAGAGGGCTGTCTGTGATTCCTAAAATAAAGAGGTGTTTATTGAAAGAGCCATGCCCTGTGATGGCAGCTGTGGCCGTGCGTAACTGCTGTTTGGTCAGTTGTCTGAGACGCCTGGTTATTTTGTTATCCAGCATCGGTAGTGCTTCCCTGGCTTGTCTACATTCCTCCAGGTTTGTCCAGTAACTGTTGTGTTGTTCCCTCGTTCGTTTGACGACTAAGATTCGTAGGTATGCGAAGGGGATTGGTATTATGGGTTCAGGTCCCATCGCAACCGTGTCTGATCCTCTTCTGGCGAGCTCGTCTGCCGCGTCATTGCCTCGCGAGCCGCTGTGGCCCTTGATCCATTGCAAGGTTATATTGTTTTTGTGGCCTATTTCGTTTAGTTTGAGGTGGCATTCCAGTATTATTCCTGAGTTTATGGTGTGGCTGTTCAGGGCTAGCAGCGCGGCCCTGCTGTCCGAGAGTATGCGTATCGAGTGACCTTTCACTCTCCTTGCCATTACCGCTGAGGCGGCCAAGGTGATTCCCACACATTCAGCTTGAAAAACTGTGTTGTGAGCCCCCAGCGGTGTTGAGATGGATATATTGAGGTCCTCTGAGAAAACGCCGGCCCCGGTGCCAGTGTCTGTTTTGGATCCATCAGTGAAGATACGCATTTCTGTTAGGCATAGAGCCTCACATCGGTGGTCTTCATGGAGCTGAATTTTGTACTTTTTGTCAAAGACGTACTGTTTGGGTACGCGATCATTCACTGCTTCTGTGATGGGTATTTCCTTCACAAGCTCTGTAAGCAGTGACGTATGTCGTGTGTATCGGTTGCTCCATAGATTTAGTGCTCTTAGGCGTATGGCCGCAGTTGTTGCTTCCTGGCGGATGAACAGATCCAAGGGTGGGAGACCCAGCATGGCTTCCATTGCCGCGGTGGGGGTAGTTTTCATGCATCCAGTGGTTGCCATGCAGGCCAGTCTTTGGGTCTGTCGTAATTTAGCTGATATTGTGCTGTTTTCGGTTCTTGGCCACCATACGATGGCGCCATATGCTATCATGGGGCGGATTACTGTCTCATACAGCCATAGGATGATTTTCGGTGTTAGCCCCCATTTTTTACCAATCATCCTTCTGCACTGCCAGAAGGTAATCCCGGCCTTTTCTAGTTTGTTATCTAGGTGGCTTCTCCATTTTAACTTGCTGTCAAGGATAACACCAAAGTCAAAAGTCAAAGTCAAAGTCAAATCATTTTATTGTGAAAACGGGTACATAGTGGTGCTGTGATAAAATGTTGTTTCTCCATTCTCCGCCTCAAGGCATACAATAAATTGGTTATAAAAACTACAATATAATAATTAAACAATTAAGTACATATATGTGCTAATTTATGTCATACCAATAATATATTGAGTTAAAAAAATATAAATAAAAATGTCAGTATGAGTAAATGTCAAAAAAAGAAAAGTCATCTATATAATTAAAATCATAAGGAGTACATGCATACCATTATCAATAGGATATTTCAAATTAAGTACACTAAAAAAATAATAATGAATCAAATCATAACAAAACAAATTATAACAATACAAATCACATTAAAATCTCGTTCTGTTTAGTTCCATAAATTAAATTGCAGTAAATTACTTTGTCCTGTCTTGACCTCCTTTGATAGTTGGAGTTCCGTGTTAAAGAGTCTCGGTAGCCGGTATTCTCCTAATACCCTTTTGTTCGTGAACATGACCAACTCTGTTTTGTTCGGGTTCACCGATAGTTCGAATTCCTCACACCATTTTTCCACGGTTCGTAAGGCTTGTTGGGTAAGGTTGCAGACAGTTCCCGCTACCTTTCCTGAGATAAGGATTGTTAGGTCATCGGCATAGCCTATTGTGTAGTCTCGATTATTGTTCAGCCTTGTGATCAGATCGTCTATTACTAGGTTCCACAGAAGGGGGGAAATTACCCCCCCCTGCGGACAGCCCCTGGCTATCACAGCCGTCTGATCTTTTTCTCCAAGTCGAACCACTCTTTTGCTGAGCATGTTAGTAACCCAGTCAGATAGCATCGGTTCCACCCCATGTCTTGACAGGGCGGCCTTGATACTCGTGAAACTGGTTTTGTCGAAAGCTCCTTCAATATCAATGAACGTTCCCAAGCAGATGCCTTGTTGTTCAATCTGTTCCTCTATCCGGCTGACTACCAGATGAAGGGCTGATTCTGTTGACTTTCCGGAGCTGTAAGCGTGCTGGTTTTCATGTATTAAACGCTGACCACTGTTGATATCGGTTAAACGCGAGACTATAGTACTGTATGTACGGAGTTTAAATAATTTTGTATTATTTTTAGTCAATAAACCTTGACAGCCTCAGTGGTTCAGCAACAGTGAGTGCGACGGCTGTGTATTAGAGCTTTGGGATCTATTCCTAGGCTTTTAGACGTTTTTTCTATTGGGAAATTCCCAGTCTGGAAAAATGTCGGTTATAACACCACCTTTTTGTGAAGTATGGACGTTAATATACCTCTGCCATTAGCCCAATAAATACGAACAAAGAACCGTTTTTATTATTTATATATTTATTCATATATTCTGTTGTCAACTTTGAAAAGCAGAACAATTACCAAGATTCATAGTGAGACTTTATTATAGTGAGCTATTGAAATGAATAAGATTGACTACCTCTTTCCTTGGAAATATGAAGTCGTTCAGAAGCACGAAGAGAAAGATTTTGATTTCGATGCCAAAGTTAGGTAGGTGTAGTACAGTTGCATGTTTAGCGGCCAACAAATTTGTCTGACGTGTTGTGTCGTGATCTTAGATTAGTCGTGATGCTCTCTGCCTTTGTTCGCTTCTGAAGCGACTCAACACATGGCGTCACAATACACTGCATCAGAGAAATGTGAACGCAACCATATAAAGTGCACTAGCCTTCCGCCTGCACGAATGCGAGTAATTTGCTCATATCTGCGGTCCTACTGAACTGATCGCGATCAAACAAACTTAAGATTTTTTAAGTCTTGGTCCGACTTAAACCTAGACCTTTCAACAAAAAAAAACGCATCAAAATCTGTTCAATAGTTTTTGCGTCCATCGCGAGCAAATAGACAAACGGACAAGAATTAAAAATATATTTTTTTTTGTTCAGTATCGTTAATATAACTATCCTAAGTTGTAAATATTTCCAATGAACAGACACGACCACTTTACAAATATATAATAATACTAGCTGCCCCGGCGAACTTCGTACCGCCATATTTTCGGCCCGCGTGGTATTCAAATCCCGTTCCCGCTGCACCCTTATCACTTAGGGGGATGAAAAATAGATGTTGGCCGATTCTCATAGATACCGGATAAGCACAAAAAATTTCATCAAAATCGGTCGAGCCGTTTCGGAGGAGTTCGATTACGCACCCCGTGACAGAAGAATTTTATATATTAGAAAAATGAACCGACACCTTTCTGATGCGTCACGACACGAGACGTCAGACAAATATAAATGCTGCTTCAATGGGCAAAGGCAAGTGGAAAGAAAATACTGGGGTTGTAAAATGAATGAACTACCTTATTGTGTGTCAATATGTAATCCCAATGATATTATGAGACTAGCGGAGACTGAAGTTAACGTGTGATGCTTGTTGAATGTCTTTTGTAATTTTCTATTAAGATTGTATACATGTTGTGCTGAGGATTGTATACATTGTATACATTCTACCTTTCTTCCATAGACTTATCGACTTATTACTTTAGTTTCTATTGTCACAATAACTAGTTATTTGTATGCGAATCAAAAAAATAATATTATTAATAGTAGCAATATAATAGTATTTGCCTGGTTCTGTAGGATAAAAAAGTACTATAGTCTGTGGTGGTTTTCTAAAAGTTTGAAATCGGGCAATTTAAGCTTATTTGTAACAAGCAACCATACAACATTTACTCCTTATAGTATTATTTTAGCGTAGATTGAGCAGAATAGTGTGATATAGAAAACTAGGATCAATTGCATGCGGTTAAATTTAAAAACTTATGAGATATAATAGGCCATTATTTCTTAAAACGAAACATTTTTACTATTGCTTTGAAGTTTATGTTATGATATGACTGTTGCGTTAATTATCTAATGACTCACAGTATGTGGTTCAATTTCCATTTCGTTGACTATGAGAACTTCCATCGTAAACTTCAGAAGATATTTGAATTTTTCACACCAGAAAAATCTTACAGAATTGTTATTATTAACAAAATTATTATTACTTAATTATTTATTATGTTTATATAATTCATAATATATAATAAATAAATAAGTATATTATTCTAAACAAAAAAATTGCAAAAAAGAACGAAATAAAAGAAATTCGCATACAAAAGCTAGGTACGATTTGTATTTTTCTGTAAAGAATTATTTTAGCTTACTCTTGTAGAGTACAAAATAACAGTGAAATACAATATTTGTTTTATTATGTAGGTGCGTTCAGTGCATTAAATTGTAAGTACTGAACCAAATATCGCAAGAATGAATGTTAACTATTATCTTGTTATATACAGGGTGTAATATTGAGAACAGTCGCTATGCGGAGCTCTAAAATCGACGATGATAAAAATATGTCCTCCATTTAAGAAATAAGACAAACTACGTGCGTAGATTTGTATAAAACTTCGCACATACTTACGTTTTTTTATATTGATATACATAATATTATAAATGTATAGTCAGCCAAAGAGTAGGTAGGTACTAAATATGAAATAGTTTGAAACTTATTTAAAATGGTCAAATATACTAAAGGCTTCCACATATTGACCATGCACAGTCATACACCCTGTATAAATTGCGTTTGTGCAATGTAACATAACAAACTGTGATTGTTAGTAGTTGAATAAATTAATTTTAACTACATGATTTTGTTTCATTACGAGTTCCTGAAATAAATGCCGACTATAACATTTGTTTTTCTGAAATATCTAGATAACATCTCAGGCTGTCTCAGAAGTTATCTCGATAGTCAGAGAGAGATCAGTCTTTCTGCCTAATGTTAGCGTCAGTCGGTTAACCTGAATTATGGATATTGAGATAGATGTGTTCGTTTTGTACCAGTATCTACAGTGAAACCTATCTACCATCTATCTTAAGTGAAAGAATTTTTATATGGCGCATTCAAATGTAAGGTTATGAGACGTAAGATGTTATGAGAAAACAAGATGCAGAATATGAGGAAGTAAATAAAATACGCCAAAGATTAAAAATTAAATATTTTTATTATAGTACAAAAATTCCAATCTACGTTACAAGACCACGTAACTAATTACAGCAATTTAGGACTAGAACGTTCCACATTGGGCCTCACTGACACTGGACGGACACAATCTTTTTAAAATAACTTAGGTACATATATTTCAAGCGTTATAAATTTTACGATTTTTATAACGGTGACATATCACTACAAAAAACATTTCTCAAAATATTATTTACATGGCAACTATGATGATATAGAAGAAAGAGAAAGCGAACAGCCTAATTATCGAGCTTATCAAACTTAGGACGAAAAATATAGGTACATATTACAGCTCACTTTTGTGCTGTAATGTACAGTCGACAACAATCGTCTTTGAACAAACGTCTGCTAAATCAATTAGTTAAATAATGAATACCTGATTTTATTTTACTTTTTAAAATTTAAATAACACAAAGCTAGTTTAAGTATTCTTGTTAATTCCTCTAAATATAAACCTACATTGGAGTGGGATTACGTCGTCGTCGCCGCGTCGCGCGTCGGTAGCATTAGGGCCCATACAAGGGAGCTTTTTAAAAAAGCAAATTCTATTAAAATGTCTAGTTCACTGAACTTTAGGCCTTACGCGGCTTACGCCCAACGCCATAGTAAGCTATCGTTGTACCTAAGCCTATGTAGGTAAGATTTGAGTCAAAAATTTTGATTGCTGGCCTAGCTTCAAAGTCGCTTGCTAGAAGAAAATGATCTAATATGAAACCTGTAGACAAGACCATAGGCACCTACATTACAGTATCTTAACGTGCCTTCCTAATATAAACAGTGGAATAATAAATTTTAACGTTATAAGAAATATAAGTGCTTTATTTATAACATCATTGAGATCCAACAAATACAAATGGACTATTAAAAATTGTAAAAATATTTTGGCCGGGGTGCAGTCTACAATGTATCTACCTGCGATATGTAATGCCTACGTTGTAAACATTATTATGAGCAAGCTAACAAAGAATTTTATTGATACGGTGGCTCCTACATTGATTTTAAAATATCTCCCTATTATACTAAAATTTAATTTATCAACTACCTATTTTACTTGTAGGTATTCGTCATAGTGCGGTAGAGAAAAAATCATGCATTCTACTCCTTATATTAGTAACTTTTTCATTATAACTGTAAAAATGGGGCATTTCGTTGTAGCACAACATTTTAAAACACTTTATATACCGTTTTAATATAGACTTTGGTTCAAATCATAAAAATATACATGTATATCTAGCGGCCGCCTGCGACTTCGTACGCGTGGAGTTGGTTTTACCCCTTTAGGGATGGAGTTTCGTTAAATCCGTTCTTAGCGGATGTCTACACCCTATAACGAACCTACCTGCCAAATTTCAAGTTTGTAGGTGTTATAGTTTCTGAGATTTTGCGATTAATCTGTGAGTGGTATTTCGCTTTTATAAATAAAAATTAGATAGCCGGCTACGCAAATGAAACCGCAGGATCCAACTATACGTTTCTCCTACGAAATGCCGGTTCGACTACCAATGACCGTTATCTGGTCAAAAGGTCAAAACGTTCGTATTAGTGTAATGATTTTAATGAAACTTTGATATAAACCTATTAGTTTAAGAAAAAGAGTAAAAGAGTTAAAAAAGATTTTATTTTAGTTTTTTTTTATATTAAACGCAAAAAATGCTAAATTTTTGTTATACTACATTAACTACATACATACTGCCTTGTAGTTTTTTTTTAAATAAACTATGACACTGATTTCCAATTTTAAGCCCTCATTTAGCAAGTTTAATAGGTTTGACAACCTGTATGTAACAACGGATATGTTTTGATTCTACAGCTATCCAAACAAACAACAAATACATATGCTGTTGGCACAGTCAACGACAAAACTGTATAAAAATTCTAATTTAGTGATCACCTGAGCTCGGAAATTTTTAAACATAAATATGATAAATAAATAAATAATGAAGTCCTGTAGGGATTACAAATTTTTTTTATCCGAATTTTTTGGTCCTTCGAGCCGGATCACTTTGCATAATCCCCATGGATCCCCTTATTCCCCCTTCGGATAGCGGAAGTGGTAATGTCGGACTTGAACTGACTTAGACCGTACGCTGTCTCGGATCTCGTAAACCGGGGCAGGTGGTCCAAAAAGGTAATTTCCTTCCGGCTGACCCTGGGCCATCTACGGCTTTGAAATGCCCTCCTCGGGTCTCGTAAGTAGGTATTTAATCGATTACAAAACTACTTTATTCAACTTTTGATAGAAGCATACATTCCAGCGTAAAAAAACGTTAGTATTATTTTGAATGTTAGACAACTTTTGTCGTTGATTGTACAAGCATTATCAAAACGTGTCGGTCTGGCTAACCTGTTTATTTGTCGGATATTTTACTGTCCTAACCTAATTCAAAATATAAAATATTCAACATTTATCTAAAGCGACATAAGTCAATAATAGATCACCGTTTTACAAATTAATAAATCCCAGCGTGGTTTTACAGTTTTTGGATTATTTTTTTCTTAGAAACCACACAATGACTCACTCTCTTTTTACTATATACCGAAATACTCATGCCCTTGAAACAAGGCTTTAGAATACCTATAGTACCTATAAACCAAGGGCTTCACAGCTATAGACCGAGTATTCTAAAGGGTTTGTCTACTTATGTCGATGTTTGTGAATGATTCGTATGTCGTTGACGCTGGTGTGGGGCCGTGCGTTTTGGTCGGCAGACTCGCTCGAACCGCTCGTCGTAGTACGCTGACTTAGATCGGAGGACCTGTGTGGAAGGCATAATCATTTTTAATAATCACTGTTCGGGTCAATCACCGAACAAATATTCATGTCAGCGAAATTGCGATACCGCGCGATATGCATTGTATATTTTATGTAATCATCATCATTTCAGCCATAGGAAGTCCACTGCTGGACATAGGCCTCCCCTATGGATGGATCTCCAATAAGACCGGTTGGAAGCGGCTCGCATCCAATTATGTATTACCTAAGTAAAATAGTCAGTACGCTTTCGGATAGCATATCGAGCGCGACTCAATCTCATCCCATCCACTTCATTAAATTTATTTGTTATCCCATTTGTATTACTGAAATATATCATTTTTAGAATATCTAATCGTGATTTATCTTATAATCACTCCAAACATTGGTCCTTCGAGCCGGATCACCTTGCAGAAATCCCCACGGATCCCCTACTTCCTCCTTCAGGTATTGGAAGTGGTTATGGCGGACTCGAACTGACCTAAACCGCACGTTGTCTCGGGTCTTTTATGCCGGGGAAGGTGACCCAAAAATACAACTTCCTCGCACCCCGGCAGACCTTGGGCCATCTACGGCTTGGAGATGGCTACCTCGGGTCTCGTGGGTAAATCTGTACTTTTCAAACAGTCACAGTACCTAATGAATTGTACGTTATTACTTGACGCCGTCCGCTGGCTAATGCACACTTCTGCACGCATTTGGGCGTCTGTTCTGTGCAAATAATATTGTGCAAATTTCGTGCAAAAATACATATAGATACTATTTGCACGAATACTACGCTTCATCCTTGCACACGTATAAGGCATAATATGTATAAAAAAGCTAGATCCTGGTGCCCTATGGAGCCCAAGTTAGTATTATACTTACAAAGGAGTCAGATTGTCGACGTCAAAATTCTGCAAACAGATCCACATCGGCGTTATGATCTCGTCGCTTTTGGCACAGTCACACGTCCCGTTGTATAATAGCAGGTCATCCATCAAAACCTGAAATACAACGTGGAAGATAGTTCTAATTGAGAAGCAGAATACAGGCGTCTTTTTTATAGCATATAGCTCTTCGGATGGGAAACGGGTACCACAGAGTAAGGATGTGTGTACTATCAGGGGCGTCACAATCGTGCTGCCGACTCTGTAAAAACCTAAATAGGGCACTTTAAGAACCCCAATATTGGAGTTGCTTATAAAAACCACACAGCAGGGAGATCATTCCATAGGCTAAGCTTCTTTTTATTTATGTGGTGGTGTGTTTCTCATTAAGTCATGTTTTAAATAAGCGGTGTAGGTGTAGAATAACTTACTCCGAACTCTTTGACGCCTCGTGTTGGAGTCTTGCCGTAGTTCCATATCTTGATACTGTACACGGAAACCGGCACGTCGAATACGAAAAATACCCTGAAATAAGAAAAGAAGATAGTATCGTTTCAACCTATCGCAGTATCACAGTATCTAAAGCCGTAGATGGTCCAGGGTTAGCCTGGGTGCGAGGGAATTACCTTACTGGGTCACCTATCACGCCTCAATAACTGCGACCCTAGACGGTGTGCGGTTGTCGGTTCGGATTCGGCATAACATCCACACTGACAGACGGGGGAAGGGGGTAGGTTTCCCTGAGGATTGCCGCACGAAAAAAGATATTCTTCGATGAGCTTGTCGGCAGACGGGTAGGTACCTGTTGAGCGTGTGCGGCAGTACGGGCGCGAGCCAGGAGTGCGCGCCGTCGCCCGCGCGCGCGTTGTGTCCGTCGATGAGCTTGTCGGCAGACGGGTAGGTACCTGTTGAGCGTGTGCGGCAGTACGGGCGCGAGCCAGGAGTGCGCGCCGTCGCCCGCGCGCGCGTTGTGTCCGTCGATGAGCTTGTCGGCAGACGGGTAGGTACCTGTTGAGCGTGTGCGGCAGTACGGGCGCGAGCCAGGAGTGCGCGCCGTCGCCCGCGCGCGCGTTGTGTCCGTCGATGAGCTTGTCGGCAGACGGGTAGGTACCTGTTGAGCGTGTGCGGCAGTACGGGCGCGAGCCAGGAGTGCGCGCCGTCGCCCGCGCGCGCGTTGTGTCCGTCGATGAGCTTGTCGGCAGACGGGTAGGTACCTGTTGAGCGTGTGCGGCAGTACGGGCGCGAGCCAGGAGTGCGCGCCGTCGCCCGCGCGCGCGTTGTGTCCGTCGATGAGCTTGTCGGCAGACGGGTAGGTACCTGTTGAGCGTGTGCGGCAGTACGGGCGCGAGCCAGGAGTGCGCGCCGTCGCCCGCGCGCGCGTTGTGTCCGTCGATGAGCTTGTCGGCAGACGGGTAGGTACCTGTTGAGCGTGTGCGGCAGTACGGGCGCGAGCCAGGAGTGCGCGCCGTCGCCCGCGCGCGCGTTGTGTCCGTCGATGAGCTTGTCGGCAGACGGGTAGGTACCTGTTGAGCGTGTGCGGCAGTACGGGCGCGAGCCAGGAGTGCGCGCCGTCGCCCGCGCGCGCGTTGTGTCCGTCGATGAGCTTGTCGGCAGACGGGTAGGTACCTGTTGAGCGTGTGCGGCAGTACGGGCGCGAGCCAGGAGTGCGCGCCGTCGCCCGCGCGCGCGTTGTGTCCGTCGATGAGCTTGTCGGCAGACGGGTAGGTACCTGTTGAGCGTGTGCGGCAGTACGGGCGCGAGCCAGGAGTGCGCGCCGTCGCCCGCGCGCGCGTTGTGTCCGTCGATGAGCTTGTCGGCAGACGGGTAGGTACCTGTTGAGCGTGTGCGGCAGTACGGGCGCGAGCCAGGAGTGCGCGCCGTCGCCCGCGCGCGCGTTGTGTCCGTCGATGAGCTTGTCGGCAGACGGGTAGGTACCTGTTGAGCGTGTGCGGCAGTACGGGCGCGAGCCAGGAGTGCGCGCCGTCGCCCGCGCGCGCGTTGTGTCCGTCGATGAGCTTGTCGGCAGACGGGTAGGTACCTGTTGAGCGTGTGCGGCAGTACGGGCGCGAGCCAGGAGTGCGCGCCGTCGCCCGCGCGCGCGTTGTGTCCGTCGATGAGCTTGTCGGCAGACGGGTAGGTACCTGTTGAGCGTGTGCGGCAGTACGGGCGCGAGCCAGGAGTGCGCGCCGTCGCCCGCGCGCGCGTTGTGTCCGTCGATGAGCTTGTCGGGCGTGCGCACGTCGGCCGCGCGCGCGTCCAGCACGTTCACGCTCGCCGGGTGCGCGCACACGTCTGCAACGAGCGAGGGGCAGTGCTACAGGCAGGTGCCGGCAAACTTTGTGACAATGTACTCAGGACTCAGGCTGCGCATTTTGGTCACCAAAGTGAAACGCGAGGCGTGACGGCAGAGGCGCGCCAATGAACCAATCATAGATTAGGTATATTACACTAATCACATGCTCGAAGGAATCGCGTCATTGGTTGATCAGTCATTTTATTGATTTCTTGGGTGGCCAGTTAGTGGATTTTCGCGAACTTTTTGACGATTTTTCATGAAATTGGCCGATAACTATACCGGCAAACTGCGTGAAGAAACGTTAAGATTTAAAAGCCTGTTATTATTTATTAAACTATCAACCCTGTTCAGGGTCCTATCACCTTACGTAGGAAAAAGTCAACTCCTAAGAACTCCACAACTTACTTGTCTCAGTCATAGGTATTATATTCCCGTGCGGATCGTACAGCTCGACCCCGGTCAAGCCCACATAGTAGGGATCTCCCCACGTAGAGAATATGTTCAGCTGGAGCACGAACCCGGTCGGAGCTCCCATATCCAAGTTCGTCCCGTATACTAGACAGTCCATTCGGAAGCTATCCGAATCTTTCGCGTCGTCCAACCTGTACAAAAATGATAATTCTTGTTCCTGCCTTAGTTCAAAATTATGTAGAGTCAAAGGAATTCATTAAACGTATTTCCAATGCTATCAAATACAAATTCACACACATTTTCTGCAAAATTCATGCTACAAGTTCTCTCTGAAGATGCTCTGACTCTGCCTGTCACATTATCTGTGTGAATTGTGGACAGATAATGTGACAGGTTTGACAGGTAGGGTACTAAGAGTTAAGTTAAGAGAGGGCATTTTTGTACCATATTCCCTGGTCGATTCATTCTGAGTCATAGTTTCTTCTCTTATGTAGGTACGCTAAAAAGACGTCGAGTTGCAGACATGTGCTATATGAAAGGGTCGAGTAGAGAGTGGCGTGGTAGTGATGTTTAAAGTTCTAATACTTTTTCCACTGGATTCCCTTTTGAAAATTTTCACCCTTCGCCACGGATTCGAAGCAAGCCGATCTTAACCAAAGACTCTCGTTCTTTCAGACGTAACAAATCAAAAGCTGAATACCTAGACCTACCGTAGATTTATTAGTTCTGTGAGATAAATGTAATGTAAGAATTCACTACCTACCATCTGCATAAGTATCAACATTATATGATGCTCCAAGGATCCATTCTCCTACGACTACGACCCTCTACTTCGTTTTCCAAGGAAAAGATTCATCAAATAGTCAATGATTCTGACCTGTCATCAATGGCCAGCAGCTGTATCTGCTGGACGTAATCGTAGCACGTATCGCCAGGCGCTCGCCGCAGCAGCAGAGGCCGGTAGTGCAAGGACACGTCGTCCAAGCTCACTCGCGCGTGTTTCACACCTATGTACGACAGCTCCATGTTCGCGTTGTAGTTCCAAATGCGAATACCTGGAGAGGCATTCGGTCAAGTAAACATCTATGTTTATATTTCTTTACTCCTTTCTTTTGACCTGCGGAAGAGTCCACCATTCCCCCCGCTCCGACGTCACCGAACAAGTCTAAGAATAATTATTGGGACAATAACGGGTCACTGTCTCCATAGCAAGCACTTATACATTATGGACAGCCCCCCTTGTAGGGAGTGTTTCATCGCCGAGGATACGGCCGCAGTCCGTAATAGCAGGCAGTGGCACCGAATTGTTCTCAAATCCTCGGCTAAGTGCGGACAAAAGAGTCCCCATCAAAACCACACGGCCGTCTCGGGTCAGCAGTTGCGGAGGGTGTGGTGGCCTCTGGCATATCCCTCGCACCCCAGCTGACCCAAGGCCATTATGTCTTTAGTCCTTACCCAATAAACCAAAATTGGTTTAGTGCCGAAAGTGTAACAGACATACAGAACCAGTTACAGCGCGGTAGCGTGGTCTTTTCATTCGAAGATCTTATCGATGAACATAGTACAATAACGTCGATTACAAATATTATGCCTTGCGTGACATGTACAGCTTAACAAAACAGATTGAATTTGTTATAATTATAGTAATTTTATTATTAGGTAGGTAAGCGTGTCTAGTCACGAAAAAGTTAATCAAAATATTGTAATACCTCGTACCACCCACTCTATAATTATCCAACTTGTGAACACAATCGAGAACACTAAACATCGTGGGACTTGGGACTAGACGTGATAGAAGAATTATTTCGCCAAATAATAACAAGTAGAATGTCTATAGCATCAAATATTATCATGTTATATATATCGGTGTGCGGTTAGCCGGTTCAGTCCGACTAAAACCGCACGGCTGGTCGTAAGGGATGTTCGCATGAAAAAAAAGTTCGGAGCTTACCCAAGTAGATTTGTCAGCTACCCTCTAAGATTGCATAAATCAATCACTTTTTGTTTTTATCAATTAATAAACATCAATCAACTAGCCTATTGCAGTTCACTGCTAGACATATACCTCTCTCAATGTTGCTTTCACGTTGGTCAGACCGGTTGGTAGCCTACTTACTCATCGTAAGCTTAAGCTCTGGGTACCATATAAAATTGTGTTAAGTATAGGCAGGTACTTACTGGTAATCTCCGTCGGCTGCAACAGTTCCATCACGATATGACAGAACTTCTCCCCACTCTCAAAGTTTGAACACCACATAGCATCGTATTCCGTCGTGATGTTGCGCCCGTTGAACAGAGTCTTGCAGTCTACGAGCTGATTGTGTTCGGGCACTTGGTCTTCGGAGATGAAGGCCGAGTAGGCGTAAGCACGCTCAATGGGTATAGGCTCGTTGTAGCATAGAAGTTCTATACCTAGAGTTGTTAAGTATTGTTAGTTTGTCGATTTTACCTGAAAATAATAAAAGAGCAGCGAGCCTACCACGATTCACAGCGATTCAGGTTTGGACGGTGGTTCAGAGGGGAAGAGATGGCATGATATCACCTAATTAATATACATAGATTCATCCCTCTCTCTCTCTCTCTCAGGACCGTTGCCTAATACTGAATCGCTTATGCCAGTCGTGGTAGGCAGGTTCCAAAAGGTATCACAATTTAGAACCACACACTTTATCACAAGTTTTGGAGCTTTAATTGAAATCTTCATCCAGTGGTAGAAATTTCACCATATTTCTTTGTTTTGGATGATTTTTTTAACTTCCTGCACTCCGTTTCCAATTTCAATCATGCTAAATGTCATTGTCTAAATTTTTTTAAATAGGGGTTGACAAAAATTAATTGACTGATAAATTAATGACAAAGTGGACAAAGTGCCAGTATTTAAAAAAGTTGCTGACTTCAAAAAGCAAGAGACTTCTTGCCATTTTAGAATTCCTTGTTTCCAAATATGTAACTATATAACTACTACCTGAAACTGTAGCTAACAATTATACGATAATGCACATTTTCGATATTGGAATGATAGACTACTGGCCCGTGTACAAAAATGATGGGTCATTTGAACCACCAGGTGACCTTTATAGAACGATATAAGAGCATAAAATAATAAGATTCAGCACTATGCCGTCACTTGTAAGCTGTCCAACTGAGTGCAGGTGAAGAAGAGGGGGTTGTAACCCACGATTACTTCACCATGTCGCATGATTTTTGTACGGCGTTGCGGAATAATGGATTAGAAGCAGTATTGAAATATTATGAAACTGATGCCGTACAAAATCAAATGACCAAATTTACCCTGGTAATGTCGGAAAATAAAATAAAAATTCCGACTTTGTGGCTCACCATTTTTTGTACAGCACTACGCGTTTGCTTGTTATTTTTCATGGATCTATCGATGGTAAGAATGCCGTACAAAAATATATGACCAAAATGTACTCACTCTACCTGTACTTTGTACCTGTACTCACCTGCACTCAGTTGGACAGCTTACAAGTGACGGCATAGTGCTGAATCTTATTATTTTATGTTCTTATATCGTTCTATATAGGTCACCTGGTGGTTCAAATGACCCATCATTTTTGTACACGGGCCAGTAGTCTATGATGAATGGTTTCTCACCTGTTAGTCCAATTAGGTTTCCCTGTCCCCAATTCGACATGAGAGTAAGCTTGACTGTCTTAGCGACATACTTCATTTCCTTCTCATCAATATCCAACGCTTCTAACAGCGCCGTGGGACTCATGTTGTGGTTGCTATCATTCGCAGTGGGCGGTCTCTTTTCAATCATATTCGAGTAGTCGATCAAAGGCTCATTGTCTTTCAGTAACGATTGGAAGTTCTTATCGCTGAGCATTATGGATTCTAGAATAGTTGCGTCTTTGGTAAAAAGGATAGTCTGAAAAAGGACTTTCTATTAATGACCAGGAAATCACCGGAAATTCAAAGAAATTTACAAACAATTAGTATCCTCATTTTTAGGGTTCCGTAGCCAAATGGCAAAAAAACGGAACCCTTATAGATTCGTCATGTTTGTCCGTCCGTCTGTCTGTCTGTCCGTCCGTATGTCACAGCAACTTTTCTCCGAAACTATAAGGCCTATGCTGTTGAAACTTGGTAAGTAGATATTGTATTCTGTGAACCGCATCAAGAATTTCACACAAAACAAGTCGGCAACAACAACAACAACAGTCGGCTTCTTGCTCACCACAAGATCTATTGAATGGCCATTCAAAAGGGTTGACTGGATGCGGAAGAGGGAGGATTAGGGGCAATGGTGCACATTGAGAGAGGTTATGTCCAGCAGTGGACTACAATAGGCTAATAAATAAAGTTCACCAACACACATTCTGCGCTATCTACCACGCTCTATCAGTTAAGAACAACTTACATCGCCAAAAGAAGAGAGAGGTCCTTTGAGCACACCACTGGATCTTGCAATTTCCCCATGGAATATGACGGTGTCGTCCAGTTTAATCTGAACCAACCTGACACCTCGGGTCGTATAAATACGAGACTTGTTGTAATTCTGCAAAAAGTGCTATCATGTTATAAATAGTTATGTAAACCTTGAAATAAAATATAATTTGTTACAGTTGAGATATACCCGCATCCGAAGGAGCCATTCTGAAACCGGAGATAGCCCTGGGTTAGCCGGGGTGCCTTATGAGCCACCTTATACCGCGGCATCTGTAGACCTGAGACGGCGTGCGGTTTTAGTCCGGACTGTGATGGGGTATCCGTAAGGATTTCCTTACAAACAATGTGGTCTCGAGATACAATAACCTAAGAGCAAATACAGAGAGGAGGTGACCAAGTAGCGCTGACGTCATCTCAGTGGGCGTGGCCTTTATCTCACCTCCTCTTTGTGTTTGCGATGTACCATAAACTCACCCATATCCTCAACAAAGCAAGTTTGACGGCGCCCGCTAGCAATACAGTGAGTGCTATAGGACTGCCGCGAGGCGTCGGCGCAGTCCACGTGTGACGTTCGTCGCGTGTGCGCACCACACCGTCGATTATGTTCTCTGCGCGTCCTTGCTTCGACTGATCGCCAGTGTCTAGGTCTGTCCATACCTTAACAGTACCAAATATGTTATTGCTCGGGACACATATCTTGGACCTAAAATGTGCTCTTTACGCGCAGTACACGTCTCTTGGGTGTCTTTTGAGGTTAGCACTGGATGCTACTGCGGTGGACGAGCTCAAATTCAATAAGCATGGGTTATTGCAAAAAAATCTGCGCGCGTCAGGGCCTCGTTTGTCTCGCGATTTAGGTACAAGATACGTATCTCGAGGTATAGTTAAGTTTTATTATGCAATAGCTTCAGTAATCATCATCATGTTTGCTCTAGTTCCGATCGCATCCGAGACCTTTACTTCGGAGTCCGAGGTCCACATAAAGGTGATGTGGCTTTGTTTTCTTGGGGCTATATTGGGAGCGAAATGCTATCTGATCTCCTGAGATGTGGTTAGTGGCCAACATTTGACAGAGTTATTCAGCCCCCCTGCCCCTAGACAAGTGGCAATTCGTTGCTCGGCATATCATGGAATAGAATTACGAATGTATAGGATTTGACGTTTTTGACATTCGTTGACGCCTGTCATATATGTCAAATCCCATACATTTGGCATTCTATTCTACAAAACGCTGGCCGACGAATTGCCACTTGTCTAGAGGGGCAGGTCGCCCATACAGGCCTCGTCTTGACCTAACGACTATTGACAGCTGGGACCGCCTTTCAACATGCCCTCCGAAAACGTTCAGATGAAATATTACTAAGCGGGCAACCACGCCTTGGTAGCTTAACCCACTGATCGTTTACCGAACAATGAGCGCACCTGACCACGAGCGCTTCCTATAGAAGATTTTACAAAATGAAGTTAAGTGTTACAAAAACTGCGTCCGTTGACCATTATTATTATAAGTAATCTAAGTGCAGGCTATTTCTGCCCTAGGAATCAGCTAATATTTTTTAGAATTGATGCTTGCTCGACCCTGCTCTACTCTGCCCGAAGTTATGAAGTTTGAAACATACGACAATACCACCACTCCCCAGATACGATTTGACTTCTGCCGAGTTCTGCCCCACCCCTTATAGAGAGCCGGGTACGCCTATGGTTACTTAGGTACCTCATCTAGTATCGTATAAATCAATCCAGTAGTCTAAATTTAGAGTTTGAATGTTAAATGCGCCACGAATACTCACGATCAATTATTCACTGCAGCGGCGTCTTGACACTCATGACCTAAATAAGTGAGTACTTAGTACGCACTTATGTAAACGAAATTTTAAGTAGGCTTGTGATGTTTTGAAGATGCCGCTGTCTCATAGAACTGATAAACGGAATCGAGGACTGAATTAACAGCCTCTTGCTGCTAACTATGGGAAATCTATTTTTTGTCAACATCCATAGTACTATTATTATAAATGCGGAAGTAACTTTGTCTGTCTGTCGGTCTGTCTGTTACGCTTTCACGCCTAAACCACTGAACCGATTTTGATGAAAAGTGGTACAGCGATAGATTAGACCTTGGGAAACGGCATAGTCTAATCATTGGTCGCGGTAACCGAGAACCACGCGGGCGGAGCCGCAGGCAACAGCAGCAGACAGCTACTTTCGTATTTGTAATATTAGTATGGATTGTATACTCGTATTATCGCACGCACCTTACATAATAGAAATGGTGAAGACTAACACAAATTGCAAGCTTACCTTTTTAACATGCACCACGTCACCCTTTGAATCAAACAGCTCAATTCCGTTCAAACCAACTAAATATTTGTCTCCCCAGTTCGAAAATATTTTCAATTCTAACAATCTTCCTTCTGGCAACTCAGGTATGATGAATTCAGTTTTAATTTTTTCTTTCGGCGTATTTTTCACAGGAACCGCACATAGTGAGGCTGGTTTCTTTGTCGGGTTTTTCACAGCAGGTCTTTTAGTCCAGGAATTGTTTTGTTGCAAATTTGTTAAACCATCTTTCATCGCTAATTTTTTACGACTTTTGTTCTCTAGAAGAACAAAGACATAATTTAAGTATATGAATCCAGAAGTGTCGTTTGAAAATGAACATTCAACTGATGATCAGTGTCAGTCAAATGATCACCTACACAGTCACATCGTGAATCAATCAACTTCGACAAGGTTGATTGCTCTAAGGTTGATTGACTCACAATGTGGGGCGGGTTGATGACATGTACGCATGTACCTGCGATGAAGTTCATTAAGATTATGACTTATGAGTACCTAACAGGCTGTTGTTATAAGAAATTCCGCAAGAAATTCTGATCCCGTTCCCAAAACCCCCGTAACCTGTAACCCATGGGAACCTATTAGCGATAAAACGTGTGTGTTGAATCTTTCGAACGAGAAAGAGGGACGGAGCCAATGCCATACAGGGTCCATTCCATAGTACCATCCTTCTTTCGAACAACTGCGTTCTAACACGTCATAGTAAGCCCTACCATGACGTGCCAAAACGTAAGTCGCACGGCGCGGCGATACGGGGAAGTATTTTCATACGGGTAGGAGACGCGAACATTTAGTACTTAAATGATATTTCTTACCTATAATGACATCACGGAAATCATCATCTATGCCGTTGTCCTGCCGCCTGTGCCGCGGCGTCACATAGTGCGGTAGCAAATCCGACAAAAAGTCATTTGAACTTTCGTTCGACGACTCTCCCAAATCTAATTTACCTCTCATGTTGTATATCCTTCGCCCGTTTTGTGTGTGGCCTAAAATTTGAACCAGCATCAACAACTTCCATTATGCTACTGACTACCTACTAGGTCAATAGCCGTTTAAAGCGTAAGCGTTACGAACAAAATGAGGGTGGCTAGTGGCCATGCGGAAGTCACTTCACGTCAATTATTGTTTATGTGTCAACTCTCTAATAACTTCATTTATTTACGTTCATACTATTTGCTCTGTCCTAAATTACACTACTTTTAGTTATCGGTAGGTAAGTGGTTTAAGGGTAGGTAGACACAGACTGGGGTGTACGGCCCGGACCGTTACCTCCACGCGGTGCACGCTGCGCAACGGAGACCGGAGACGGCAGCGCCTTTCTCTTGCAGGGAAGACGCTGCCGCCTACGGCCAATTCCGGCCGAGGCGGGCTCTCCACGTGTCCCTCTGGCTAGCAAAAGGGCACAGTGAAGAGCAGGCAAGTGGCGCGTTGGTTCTCCGAGTGCACGCCTAAGGGTAAGCGACTACCTGTGACCCTAGCCGAAACAGGACGGTGAGGCGGCGTGGCGGCAACCCGAGTTTTCAAAACCCGAGACGGCGAGCGGTTTTAGTCGATCGAGTCCGACATAACCAACTCGGC
This sequence comes from Eilema depressum, assembly GCA_914767945.1. Classification (NCBI taxonomy): domain Eukaryota; kingdom Metazoa; phylum Arthropoda; class Insecta; order Lepidoptera; family Erebidae; genus Eilema; species Eilema depressum. The sequence continues at coordinate 14,785,471 of OU612026.1, forward strand.
TACACGCTGGCCGACGGGGATGGAGTACATGGGGATTTCCGCATAAAAAATTAAAGGTAGGTAAGTACAGAGACTAGATGTTGTTGTTCTTAAAAACCCTACGACGAGGTACGTTAGTTAGGTACTAACGTACCTCGTCGTCAAGTATTCAGGCTCATAGAAACATACCCTTAGAATATATTTTCTATTTAATAATAAATACCTTTATTTGGACGCAAAGTTCCAGCTGAATGCGCCACTGGTGGTCTGTGTGGTTTCATTAATAAGTCCAAAGTTGTATCCAAAGAGGTTCTACGATTTAATCTAAAACGTAAACAAATATTTTTTTAATGCGATTCTTACACCATATCACCTTACAGGTTTAATTTCAACATTCACAAACCTACTTTCTCAACTCTGATTTGGTGTTTTCAAATTTCAATTTGGCTTCCTCCAGTGCCTCCAGGGAAGAAGACGTGTCAGGACTACTGTGCCGTATGTGCGTCTCTTTCATCTCCCTGAAAAAAATGGACCTCGTTTAGGTCGAGGTTGGTCGAAAGTCGTAGGTAGGTGTTATCAATAATTTCAATAGAGCCGATGTTGGCCCAACCTTGACACGGAAGTAAAGAGTGCATAGTGGAGTTTCCATATTGACGTCTTACCAGTAAGTAGGTGAATTAAAACCCACTATAAAACTGTGTTCATTAATCATTCTATTGTTCGTGACAATACAAAAAACCGAACTTACTTGGTAATGTTTTCAAGCCAATAAGGAAGATCCCGATCTTTGTTAGTGCATTCGAGCCCTTTTTGTTGATGATCCATCCTTGAGCCATGAGATTATCGTTATCTATATACAAAAAATAAGAAAGTGCAGGCTCGTAAATTCATTATAGCACTCACTGTTACTAAACTGTTTAAATTTGAAATATTGTAATAATAATAGGTAGGTTTGATATACAACGGATATATAAATTATTAGAGCTTTTTATTACTGTTATTTCCAATTTAAAGCTTCAATCACACTTGCTTCTTTTGAAACATATTTTTGCCGCTGTTTGTTTGACCTTGGTTGCCATGGTTTCCTAATATCCCATCTGTATTACTTTACTCTATGATCCCATCCGTAGACCACCCACCCCGACCCACCCCAATTTACTCTATGGACCATTGGACCACCCGTATCTCTATGCGTAGACCCCCCCCCCCCCCTTCCCTTCTATATTAGCCACAGAGTACATATAATCATCTTTGTTCCGGATATTTCGGGGCACGAAAGTTCTAGTAAGATATTATAGTTTCATCATTGTACTCGAAAGTCTCAACCAATCTCAACTACACTATTGGGATTGCATTGAATAGGTAATTTTATTCTTATAAAACATTTCATTTCATTTTAGAACGGAATATTTCATCAGTCAATAACGTCAAAAGACAGACGTCAGCGCATGTTGGCATATGTAGCGGTGGCAGATAACCTATAAAAGTTAATCGGTACTCGGTACTTTTATTTTGGTTTAATAAAATACAACACTGTATTTAAGCTAAATATTTGTTACAATGTCTGACGAAGATCAGAAAAAGTTAGAGGAGCGCACAGGGCGTGCAGAAAAAGAAGCAAATGCTATCGAAGAAGAACTTTCCAAGATCTCAAAAGGGGATCTCGGCTATATCGGTGATCCCAGGTTGAACAAGCTGCTAACTGAAAATGAGAAACTTAAAAATCGTCTAGAACATCTTGAAAATGCTATAAAAGTTGAAAGTTGTAGTTCTAAATCGCCAGCTGTGAGAAAACAACCCAAAGAGCTTCCCACGCTAATCACCGATATTAGTGCTCTAGAAGGCAACATCTGTATTGTGGATGAGCTTAAAAATGTATTTGAAGTTGGTATTAGATCTGCATACCCAGATTTGGAGGATCCTCCTGTGGTGATCAGTCTCTCTGGGAACAATCCTAAATTCGGGGACTATCAGTGCAACTCTGCTATGGCTATATCACAACTACTAAAAGCTAAGAATATTAAAACGAACCCCAGGGAAGTGGCCAATAATATATTAAACAAAACTCCCTCCTCTCCATTCATAGAGAGGATTGAAGTGGCAGGAGCAGGCTTCCTGAACATCTACCTTAATAAAACTTTAGTTGAACATATACTTAATAATATACTGCGGTCAGGAATACAACCACCTCCAGTGAAAAGGCAAAAGGTTATTGTGGATTTCTCTTCCCCTAATATTGCTAAGGAGATGCATGTGGGGCATCTGAGGTCTACAATAATAGGAGACAGTATTTGCAGACTGCTTGAATTCTTAAATCATGATGTTCTCAGACTGAACCATTTGGGAGACTGGGGTACACAATTTGGAATGTTGATTGCTCACTTACAAGATAAATTTCCTGACTTCAAGAAAACTTCACCTCCTATTGCTGACTTGCAGGCTTTTTACAAAGAATCAAAGACTAGGTTTGATTCAGACGAGGAATTCAAAAAGCGAGCTTATCAGTGTGTAGTCGAATTACAATCTTACCAACCTGACTACATAGCTGCTTGGAAGTTAATATGTGAAGTGTCTCGGCAGGAGTTTGAAAGAATATATGAGCGTCTAGACATCCATATTATTGATAGAGGCGAGTCTTTCTACCATGACAGGATGCCTGTAGTGATCCAACAGCTAAAAGATGGTGGATTTCTGGAGGATGATAATGGCAGGTTGATTATGTGGGCCAATCCTGAAGGTAACAAAGATGGTTTAATACCTCTGACTGTTGTGAAATCTGATGGAGGGTTTACCTATGACACATCAGACATGGCAACAATTAAAAACAGGGTAGAGGAAGAGAAGGGAGAAAGGTTCATTTATGTTGTTGATAATGGCCAAGCAAATCATTTTGTAATAATTGATGGGTGTGCTCGTAGAGCTGGAATTCTGAAAGGAGACCAAAAGGTTGAATTTGTAGGATTTGGTGTAGTCTTAGGTGAGGATAAGAAGAAATTTAAGACAAGGTCAGGTGATACAATCAAATTGAGTGAGCTACTGGATGAGGGTTTAACCCGATCATTAAATAAACTAATTGAGAAGGGAAGAGATAAAGTTTTGAGTCCGGAAGAGTTGAAACAAGCTCAAGAAGCTGTTGCATATGGATGTATCAAATATGCAGATCTGTCACATAATAGATTAAATGATTACGTGTTTTCATTTGACAAGATGTTGGATGACAAGGGTAACACTGCTGTGTACCTACTATATGCCTTGACACGGATTAGGTCTATAGCAAGAACAGCACAAATCTCACAGGAACAGTTGAAGGCTGAGTTTGAAAAGACTGGCTTCAAATTTACTCATGAAGCAGAGTGGAAACTGGGGAAAGTTCTGCTTAGGTTCCCTGAAGTTATACTTAAAGTAGCCAGTGATCTGTTTTTGCACACTTTGTGCGAGTACTTGTATGAAATATCATCAGTATTCACCGAGTTCTATGACAAATGTTATTGTGTTGAAAAAGATAAGGATGGAAAAGTTGTAAGCATTAACTATTCCAGATTGATGCTCTGTGAAGTCACTGCCACTATTATGGACAAGTGTTTTGATATTTTAGGAATAAGAACTGTATCAAAAATGTAAAGATACACTTAGATGTAATGCTTTTGATACTGTAACTTCACAATATATATTTATTCCGAGTACTTGGTAGATGATCAGATCACAGTTTTAATAAACCATTATTTATATTATATGTTGTTTGTACTAAAGAAACACTTTTATTTTAATTTTTTCACAGCCTTTTATAATCAACTCTCCAAAGGATTACAAATCTGCTGCCAAACAGAAACAAAAGAGGCGTGCGAAAGTTTATAGAAAGTTGAGCCTGACAATACCTGCCCTAGTCACCTTCCTAAAATCCAAGTGAAAATGCATCTGATGATCAAGCTGGGAGCCATCATAGCCGCATTATCGGCATCTGTAATCGAGACTACCTTTATCTTGCCAATATGCGAGGCGAAATCATATTGATGTCTATAGTAAAAAAGACCCATTCCTCTATTAGTTTATGCCTTAGGCGATAAACAGCGAATTCATTTACACAATTTGTACTTGGCAGAAATGATATAATGCATTCTAAGTTTTTTACTGAAGATACTCGTCTATTTTTCTTGATTTTATGAGGCTCAATAGATGGCGTTGACTGTGTTTTGTGAATCTCGCAATAATTATATCGAAGGAAATATTTAGCGGGGAAACAGTTCCGTGAAATGTTTTTAATAAAATAAAAAGGCTCATTGATTGTAAAATTTTATTTATTGAGTTCCTAAAAACCTCTACAAAACTATACCAGGGTCCAATATCAAAGGTAACATTAATGAAATAACACTATTTTTATTTGATAGAAAAATTATGTGGAATAGTTATATGCCGGGCATTACTTTAACACTATGTATTCTAATGCATGTATAAGTTTACCACCTAACACAATACACGTTACATCACATTCAAACACCGTACAGACGACAAGGTACCGTCCGCACAAACGTCGGTTATCATATCTACCGTCAACACTTTAGAGCCAAAGCAGACCTTGTTATTACATTGATGATTTAACCTTTCATATGCCTAAGCACTGATCAGTGCACGTCTATTAACTACGTAAGCACTGATCAGTGCTCTGGTCACCTGTAACGAATATCATCCAATTTTGTTATTAAAACATATACGCATAGAGTTTAAATTGCCTTTTTACTATACCTCGATAAATGAACGAACAAAATATAACCATACTCTTTGAACGAACCTTGAAAGACCGCTAGTACGCGGTCAGTTCAAATTTGAAATTTTGACGAACGTGTGAAAGACGTGTCCCGGACTGTTTTCGGAATATAAAAGTGAATTCTTTGTCCAGGTAAGTTATATTTATATTTAAAATATACTTTACTATCCTAGGAATTGCTAAATACGAATCAATACATAAATACTGTCTAATTTTGAATAAAAATGTGTCCACAAAAGTGACAGAGTTTATAGAACTGTTTTTGGTCCATTTTTATTGAGACTTTTTATACATTTACTCGATATTTCTGTTGATGTAATGAATATGAATATGAGAATAATCTAATATAGAACATATAATTACAACATAAATTGCTACAAAACACTAAATATTCAGATAAAACTTATATTTATTACGCGATGAGCCAAATTACACGCACACATACGTAAGTATGATGGCTGACGCGCTACATGCATACACGGAGTCGCCATGACATTTATACATGTTGATGTTAATTTATCCCGTTCTTATTTCTATCAATATTTTAGTTGTTTTTCTGTATATGTTTTTTTTATTATAGTGTTCAATTATTGCTATAATAAAAATAACGTAATAAATGTACAGTCACGTGCACTGATATATTATATACAGTGATAAATTTGCAAAATGACGAAAATGTGCATTGCGAGAAATCCCGATGATTACATAGAATATATTGATAATGTGACTATTTATTTCTGAAATTTTCAGAGTGAACATTTATTCAAAATTCTGTCCATGTACTTATACATTTCATTGCACGTGACTGTATACATATACATCGCGAACAAACATAAACTTTTTACAATTATATAATAGTATAGATAAACAAGGGCAATGTTAGGATTATATGCATTTTGGTATAAATATTATTAAAAATATATTATAATATTTTATAGCCATGGCGACCACAAAACCTAGAACTGGCGGAGGGCATAGAGTATGTCGATGGACGGCACTTGCGACCAAGGCAAGACGCCTTGGATGGAGACGAGAGTGTGAAAATTTTGTAATTTTTGACAATTGACAATAAATGTAAAATGTAACAAGCAAGACGAGTAAGTATATAGATAAATGATATTAAAATATTACGTTGTTTCATTATTTCAAACCATCCTGTACATTGGCACTGATCAGTGCATGCGCTATTAGAGAATTGCAACTGCTGCACTGATCAGTGCTTGCGCAGATGAGTACTTGTCTGTGCACGCACACATAGATACCCTGAACGAACCCCGGTTGAGACATGCATAATCATCATTCTTTACAAATATCTCAATAGTTTTGTACTAACAATAGTGTGTACGTTACAGTTTATGCATCTCCATATTGTACTCTGTGGTATTGATTCATGTCCATAGACTTTATAGAATTATTTGACCTTGAAAATCGTACATGAAAACTGGCTTAGCAAATTGGGACTTTTTCTGTTATTATTGAAAATAAACAGATTTATTGTATAATTTACATATATTTTATAATGCATGGGCAAAATAAGACTAATTTCTAAACCAATAACATAGTTACTTACCACAAATACTCTGTAATAAGTGTTAGAAACGGCTATTGGTTTGGTCATCAACAGTGAAAAAAAGCGAATATTTAGACGTGATAAGCTTATTTCTGAAAAGCATTATAAACTGAATTTTAACTAAAAACCTCGTGTTTTTTATACAAGTACAGAGGTTTGTTATTGAACTACATGGGGAAAATAAAAAAAACATAAAATAAACCAAATAATGTATTTAAATTATGTTTTTCCAACAATGGGGTGCGTCAGGTGCAGTTTGGTTAGTTTACCTGTAAATATATAAATAAATCTGTAGTTCTGCAATAGGATATATCATAATACTGCACATAAATTAATCAATCTATCAATTAAAATCATTTGTTATATGACCATCTGAACATTTTTTTTTAAATATTTCATAAAAACCGACGGCCGTCAAATACTCTGATTCCGCCGCCATGTTGCCGCACCGATAGGTCCGTTTCACAGCTACTTCGCGCATATGAAAGGTTAAGGGTTTAGAGAAACCGGTTACTTGCACCGACAGTTTTCCATAGCAACAAAAATGATGAGAGTTTCCGTTGATATGATGGCAATACGGATAGGTTTACCCGTAGGTACCGATAAACTGTTTCTCTATGTAAGCACCCTCAGTCTTGAGAACTTGGATGTATCGATTTCGATTGGCAAAAGTGAATGCTCAGACAGTACTTGAATCCGCGATCAGTCCCATAAAGGGGAATGCTCTGACCACTGAGCTACGTCTTGAACATTCGTAATTCTGCTATATAACTATCTTGGGGCGACGGTGGTAGCTATCTATCGAAAATCAAGTAATCTTGCGTTGAGTGTCTTTTACGCTCGAATTGCTCGGATACTTTTAACGAGTTTACGAGGAATTCAAGCGATCAGCCCAGTGATACTGAAGTATGAATACAATCCAATGCAATATTGATGGCAAAAAGAAACATGTGCTTTGGCTCTTACTGCCGTATTCAGAGACATTCAATACTTAAGCCCTTTGGCAGTAAACTAATTACACAGACAACTAAATTATACATATCCGACCGTTCAAATAGACCACATTTATGTTTTGTAAGGTCTTTCCTGTGTATTAAAGTCTACACTTAACGCCTCTAATGAAGCATTACAGACTGAGTGGTAACTTTTAAAATCTAAGGAAGTAGGAACCGCTTAAGTCATATTTGAACATCTCTGAATACGGGTATACCTACTTACTATATAACATCAAAACTTTTAGCACAAATAACTACACCTTATAAATAACTGACGATTGTGCGGACTTAATTATAACATAATGATTATTTCCTCTAATAATACATCAAACTTCTAGTAGGTACTTTTTGTGACACCAAGATTCTGAGCACAGTCAATAAATATCGGCACATTACATCGACTTGCGGTGGAACATTAATAATGAATAGAATACCAATAGTTATGACCTTTTTATTTTATACCGCCCACCATATATCTTGGACCCAAGTCGCGAGAGAAACGAGGTCCCGGCGCGCGCGGATTGTTTTGATATAATCTGATTGATGGATTTGAGTTCGTCTACCGCATAGCACCCCGTGCTATCATAAAAAGACACCCAAAAAAACGCGGACTGCGCAAATAGAGCACATTTTGGGTCTAAGATATATGGCGGGCGATATATTTCTATAACATTAAGATTCCCATTACATAAAATTAGCTTACACTATCAGTATAAAAAAAACTTTACTACTTCAGTTTTAATTATTGAGAGCCTGTCGGTACAAGGTAATAGGAATACAAAAAATATTGTAGCTAACGGAGGAAGACCGTCTAACACGTTTGGATTATTGTAATTTGGTATAGAAGAACTACCAATGGCATCTCTTTGGAAGACTCGAGACACGCAGTCGCTTCAGCAACATCAACAGACTATTACACATTTTTACAATACAGTAAGGAGCGAATACAGCATGCGTTTTGGCTATATATCAAGCGACGAGTACTTTATATTGATACTGTCGCTTTCACATTTAAAACTATACCTAATTTATCTACAGAAAATTGTCTCCATCGTACGTATTTAATATAAGGACCCTAATAACATCCGAGATACTAGTTAAAACACAATCTGTGGCTACAAATCCCTACTTAGGAATACTTTGCACTATAGGAATCGTCTTCTATGATATTCAATCTAGGTACCGTTACTTTCACTACCCGATACCGTTATATTCTAAAAGAAAAACACCTTTCCCTAATTACAAAATAATTATGATATCAGATAATAATCATAGATTGAAATAATTACGTAACGTTATATGTTTTTTTTTTAAAATTTTTGTGCATTCTAGTAATTTTTATTACCCTGTGATAACCTTGACTAACCGGTTTTCATGACAAAGGTGCAACCAATATATACATACATGTATAAAAAAAAACAATCGTCGAGAAAAATTGTTACTAGTCTAACGCATCGATTACATCTAACGTCGAACAGGTTATGAGGGTAGAAGATAAAAAGACAGACTTCAATTTATAAAAGTACCCGAATAATCGAGTGAAACTCTTTATAGCATAGGCAAAGTTCCTGAAAATACGTGTAAGTAGCTTCATTGCTAGAGTAGTTATGCAATACGTTTGATAAAAAGCTTGCACTTTTTTTAATTACATATAAATTTTAAATGTATTTAACTATAGGTAAAATTGCCAAATGGAAAAAGTTGCTCAGATTTTAATCAATTATTTTACAGGTAACTCTTTCAGTTGAAATCGTGTTCTCCTTGCCTTCTAGCCTTCATTATACGAACGACGCTACTGAACTTTACAAATCTTCTACCGATTCAAAACCCTAATCAACTTCGGTTAAAAGAGGTGAATAGAAGGAGAGGAAACCGCAGTCTTATTCAAATAAATTAATTCAAGAAATGTAGAAATAAATAAATCACAGTTAGTTTATTATCTTTTTTTTTTCTTAAGCCGAAAGAAAGGCGGAAATGTTAACATGTTACTGACTGACTGACAAGATGGGTTTTACAGATTCAGACAGATTGTCTACTTAAACGAAAACATGTAGGCAAAAATATACAATATCCTGTTAATACTAATATCTACAGGTTTTCTTTATTTACTATCCGACTTCAAAAAAGGAGGAGGTTCTCAATTCGAATGTTTATATTTTTTTATTTTTTTTAGAAATGTATGCATCTATGTGAGCCTCCCTAGACAAGTGTAAGTTCCAGACGGGCAAGTTTACGTTGAGACGAATCTGATTAATTTTGACCAACCGACACGCCTTCTACCTCTTCTTAACAAGATCGTCGTGATATACACGTTCTATTCACCTCATTTAACGGCACTACATGCGACTGTACCTATGTACACTGGTATAAAATAAATTTACGTTTACTACATTTATTTGTTTGTAGCAAATACAATGACTAGAAATTGGTTGAAATCAAAATCTTTTCAGCACTTGATTTGTGTGACTATTCAATAAGATATTCAAATACAATATTCTTATATGTATACAAGAACAATCAAATAGAGCTTCATATAGAACTGTTGCTTTGACTAAAAATAAATAAGGTACCTATATAAAAAAATGATTTTCTTTATGTCTCTTAGGTAATATGGGAAATATATTAACGAACTCATTCAGCCGGTAGGTTCACATTATTCGATCTTATTTTAAATTTATTGTATTTGAACAACTTCTTCACTATGTCGATTAAAATAAAGGATATCAAACACATTACTTGGAATTCATCGTTATTCTTAACAGTATAATTACTATACAGTTATACAATTGTTTACCTATAACTTAGTGTTATGAGTTGTATCGTTACATTGCCGAATGTTATACACAAGTATAACACCCAATGAACGATTCCATCGAGCGGATATAATTTTAAAAGAGTCAATAACATATTTATTTCAGCTATTGATTGAAACTAGCAAACACCCCACGCCTATTAAATAAATTCTTAATATCGAACGTGTCGCAAGCGTATTTTCATTAGTCTAAATAGGTGAAAGGTCGAAAGTTTATAAAATGATCTATTGTGTGAAACGATGTATGGCCGCCTGACTGCGGGCGCGTTGTCGAGACGTCCCAGTTTTCAAACACAGCCGATTGTTTAGCTATCGTAATGCGAGCACAACGAACAATGCCCGAGGGCCAGTAAACAGTGAACCGAGGGGCTATCGAGGTAGGTGTCACCGTGACACTCCGGTAACAAGTGTCACAACTATTCATTTACACATAAGATATTATATACATTCAATTAGCTACACTATAACGAACTAATACTAAGAAAAGTCACATTGAGGTGTATAAAAGATTTCGCTGAAAACACTGGATTTCATATAAGTATAATAAGTTAATAGATATAAATGTTTCTAAAAACCCTCAATAAGATTTTTTAAATAGTTACTCTAAAAGGGTTGAATTGGTCTCGAGATTCTGAGATACGACTACAAACACTATGTATAGTACAATAAGTTCAACAATATATTACAAAATATACACACATTTACTATCATTTTGTAGTTAGTTTGGCTGAACGTGGTTCATGCTGCTAATCACTTTACATCTAATACATATTTATAGGAATTGCAAAAGGAACTCGAGCAACAAATGAAACACGCGCCATACTGCAACCAGACCCGACCGCATTGGATACACATAAAGTTTATTGACCTAAATGTCGCACTACACTGCCCTATGATATTCCTTTTTCATTAGTAGAGATAACATGCTTACACCACTTCCCTATACTATGTCGATCGTCGTAAACAATTAATTACATCTGACGTGAAATAAACGTGACATTTTATCACTATGGATAGTTTTCGTGTTGATTGATAATGGACATTTGTTAGGCCTTTGTCGATAGATCGGTGTCCAAAACATGGATAGTAATGAATCGCAAAACATAGCTTAATAAATTTTCATTTTGTAAATATAAAACTATGGGAACATTAGAAACAATTAGTAAAGTCTACTACATGAGTAGACCTTACTAATTGAAAAATAGATAGTAGACGATATCAATCAATTAGGCAATCTACAAAGATCCTATGAACCTATGAGTTACCCCTCACATTTGAAAAGTTCATCGTACAATGAAAAAAAGTAATTATTCTTATATTAGTTCAAAGAAACCAAGTATTTGCTGCTTTCGTGATAGGACAAGCTTATATATAATTTAAATGTAGAACAGATTCAGGGGTGGTAAACCTATTCAAACATTTCAAACTTTTAGAAGTATCGAGTGTTCCTACTACTTCAATTTTTGTAACTTTTATGAGCAGTCTATTAGATAAACGCGATAGTGGGCGTCTGATAACACAAAACGGTTTAGCAATTTTCTGTCGGAACGATAAATCAATTAGTCGTTCTCATTCATCAGTGAGTAATTGACCAGTTTGACCACTACGATAAACCGTTTTTTGTTTAAGTTTTTTTATATAAGCATGTTATTTCTGAATCTTCACGTTCCATTCACGAGCTCATAAACTAGACAGTCCTTTAATATGAACACACGTATATGTTATCTCAATGCGATAATAATATTGATGCAATATGGCGCGTGAGGAGTCCGGAAACTCACGTAACTGTATACCATGGGGCATTACGTCCACAACCTGGTCATCCAAGCAGTCTATATTAGTAACAGTGTACTTGATTAGAAAATAGTTACAGAACGGCTGCTCAGCTCATTCTCTTCGAGTGACCATATCGACAAATTTTATGATTGAAGTCATGTGTCTACAGTGAAATTCTACGGAGGCCGTAGAAACGGAAACGGTTTTACGTATTTCATTACTGATTGCTGTTAAACTTCCGTCGAAATATAGATATATTTGTAATACATGAACACACAATGACCAAAATCCATCATGCGAGACTTCGATCAATATCTACGAAAATACACCGACCTGTAGCGGTTATTAAATGTCGCTTATGGTTTAGGTCGTTAGACAAACAGGATACATTTACGTTCGATTCCGGTCTACACAACAGAACATACTATAGTCTATTCCAACAACACTCAAAATTCACACACAATACGGAGTAAGTGACTTACAAAGCCACAATGATAGCTGCACTGCGTCGATCATCCGACAATTCGCAAACGATTGTCGACTGAATTATTTAATCAGCGGCCTTGTTGTCGAGGATATAAAAATAGCTATAGAGAGCTCTATTAATGGAGATTCAATAGGTTAAACGGGCAGTCTTCAATAGGATTTAAGTTCTGGGAAGAGATGTCGGAGTATGGCTAGGTAGTGTACCGTGGCGGCCAGGGCGACGAACACGTGCCATATGGCGTGGGCGAAGGGAATGCGCCCATCAGACTTGAAGAAAAACACACCGATCAGGTACAAGATGCCGCCCAGCTTCAGGTCGTACAGCGCTGGAAACTGGTGCTGAAAATGGAAAAATGTTCTGTTAATTATACACAGAAAAATCTATTACATACTAGTATTATGAATAAAAGTTTCCTGGCAATCGTGAAACCTTTGTAACTGGGATTACTGAATGCTTAGATCTGAATTATTTCTCTCAATAGTAAAGGGGATAGAATAAACAAACAATTATGAAAGTGGTAGAAGCGAAAGACGTATGCCAGGATCATGGAAGTGGAAATACTGGAAATTGTTTCTTGCTACCTACCCTTGAAGGCTTGATACCCTATTTAGAACTGGTAAAGATGGAAAATGATATGTAAAGTTCCATAATTATATTACGGACTCTGCCTCCAAGAGTGAATGAACTTTTTCTGTGACTAAACAATAAATTACATAATACGATCGTAAAACATATTTAATAGTACATCCGCAATGTTGCTAATCACCCTAAGTACTTAGACATAAATAATAAACTATGTGTTATCTACTACGAGGTTGATAAACATAATATGTACCTATATATGTGTCACCAGTTACTACCTATTGTAACCTTAACCACTGCTGACCCAAATAGGAAGACATACCCTAACAACAGTCGAAGTCTGAATGATTAATGCAAAGTAGAAACCAAATAATTACTGACCTACAAATTAAAATTTTAAATCATTCGATCCTACAATTTGAAGTGACTAATATATAATTTACCTATATAACTAGGTTACTAACATATTTATATTATGTAATTGTCTTACGAAATTCTCACTTGTACTTACATATTTATTTTATACTTGGACAATGGGGTTTATATCTATACTAACTACACTTATATTCTTATTGTGTTATTAATCTAATATATAAAATTCTCGTGTCACAGTTTTCGTTGCCATACTCCTCCGAAACGGCTTGACCGATTTTGATGAAATTTTTTGTGCTTATCCGGTATCTATGAGAATCGGCCAACATCTATTTTTCATCTCCTTAAGTGATAAGGGTGCAGCGGGAACGGGATTTGAATACCACGCGGGTCGAAAATATGGCGGTACGAAGTTCGCCGGGGCAGCTAGTATTATATATAAAATTATAACTATTCCGATAAAGGCAGTTTTTGGTTCACAAAATTATTTTAAACAGTCTGGCTGTGAACTCAGTTTAGTCTCCATTATTTTCTTATTTTCTTTCGACTATCCTTAAGAACTGGGCTATCAACAGCAACAAGACTTTTTCAAACCGCACATGTATTTCCAGAGTGCGTTCAAACTAATTTCATTGATTTGTTCATTGACATAATATGGTTACTAAAGTACTTGTTACGAATTCAATATTAAAGTTTTTTTAATAAAAAGGAAAATTTTAACCAAGCAAGAAATACTGTTAGTCAAAACAACGTATCTAGGTGTAAAAGATGTAATTTAGAAACGTATTTCATGCCACGGGCTGCCGAAAATCCCTACAGGGGAAATGAAGGGATTAACTAAGTTCCATCCTCCACCCGCTTGAACATTGACGCGCTCTAAATTGGAAAATTTACATTGTGTAGAGACTATGTAACACAAACGTATACAGGTGCCTTGCCCTTGGTATACCTCGGGACGGGACACGTATCTTGGACCTAAATCGTGAGACAAACCAAGCCCGCGGATTGTTTTGTAATAAACTAAGCTTGGTGAATTTGAGCTTGTCCACCGCCGTAGCACCCCGATCTTCAAAAGACACCCAAATGTGTATTGCGCGTATAGGGCACACATTTTGAGCACATTTCAGTTCCAAGATATATGTGTCGAGCAGCCCAGAGTACAGTGTAGCCCTGGACAGTACTTCATGGTATACTCTGTAATATTTAAATACTAGCTGACCCGGCGAACTTCGTACCGCCATATTTTCCGTCCGCGTGGTATTATCTCTAAAGGAGACGGGGACTTCTGGGCCAAAATTGTAATGAGTTGAGATATGACTTAAAAAAAGCGGTATTTTTTTCTATTTCAAAATATTAAAAAACCAGCTCAATTGAAAATCTTGAAGACGAGAAATCTTAAAACTAAATTTATTTCACTAGCAAAATAAAATATCGATTACTAAAAAATATTTAAACAATATTGCGTATTACACTTGCATCACAATTTGATATTAAATCAATCAGAGTAAACAAAACTTAATCATAATAATAATAATAACCATTTAAAATACCAAATAATAGTGTAATAAAAATAAATTCTGATCGATTTCCGTTAATCGATTAATTATTTCTTGTGTTTATCAACTGTATTTTTAAGCTGTGACAGCTGACAGCTCCATTTTCTGTCAATCAGGCCCACGAATGTATGGAAGAGTATCCATCTCCTTTATCAATGTTTCTCTACGCGTAGTTTTGAAGATTTAAGCATACATAGTGACGGACAGACAGCGACAGCGACTTTGTTTTATAATATGTAGTGATGATGATTACTATTCGGTTTTTTTGTAGACCCAAATAGTCTTCTGTCATATTAGCATAATTAAATGGGCCCTTCCTTTAGTCCTGACGGGCTCCAATCTCCAATAGGGTAAAAATGACCTTGACTACAGCTATCTACACAAAGTAATCACGCTCTTTCCGACAATGGCCTCGATTTACTATTAAATTTAATATAAAATACCTTCATTACGCGATATAAATCTGAATTGTATCGTAGCATCACATCGTAATAATTGGTATAGATATAAAATGTAGATAATATACCTAGGTACCATTTCAACGATCGCAATAATTTGAGTCATCATTATCTGAATGTCAATGGTCAATCCCAATTAAATTCAAAACTAGCAGTCTACTTTGAAGTTCAAGGCTCCTCTCATTTCACCTTTCGTTTCCATGATCGTAATTAGGATTAGGATAATTTTAAGTAGGTAAGATCGTGGACGAGAGAGAGAAGTAACTAATTGCAGAAAAGGCAAAATAGATTTTTATCTAAGTTTTCCTCCAATAGTTTTCCAACAAGCAGCTATAGTACATGAATAGATTACCTAGCTATTATGTGGCTA
Source organism: Eilema depressum (assembly GCA_914767945.1). Lineage (NCBI taxonomy): Eukaryota > Metazoa > Arthropoda > Insecta > Lepidoptera > Erebidae > Eilema > Eilema depressum. The sequence continues at coordinate 14,801,190 of OU612026.1, forward strand.
TAGTAAGGTATCTTGCATGGAAATGCCCCGGTGAGAACTACAAAATCATTACCTAACGAACCTACAGAGTATTCAATCTAAAACAAACCTTTTTCGGTATTCAGGCGCAAGATTTTGCTAAAAACCAAAATTGTACATGGAATAATCTAACTTGAAGTAAAAGCTAAGAAATCTTTTTTAAGAATATTGCGGCCATGAACTATGCGGTATTTTTAATTTTTTTATGAAGAAAAAGAAGAGCCGTAAACTAAAATGTACATCTACTTATATGATGTGTTAAACATTTAAATGAAATTATATAAACCAGTTATGCCAATGCCAAATACCTGCGTGTACAACAATGACATTCATAATTATACGCTCGCAGACTTAGCAGCTAACCGTGCAATAACATTTAAAAAATTATATTCGATCACTGAACACAATATACACAGTGCAGTGCAGGTACCCAGATGGTACTTAATATGAATGTTTGAAAAAAGCAACATCGATAATTTCATGATTACCTTCGGCGAACGGACGCGATCTAATTTTTGCAAACTTTCGCACTAATAAAAACAAGATTTTGGCGCAAGCATTGATGTACATAGTTATTAAGTAGGGAGTCAGGCGGCAGTCATTCCGTTAAAAGCGAAATAACCAAATTATGGTCAGGCAAGTAGGAGATGGGACACCGGACCAACTATTTAATAACTTGGGCATAGCCTTCGAAAGCCTCTAGCATTTGAAACTATACTTTGGAGCCAGGCTCCAAAGTGTAGTTTCGAATGCTAGAGGATGAGGCAATAAAGGAGCCAGAGAGCATTACTTAAATTATCGAAGTCCAGCCAAATCCGTAGTTGGACTGGTAAAGCAGACCCCAGACTCCGAAGTGAAAGCTTCGGATGCGATGCGACTGGGATTAACGCTAGGATGAGCAAGAAGAGAGAATTACTTAAAATACGAATTGAAAACAATCTTAAAAATCATGTTATTGGGAAGCTTGTGCATTTTTTAAGGAAAAAAAAAACAGCGGTAATTACAAGCAAAAAAAGAAGATAATGTTATATATAAACCTATCTCTATAGATTATGTAGTTACACGATGTTGTTTTAATCTTTTTTTAGAAGGTATGACAATCAAATTAATTATAAATAAAAGACTGGTCTTTATAAAAAAATATCAAGCTTAAGCCAAATCTTTTTCCACCATTGTCTTTCATGTTGTGGATAATATTATAATATCTACCAACTGTATGAAAGACAATGGTAATTTAATTACAATAATTAAACTGGATTGTATGATCGCTAAGATAAGTAACTAAGTTCAGCAAAAGTATAAATTTATGTAGTGGCACGTCCTGGCTTCGAAAAAAAAATACTATAATCCGCCTGACCCCAATTTTTTTTCTAAAAAGGTAGCTTAAGTTACGTCTATGTACATCAACTTACACTAGTTATCTGCGGTGATATGCTGTAAGAACATTTTTGAAAATCAGAAGGGCTCGATAGTCGAATTAAAGGGTGACAATTCAATTCGTGTGACTCCGTTCTATCGTTCGAAACGATCTTACAGCATGTCACTGCTGCAGTGAAAATCTCATCAAAATCACCCTAATCGTTTAAGTAATTTAGCCAAGTCAAATAGACCGAACGAAGAAACATAACTAATTAACGTTCCAAATATACGTTATTGAATCAATCGACCATTAAAAATACCCTTGAAACTTTAGTAATTAGTTTTGAGCATTTAGTCGCAAGCACATAGGTATATTTTAGAAAACTGCCTATATTAACGAAAACTTTGATTATTGGATTTGTTTTTCGTTAATGGGTAATAGTCACAAAACTTATTAGGTATTAATGCAGTGATACCAAGTTGCTCTACGCCTTGCTCTTGCAAGAAGCAATTTGCCAGCTCAACTGACGAAAAAAATATTTTTCATTATGTTATCGTGGGATTACTTATAGGCAAATATGTGAGGTTCGTGGGCGGTTTTTCCATAAGGCCGACTAGCAGCAATATTTTTATGTAAGACCTAGAGATTAAAGTGCTGTAAATGTTTCTAACATACTTATCGTTCTATTCTTAGACGATAATGGTACGCAGCTTAACCTTGGCATTGGAAAAAAGTTAAGTCATGCTATACGATACCATAAAGTACCAACACAACATCTTAATAATAATATATGAGAACTCTGAACTACCTTAGCAAATTCACAGTACGGCTTCCAACATGAAGTAATCCTGTGACACGGTCCGCAATGAATATCTTTAATAGGTAGGAACATCTAAATGTACAGAATATTCATCCCCTGCGCATTAAAAGTATCTATTGGGTCTGGATAGTTTAAAAGAAACCAATTTATCTTCTGAACTTTCAAAAAATGGTGGGATGCTTATACCTCTACTTATTCATCCAAGACTGTCTGTGAATTTGAGTGCTTCTCAGAAGCACTCAAATTCACTGGTTGGTCAGAAGCAGCTTCTGACCAACCATTTCATCTGCAAATTACCTTGTACAAATTCAGCTAACCTTGACTAAGTTCTAAGTGGATACTATGCGAAAACGTGTACCTAGCGATGAAATACTGCACAATTTAATACTTTTGGCAAGGTGCATGACCTGTCACAAATCTAAACGCGATTCAGAACGAAAGCGAGCTTTGGAATTTCATTCATTTGACATTTGCTTTTAAGTCGAGGGACAGTCAATGGACTCATTCTCATATAAACTGTGCACATTGTCAAGTCAAGATAATCTTTAGGATAAGTATAAAACTTAAAAAGTCTCTAGCTTTTAATACTGAAAGAGTATATCATTTGCTACTCTATTACCTAAGTTTGTTTCACTTGAAATAAAATACCATTCAGTTTTCGTAAAAAACCGCTCGGTATTTTACTCAAATTGCAAAACGCAGTTGACTTTAAATTCAGACAGTTAGCCATCAAATTACCGTAAATAAGTAACGGTTGTTTTTAATTAGGTATCAATTTTTTTGCCATAAATATTAATAGAGAAGGGTCACCCTAACAACATTTTCTTGTTCGTAACAAATCGAAAAACTTAATAAATATAGGCACTTGTCATAATATTTCATCAGTACACTATACTCGTACCTACATATTAAAGTATTTGCAGACGACCCATGAAGGACAAGAGCCACGATCGAGTTCAAAACTAATATCATAATTTTCAACCGAGTGACGGGCTTTTAATTTTCCAATTATTTCCCAGAGAGCCAGCCATACCAAACAAATTACACGTTACTCAAACTAAGCTCACGACGATACTACCAGTCACGTATCTTGGGCAGAAATGTCAATTTCACTTTATTTTCTATTAAAATTTGTTTGCTTATTTTACGTATAACGGATGCCCTTGGAAACTCGGGCACTAATAATGACAATAATGTTATAGAAATGGAACCGAGTACCATTACTCGGTTCCATTTCTATAATAAGGTAATTTCATAGTAAGGTCTGCCATACCCATGTATGGCAGACCTTACTATGAGACTTGATCCAAATAACACAATGGCTAGATAGCCAGGTTAAATCATAACTATGTACATAATTGACCAACTAACTAAACATTTATGAAACAAATCAATGACAAGCCACAACAAAAAGGAAAGCAAAATCAGACAAGTAGATTTGATATTCATAGCAAACTGTTTCATTGTACAGATGAAAAATACTTCATCTGAAACAGCTGTAAAGAAATCTTATATGGAAAAAAATGAGGTTCCAGGCGGCTGTAATAACTGATTCATTACAGAATCTCTAGCCTTCATAAAAGGTTACTGGTTTAATAGCAGGTATACACATTTTACTATGAATAGTTGAAAAGTATACATAATTATACATAGCACAACAAAACAAGCAGGCAAACATAACATGCAAATACAATAAAGCGTACAAGCAAACAGACAATTGAAAAAGACATTGTAATTTAGACCTACTTACTGACTGGCGCTATCTCCATTATCAATTCAAAGGGTTATTGATTGATAGTTTGCCTAATATCTGTTTTAATATTGTCCATTCCATTATAGATTAAGCATAGAACTAGTTCAACGTCCCACTAGCCGATTTGGCAGACAAAAGGAAATTCAGAAATAGAAATTGTTGAGTTTTTTGACATCACGTTCGATATAGACTAAGTTTATATGTACTTGGTAAAAATACGGTTTCTATTATACGGTACCTTCCTTAAATAAAAAATAATCAAGACAAAGTAAAATCTAAAACCTGTAAACCAGAATCACCACCATTAACTAAAAAAATACGAGCAAACCACCAAAAGCTATAATTCCCATGCTTGTCGAACAACTAATTTCGAATTTTTAAAAGCCGTTACATAAACTAACACGTACAGTTGCAATGCACTAAATACAACGTGCTTATTAAGCAGTGGACGTACATTAGAAGTGACAATGATGGCCGCTGGACCAAGCCCCATCACTAGATACAGGAGTAGCTCCAACATCTTGTATCGCTCGTGGAATATTTGCTGGTACGTGATACCAAGCACGGCGAGCAGCCAGATCGCCCACCGGAGCTCCCGAAGCATCCAGCACGATAGAGTCCCGACCGTCAGCCATGGGAAGTATGAGCTTGCGATGAATATGTAAATCATAGCCCGGTCGCATCGATGTAGGAAGTGTTTCATTTTACTGTGAAATTTAGTTTGCGTTTAGCTTAAACATTTTATTAGTAAATTGATATTAGTTATAGACGCGGTACAATATGCAAGCAGATCAGATTATTGCTAAGGTATGAGTGCTTCGTTAGACAAGGACATTTACAAAATTTTAGCAATTTATTCAGGTATTTATTGTGATAGATGAACAAGGTCTTATGGAATAAGTCCATAGGATCAATCATACACCATTATAGAAGATAATAATTAAGAGAGTAAATATTAAAATGAATAACTAAATACAAATACATATTTTGACTGCTTTTGCCAATTAGATTTTGCCAATGATTAGTTCAGTCGATCAGAAATTAGGTACTCGCGTAGATTCAGGGCTCCAGAAAATATGTAGGCGTATCCGATTGCGGATTTGTATTATTGGCTTTTCGGAATACAAATAGGTTATTTTTGTCCTTTCAGTATTCAACACGAATATATTTGATTATAGAGGCAAATTGGATATCCCTTGTCACGGATTTATATCTGGGGTATGTATAGAACTTGCATCTATATACACATAGGTACAAAGTTAGCTTACAAAGAGTGATAATACTGATAATATATTCGTATTCAGTCCAAAATCTTCAGAGTAAAGTCCAGGTTGAAATTAACTCAACAGTCAACACTCAAAACAAGGGGTATTGCTTTGCGCGTTCCTGACTTAGCCCCTTGCTCGTCGATAACTACCGAGTTAGAATAGACCGCTATTGCAGCATTCGGAAAATTCTGCAGGCTGAATAACGACTAATGAAGGTTATAAAGTCGATACTGTACTAGATACCTACGTACAACATCTACGAATTCTACGAGTATTTCTCGCAATACTGCCGCTAAATGACTAATAAAATTCATTGGTTGGTTTAAAGATCGACCGATGAATTTCATTAGTCGTTATATCTTTTACTACCATATTACTCAGGACTTTCATCGGTCGTTTTATCGACTGTAGAGTACGAACATGATGTTATATCGGGCGGATTTATTGTCCTTCGTCCTATTTAACCAGTAGGATCCAGTACCAAAACAGTTTAATACATAACAATGGTCGAATTGACAAAAACAAAAACAAAATTGGCAAAAAAATAGCCCTTGGATCGACCAGCAGAACTCCGCGAACGGAATTATCGACCTATGAAATTGAGCCCTATGACATGACCCCACTTTGAAGTGCGTACCTACAGCTTGCAAGTCTTGTAACCTGCGAAAGCCTCGTCTTATCACCACGTGCGTCAATTACGATAGCCCGAGATGCCGCGACTATCTACGTTCATCAGTATTTAATTAGATTGTATTTACAAAGATAAGTATTGATAAACAAATGTGTATACATAGTTGCTATCAGTTCCTAAGCACTTTTTGAAGCCAAGTCTATGTTTATTACAAACATGTACAGAAAACCAGTAGCTTTAATGAATTAATATCGGCTGATTTTATAGTCGTTTCTAAGCGAAAGATTTTAGGCACAGTTCCAATAGCACAATCGTCTGGAACTTCTGGAAGCATAAAGGCGGAAAAAAGTATGGTCAAAATGGCAAAAAAAAAATTAATCGAATCTTTACCCAAAATCTTTCGCTCTGTAACTCTGTAAGTAATACGTAGATATATGTTTATTCGTATTTTATGCGCTTCTTATTTAACCCTGGCTCCTGGAAATGAAACATACACCCTTTGAACCAAAGATTCAAGTAGGAAATACAATAAAAGCGCTACATATTAACTTTTGATAACAATGAGTTTACGAGTTAATACATTATTATTTTATTATCGTCAATTATATTTGATTGCATTGAAGGTAAAATACATTTTGAAGATAAAATATCGCGTGTTATGAATTATTTAATTATCATAAGAACATAAACTCTATTGGGCTATGAAGATTTTTAGGTTCTGATTAACGAAATCCTAGTATCCCCTGTACTTATATCAATGTCTCCACGTTTGTATACTCGGTACTAGAAATCATTGATTTATTTGTATTCAGTTGCAAGTTTTCTTTCTGATGTTATGAGGTCAGACGGTAGTCGCTGTTGTTCCCATAAAGCCAAAACAAACGAGCAAAAGAACGAGCATGAGTGTGGAACCCAGAAAGTGCGAGCCTTAAATGGGACTGTGTCGCTCCTTTAAAGCCAAAACAAACCAATAAACGGAGACGCAGCATAGCGAAACCCAAGCTCCAAAGTGCAGCTTTACATGGGAGTGATATGAAGAAGATTATTTTTATAGCACTGTAGCATTTAGTGAGAATGAGTGGTTTTCTTTTCATCTAAGTTAAATGTAGATAAAAAGAAAACCATGTACCTATAACCTATCCGTAGTTTTTCAGTTCGTAGCGCGCCAAAGGATACGAATTCGAAGGTCGGAAATTGGTAATAACTCCATCTAAAATTCCATCAACCGTACACAATAACCCTACATAAACACGTATAAGTAGCACGGCATTTCATAGAAGGCAAATATGTTATAGTTGGAAATAGCAATAATAAGTACGCAAGTCTAAGGCTTCGTATTTGCGTATCGCAAGGTCGAACTCAGGAAGTTGTTCGTTACATAACGACGATTAGGTTATTGAGAGATGTGTGCTATGATGGGTTATGTGTTTGTCACTATGGCGATTCTTGAGAGGAAGTCTTCATAAGCACTGCTGGACTAAGTGGGTAAAGTAGGTATTATTAGATAATGGTTGATCCTGATTGGGACTGTCGTGAAAACTTGGTATGAGTTTCGGTAAAGCGGTCTTATGATGTCATGTCCAGATTTTTGCCCATAATGGGGCACGATCTCTTACTTCACTCGCCTTCTCCTCACTCCATTTATCTACTCATTCAATTTCAACCAAAGGAAATAAGCAAACAACGATAGCCAAATTTCTTTGTTGTTTTTCTGGCATTTTTATCGCAATTAATAACATAAATCAATAGACGTAACGACCTCGTTAACATGCTTATATGTGTACATTTAATTCCTTTTATTCCTAGGCGTGGGTAGCATCAACTGACAGATGACGTCAAACCTCACCAAACAGTTCTTTTTTAACCTGAGTTATGTGAATATAAGCACGAGAAACTGAATTTCAGGGGGAAAAGTACCGTGATAGCGTGCATTCATTGGAAAATTCTTCGTGTTGGTTGTTAAGATTATCGTAGTAGTGCAGTCTTTGTAAGTGTTTCGTATAAGTAAACTAATGAAGTTCCAAACTGAGTTGGAAAAATGTTCAGTGGATGATGATTAGTAAACTTACGAGGACTTAATATTCTTAGAACAACAACGGGTAATCCTGTATTGTCGTACCCTATCGAGGAAGCACCATAACCTCATATCCCAAGAGAATCTTGAACAAATAATCCTCAAAGGAGATGATGGCTCTACCTCCATTTATAGACAATAAAGATGCTAGCACCATAAATAAGCCATTATATTTTATGAAACAACAAAACAAGCCAAAAAGAATATAAGATAAGAATAGAGGATAAACAAAACAACCAAGGTTTGGTTATAAATTGCTTTTTTTTTCTATAACAAAAAATTAGGCTTGGGCTGGATTACAGCAGTAAAAATTCTTGCAAGTAAACTAAGTTTTCACGCTATATTCATTGAGTAAGTTAAATACTATAAACTTGAGCATTTCTTGTCGGAAGAGCATTCTACAACACTACTCTCCTTTACTTTGACCTCCTAATATGTCCCAACTTACTATATATTTTCCTTGCAAGCTCTTTTTGACCTGCCTCTTTTTATCTTTCCTTCAATATTCCCTTTAACGAAATTTTTCGAAATAATTAGTGCCGTATCTAAAGTAATCGCAAAATAAGAAGCCCGCTCGGACAGTTCAAGTCCACGAAGTTCTCAATTTTGAACATTTTTCAAACGTAGAATGACATTTTTCATTGGTTCAAATATCATCTTTAGTCACCCCGGGACCATGGCTGCTAGAAAGTAGCCGAGACGTAGCGTTAAAAGTAAATAGTGACAAATAAATCGCGATAGAATCCGTTATAAAGTGGTTTCATTTCAATGACTGATATACGCGTAAACTTCAGACAGTATCAAGAAAATGTATTACTACTTTTACGCGATTTCTATTGGTAATTGAGTGAATTTTATTGTAATAAAAATGTTAAATGAAAGGAAATTGACTTTTTGTAGTATTGTATTGTTTCAAAATACCTACAATATCAAAGTTTAGATTAAATTCTCTAATTAGAACTTTAACCAATGCACTTTACAATACAATACATAATATTCTAATCGATCAAATTCGCATACAAACTTGAATCGATTTATCTTGAGTATCGTGTACCGAGTGGTGCGGTTACATCACTAGTTACGTCCAAAAGACAAATGTCATAGTGGGCCTCTTATTTTGAGATCAGTATAGTGGCCAATAATACATTTTTCCTCTCTGTTTCTCCTTAATCAAGATAGATTCTTTTCAACTAATTATATTAGCTAAAATCCTAGATATAAGTGTCTTAATTCTATCTAATAAACTGCTTTGAATTTGATTTAGGCACATATTGACCAAAATACGAGTGAACTCCATTTTGTATGGAGCGCATAAGCGCCGCGCCGGTAATATCCTCGTAAATCTCATAATGGTTAGTTTTTATTTTCATTCGTATCGACATCTGCCGCCTTTTCGCAAGCATAGATAATAAAACCCTTCATATTATGCAAAACGGTTTAATATCGCCCTTGGGCATCAAATTACACCCAGTCACTTTGACGTAGGCGGCTGTAACCCTTTTGCACTGGTGCGTTCTCTCGTTCACTGGAGCTATTAAGGCCACGTGTCTGGTGATTTTCATTTCAAATAAAACATATTACATGAAACTTCATGTTCATTATCGTTTATACATACACACAATCACGCTTCTTTGCCATTGAGGTAGGTTAAGACAACGCCTTTCTACTTGCTACGACCCTGGTGATACGCTTTTTGTTTCTTCAACTACATATTATAATTTGTTTTCATACATGCTTGCTGATTATGGAACTCTTGACCTGGCGTTCCCTTAAAATCTCTACGATCTACTTGACATACGTACACCTAGGTCGACCTTTACCAAGTTGACCATCCACCCTCGCCTCATAAATCTGATTCGTCAATTTCTTTCATCCCTAACATCAATAAAAGAAAGACTAATATGGGTATTCAGATTTTTTCAATTTCAGCCGTATCTATCTACAACGGGCAAGACGATGTTGTTTTACGAATTGAACAATAAACTCACTCTGGGCAAGCAATTAGGGAGCGTGGTACTACTAAATAATTTGCTGGAACAATTCACAAAGGCGTGGGAATTGGCAAACATTTCACTTAATTGCAGCACGTATTCGAAAAGGGATAGCCTGTTTTTTCAATTAATCATGAATTCGTGAAAAGAGCCGCAAGTTGCCTATTTTAATATGTAAATTGGATTCTTGGATGATTTGTGTTCATTTTATTGTTGTTAGTTACAGAAATTCAAGCATTTCTTGCGAAAACCGAATAAAGAGCTAAGATAATATATCACAAATGTAATCAAACAGTTGTAGTCGTGTTAAATAAACTCGTAGACAAAGAATGAAGTCCTTCGGGGAATGACGAAATAAAATTGAAATAGCCTAAATTGTGACAGTGAAAATAGCATATTTTCATTACGAACTTTTACCCGATAATAAAGGTCTCTGTGAGTTGCAGGAACGTGATTAACATTCACGTGGGGAGGAGTCGCCGGCAGTATTTTATACATTTTAAAACATCAATCATAATTACTTTTTCCGCAACATGAAGCAGTCATTGATCTTTGACTTCACACGTCACATGTTTCAAGTTCGTGTTAAGATTTTGCAAGCAAAAAAAACGGCATCAGCCTGTTCCTTTGAGAATTTTCATTATGATTTACCCAAGAATATTCACAAACACATTTTAACCGACATTTATAGAGGTTGTTAGTTTTAAATCTTCTTTGTCGTGTCAATGTAAATATGGTTGAACGCGATATTTGCTTATCGTGTAGAACAGAGAATGATTTTGATAATGCTTCTTCTTTTGGACTCTATTTTCTGTGTCCTTGGTGCTTTGGTGAGAGCCCACTTAGTCCCTAAAGTCCTTGCTTCGTTAATAGCCCTTGTACGGTCTTGCAACCAATTTTATGTTTTACTCCTTAGGGACTATAACTAAATTTTTCTTAAGGCAATTAATATATTTAGTGATAGGAGTAGGCCTGTATTGTATGTAGTGCAAGGACTTTAAAACCAAAGGCAGAAGAGCGCAAAGATGTTAAAAAACTCGTAGTAATGTTCGTATTGTAAGCTCACGACTGATGAGTGATGATGATGAATGACGAATTTTGAATTGGATGGAGATATACTTATCAGGTTTGCAAGATTTCACAATAAAATGTCTTCAGTAAGAAATACCCTCCTTACTGGGTTTTGAAATGGAACAGCCGTTGTTTTCCGCGAGTTTTTTCAACCATAGCCCGCCAGAAACCTCTCGTAATTAGCGGTAACATATTCATTAGTACCTACAGCTGCTTTTTAGAAGGTATAATAAGTATTAACTGCCTACGACGATGCTTTATTGCTGTTTAACCTTGAAATCGTTTTCAGCTAACGTGAGAGAATGTATAACGTGATCGCCAAAATACTATGTGCCTACTTAATAGTTTACCCACACACCAGAAATAATTCCAATATTTCTGAACATTCCTCTATTCACAACGTGCTAAAACTTAAGAAAGTAATAAGTGTTGAAGTTAAAGGCTTTGTTGCTATTTTAAGAGGACCTTCCGTTTTTACAGTATCGTGACGTGTAGGTATATTGAAAGCTAAAAATACTATGTCATGTAAATTTTATTTCTTTTTACTGCAAACTTTTTAAATAATGTTGTACAGACAGCCTTAACTTGGATACATAAATTAACAACAAATTACAAAGGTAATGGAAAGATACTATCAGGTAAATAAATATTTGATAGGTACCTACACTACCTACTATGTAGGATGGTGCTCCTCAGGGTCGGACTGGGCCGAAAGGGCCCGGGCGGCTAACCACAAGCCGGGGCCCGAAACTAGATTTATATAGGGGAGGTGAAGTCAAATTGACGTGCCTCAATTTGACTTCACCTCGCCTGATGGTAAGCTAAAGGTAAAGTCTCTGAAAAGAGGGTCACAATTATTTATAGAGACACATACCTTTTTTTTTTTCTTTTTTATCGTGCGCAAAATCCCCACGGATACCTCCCCCACCGTAGCCGGAGGAGGAGGTTATGTCGGACTCGAACCGACTAAAACGCACGCCGTCTGTGTGCCGTCAGTTGCCGGAGGTGAGATTGTCGTAGCCATATCCCTCGCACCCCGGCCGACCCAGGGCCATATCTCTCGATCTGGCCCTCTTCCGGTGAGGGGACCACAGAGTCCCCAACCCGCCCCCAGGTATGGGGAGGCACGCAACGCGTGCCGCCTCCGCGGCCTGCTTCTGCTAGGGTTACAGGCAGCTCTACCCGTCACCCCCAGGCCCGCGCTCATGGGGGACGGAGGTCATTCTGCGACCTCCGACGCCCAAGTTGCCGCCGCTCGTTGCGGGCCGCGCGGTTTGCGATTCTCCTTCGCTCCTCGCGCTCTCGCTCCGCCGCCTCCTTCACGAGCATTACTTGCTCGCAGAAGGAGTCGCCGGGGGCCCACGCATCTGCGCAGCGAACCATCGCTGCGAGCAAAGTGGCGAGCGTGAGAACTCTCATATAGAGACACATACCAAGTTACAAAGGTGGCACTCGGCTTGACGGCCTAATCCGATGCTTTTTAGGCCCCGCTTAAAGGACCCGGGACTGTAAGAAGAGGGAAACACGTGAGCTGCTAAGAAATTCCAGGTCTTATTGGTGTGGCAGAAGGAGTCGCCGAGCCGCTGGGCTCTAGATGGAATATTCTGCACCGTATGCGGGTGAGATCTAAGTCCTGCACGTGCTACCCACGCGAGCCGCGCTGGGTGCTTAAGCGACTGAATCGGGAGGACCTCCTGGAGGCTGCCATCGTACAGGCCTGGGCCATTGCGCCGGACAGGCCTGTTGATATCGACGATGAGGCGGCGTGGTTTCGGGAGGCCATGACACGCGTCTGCGATGCGGGTATGCCTAGGGCTCCGCCCTATCGTCCGAGGCGTCAGGTCTACTGGTGGTCTGCGGAGATTGCGAGGCTGCGACAAGCCTGCGTGATCGCGCACCGCCAGTGGACCAGATTCCGTAGGAGGCGTAGCCGACCCGCAGATACGGAGCCCCGATTGGCGGAGCTTCATGAGGGATACAGAGAGGCCAGAAATGCCCTCCGAGCGGAGATTAAGCGGGCCAAAGCCGCGGCTTTTCAAGAGCTGATGGAGACGCTGGAGAGGGACCCATGGGGGCGGCCTTACCTTATGGTAAGAGGAAAGCTGCGCCCCCGAGCCCCGCCGCTGACCCAGACTCTTCAGCCGGCTCTGCTCGGAGGAGTGGTCGAATCTTTGTTCCCGTCGCGGGCGGAACATGTTCCACCGCGCATGACTCCGCCACCTCGGTCGACTTTGGCGCCCAGTGTGGTTGACGACGACGTGCCCGAAGTCACTTGGGTAGAACTAGAGCTGGCGGTGCGAAGGCTTAGCGCCAAGAAGAACACCGCCCCGGGACCCGACGGCATTCCAGGCCGAGCGTGGGTCCTAGCTCTAGGGGAAGACGCTCTCGAGCCTCGATTCAGAGGGTTCCTCAGCGCATGTTTGGAGCGGGGCCAGTTTCCAAAGACGTGGAAGACGGGGAAACTGGTCCTCATTCGGAAGGAGGGGCGCCCGGTGGACTCACCGTCCGGCTACCGGCCCATAGTGTTGCTCGATGAGGTGGGCAAACTCTTTGAAAGAGTTATAGCGAAGCGCCTCGTCGAGCACCTCTCTAGAGAAGGGCCGGATCTGGCGGATGCCCAATATGGCTTCCGCCGAGGGCGCTCCACCGTGGATGCAATCATGCGCGTGAGGACTCTGGCGGAGGACGCAGTCGCTCGGGGCGAGGTGATGTTGGCGGTGGCTTTGGACATCTCCAACGCGTTCAACACCTTGCCCTGGAGTTGCATTATGGAGGCACTCGTGTACCACGAGGTGCCTCTATACCTCCGCCGCATAGTCGGGGCTTACCTGACGGAGAGAGCCGTCATCTACCCAAGTGCGATCGGTGTCGGTCGGAGAGAGATGTCGTGCGGTGTTCCGCAGGGATCGGTCCTGGGGCCGCTCCTGTGGAACATCGGATACGACTGGGTGCTTCGCAGTGAGTTCGTGGATGGTGCCGCCGTTACGTGCTATGCGGACGACACGCTAGTGACGGCAAGCGGGGCTACACACCGCGAAGCGACCCGGAAGGCCACGACCGCGGTTGCCCAAGTTGTGGAAAGGATCCGGCGGCTGGGTCTCGAGGTGGATCCGCAGAAAACCAAGGCAATGTTCTTTCATGGACCTCGGCGCGGACCACCAGCGGGATCCAGCATCACAGTGGGAGACACTCTCATCGACATCAAGCCCCAGATGAAATATCTGGGGCTCGTAATCGACGGTCGGTGGGACTTCGGGGAACATTTCCGAAGTCTGGTCCCCAAATTGGTGCTAACAGCTAACGCTCTGAAGCGTCTGCTGCCCAATTTGAGGGGCCCGGAGGACTCCTGCAGGAGACTCTACGCGGGTGTCGTGCGGTCCATGGCTCTATATGGGAGCCCCGTATGGGCAGACAACCTGCGAGCCAGGCACGTGGACCTGCTGCGTAGACCGCAGCGGATTGTGGCCATCAGGGCCATCAGGGGGTACCGCACGATATCCTTTGAAGCAGCATGTCTCCTCGCCGGATCGCTACCGTGGATCCTGGAAGCGAGATCCCTTTCGGCGCTATACCGCTTCCGAAAGGCGGCGCGGGAGCGGGGACACGATCCTGAGCCTGAAGAAATTCGGGCCGTGAGATCCCGGCTCCACAGGAACATGGTGGCGGAGTGGGAGCTACAACTTGGGCAACCACGCGCAGGGCGCGCCGTAGTAGCGGCGGTAAGACCCATCATGGGGGAGTGGCTAGAGAGGCCACACGGCGGCCTCTCGTTCTGGCTGACGCAGATCATCACCGATCATGGATGCTTCGGACGGTATCTGCATCGGACCGCAAAGAAAGAGCCAACGTCCGAGTGCCATCACTGCGACGCGAGCGAGGACTCGGCGCTGCACACGCTCACTGAGTGTCCGGCGTGGGAGACGCCGAGACGGGAGCTGGTGGCGACCCTGGGAGTGAGAGCTCTCACGCTCGCCACCTTGCTCGCAGCGATGGTTCGCTGCGCGGATGCGTGGGCCGCCGGCACCTCCTTCTGCGAGCAAGTGATGCTCGTGAAGTGGGCGGCGGAGGGCGAGCGAAGGAGAATCGCAGCCCTTGCGGCCCGCGAGGAGCGAAGGAGAATCGCAGACCGCGCGGCCCGCGACGAGCGGCGGCAACTCGGGCGTCGGAGGTCGCAGAATGACCTCCGCCCCCCATGAGCGCGGGCCTGGGGGTGACGGGTGGGGTCGCCTGTCACCCTAGCAGAAGCAGGCCACGGCGGTGGCACGCATTGCGTGCCCCCCCATACCCGGGGGCGAGTTGGGGACTCCGAGGTCCCCACACCGGAAGAGGGCCATATCGAGAGATATGGCCCTGGGTCCGCCGGGGTGCGAGGGATATGGCTATGACAATCTCACCTCCGGCAACTGACGGCCCACAGAAGGCGTGCGTTTTAGTCGGTTCGAGTCCGACATAACCTCCTCCTCCGACTCCGGCGGGGGAGGTATCCGTGGGGATTTTTCGCACGATAAAAAAAAAAAAAAAAAAAAAGTCCTGCACGTGCTATTTTATATAGGAAAGGAGAGGGTGGGACTAATTTGGAAGAGCTCATTAGAACAATCACCATTGTAGAGACGGTAAAATATTGCCAAGGACGCAACATCTCTTCGCATCTGCAAAGGCTTGAGGATGTTAGTGACCTCCGGATTCCCAATATAGGGACCGCACATCACTGCAACCTGTCGAGAGCATCTAGTAAGTACTTTACGGAGCCATCCTAAAGGTGTGTGCAGTATTCCACGCAGGAGCAAATTTGTATCTTGTATAGAAAACACCGCTGCTCCGGCTTGAAAAAACGTTTCACTTTATTCAGAACTCCGAGTTTACACGAGGCTGTTTTGATGATACTCTCAATGCAGTTTTTAATAATTATCCAGTTTGTAGCGAACATACTAAGGAAATTGAGATTGTCCTGTAGTGGCATGCTCTAAAGAGTGAGAAGGGAAAGGAAAGAAGATACTGTACCTTTGCTGTAAACGCACATGCCTGCGTCTTCTTGGTATTGAACTCGAGCAGGTTTCTGATTCCCATTGAGAAATGTGGTTCAGGATCCAGTCAAGCCCAGTGACGAGAACCTGCCTTTTCCCCGATATCAGACTGCTTGGTCGCAGGATATCCGTAATAACTCTCATGTAAGGTGCTATCGTTTGCATAGCAATGAATGCTTCCAGTGGACAGCATGTCGTTGAAATGCATAAGAAAGACAGGTGATAAAACAGACCCCTGTGATACGCCAGCATTTACCTGCAATTACTCCAAAGGTCGACCATTATATAAAATACGCGTATACGGCGCTCCTACAGGAAGCCATCCAGTCGCATAGTCTAGAAGGCAGACCAAAGCTTGGTAGCTTGGAAAGAAGCGATTTTTGCCAGACTCTGTTCAAAGCTTTGGCAATGTCAAGACGATTTGCCAGTGACTCGTGACTCACCTTACTTGTCCATAGCCTCACCCCAAAGATGGGTAACGTGCGCCAGAAGATCACCCGTAAACCGCTTTGACCGAAAACTGTTTTGCCGATCATTGATTATGGAGTGATAATCTAGGTGACTAAAACTGTTTTGCTGATCATTGATTATGGAGTGATAATCTAGGTGACTCATGAGCTGTTGATGTGTTGATGATGTGCTCGAATACCTTGCACAGCACTGAGGTGACGGCTATCGGCCGACATTTGGCTGGGTCTGTGCGATCCCCCTTCTTGGTGATCGGCTGTACATTCGCATATTTTCGAAGCCGATGGCACTTCACCCGAGATGTAAGATAATCGGTACAGCCGCGTAAGCATTGGAGACAACTCCGCTGCACATTTTTGAAGAACCACCACTGGAATACTATCTGGTCAGCTGGCTTGCCAGACATCGAGTGATTGCAATACAGCACGGACATCGCGTTGTCTGATAAGGATATCAGGCATTGCGTGGTCACTGATGGACAGTGTCGGTGGCTGCGTACCATAATCCTGGATTCGGCAGTTGGCCACAAAGAGATTAACCAGCAAATTTGTTTTACCTTGAGGCTCATGGGCCAGAGAGCGGCCCGGCAGCGACTGCCCATGAGATGCACCACTAGCTTTTGACCAAACCACGCTATGCGCTGAGCATCCGCTCTGACGTAAGCCCTCTCGCAGACCTTTGTGACTCTGTTGTACACCGCTTTGAAGTGCCCCATGTTGGATCCGCGCGTGGCGCGCGCCCATACCCAAGCGCAGTACACAGACTCTTTTTGGTCAACAGCCTCTGCGCACTCGCGCGCGAGCATAGGGCGCGCTCTGCTGACACCGGTGACATCAGTGTATGGGTTATAGTATTTCATACCCAGACTGATCTCACTGACAACAGCAGTGACACTGTCCCATGGGTTCTTACCTTCAAAGCAACGTGCAACCCACGGGATGGACGCAAAATACTCACGCAGTGCATCCCAATCTGCTCATGAGTAGTCCAGAGATATTATTGGCACCTGATGGCAGATGGGATACTATCGGAAAATACTGAAATAGAATAGGTGCCGGAGACTTCATGCGACTCCTTTTTCAGAATTTAGGACCTCACAGAAACAGCCTCCGGAATGGACAACATCTCAGTTGAACAAATCCAACACCTTAGGCCTGTCGCCGTGTCATGACTCCTAACACTAGAATACCTGCATGGCTTCTGTTAGCATCCTCCGTGTCTGGAGGAAAGTCGAAGTCATTGCAATTCCGAAACTAGCGTGGTTTCCACCCAGTGGCGTAGCTAGATGACCAAGGGCCCCGGTGCAAAAAGACACAGGGGCCCCCCTATTTTAGATTAGAGTTGTGTTACAACCCATTTTCACATTCCAAAAGTAAGATTTTTTTGGTAGTTCGATATGAGATTTGGTAGTTCAGGCTCGGGGGCCCTGAGCTTGGGGGCCCTGGTGCACCGCACCACCTTGCCCACCCATAGCTACGCCGGGGTTTCCACCAGAAACCCACTGACGACCCCAGGTACTTCACTTTAGACCAATTTCCCTCTTGTGCCAATTTTTTGTGAAACTTTTTTAGAGGATGCCGTCAATCTTCTAACCGCAGATTTCAGGCTGATCCCAGAGCAGGCCGTTTTCGTACCACTCGGAAAAAAACCTAAACTAGTTTCTGGGGATGGGCTTGCTCAAGATAAACCATTTGTTGAATTTTCTATTTCATTTCTCTCTCATTTCATGAACGATTATATATGATCTACTTAGTTTTATTTTACATTTAATCCACAAGAGCTGGAACCTAGCCTGTGCGGGCCAAGTATCATCAGTATCAAGTCCTATCTTACGTTTGCCGTCCCTCAAACCAGGACCGGGGGGCCCGCGCAGGCTGGGGCCCGTGCGGCAAATGCCACATTGAATGTATGGCCAGTCCGACCCTGGTGCTCCTAGATTAATCCATTACTTGTCAGTTATCACTACTAGGTACATAATGTTTGTGAAGTAAAAACAAAACATTAAAACATCAACAAAATGAACATGGATTTCATCAATGAATATAAATGCATTCAACTCAATTTAAATTTAAACTGAAACATTTCGCCCATCAAATTTCCTTGAGCAAAGTTAGAGAACGTGAAAAAGTGGAAAGGTAACTAAACTTATAAAAATCCGTTCAACTAAATTCCTCGAGTAAAACAACAGAATTTAATTCAACTTGATCTCGTTTCCTGTTATCGAGTTCATAAAATCCGCGCTAATACCGTTTCCAATCTAACATTGAAGAAATGTCAACATCCTTGAGATATATTTAATTACAAAGTTAAACGGGGTAGCTTTTTCCGATCGCTCGTAAACGCCTGAAGAGGACAGGGCTCAAACTGGATTACTGTGTCAATTTCTTGCAGGCCAAGGCCGTTTTACACTCAGTGCCGAGAAAATAAAGTGAAGGGAATTAATCTAGTTTCCTTTTACAATACCTTCGTTTAAGCTGGCTTCATACAATGTATTAAATAAATACTTATTATTTATATTATCCTAATATGTATTGAGATTGTAAATGTTTGTGAAGATGTTTAGAAGAACATCAAATTACACTCTAACAGCTGAACGGATCTAGCTGAAATCTGGTACAACGATAGATTATAAATACACTTTTTGCACTTTTTATCGCGAAAATAGGTTCTCCTATTCGGGAACAGGATTAAAATTTTAAGCGGGTGTAACCGCGGGCATCCGTTACTGAGATATAAGGGCAGTATTCGTATGTATGTGAAACATTACTTAACTATGAAAATGAAGATAAGATGTTCATAATTCACAACACGATTGGCTACTTACTGACATTACTTTTAAGACCATTCTTTGTTGAAAATTAAGGTATTTCGAAGCCGACCGCATACGACAATTTACTGCAGACGCATGCAACAGATACAGCGTAAGTACTCATTACTTGTTAAACTGCGATACGGATAAAGGGGACTATTAAGAAGCCGCAATGAATTACGCATATCTGCTGTGTGCATCTGCAGTTGTCGTATGCGGTCACCTTCGGAGTCATACCTTTATCACATAACCATTAACCAATCATGTCATTGTTTTGCTTTTGAGTGACGCGATGTCACCAACATGCGAAATTTTGAACAAAAACAGAATAATAATAATGATAAATTAATTGTACACGAATATCCTAGGTCATTTAAAGTTCGTAAGTTTGTACGTACTGACGAGTATTTAATGACCAAATACAATATTATCCAAAGAACAATAATCGCACAATGTTTAATAGTGCATACCTATCTATCTACGTCGAATGCACACATCAATGGATGGGCTGTTCACAGCAGACTATTGTTTGGAATATGATTGTTATCTTGACTGGCGTGACACTTTTGATTAGGGGCTACATTGATCGAACACTACCTCAGATTGAGTTCATCAAAATGTGAAGTTTAGATATTCATGAGTAAATTTGCAAGAGTTGGTGCAACATCGAGACCAAAACCAAGTACACAAGACCTGAGAGCCAATTCTCGTATTATAAAAGTATGATTCCGAAGCTGACCGCATTCGACAACTGCTGACGCACGCAGCAGATGCGCGTAATTCATTGCGACTTCTCAATGGTCCCCTTTATTCGTATCAAAGTTTAACAAGTAATGGGCACGCTGTATCTGCTGAATGCTTCTGTTGTAGTCGTATGTCTTCGGCATCATACCTTAAGTTTGTTCAATATTCAGTCTCGATCTAATCTCCCAAATGTTAAAAACGGTCACAATTTCTATGAAAATTGTGTTACGATAATACCATTTTTTCACATTTGGGACGACTATTACGATAATTTGGCCTTCCGGTGTAAGTATCTCCGCCAGACTCCAGGACCAAGACTCACTAAGTCCTCAAGTCCTCAATTTGCAAAACACTCTTTATAAATGAAAAGTGCGTTGTATAACTCCCTTTGCCAACTTTCCTTGTTACCTTGCGCAAGGTAAAAGGTAGCAAGGAAAGTATAATATTCAGAATGGATTGAAAAATCCATAATGGATGAGTGTTATAATCGAGGTTAATAGTACATTCGGACTGTTTTAGATGGGGGTGATAGGGGGTCGGTCACATTGTAGAGATATGTATCGGGGACAAGTTGTTGAATACTGAATGACCCCAATGGTGTCTTTAGAGTAACGGCCAAACTTGGAACGTAGTCATCAAATTGGGGTAATTTTCAATAAGTGACTGAAATTTCTAGAACTTTCTAGTAGGTAAGTCACGTATTATGAAGATTTTCGTATTAATCGGTAGGTAACAAATCTCTTGGTATTCAAATTGAATTGAAACCTGTAAGCACCATGCTGTAAGAACATTTCGAACGTTCGAACGAATTCGACGGCTGAGTCCGCGGTGATATTTCAATTTCGTACGCTGTTTTGGTGACGTCACGTTGTCGAGCACATAGACATGACGACATGACATACATCACTGTCGACTTGTGCTTACGTCACAAAATTAACAGCAACAGCACGCGAAATTGAAATCTCACCGCGGATTCAGCTGTCGAGTTCGTTCGAACGTTCGAAATGTTATTACAGCATGCATGTGCCTGTTGCTGTATATTCGTAGAAATCTGCTCAGAATCATTAAATTAAGTAGGTACCTTGAGAGTAAGCTCTGTGGATTAATATACCATCGAGAGCTTTTACTGAAGGTAGGTAACGTGATCCCATAAAATACTGAACTTTTGTTTTCTTTTTAGATACATATAAAAAATAATGTAAGTAAATGTCCTTTATCTCGTAATTTCGCATTAGTAAATAAGATTGCAGCATAAGATTTAACTTAGACAAAATTAAATAATGAGTAGTTAGAAACAATAGCGACAAATAATGATAATTATGTATATTGAAACTTACGTATCTGATTTGCAGCAACACACTGAATGGAAGGTGGTGGATACAGCGAAGAGGAGGCAGAGGGCAAGTCCGTAGACGACGGCGGCGATCGCTTGAGGTGCGTTGACGCTGCGCGTGAGCAGCTCGCGAGCACCAAGTGACGCGGGCGCAACGCACAGCGCATGCGTGCACACGTTTGCGACATTTTCCACCTGAGAACAATGAAAAATATTTTCATTACAAACGTTATTTGGATTGTAGGTTATCTAAAAGAGTACAAATAGGTTGAATCGATGTTGGAGTTTACCCTGGACTGAGGTGTATACTGAGATTCCTTGGGCGCGGGGGGCGTAATATGTTTCTTAACAAAAAAAATAACTTGTGCAAGTCTGTCTTTCTCTGTTTTTCCCAACTTCGTAATCTAGGCTGCTATTTTTATTTTAGAAAAGGATTAGGATTCAGTGCAAAAGCACTAAACTCACGAAATTCTGAACAATTTAAGGTTAATTTAAGATAGGTACGTAATCTATATCCATACTAATATTGTAAATGCGAAAGTAACTCTGTCTGTCTGTTACGCTTTCACGTCTAAACCACTGAACCGATTTTGATGAAATTTGGCATAGGGGGTAGATTAGACCTTGAGAAAGGACATAGGCTATGTTTGGTCGCGATAACCGACATCCACGCGGGCGGAGCCGCGGGCGAAAGCTAGTAAATAATACTCGTATTTATATCTTTGAATACTGACAAACTCAAGCTCTATTCTTAGAAGGCGCGTGCCAACTTTGGCAACATTCTAGATTGAATAACTATAACAATACCTACACTATCAAATAGCGAACTTGCTTTATGTGCACTTTATGTAGCATACAAAAGCCAGTCAAGTGCGAGTCAGGCTCGCGCTTTGAGGGTTCCGTACAAAACTGGATTGAGGAACGAAGTAAGTAACAGCAATATCTTTTTATTGTGTTGAGCTAGAAGTTTGTATTTCTCAGATTTAAAGCATTGCAGACAAGAGTATTAGGTATACTTGATGCCTCCAGATATTCCCCTGGAAAAGGTCATGACATGACAGACAGACAGCTAAACAGACGACAACGGAGTGATCCTATAAGAGATCCGGTTTTTTTTTTCGTTTGAGGTACGAAACCCTAAAAATACTTAGTTCGTATTTCGCCTATAGGCAAACCCGGCCCTGATGATCTATGAACTCTTGAGAATAACATTACACATCAATGCATAGTTAATTAAAGCAAGTCAGTTCAACGGTATCCAAGTTCGGAATTGAACTGTTTCTCTACTATGCTTCTCAAACAATATATTTAGATTAAGTAGGTAAACATTTTTACATTTTTTAAAAGCTCACTGAGTTTCTTATGAACTACGTATGAAAAACTTTTCAGGAGGTCGCGTTGTGAAATACTGGTTCTTCTACTAAACATTATTTTTTAAAGATACAAACGCTCACGCCTATTTCCCTCCGAGGTAGGCAGAGATAACAGCCCGCCATTTGACTCTATCCTTACAAACTTCACGAGCTTCCTCTAATTCTGTACTTCTGCCCTGCACTTTTTAGGGTTCCGTAGCCAAATGGCAAAAAACGGAACCCTTATAGATTCGTCATGTCTGTCCGACTGTCTGTCTGTCTGTCTGTCTGTCTGTCTGTCTGTCCGTCCGTATGTCACAGCCACTTTTCTCCGAAACTATAAGACCTATGCTGTTGAAACTTGGTAAGAAGATGTATTCTGTGAACCGCATTAAGAATTTCACACAAAAATAAAAAAAAAGCATTAAATTTGGGGGTCTCCATACTTAGAACTGAAACGCAATTTTCGCCTTTGCTACTACGGAACCCTTCATGGGCGAGTCCGACTCGCACTTGGCCGAATTTATTTTTTCAAAATTTTATTAATTCGGCCAATTATTTTTTCTGCTGTAAGTTTCGTTTTAATAGTCTAGTGACTGTAAGCTCTTAGTAAGATTAACTTATTGTACACCATTATTGTACTACTATATTACTAACTTATAAACTACCATCTGTAACTAGAGGTGCCAAGTGTGCCAAGCCAACCCTCTCAAAATGCCCAGGAGACTCCGAGAGTACTATATTCATTTCAACCTCCCGAGCTCCCAGGCCGCAATAATTTTTCAGGTTAGTTGTTTATGGATAATAATAATGCACCTAACCATGTTTTGTTCCATGAATTACACACGCACAATAAATTACAGTATCAGACATGTTATGTTCATATGAATTTACAATTTGTGGGCGATCTAGAGTTTAAACTAAGCCAAGGCCTGTATTTTAGAATGAAGGATGGTTTCCGTGCAAATATCAAATAATTGGTAGGTATAGAAGTCGATAAACTGGCAGTTCAAGATAAAAAAAACTAGCAAGTAGGCAGTAGGATATATTTAGCTTAGATTTAATCAAAATCTTGACTAAGAAAATTAAAATCTTGATTAAATTAGAATAAGAATCCAAATATTTTATAAAAATTAACAGGCACCTGATAGTTAAAAAATATGTTTAGTCACGGAAAATATTGAAGTTCAGCCAAATCCGCAGTTAGACTGGTAAAGCGGACCCCAGACTCCGAGGAGAAAGCTTCAGATGCAACTTGGATTAATGCTTAGATGAAGAAGAAATCGTAATATAGGTAATAGTTCTATCAAAACAAAATAAAATACGTTTTAAACATGCTTTCATACCTTATTTCACATCTAAGTACGTTAAGTTCACTATTATGAATTTGTCGACCACCACACCTATGTACGAAAACTAAATACTCTATCTATAAAGCTACCTATGTAATTATTTAACCTTCAACTGAGCTGAGATGACTAGGGATGCGATCTGCAACTCACGATCGATTCAACCTTCGGAGCCGATCGCTACTGACATAATTACAAAATACTTTGACTACAAATTGAACTAAGTACTTACCTACCTATATCTATTTATGTTCAGACAACTACGATTACTAGTTACTAGTTACAAAGTAATGGGCCTTGCTCCTTATTCTCTAAGGAAACTCCTCTGACAAGTTGTATGTATTGCAATTTGTTGCGGTACTTGAAGGAATTAGCTCAAAACTCAGCCGCCCGTGCGGAATACGCGTGACCAAACACGTTTGTGTTACGGTAGGCAAAAGCGTACCAGCAATATCTACTACAAAAAAAAAATTAGCTGAAATCGCATTCATTATTAAAATAAACCTTTAGTCGCATTATGTCCAATTCGCATAATGTCCAACTGTCCAATTCTCAATAGGTCCAGTTCGCAATTGGTCCAGTTCGCAGTTGGTCCAGTTCGCAATTGGTCCAGTTCGCAGTTGGTCCAGTTCGCAATTGGACCAGTTCGCAATTGGTCCAGTTCGCAATTGGTCCAATTCACAATTGGTCCAGTTCGTAATTAGGGATCCTCCTTGATTACGACAAGCGTTTTTGACAACCTTCTGTCTGAGATAGAAGGCTAGATTCAGCTCGAAGTAAAAATGCATGTAATTTAGTTTTACATATACATAATATAGGTAATGATAAAATAATAATAGTAGATTTATTAAGAAAGCTGCGCAAATCTATCGAATCCATTTGCCTAGCCGTTTAAATTAATGGCTGAATATCATTCAGGCCGTTTAGTTAACAGGGGAATACCCAACAATTCCGAAATATTTAGTTCCGAATTTCAATATTCCGATTTTCACATATATACATACATACCGAATATTAAAATTCCTAAGAAACATAACTCCGAGTACCTATTTAAAATCACGACAGTTATTTATTCGAAAGACATAAATACGAATGTTCATTCTTCCGAATTTCATTTGTACGAATAAATAAAAATCCGTAGTGTTATTGGCCCTAAGACCCACCCCTAAAAACGTTATTCCGAATTTAAAATTTCCGAAAATTTATAGTTCGAATTGAAAATTTGTATCAAAAATAGATAAAAGTTAAATTTTTGATTTGCCATATCGCGCATAAAGAGTTTTGGGAGTAGGTAATTAATGATTTTTTAAACTAAATAATTAATTTATCTCCAATGCATACGTATAAAAATTAAGCTGAACACGACTTGCCGTGGTACTTGTTTGCCCAACACTAGTGTGGTACCTATTTAAAAACCGGAGGCGCGGAGGGAGGGCAGAAAGATTGAGATTGAGAAAGCTGCTCATTCCGACTTGGATAGATTAGGTTAGAACGTTATTTTTTTTTATAACCATGCAGAACTTTATTAAAGGGGGTTGGGTAATGTTGGCGTCGTGTCGGAATTGAGCGGCCATCAATGAAATTGGTATAATATGAAAGTACAGTATAAAGTGATCAAAAGTTACTATGGACAAACTTCTCTAAACTATATCGGGACTTAGCTATACAGGGTGGTATTTTTCAACTTTACTTAGATGGAAATACTCTAAATACTGAAGATAGCGAATTCCACTGAAAAGAAACATTCCCTTATTTTTAAAAAGAATCAAAACTGCATTCATAGTTTTCTGAAAATGCCACACCCGGTAGTCGAACCGACTAAAATCTTCCTATAACCTTCTATTTCATAGATTTCCTTTTACTTAATTTACCAAGTTTGTTAGAGGGATTTGAACCTTATGATCGACCCTATAGATTGATGTAATAAAAATACAGGGTGTTATTTTTTCGAATTGTAGTCGGTTCGATTATAAGGCGTGGTAAACGAGTTTTCAGCATTCCTTAAATGCAGTTCTGTTTCTTTTTTAAAAACATACTAAACTGTATTCAAAGTTTTCCGAAAATGCCACACCGATAGTCGAACCGACTAAAATCTTTCTAAATCTTCTATTTCATGGATTTCCTTTTATTTAATTTACCAAGTTTGTTAAAGAGATTTTAACCTTATAATTGACCCTATCGATTGATGCAATAAAAATACAGGGTGTTATTTTTTCAAATTGTAGTCGGTTCGATTATGAGGCGTGGCAAATGATTTTTCAGCATTCCTTCAATGCAGGGCTGTTTCTTTTTCAAAAACACACTAAACTGTATTCAAAGTTTTCTGAAAATGCCACACCTAGTAGTCGAACCGAATAAAATCTTTCTAAATCTTCTATTTCATGGATTTCCTTTCATTTAATTTACCAAGTTTGTTAGAGAGATTGGATCCTTATGATCAACCCTATCGATTGATGCAATAAAATATAGGGTGTTATTTTTTAGAATTTTAGTCGGTTCGATTACAGGGCGTGGCAAGCGATCTTTCGAAATTCCTTAAATGCAGCTTTGTATTCTTTTTTAAATAAGAGAGTGTTTCCTTTGAATGAAATTAACTATCTCCGGTAGTAAGAGTAGGTACTCGTACCCGGGTCGACTACTGTGTGTGGCATTTTCAGAAAACTTTGAATACAGTTTAGTGTGTTTTTGAAAAAGAAACAGCCCTGCATTGAAGGAATGCTGAAAAATCATTTGCCACGCCTCATAATCGAACCGACTACAATTTGAAAAAATAACACCCTGTATTTTTATTGCATCAATCGATAGGGTCAATTATAAGGATCAAATCTCTTTAACAAACTTGGTAAATTAAATAAAAGGGAATCCATGAAATAGAAGATTTAGAAAGATTTTAGTCGGTTCGACTATCGGTGTGGCATTTTCGGAAAACTTTGAATACAGTTTAGTATGTTTTTAAAAAAGAAATAGAACTGCATTTAAGGAATGCTGAAAAATCGTTTGCCCCGCTCTATAATCGAACAATTCGAAAAAATAACACCCTATATTTTTATTGCATCAATCGATAGGGTCGATCATAAGGATCAAATCTCTCTAACAAACTTGGTAAATTAAATAAAAGGAAATCCATGAAATAGAAGATTTAAGAAGATTTAGGAAGATTTTAGTCGGTTCGACTACCGGGTGTGGCATTTTCAGAAAACTTTGCATACAGTTTAGTATGTTTTTAAAAAAGAAACAGAACTGCATTTAAGGAATGCTGAAAACTCGTTTACCACGCCTTATAATCGAACCGACTACAATTCGAAAAAATAACACCCTGTATTTTTATTACATCAATCTATAGGGTCGATCATAAGGTTCAAATCCCTCTAACAAACTTGGTAAATTAAGTAAAAGGAAATCTATGAAATAGAAGGTTATAGGAAGATTTTAGTCGGTTCGGCTACCGGGTGTGGCATTTTCAAAAGTCTTTGAATGCAGTTTTGTTTCTTTTAAAAAATAAGGTAAAGTTTCCTTTAAGTAAAATTCGCTATCTTTAGTATGAGGGTACTTTCCTTCAAGGTAAAGGCGAAATGTTCCACCCTGTATATCGCAGCTCCGATATTACTTACAATGAAAATAATGACATTTGTACGTGTGTTTAACACAGTACAATGAAGTGGTATCAAAATTAATTATGGCCGCTGAAAAAATTAAGAACGCCACTGTCCATACTAGATTACCCAATCCCCTTTAGTCAAATGCGAAATCAAATGATTTTACGAACTGGACCAATTGCGAATAGGACATTGTGAGAATTGGACGTTGTGAGAATTGGACAATTTGCGAATTGGACGTTGTGAGAA
Source organism: Eilema depressum (assembly GCA_914767945.1). Classification (NCBI taxonomy): domain Eukaryota; kingdom Metazoa; phylum Arthropoda; class Insecta; order Lepidoptera; family Erebidae; genus Eilema; species Eilema depressum. Next base: position 14,829,100 of record OU612026.1, read on the forward strand.
TTGGACAATTTGCGAATTGGACGTTGTGAGAATTGGACAATTTGAGCCCGCTGGACATTTTGCGAATTGGACATAATGCGACTAAAGGAAAATAAACATATTTTCTATTGTAAAAAGTCTTAACTCTGTTGTTAAAAAACCTTATAAAAACATAATCAGACGAGTTAGACAGGATTAAAATGTAGTAGATACTAGATAGCATCTAAATTTTATTTTATCTTGGGTATGTAAAAAGATATTTTAATACGTAATGAGCGAACGAACAGAATTAAGTATATCCTCAATCAGCAATATCAGATTCAATTCCGCATTTATGATGGATGATTATAAAACGCAAATTCTATGAGAACAATTCATTACGCATGCGAATGTTTTTAATTCAGTTAGACTGATTTATAAATTGTGATGCGTGAAATAATAGACAGAATCGTTAAGAAGACCGAGAGGACTGAGGACTACTTTTTGGCTAGGTATTTTAAAAGACTACCCTAGGAGAAGCAGGCCACGGCGGCGGCGGCCGGCGGCGCCTCCCTATACCCGAGAGCGAGTTGGGGACTGGGGATTTGGTGGCCCCAATACCGGAAGAGGGCCAGAGAGAGATCGAGAGATATGGCCCTGGGTCAGCCGGGGTGCGAGGGTTATGTCCACGACAATCTCACCTCCGGCAACCGACGGCCCACAGAAGGCGTGCGTTTTAGTCGGTTCGAGTCTGACATAGCAACACCGGCTCCGGCGGGGGAGGCATCCGTGGGAATTTTTCGCACGATAAAAAAAGATATGTTAAAAACTCTACTGGACATGATAGTATCTGGTTTTTGTAAATAATGTTGGTGGGCAATAAAGAGCTATCTATCTAGTATCGTGAAGCATCTGGTAGCATGCGATAGGAACTGAAAGTACCTTTACAATACACCGTCATTAAAGTATGGGTAGTGTCTCCAATATCATGCATAAACGCAAACCTCACATCGTTACTTTGGAATATGATTTCACCCTTAGCTCCCTTATTATATTACGTGAAGGGATAGCAATATCAACCCACGTCACGTACAATGCTAAAATTAGAATCTATCATAGCGCTGTCTCTTGCAGCTCTTATAAACTAAGCGTCATTTAGACGGGGAGAGTTTCTCGCCTGCAAGATACGATTATCGAAAGGACAGAAAAAAGTTGCTTCGTCTAAACTAAACACTCTAAACATTCGCAGAAACAATTGCCGCTCGCTCGTCCACGCCTGGCGAGAATTGCCTCACATTTAATATTTTGCTAATTCAAATTCAAAATTCATTTATTTGGAACAATTTACAGTTTCACATAGTACCTACAATTCAACGATGATATCTGCAATAGTATAAACTGTGGCACAGATATCAACGCCCTCTCCCGAATAACAAAGGCATTCCAAAAATGAATTACAAGCAGCTTCAAGCTATACAAAACAATATACAATAAGTGATTGTGTGTGTGTGTGTGTGTGTGTGTGTGTGTGTGTGTGTGTGTGTGTGTGTGTGTGTGTGTGTGTGTGTGTGTGTGTGTGTGTGTGTGTTAGTGTCAGTCTTAGCAGTAGCCATCCAACACGGCTTCAGTTTCATCATAATTTAGAGTTACCAGCCATTCTCTACATTTTGTTTTGCATTTATTTAATAGAAGTGGGTATATGTTAAGTTTTTTATTTAAAATGTTGTAAAGTTTTGGGGCAATAAAGTTGTAGTGTCTACTCGCAACTGCCGTTCGGCGAGGCAATATCTGACAGACTTTATCCGATCTTCTTTTAGAACTGGTAAAGGTTGGGTCGTAAAATGATTCCGAGTGTTTTCTGAGTGCAGTATTTAAAATAAAAAGTTGTCGAACACTAAGTACTTTACATAATGAAAAGAGCTCATTAGAGGGGAATCTTATCGGCTTTCTCAACATGGTTTTTAGGACAGCCTTTTGGGCTATTTCTAATGCAAACATCTGTGTTTTGACGGCTCCTCCTCAGGAGCATTGGTAATTTCAAATTTCTGTACAGAAGTCTAAATAGAATTTTCCGCTCAGGCTCAGAATGTCCCTTTCCCAAAATGTCCCTAGGTTTCAAATAGTCCCTTTCTCGAAATGTCCCTTTCCCATAATGTCCATTTCCCAGAATGTCCCTTTCCCGAAACGTCCATTTCCCAAAATGCCCCCTTCCCGAAATGTCCCTTTCTCAAATTCAAGTAATAATCGTAATTTGACACAAGCGATAGTCACTTGCGAATCTCGTATGACATAATCGTATGCGAGAATTTAGTGTTTGCCTGTGTGTAAACACTTTGATACGATAATGGTATGGCGATTATTGCTAGATAGTCGCGTACGATTTTTCGGATCAAAACGTGCGAGAACTCTCCCCGTCTAAATGACGCCTTAGGCACCTAAGACTTGTGACAACATTTCACATTTCACGCATAGTGGTTTTGGTTGACATTTGAATATAAGCTTCTGTTTGAGTTTGTAACAGGTTAAACTGTAATCATATTTATACAATCTAACCTTCAAAGTTCTAATTTAATGTTGGCCGCCTTCGTTGCGAATCCTCCCACGAATGTAACCTTGTTATCCTACTGGCACTGGAAAATTTCGGCCGTTGGATAGGTGTAGGGGCGCCAATTTAGATTGATCTATTTGTTATTGTGCCCAATTATGTTTTTTTTATGTCACTAAGGTGCTAATACGTGGTCTCTTTACAGAGACTTAGTTGGATGTTTTTAATAAAGATTATGACAACAAAGGTGGTGATATCCTAGAAGTATTCATAGTCCATAGTAGTAAGAACGTCTTCCACTGGATATTCTCGTCCGTCTTCCATTCTTCCATTCTTCCATTCTTCGTCCGGTGAACATCTATTTCTGGAAGTTGAACTCAGTCATATCAAGCTCCTACTCGGCGTGTACTATTGTCCTTCTTCAAAAATAAACTTCTTCTCCTCATTTGAATCCTTGTTAGTTACCCTCATACCTTCTTACAGTCACACTATCATCATGGGTGATTTTAACGCGTGCCTACTTAAAAACGACAGTCGTGCTTCATCCTTCCGAGCTATTTCTAACTCGTGTAACTTGATAACTCTTCCTTCTAATGCAACTCACCATGTTCCAAACTGTATTTCCACACTAATTGACCTTACCCTCGTTTCTTCAGGAGAATGTGTCGCTAAATACGGAACATATCCAGCTACCTCTTTCTCCTGCCATGACCTACTCTTGCTGTCGTATAAAGTTCGCGTCCCTAGGGCTAAGCGTAAAATCCTTTTGCAGCGAAATTTTGGTAGCATGAATGTTGAGAGCCTGCGTGAGGACGCTGGCAATGTTGATTGGACTCCACTTGTTACTTCCGAGTCAGTTGACGAGCAAGTGCGTATATTTTCGTCGAAAATCATCCCACTATACGACAAACATGCGCCCATACGGGCAGTTAAAATAAAGCATCCACCATCGCCTTGGCTTACCGAGGAAATAAAACAACTCATAGCTAAAAAAGCAGCAGCTAAATTTAAATATAGGATTAAACCAAATGAGACTAATCACAAAAAATATGTGACAATACGAAATCACTGCAATAGGGTGTGTAGGAACGCACAACGCCAGCACATTCACAGTACCATTCAAAATGGAGATTCAGCAAAGGTCTGGAAATTTCTGAAAACATTGGGCGTTGGGAAATCACGCGTAGACACAATCCCTAGAAATTTGAATATTGATCTACTAAATCAACATTTTGCCGCCTCGTCCAACCTTGATGGGACCACGAAAGCGCAGACTTTGGCTTTTCTTTCATCTCTTCCAACGCCCAGCTACTCACCTTGTGTTTTTAATCTTTTCACTGCTTGTGATGTTAGGAAGAGCATAATGGCAATCACATCAAATGCAATTGGAGACGACAGTATCAGCCGCAAAATGATTCTACCCATTCTTGATGAAGTTCTTCCTATTATATGCTACATCCTTAATTATTCCATATCCAGCTGTAATTTCCCAACCACATGGAAAGATAGTCTAATTGTTCCTTTACCTAAAAAACCAAAACCACAATCTTTTACTGACTATCGCCCCATATCCATTCTCCCATTCCTCTCAAAGGTCCTTGAACGTCTCGTACATAGTCAAATTAGTGCATTCGTCACTAAAAATAACATCCTCAATCCCTTTCAATCAGGTTTTCGTCCTGGGCACAGCACTGTGACTGCCTTAGTCAACATTACGGATGACATCAGGTCTGGGATGGAGTGCGGAAGGCTGACAGTCATTGCTCTGCTTGACTTCAGCAATGCCTTTAACACGGTTGATCCTGATATTTTGCTCTACCTATTGCACTCTCTTAACATATCTCCGACGGTGATTGATTGGCTTCGCAGTTACCTGTGTGGTCGCCGACAACGTATACGCAATGAACATATTTTGTCTAGTTGGTGTAATGCTTCTGTTGGTGTACCCCAGGGTGGCGTTCTATCTCCTCTACTTTTCGCAATTTTTATAAATTCTATCTCAAATCATCTTCGTTGTTCCTACCACCTCTATGCAGATGATTTACAAATATATTCACAGGCGCCACACGCGCAGTTGGCGGAGGCAGTAGAACTGGTCAACGAAGATTTGGCTCGTATAGCTGCATGGAGTAAAAACTATGGACTTAAAGTCAACCCCGTGAAAACCCAGGTAACCATTGTAGGCAGTTCCTTGATGGGAAATAAAGTTGACTATTCGCAGCTCCCGCCGGTTGTATTTGATGGTACAGTAGTCCCTATTAGTGAAAGAGTTAAAAACCTCGGGATATATTTAGACTCCAATCTTTCTTGGGATCCTCAGCTTCAGGAGGTAAGCCGTAGGATGTTTGCGTCGATGGGATCACTTCGAAGGCTGCAATATTTCCTTCCTATTGCAACCAAAATTTCGCTTGCAAACACATTGCTGCTACCCATCCTTGATTATGCGGACGTCAGTTATCTTGATTTAACCGAAAGCCAGCTGGATAAACTTGAGCGCCTCCAAAATGTCAGTATAAGATTCATATTTGGTTTACGCAAGTATGATCATGTTTCGCAGTTTCGAAAAGAGCTTAAGTGGCTACCCATACGACTTCGCCGGAATGCCCACATCCTTTCTCTGCTGTACAATATACTATTTCATCCTTCAACTCCAACTTACCTTAAGGGACGTTTTGAGTTCCTACACGATAACCATACGAGATATTTAAGGTCATCGGAGAACTTGCGACTAAGGATGCCGTCGCACAAAACTACATTTTATGACAACTCTTTCACCGTTACGGCCATCCGTCTATGGAATAATCTACCAGTTGATATAAGAAAAGCTCAGAGTTTAAATTGTTTCAAGTCTATGGTAAAGGAACACTATTTGTCACTCACGCACAAAAATGCTCCTTTATAGCAGGTTTACTGCATCTAGACTTGTGTATTCTTTGTATAATATTTGTGTTATGTATGTATATGTATGTGTATACGTGTATGTATGTATTTGTGTATAATTATATGTGTGTGCGTATGTATGTATTTGTGTATGTATTGTGTAATATATATTAGATATGATACCCGTGTATTATGTATTACGCCAAAACGACTACCACTCAATCCTGCAACTGTTCTGACCATCCAAAGGTTGCCTGGCAGAAATCGCTTGAAGCGATAAGGCCGCCCTTGTACTATTGCCATAGTGATTACTTTTATGTTTTAAATGTTATATTTTAAATGGTGTAAGTACAAAAAGTGTATATAAATAAATAAATAAATTCTTTAGAATTTTTGATTGCTGATCAACAAATAGGTTTGAGATGTTTTAATGAATAAGTAACACACTTTTTTAGACAACCTAGATGCGCAGTAGACGTGGTGATGCAATACAATCAGCGTGCCTCTCTAAAACAGGGGTCTATGCATCTGAATATAACAGATGAAGTCAACGGTAATAGACAAAGTGGTACAGATATTACCATTTTAAGAATGCACCCATTTGCAAAGAGTCTAACAGTGCCAACCGATCGTCATCAATGATATTCCATCATGGCAATGTTGACTTCTGTCCAGAAAGCGAATCATAGGTGTCATAGTAACGCTTAGTAGTGCCAAATTGTAGGTAATAGGCTAGGCTCGCCTCCTATAACGCCACGTCAGACCGAAAATAATTAACGAAATATATAGGTACATATTATGTGATATTTGGTAATGCACCTGCCTGCACGATACAGGATTAACATAAGAAATCGTCAAGCAGTCGATGTAACAGATATACCCTATCTATACCCTGCATGGATTGTGGATTATATGATGAGGTACAAAGGAATAAATGAATTTAATGCTCATGAATTCACCGCCCGTATACGACCAAATAAATCATAAATCATGAAGAGCATCCTGACATCGCGTGACGAAAGACGTGTACATTGATAGTATGCTCATAATACATTTATACGTCGTATTAAAGGGACAGATATTACAAACACAGTTAATTTCGTATGTAAACATTTTCTTACAATCTAATTTATACGTTACTTATGGAGTTCCGTGACGCGTAAATTTTTTGTTCCGTTGTGGCATCGCGTGTCGTTTATCTAAGTAGGTATGTCGCGTTGGGAACCATTCTATTCTATAGGACAGGTTGATGAAATTTGCAACTTCTTGTTATATAAATGTAACTAGCATCGCCTAGTGGATTCACTCGTGTCACCCTTGATAGTATTCATTCGATATTTTTGCTGTGAAATACCATACTCCTATTGTAAATGCGAAAATGTGGATGGCTGATGAAATTTGGCACAGAAAATAATCTGGCTACTTTTATCTAGCTACGGTTTATGTGGGATGCGGGAACGGATTGTGTAAATGTAATGATGATTAAGCACTTAAACACTAACCCCACAAAGGCGAAGGAGCGGGATTCGTCGACCATTATTAATTAGGTACCCTAGTGCACACGCTGTCGAGCGTGCCACAATGATGACGAATTCAACTCACTTGCTTTCGCCATGACCTTCACACTGATCCATACGAGGTTATTCGTTAACGAATGTATACGAACGATGGTTAACGAACAACCAAAACAATAAGAAATGTGGTATTGGACTGGGATAAATCTTTTGAAATGGGACCAGGAGACCCGGGATCATGTTTTAAATCTCTAAACAAATCTTTATCATTCGGATTTATATTTATTTAGGTAACTAAATAGTGCTTTGATATCAAGTTCTACTTTTACAGTCATTCACAAACCAATAAGTATTTGACGATGAAACCTCACAGCGAGCGGGCGACCCCGACCTAATCGCCAGTAATTACAATTATGTAAGTGTTGTGTTTACAAAATTGTGTCAGTGACTAATACGATAGTGTTGGAGTACTGATAACACCCTCAGACTAAAATAATAATAATTATTTTAATTTGAGATAACATCGTGTTAGTGTACGACTTTTTGAAATTCCGGCAAGAATCAAGATCGGTTTGTTTGGGATTTGTAGTGTTGTATTTATCGTACATTGGACTGACGCGGTTTGATATAGTCTGTCATAGCCGTTTGATATGATAATACCTAGATAATATATAAAAGGATATAGATAGATCCGTTTACTAAAACGGCAATAAACAGATACGGATTTATAGTTAAGGCTGCGATCTATGTAACCTTTAAAAGTAGCAATATTTTAAAAGGCATCTGAATTTAGCATTTTTCATTCTGGTCGTTAAATCAAATGTAAGATGGTATTTGGACGCTTAAAATTGTGATTGTAGAATTTTTGTCACTAAATGTACAATCGATTCATTTGACTTCAAAAATCGTTATCAAAAACGGCATGTCATCACGAGCCTAACCGACATCCACGTCACTAAGTCACTACCATCGAAACTGAACAGTACTGAATCGGACTGACCTTTGGCCTTAACTTTAAGATAACATTCTGAACAGTAATCGTTCTCGATAGAAGTTTGCAAAAAAGTAAATTTATATTCATACAGTAAGTAATAAGCTCAGAAGGGCTGATTGGTATGTTACTAAGGTATAGGGCGGTCAAGACCACAGGTCTGCCTCTACGTGTATACAAGTACTTAGAAGACAGAGCTTTGGGGCAAAGCCCACCGCACCTGCGAACCGGCACATATGCTGATTGACGGAGGAGGCTCTGGCGCAGGCTCTCCTCACGAGGATAACCTGGATCCCATAATATTATTCAATTTGTATTATGGCTATAAAGCCATAATACAATTTGAATAATATTATGGGATCCAGTAACTGGCACATGCCCCGAGCACGAAAATTCGAAAACATTCGAAGTCGTATCGAGAGAACGGAGCGATTGCGATTGGCCACCTGTCTGTATGTCTTACCAATAGCAATCCTCCGTTCTCTCGATACGTTACTGCGATCGAGTTAGAATGCATTCTTGTATTTTTTTTTAAGTGGGAAACCGGGAGGAACAGCTCGTGTTTTATACACAAACAGTTCATGACTTGATTAACAGCTGCTCTATGTTACCAATGCGTTATGATCGCGATAAACACTTAATTTAGAGTGCAAACAATATTACATAACTTATGTCGGCAGCTGTTTATTACCACTACCACTACGTTTTCTAAATTATGAATGAAAACAGAACACGTACCAAAATAATTCTGAAGTAATTACTGGGTGCGGTACTTTTTTATTTTTATCTATAAAATTTTCATATCAGCGAATCAAAGTTAATGGTTTGTGTAAATGACATTACACAATCTGTGATAACATTGCTTTTTTATTTTAATGGGAAATGTTTTATGTTGTTAATTGACTATGTAGCTAATTGTTTTTGCCTTTATCTGATGCGGAAGGCGCAAAGCCCTGTAAGCAGACCGGGGGGCGGGACCACGCGCGCCCCCGTTTCCTGGGCAAAATGGGGACACCGTGGTTCCCACACCCGAGGGGACCATCTCGGAACCGGAGATGGCCATAGATCCGCAGGGGTGAGAGGGATATGTCTTAGGCAATCTTACACCCCAGCATCATCTGAAGACCCAAGAGGCCATGCAGTTCTAGACGATTCGAGTCCGTCAACCGCGCCCGCGGGCAGAGGAGATTTCCACAAGAAAAAAGGGGCTATGCAGTTAGGTACTATTAACTAATACGTGACCGGGTGCAGTTCGAGTGCACACGGGATTGGTCATTTTATAAGTGTATCTACATAATTGACGGCTGATTACGATTCTGAAGGTGAACAGGGTTGCGCTGTTACGCAAAAGTAATCACCCGATGTTTTTTGACTGCATTTTTTCAAGAAAAGAAAAGTTTTGAATCTACTTTTGGATTATGTTAATTTAACGATTTTTTTTTCTTCGGATCGAGATTCATGATGGGTAATACACTAATACCCGAATGGGAAAAAATCTAGAACGGGTATTCACCAGAGTTGTTGCGACTTTTCATCATACTTTTGACTTCAAAACGCCCCCATAACAAGTACAGCACTATCCAGCCAGGTGTTTCGATAAACAACGTCGTCGTTAACCTAGCAGCGATCAACATTAGGTTAATGATGCTGATACCTTTGGAGGGCAGTTTTATGCTACTTTTTATTAAGGTTCGTTGCACTGCAAGTATAATTTTTCTGTTGCTGACGGTCCTGACGGATGAGATTCTGGATTTTTTCCGCTAGTGGTTGGGAAGTCCTACGACAGTCACTCTTGTTTGATGTTGATGTTTATGGAGACGTATTTTCCTGATCGCATGCGAAACGGAGGTGGCCTCTGAGCTCAGGATCCGCCTTCCGGTTCTTCTTCCTCCATTTCACAAGATCTTGGATGTCCTTGGTAGTGAGTCTATTTTTAAGCATGTCATCCCTTTTTAACGTGCTCGAAATCCCCACGGATCCCCCCACCGGAGCCAGCAGGGGTTGTTATGTCAGACTCGAACCAACTGACGATAATCAGTCTAAAAAAATAGGCACAAGGAAGAAGGAGAAAGCAGACCCCGGGTTACGAAGTTAAAGTTTCGGATAAACTTCGGCAAAACTTGGAGTCCAGGTCTGCTCCCCTACTCTTCCTTGCCATATTTAGTTTATCTTCGTTTTTACGGGATGCCGTCTAATCTCCTAAGCCGAGGGGAAAGCCTACGCCAGAGACCTGTCTGTCGATGTGCAGGTGTGCCAGCTAGCAGGTGAGATTGACATGGGCCCTGGAGGCGTTAAAAGATCCCCCAAAGTTAACAAGACCATAAATATTATTATTAAAAGAATTTGTGATAAACCAGAATAATTATAAACAAATACGAAGCAGATTGATAAATTGGTAATTACCTATTTAATGAGTATGTTTGTAGTCTTCAAAAAATTATGCAAGTCATAATTTATGTAGTAAGGTGGCAGTTTAAGTGACTGGTGTAAGTTATTCAATTAAATAAAGATAAGAAAATTTGCTGGTTAGTTCCAACCAGAAACTCCCCATAACAGCTATGAATTCAAAATATCCAGTGAACTCTCAAGGTTAACTGTGTAGTCCCATGATGAATAATATGCCAGTACCACATTTGATAAAAGCCTATGCCATGGCAGCCCATACATTTCATAAATATAGCATTTTGATGTGAATAATTTATTATTAGACTTTGAGACATGATTGATTACAGACTGTCATAGGCATAATAACAAGCCAACAAAGACAAAAGTATCATACACCACACCAGTTGTTTATCCATGTTTTATTAGTATCAATAATCTCACTGTTATTATACATTCGAAAGTTTGGATAGATAGATGGATGGGTGGATAGATGTTTGTTACTCTTTTACATAAAAACTGCAAAATTGATTTGGATGAAATTTGGCACAGAGATAGATAATATCTGGAATAGCACATGGGTTACTTTTTATTCAGGGAATAGGTACCTATGGGTCACTGAAACGGGATAAGTATTTCATAGGAGTCAAGGGCAAGAAATGTTTAACAAGTAAATATGCTGAAATGTTGTCATCTATGTTTATGCAAATAATATTTTTCTCATACATTTCTTTTTTTTAATTTTCCATACCTACATGAATTTTATAATTTTGGGGTATGGGTGTATGGGGGCTCACCTAGATCTTGAGCCCCAAGCCAACCTCACCTGCAAGCTGGTGCACCTGCTGAACAACGGACGAGGCTCTGGCGCTGGCTTTCCCTTCGGGGTTGGGGGGTCGGACGGCAGTCGCCCCCGGAAAAGCCAAAAAATTGCCAAATTTAAAATGAAATGGCTCGTAGAAAAAGGAATCGCAATGAGGGTAGGGCGCCGCCGCAAAACGGCGCGCATGAGGGTCGCCCGCCTCGTGTCGCAAGTGGGCAAGGGCTACCGTGCCTGAGCCGGGCACGGCTAAAGATGTTAGGCCAACTTTGTGATTCCGGAAAACTCCGCTTCGCAACGTGGAACATCGGCACGTTGACCGGTCGCACGAGGGAGTTGGCTGACGTACTCTGCAGGCGGAGAGTGGCCGTGGCGTTCCTGCAGGAGACTCGGTGGGGTGGCGATAGCACCATGCACATTGGGGAGGGCTACCAGCTGATGTACACAGGTGCACCTGATGGGCAGGCCGGGGTGGGCGTGGTGCTCTCCCGGGCGTTGCAGGATGACATCTTGGAGGTGAAGAGCTATAGCGCCCGACTTATGGTTGTGAGGGTGCTTATCGATGGGATTATAACCCACCTGATAAGTGCTTACGCTCCACAGGCTGGGCGTGGCGAAGCCGAAAAGATCTTGTTCTGGGACCAACTCGGGGGAGTACTTCGTGACGTCCCGCTGTCGCAGGAGATTGTCCTGGGCGGTGACCTGAACGGTCACGTGGGTGACGGGTGTGAGGAGTTTGGGCGTGTCCACGGCGGTTTTGGATACGGTAGTCGCAACCCAGAGGGTGAGCACATCCTTAGAACGTGTGCGACTGCCGACCTGGCCATCGTGAACACGTACTTCAAAAAGAAATCCGGACATCTTGTCACCTACAAGAGCGGGGGGCACTTAACCCAGGTTGATTTCCTGCTCACTAGGAGGCACAGCATCAGAAGGGTGGCCAACTGCAAGGTTATACCCGGGGAGAGTCTCACTAGCCAACACCGTCTCCTTGTCATGGACCTCCGCGTGAAACCCAAAGACAAACGTGCCGAGCGTGCCCAACGCAAAATCAGGTGGTGGCTGCTTGATGAAGCTAAGTCCCAAAGTTTCGTCTCAGCCATCGGTGACAAGTGCGCCGATGCTGTAGACGAACCAGTACAGGTTTCTTGGGACAGGATTCGGGCAGCTATTCTTGAGGCGGGGAGGGTGGTGCTCGGCATGTCTAAGGGTGGACGCAAGTGTGACAAGGACACCTGGTGGTGGAACGACACAGTCCAGAGAGAGATCAGGGTGAAGAAAGCCCTCTTTAAAAAGTGGCAAGCGTCCAAATCTTCCGACGACCGCGATGCGTACAAAGATGCAAAACGCGCCACCAGGAGAGCCGTAGCCAGGGCCAAACGAGACCACTTGCAACCTCTATATACCAAGTTGGAATCGTCTGAGGGGCAAAAGCTCATATACAGGGCGTCCCACGGCGATGCCACATGGATGGCAAGTACCTTAAATCTTTAAGTTGGCGCATTTTACTTAAAGGAGACATCATTTTATTTTTAAAAAGAAACAAAACTGCATTCAAAGATTTTTAAAAATTCGCTTGCCACACCCGGTAATCGAACCGACTAAAATCCGAAAAAGTAACATCCTGTATTTTTATGGCATCAATCGATAGTGTCAATCAAAAGGATCAAATCTCTCTAAGAAACATGGTAAATTAAACGAAAGGAAGTCCTTGAAACCTAAACTTATAAATTCAATTTGGCAAAATAAAACACTTTAACTCAAAGTTCTAATCCGTTCAGATACCATATTAACAATGAAATTCCATATTTAAATCACTTTTCTTTTTTATCGTGTGGAAACCGCTGCTTGTCAGCAGTAGTATTTAGGTATGTTGAACTCAAACCGACTAAAACCGCACGCCGCGCCGTCTCAATTGACAGGTTATAAGTTGATCCAATAGGGCAATTCACTCGCCATCTTCGTTGCCCAGGGTACACCGCGTGCAGGTTTCTAATCAAGCACCTAAAAATTACTACCTACCCTATCTACATAACCTCATGCAGTTACCCAATAAAGTTACATTCTAAACAGGTAACAAAGTTCATTCATTCAGTATGTACTTATTTTACTAAATAAATTTCATCAAAGATATCTCTAGTGTTGACCTTATAAGATATCTTATCTGATGGTTTCTGGAGTAAAAGTGCTGTGTCTGTTTGCATTGATTTATAAGTTAAGATTTTGTGAACTTCCTTTCATTTAATTTACCATATTTTTAGAGAGATTTGATCCTTTTGATTGACACTATCGATTGATGAAGTGGTCTCCACACGATAAAAAAGGAAAAGTGATTTAAATATGGAATTTCATTGTTAATATGGTATCAGATGGATGGATAACTTTGAGTTAAAGTGTTTTATTTTGCCAAATTGAATTTATAAGTTTAGGTTTCAAGGACTTCCTTTCATTTAATTTACCATGTTTCTTAGAGAGATTTGATCCTTATGATTGACACTATCGATTGATGCTATAAAAATACAGGATGTTACTTTTTCGGATTTTAGTCGGTTCGATTACTGGGTGTGGCAAGCGAATTTTTAAACATCTTTGAATGCAGTTTTGTTTCTTTTTAAAAATAAAATGATGTCTCCTTTAAGTAAAATGAGCCAACTTAAGGATTCAAGGTACTTGCCCTCCATGTGGCATCGCCGTGGGACGCCCTGTATAAGTTGGCGCGTTCCAGGGCCAAAGCGGCGCAGGGTCTATCCAAGTGCCGCTGCATTAAAGACCCTGGGGGAAATTTGTTGTACGAGAAAGTCGCGGTGAAGGAGAGATGGCGCTCATATTTCCACGAGCTGCTGAATAAGCAGCATAAAGAGGTGCAGCCACCAGACCTCCCTCCGAATCAAGGACTAGTGCCACCGATAACGCCTGCGGAAGTCCAGACTGCCATTCGCCGCATGAAGAACCGGAAAGCTGTCGGACCCGACGAAGTCCCCATCGAGGCTTGGAAGGCAATGGGCGCCCGTGGTGTGGGCATTCTAGCAAATCTTTATAACCGCGTACTCCTCACCGGCGAGATCCCGAGCCAGTGGAGGCTGAGCATCATCACGCCAGTCTTCAAAGGCAAGGGATCGGTGCAGGAGTGTGGTAGTTACCGCGGTATAAAGTTAATGTCCCACACCATGAAGCTCTATGAGCGGATAATCGACTCCCGGATCCGACAGGAAAGTACACTCTCGGAGTGCCAGTACGGGTTCCGTCCAGGGCACGGGACCATGGACCCAGTGTTCGCCCTAAGGGTTGTGGCGGGGAAATACAGGGCGAAGAACACGCCCCTGCACTGCCTATTCTTAGACATGCAGAAGGCCTTCGACTGTGTTCCTCGCGCGGTGATCTGGTGGGCACTGCGGGCCAAGGGTGTTCCAGAAACTTACATTGACACCATCCGAGACATGTACTACGATTCCGGTTCCGTGGTTCGAACTGCTGTTGGCGACTCGAAAGCCTTCCCCATCACCGTCGGGGTACACCAAGGATCCGTCCTTAGTCCTTACCTGTTCAGCGTGGTATTAGATGTTTTGTCGGACAGCATTAGAAACTCACATGAGCAGCCTCCGTGGTTGCTCATGTATGCTGATGATATTGCGCTCATGGACGCGGACAGGAGCAGATTGGTGCGACGCGTGAAAGGATGGAAAGAAGCGCTTGAGAACGGCGGTCTGAAGTTAAATGTAGCGAAGACAGAATACTTAGCGTTAAACTCCGCAGATCCCACACCCGTCCGCATAGGCGATGATTTGGTCGAGCGCACGGACCAGGTTAAGTACCTGGGATCTGTACTTCATGTGACCGGTGAGATCGACCACGACGTCAAGGCACGCATTGCTGCCGCGTGGGCCAAGTGGCGAGAAATGACTGGCGTCACCTGTGATCCTAAAATGCCAGTCAGGTTGAAGGGGCAGGTCTATAAGACGATCATTAGGCCTGTTCTCTTGTATGGTTGTGAGGCGTGGCCGCTGCTCGAGCGACATAAGCAAGAGCTGCGTGTCACGGAGATGAAAATGTTGCGGTGGATGTGCGGCGTTACGCGTAAAGATCGCGTACGGAACTCTCGCATCCGCGGCAGCCTCCATGTCCGTGACATCGCGGATAAAATGCAAGAGAGCCGCCTTCGCTGGTGCGGCCACGTCTTGCGGCAACCGCCAGGCTACGTGGGGAACAAATGCCTGGCAATGGTACCCCCGCCGGGTCCAGGTAAAAGGGGTAGGCCAAAGAAGTCCTGGCTTGACGTCGTGGAGGGTGATATGCGTGCTAATGGTCTCACTACCATGGACGCCCAAGATCGTGCGAAGTGGAGAAGGAAGAGCCGGAAGGCGGACCCTGAGCTCCGAGGTCATCTTGGCCACGGATGCAATCAGGAGAATACGTCTATATGCAGATGATGATGATGAATTTTATAATTTTAGGTCAGTTCATTAATAATATTTTACATTAAAAATAATAATAATTGTTTTAAAGTACAAATGGTATATTTAGAAAGCTATAATACATACATCTTAGTGTACTAAAATACTTTTAATTTACATTTTCCCATACAAGTTCGTATGTAATCAATCATATCTATGCGCCTAAATATAAGAAAACCAAAAATAATGATATAAAGACATTGATTTCATGACTGAAACATAATACAAATCTTACAAAAAAATTAATATAATTAGAAAACAACTGCATACTAATTGGAATTAATTTTCTCCTCTGTTTATACATACGCGAACTTCGGTAAAAGTATATAATAACACATAATAGTTATGTAGTATAATTATTATTTTTCTATTTATAAACTACACTGTAAGTGGTATAAGTACTCACCGTTGTTGGAATATAAGCCCTGTTGGACGACGCCTTCTCATTCATCCACTTCACGGCCTTTAGCTTATCCCACGGAAGATCATAGTGGAAATAAATCTTACTTTCATTGAACTTAGATTTAAACTTCATTATTAGCACAGAAAATAAACTTAAAACGTCACCCATTTATACGTTATTTCTGAATGGGAGCTGAATGCTAAATGGTCATGAGACCAACAACCGCAAGCTTAATCTTATAATGATGTTAACATTCATGTTAGTAATTCGATTTACATTGGTTTGCTTAAAAACACATTTTACTCTCTTTTTCGTCCTACATCCACCTCGGTCGATGCGATATGACAGAATAAAAATGAAAAATGACAACCAATGTCATTTGTCATGTGTCAAACTGAGAGATTGGATTAGATTCTGTCATTCGTTGATTGAACAAAATGGGAATGGAAAGCATCGGGTATGTTCATAGAGGTAGCTTTAATATTCATTAACTTTCAGCGAAATCAGTGCGCTTTGAAAGATCACTTTGAGCTATTTCCGGTGGACCTTCTTTTTTCGTATGGATATCGCCTTGGATACCCGCTGAGGGGCGTTTATATCGGACTTGCACCGACTAAAACCACACGCCGACCATCTCGGGTCGAAGAAAGCTGGGGTTTAGGATTGTCTAAGA
This sequence comes from Eilema depressum, assembly GCA_914767945.1. NCBI lineage: Eukaryota > Metazoa > Arthropoda > Insecta > Lepidoptera > Erebidae > Eilema > Eilema depressum. The sequence continues at coordinate 14,845,717 of OU612026.1, forward strand.
CACCCCCATGCCACTAAGCTGACCAAAAGCCGAGCCATGTTTCGAGATGGGCCTACTCGGGTGTGGGAATTATGTTGTCCCCATCTTGCTCCATTGAAAGGAGGCGCACATCGCAACACCACCGTCCCGTTCTACTTCTGCTAGGGTGACAGACGGTCCCAACTGTCCTCAGGCTTGCGTTGCGCTCATGGAGAACGGAAGTCGTTGACCGACCTCCCTCCCCGACCCTCCGTTCGTCCACCTGGCGCACTTTGGGAACCAATGATTTAGCGTGTTCTTTGGATTTTTTATGGTTTTGCATTATCAAGATGCATTTCGTATGGTTTTGATTCAACTAATTAGTGATAATAAATAACTCTAATTTTGTATTATTAAGATGCATTTCGTAGGTAGGACTTCACCTCGCTTGATGGTGTAATTTAATCAATTCTCTACATTTTTACCACAAAGATGGCCTACTTGTTAACCAAGAAATATTTTATTTTTCGAAAATGTCACCAAATGCTGTCACACTTGCATATTGTTCATAAAAAAAAGGAGAAAATTCCTCGTGGACTAGCTAGGAATTTGTTCTACTCTGTTATCCCAAAAGTACACATTGTAGAAATTGATAGTTCAGTACAAATTGGCAACCCTCACAATCTATCATTACTGAAGACATCAATTAATAAATCAACTGTTAATTTGTAATAGTTTTTAAATTGTACGGGAATATGGGTGTCTTGCCATTGTTATGGATCTTCACTGAAGCCAGGCAGGGTCAACTCGCTGACTGCACATTTCAAAAGAAAATCAATCACACACTTAAGATTATTCTTATATTTAAAAACTGAAAGTATTATATATTAGTTTACATTTAACAATTATTTACATCTAAAAGTTATTTTCAAATATCTGAAGAAGTCTTTTTATTTCTGCTATCCTTGCAGCCTGTGCCTGCACAGGGATCATGGCTTGAGAGACTTCTTCACCTTTGGCCAGGATAGTGTACATACTTTTTATATTATTATCCATTGCATCACAGGTTTTACCAACAGCATCTTTATACACTTCCATGTTCTCCGCAGTCAAGGAGGAGTTTGAATGTAAGATGCTTGATAAGTTTTCTATTAAATTATCCACTGATTGAGCAATCCTTTGAGCTTCGTATTCCAAGTCATGCAATACTGTTATATCGATTTGTCCAATTTGTGGCGCAAGTATTTGTCTGTAAAGTTTCCCTGATGGTGTACTGGATCTTGATGCACTGGAACTACCAAAAACAGGTGTTTCACCTCGTTTTGCAACAGGACTAGATAATTTTATTTTAAACTCAAGATCATCAGCAACATAATGTGTCATATCTCCTTCATACCTAACGTGTCCGTCCATATCTAAGGGAAGCTTCTCTTGTTTGCGGTTCTGCGATGGTAAGTCGTAGGGTCTCGATGGTCCAGGCATTCCTTCCGATCCCTCCGCTTGTCCTTGGTCGGAATGGAACGATATTTCACTGTAGGATGCTGTCATCCTGGCTGATATTTCTTCATCTGCATCAATATCATGTTTGGCGGAAACATCATTCAATAAATCTTTTTGCTCTCCTAAAGGAGATTTTTTATTTGAATTTTCAGCCATTGAACAGTTCGAGGAATACCCAATAATAGTTTAAAATTGCATGGCTATATGGCTATAATTATGTACTGATGAATCCTTAATATTCTAATTCTAATCTAATGAAATTATTTTATAATTTATTGCGATCTGCCTTCAACTCCAATTGTCTAAAGTGTCAAACATTGTCAAATGTCAAGTGTCAAATGAAAAACTATTGTAGAGTTGAGCAGTTCGGAAATATTTTTTAACAAAAGAAATACAAATATTGTCTATGCCGAAGAGTTACTATAATACAACCTCTATTTATCTCAACTTCATCTCCTCCTCTCTCATCTCCCTCAGAGAGACGTGCACAGAAACAACATCACCCCTGGGCCTGCTTTTGTTAGGATGACGATGTCGTCGGCTATAAGAGGCTCGGATCGGACTGGTGCAGGCGTAGAGGGAGTCCTTCTACGGGTGCAGGCTTTCCTCTGTGTTGGCATTGGGATGATGACGATGACACTCAACAGTCACTCCTTTAAAAGTAATTTAAGCCAAACCAAGAAGAAGAGAAAAGTTACCTACCTAACGATTCCAGGCTCCAATCGAAGTGAAAGCATTGGATGATCATGATATTCATGATTTTTATAAAAATAGACTGGTATGAAATAAAAGAAGGGTTTATTTTATAACATAAGAAACTAGAATGAATAATAAATTCGTTTTAATACTTAATGCCTATCTTTTAATATTTTTTAATTTCACGGTTCAATATAAGTTTCTGGCACTGTGCCTTTGTGTTTAATGTTCGGGTCAAAATACCTATAATTTTGAGCATTGCATACAAACAAACATTTATAGCAATTCCTCACGTGTTTAAAGAGTACATAGGAACTACAATGCTATGTATCATGCTATGTATAGTCAGTAGTATATTACTTACTCTGTGTGTATAGTAAAAAGACTCGATTTTTAAAAAATGACAAATTTGCGGGAATTTTTGACAGTTGTCAATAAAAACATCGTGAGTTGTGGATTTCATTTGTATCAGCCAAATTCATTGATTTTTCCAAGCTTTCTGTAATGAAATATAGTATTATTTAGTTAAAAAGTGTGTTAGAGAAAACGGTACGTGCGATCGGTGAGTTACTTATAATAAAACTTGCTGCGAGCTGAAGTACATTGTTCGTTTAACATGGCGCTGTGTAACGACATGTGCGGGCGATAACGCTCTTCCTTTGTCGTGTTAGTTTCTATTTTGAGTGTAAAACATTTGTGTTTGTTACTGATTTACGAGCTGAGTGTGTTTGTACGATCATATGTTTGTTATATAACGAACTTTTGGGCTCACATGTAAAGTTACGACACAGCCACGGCAATGGTGAAAACCCGTCGCAGTAATGGAGAGAACGGTGATGTTGAGGATGGGAATTACGCTATGAACGACGTGGGCAGCGTCTCTGACGAGAAAACAGAGAAGGTGACATTCTATGAGCCTTAAGATTTGTTGTGCAATGGTTTGGTACCAAGCCTTGATATAGAACACTTAAGTACACCAACTTCCTGTCCCTGTTTCCTTGTAGGTACTTATGTGTCGCGAATGCACGTCAATGCATGTGCTTTTAGTGCTTATTGTTAGAAATATTCTATGGTAATGAATAAACCTTGGGGCTTCCTTAGTCAATACAACTTATACAAACAAGGTATGCAATTTAGGACAACTTTTTATTACAGTAAGGTTGTGTCTACTATAGCAATATGTATATTCAGTTCTTGAATTGTTGAACCTAGTATGAATAGTGCAATAACTATTAATATTGACATAATCTGTGTCAATAATGATGTAATCTATGCTTGGTATTTCTATGCCACATAGAAATAATTGTAGTATTATAATAAAATGATTAAAATATACCACATGCTAGCCATTAAACTTTAGTAGTTTCCACTTTCAAATAATAATTATTCACTTAATTATGCTTCACAATGCCAACTGTGAAATTAGACTATAAAACCCAAGACTTAAGAACTAGATGAGAAAGTAACTTCTTTCCACCGGTGTTCCACATTCAAAATGTTTTTTTTTAAAGTTAAAATTCTACTCTTATTTAGTTCCAGTTGAGCTTGTGCAGATTATTATACCTTTAGAGGTACTGTTAACTATGTGGGTCTGCACAAGTATTGAGTAGTAACACCTCCTCCAGAGTAGCAAAATTGAGTAGTATTAAAGTTCCTCTACATAAATATTTTAGATACCAGTATCAATAATTTAAAAAAATAACAGCTTTTTTGAACATTGTACTTGGCAGTCAGTTAAAGAGATGTCAAATAGCTGCCCTATAACATTATTATTTCATATTGAAACCTCTACATTTCATCCCATCGGGGGCACACTGTAATGACTACTACTGTCTTAGACATCAGGCATGTTGCTAGGAGAATTAATAAGTACCAAATTCCTAGATATAGCAATTGTACCTGTACCCACCTATATTTGAAACTTTTTCATGTTTCCTTTTTTTGATAATTGTCATTGTTTATCCCAATGTATTTTGTTGGTGGTTTTTGTTGCTAGATTCTTTTCTCACAGGCTCTAATTGCTTTGCCAATCTGGCTGTAAATATTAAGTAATAATAATAAGTGTTACTATGTAACCTAAGTGATACTTGATTGAATTTGAATCTAGATGTTAATACCTGTCCTCACTCAGGTGCAGCTTTTTCCCCTGGACTTATTATTAATTACAGGAATTATTATTTGATGACAAAAGAGCAGCTTCAAGCTGAGATGTTCATTTGACAGTATCGAAGTTTAGTTCAATTCTGTCACTACACTTTTTCATCCTAGCGTTAATCCCAGTCGCATCCGAAGCTTTCACCTCAGAGTCTGGGGTCTCTTTTACCACTTACAGTTTGTTAAAATGTTGGTGACATACCTAGAGTTTCATGTTGGCTTATCTGTAACCAGAGTTCCAGTCTATTTTTGAAACTATTCATGGAAGTAACTCTACAATATTTTATTACCTTGTCTTGACAATTCAAATTGTTGCTTAAGTTTTAAATGTAGGTAAAAAATATTTCCAATATATTTGCGAAAATATGCATTTATACATACCAAACATAAAGTTAAAAAAATAAGACTATTATTACATTTGTAGAAGTAAAATACTGATTATATTATTTACGTCAGCAAACTATACTCGGTATTGGCATGGGGTGGATGTGGTTGATGTATCTGTTACATTGTTATCACAGATTTATGGTATAATGTAATACAATATATCAATTATGATAATTTGTTGTGGTTTTACATTTTTGGAATGATACCTATCTCAGAACAGATAATCCTACGTTTAGACATATATAAAAAGGCACAGAATTTAAAAAATGCTTCTTCTTTTTTTGTTGAACATAAGCATGATTTGTGGTAATATAGTAGGATATTAAATAAAGGCTATTACAGACACAGTACATCTAATTATGGTATTATTGGAATAGTCAACTCCACTGCTAAGTTTTTATAATATGTAGTAGTTCTTTGTTTTTGTTTGTGAGCACAGTTGAATACAATTATATAACTAAAATGTTAAGCACTTTTTGAACTGTAGCTATTTCATTTTTCTCTGTTAAAATATATACCATATATCCTGTATAAGGTTATTTATTTGACAGTACCCTGTCTGCATGAGGCCTTAGCATTTCTATTTCTATGACATTAAATAAGGTTGTCTTGATTATTTTAGGCATCTACTAACTGGACACCAAGGGAGTTGAGAAGTAGTCAGTATAAAGTTACAAGGAAGATACAACACTGGCCTACTAAATGTAAGTGAATTGTTTATTTATTGCACATATAAAACATGTGATAAATTATATATAGTGTCAAGACGGCAGTGTAAGAGATGTTTCTAAATCAATTTGACTTGCGGCAACTGTGAGATATGGCACCAGCTCTCAATCTAATAATTCATACTAATATTATAATTACGAAGGTAACTCTGACTGTTGGTCTGTCTGTCTGTCTCGTCTGTCTGTTGTTATGCTTTCATGTCTATATCACCAAATTTAAAGCAGACATCGAAAATACCGTAGTGTAGGTGAAGACGGATTTTGAAATGGCAGCCTTAGCCCACTTACATTTTGTTACAATTTTTAATATTCTTTCAGATAACCGCCGTCTTCGGACGATTAAGATGCCTCGAATAATGTTTCCTGAAAGTGATACTGAACCTGAAAAATATTCCAGACGGTACTTTTTTATTATTTATTATTTTTTAAATATTTTTTTACATAAGGTGGAATTGCATAAAAGGTTTTATGATAGTTGAGTAAGCTCGTGAAGCTTTTATCTCTGCCTACCCAAGAGGGAAATAGGCGTAAGCATAATGTGTATGTACTAAAATGCATTTGGAACATCACACCACTTTTCACTGGGAATTGCATGTTTTAACATATTTTCTTTAACCCCTTCAGGGATATAGGCGTGAGTATATGTTATGTTCTTTAAATATGATATCGAATAGTGATAATTTTTATGGTGTTGCATATTTTACATATTTCATATTTTTTGTATTTTTTATGCATAACTTCGTGTTGTGTAATAATGGCCTCAATTTCTCAATCGGTAGTTGAGAAGTCACTGATTGATGTGTTTTAACTAATTCAACTTAATGTGTTATGTTCTAGCTCAAGGCAGGTAAGAGTGTTCTTCGCTGACGACAATGACTCCACGAACAGGAGTGTGAGGATACGGCGCGATCGATGCCCTAGGAAGAATTATGAAGAGAGTGAGGACAAGCCTATACAGGAAAGTGAGTAAAAAAAGCACATAATATTTAGACATGGGACGAAGTTCCACGCGGGCGGAGTCGCAGTTACAGCTAGTTAAATATAATGATGACAGAGTGTATTTTTTGTGATAATGCACAAGGCGCGTCGACGACGTTTGCACGACGGCTTCGCGGTGTTTGTTGATATTTGATTGTGTTGATTCAAAATACCCTTTATTTAACTAGCAATAGGACTCAAATTGCAACGATCTCTCGACCTACCACGAGAATACCTGACGCGGGCCCCAAACGCGCACTTCGGTACGGTCAGTCGGCTTTCGTCGACTCGGAATGACTAAAGCACACGCCGTCTGTGGGTCGTAGTTTGCCGCAGGTGAGATTGCCGACATATCTCTCGCACCCCGGCCGACCCAGGGCCATCTCTTTCGAGCTGGCTCTCTTCGGGTTGGGGGAGCACGATGTCTCCATCTAGCCTCCGGGAGGCGCGCATTGCGCCGCCGCCGTCTCGGCCTGCTTCTGCTAGGACGACAGGGGGCTCCACCCGCCACCACCAGACCCGCGGTCATAGGAGACGGAGGTCGTTCTGCGACCTCCGACGCGACGCCCAAGTTGCCTCCTCTAGACACAACATACTTGCGTTATGTTAAATTTTTAGGCGATTAATATAATCTAATCTAGAGTCTTCTGTCTTGTGTCCTAGATGTACGCCGGAGTTGTCGCAAGCGCAAGCTCCTCCACCACAACTTCAATGAGTCCTGGATCACCAACGAGCTGAAAGTGAAGGGCTACCCTGACCTCTATGGGTTCCCTGGCTCTAGTTCTTCAGATGAATTCTCTTCGGCTGATGAAGCTCGAGTTCGGTCTAATAGTAAAAAATTAGTAAGTATTTTTGATGATTTTTTATTATTTTAAATTTAAAAGTTCAGACAGTGAGTCCCATTTTTTTTTTCGTGCGGAAATGCCATACCCCACCGCGGCTTTCCTCTCAATAAATCTCACCCTAATTAAAGAGGTGAATTATGCATTTTTTTGGCATTTTGGCGAAATTGCAGGCCTGTTTCAATTTTTACTGTTGCATATATTTTATTCTTGTTTATTTTCGATAGACCCGGCCACACGCTCCTACCAACACGGATGAAGACACTCAACTCTCCCGACAGAGACGAACTTCAGCGAGATTTAACAAGTCAAAAGTTATTGTGAGTTATTTCTTTATAATTTTGAGTTTATAGCATGTACTTATCAACATGTACCTATAACCCCTCGTTTACACCAAGAAACAAGTTGTAAACTTGTTCGAAATACAAGTCGTCAAAACACAATTTTTCGTACTCAACATGTATTGAGACTTGTCTCAAACACTGTTTCGTTCACACTACCGCCAACTTGTATACATACAAGTTAACAACACATTTGCTTTCACACTGAAGTCTGTGACATGTTGTACTTTGTCTTTGTCATTGATGGCGTTCACACCTACACAACACTGTCGTGTTTTAGACTAGTCTTGTTTATTTTACTGCAATTTCTGTCTTGAGACTTGTCAAAAACAAATTTTAAACTGTATCCATGATTGATGGATAACATGTATACAGACTGAATGCGGAAGGTGAAGAATTGAGAGAAATGGCGTACATTGGCTGTATATAGTTTTTCAGGATTTGTTGACAACATATCATACAAGATTTGTTGACGACATATCACAAGATTTGTTGACAACATGTCGTACAAGATTTGTTGATAACATGTCGTACAAGATTTGTTGACAACTTATCAATCTTTCAACATGTTGTAGACATGTCTATGTCGGAATACATGTTTTAGACCACGGAGGACAGAATATGATTAGTAAACGGAGATGTTCCAGTGAAATTTCTCGTAATAAAAACGCGTCGCCAAATGCGGGTGAGAAGAAGACGCGGGGGGCATGACGCCATACCTCGTCCCCCACGCGTCTCTTCTCCTGAGTCTAAGCCCCTCCCACTTTTTAGAATGCCACCTAGTGTGGCATGGCGAAACCAAATAGAAATAATGCATGCTATTTCCATTGTAGTTTTACCACTCGCCACAAAGCGCTGCACAGAATTCTAGAATAATCTATGTGTTTAATGACAGCGGGACCACTTACATATTGACCACTATATATACAAGCTGTTGCCCGCGGCTCCGTCCGCGTGGAATTCTGATATAAGGAATATAAGGACATAATGATTGGGTTGCATTATTGGAGTTTTAGCGCCTTCGCTGGCATAGGCGGGTGCGGGTCGCGGACGTCCGCGACGGGCGTCTGTCACCAGTATAATTTCAATAGCGTCGGTGTACAGTCGATAACTATGGATCATTTATTGATATATTACTTAGCCAAAAGACGACGACGTGAAAAAAGGCGTCAGCCAATTAGCCCATATTATGTCACGTCTAGATTGTTGTGTGGCGAATTTGTAACCAAGTTTTCGTATAAGAATGTACAGCTATCATAATTAGTTTATTGTAAATCAAAGACAATTTTGCACGGTTTGTCAAAACTGAAGAGAAAGAGGCGAACTCCTTTGGTTCACGGAATTTTTGGTTTTACTTTACACAATATACCTATTAGCAGGGCTGGCTCGCGACTCGCTTGGGGGTACAAGTGGTGCAATGCATCCGGGAGCAGGTTCCTGCTTTTGCATTTTATATTGATATATTATGTTGTTCTATGAATAATATAAGACTGACCTTCAAAATAACATTCTATTTAAGTTTCGTTTACCAAAAAATTTCAAAGGTATTTGCCGTAAAAAAGCTTTCAGTTTGCAGCTAAGGATTATTCTAAGTTTATTGCAACGACTGTACAAGCACGGCGCGTGTGACACGGATAACGTAGCGGCGGTCGATGATTTTGTTGAAACAGACCCGCTCGCGTGCTCCGTCGCGCGGACACACGGCGCGTGCCCCGTTGCCCGCGTGGCGGGCCCCGCCGCCCGTGTCACGTGTGACGGGTATCCGCCTCACGTAGCGCTGCTCTTGAAATAACATGAAACAAGCACGCGAAGCGGACGTCCGCGACCCGCACCCGCCTATGCCAGCGAAGGCGCTAAGTACGGATCCCTAACTTTTTCAAAAAGGAAATTAATAAAGCAAGAAAATAATGTAGAAATATAAAAAAATTATGTTATTATATTGTAAAATTTTCACTTATGTATTTCTGGTATACGTATATACAATTAGGTATAGCAAATTTAGGCAGTAATTTTTTAAATCACTTTTTTGTTTTATAGAAGTCATCTTCATTGAAGGACCTCGAACAGATTCTGGAATATTTTGTGGGGTACCTACCAGCTGGAAGGTCTATTTAAAAAACGTACCTATCCACGCATTTTTTTATTTCTGGGTTACTGGGAAATCTAAAATGATATAATATAATGTTGACAATTTTATTGGCTTCCTAAAAATAATGTGAATATAGTGGTCTCACTACTATGATGCACACCATTTATTTTAAATAAGGCCATCTGTAGAATTATAGCAGAATCATTTAGCCCCCCTAAATGATTTGGGCAGATACCAACAGATGGCTCAATTTTTTTATTTTCAATTTTCAATTTCACCCAAATATAATGTAAGAATTAATAAAATAACAATTGCGGAATTACTAATGAAGTGCGGTGAAATTATTGTGGTGATTTTTTTATAGAATGAATTGAATTGTTGTTACAACATTATACAAGTAAGACAAGGTTACTTATTTCTTCTCTCCGCTAGATGGTTCTATAAAGACATTTTTTTTCTAAAAATGAAAATAAAATTATAGCGGACTTACTGATGAAATGTTATATCATCAATATATTTAAACATCTTATCTCTACAATTTGTACACCCTTGTACCGCACACTTCATTCTTAAATCGGGTCAAAACTATTTTTATCTTTGAACTTTTAACCAAAAATGACAACCTATCGCAACGACGTGCCACTAGAACTGAGTGGTGACGTCACAGAACTGACGTCTATATATAGGAGTCCTTTTGACAGTATGGAAGCACGCGACTCGATTGCCTTTGCAACAACTCCGCTATCATTTCCTTCTCCATGTTTTAGACTCTGGTGTAAACGAGGGGTAAGCTTACAGTGGCGTGTGTTAAATATTTTCAAGAGAACAGGCCAAAAGTAATGCATCGCTGTAAACAAGCAATGAATCACTGTATAGGTTGTACTGTTTAAGATTTCAAAACAGTAATCAATAGGAATTGTATTATATTATATCAGCTCTAAACCACTGCAAGTTTATGATATCTAAGCAGGTTTATGCCAATGTATTTGCACAACACATTGAAATAAAACTATTTTAACGGATTCAGCGTTAATATATAAATTCAATTTAATATATAAAAAATAAAATAATAATTAAAAAAAAAAGTTACACCGCGATTATCCAGTCATTCAAATTCAAAACAATCGCGATTGAATTCGTTAAAAATAGTTTTATTTTGTTTACTTTTCATTATTTTATATTCCGTGAATGATATGAGCTACAGACCACATTTTTTGACTTTAACATTATCTGAAACATTTCATTCGCTTGGTAAACTCTGAGAGCAGTCTATTAACTCGCTTTTAGACTCTCGTTAAATCGAAAATCCGATTTTTATTCAGCTTTGCATGAAACATAAATGATCTCTTTCTTAAATGTGACTGAGTAGCAGAAGTCAACTCATGACAGTATCCATTATACTTCAAGGACCATACAGAATCCGATTCAGACGATGACAATAACCAGACCGTCGTCGAGAAGAAGCCAGCCGAGAATAAGAAGGAAGAAGAGAAGACGGAAACAACAGAAGCCACCAAAGATGATGAGAAAGAAATTAAGAAAGAAAGAGAACAGCCTGTGCAAGGACAGGATAGCGAAAGGTTAGTAAAGGAAAGAGGTGAATGGGAAAGAAAGGGGTGAATGGAAAAGAAAGAGGTAAATGGGAAAGAAAGAGATTTATTGATAAGAAAGGGAAAGAAAGTAGTTAGACATTTATCAACTGCGCAAGAATCAGCCCTTCACATACAAATTGTATTCTCTATTTGCAGTAACCAAGCTCCAACGCGAACTAGGAAGACTAGAAGATGTAGACAGACGAAGAAGGACAGTCAACAGGAATCAGGTAAATAGACCGATTTTTCTCTTGGTTATAAAAAAAATTATCATCTGCGATAGGTGTTTCAAAACGTGTTATTACATTTCTCGTTACTGGAAGTAATTGAATGAGATTTGAAAGAGACACGTCAGCAGAGGCGACTCGGGCATCGAAGGTCGCACAACGATCTCCGTCCGACGACGGTGACAGTGGGGCCGCCTGTCATCTGCAAAAGTAGACTGGGAAGGTAGCACGATGCGCGTTGGGATGCATACAAGACCTACTTCATCACTCACTGATCTAGTGATGAGGATGACGCTTATAATGGGTTCTTGTGGCAGAGTCGCGGGTATAGCTAGTAGTATATAGAGAACTTACTACGACAGAGTCGTCGTCGTCGGAGTCAGGCAGCGAGTTGTCGCTGCGAGGCGCGCCGCGTCGATCCAAACGTACGCGCAAGCCCAAGCAGGCCTTCGTGCAGATCGCGCCCGGCGAGACGCGCTCCCGGGGACGAGGTAACTGCATTATGACCCCTATTCTCTGAGACATACGGTTCAAATTGCGCTGCACATTACGGCCCCCTAGACTAGTGTCAATTGGTTGGCCTGTGTTTTGTAGAATAAAATTACGAATGTATAGGATTTGACGTTTATGACATCGTTGACAACTGTCATTTACGTCAAATCCCATACATTCTTCTTTCTATTCTCCAATACTGGGCCAACGAATGGCCATTTGCCTAGAGGGCTAGAACTCAATCTAGTCAGTTGACCATAATAAGTGAAGGAGGTGGAGGAAAGTTAAGAACATGACGGCATTTCCGTACCAATCAAAAACAACTGGAGAAGTACCTCCGCCCTATAGAATACCCCGGCTATAACTTCGTGTTGTGTTCCCCGCGGTGAGTAGGGTAGCTAGAACTCACTGGAGAGGTTTTGTGCTGTCAGTGGGAAGACCAAAGGCTTGGCCTGCTTGTCTTCTGCGCTGATGGCACAGAAGCTCTCTCTTCTTTACACAAGTGTGACTCTCCTGGTATTGCAAATCGTACATAGGCCACAGTAACCACTTTCCGGTGGACAGTGTGCTTGTCTACGAGCTAAGTGATATAAAAATAATACAATTAAACTATTATTTCATTTCTTGTTACGTTTTTCCACTACAATTAAACCTTTTACTACATTTCTGTTTTAGCCAAAACATTCACAATTAGAAAGAAGCCATATAGTTTAAGAGAAAGAAAACCAAAAATGCTGCGTAGGAAAACTATCAGATGTGAGTTATTTTGACCCTTTTCAGTTTTTTTTTTAAATATGACTTGATCAAATGGATTGCATAATCTTGAAACTTTATTTACTTTTATCCAATTTTTTTCAACTTTGTTTGGATAACTTTCACAAAACCTAATAATACTGTTCGTCGATCATTTTCTTGTCAACGAAAATAAGTCCATAGATGTAATAAAGTATTCGCGTATGGGACTCCGCCAAAATCTTCGGGCCAAAGATAACCTCACCTTCAAGTTATTACATGGCTTGACGTGTACTGACTTCAGGGTGATTGACTGACAAAGATCTGGCGCAGTATTTCCTCTTTGTGTGGTGAGGAGGGGGGTGGGGTCCAGTAAAAAACAAAATGAACGATTCATTAAAAAGGAGTAGGAGAGTGAATTCTCGGCTCCTGAGTGTTTGATCCATCCATTGATTGGTGTTGGATCCATCTCTCGTCGTCATAATGACAACGAGAGATGGAAAAGAATGCATTGTACAAGAATCGATATTACAATACGGGAGCGAATTAAGTATGAATTCGTGAGATCTAACTCTATACACATTAATAATTTCAAAGACTATAAGGTTAATTTTATTATTGTTTGCAGCTCAATCGCCGTGTAGTACCACCAGTACATCCAGCACCTCTAGCTCAGACACTGAAGAGGATCTTAATGTTTCAATGAAGAATAAGACTAAGGGCAGGTGAGTGAGTTTACTGATTGTTCTTGCTGTAATCATCTGAATATACATATTATAGTGTGTATCACATGACAACAAACTGGGCCCCGATTCATCTAATTTTATGTCATAGCAAAACCACTGTCGAATTTTAGACTTTGAAAGGGCAACAGTAAAGTTCAAAATTAAATGAAAAAGGGTTTATTACATTATTTCCTCTACTCCACAAGATGCCATATCAGAGCCCACATCTGTTTAACTTTTGACGTGGCAAATTTTTAGTAATAATGTTATTATTTTCCAGACAAAAGTCGAAATCTACGGACGACAAGAAAACTGACAGGGCGTTGAGAGACATTCAACCGGTCGAAGTTGACGGCAGCGTTCGATTCACTTCCGTAAGTATTGCGACTCTGTGGGAGATGAGTTTTGTCTTCATAAGACAAATAACTGACACGCACGCGGCAAAACCGCGGGCATCAGCTAGTATTTCATAAGACTTTTATAGTGCTGAAACTTAATTCTGATATTAATTCCAGGTCGGTGGTCTTGAAGAGCACATAAAATGTCTCCGCGAGATGGTCCTCTTTCCCCTAATGTACCCTGATCTATTTCAAAAGTTCAAAACGCGACCGGCCAAAGGAGTTCTATTCCACGGACCACCCGGTACTGGCAAGACTTTGTTAGCGAGAGCTTTGGCGAACGAATGCTCTTTGGTTGGTGGAAGGAAAGTGGCTTTCTTCATGCGGAAGGGAGCGGACTGTTTGAAGAAATGGGTCGGAGAGAGCGAGAGACACTTGAAGTTACTGTTTCAACAGGTAGGTAACAATAGGTTTTATTTTCTTCATTTTTAATGGACATCTTACATTTGGACTCGTATTCTACAGAATCCAAATGTATACTGACTTAAAGGTGGTTGATAGTGATGTCAGTTTCTTTTTAGGAAATGTCAACTCTGTGTAAAATAAAAAAATATGACGTCATATAGTGCTTATACTGTTTTTACCCAACTACTTACAGTATTAAAAATTACCGTAAATGGTTTGGTAAAAACAGTAACGGGTGTAATTTTCTCTTCGACTATTCTTTATTTTATTAAAATCAGAGAGTTTTCTCCGCTTGAAAACGATCGCTTTGACACGTCAGGTACACTCAGTTAAACCAATTGTACATTTATCATAGGAAACTACCCAATTCTAATAGGTATGGATGAATAAATAAACTATTTTTTTTAAATGTAAGATACATAAATTTGACTTTACCTCGCCTGACGGTAAGCTGAAAGAAGGTATAATAAACTAATAATTTGTGTTGTAGGCAAATAAAATGAAGCCGTCCATAATCTTCTTCGACGAGATAGACGCGTTGGCCCCGGTACGTAGCGTGCGGCAGGAACAAGTGCACACCAGCGTGGTCGGCACGCTCCTGGCCGAGATGGACGGCTTGTGCGACAGGTTAGTCACATACATTATGGCCTATATTCCAGATCAATACTCAGTCCTGTATCTCGATTTAGAACTAGATCTGAGGACGGATTGTATTTTAGAGTCCGCGCCAGCTAATAAGTCCCGCGGCAAAACTAGGAACTAAAATTACATCGCCGCCATACTGTATTTTGATTGGTTCAGGCCATGTTACTGTCATAGCCTGAACCAATCAACACACAGTATGGCTACAGCTGTTGCGATTGCTACGCGCCGCCTCCTAGGGACTTATTTTACCAGAGCTTCGTTTGTCTCGCGATTTAGGTCTAAGATACGTGTCCCGAGGTATACAACATAATTATTTAATCCTACAGAGGCGAGGTAGTAATAATCGGCGCGACCAATCGCCTGGACGCGGTAGACCCCGCCTTACGTCGCGCGGGTCGCTTCGACCGCGAGCTTCACTTCCCGCCGCCTCACGCCGCCGCACGACGGGACATCCTGGATATCTACACCAAGGACTGGGTGCCACGGCCCAGTGAACCCACCCTAGACTATATTGCCGATGTCTCGGGCGGGTATGGAGGTAAGATTTGTACGGAGTATTCGCAGAAATTCTCCAGAACCTAAGCGTTTGGTATAAAAGTACAAAAATCTTGCATAATATCTGTGCCCTGAGCACGAAAAATATTCGTATTCGTAACGTAAACGTGTCGAGAGAATGGAACATTACGATTGGTAGGCTTCACATACGCAGGTTCATAGTAAGCAGACGGCACTGAATATAAGATAGAAAGATCGTGTCGTAAGAGATTCGTATGTCATATCACATGCACAAATGTACACATTTTGAGCACAATTTGAGGTAGAATTGTTATTTTATAAACAAATTAACATATTATTTTCAGGTTCTGATCTTAAAGCTCTGTGCTCTGAAGCTGTGCTGAAGGCTTTGAGGAGAGTTTACCCTCAAGTCTACGAAAGCGAGCATGCGCTAGTTATTGATACCAAAAATGTGAGTATGGATGTATGATATAAATAACACTTTGCCACTATTCCTCTTACCCTGGGGGTATGAGATTATATAAAAAAGAAAAACGTATATTTGAAATAAAACCACTTTTTAACCGATTCAATCACGATATATTTAGTATTATTTCCATATAGCCCGACATTTCGGCTACTTTTCAGGGTCGCGACACCTTGCGATGGTAATTGTCACATAGTTTGAAGTGTAAATTATCTCATAGTACCCGATATTATGATCAATTGTTGGTGTTACATAGAACGAACTCACAGTGTAACATCACTGAGTGTCATGAAAAACATATATGATATTTGTTTCAGGTTGAAGTAACAAAGAAAGATCTTCTAGAAGCGATGCATTCCCTAGTGGCGGCGGGAGCTAGAACAAGTCCGCTAGCGGCGAAACGCCTGCCGTTGCATTGCGCGCCCTTGTTACAAGCGCAGGTACAGAGTGCTGGCAACGTGTTGCAGAACATGTTCCCACTTGCTACTAACACTGAGAAAAGGTGAGAATAATCTTACGTGTTAAAATGACTGACGATAGTTTCAATATTATCGGCAGCTACCAGTTGTATTGTAAGGTCTGTTCTAGTTAGTTAAAAGTTGCATGTTTATGTGCATAAGGGTGAATTTGAGAGCAATATATGCTCGGCAAGAGTTACGATAAAATTTAATAAAATCGATATTATTGAATCCCATCTTAATATCGCCTGCCCAAGGTTGAAATTTGGTTGTCACTTCATTTGTGGGCGATTATCATTTTCTAGGGTTACGATTTGACTCAATAACATAAGTGATAATTGATATTATATTTGCTATAATAATTTATTTACAGGTTCGCGGACCCATCGTTATCACAAAACAACATGTTGATCACGGGCGAGTGTGCAGAGACGCATATCGCGCCCGCATTACTCGCGCAACTTGAGCACTGCACGGTGAAAGAACTCAGCATGTCCACTCTGCACTCTGCACAGACGTTCACTCAAGAGCAGTCGCTTATATCTGTGAGTTCGCCGCCTAATTATTATTAGTGTTTAGTAGACTATCAAATAGTTTCCGCGAGAAACACACTAATCCTAACACCCTCGAGCCTTTGCAGTTGCGTAGAGATGTGGCATCTTTGGCGGTTTTCTACCGTCTCTACCATGGTGAATGTTCTGATGAGCTCTTCCAAGTTATCCCACCCTCTCCTTTCCTATATAGGACAACACGTGCAGGACTTAGATGCCACCCGCATACGGTGCAGAATATTCCATCAAGAACCAAGCGATTCGGCGACTCCTTCTTCTGCCGCACTATTAAGACTTGGAATTCCTTGCCAGCTCACGTGTTTCCTTCCTCCTATAGTCCCGGGTCCTTTAAGCGGGGCGTGAAAAAGCATCTGATGAGGCCGTCAAGCTGAGTGCCACCATTGTAACATGGTACGTGTTGTAATGGTAGCCCTCTTTTCAGAGACTTTGCCTTCAGCTTACCATCAGGCGAGGCGAAGTCAAATTGACGTGTCCTATATAAAAAAAAAAAAAAAAAACTAATCCACATATATAGGCCTCTCCCAAGAAACTTTGGCCTACTCTCTGTCACCACATGGGCGAGTGTTTAGGCTGAATAGACCTTATCTCAGTAAAGGAGGTGTTAAGTACAACCCATTTTCGTGCGCAAATTGCAAGTTGGCCAAATCTCAAATCTCAAAAAAAAAGGCCTGGATAATTCCGATATGCATATTATGTATTAGTGTTATGTGGTTGTTGTTAATTTTTGTACAATTTGATAATGAATACTTACTAAGCAAATGACGGCTGTTGCCTCTGCTTAAACTGGTGGAAAATAGGCGTGAGCATGGATGGAGGGATGGATGGAATGTCTACCTTGCTTGAGCTATTTTTTACATCCCACCAATTACGATAAAGTTAACACTTTCTCATCTACGCTATTCGACAAACGCTTTCAAGAATACGAGTTCAAATCTCGATTGACATTATCTTTTAACCCTTTGTTTGTCGTGCAGGTATTCTCGGAGTGCCGTCGCGCCGACCGCGGCTGCGTCCTCTTCGTCCGTGACGTAGTGAGCGTGTGGTGCGCCTTAGGCGGAGCGGGAGCGGGAGCGGGAGCGGGCGCGAGCGCGAGCGCGGGCGTGGCTTTATTTCGCCAGTTGTGCCGCTCGCGCGCTCATGGGCCCAACACGCTGCTGCTGGCCACCGCCGACTGCCACTACGACCGCTTGCCGACTGAGGTGAGGCGCAGAGACATTTCTGACTTATATTAGGAATTGGTTCTGCCGATTCCGAAATTAGCGTGCACAAACGCACTGACAAACAGATAAACAGACAAACAAATAAACAGACAAACAGATAAACAGACAAACAGGTAATCAGACAAACAGATAAACTGACAAAATATAAACAGACAAACAGAAAACAGACAAAAGATAAACAGACAAACAGACAAACAGACAAACAGATAAACAGATAAACAGACAAACAGATAGACAAACAGGTAAACAGATAAAAATACAAACAGATAAACATACAAAAATTTCAACAAACATTGTTTTGGCTTCTATTACGTTAATAAAGTCCCCCAAGGATAGTTTTTATCATATCCTTACCATGTACAGACAGCGATCGACAATTTTATTATATGAATAGATGTGAAAGTCTTTGACGATGTTCGGATGTTTGTTACTCAATCAATTGAAATCCTGCAACTTGGAACATGGAAATATTATAGTCTGGAATAACACATAGGCTACTTTTATCCGTGGGATGGGTTGCTAGAAGAAGATCAGAATTCCATACATCAACTAGTGAGTAATAATGGGCACACTATGTGAAAGATCGGTCGGTCCATCTAGGACAGATTTATATGCAATAACTTGTATTGTCGTTTAGTCAAATTCTAAGTCTAAATTGAGATACCCTCATGGTTGTTATGCTCAAAATATAATATACTTGTTTCAGTTACAAGAGCTATTCCCAATATACAAAGAATGCGTATACCGTGTTCGGGAACCCAATGCATCTGAAGTGATCAACTTCTTAAAGCCAGTGTTAGCGGAGGCGCAGTTAGACCCGCCGCCTATTGAGAGCAATGAACCGCCACCGCCATTACCGAGAGGTACAGTACAGATGATATTAAAATATTTACAGTAAGGCTAACAAAATTATGTTAACAGGCTTTTGGATTATAATTTGTGACGTCAAAGTGGTTCTAAGGTTCTAACTATCGCATAAAATATTGTATCAATAGATTAAACCTAACGCAGTCTACTGTTGGAAATAGGGTATCCCCAATGGGCACCATTGCTCCCGAATTTCTGCCTTCAGTTCATCCCAGTCACCTGCTTCGGATCGACAGTCCAACTGACTGGCGGGCGTAATATGTTCCGTTTGCCTTTTCCTAATATTGCATCAATTAATTAACCTATCGTAGTCCATTGCTGGACATAGACCGCTTGTAAAATCAAAAAGAAAAAAGAAATCTATTGTAGAAGTATCCCATCATTCAACAGAATGTATGCATGATAACTTTTCAACAATACACCATAGAACATGTCGCTTTAAAGTGATATTATATTCTATGCCTTGTTTAATATGTGCCCTACTTTAGTGTACTATGTGTTACAGCGCCACCGCCCCCACCCCCGCGGGAGTCCGCAGAAGAAGTAACCCGCCGCAAACGTAAAGAGGACTACAAACTGCGAGAACTTCGGATATTCCTGCGAGACATCTGTCGTAAACTCGCCTCGAACAGACGCTTCTATAAGTTCACCAAACCTGTGGATTTGGAAGAGGTAATAAACTTTTCACCATTGACACTCGAAAAAGGGCCCGTGATTCATCAAAAACAGTGAATAAAACGCTCTTTGTTTCACCGAGTGAATAAAAAATTTTGAATTTGGAACATGCGCGAATGTACGGATTCTAGTGAAACATACAAAGAGGTTGCACACTCTCACTATAAAAACGTACTAAAAGCCACCTAAATGTAATCACTGGCTGGATGGAATATGGCTCAGTTTAAATTAAGAAAAAAAAATGCCGCCATTTTCTGTGTAATTTTCCTTGTAAAAGTTTATGTTTGTCTCATAACATAATCATAAAATGACTTCATCTAGTGATGAAAATGAAACTCATATTCTCGAACGCGAAAAGACTCCTGAGTCTTTTCGCGCTAAAGCGGTAGCTATTACTGATAATTTGCTGCTTCTTTTGTGTACTATCCATAACAAAATGTAATTCATAATCACAGAGTAATCGTTTTCTCGTAGTCAATGGTGAAAAGTTGAGTACCTAACACGTGAAAAAAGAATTCATCTCGGCTCTTGTATCCCTCGATCCACTCAGGTTTCTCTCTAGCACCCCTCGCTACGCTCGGGATTCTACCGGAGAAACCTTCACTCCTCTCGGGATACAACTTGGTGCCTCGAAAAGAATTCACCTTTTTTTCACTTGTTGGGTAATCTACTATTAAATATTTGACTGTACTCTTGTTCAGGTGCTCCTTAGAATATAGACGGTTCCATTATCGACTTATGTTCTGTGAGAAAGACAACTTTTTTTTTTTAATCGTTTGGAAATCCCTTCGGATGTCCCCCGCGGGAACCAGCCGGGGTGGTTATGTCGAACTCGAACCGACCAAAACCGCACGGCCGTCTCGGGCCATCAGTTGCCGGGATTGAGCCTCTGGCATATTTCTCGCACACCCTGCCTGACCCAAAGCCATCGAAGGCACCCTTGGGTGCAAGGTCGACCCCGACGATATTTTTTTATATGAATGTTGAAAAGTAATATCATTGACGTGAGCTATCGTAACTTCACACAGTATAAAAGAATATTGTAACTCACTGTCTTCTTATGTAGTTTGATACAGTTTTCATTGACATTTAGATATTTTTCTTCAGCAACTTTTTAGATAATCCTAACCTAAGAAGAACAGCAGGCCTATCATGACTAGGTCTATATAGGAACACTGGAAATCAAATAACAACCGTGTGAACCTATACCTTAAACTATAATTATACAAATTCTATACTACACCAGATTCAGCTATATAGTGTTTTATCAACGCAGCGTAAACAAAACATAGACAGTTCAGAGAACAATATTGACATTAGCTTGATGAACGTATTTATTTATCTTCCAGGTAACAGATTACCTAGCCATAGTGACACAGCCCATGGATCTAGAGACGATGATGACCAAGGTGGACATGCATAAGTACAACTGTGCTAAGGAGTTCCTCGACGATATCGATCTTATATGCGCAAACGCACTGGAATACAACCCTGATAGGTGAGTTGTAGAGTTAAATCTGAAGAGACAATGGATCTTCCTTAGCGTATTTGAGATGAGAACTAATTAGGAGTATGTCCCCCCCACCCTCGCCGGCCAGAGGGGATGGTTATGTCGGACGCAAACCGACTAAAAGCGCACGCCATCTTAGATGTCACTTACCGCTGTGATCATGTGCCGCCTACTGTTTTGAGATGACCCCTTCGGGTTTGCGAACTGAGAACTACGGTGTCCCCCCATCTTGCTCCCGGAAAGGGGGGTGGACGCATCGCACCGTCGTCATCGTGCTTGCCTGCTGGGGTGATAGGGTGATGGGGTGACAGGCGGCCGGACTTGTCACCCCAGGCATGCGTTCGAAGAACCCGCCCGCCCCCTGGTCTGCTCTCTACTGCGTCATCTGTCTGCTTGTCAGATGGTCTCGTGGAAAGCTCCCATTTAGGTCGGTGTTGACCGTAGACAGTATTATTCCCCCGTCTTTCCCAGTCTTGTATAAATCATTTCACTTCCTCTACATATTTTTAATTTTTATATCATTCTCGATTTCATTATTTATTTTAACATGTTCTTTTTTTCCTCCCTGCGCCAATCAAAGGGCTAGAGGGATGTATAGGTATGAGTAATACGAAACGCTTTGTGAATACATATTATTAGAATTTTATTAGTGAAAGATTATTATTGCTAATTATTATTATAAATTTTACATCCTCTAACCTTTTGTCCGTTCATATTTCGGACGAATTGCTTGTAGTTTTAATTAGCATGAGTAATAGTATTAGTATATTAAGTTGAAGACACGACATTTAAAAATAAACCAATGTAAAAGTTCAAGCATGTATTTTTCTTTTGGACTTCGTAATAATATGTTGTGATCAGGCAGCAAATATAGCTTATTTGTTGATTTAAAACCATGTACATTACGTTACTATGTACAAAGGCGTGTTCAATACGAAAGAAATTTTCGTTTACACACGGCCTAGCACTAAATTCTCGCCTACGATTACATCATACGAAATTCGCAAGTGACGTACTGCCTTATGGCAAAATACGATTATTGCTTGAAAATTCTGTTTAGACGGGTACTACCAATATTCAAGACGAGCGAGTGGCTTTGTTTAGACGTAGCAACTTTTTCTGCTCTTTCAATAATCATATCTTACTGGCGAGAAACTCTTCTCGTCTAAATGAACCTCTAACGCATCGCGTCGCGTTGCCACGCTTGACTCACATAGGACAATGCCTTACAGTACTGATTCGCAAATGTAGTACCTAATTTATTCTCGCCATTTCCTACAATCATGAGATCTTTTTTCAAATTTCATTTTATTCTCATTTAGGACGTCATCGGACAAACAAATACGTCACGAAGCGTGTTCGCTCCGAGACCATGCGCACGCGCTGATCGACGTGGAGATGGACAGTGACTTCGAGCTCGAGTGCCAGGAGATAGCCAACCGGAGGCGAGAGGAGGGCAATGCGGACAATGACCTGCCTGACTTCATTTATACGGCTTCTAATTTACGTAAGTGATATTATTTTACGTAAGTGATTTTATTTGAATGCTGAATATTTATTTATTTATTATTGCTGTCAACTGGGTAAATTTATAGTACATTATGGTACAAGTGAGCAACGTTGGTGATTACCGCCGAGGCGCCATTGAGACCCGAGCCGCCAGGCGAGGGTCTTAAGACAGCCGAGGACGGTAATCATCATGCTCACACGTGCCATACGACGTTTTACAACACACTTGCGAATAAAATAATACTACAAATACTAAATAAACAATACTACAAATTAATTCGTTTTCCTATGCGCGCGCATTTAACAATGGCGGTCGACCATATTTAAAAAAAAATGAGGTTTGAACTTAACTTTTTTTTACTCTGTTTTTTTTTCTGTACTGTAATGTATTTTTGTATATGGGTAGGGAATTTAAATGCAAATAAAAAAATTAATAAGAAATATTGAAGTTTTAATTCATTATCCAGATAATACTTATTCTAATTCGGGCGCCACCTGGGGGATACCCAGGAAATAAATTCGGATAGTTAAATGGGATAGAACATTAGCTTCTAATCTCAGAGCCGGGGGTGACCATTATTCACCTAGGCTTGTCTACCTACTCATGGTGCAAAACGGCACCATGCCAAAATAAAGAGAATAACCAATGGTTTCTAGTGATTCTATATATATAGCTCATCTGCATCCGAGTCCAAATATATCCAAGATACCTAATAGTTTACATTACTTTAGTAAAGTGAGGTTATAATCTGCACATGTTACCGGCCAGTAAGATGCCAAAATATAAGAAAAATCCGGGGAACACGGCAACGAGAAGCGATGATAACCGATGGAAAACACGATGAAAAACCGGTGAAAAACAACGAGCCCTCTATCGCGCGGCCCTAAGAAAAAGAATAAATTGGTTAATAAAAATATTCTTAACCAATTGGAGTATTTTTTTAATGGGAATTTACGAGAATACTCACCGAAACGCCAAAATGGATCGACGCGAGGTCATCGCCGACGCGAACCAAACATTCTAGAACAATTATAAAATAGTTTTACCAAAATGTCGAAAAACACGCGGTGGCGAAAATGCAATGATCGAAACAGAACTTACCAAAAAGGTGAAATACGTCATCTTAGGTTCGGCACAGCAGCGACCACACTACGCGAATACAAATAATTAAGGAAATATCATTTTATCCTTCTAAAATCTTAATTTAAAATAGTGAACGTCTTAACGGCGCCATCACAGAATAGAAAAGCCAAGTACCTTCTTGGGTGTTGCCAATCGCGAAACAAAAATTGACCAACATCAGAAAAATATTCGTTCAAAAACTAGATACTATTTCTGAAACGAGTGGAAAAATCACTAAATAAACAATGCCGCGGATGCAGTTCACACTATTAGAACATGTAATGATATTAATACATTACATTACACCCCCTCCAAATAAAAAAGAAGCAACGCCTTCTTTTTCTAAAGAAAAATCCCAACTAAGAAAAGAAGAACAAAAGGCAAATTCCAAACTTGTTAACAACAAGGAAAAAAATGAAGCTTGGGGTCAGAGAAAAAGAAAAAGTCTTGCAGCGAAGTGCGGTTGGAAAAGATTTTCACCGACTTGACTAGATGCAAAGGCTCTACCTTCCTCTATAACAAACCCAAAAGAAAAATATTCCTGAATGAACAGAAAGGTTAAAAACAAATTTCAAAATTTGTCAAAAACAAGAAAAAATGAAGCTTAATGACAGAAAAAAGGAAAACTCCTGCAGCGAAGTGCGGTTGGAAAATAATTTTCACCGACTCGACTAAATGCAAGGGCTTAACCCTCCTCCATAACAAGCTCAAAAGAAAGACAAGGACAAAAGAAAAATCCAATTACCCAAAAGAGTGAGAGTGGATCATAGAAATTACCAACTCTATCCCACCACCTATTAACAATCTAATATAAAAACGGAATAAGGGTACTACTACCATTCCAACAAAAAGAAATCTTGTAGTCAAAGTACGGATAGGTACGATGATCGCCGACTCCTGAAAACAAAGATAACAAAACAAAAAACGACAACCACTCACCAAAAATCTTGAAGTCAAAGTACGGATGGATACAAAGATCTCCGACTCATTAAAACAACAAAGATTCATGTTAACGATGAGGTAAAAGCAGAGCAAAACAAAACAAGTTGCAAAGAATCTTGAAGATAAAGTGCGGATGGATACAATGGTCTCCGACTCAAAATTACTACAAAGATCCAAACTTACTAGAGGGTTTCTAAGTTCGGTTAGAACGAAAGTTCGCCGAATCAAAACAAAATTTTGTAATTTGTGATCGGCCCTATTTCACCGACACAAACTACAAGTCCAAAATAGCGTTAACAATGCGAACACTAGCAAAAGAAAAGTGTACGTGACCGGCAAAACTCCACCGACTTTCCGAGCACGAAACAACAATTCAAAAAGAGACTGCGTTACCAATGCGAACAACAGCAAAAGAAAGGTGTACGTGACCGGTACAACTCCACCGACTTTCCGAACACGATACAACAATTCAACAAAAAGAGGAACTGTGTTACCAATAATGAACAACAGCCCAACCAAATGAACTGGGTAAGTGATCGACACAACACCATCGACTTTTCGAGCACTTAACAACAGTTCGAACCAAATAAAACGGAACAATACCGAGTCTAAAAGTTGAAGCACACCTATGGGCAACAACAAAATCCAAGAGGAGAGTCCAATACAATATACGACTTCCAAGCAAAAATAAGAATCTTTCTCAACAAGGGAGAACGATCTATTCAAAACAAAAGCAGAGCAAAAGCTCATCCAAAAGAATAACCATGGCAAAGGTTTTCATAAAAACTATTCCAGGTGTGAAGAGTCATGTCCGAGAGTATTATCTAAACATAAAGTCCGAACACTAAAAACAAAACAACACCAAAGAACAGACAACAAATTCTGTATAAAATACAGACAAGTATAATACAATTTATACAAATAAGATCGTTTGGTAAAGTATAAACGAGAATGAATTCAAAGCGTCAAACCATTAAGGGGAATTTTGGAAACCTTAAACTCAAGATTTGAAAGTCTTCATGGGATTTTCCTATCATACAACAAACACGGGGAAAGCCTTTCATACATCATCTCATTAATCACCATCCAATCCCCTTCCCTAAAGAAAATCGAACTCGAGAAAAAGTATAAATGCAGAAATCGCAAAGTTAAAATTTAAAAGAAAAGTTAAGACGGAAATCCTAACTAATATTTAATAATGTCTTTAACATGATATTTAGCCGAAGTATTTTTACCTATTTCTTTCAAAATATAGACATTATCAGAAATTTTATCTATTATTTCGCATTTAACGAATTTAGGAGCAAATTTAGCCGAAAAATAAGCCGGAGCGTTGGATTGAACAAAACTTCTTCTCCAAACAACATCACCTATACCAAACGAAATGGCTTTCCTACCTATATTGTAGCTATGCGCATTACGCTTATAAGCTTTAACTAAATGTGATTGAACACTAACAAAAATTTCACTTAAAGATTTAAGTGAAGTAGCAAAACTATTTCTATTTCCAAGTTCCAATTGATCCAAATTTTCAATGGAATCACTAATATGATGTAGAGAAGCATCAATAACTAACTCTCTACCAAACATAAGAAAATTAGGAGTGAAATCAGTAGAAAGATTTACACTACTATTTAAAGCAAGTTGCACATGAGGCAAAAGTTTAGACCAAGTACGTTGATCGGTATTAACATAGCAAGATATGCAAGTTTCGATGGTTTTATTATATCTTTCAACAGGATTATTCTGAGGAGTGTACAAAGTGTTATAAAATATTTTAGTTATATTATAGCTCTTCATGAAATCGACGAAGTGTCTAGAGGCAAATTGAGTACCATTGTCACAAACTAAAATTTTAGGACAACCAAACTTAAGAAATATTTCTTTTTCGAAAAGTTTACAAATAGTTAAAGTAGTGGCTTTAATCATGGGAAAAACCCAGCAATATTTAGTGAAGACGTCAACAACTGAAAGAATGTATTTATGACCCGAATAACTTTTAGGTAAAATTCCAATAATATCAACAGAAAGCATGGTCATGGGGAAATCTACTTTTTTAGGGTTTACCATTAATCCAAAAGGGGGAGATGTACTATGCTTATAAGCTTTACATGTGTCACAGTTTTTAATATATGAATGGACATCATTAAACATTCCTTTCCAAAAGTAATGTTGTTTAATTTTACCAAGAGTTTTATGAACACCAAGATGACCAGAATTCATTTCATCATGGTTAGAACGAATAGTATCCAGAATATGTTCTTTAGGGATAACTATCTTCCAATTTAACCTACTATTAGGATTGAATTTACTTTTACAAAACCTATACAAAGTGTTATCTTCTATTCTAAAGTTTTTATATCTAGAGGGAAATTTTTGACATTGAATAAATATCTTTTTATACCAAGGGTCATTAATATCATCATCAGGATGAACAAAATTTACGGGGGAAACAAAATTTTCAGAAATATTAATTCTAGAATGATAAAATTATTCAAAGTTGAAGAATGCAAAAGAAATTCTCTAAGTTGAAAATTTTTACCTATAAAATTTTATAAGGTCTCATGAAGTGAGGTTATGTTAAATTATGCAAATAAAATGTGAGTTTTTTACCGAATTAACCGTACCAGGATGCAAATGAATATAAATATTACAATATAAACATTATACAGTAAGACAATAATAGCACATTAGGTAATAAATGTTAAATACAGGTTGTAAAGTATGTATGTTTACACTAACTCCATTGACAAATGAGGTTTACTCGCTAACAACAGAAATTAATTTCAATGTTACAGTAATTATTCATACTTAATTCTTTCAAAAGGTTAATACACTGGTTGTACACATCATCCTAGACTTAAGGATATCAATTAAACACAAACTTAATTGTTATGCTAGTCAAATACACAAACAACAAGCTATATTATAATTCTATTTAAACTTATTATTAAGTTTATACAATTCCAATAAGAAAATGTTCATCAATAATAATCAGAACAATATTACCACGGATGCAGTGAGAATCCTAGTGAGCAAATAACAATAATCTCTGAAACTATTACACTGTACTGCATACCATCAGGTGAGGTGCAGTCAGTATGAAAATGGTAAGTTATACAATCAAAAAACAAGCCTATCAATGTCCCTGTTCGCTGAGCGACAATTGTAATGTATTTTTGTATATGGGTAGGGAATTTAAATGCAAATAAAAAAATTAATAAGAAATATTGAAGTTTTAATTCATTATCCAGATAATACTTATTCTAATTCGGGCGCCACCTGGGGGATACCCAGGAAATAAATTCGGATAGTTAAATGGGATAGAACATTAGCTTCTAATCTCAGAGCCGGGGGTGACCATTATTCACCTAGGCTTGTCTACCTACTCATGGTGCAAAACGGCACCATGCCAAAATAAAGAGAATAACCAATGGTTTCTAGTGATTCTATATATATAGCTCATCTGCATCCGAGTCCAAATATATCCAAGATACCTAATAGTTTACATTACTTTAGTAAAGTGAGGTTATAATCTGCACATGTTACCGGCCAGTAAGATGCCAAAATATAAGAAAAATCCGGGGAACACGGCAACGAGAAGCGATGATAACCGATGGAAAACACGATGAAAAACCGGTGAAAAACAACGAGCCCTCTATCGCGCGGCCCTAAGAAAAAGAATAAATTGGTTAATAAAAATATTCTTAACCAATTGGAGTATTTTTTTAATGGGAATTTACGAGAATACTCACCGAAACGCCAAAATGGATCGACGCGAGGTCATCGCCGACGCGAACCAAACATTCTAGAACAATTATAAAATAGTTTTACCAAAATGTCGAAAAACACGCGGTGGCGAAAATGCAATGATCGAAACAGAACTTACCAAAAAGGTGAAATACGTCATCTTAGGTTCGGCACAGCAGCGACCACACTACGCGAATACAAATAATTAAGGAAATATCATTTTATCCTTCTAAAATCTTAATTTAAAATAGTGAACGTCTTAACGGCGCCATCACAGAATAGAAAAGCCAAGTACCTTCTTGGGTGTTGCCAATCGCGAAACAAAAATTGACCAACATCAGAAAAATATTCGTTCAAAAACTAGATACTATTTCTGAAACGAGTGGAAAAATCACTAAATAAACAATGCCGCGGATGCAGTTCACACTATTAGAACATGTAATGATATTAATACATTACAGTACTTAGAGAAAAAAAAAGTTAAATTTGAGCGACAATTTTGTTTATTACACAAGTATTACAAGTTGAAATTATTTATTTAAATACGAAAATGCATCAAATGACCATACAATAGGCGTATTAATTTATTCGTACTATTAAACACGTTATTTTTTGTATCAAAACTTTTTTAAGAACATAGACAATTATAGACACTTCCTATAAAATTTAAAAAAGAATATATAACTCACTTTTGTGAATAATAGCAATGAAAAAGTCACAGTTTTATAATAGGTGTCATTCCGTGCTTAATTGCGGTAAAATAATATCACTGTTATGAGCAGGTGTGTTGTAAAAGTGGTTTATATGTGTGAATGTGAAGAAGTACCTTTTTGTTTCTTTTTTTCGCGTGCGGGCTTCGATCGTCAGAGCAATGAATGAGATGGGTATATCGGATTTGAACCGACTAAAACCGCACGGTATTTCGTCGTGTTACGACGTTTGTTATAGGAAGACGTGTGCACATCGCCATCGAGCCCTCGATAAAGTATCTGCGGCTTGAAGAAGATATTTATTCTTTGATAAAGCTATGTAGAGTAACTAGGACTGCCAGCAGTCTTTAACCGGGTGGGTGATTAGACCTTCTGTGTGGGCCATTTCACTCATTTCATATAACGACTGCCTTAGATGTTCATATAACAACTCGAGGGCGTACGTATCACGTACGACGTACTTACAATGTTATAGTGTACAGTTCTTCCTAAAGTCAATTGTTCTTAGCAGACCACTCGTTGATCGACGCAATATCGAGTGACAAGTCGCCTCGTACACCTCACAACGGGGACAAGAGCGACCCACACTCGTCCAAACGCAAGCGCAGACGGATGAACGCGTGGTCCAAGGGCTTAGTTGCTAAGCGACCGAAAACTTCCCGGGTAAGTTTATTTATGGTTATACATACATATATTCACGCCTGTAATCCCCGAAGGAGTAGGCAGACTGGTATTGACATTCACATTTTGCTTCGTTAATTATGGTTTTCGATCTCCCGTAATAAGGGGCGAGCCTATTATCGTCAAGCGGGCACTTTGTTATGGGTTGTATTTTATTATTGGATGGAGAATAATAGCCCTATCTCGCAGACGCCTTCTATCTACGATACTAACGAGAAGACATGGGTGGCCTATTGCACTCCACCGGAAACTAACATTATTTATGCATAATAAATCAAGATTACCTACGCTAATTATTAATTAAAAATAGGTTAATATGTAGTAATAATTTTTTTTTTTTTTTTTTTTTTTGGTGTTTTATCTGCGATCAGTCTCTTGACTATAAACAGATCTGTTGACAGCTGGTTTCGTTATTTAGAGTGTATCTCCCAGTGGAGATATCTACTCATTACGTTGCAGAGATCAGCTAGGCACAATATGCAGCCCAAGTATGTCCTTTCGTTTCAGCCTCTTAATGTAGCTCTGACGTGTTAGCCCGGCAGCAAGCGCATTGGGGTGGTTTTTCAAACGTTCCTGGTACTTCAGGGCACACATTTGGATTTCCTCCTTTACAGTGTTCACCTGGAGGTTTTCATGGATCTCATCGTTGGTGACAAGCAATGGGGCCTGTGATATTGTTCGGAGTATAATGTTTTGCATCCGTTGCAGTACTGATATGTTTGAATTGCTGCAGCTGCCCCACAGCTGTATTCCATACATCCAAACCGGTTTTAGTATAGACTTATAGATTAACAGTTTGTTGTCTGTGGACAGTTTGCTGTTGCGTCCAACTAGCCAGTGAAGGTCCCTGTACCGCAGGTTTAGCTCCTCCCTTTTAGCTTTTATGTGGTTTTTCCATGTTAATCGCCGATCAAGATGTAAGCCAAGATATCTGACGGTGTCACTATGTGGTAGTATTGAATTCTCCAATTTTACAGGTGGACAGTTCCCATTTCTTAGGGTGAATGTGACTTGGACTGATTTACTACTACTAGCTTTGATTTTCCATTTGCGCAACCACTCTGTAACTAGATCGAGGCCTTTTTGCAGTGTTTCGGTGGCTTTCAGTGGGTCTTTGTTACTAGCAAGAATGGCTGTATCATCGGCAAATGTAGCAGTTGTTACATTCTCGATTTGCGGAAGGTCTGCAGTGTAGAGAATATACAAGACAGGTCCCAAGACTGATCCCTGTGGGACCCCTGCCTTTATTTCACAGAGTGCTGATAACGCTCTCGCTTCCCTCACTTGGAATGATCTCTCAGATATATAGGATTGCATTATTAGAAAATAGCAGTGTGGTAGATTCTGTTTGATTTTACTGAGCAGTCCATCATGCCACACCCTATCAAACGCCTGTTGCACATCAAGGAAGACAGATGAACAATATTCTTTGTTTTCCAGGGTGGTTCTTATTTGGTTGCAAACACGATGTACCTGTTCTACTGTTGAGTGTTGCACGCGAAAACCAAATTGGTGGTCTGGTATGACACAATGTTCCGATAGGAGTGGCGAAATCCTTCTCAGTAGGACTTTTTCAAAGACCTTCGAAAGAATTGGCAGCAAGCTGATAGGTCTGTACGATGTCACGTCGTTGGCTGGTTTTCCCAATTTGCGTATCATCAGGATCTCGGACAACTTCCACAGCTTGGGAAAATACTGGACTCTAAGAATGCCATTAATTAGGATAGTTAGATACGTAATTGCTTTTTTTGGAAGCTGTACAAGTACCTCCTTCGTTATTAGGTCGGCGCCTGGAGCTTTCTTATCTTTTAGTCGTCGTATAATCCCGTATATTTCTCGAGGTGTTGTTGGTTTTGGTGGTAGCGAAAGTTGAAGATCGCTATTTAAGGTCTGTTCAATTTCACATTCTGCGTCTCGATTACCAGAGTCGTGAGGGATGAAAACCTTGGACAAGTGTGCAGCAAAGGTCTCAGCTTTTTCTTTTGGTGTTCGAGCCCAGGTGTTATCGGTCTTTCGTATCGGCGGTTTCATTTCCTGGGGCCTATTATACGACTTTGTGAACTTCCAAAGCGAGTAGTTAGTCGCCTCTGTTGCAGTGAGAGATGCCAACTTTGCCTCTAAAGCTGTATTGTGCCAGTCCTGTATTATTTTCTTTAACTTGAATGCAGCAATATTGAAAGCCCTCTTATCCTCCACCTGTCTGCTAATATGCCAAACTCGTCGCAGTCTGCGTTTCTCCAAAATTTCCTTCCTAATAGTCATTGGAAAATTTTGTATCGCTGGTTTGTGCAGTATATTTGGAGTATTTAACGAACACGCTTGTTGGATAAGAGTGGTGATTTCTTCCGCAGCCTTTTCTATATCTTCGGGAGTTTTTAGTGACACTTTTAATTCTACCCTTTTCTCCAAGAATTCACGAAAAGAGTGCCAGTCTGTATATTTATTGTACAGTCTTTTGGGTGTCTCATACTCAATGGGGAGCGTGCTAATTGTTAACAGTATTGGAGTATGGTCCGAGCTACCGTCATAGCATGATGTGGCTTTGAAATATTCTTTGGGCATTCCTTTGATAACGAAGAAGTCCACCAAGTCTGGGATTCTTGCTTTATCAGTAGGCCAATAGGTAGCTTCAGAAGTGGATACTGCAGTTAAACTATCCTTGTCCAAGCTTATTTTCAGTTGTCTACCTCTTGTATTTGTTAACCTAGAGCCCCAGTTTGTGTGCTTGGCATTCCAGTCCCCACCAGCCACAAAACGATTGCCGAGTGTTTGAAAGTAGTGTGTGAACATACTATTGGAAATCTTGTGCTTTCCAGGGCAGTAGATGGCGGAGGCATTGAAGTTCCCACATTTCGTTTCTACCGCTATTGTGGTTGCCTGTAAATAGTCGGTTTCGAAGGCAGGCATTAGGTGATGTTGGATGCTCTGCTTTATAATTATTGCAGTACCAGCGTGAGCAGTACCATCAGGATGACCAGTTAGGTATGTTGCATATCCCGTAATGGCAATCTCAGCAGCAGCAGTGCAGTGGGATTCCGATATCAGGATTATGTCCAGATTGTGCTCCTTTATCAAAACTTCTACTTCGTGTTTATTCGGTTTCAAGCCGTTTATGTTCCAGGTAGCTAGGTTGAGGGTAGTCATTTTAGTAACTTTTCTACAATTTTAGTCATGAGCCCCATCAGGGTACTCATTTGTTGAAGGATTAAATCAAATTTTTCCGACTGTTTGATTAATAGTAGCTCTAGGGTTTTATTGTTTGAGGTTGTATCTTGACCTGTTTTTACAGTTTCGGCATATGTTTTTTTCGGCTGTGTGCCAGTATCGAAATTTTGTTGTGGGTATTCAGAGGTCTTCATAATTAAAGGTGTATTGGGGATTGTTTTGGGCATAGGTCTTGCTTGTTTAACGGCCCTCCTAGCAGATATTTCTTTATACACCTCGCAACCTTTATAATTGGCCGGATGTGGTCCATGACAAAGTGCACAAAGTGCTGGTGTAGATCGATCTGATTTGGGGCATTCTGAGGTCTTGTGTGATTCAGCACATTTGACGCAGCGATATGGACGCATGCAATAATTCTTGGAGTGGCCATACTGTTGGCATCTTTGACATTGAACTATTGATTGTCTTTTTCTGGGATCCTCAACTACAATAATCTGGCGGTCGATAATTTTAATATCTTTAGCAGCCTTGTTGTTGGGGCCTGGTGCAAGATTGACAAAAAATGTTGACGTTGGTCTTTTATCTGGGCCATACTTTGCGTTTATTATTTCGCCAGATACTGTGTTTCCAGTGTCTTCAATAGCCTCTTTGATTGCAGTCAATGGGGTTGTTGGGTGGAGGTTCCTGATCACAATTCTGAAGACTCTTTCATCCTTTCTATTAAAAGTATGTCCGATCAGTCCATTTCCTCTGACTACAGCAATAAGCTTCTTATAGACCTCCATATCTGTGCAGTTTATCCTCAATTGGTTTCTATTTATTATTTTAAATGAGAATTGTTTTTTTTCTACTGCCGTTACCAATAGTTCAGTTAGCTTACTCACATTTTCTACCCCATAAAGAATTATTGGTGGTGGTTTGTATGTTTTTCTTTGAGAAGCTTGTACACAGTCTTCCTCAGTTAAATCAATGGGTAGAGCATCAAACCTGTTGGATGTGCTGATTTTTTCCGGAGATGGTGTATTTGATAATCTCTTTCTTTTTGGGTTAGGAACTCTTTGCCATGATGGGGGGCCAGCGACTTTTTCTCTATGTTCCTCTGTGGATCTGCCATCATTGTCTCTTGTAGAAGAAGTGGGCCCAAGTGATGCACTTCTAGGTTTAGTAATAAATAAGCTTCGGTGAAAAGCTTGCTGTACCAATTTTTTGTTACCCGTACTTATTACAGGGGCCTGTTCACCTTTTGCGCCACAGTCACCAGAAGATGACGACAAGCTTGAAGGACATGCTTGTTGTGTAATTTTCTTGTTACCAGTAGCATTTACTGTTACAGAAGCCTGGTTACCCGCTTCTGTAGAGTCTTCGGTAGCAGATTTCCCACTCTCCAGCCCGGATACTGAAGAGCGCCGGGGGTTAGCCGGATCGCATGACAAATCACTCTCTTTTTCTGACATTTCCATATAATTACTTGGGAAATCACTAATAACACTTACCCAAGGTGTCATTGCCACCCTTTTAGAGGGTATTTAATACCTCAAGGTCTGTGGAGGCCTGGTCAGGTTATTTAACCGCCGCCTGTTGTTCGGCGTTATTACAAGATTTGCACGGGGTTTGTCCCTCGGATAGTACGAATCAAAAACGTATGGGTAGCGTGGGATATAGTGGTAGATTCTATCCCTTCTGGATATTTTGACCCTATGGCTAGGGATAGCCTGGTTATAACTTAATTTTTTTCTTCGGGGTTGTTTTCCCCTTGCCAGAATGTTCGGTTAAGTGTCACTTAGCGGGCCCAATCCGCCAGGGAACCAGGGCAAACCACAACCGTGGAGTCGTCAGTCTCCACGATGATAGCCAGCCCCGGCCCCCCAGCGGAGCAGAAACTGCAAATGACACAAGGCGCCGAAGACTCGCCTTCGCACGTCATACTTGGCTGTTGTGGTCACGAGGTAGGTGGAAAAGTGTGCGAGCTCGATACCGACCACAACAGGGCCCGGGGAGGACGACCTACATAGTTGGAGTATGCAGGCCCATCACTAGTCTGCGGCGGCACACTAGTGATGGCGTGGACGTGTATGACGTACTTGTCGGTGTGCGCCTGATAGCCTAGCTCCGCACTCCTAGGCGTACACAACTGGCATAACTTAGCATTTTTTAGGGGCGAGTTCCCTGGCGAAAGAACCCGTCCCACTAAGACCTACACCGACCCCCCCCCCCAAAATTGCAATAATAAGCCTTTTTTTAAGCTATTCATTTGCAAATTATGTGCATAATTATATCATCAAAACTCCTCTCGGTAAATATGAAAATCACTTCCACAGAGCTTCAAGGACTCGAGCATGGCGATCACGGACGAGGAGTCGAAGGAGAACAAGCCGATCACGTCGACGCCGCTGCCCAACGGCGACGTGACGTCATCGTCGGGCTCCGACGACGACGCGCCGCTGCGTCGCCCGCAGGACTCCGCTGACGCCTCCGTCTTCAATATCACCGCGCGATCCGTCGCCAACAATCATGTTCTAGAGAGGTACGCGAACATTGTCTTGTGTCGGTAGCATATCAAATCTTTAAAATAAAACTATTTTTTAGGGTTCCGTATCTTAAAATGAAAAAAAAAACGGAACCCTTATAGGATCACTTTATTGTCCGTCTGTCCGTCCGTCTGTCTGTCAAGCAAGACCTCTTTCTCAGGAATGCGTGGAGATATCAAGTTGAAATTCACACCACATACTCGGTCACGTTAGTAAGTGAGCCATAGTCAGTGGAGTAACTGTATATTCACACCCACCTGAAACTATCAGCAATTAAAAAGGTCTAATAAAATAACATTTAATATTGTTAACAGTCCGACGAAGTCGACGGAAAAGTCACCAACAAAGACATCACCAAAGAAGAGGAATTCAGGGCAAGACGCTTCAAGTGGAGGTTTGTATTCACATTTATATACCTACCTCTTTTTTATTTATTTATTTCTTAACACTGGCAGGCACTCTTTACTTTTAACATCAGAAACCAATAAAATCAAACAGTTGAAATTCGAACATAATTATTTTTTCAAATCCAGAATCGGGCTTTTCATACCTACCAGTAATTAATTCATCAGAAAAATAAAAAACTTACTCCAATGCTTCCTTTTTCAAATTTTACAGACGCCGATAAAGTACTGATTAACAAGACTGAGTTAGATAACATTGTATATAAGAATGCGAAAGCGCTGCGGACGATAGGACTGGAAGCTTTACTGGACTTGCACGCACAAATGACGCACACGGTCCACGCGTACTCCACGAAGTACGACCGAACGAAGTTACCGCAAGAGCTGCACGCAATCGTCGCGAGGTACTTGCACCACAAGAAATGAGATCAGGTACACTTGGGAAGACAAGTGGTTGTGAAATTGTTACGTTTGAAGGTATAATGTACAAAGTTCTGTGTTGTTTTGGGACATGTTTCTTCGATAAGAGAAGTGTTGGTAAAAGTGTGGATATGATAATTGTGTTGAGCACTTAGATTTTTAAATGTACTGTGAAGGTATCGACTTTGTCCAAATGTATACGTTGTAATGTCTTGAAATGGGAAGAAAATTAAAAATAGTATATGCGTATCTAATATGGGTGTGTGAAAATCTTAATTTTTCTTACATGGAAGATGTGGTTATTATGATAAAAGTGTGATAGGGACAATCCTATGATTCTAAAGAAATTTAGAGTTTGTAAAATGTAAAGTAATACATAGAAAGGGGTGATGCAAGTGATACTGTCAATATTAACTGTTAGGGCCACTTTCCACGATCCGCGTCTGTAAACGCGTGCGCGATTTCACGGACCATTCACCGTCAAAATAAGCTGCTCCATGTTACTGCAGACACGTGTGTCAATGTGTCAGTGTCCGTGAAACCTCCTACCGTGGAAACCTGACTTTATTTAATGAAGACCGGTTTGGTAGTTTGGGAACTGCTGCGTGCAACACAACTTGCGTAAAGTTCGCGAATGTTACCACCGTAAGTAAAGAAGTTAATTTATTTTCAATTTATAGTAGTGAAGTAGTTTAACAAGCACGAAAACCACTGCCATTATATAAGTAAAAGATAAGATTCTCTAATACATAGCCGTATGTATTTTCGATAGAACATATCACAGTCCAACTGTGCTAAATACATTATGCATAGCTACAAGTCTACCATCTAAGTGGTATAAAAAGAGGTACTAAGCTATGGCTATTAAAAAAAATTAGCCGACTTGGCAAGATGATCCGGATGATCTTGACACCAAAGGACGAATTTGTTTTGGGTGTCGAGACCTCTAGTGATATGGGATATTATTATAATTATTTTTCACCTCTTTCACCATCCATGAGGGTTTTTAAGCTAACAAAACTGACCTCATAACCAGTCAATTCAACCATCACAAAAACTTGTACATAGTTTATTTTTAATTTTAAAGTATATAGTTTATTTTTAATTATTTAATTTTAAATTATCATATTTCTATATTAGCAATTTGTAGTGATTTTTCGTTATTGTTCGATTGGGCTGCATGTACGAGCTAATTTCGCCTTCATGTATAGGTAAATATTAAGTAAATAATAGTTAAAATTGAAGTTTGAATTATCGAATTAAAAAAATATATATTGTGAAGAATAGTTTTAACCATTAGTAAAAACCGTACGTGAAGAGGGCGAGACGATTTATATTTATTTGATAAAAATCATAACCCTCCTTAGGCTTTGTCATAGTCGGGTAAAAACTGCGCGTGAATACTCTCCCGCACCACACTGCATGATGAGCGGCAGTGTGCCAATCGCCTTATTGCATGCAATGTATTCTATAATTAATAGCAAAATTTCGTACGATAATTTTGACTTTTGTGGCATGTTTAACATCCCAAAATCAAAATTAAAAGATTATGTTAAAGGGCTTGTAGCCAAAAAATAGGTATTGGTGTCGATTCTATTGTTATAAAAACTTACTAAGCGTATTTGTATGAACAAAAATGTATCGCTATTATTGTCTTGCTTTCGTTTAAAAAAATAGATAGGGCTGTTTAACAGCAGACAGCCCAGACTCAACCTCAGATGCATGGCTCGAGTCAACAATATTGCCCGCAAAACGCAATAGGCTCAGTTCCTATTACGTGGAACCAAATACAATGATTGGTGAAATGTGGGTGTTAAGGGACTACGCACACTTATTCAGCTCTATTCAGCTTTTGTCCATAGAAAACGGTTTTGTATGGAGACGCGTACGCGTCCTTTCAGCTTTCCGCGTCTATTCAGCTTTCGCGGCAAACCAGTATAAAATGCGGATAAATGTGTTTTTATCATGCGAATGCTATAGAGAGCGTTCTGTGCTGTTCCGCCGCGTTCACCGTCGCACGCGGCGGAACAGCTCACACAGCTCAGATGTTTCGCGACTGTTCCCGCATTGATTTTATTTGTTATAGCGTAATCATTATATACAAATGACTGATAATGCATTATATGAAGCGATATTAGGTATATAAATCATTAGGTATATGGAACGACTGATATACAAAGCCGAAATTTTGAAAAATAAATAAATATTATCTTCTTTTAATGGGTGTACCAATTTTGCATATTCTCCAACCAAATTCCTATTTCTCCGTACGCAGTAGACAGAAAGAAGCGTTTCAGCGGAGAAAGCACGCTATGACGACTTTTCTCATTCGCGACGCCGTACGCGGCTGATAGAAGCAAAGCTGTATAAGTGTCACCAAAATCGTTCAGCGAAACGCGAATGGAGCTGAATAAGTGTGCGTAGTCCCTAATTCACCTCTGCCAGACCATACGGCATAAAGGCGTGATTATATGAAAGTAAAAAAAGGAGAGAGATACATTTTAGTTCTTTATGTAGCAATAGAATTGATACCAATATCAACACACTGGCCAGTTTGTTTATTATACCAATAATATATTATGAAATTATAGTTTTAAAACACGACATATTGCAAATATTCTTCTTTCAAAGCCTTCAAAATTCTCAGACTAAGTTAAACGTATTTGTGTTTGTTCTAAAATTTAAGATTTTCGCACACACAAAAAAAGCTATCGTTTTCGCAAACTAATTTATACGTGTTGAATGTATATTTAATAATTGATGTATGAGCTGTATGAGCTGTATGTAGAACAAACGGAATACCACATTCCACTCGATCATATCTAACTTCGATAGTTATAAATGATGTTTTGTGTTGTGGTCGCACGGTTGGATGAACCGAATACTGCCTAACCGGTTAGCGATAATTTAACCGATTATTACAGGTGATAACCGGATCATGTTGTGTATGGTGTGAGGAGTAGCCGAATTAACCGTTAACCAGTCCTAATGAGCCAAATTGTAAGTGAGATTACTGATATTTGATGTTTGGTTGTAATGTTATTGGGAAATATTCTTCAAGAAGGGCATTAGAAGGCTTTTTCAGGGTCGGTAGCATGGGTGTAAAGATGAAATTGAAAAAGAACTGGAATACTAGACTTTATTTAATATGAATAAGGTTCAAATTGGCATGCATATGCAATTAGTGATTAGGTACAGATTTTTTGATAAAATGTACTAAGTTCAAGGAAAAGGCGATTAGTTGAAATTTAGAAAATATTGGCAAACCATTATCTTGACTGGGTGACCGGTAACATTACAACCAATCTCCTAGGTTTAGGTTTTAAACTATAAACAATTAAAATAAAACGCCGCGCCGTGGTCTGTGATATGTAGAACAGGTTTTATATTTCATTCGTATATAGTTCATTCACATGAAACACACGACTCTATGGAATTCTTAAAAAAAATGCTTTGTCTGTAAGACTGGCCATTTTCTATTCTATATTCAAAATATGCTTTTTTTCATAGGGTGTGTGTCCCCATATTATCTATAACGTTATCGAGAATATAATCTATAATCTCCATAATGATGAAACAATTTGGCTTTTTAGGTGGGAAAAAACTAAAAAATAAAAATATGCAATGAGTTGCGTTCTAAAATTTACCAAATAAGCTGAACTAATATTGCTTACTTAGATTAAGGTCGTACTAACAATAATTTTTAGGTAAAGTTTTTCATTATAATGTTTTGTTTAAATTATTATTGAAGTCGTCATCGAGGATGCGTCCATTCAATGTGAGTTATATGTGGTCAGTATAAAAGGTAAAGGAATTCTTCTGACGTCTGTTGGCGGTTGCATAACAAACATAAACGATGACACATTATGTGGATGTGTCATCGAGACTCCACACATTATCAGTGCCTATTATGTAACGTTTGAATAATGGAATTTATTTAGCCAGTTCTGTAGTATTAATTATTAAATGAGAGTTAATTACCTGAACAAAATGATTAAGAAATAATGTAAACTCTGTCGCAGTTGTTTGATGTGTACACTTATTTACTGATTCATTGATGGCATTATATCAAGGAAACAAGCAAATACGACTAATAATTTAGTCAATCATTAAAATCGGTCAAGCAGTTCTCATGTTTTGAGCTAAGCGACGAAATTAGCGATTATTTTTCATTTATTCTTGCGTTGAGCTATCCAAAATTGGCACGTCGAGAACAAAAGTGAAAATCCAACTAAAAATGGGTTGCTTAAGTTTTGTGAAGCTATTACACAGCATATATTTACAGCTTGATATATTTTCAGAGTAGTTAAAACCGAAGTTAATATTTTATTATATTAATACAAGCGGTTTTATCTACTC
The DNA here is from genome assembly GCA_914767945.1 of Eilema depressum. NCBI lineage: Eukaryota > Metazoa > Arthropoda > Insecta > Lepidoptera > Erebidae > Eilema > Eilema depressum. Next base: position 14,886,481 of record OU612026.1, read on the forward strand.
TCTAAAGGTACCGAACTGTCAGTCTGACGTGCGATAGAGAAGCTACATAACTGAGACAAGCCGATCTTCCTGACTTGGCAAATCATAAGCCGGGTATTTTAATAAGTGTTCACATCAACGCTGGTTTTTTAAGAAGATATAACATAAGAAACAATATTATATTGTCGTGATACTATACGAAATGTATTAGAAGTGAAATTTTCACGTTATGAGCAACAGTCGCTATCGCATACAAAAGTATTAGGTATGTCAATTTTTATTTTTTGATCTTCACAAGTTCATTTATATGTACAATTGTAACTGCTATTTTCACGGTTATGGTTGCTTGGTACCTTCTTACTTATTACGTCATTAAAGGAGCTTATACAAGACTTCATTTTTTCTACACAGCACTGCCTACACCCACACTAAGCGTAGCTTGTAATATGGGTTCTAGGACGTGGTTAAACATAATTGATACACTTTTTGCACATACGTACACATTGTACTTATCGATACAAATATACATATTTAATGCATATTAATATTTGCATTGAGCGGGTATCGAATCTGCGTCACGAAACAGATGGCCGATGGTATATGGTGATAAGTAAGAAGGTGACAAACACCATTATAAGTGAGAAGGGATTTATATTATTCTTTTATAAGTACTTAATATATAATTCATGTAACTTACTACTATCTCTTTAATATGTAATAATAAATATTTATCGAATTTTGAATATTATTGATACAAAGCCGTGTGATATTGATAATAAGGTTAGTTTAATTCAGGCGGGAAAATGCTCGGGCAGTTTTTAATAATACTTATCAACCTTATTCGATTGAGATAAAGCTTAAAATAGTAAGCAAGAACTCTTAATGGATAAGATTGAATGCTGCATACTATTTGCAGCCTTGTGTAAACGAAATAATGTTGATATTTAATTAAAGATTAAAAGCTGTTCGAGCATTTTGCCGCCAGATTTTAATTGACTAATACTACACATACCCGTTGCTACAAATACATAGTTACCTCAAAATCTCATTAGTGAACGAATTTAGTGTGGAAACTGTTAAAAACTTCTATCTCGTTTATGATTTTACGAATTCAATTCTGATTTTATGAAAACGACCCCATGTTGAACAAAAATTTGATTTCAAGAGATAACTTATATTTAAAACTAATTTATAAATGAGGTCCGCAATAATTTGAGTCAGGACACTACTGAACAAGTAAATTATTGCAGATATAAATTGTACTGTGCAACGCCAAGTTTAACCTATATTCGCCTCAGAATATTACATTTACTTATGTACAGCTTGATATGCACTTTATAATTATAAAACGTGGGGTATGTAAGTAAATGGGCGGGAAATTGGTTAACCCGTGAGACATTTTAAGAAAAAAAAAAAACATTTTTACTATTGTACGTATTTGTATAATGACTATAAAAATGACACTTTGGCAAGCCACTGTTCATAATTTTATTCTGAAAATGACATTTGTTTGATAGTACATAATTATAACCTGTGGTTTCTCGTATGGTTGTCGAACTTGTATCTAAACAGACATAAATACTGAACGCTCATTGGTTGTCTATTGATCGTTAGTCATTTTCAACCAATGAGAGCACAGTATTTGGTGTGTTGACACGAATTTGACGTCAACAACACATCAAATACTGAACGCCCATTGGTTGCCTGTTGATTTCAACCAATGAGCAAGCAGTATTGTGTGTTAAATTGATACAAGTTTGTCAAACACGAGAATCTGGGCGTTAGAGCTAAATTTTTTTATTACGGTATGTAATGTGAGGCAAAAGTTTATTACGTAACAGTTTTTTATGTCATACGAAAATCATGTGACAATGGCTTGCAAAGGTTGGATGAATTAGTAATAAAAACTCGAATAAATATTTGATTATATTCTGAGAAAAGTCACGGGTTAATCATAGTTTAATGTTCGTTGCAATTTGCACACATTGCAATAGATAGAATTTTATATATAAGAATTAAGACCGAACATTGTCAAAACAAAAGTACTACTTTACAACTGTAGAAAGAGAACCAAATACGTTAATGTGCGAGTAAGAGGGAGATGGATATAATATTGGAATTGCGACTATAGTTGTAGCGTATTACAAACTATGCTTGCATTTGCTCAATGTGGACTTTCTAAGATAATTATAACGCAGTATCCACCGTTCGATTAGTATATAATTTTGTATTTATGAAATCATATTTAATAAAAACTGAAAATAAAAGGGTATGATTTAATGTGATATCGAACATATTGGTTTTATTCTCCTCCTTTTTTTATCCATCCGACAGGAAACACATCCCATGACTAAATGCCCGTTTGACGGCAATAGGCTCACCCTCTGTTCCGTGGTACCAAATTCATAGAAGCCGAAATGTGGGTGTTAATACACTTCTGCCTACCCTGTGTGACACCTAAGTGACACCCCCCCCCCCAAAACCATGCACGTCATATTGAAAAGTCCCAGTACGAGGGGAGGGGGGGTTAAATTTCTTAAGGAATTTCTGAAGTGACCCCTGCTGCGACCGGCCCTGATTTGTCAAGGTTTGTTCTTTAAGCCGCTTAGATGGCAGACAAGCACACGGCTCACTTGATGGAAAGTGATTGCCATGGCCTATGGACGTGTGCAACATCAGGGGCATCACACTCGTGGTGCCGACTCTGTAAGAACAGAGTTTCTGTGCCGTCAGCGCAGAAGATCAGAGCCTCAATTCTACTAAAGCACAACCACTGTCACACCACAGAGACTGCGAGAAAATTCCATTTGATTTTAGCCTTTAAAGTAATGCAGTTAAAGTTTAAAATTAAATGGCTTTTTGTAGAGTGGACGAAAGCGTGTGATGAAAATATTGTCATTGAATTTTGGACCTTAATGTTATAGCAATAAAGTCTAAAATTTAATGCCAATTTTTGCAGACTGGCACGACAGTGGTTTAGCTTTAGCAGAATCAAGGGCCAGGACATGACAGTACAAAAACTTTCCAGTGAGCTCTGGCTACCCTGGTTTTATTGAAAATTCTATTTTGCGTGGGTAGCCTAATGGTTAAGGAGTCGGCCTTACGATCAAGAGGTTCCGGGTTCAAATCCTGATCATAACATTATCGACGTGAACCCATTTCTATTACAAGCAATTTCGCTTAGCTGAAAAAAAATAGCATCCATGAATATACGTGGTTTTTTCAATTTCAACAGCATAGGGATAATATTATAACAGATTTTCATTCAGGCTCGAGTACTTGTATCACAACAAGACATTACAGGATTTCGTCCTATTGTCATCCTTGGTACAGGTAAGTACTGCATTAGATTTTTATTAATTGTGAAAATTTGTACTGCCTTATTGTTATAAATTATATATTTCACTACTAGAAAATTTAATGCGCCATTTTTTTTATAAATATAGAAAATTTTCCAGTCCAAATACTCTCCGGCGATGAGTCCACGAAAATAGAAAGCCTTCAGCCTTCATCGCCACTCGTATACCTAACACCTTGATCTGCCCAATTACTTACGCCGACAGTTTCAGGCACACTGCATCCTCGACTCTTCAGCTGTGAAGAAAATGTAGACGTACCATCCAACCCAGGAGGATAGTCCCCGTAGAAGACCAATTATAAAACATCGGCTGTCGCCCGCGTGGATAGAAAATGTTCATCTGTTCGTTCATTTTCTAACGCCTAAGGTATGGCTAGGGCTCATCTAAAGAGCTAGTTCGTGCTGGTGTGCTTAAAAAATTGTGCTGCTTGCCATTGGTTCGCCATCCCTGACCTATATCCTTTCCAAGGTCTAGTTTATCCCAGTACCAAATTTCATCAAAATCAAGTCAGTGGTTTAGGCATGATCGTGTAACAGTCAAGAGTTACTTTCACATTTATAATATTGCACATTGGAACGAATCTTTAGGTTCGTTAGACTGTAATATTAGTATGGGTGTTGTCACGAAGGGGTCCCAAAAACGACCCTTGGGGTACACCGAAAGATAGTGGTTACAGCAGCACACGTCAGCCGTAGTAATCGTAATGGACTCGTCTCCACTTAATTTATCTATTCGATAAGTCAGTGTGTAATTCACATTTTATAATTCAATTATAATTTCAATTTTTTCCAGATATTAAGTAAAATGTGGTTATGTAAACAGGCGAACAAGTTTCTCGTGAAGATGGATTCATAAGTAAGAGTGACTTCTCCTTGGCTCCAGATTCCCGTCGTTGGCTCCAGACCTGGACCTGTTCTCATGTAGAATCGTTGAGTGCCTGCGTCTTGCGACCTAGGTACATCTACGGAAGACAAGTAAGTACCTACCTACAGAAATGTTCATAACTTTTTTTAAATGTTGTTATTTATTTATTTCTTCATAACAAAACTGAAGCTTTTGGACTATCCTGATTATAGCCAAAAGCTTCCTACTCTAGGCTAAGCCTGTCTTGTGGACAGCTTTTGTTTCAATATCTTCTATTTGCCATCTTAGTAGCATAGGTCAGAAATGCCTGGTGATATTGCAGGTCAATTGCATTGTCAGTATTGCCTATTTGTGTCTATGTAAATAGTATCTATTTATCTACACATTTGCTATTGTATTGTTTATCTACAAAAAAGTTATCGAAAGTGCTGTGAGCGCGTAAGGAACTTCTTTCGGATTCTGTTAATTACTTTTGAAGGTGTAGGTACCTACGGTAATTTGGTAAATACAGTCATTTTGTTTCAGAACTGTTTAAAGCATTGAAATAAAAATACTTTTTAACGGATTCTATCGCGATATACCTATTTTTTATTATTATTAACTTTTAGCCCGATGCCCAACGTTTCAGCTACTTTTCAGCGGCCAAGGTCGCGGGATCAAATTCGTTAAAAAGAAGTTTTATTTCAATGAGTGAGATTCGACAGTAGGTATCATGTTTAAAACATGTTTTAAAATTGATCACAGGTAATTATGAATCTAACTGCATTCATGCTGTTACGAAAGATTCTGAGACTGACCATTCTATTTTGATCCAAATTGACTGGGCCAGTGTTAATGCAAGGAAATGAAACGACAAATTGGTATTTCATATTTTTATTTTTTACACTTTACGTCGGTGACCGTAAACGAATTTTACTACATCGCTCCATCGTTTCAATTACAAGTTAGAATGATACTAGAACATAAATATTTTTTCGTATTTTATTTAAGATCAAATAGATAATCTTTTTTACATCCTAATATAACGATATCATTTAATTTAATTTGTCATTATGTTAAGCAAAATACAACAAATTAAATTACAAAAAGAAAAACTTACAATTAATTACACTCTTTACGGGAGAGAACAATTATCTAAATGCTAAAAATCATTGTAATTACAATTTATAAATATTCGTAACAAAAAGGAGGAACTAAATATTTGATTTTTTTTTCTAAATTAATACAATCACATTATATTTATTAACTAAAAATAAGTACATACTCAATGTCGTACATTATATTATCTATTAATTCTTATTACATTTGGCTCCTGATGTCACCTATGCTTAATGAGAACGGCGCTGAAAAGCTGAACGAAGTTAATAAGACATGCCTATCGGCGTAGAGAAGCCAGCATAAACGAATTTACTATATAACGAATCAATTAAAGCAAAAGGTAAACTACAGAACCGTAAGAATCAAAATATACAAAACACATTTCTCTTGAACTTTGTAAAACACTCTAGTCATAACCATTTCTACAACCGTAAGACCTACACATTAACAAATAACAAAACTTAATTACAAAAAAAAACTTCTCGATTAAAACTTTAACAAAATCACTCTAATACTGCTGAATTTGTACGAATTAGGTAAATATTGAACGTAATCTATGGTCACAAGTCACAACACAAACAGAATTATGTCGGAACAATAAAATAACGCGAACGCATCGTGAAATTATTTCTTTATAATTTTTTGGCACATGTATTTACGTTTCATACAGATAATAATTGTTTATTTATCCAATACATGACCTTATTTATTATCTACACGTGATCCATTATATTACAAAAAGTGCGCGGTTTTTGCATGTCTAAATGTTGCCAGCCTAAACGGAATGAGAAAAAGCAATATAAAATCTGTTAAAACTATTACAATATTTTAATCATATTTTTAATCGTTTAATATATAAAATCCCTGTAATGATAATATTGTTATTATGAAGTGACACTATGTGTTACTACTGTATGCAGTTATGAGGAGTCAACTGTGGCTGTACTGTATGTGTAATGTACAATATTTTTTATAAAATAGAATCGTAAATAGTGTTCAGTCTTCTGTTGAGAGATTTTCATTCGACGACTATAGTTACTAAATTTGGATCAATACGTTTTCAAGAAACATTCTTTTCATAATGGAATAAACGGTCATAGAACGTAAATACTGATTAGTTCGGTATAGCGTATAAAGAAAACGATATATTCAACAGATATAGTTTATATTATACAAATAATATTTACAACAGGTAAAATCATGTAGATATCTAACTAACCACACGGTATCTCTAGTGATCACTGTATCTATACATTTATCTAAAGCCAGATAGTATGAACCATTTATACTAACTTTCATTATTTACTAAAATCTTGAAAGCTCCTTTTTATTTGAACATTGAGTGCAGATACATTATTTGTCTAATCGTGGCGCGCACTGTCATTTTACCCATTAATATCCGTGTAATTTTTATTAAAAAGGGGGAATGGATAACAGATTATCATTATGATTTATAATTATTAATTTGCTGTTACCACCCCAGTCGTGTTTTAAAACATAAATAATTGTGTAAAGACAATTAATTATTGAGCGCCAGTGCTGCTATCTGATTCTGTATTTTGTGACGTTTGGTGGTGTGTGGAGTGTGTCTGTGTGTGTGACTAGTGCGTCGCGGACCTCCTATGACGTGCTGCGTTCCCCACTCGGGCCAGCTCACTGATTCACATCACTAACACTACAACAATTACAAATACACTACAATTTACCATTTTAGACACATAATAATGTCCCCTTATTTAGTGGTTAATCCAAAAATTTATATTCCATTATTTTTATCAATAACTATGTACAATTAAAAATTGTTCACTATCGAATTATAGGTAAACTATTATTACGAGATATTTTACAAACTTTGGTGAAATGCAGAAATTAATTCGCACGTATAACGTATATCTACATTAGGTTCACTATAAATCGACAAATCAATGAAAATTTATTTATTAAAATTGTTAGAAATCATACACATAGTAGGTACATTATCTATAAATAGGGAATGTAACAATAATGAAATTCGGAATGTCTTAACGATAACAATCACAACACCTTTCATACTTATTGCACTCCTTCAAAATAAATTATCGCCTATCACTTAATACGCGACATCAATATACATTTACAATATTAACATATCTTTAAATATAAATTTAACTAATTTTAAAGTGGACGTCGCCGGCAGCGAACCCCGGAAAAATCACAAATACATCCTAATACAAAATACCGTAAAACTGCAACTTTTCTAGTGTATTCATAGTGAGTTCCAATTAGGTATTGCACATTAAAAACAATAGCAATTAGACGCGGCTCTTTAGCTGCCGTCCAAGTAATTTAAGCGAGTTTTAGGTTCCAATCGTAATATTACACTATGTGGCCTCCCGCCATATCTTCAATTTCGGCACATTCCGTTTCGACAAGTTCACGTTTCGTTACCCTCATAAAATGCCAAACACAAAAGTGTCTGTTCACAACTTTAGTCAGTACGTACCTTTTGGACACCCATTCTTTCGAGGCGTTTAGATTCCGTTTTTTGGATGGATATCCGTATCCGCAGATATCCGACAGTTAAGAAAGATCCGTTACGTTCTGGTGGATGTTTTACCACGTGTTTGTAATACATACCTGAAATTCCTTTTTATTTTTCAAATTCGCGCAATTACATGTCCTGTCACGCAAAGGGTTAAGTGTTTCGCGCATTGACGCCGACACCGATTGTGTAAAAAAGTTGCGGTACGAAATAACTCATAATTCCGTCCTGTTATGTCCTGAAATATTTGTATCTTTTACTACTTAGTAGGTGTATGTGTACCTATGTGTACGTGTACCTAGGTGTATGTTTTACCATATTATTCCTTAATACATAGCTGAAATACAATGTACAGGTGAGTAAGTAGTAATAAAAAGCTGTTAAATTTCGTTGTATTTTTTTTTTATTGATTGAATTCTCTGACATGTTCTGTCACGCAAAGGGATAAGTGTTCATGTTCACGCACTGAAACCGACACCGATTGTGTATAACCCTCCTTTGGCTTTGCCGCAGTCGGGTAAAAAATGCCGCGGTTCTTAACACCTCGTATTCCGGTTGATGTACGCGAATGCACCGTTACTATCACTAATTATTTTTTTTTTGGATTTTTGTTTATTTTTTTTATTTTTTTTTGGAATATTAAGCCCGTCGGTTGCTGCGCTTCGCTGCTAGATGGTGAGAAGTCCCGTAGTCGTTCAGGTGATGTGGATACCATTAAAAACAATAATATATAGACAGATAAGATTATTAAGATAAGAATATAAATAGAGATAACATTATACGAATAATATGGTGTATAAGTGGATGTGAAAAGGTTACGAAAGGACACTTTTGAATTGGTATTTTGTGAGGGCTGCGTAACGAGAAGTGCTCCAAACGGGATGTAGAATTTGCCTCGCGAGTGATACCTACAAAATATATACAAAGTAACAAAAATAATAGTTTTCATCACAGAAATATGAAGTTATTGTCTCCCTACTGATTTTAGTTTGACATGGTTCTTTAATTTAGATTAGTTAACTATAATAATTTACGGGATATCCTGAACTTGTGAATGAAGTAATTGAAGTAATTGAAGTTGTGTGGGTACCAAGTATATCCTGTTAATTATTATAATAGTCCTAATTGTCATCACGGTTTAGTATCTATCCATATTTCTGTGATTCAAACGATATAGATATAACAATTCACATCACATTTAGTGGTGTGAAGATATTCAAAGTTGTAAGTCTCACATTAGTACCACTAAGCACACCGACTTCGGCTCAATATTGACCACAAGATATAAAATTAACTTCTAAAACACTAAAAAGATTCTTACGACTATAATACACTAACTAAATTCCAGTTTTAGTACGTCAACAGATATACGTAATGAACAGACTTCTTGGCAATGATTTTAGGATGCCACACAGCATGAGGAGATGTTCATGAATACATTAAAGGTATACTGCATATCGAAGACGTATGATGGAATACTTTAGGACGCCTAGTCCTGACCATTGTGGTGCAGAAGCGTACGGTTGTCCGGTGGATGGGGCGGGTGTGACGGCGTGCGGTACGAATCTCCTTCCTCGTCGGCGGAATTCTCTTTTGACCTATCACTCTTACAATCTTCTTCTTTTGTTACTCCCGACAGCGAGTCCAGAGCCATCGGCATCGACTGGTATAGTTCCCTCGCTTTGTCATTTGGCGGAAGTAGATGTAGCATGTTTAGCGGCATCGGAAACCCTGGAGGGAACTCCGGGTAAAACCCTTGCTGGAATGGATTAAACATCGGGTTCGAGGCGATGTCTGGCTCGGAACTCGCTGGTCTTTGGCTTGAATGATGGTCGTCTTTTTCGTGGTGTTTACTCGAAGGTTGGTTGTTGTTGTTATTGCCGGAGTTGAGATTTAGCACGTCCAACGGCCCTCCGATACAATCTTTTCTCAGCTGCTCTAACTTTAGACTCTTGCCATATTTTCCGCGCACATACATCAGTAGCGAATTGTATGGGATCCCGAAGATTCGGGAGGCTTGGCTCGTTGTCATTTTTTTGTTCCAGACATGTTGTAATGCTTCTGTGAGTTCGGCGTTTGTCCACGAACGCGGCGGGCCGCCGCGCGGTGCACTGTGCTGTCCTTTGGGTCTCCCTGTGGAAAATAAAAATATTGTTAGAGCGGTTTGCGGTTTTGTGTCAAGACAATGAAAATAGGTAACTAATTATTTGAATGCGACTACAAGCGCATAGTTCTGTGATTTATGATCGGCGAAGTGCAGGCACACTGGCACGACATGTGCCGTGTGCCGCGCCACCGCGACGTCATTACGCGAATGCACCATTATCTAATAACCATGTTTCGGCTGAGCAATAACTGTACCGAGCGGTATTCTGAGCGAGCGAAATGAGCGGGTTGCGGCGACATTTTGTTGGCGGCGATTTGTCATTAATTCGATACGAGCACGCGACTATTACGGTGGTTTGTCAAAAAGAACGCGGACATGCATACGCCGGCGACGTCGCCCCTAACTTTATAGTTTTATAATTTCAACGGAGCACGTTAACTCGATTCCGATCAGATAATTCAAGGAACATTTCGGAACGTCGTCGGAGAAATGATATTTTATTATGGAAATTAGTTTTTCTTTTAATAGTCGTCGCGGGTCACGCGAGCGCAGTTGAAAATTAAAAAAGGATGTTTTCCATTTGTAGCTAGTTAACGAGCAGGGAGCTGCAGCGGTGGCGGGTTCTGTACGTGTGCCTGTCTCGAGCGATGGGCGCTAATCGATCGGGACTATTGTGTGCGGCCGGGAGCGGACCGCCCGCGCGCCCGCGCCGGCCACAGCTTGAAACGCATTCAAAGCATACGTTAGACTCGCCGTCTGTTCCCCTATGAGATACGATATCAGATCGTCTTAATAAACATTTGCTTGGAAACAATGGACGTTTAACATTCGCGCAGTGCGATTGCGAGAGCACTCGATGTGTGATGGGGACGCGAATATGCAGTTGGGCATTATTGCACCGCGATGCATTGTTACTAGCGGCTAGTGGCGTGCACTTACTAGTCCTGATACGAGTGAAGTAGTGCTGGCTACATTGTTCGTGTTTGTTTCTTGATAGGTTGAATTTAAGAGGCATTTAAATTGACTTCTTGTCTGTTTACAGGGACCTAGGCAGCTTGGGGTAAATGGTTGATACATACTCGTACTGTGCTGAAAATAGTATTACTTATGTTTATGAAGGCAATTGGCGGCTTCGCTGATTGCAATTTTGTTGGTTCGCGTTCAGACAGCAGTCGTTTCCGTAAAAGCTAAATCAGTTCATAAGGAGAGGAGGAGCAGGAGCGGAACTTGGTTCTAAAATGCAAGCTTTGGATGCAATCGGAATTGGACGATGTTTTTTTTTAAAAGTATTATCCCGCTTCCCTCTAAGCTGTGGAATGAAGTTCCTGCTGTGGTTTTCCCAAGCGACTACAATAAGGAGTTCTTCAAGAAGGGCATTAGAAGGTTTCTTCAGGGTTGGCAGCAGGAGTGAACGCCCCTGGTGTTGCATACATCCATAGGCCACGGTAACCACTTTCCAACAGGTGGGCCGTGTGCTTGTCTGCCACCTAATTGGTATAAAAAAATAACCCTTGCCAGTTAAGTTAAATTGCTGTGATCACGTTATTAGTGTAATCGCCAGGATTCGAATCCGGGACTCCTCCTACGTAACATGAAAGCCCAAGGTAGGTAACAATTTTTTTTATATAGAACAAGTCAATTTGACTTCACCTCGCCTGATGGTGAGCTGAACGCAGTCTCAGAAAAGAGGATCACCATTATAGATATGACACGAGGAATTGAAATGATTGGGAATGAACTTACATTTCTTTTTGACATTTGTGAAGAGTTGGGCGTCTAGAGGCGGCGCGCGGTGCTCGACGTCCATTAGAGGGTACATCTTGTGTTCCATGCCTGGCGGGAACAGGCCCAGGGGTGAGTCCATCCCGAACACTGTTGACAAATAAACATTCATAAATATAAATGAAATAGAATCTATGAAAATATTTTATTCCTTGAAATAAAACTACTTTTTAACGGATTCTATCGCGCTTTATTTGTTATTATTTACTTTTAGTCCGATGTTAGAATCAGTTAAAAAGTGATTTTATTTCAGTGAGCGATATTCGCGTAAACTTTAGAAAATATCATATTTTATTCCTTTTATATTAGGTACTAGCTTTTGCCCGCGGCTCCGGCCGCGTGGATGTCGGTTATCGCGACCAAACATAGCCTATGTCCTTTCTCAAGGTCTAATCTACCCCTATACCAAATTTCATCAAAATCGGTTCAGCGGTTTAGTCGTAAAAGCGAGACAGACAGACAGACAGACAGAGTTACTTTCGCATTTATAATATTAGTAGGGATGACATTTTACGTTTTATAAGTAAATATTGTAAAAAAAAACCAAAACTAAAAGATCTATTATAGAAATTAATGTTAAAAATGAAAATGAAAATTAATTGACAAAATGTGTGTAAGCGTGTATGAAAATGAACTTCATTCCGCGCACGCTAAGTTGTGCAATGATTTCCCTGCTGTGGTTTCAGACCAGGGCTTATATATGTAATGATTTTTGGGAAGAGAGAGCATGTAATGTGCTACAATGGCACTGGGGTGAAGTCAGGGTATGCAGCTAGTTAAAATAAAATTTAAGGAAATGTGGTTCTCATGTGTAAGTCGTTAGATACCAAGGAATAAGGTTGTTTTAAATCCTACAGGAAATATATACTACCCGGTTGTTGGCAAAAGGCTCTCATCACTCACGCCTAAGTGGGACTGAAAAAACATAGCTGGAGAAGTGTGATAACACGAAGGAATGGCGCATCGTAAGTTCTAATAACCCTTTTATACCGCTTTAATACCGCTACTCAGCACTAGATGGCGTTAGTAGTATAAAAGTTGCTACACTTTCAAATTATTTACTTCGTATCTAAAACATTTTCTTAAATGAGTGTATGATTTGTATTTAGTACATTTTAAGGTAAGTATTTATAATGCTAAGGTGGAAAATAAGTATAAGACCGTATTTTTTAAAAACTATTTCCGATCATCAGTCTTGTAATGGTAGGTACATTATGGAGCCTAGTATATCTACTATGTTTACTGCCGGACTGTAAAATAGGGTCATTATAGAAACCGATTCGGCGAACAGCCTATTAGGTACTCGCCTAAAAGAACGACCATCTTCAACGTATCTTTTCGCATGCAGATGTGACGGTGGAATTAATTTTAAATAAGTGTAATTAATTACCAAACCATTTTTTACTTGTTTTGCACTAATTAAGAGTCAGAAGAACGTTTACAGTTTTAGCGATTAATGACAGGTAAACGAAAACGAAGTAAGGAGCACAGATGATGTTACATACCTACATAAATATTTTTTAAATTCCGTATTAGGTCTGGTTTAGCTTTAGGATTAAGAATACAAACGCTACAAACTATGTACTGTACAGCATATTTAATAAATACGCAACCTGCTAACTGTGTCAATGTATAAAATATTAATTTATTATTCAAACAAAATTAAATTACCTGCCTAAGTTACAAAGTAACTTATGAAAGTTATAGTTACATTTAGTGTTAGGTCCGCTAGAGAAAATAAAATTAATACGCACGAACACTTTTTTAATCACCAAATAACAATATTATTGATTTAAATTCATAATTGTGTTAATATATTTGTAAGCAGTAATACCATTACGATACGAAAGACTCAATTAAAATAATAAATTATTACTTTATGTAACTAGTGCAATCATATTTGCAAAGCGACATCTACATAATTATTTTGTCGCAGCACTAGTATGAAGGGTTTAGCGTCGCTAGAGTGGACCCCACACTTCGAGAGCAGGAGAATTTAAATACCATCTCGATATCCTAGGTGTCGACGTCCGATAATCGGATGCGACAAATCGATACTCGTTGCTTTATTGCGAATGTAGGAGAAGCTTTTGTTCCACCAGTTTGAGAATTTTCAGTTGAAAGTTTTTAATCATTTATATTGTCGTTTATTTCGTCTGTGTTTAATTTTGTCTTATTGTTTATATAATCACTAATTCCAACTATTTTGTGTTGACTGTGTAAGTAACATATCAAACTTATTAGCATTTTGGTATTGCGAATGCTGATCTTATTGCACTTACCAACTGTTTCAACTTTTAATTAACTTATTATTTTAATTTGATTTGTTATTCAATCAATCAATAAATTAATTAACCTATTGATGTCCTGTGCTGCTGGACATATATATCATTTATTCACAAATATTTTGTTTTATTCTACTACTTGAACATTGTTAAGTTACTTTAAAAAAGTACTTAAGGAATTATGGTACCTAACTACTCTCAATTGAGTAGGTTTATTTATAAAAGTGTTTTCGTTCTGTTACCTATCCCTCCTCTTTTTTATTATAGGTACATAGTACCTACATTATATTATACGTATCAAATTAAATTCAAGTGTCTGTATATTTTTAACTTTATAACTAAATCAATAGTACATATCCGACATCTTTCGCCTCAATATCGATAAACTTGTTCAGCTAGTAGCAGGCCTCTTCATTCAATCAACTCTATTACCAATATGAATAGTTAAATACCATTAGCAGCATGCAGGCGCATCTCTAGTTGTCATACGTATATGCCATTTAATTAGGTTGAGCTTCTGCATTTGAAAGCAACTTTCTTCACAGTTACATTTAACTGTTCATTTAAGAAGCTGACGCCTTCATCATCGACTTAGCGTTGTTCGCGATTGCATTCGAGGGTTTCACGTTGGAGTCCAGGGTTCCTTCCAAATATATTTTTCTCCTTTTGGGTTTTAGGGGTGCCGTTTGGCTGTCCCACCCCAAGAGGGAAGCTTACGCCAAAGCCTCGTCAGTTAATAGGACTCTTTTTCCTTTTTTCGATTTCGCTTGACTTTAGGTCACTGCTATCTTATTTGCCAACCACGAGAGGAAAGCTAGGGCCTCGTTCGTTAATCGGCCGGTGTGCCGGCTATTAGGTGGGATTAATTTGGATTCTGAATATCTTGGTGGAGCCCCACACACCGTTAAGTACACCTATTAATTAATCGAAGGCATCATCATTTTAATGACCAACACGATTGCATCCGAGGCTTCCACGTCGGAGCCAGAGGTCCTTTCCAAAATATGTTTTTCTACTTATGTCTTATAAGGTCGTCTGCCGTCTAACTGTCCCACCCCGAACCTCATCAGTTAATTACCAGGGGTACCTCATTTGTTAATTATCAGGGGTACCGGCTGGCAGATGAGATAGTCTCGGACTCTGAAGGCCCTGGAGAACTATTGGCTAAATATATTTATTAGGATCATCCAGCAGCAGTCATCGCCTTAAGCCATAATCCCATGCTATCTCCAGTAGTACTACATAAAGGCGGTCTATGCATCAATTAGGCAAACTACAGATATGTATTTTACGATATATGAGTACGCTAGGAGATGACCACGGTTTTATTGGTGGTATAATAAGTAGGTATACTGTCAGCATACAATATTTTAATGGTACGGTCAGCAAGAAACCTCTAGTGTCAAAAGGTTTTGAAAGAATTCTCATTTGTTTCCGTAGATCATATAGAGCGCCTAAAGAGTCATTCAGCAGTAGATAAATGAGTAAAAGCTTGACGTTGCCGTGTATATAATATGTTAATATGGTACGTATCTAAGTATTTTGATCTACATTCTAGAATCGATAATACCTGACAGCTTGTATTATCGGTTCAGTTTGGGTCTAAGGAGCCCGCTGTGTGATACATCCTATAATATTTTTATTACGCAATTAATACAGAGCCCAAACAAAATAAAGTATTTGAACATAAATTATCAATACCGCGGTGTTTTAATTAAGTAGGTATCAAAATGTTTGGTACAAAATTGCGTTGCGTTGCGATAAATTAATTAAGATTTCCGCACGCAATGTCTTTGTCGCGTCGGGTACTTTTACTACTGACGGTACTAACGAGCTGTTAATTCACGTCACTAGTTAGAGAACCACGGTCGAGTTGCAGACTCGTTATTTTACATAATTACCGACAATCAATAATCCCACATTCACATCGGGTGGAAATTTAAAAATAAATGTATTATTTCGATGCAGAAAGTTGGTCCTGAACGGTTTATAGCTACTGTGCATGTAGATGTAAAGGCAGAACGATCTTGACTGCAAAGTCTCAAAATGATCTTAATATCAAGGTATTACGAGCAAATTAGACTGTTTCATTGATTTAGCTTATATTATTGTCCAAACTAAAGGTGTGTACCAAATATCAGACCAATCAGTCAACAGGAAGTGGAGAAAACCAAGGCATTAAGATAATTTTGAGTACATTGTTCGTCAAGATCAATATGATGCTGACTGTACCAATGATTCGGTGAAATGGCTAAAATCGGAACTTATTGTCACTGTCAAAGGAAAACTGTTTTTTGCACAAGACATTCAATTTATCAAGATTTGACAACAATGAAGAGACAGTGGCGCGACTAACTATGGAAATAATATAACGTTAATTACAAGTATAATAATGAGTTCACATTGCAAGCTCGCTTGTGCAATTTACATTCGTTCAACTCACGACTATTAGTACCTAAGGGGTAGGCCTGAGGTGCCCAACCACGTATAATCAACGATAAAAGTTGATTACCAATAAACTATTTACAAACCTTACTTTACATTGCAATACATGTATCAATAAATTGACGTAAAAGGAGTTTTATAATTCTGAAAGGATAAAGTTAATATATTGTATGATTAGTTTATTATTTCATGAAAGGTTTAAGCTAAGTGACCAATAAATTAGAATTGTATCCTATAAGATGATGCGCAAATTACTTATACTGTATAATGGATAATGTCTATACGTATGCGCATTTGAGGATCTCTTTTTTCCTTTTGTCACATATTGATAACACTGGACTGCCTTTTGAACGATCCGGTTTATTAATATATCTTAGTAGAAGTAAACAAAAAGACAAATAAACATTAATGTAGTCAATAAATAAATCAATTAACTAATTACCTGTGTAACAACACGTAAACACGCTTAGATCTTACAGTACTTAGATATTTTTAATGGGTTGTTTTTAATTGTGTAAAATATAAAATACTTAGATACTATTACGGAATCGAATTTTCTCGACTAGATCTATTATATTAATAACTTTAATCGTATTATTGTTAATATATAGTTATGGTTTATGACTACCGTGCAAGGTTAGTCTCTTGGGAAACGTGTACGGTTAGAGAGCACAGTAGATCAAAATATTCAATAAAAACTGTCATTGCGTAGGTTATAATATCAAAATCGTTCGCATCTTGTCGTGACACAAAAAACCGTTTAACTCAATATTGAATGGCTACTGTTACAAAGTAACCTAAAAAATCTGTCATCATATTTTGTGATTCAGACGTTCATAACATTAGTCCAATTTTACGGTTACATCTCATTTCAAAACGTAATCCGAAATAAATTCAATCATTGAATCAAACGAAATATCGATTTCTAAATAGGTAAGTCGACAACTTAACGCGAAAGTTGCCAGTTTTTTAAACTAATTTAACGTCAATTTCAAATAAGAGATTTGTTAAAAATAGTTAATCCGCCGATATTGTGAAATTCGAAGGTCTAGAAACTTAATTTTAGTGTTTATCTATAACGGCTAACTCTATTTTCAGTATGATTATATTACGTCACAATTTCTAGCAGAATAGCGTAAACCTTGCGGTCAATTAGTCGTAGCGAAGTCGGCTCGCTTGACGCTTTCTAATTCCGGTCTCTCGGACCCCTTCAGAGAGCTATTCGACCATAAACAATGATTTACGAAACACACCCGTTGACCAGACACCCGCAATACGTTAGCACCACGATTCGATCCGTTATTTTTCAACCAATTTTCACATTGCACAACGTGTTTTTACAGATTTTCGCAACACGTTGTAGCTATTAAACAAAGTTTTCACGATACTGTTAATCTGATTTAAATCGAAATAGCCGTCGAAGTTGGCCGACAGCAAAGTTTGCGATCGATCGACGTTTGCCCCATATGCAACACGCGTCGAAATCGAAAGTGCTCACAAACTTAGTTCCCAACTCAACCCTTTCGCGGCCATGTGTACACAACTTGTCAAACTTCACCCCGTTCATTCAGACAACAGTTGACGCACCCTCTCGCTTGCGCGTGGTTCACGCACATGTGTTGTTTCTCCTCACATGCGTGCGTTTTCCTGCTACCCGACGGGTTGAGGAAGTCGCGGGTGCATTTTGTGCGGTACACACAAGGGATGTCCGTCACTCCGGCCGGGTTATAGGAGCTCGGATCCACGTGATGTTTACGGCAGGGAAGGGTTCCATTCATGCCGTTTCCGAGGGCATACGTTGCGCGGGGGAGGGCACGGTGACGTACCAAGGTGTGTGGGAGACGCCGCGTGTTGTCTACGGTCAGGCAGGCGCGCGCGTTCGCCGTTTATTTTGCAACGAGATTTACAACTATAACTGTAAATTAACTTTATCGAGCGGGCCCGAATCTAGGTCGTATGGAATCAGCATTAATTATCGTTTTAATCTAATACCGATGTCGAGTGTAGGTACAATAGATCACATGATAGATAGCCGCTCACGCCAAGGATACGAAAGCAATAATATCGCGGGACGAGAAACGCCATAACTACTATACAATATGCCGCAACTGGGTTAATCTATTGTTTCAATGGAATATACGTACTGTGGTCGATGTGAGGAATAATTAAAGTGGAAAGAAGTCTAGGTCGATTATGATGGGCATCGACTATCCTTGCATTGTTCGAGAAGATTGCGTGTTCAGTATAAGTCCCCAATACATAAATATTATGGGGTGTAAATACCGGCGATTGCTCATAAAAGCAACTTAATATTTATAAGACTGGTAGACCTTGGGCTCCGTTTGATTATCACCGATCAAACAATGGCCGCTTACTTCTTACTTATATTATGTAGGTAATCTTGTGTATTATAATTTATAACTGGTGCACAGTTTGTACAAAGTTCTCTGAACATTTGTTCATGTGTGAATCGTAATTAAGTTAGTTTCACAATGACAGAACGGTTTCCAAATTGCGCGCAATTGGTGTTATAACAAGAACACATTAGCGGGATCACATACGCTCACACGACCGGTGCCTGAGAGAGTTCATACAAAATACAAATGAATTACGGTCACTAACGCGATAATTTCGTAAGCTCACTCATCCAATTTTGCTTTTAGCTATTGAAATGTATTTTCGTTAACTTTCCACTGGTTGCGCGTCCCGTGTGAAGTTGTAGGAGGCCCCGCTTTCTATTGTTTCCGAACGAGCTTCCAAAATGAGTCGCTCATTGTCTATGCGCGCGGAGTACCTACCATAGATGAGGCTTTAATACCAGACATCTCATTTTTCTATGCTCGATTTGTGGACCACACCGCATTCACACTTTAAGACGAAATTGCCCATTGTTGTTTTGAATTGGCCCAGTCATCTAATTAGATGTGTAGGTAATTATTGATTTTGAAGGGAAGTCAATTCATTAATTATTTTGTTGTTGGCTTGTTTATTATTTATCTTTAGAGAGTTTGAAACGAGATGGTTATCATTTTCAAAATTAATATCTACCTATTCTATTATATCATTCTCAAAATTTAATTATTGGATATTATTAATAGAATGTGACTACTTGAGACTTTCTTAGAATTAGACACATCTAGGTGGCATTGATTCAAAGTTTCACATTCCTTTTTATTCTGGCTGATATTGCTAATATTAAGTAGGCGCCAGTAACTTGTACTAGTTGTATCTACGTATAGGTTAATATGTATTATGTTTCAGCTAACTCTGTTCTTAAATTATCTGGTTTTATAGCATTCTCTACTGGATTTTACTAAATTGTAGTATCAAGCTCGTACCTATAGTAAGTTAGATAGTTACGCGTACGACTAGCTCTATTTACCTATTGTTCACACCTATACGAAAAGTTTATAACTGACTTCGTAAGAGTTATGAGGTGAAAGATAAAAAGTATCATAATTTACTTAGAGTAGCTTTTTTAAGGAGTTATAAACTGCACTTGTTTAAAGTGCAATTTAAGTTTACTGCGAGTCATGAATAAATAATGTGGTTAACATCTAAATCTTAAAATACTTTCACCGTAGGTGGCGTTTAGTGCACTATAACTTTCAGTCCTTTCAAGTTCCGGATTAAATCTACACGTTATTATACAAATAACCTTCATTTCTGATACCATAATAAATATATCACATTTTTTCCACATAACAATACTTCTATAAACAACCTACTTTCTATTTAGTGAACTTCATGCATACATGCATTACAATTCAAATGATTCTGCTACATTGTTACTCGCTCATGTATTGCTATTAGGGGAGGCCTATACGTTACTACCTCTCAGGTATTCGTATTCTATTTATATATTTCATCTGACAAGATTTGTGACTTAAATCCTGAATACCTACTTTTTATACGATGGGTAATTTTGAATCGTCAACATTACCATTGTTCAATTAAAACATAAGGCCAAAGCTATTCACCATACAGCCTGCGCGTTTCAACAGATACTATCTTCGTACCACAGATTATATATTTACACTACTGATTAAAGAATTAAATATTTATCTGCGAATACAGATATCAATCAATCAAACTCTCATTCGTCTACAAGATATTTTGCAGTGACTATTGCCGATACCGTTGCGTATGTAATTTATGGCGTGGAATGATATCCAAAACGATAGCAGCCCCCCTAGACAAGACGCAATTTGTTGGCCGAAATATTGTAAAATAGAATAAATTAATGTATAAGACTATATGACACGTATCTTGACGTTTATGACATACGTTCACGACTGTATAGGTACGTCAAATCCCACACATTCATCATTCTATTCTACAACTCGCCGGCCAACGAATTTGCCACTTGTCTAGGTGGTCAGTTGTCGAACTGATTCGGACTCAAACGATGGTTAAATAAAAAATCGATATATACTTTGTAATCGAGTGTTAGCGCCTTTCTCCGTGAACTTAACAAAAAATGCATTGTAATTTATATGAAATTAGTTTGTTGCGTAACTTACAAATAAGAACGTACGAACGTTTCATTTATTATTAAGTTTTTTAAAGAAAAATTAATACTGGTTTTGTTGGTTCGTATGTTGTTGGCAATCTTTTCTGATATTTTGTGGGACAAAATGAGAAGAGATTCCTCGGATAACAATACAATGAAGTTAAATGAGATGGTTTCGTGTTGCTATTTATCAACAATTTCGCGTACGGCTGTTGATGTTAACTAAAAAAATATAAAATTTGTGTATTTAGAGGGCTTCGGGACTGCTAGGGATTCTGGGAAAGAATATGCAGAAAGATGGATGAATCGCGTGAAAGAGGAAATGGTAAGGAAAAGAGTGATGGAGTAAATTTTAATGACGTCTACAAGAATGTGTGGAGGAGAATGACATGTCGTCAAGGGCAGGTGACAGGTGAAGGCAATGACGATTTTAAAACTATAGGCGAAAATGTTTAGATTAATACCGAACCCCAGAATTTTTTCGCATCGTTTGCAACTTTTTCATTTTTTGTCATTTTATGAAATCAGATTGATTCGAATTATTTTTGATTTCAATTGAGAATTGTCAAAATTTCTTCCTACTAAGATCTTCGAGACCCAAACCAACCTCATCTGGCAAGGTACAGCTATTAATTCATGAATTGACGAAGCTGAGAGGTAGTTGAAGAAAACGTAGACGGTAACAGTCTCACTACATAATATTATATTGTATTTTTCCACAGTAACTGTTCCACAATACGGAAAAGTACGAGGCTCTTATACAATATGTGTAGCAAGTTTCACCAAGTGCCATCGATAAACAGTAAACAGTCCCACTATAGTTAAGTGAATTACCTTACAAGTACCTAACTAACTTAAAATATAGCTAGTATTAGCTGCCTGTGTTTCACACGATACAACCACGATAACATACAATCTTTAATCCATTCGTATGTAATTTTCATAATAAAATGGGCGCCAAATTAATTCTTTACAAAGTAAACGTTACATAAATTATGTTAGCGCAATGGAAAGTGAAGTGCAATTACAAATTAAAGTACCTTTTGTTGTGTTTGTAATGACACGAATCATTTTTTTATATGAAAAGAGTGAATGTGTTGTTCACTCATATTGACTTGCTTACCCATGACGATTTGGGTATGATTGGTCAAGTTTAAAATTTGTTTCGACTTGCCAAACGAGTCGAAACAATTTTACGACTGTGATAAAGGGTGAATGTGTTATTCACTCACATTGACTTGCTATGTACCCAAGACGATTTACATATGTACATATGAATGGTCAAAGTCAAGTCTGAAAATTGTTTCGACTCCTCAAACGAGTTTTTAGCACATTCTTGTTCCAATTCGTCAAGCTAGTCTGTAAAAAGTACTAACTCGGTTGTACCCTAAATTTTCTAGAAAAGCTGTTCAAAATAAGTAAAGGGAAAGGGGTGCGGACCCATAGGCTGGATTTAAAATGAGTTAATTAATTTTGACACCTACCAGTCTGAAAGCACAGTGCGCCTTTTTAACCGACTTTAAAAAGGGAGGAAGGTTGCCAATTTGTCAGATTTTATAAAATCTAATATTTTGTAATGTCATGTCATCTATGCCACAGCTACAAAAAGCTGCGTTTCGTTGATGGCTGGTTGGTAGTCATTGTATTTGTACAAAACAGCGAATGTTACAGTCACATTGAGTTGCAAACGTAAGGCGACATAGGTAAGCGTAAAGGAAAATTGTTTTGTTTATTAAATAGTACGCAAATTGTGGTCGGTCATGTTTGTGGTCGTTTTTATGTTACGTATGTTTGGAAAAGTGACGTTTTTGTTCTTTTTTTTTCGAATATTATGACGCGGGAAGAATAAAAGATAAATAAGTGTTTGTATTTATTAATGGCGTATTATGCGTACCTCCGAAACTTATGAAAAACTTTGTGCATAAGTATTTAGTAGGTCTGTATGAGAATCAGTCATAAATTTTAAATCCCTACTAAGTTATAAGTCACATTCAAATTATTTTCTTTTTTTATTTGATGTATTTTTTAATTTTTATTTTATTATGATTTTTTTGAGTATTGAAAAATACAAACAAACCCAAATGTTTACTATTTTACTACCTACCTCAATTTTTAATGTTTTTTTTTCACGATTTAAATTCTGCAGTAGTTATAAAATTAAGATGGTGCCTAAGATTTCTTTACTAACATGATGTATAGAATGAAAGTTTATTGATATTGGACGGATAGAAAAAGATTAGATTGATTCAAAATTGCTATTTACAAGTGCGGTTGACCGCAAAAATGATTTGCTGCTACTCAGGGTTACTAGATGAAGCTACTCAGACACCCTATTTACTATTACATAATTATCCGTGAGCAGTTCAGACTATTTGTATTTGGAATCACGATTATCCGAGCGCTGATTCCTGTTGCCAAAACTTCAGTTTTGTGGCCATTGGTCCGCTCTCCAATTTCTCCTTTCCATACAGAATTGTTTAATTTATGTCTAATTTGTGATTGGAAGACAGACGTTGGAGTAGTGATATAAAAATCACTTTAACTTACAAACAAATTCAAAGCAAAAGTCTCAAGGGCGTTTAGAAAAACCGTGAATTTTTTTTGGTTCTTGTCTGTAGTATTGGTAATTCTTTTGATAGTGAAATGTTATAAAGTCTTGTCTGCGACCAAAGTAACTAGTTAATTACTTAGCTCTGTTTAGATTTACTAAAAGGTATAGGCACTTAACTCTAAAAAAAAAAAAAAAAAAAAAACTCTGTCATAACATAACTAACTATTATGGTCGCTTACTGGCAATACTTGCTTTCAAAACATTGAGTTAATATTCTAAAATAGCAAAATTAATCTGTTTGCAAGTACCCTAGAATGAGGCAAAAGTTATAACGCGGCAACACCGGTAACCACCGCTTTGTCTATCATCATTACTCACATGCGTGACTCACTCGTGCGCAGATAAACAACCTCCATATAATTTGTAATTAAATTCCCGAGAATACTGCAATGACATTTTGTTTCCCAGTAGCTTCGGTTTTTAGTTTATTACATTGAATATTCATTTGTTTATGTATGAAACATATGTTTTCATTAATTAATTTGTAATATAGTAAATAATGTTTCGTTGCGATTCATCGGAAACGAGTTGTGCTTAGTTTGTGACTGTAATTATGACTTGGCTGCTGATTAGTAGGCGCCACTAGCTTTATTGTCAATTATAGTACCAAATGAGTCTAATGGTGAGTGAGAGCAGATGATTGTATAAACCGGATGCGGGTCTTTATATTCTTTTCATAACAAAACGATTTCTTTCAACAAATACCTATTCCAATAAATAATCCTTATTTGATATGAACCGTAAATATTTGGGTGCGAACTTAAGAACTTTTGCGGCCAAAGTTTCTTCAAAACTGCTAAACTCAATAACAACCGGGAAACTGTTTCCCAATAACATTTTTGTTGTTGTTTCCAATCTCGGAAGTCACGTCCAAAATAACACGTACGTTGAGTAACGTATCTATATAATGCATGGCCGTGTGGTCGCCACAACCAAATTGTGGTTACAGTCCCTTTGTGCACAGCCGAAACTTTGTAATCGCAGGATCCGTAATCTGATTTCGATTTCATACCGACCTTTTTGTGGTGATAAAAAAGTAAAGTCCACTTTCGGCCTCTAAGTAGCTCCCCTTTGTATCGTCTTTACAGTAAAAGGTACACAAAGTTTTAAGAGTTGTTTGCGAGGGTATTTTCCTTGATATAGGCCCAAATAAAACTTGTGGCGCCAAGGTAAAAATCGTTAAAAGATTAAACAGTTATACACCGCTCTGTGGCTATTTAAAGCAATAACCAATTTGTGCGGAGTAAAGTAGACGAGATCGTTCTTTGATTTGCTTTTTCCTGTCTACTTTATGTCTCGTTACCGGCGATGTACACTTTTTGTCAAAATCGTCGCTTTGCAGAAATATAGGCGGGCAGGGAGGGTCGTGCATCGCAACGGTCTATCGCGGATCAAAATATTCTAAGAAATTCGTGCACGAAGCGCGACGTGTTCGCTGATTTAATGTGTCAATCGCACTTTTTGGCTCCGTTCATTTTATCATTTTCGTGGGCACAGATTTTAATTGCTTTCTAAAGTCCATTCGTCGCTCGATTCCCATGACCGTCGCTGTGAAATTGACTCGCACACGTAGATGCATGACATGTAGTTTTTTCGTTACGTTTTTTATGTGTTTATCAAGAGAGAGATCTGGCTGTATGCGCCGCGGTCATTGTGCTGCTCAGTGAGAGGTTCGACGAGGCTCGTCAGCGTTTCCGAACGCACTCCGCGCACTCGTGATCTTATTTCGGTTCTCATTCAGCGAACGCTCATTCAAATTACGAATTTTACGGGCGGAATCAATTACGGTTGTGTGACGATTACATATTGCTACCGGTGGTGGTGCGGGCGGCGAGCGGTGTACAGCGAGCAGTGTACGGTAGACGGAGGACGGGGGGCTCGGTGAAAGTAGTCGGTCGTAGGGATGAATGGATTATGGAATATTAATTATTGCCGCGGCCGCTCACAGCGGGTAGATACGATCATGTACACGCATCAATCTTGCTCCCAATTGTAAGTCGGCACCTCTTTATCGGCAACAAAAAATTCGAGCACTGCTTTTTTTCTCATGGTCACGGAACACACAATGGGTCTGGCTCGCATCTCACTTGTTATTAAATTCGTATAAAATTAAATCTAATGTGTGATTTCAGTTCCGGTTTTGTGATGGGAACTCGAATAACAGTTCTCTATGAGATTTTCTAACATTCTAACAAACAAATCTGTGTCTTAAAAATAGCAATAATTTACATACTTTTTTTGTTCTCCCGTATTTACAAGATACGTATCTACATTTCTTTAATTTTCATTAAACGTGGTTTGGTATATTATTATATATGATTATCTTAATGGTTGTTTTACTAAGAATGATTATGCATAGGCTTGATTATTTTCAATGCGTGTTACGTTGTTTTCGTTGTGATTTCCCAGCAAGGGAATGTGTTATATGGAGTCGCTACGTATTGCGATTGCAAAACAGTATTTACGTCACTTATCGTAGTAGTGACGCAGCATGTTATGCATAGAATACCGGTGTCCGGTATTAAAGTTGTATATCCCTATTGTTGTGTGAGTCACTTCGGGGCTCGTGCTCCAGGACAAGTGACTGTCGTCCGACCGGAAAAAAGTTAAATAAATAAATTAGCTAATACATAATTGGTTTTTAATTTTCGACCACACACTACGTCAATATAGTTAGAACACTCATAAACAGGATGAATGTCATACTTCTCATTCCAAGTGTCCATTCTAGGTACTTAATATTTGATCGTGAATCAGAATTAATTTATCCCTGATTGTTTATTATTATGTCAGTAAAGCATCATATTCCAGTGGTTCCGGATATAAATTAGCAATATCGTGAACCATATTATACCCTTTTAGTCAGTTTTTGAATCTATACAGATACCTACCAAGTAACTAATATCTATAAAAAACTAAACGATACCGTACGGTCTTTGTTCTCCTTGCTTGTGCCATTATCATATAAAATATCTACTTTAAGCAAGGAAGGAATTTACCAAGAGTTTGCTGGACCATATTCATAAACTAGATATATCAAACGGATATGCGATAACTGAACCTATCAAAAGCGAATATATAAAGCAGGACAGCTTTCAATACAACGGTTATTGATAACAGTGGTGCGTCGTAAAGCGCGTTATTTACAGCGCGGACAGCGCGCGCGCACGGCACGGCGCGGCCATGCGCGCGCGCATGCGTATTTTCGTCCAATTAACCGTGAGTATTTGTCAATGCGCGTGAGTAACGATCCGCTATTGACTGCAGACGCCAGTGTACGTAGCGGTCAAACTAATCAGTGGGGATTCTCAAAGTTTTGCATCGATTTACGCCCGTGAATCGCACACGTTTAGTCAATTGTCATTATGACGCAGCTATCCAAGTTTGCGTGTTTGGTTAATGCTGTGATCCTGCGTACGTGGAGTTGGTAGAATTATTATACATATTTGTTGATCTTTACTGGCCTGTCTATATCAGGCGTAATATTCTGTACCGACAGGAACATATTCCTAGAATGAAAACTAGTATAATAATGTATTGCAGACTTAATCTTTGTGTAAAGTTTCTTCCAGAGCAAGCAAGCATATCCGTTTACCTTACCCTGTATTATCGTTTCTTGAAAGTGCTTCCTTAATTTCATGGGTTCACGATATGAAGAAAGTATTATAGTAGAAGTTAACTGATAAAGTTTATATTTGTTAGTCTTATTTATCTATACGTTAAGGTACTGATTTTATATTATTATATTATAGTTTTTGCTGTATCCAATCATGAGCTCTTCATGCTTGAGTGTTTGTCACACCTTCATGCTTCAATAATAATTATGTTTTAGTTATGAAGTTGTATCCGAAAACAAGTTTTTGCATAGGTATTATAAATTGTTCTATCCACTATTATTATTTATTCACTATCTGTCCATTTAATAGAAATGAATAAGCTAAGAACCTGTTATGTAAAGGTTTCATCTTCGACGTCTGAAATGCATTCGGCTTTCATGCCTTCTCATGTATAATTAATGCAGATGCATGAAGCCAGGTCAGTTTGAGTGATAACGGCTGAAGTGAATATTAACCACTAATTGACTGACCACATGACATTTTCCTACACTTTTTCAATGTAGTACGTGTAAAATTTGATTGATGGCAGGATTGCATAAGATTGATTTGTTGATTGACATCTTTATTGGAACCTGACAATATCCTGTCAAGTTTCGACAAAGGTGTTAACAAAGTCGTTTGCAAAGGTACCTTTGCAAACTGGAGGTGCTTTACATATTAAAAAAAAAAAAACAATTTTATTTCGAGGTATAAAAAGTATCAACAAAAATCCAGATTTTTGTTGATATTTTTCATGGGCACTCCCACGGGTACAACCACACTCGTGTTAATAGTGAGGTGGCTACGTCAGAAATTGAAATGAATAAAACCACATGCTGTGTGGTTTGTATCTATGGATGCCCGGGGCCCTTTCCACACGAAAGAAAAAGTAAATTTGTGGATAACATTGTATGTAAAAATTGCACGTGTATCAATGTAATATGAATATTTTTTATAAGTTTTGGGTAAATATTATTATTGAGAACAAAATCTTTAATATTTTAGATAACCAACGTCAGAATTTTCTCTGTAATGAAAAAGTACTCCTACAGGCAAATCTGAATCAAGAGGCGAGTATAAATAAATAATCTTCAATTTTATATAAATGCGTGCAGAGAGACTAAATCTCTTTATTATTTTGTAATTACTATCATTAGCATGACTTGGACTTTAGTGCGTGCTTCCTAACTGCAAGCATCTCTTGTTCAATGGTCAGTAATCCTCTTCGACGGATACAGGTTATAAACGTTTTAATTCGATTACCGCTAATACATACCAATAATACTTTAGATTTATTATGAAGCGATATAAATAAATTATGGCTTGAAATGACGTTTACTTTAATAAATAATTGAGGTGGGGTAGGACCTCAGAACCCCAGGTGAAGTCCTGAGATGCAATCGGGAAACATAAAATCAGCATCACAGTGATGAGAAGATGATTGTGGGGGTGATTAAATATTTTAGTAAATAAATAAATTGTAAAAACAATTTCTGGTCTTCAAAATATGAAAGTTTGAGCGCCGCTGGTTACCTATTACCATACGAATACTGAAAGATTTAATAGTTTAATTTTAATTTATGAATTCATTTTCTTATTCTTAATTGATAATACGTAGGTAAGTTTAGGTGGTCAATTACTAAATGGTTAATAACTTAAAGTCTGTTATGGTTGGACGTAATTATTTAAAATAAAATCAATGGCCTTTATTGTTTTTGGATTTTTTTTAAATAGAGAAGGTACTTGTTTCGTACCATTGAAAAAAAATGAAGTGCGAGTGCCATATTTAATTGGGCATCGGTAATTTTTTGGCGCCAAATATCATATATTAAGAAACAAATAGTAAGGTTTTTAATCACTCTAATAATTGCTCCTCCGCAATTACTAGGTGCAACATTGTTAGAAGTAATTAGATACATTTAAAATAAGAAGGATTTAAGTGCTCGTATGTAGGTTTCGTTTAATAGAGACATAAAACATTAATCTAGAACGCAAGCATCAATGTATTTTATTGGCAGCGGATTTATAATGTGTGTCCGTTCTACGGAGCAGACAGTCGAATGTTTAACATGGTCTTGTTTGAATATGGTTACTTAGAATGTAGGTTTTGTTATACCACTTAGGTGGCAGATAAGCGAAGAAGTGGTTATCGTGGCCTATAGGCGTGTGCAAGGAGGAGCAGGAGCGTCATACTCGAGCTATTGATTCTGTAAAAACCTTGATGAGCCTCATATAAATTATGGTTTTCCCAAGCGACTACATTATGAGTCTTGAGAAAACCACAGTTTGGGTTTATGGGACTTTACCAAGTTCTTTGGGAAAAGATAAGCAAGGAGAGGACTCCGGGGTACGAAGTGTAAGCTTTGGATGAAACTGGGACTAACGCTGTCATGATGATAAATAATACTACTACAGGAAGAAGTAAATCATTACAGGAGGAGTCAGAGTTATTTTTCATCATGCTCTGAAGATGATAAATAGGCTGCATTTGTTCCTACCTATCTAAGGGTTTTGGAGACTAACCTCCTGAATACAAAACATAAATAAAATAAAGGTAACTGGTGAATAGTGTTTATACTCCGGACACACATCTTAGACCTAAATCGCAAGACAAACGAGGCTCTGGCGCCCGCGGATTGCTTTGTAATAATCTATGATTGGTGAATTTGATTTCGTCCACCGCATTAACACCCCGTCCTATCCTCAAAAGACACCCAAGAAATGTGCACTGCGCGTGTAGGGCACATTTTGAGCACATTTTAGGTCTAAGATAACTGTCTGGAGTTTATAGTAAGAGAGGGTTAAAATCAGTAAAAACAGCTATAGTTTCACCGATTTCTTAAACTAGTACAAGTAAAACAGTGTGTAACATGTAAACGTGCCGATGTTATATTCAAGTGGTCGGCCGCCGTCCGTATTGCGACAACTCTCACCTTTCACGACGCCGACACGGTCACCTGCTGAATAAATTGACTCTGATAGATATGTACACATAAATTATTTGAGAGACTGCGGTTTAGATTGTTCGGTTTAGACTTTAGGTAACGCGGGGCCTTTTTGTACTAGCTGCTGCCCGTGGATCTACCTGTCAAAATGTTTTACGCGGTATCTATCAGTCTACTGTTTTTATTTTTTTCCCGAAAAGGTTGAGATACGTAGGATTTATCTACTGGTTTTCTGTGCCTATTATTGAAATTTTAAACAATTCGGAAAATAATTACTTTTTAAACGCCATAGCCCGCCTTTTTGGGAACTTCCTTTTCGTTGAAAGTTTTCAAAATTTAAGACATACAGCACCTTCATGAAAACGGATTATTGTGATCGAAAATATCTGGTTATACTTTCGTTTCATTAAAAACAAAATGATTAACTGTTGTTTAAATAGGACTAGGTTAGGTACTTAATAATATTAGTAAAATACACTTTATAAATAAATCTAAACAAACACAATAAAAACCTAATGCCTATGTAAAATCACTTAGACCATGGGAAAATGAAGTGGCTAACAATAGCTTCGTACCGATAATGGGTCGACACATCATTATCGAAGGTATTAATTATTATAGCACACGTGTATCGACACGGTGTACCACACCGTGGAGAAGCGCCATAAAAAATACGACACACGCGATTGAAGATCCGTACGAAATGGAAAAGAACATTTGACATACACATCATTCACGCCTCTTTCCTAATGGGGTAGGCAGAGACTACATAAGGGATCTACGTCATCATTCTCCTAGCGAGCGAGTTCTTGATTTTCTAGCCTGAGCTTTGGAACCCAGGGTCCACTTATTCTTCTTAATGGGTTTGTTTGACTTTTACGAGAGCCCAAGTCCTCTGACCCGAAAGGAAAGTCAGGTGTTTTCTTTCTGGCTTTCCGTCGTCGGTATCGACGATATCGTAGAGGGTGATTAAGCGATAGGGTTATTCTCCACCCGGTAGCAAAAATACAGCCCATGACAAGGTGCCTGCGTAATGGCAATAGGCTCGCCCCGTTACATGGGACATAGACGAAAATCATAGTTTTTTTCTATACCACTTAGGTGGCAGACAAGCACACGGCCCACCTGATGGAAAGTGTAAATAGTTGTCGAAATGTGGGTGTTAATACATTTTTTCCTACCTCTACGGGGATTTAAAGGCGTGACTGTATAAAAGTAGCTTCAGAAATACAAGTTTCCAGTTTCCACACTGGGTTTCCCTGAGTTGTTCATGCATGACACATAAACACGAGTAGTTACATGTCACAATGTCATTAGTGTCATTACCTAGAAGTAAAAAGGTTTTTATAGGTTCCTTCATATTTTTTTTACTTGTTTTAATTGTCAAATTCAAAGTCATTTACCCATAAAAAGTAGACAGTATAAAGGTTGGAAGAAGATAACAATCATAGATACATTCGTCTCGGTTCACACGTCTCTATGCCTTTACCGACTTGCATCTGTGCCTACATTCAGATTCAGAATAAACATAAATATTGACATGCTAGGTACTTAGTTATTATCAATAATGGTGCATTGCAATGATTAATAAGAATATTTTTCCAAACTACTAAACCTCTAGCAAAACCAATAATTACGTAAATTATTAGATATTGAAGGATGGTGCCACCGTCCCTTCAATATTGTCAAATCGTGCGAAATTGGCTTTGATGTGCAATAAAACATTATGCATTTGACAGACCGTTGGTACATCTATACTTCAAAAATGACAGATAAGAATCTATATTGTCGATGTTCAAATAGTAACGTTCAGTAAACTTTTCATTTATTTATATCTCTTGCTTAAAAGTGTAAATAAATATATTAAGTATACGTTCCATAAACATAAATCAAAACAGGTGCGAAAAAAGACATGTCGCTTGACTCGAGCTTGTTCATTTTTTACCACTGTAGATATCTCATACTCATAACACAATGCTTGATTAGAATGTTAATTATGCCTGAGACACGGAGATATGTTACGTTCTTTTATAATTGACGGATTAGTAGTGTGTGCCTGTTTTATTATCTCTTTTTATGGTCATAATAATTAGTAGCCAGCAGCCGGCGATTATTTATGAGAAAAATGGTTGAAGTTTTCATTGGCGTGTTTAAGTAAGTTTTCTTTATGATTTTATTGAAAGTTTACGCGAATATTGCGCAATGAAAAATGTTTTTGACTGATTATATCGCAATTTAATTGTGTTAATTTGTTTTACATCTATACAGAGGTTTCTGTTGCTTTTCAGCAGCCATGGTCATTATGGAAACTATAAGATCATCACGATTGTCTATTATCTCAAAGTACCTAACTGAAAAAAGTGTTAAAAAAATAAACCGGGACAGAATTCGTTCAAAAATTGTTTTATCTCAATAAGATTTTTTAGCTTAATATTTTTAAAACGTAATCAATGTTAAAGGCATTTGAAAAAAGAACATTTTTTAAAATATGTTCCTTTAAAAAAAGAACAGACTCGTTTATTAGCAGTCTATAAAAATGTACAAATTTTTATAGTAACTTATTTTTATACACTTTGACTGCCTCTGTGGCGTAGCGGTAGTGAACGCGGCTGCTACGCAGGAGGCGCGGGTTCGATCCCCGCTCAGTGCCAATATTTGTATGCATGAATATAAATATTTGCATTGGTCTGGGTGTTTCTATGTATAATATGTATGTATTTACAAAAAAAAAAAGTATCTAAGTATGTATATCCGCATTCTAGATTCCATAACACAAGCTAATTAAGCTTACCATGGGTCTAGAAAGCGTTGTGTAGAATGTTGTGGAATATTTATTTATTTTTATACATAGGTACAACTGGTTTAAAACTTTGGCGGTATAGTTGCGGTAGGTCAGTGTGCATACCGGTTGGTACTGAGTACAAGATGTCGTTTCTTTACACACAGAATCGTAGTCTAGACGGTCTGCTCCATGTTAGGGGAATGATTTTATTGTTTGTTACAGACGTATTACCAATGGCTTAGGGTGATGTGAGTATCTCGGATATTCTGAATGAATGTGTGTCTCAATATGTAGCTGTGACATGATAAAACAAATTCTTGTTATCATTTATCAATGTTTCTTAGATATTATTTTATAAATAACTATTAATGGAGTGCTTTAGTGATAGAAGAGAATCATAGTTCAGGAGATAGGTACTGAAAACGACTAGGTACTTACACAGTAGAATAAGTAGTGTAATATGGATTGTAAAACTTGCTTAGAGATCAAAAAAATATTTACGTTATATCCGATTATACCCATAGAACTTTTTACATCTTTGATGCCCAAGCTAATCTCACCAGCTAGCTGGTAACCTAGTTAATTAAAAAAAATACAAAAGCAAATAAATAAATAAATGAACTAGCAGGTTATCCTCACGGGGTTGGGAGGTCAGGTGGCCGCCATCATCTTAGCCAAAATAAGACAAACATTACATGAACAGCGGACCCTGAACTCCTAAGTAAAAACCATTGTGACTAAAAGTTTATCAAATCATCGATAATAATAATAATTGCAACATTGTGGTATTAAAGCGAGGCTACACTGAAATGTGTAAGATACAAGTAGGTCACCGGGCATGCGGTGTCGATTGAATGTAAATGCGCAAGCGCAGTCGGTGCATTGACGATCTCATCCTTTGTAGGGTGCGCATCTAAACTGATAGTTATCGGACACGCATCTTTTTAAGTCTAGAATGTACGAATAATTAGAATTTTAATAATAGTATATTTTTATATATCTGTTTTGTATCTTGAAATTACAAGTAGTGAAGAAAGTTGAAAAAGGTAGTTTCAGTAGTTTGGGTTGGTAGGAAAATGTCAGTAATGGGTTGAAAAAGACGCACCGAAACATTTCATGCCAATATAATACTTTTGCAAGTACAATGACGGTAGAGGAAACTACTAGTATTAGGATATTTGTTTGTTTTTTCAGGAAACAAACAGTATTATGTCACAAATTCATAACCTCCATACAGGAAAAAAACATGTTTAATTGAAAAAAGGTCGAAATGCGTATTGTTTGTTCATACATTTTGCCTCTTTTGATGTAAGTGCCTAAACTGTAGGTACTTACTGTGCTCGGGAGTGATGACTAATGTTTAAAAATGTTGATGTGTACAATTTCCTATCAATAGTTCTAAGTCCATACTTTTCATATATTTCCCAAAGTTTTTGCTTAAAGTCATTCTTGACCCTCTGATAATCTGTAAGAGGAATCCATATTTTAGAAAGCCATAAGATTAACAAAGGCAGATTCATTCTTTATGAATAAATAAATATCAAGAATGATGTATTCTTTATGAATGAACCTGTGACCAAGTTTCTTGACCATAGGTTCTTTCCTGTAATTATGTTGATTGACTAAACCGGATAGCAGCGGCCATATTATGAGAAGGGTTGAAAATGATAGTAAAAGTTCAAAGTATTAATAAATTAATATAAGCTTAAGAGTACAAGTGGGCCTCAGAAATTAGTGAAAGACGATATAGCAAGAAAGAGGAGGACTGAGGAGATGATATCTAAACAGGAATGTATGAAGGCGAATAATAAATTGGCACAAGGGCAGACGAATGACGAATGATTGACCAAACCAAAATGCTGAATGACAGCTGCCATTCATAACATTAAACAATTTATTCATAACATTATAACAGTTATTTGCTGAAATCATGAATGAAGTGTGTAAACACTTAATTAATTAGAATTTTTGTAGCAGTAACTGGAATAAAGGATGACTAATTACACGCTGAATGTACCTAATTCTTACTTAGGACTGAGTAATGTTAGTCTGGTCGTTTGTACTCAAACCGAACGTGTCCAGTTATCGAGTGAAATGTGACGTCACAAATGTGGTAGAATCTTCGTCATAAGACGGATTCATGCATTCTTTCCCTGTCTTACTATTGACGTGCTTTTGTTTTCGTCATATGAATGAACCATTTGTATAATACAAGATAATGTATGGGTTTTTTGCACATTGATATGACGTTTTTACGTAAGAACAACGATATGATCGTACAATACTAAACCTTTCAAGTGTACGTTACCAAATTTCATACTTTTTTTACATTACTCTGAATAATCAAGCTTCAAGACGGCAGTGGCGGATTTGCGATAGGTTCCAACTTCGAAAATGAACCCCTTCTAACAGAACAATTAGAACCCCTTCTAGACATTTTTAACTAACTCTTAGAGTATTATTAACAAATAGTTCAAATTACTATTAGTTTATCATAAGGAATGAAAACAGAAACTAAACTGTTGAATACAACAAAAGGAATTCATTGTTTGAAACTTTTTGTGAATGAAGATTAGTCTGCCAAAACAATGTACTAAGGATGATTAACGGTAAACTTCTGCTGGAAAAACCCAGATATTGCTAGGTGATGAAGTTAAAACCCCAATGGGTAGGAGACGCGACGCAAATATACCTGCTTAAAAAAAAAAAACAAAAGCCCGCGCCAGAACCTCATTCGTCAGCTGGTGCTCGTGCTGGACTTGAAGGTTTTGCTTGCAGGCTTAGGCCCCAAACAACTTGGTAGGGCTTCATACAAACTGAATCATTCATTATGCAAAAGTACTTATTTATACAATACGTTTTAGAATTCGATATAATTTTAGTGAAAAAAAAAAAGAAACAGATTCACGCAAAAAATAAAAGAATATGAAATAAATTCTTTATTGTAATTAATTAGTTACCAAGAACATTTTTTTCCTTGCATAACAATTACCAAGAAACTGAATTGTCCTACATATTCGTGACGCATGTTGTACCTAGCCGCCCTTGCGTGCGCGCACAGTATCTAGCACTCCGTGCCAATGTCGTCGCTTGCGCAGTTTTTTCATATTTTTTGTCACCCTCGAAGGTCGTGTACTTAATGTAAAGCCTCGCGTGTCAGGTGATGAATTAATGTAAACAAATGACGCTATTTAGAATGTGAACGTTAGACGTTGTGATGAACATTACTTGATTTTGTTTTTTAATTGCGGTGATGGATACCTGTTGTTTATTTGTAAATGAAATAAACGAATTTTATATTTTTATAATCAGTA
Organism: Eilema depressum; assembly: GCA_914767945.1. Classification (NCBI taxonomy): domain Eukaryota; kingdom Metazoa; phylum Arthropoda; class Insecta; order Lepidoptera; family Erebidae; genus Eilema; species Eilema depressum. The sequence continues at coordinate 14,922,682 of OU612026.1, forward strand.
TTGATAGATCAAGATAAGAAAAAGCGAATACACCTCAGGCGGGACTCGAACCCGCGATCTTTCGATTCGCTTTTTTTCAATCTTAATCGATATGAATATTAAGCATACTAAATGCTTTAAAATTTTATGCAATCAGTTTTAACGTTCAATTTATATAGGAAGTATAAAATTTTATATTGTTGTACGTAAATTGATCAATGCAGGTAACCGTTGTTTCTTTCAATTTAATAATTAATCAATCATAGCATTGATAGAATGCAATATTTTAAGACAATTTAAAGTAAAACTTTTTACGGTACACAAAACAATCATTCTAATTTCCAAAAAAAGTAATAACTAATTTATTACTGCATACCGACATGCCTACCCATAGTACCCATCCAAAAAAATGCGCAACACACAGTGATTCGAAGTAAAACATTTTACCACTATATTTGTTTTCGTAGGTATGTAGGATGTATATGATTTTAGATCGTTTATGGATATTGCCTATCATAAACATTTATTAGGCCGAAGGTATATGTTGAAACTCGAGATTGACATTTAACTACCGTTATTCTGATTAAAGTCATCAATATCTTTAAAACAACTTAGAAAATAATAAAAGTAGGTACTATTACTCTCTTTAAATACACATAAATATATAGTAGAACGGTTTCTAGGGTTTCAATTTGCATTTAAATAACCATTTACGATTTAATAATACAAATAGTAATGAAGGAATAAGCGAGAATTTGGATTTGCTCGACTCCAATCAGGAAAGCTCACCGACACTGTGTGATTGCAAGTCCTCGGCAACCCTTCATTACATTTACGCACCACCATTAACTGTAATCAAGTTCATCACATACGGAGATGAACACAATAAAATGCTCACTTAAATTATTTAAAAATAAACCACTATACAGTAGCGTATCAGTCCAACGAAGGAATAAAAACTTATCGTTCTTATTATAAAAAAAAACAATTATGAAATAGATACCTAAAAATAAGGTTTCCTTTATGAACTCAAATTGACATAATACGAAAATGAAAACACGGATAAACATTTGGAGTTAGGGCAATTTAAAATTTGATTTTCGAAATAGAATGACAAGTGCGGAAACGTTTGTGCTCCCCTCTTGTTTAGTATCCCCATGCACGTCGTTGCGGGCGAGACTCGAGCGAGAGGCTTGTGCGTGCAACCCTTCATTACAACCTACGTCTATTATGGTGCAATCAAGCACTCGGCACATACGCGAAACTGAGGAAACAATAAAACAAAATTGACGTATAAAACCACTCCTTGGACTAATTCCAACCTGAGCCACTAAAGGTCTGTTGTGTAAAATATATTTACGAGCAAGCTTTTGAGTATTCTATGCTGCACTATAATTGACGAAATTTATGTCATATTTCGGGTTTTAACGCAGGAACCCTGGCGAAAACGAAATTATAATTGTCAAATATCGTTCTTATTAATAACATACTTATTATAACATACTTATACTCTTGGAGAACATATTTAATTATGCAAATTCAGTGTGTAGTCTGGAGTAAAAATCCCAAATTTTGGATGATTTCCAAACAACCCTGTCTACTTGACTTACTACTACTTTTAACTTAGTTTTTCTTCGATGAATCATCGTCATCATCTCCATTTGCAATTATTATGGTTTGTAATAGCTTTATCCTTTATATAAGCAATATCCAATAAAATCTATAACGCACAATAAAGATTTGAACAGTTCTAGATTAAAATACGACTAAATTAGATTATGACAATAGGAGAATTTCCACCATAAACAAGTTTAGAAATCGAAAAGGGCTCGTAAAACAAGATGACTGTTTGAATTGCTTCCTCTTGTATACGTGAAGGAGACCCGAAGGCAATAATTATTGAGGTGTAAAATGTACAGTGACACACCTTTATGGGGATCACAGTTTCTATCGCACAGTAGTACGAAAGGCTACTGTCCATTTACACTGGTAGTTTATGGCCAGTGTTTGCGACATGCTCGCTTAATGGACTTTATAAAGTTAAAACCTTTCACGCGATCGCCTTGATAATGCACCCGACGTATGAATAGGTGATCTTAATTTATCTGTGAAGCGTTCCGGTTAACACTCGGTATCGGCCGCTAATCGAGTCACCGGTAACCTGCATGCGATTTATGAAATCGATAACGATCCATCGATAACGGGTCCTTTGATGATGTGATTTTAATTAGACTTTTATATTTACAGTTGATTTTTTCTGAGCACAACCATTAGATTCTTAGATTCTAGTTAGATTCTTGTTAGAAAAATTGACTTTAGCGTATTTCTGATAGACTAAAATTGCTAGGTCCTACTACATAGTAAGAATAGTATATGAATGAAATTATTCTTATAATATCGTCTAATGACTAACTACTTATACATTTGAATTAATGAAGTTGACAATGAGTAAGCAAGGGCAGTTTTTACCAATAAAATTATTTTTTTACTTAATACATAATTGTTCAACCATGGTGGCAATGATATGATCGACCTTTATTTTTTTAACAATTTTAGGTTTTACTTCTACCCACTATTAGATTACGTACCTACTTATTTTTCGTATTTTGTGATCGTTTTAGAGTAATTTTTTCGTATTCGATTGGCTATTTGATAAAAAATGGGAATGTCCTACAAAAATCATGCAGTTCTTACCTACTTGTTTGAAAATTCTATTCGAATCAAAATTCAAATTTTAAATGAAAAATAATAACGGTACTCACTGTGTGGGGGCGTCAATGACAACGCGGATACCGCTGGCGGTACGGGTGGGAACATGTCCTGGTGTGGCGCGAACATCCGTGGTGGCGGTGGGACCTCCGCCTCTGGTTCCTCTTGTTCTTGTTTTGGCGGTGAGCGAGGTCTCGATAATCGCACTGATTTTAACCCACTGCTGGGTGACCTTCGCATTGACAAGTTTTCTGGAGTATCTGACTCTCCCGAGCGGCGTCGTGGGCGAGCTTGTTTTCGCCTCGGTTGAGGACTTGCTGGGCTAACAGGCGGTGAAGGTGCCGGTGGAGTGGTCTCCACCGGGCTTCGCGCCAGTGGTGTGGGTGGCGGAGATCTGGTGTGTGTGTCATGACTGTGTTCCTCACGGTCCTGGTCTGCCAGGCCACGCACTTGTAGTGACTCTCCTGCACGAATAACCATGCCGAGTTGCTCCTGGGCCACAGACACCTCTCCACGATACATGAAGTCTACGACCGCTTGGACCTCCCATCCCTGGAAGTCCTTTAATACGATTACAGGGTGCTTGCATGGGTTTTCGCTAAATATCCGGCGAAACAGAGGGCTGCAGGCGCCCAGCAGCACTTTGTGAGCTCGCACCCGGCGCTCAGCGCACACCAGCGTCACGTCCACGAGTGTCTCGGCGTGCAGCAGCGCCTCGAAAGAGCGCAGCAGGTGCGCCTGGTGATTATTCCAGCGCAGGCTGTAATGTTCCTCTCCGCCGACGGCGGTCGGCTTGTCGTCCATCGCGCGCGCTGGTATCAACGCGTGTGTTGGACCTCAGCGCGGTCCAGCAGCGGGCGCGTGCGCGGCTTCGCGCCGCCCTCCGCCCGCTTCGCACCCCTCTCTCCCCAACCCTTTCGTCGCTCAAAGAGTCGTCTTCCCGCCGGACCGCAATCCTCGCATTGCACTATTCCGTTCGAGTTCACACAGATTTTTTTAAACAATAGTCGTGCACTGAGTCACCGAAAAGTTTGGTAGCACTGCACGGTTCGCGTCGTTGCGGATGTTTGTGTCGAGGGTGGCGACGGGAGCGACGACGGCACGTACGTGTGTCGCGGAAGGCTCGCCAACGCGGAATGAGCTGACGGACGAGCGCGCGGGACGGCGTTGTCGCTCGAATGCCGAATATCGGCTCGGAGTGCGGTCGGCGGGCACTGGCCGCCCGCGCCGGTGTGGGGCGGGCCCGGCCCCGCCCCACACACACACACACACACGCACGCGCCAGCCCGCGCCTCCACACCTCGCCCGCCGCCCCCGCGCCCCGCGCTCCACACATGTGTCACATTACTCGAATACCTACACATATGTGACGCCTCCTCCACAATATATACTTTGAGAATACCTACTCTCTATTTATCGGATGAATTTGAGGTTTTACAGAAAAAAAAAAATGTAAACATTGTAGTACTGAATTCGTTTATTGGCACGCAAACAAATAGAACGCTGTGGAAAGTGAAGACGCTGCTCTTAAGGTTTGTTATTTAAATAAAGAAAATGGTAACTTTTTTGCATCCGAATTGCGATGATGTCGCGCGTCCCTATTAAGAGTCGAGGTCGGGTGAAATTAGGACATGTCCGAGATAACGCGGACGGATAGGGACACTACTCGCTTAAACCAATTAGGTAAGTAGGTACATATAGGTAGATAATTTTATTGACATTTTATTTTACGGAAAAGAACTTAATTACGATACAACAATAGTAATATTAGGTATAGGTATGGTTGTATTGTGTCTTCTAAAGTAATTTTCAGGCAGGTAGGTACCTAGCTAAACAGAGAACTGAGATCAAGGCTGGCCTTACACAGCCACAATGCCGCCCTAAATTCATAAATTCATAATCATGAATTCATATTTTGCTTTGCTTTGTTTTGTTTACAAGTTATTCAATATGTGTAGCAACTTGTGCCAAGTGCCATCGAATATAAACAGTTTGAATTCATATTCTTACTTCACTGAATTCACCTTTTCTGTATCTTGTCTTACTTACTTAATTAGGTATATTCTTAAAAATTTTGATTGATTAGTGTAGTCCCATATTATATAACACTAGCTGTTGCCCGCGGCTCCGCCCGCGTGGAATGTGGATTCCGTACAAACTTTTCTTTCGTGCTAAAATTGCCTCGGATACCATCCCCGTCAGCCATCAGGAGTGCTATGTGGAATTCGGACCCACTAAACAGCATGCCGTCGCGGGTCTTCAGTTGCTGGAGTGTAAAATTGCCTAGGGCATTTTCCGCACCCCCCGGCTGACCCTGGGCCATCTACAATTTTAAGATGGCCCTCTCAGAAGTGGGAAGCACGATGTCCCATCGAATTCCGGAAAGGGAGGAGACGGGCGTGAAGGGATGACAGGAGGCCGGACCTATACCTAATCCTCACGTCCGCGCTCGGTGACCAGCCCTTCCCTTTCCTGCTCTCTACTGGGCCTCCTCGTAGTCAGAGGGACATGTGGGAAGCCTTTGAGCAGCGCTCTATAGAGCTGCTCCCGTTGCTGTATGTATTTGCCGTAGGCGGTAGCGCCTCTCCTGGGTGAGGGGCGTTAATGCCTCCGTTACCCAGGATGCATTACATGGAGGTTCCAATCCCACATTCGGATCCCGTTACCGTTGCATCTTGTGTTCAGCTGACCTTCCCTGTCTTCGCTCGTGAAATACTTCGAACACCCGTGGTTGCACCCTTTTAGCCCATGCCCGTAATAATAATTAGATTTCAAATAATGTATGGTAATTTACCGGATTTATTGACATTATAATTTCGTAATATCTTTTGAATAGAACGTCCGATTTCAATAATTAAAAAAGTAATCAACACGTATTGAAACAATCTTAAATACTAAACGATTTATTTAGATAAGAATTAATATAAAGGTATAGATTCCGTGGTCTGACTTTGATCGGCATTTCGGCTTGAATTTATATCGTCGCGCGTTACTTTCATACTGCAATAGATTCTAAAATATTCATTATAATTATACAGTGTAAAGGGCACTTTTGATCTACATTAAATGTACAATGTATCTAACGTATTTAGTCAGATAAGGCTTAACACTATATTGTTAAAAATAGCTTCGAAAATGACACATATTTTTTTATAATTTGTAAAAGATAAAAATGGTTATTGTGAGCTACCCTTATAAGATAGACATATGCTGTCGCGGACTTTTATGTAGACCTTTTTAAGTTATACATTTCTACAGTACATTATTTTGTTCTATCTTCAATAGTTTTCGCAGCGTACGCGATGTAAGGAATTTTTTAGGTCATTTTTTTTACACCTTGGGTTACATTATTGAAGTTTTATCCAGGATCCCAATTTTTTTGAAAATTAATTATAGCCTATGTTAGTCAGTGATAGTGCAGCTCTCTAATGGTAAAAGAATTTTTGAAATCGGTTCAGTAGTTCTTGAGTTTACTCGAATACAAAAATACAAATCTAATATTAGTAAAGAATGTATGGAAATCTGCCCGATTTATTGACATTTATGCTCACTGCTCCGCTCCCTTTAGTAGTAGCGTGATGTTATATAGCCTATGTTACTCCCAGATAGTGTAACTTTCTACAGGTGAAAGAATTATTGAAATCGGTCCAGTAGTTTCGGAGCCTATTCGTTACAAACAAAAAAACAAACAAACAAACAAATCTTTCCTCTTTATAATATTATAAGTAATAAGTAATAAGTAATAAGTATAGATTGGCATATTGGGTGTATGGTGGTCCTTCCAAAATCTTTCGGAGTCTAACTCAACCTCACCTTCAGGTCCTACTTCTTCTGGTTAACTAACGAGCCTCTGGCATTGGCTCTCGGGGTTAGGAGGTCAGATGGTAGTAACTTCCACACAGATAAACGAATATGAGGAGAAGTAGGATTGGCTTTCAGGGCCTTCGACTTAACCAACTGTAATGAGCGCAGTTACGTTACTGTTGGTCAAGTTCGTATTAATTTCTATGTTAACCAATTGAAATTCGTTGTCTGCTCCCGTTACGACTACGTTTGAAACTCTCTGTCAAGTAGAATAATGCACCAGATGAAGAAGACCTTTAATATGCACTCAATGCTACATACATACCTACAATCACGCCTATAACTCCGGAGGGTAAGGTAGAGGTGAATTAAAGCCACATTTCACCAATCATTGTATTAGGTCCCACGTAATAGGGTATGAGGCTATTGCCGTATTCTGGGCACTATTGTTGACTCGAGCTATGTACCAGTACCTATCTGAGGCTGAGCCTGGGCTGTATAATGTATATATCTGTATGATGTTAAACAAAGGGTTGTTTAACATATTAGGGACATTTAACATAGGGATCCCTTAGGCGCCTTGTAAGTTGTACGATACCACAAGGGAGGAGATGGGGTTGCCCAAATTCTACTTATCTATTCTAGACTCAACGCTATCTAGACCAAATTTGGCCATAGTCTTACTTACGGTCTTGTTATGACCGTGCGAAAAGGAGAAGATGCAGGCAAGCGGAGCCCTCCATAGTAAAAATTTTGGATAAAACTCGCACAGTTTTTACTTTATTTAAGTTCTAGTACATCAATAAACATAACATATCTAGGTGATTCAAATCGATTTAGAAAGAGAAATAAAAATCGACCTCGGGCGGGACTCGAACCCGCGTTCTTTCCCTTACAGGGGGAATGCTCTAACCGCTAAGCCACTGAGACCGCACGAAGCCAACTTGAATTCCTCTATACTTTCGTCTTTGGGGTGAATAGTCAGCATAATAAATGCTTCAAAATTTCATTCAAATATCTAAATGACTTTTCTAATACCCATAGGTACCTTCTCCGGTAGGTTTAAATGCTGAGACTAATGCAAAAGACATATTCATGCATGCAAATATTTGGCTCAGGTCTCGTAGATTTTGCTGAGTTACGCACATCTGGGTTGATTCTCGGGTAGGGTTGCTATTGAATTCTTATCGCAGATAGCTTTACATACTTAATTACTTCCTAGATTATTCAAAGCTTCCTCATATATTTATTTTTAAAAGTGAAGTAAAGTGAATGAGTATTGAAAAGAAAACTCAGAATCATAGGTGCAATCCGGCCGTTTGCACTACGCCCGGAAACAGGGAGGGTAAAACCGGGATAGTTGTCCCACTTTCTGAAATGGCCTTCTATTCTAAAAGTATTAATGTTAGGTATATTAATAATTTCTATAAACTTCGCTGTACTAGTTTAATAATGTAAGCTAATTTAAGCTGAATGAAAAAATCCTAATATGTAATTCTATTAGGTTGTTTTTTTTTTTACCTATTAATTACAGATTTTGCAAAATTTAGCTTCCTCCTCTCCTCAACCAGTAACAAAATATTCAATATTAATTACTTAGCAAAATATTTTTTTCTTCCGTCGAGGTCCAGAGAAATTAATTACACAATTATACACTGATGTTTTTAATGACACTGTAGTTCACATGAGGAGCTCTTACAATTTTATTACAGTAATAGTTTCATTTAACATAACAATTTTCATTTGACACGACATTTATAGTTTTTAATATACTTACCTAATTTTGACATTATGATTTTATATACCTACAAATAATATATTAATCATTTTTAAATTGAAAGAAATTGAAGGCCAATCTAAACATTATTTCCCCAAATTTTGGAGAAATAGTTTGTACTGGTATATATAGTTTTTAAACTACTCATATAGGTTTTTTAAACTACCCATATAGGTATGAAATATGGTTATATCGTAGTATTTTACAATTGGAATGTTCATAACTAAGCCGATACCGGTCAGGTTTAATCTTAGAGTACCTATACATTGCTATAGAGCGCGCCTTACAAGTATGAACTGCTATCATGGGTACGAACAGTACCGAGGCTCCTGGCTCAACCTCAATCAGTAGCAAAACAATACCCGTCAAAATGACATCTCAAATAATATTTAATTCGATATGTTAAATCAAAATTTTATACAACATCGTAGGTATATTTGTAGTAATAATGACGCAAAAATAACGCAAAATGACGCCATTTTTTGTATTTTGGCTTTAATTTTATTCATGCATATCAAATCTAACAAAAAACTTAATAACAGTAAACTACATTAATATGTGCATCAGTGCATTGATATTTTGAAACGTCACTATAGGTGCGCCATACCATCGCAAAGTATCTGCTAACACTCGGCGCCAAAGACCTGAGTGTTTATAATGTATACTCTGAGGGTTTAATAATAAATATCGTAGAAAAGTACAAGTGTGTTATCAATATGTGTTATAGTGTAGTGTTAACGCCATTAACGTCCCTAGAATATAATATTTAAAACTGGGGCAATTATCCAACTGGGGCATATCATATATCCCGGTTTTACCCTAGGTTTAGTTGGAAACAATGGGTGTCTGAACCATTGTTCGATAATGCTACCTGCGCCTTTATTACTATTACTGTTAGGTGCGTACTTACCTGACTACCATCGGTTTTACTATCTCTAACTACATGACTGTTCAGCGTCCGGTTTAACATTTGATGTGGGTTCGATTCCCGCTCAGTGCAAATACATGTATGCGTAAATGGATGTGTTGGATCCCGGTAGAGTAGAATATGGAGACCCCATCTCTTCCTGTGGGTGTCGTAGAAGGCGACTCAGGGATAGGCCTGTTCTCTATCCGACAGTAAACATACAGCCCATGACAAAGTGCCGGCTAGACGGCAATGGGCTCGCCCTCTGTTACGTAGGACCGAGAATAATAGTTAGCGAAATGTGGGTGTTATTATACCTCTGCCTACTCCTTTGGGGATTTTCAGGCATGATTATAATATGGGTATTTGCATTGGTCTGGTCGTGAACCTCCTCTATACCTCAACTTGTAGGTCGTTTTCACCGCGTTTGCAGCACGCGAGCGAACGCGAGGTGCAAGACCAGATCAATGCAAATACCCACATTTATACGTACAAATATACATTTGTACTCATGTCTGTAATCAATCAATCAATTAGCCTATTGCAGTCCACTGCTGGACGTAGGCCTCTCCCAATATGCGCCACGTTTGTCGATCTTCCGCTTTCCTAAATTATTTGTATATAATTCATGCCTAAAAGTGGTTTACCTTCAATGCACATTATCTTAATCATTAATAACACATTCATTCATTACTTAATGTAATGCGTGCCATACAATTGTCCTCCGATATGTTTATAGTTGAGTAATTATTCGAACGAATATATTAAGTATCATTACTTAATATACCTTTAATCGGTCATTTGAAGTCATTATATCATTACATAAAAAGCAAATGGAACTTCTAGGCCGGGCCAGCTTAATGATATGGGGCCCAGAATGTATTTTTGGACACTAGGTACCTAGAACCACTGTAGACTTTTTTGAGATTTTATGTATCCTATGATACTCGGGAGATGAATACCTTTCATTTGAGACCTCACTCATCGAAATCCGTCCAGCCGTTAGACCTGTAAAGGGGAACAAAGAAAACTACATACATACATTGATACATACGCACGTAAAAACATTACCCTCGCTGGCGCAGTCAGGTAAAAAAATCAATTTGAATTTCCTTCTTTGTGGAGGCCCCGGATTTCTAGAGCCTATTGTCATACCCTAATCCGACCCTACTATACCTACCCTCCCTTAATGCTGTAATTTATGATCGTCCTTCCTTGTAATGTACAAAACAATATCGGATTAGTGATAATGACTTTTGCATTTCCTTGAAACATATTTATTTTGTTCTATAGTGAGAGACCATTAAAATTGTTAAAATACATTTCAATAGTTCTTTTTTAGAGATAAGAAGTGCTTAATCCCATTCCTCTATAAGTATAAAGAGTAGATCAGCCCCTCTAGATAAGTGGCAATTCGTCGGCCGGCGTTTTGTAGAATCGATTGCCAAATGTATGGGATTTGACGTATATGACAGGCGTCAACAAATGTCAAAAACGTCAAATCCTATACATTCATTCGCCATTCTATTCCATGATACGCCGAGCAACGAATTGCCACTTGTCTAGGGGGGCTGATACCTCACGTGTGTATTAAATGATATGAAAAAAGAGCGTGGCATTTGTTCATCCCCGATATCACGAGTTATTTACCTGTAACTTCGGGGCCTAAGGCAACTTCATATGTTAGCCTGTATACTACACCTACTGATTAACAAGGGCTCTTGCTCAGGGATCCCATCAGGGTTGGAGGATTCCTTCTGGATTAGACAGCAGCCGCTACCACGAAAATTAAATTAAGAGGAAGAATAGGAGAGCGGAACTCGAACTCCAAAATGCAATTTTGGTTGCAATCACGGACGGAACTAACCCTATGATGATGTCACTTCCGGTATTTGGAACAGCCACACACACAAACAGCCTGGAAATATATCTATGCACATTCCAGCATATCACCAAACGGAGTCGGTAGCTTCAACGGCCACACGTCCTTTGATACATGTGACCATCCCATTGCAACGTCAACTTGCTTATTCAAGTTACGGCACCGGTAGGACACAGATAGGACGCACTGGTTGAATACCTTCGTTTTCAAGTTCGGTAATGGTGAGGAGAAAACCTGATGAAAAAATGGGATATCTTGAAACCTTGTGAGGCGTCATCAAGATGTGTAGGTATACTTCAAATCAAAAGACAGCTCCTCTAGACAAGTGGCAATTTATTGATCGGCGTATTGTAGAATAGAATGACGAATTTATGGTATTTGACGTTAATGACATGCGTTGACGACTGTCATATACGTCAAATCCAATACATTCTTCATTATATTCTACAATACGCCAGCTAACGATTTGCCACTTGTCTAGAGGCTTGCACAGGACAGGCTCTAGTTTTCTTTCTTTCCCTATAACATTACACGAAAAATTCCATCGCAATGCCGTAGATGTTATCGTCAAAACAAATCGTAACATAACAAGCCACTTATGTTCAACTAAATGTTTATTTCATTCGAGCAGCGCCACGCGATCCACTTATTAGCTGCGCACTAAATCTATATTAATATGAGTATAAAATTAACTAGGAGAAATAGTTTAGCAACTTTTTATGGAGACGGTTTTTATACAACATCGTTGTAGGCATTATAAGTCGAAGTTAGTTTGATCAGACATATCTATTGCAATAGGTTTATGCAGATTACTTCATCAACTTAGAGTTCAGTAGTTTAATTCGAGAAGTGAGGTTCTCGAGTTCTCGGAGTCAGGGGTCCGAGTTCTGGTTTTTACTCCTTCACCTTGCACGGTCTTATACATCTATGGTAGTAAGATCTTTGGTAGGTTTTTACTTATATTACGTTCTACCACGATAAGTTGGGAGTTCTTGGGTCTAAGCTTCCTACCGCGGCCTAGCAGCGATGCCATGGCCAGAAATTTATTACCCACGTAGCCTGGTGGTTATCGCAAAACGTGGCCGCACCAGGGCCTATGTTTTTATATAATAAAATCAAGTTAGGTAGGTACTTAGATCATCATTATTCCAGTGTTATTTCCGGTGGCATTCAACGCTTGCTCTTTAGAGTACAGACAGGGTTCTGAGGTGGATTATCTTAACTTTCACGAGAGGGACTGCTGTCTGCTGGGGCTCAGCAGTCCCTCTCGTGAAAGAACGTCCCTCTCGTGAACCTTGAGAAGAAAGCCTGTGCCAGAGCCTCGTCCGTTAATCAGGAAGTGTCCCGCTTGCAGGTGTGATTCGCCTAGAATCTGAAGATCTTGGACCTCATAAACACTTCGACAAAGGTAGGTATATCACTCAGAGCAAATAGGCACGGAGTGCCATTTTTAGTAAGCAAGGCTTTCTTTATTCGAAACCTTATTGCTTTTTTTATAAAAAAAATACCTTGACATGACATATGCAAAGCGCGGGAAAATTCAAACTTAGAATAGAAATTCAATTTCTTTTCATCAAGTTCGCGAAGTTACCTACACTGCGGAACAAATAAACTATACCATTTTATTATTTACGAGCCTCGTATTGAAAAATTATAGACAAACCGTTTAGTTGTTTGCGATTATTGAATTAATTTATATTCAAGGCGAAACTAAGACTAGTTTTGTGTAGTTTTTTTTTCTATGAATGTCACCAGGGCTACATAAAATATTATCCACTGCTATGCAATTACTTCTATGTAGGTTTACTAGGTAAGCCTTTTAGAACAAAAAAGTTACCACTGTTCTTGTTATATTATATTCTTGTACAGTCAGCATCAGATTGAACTGGACGAATGAAGTATTCAAAATGATTTTAATGCCTTGGTTTTACCCCTTGTTTTACCGATTTTTCTGATATTTGATTTGATACACGCGTTTAGTGCGGACGATAATACAATTTTAAATAAATAAAACAGTTTAATTTGCTCTAAATACCTTGGTATCAAGAACATTTTGAGACTGTGATTTGTACAACGTTTAATAATAGATTTAATTAATTTTCAACTAGCAGTAGGTGCGTCACTAAAGAGAACAAAGATCGTGGGACAAAAATATCTATGAAACACTCTATAAAAAGGTTTCATTCACGAAAGATACAGCGTGAAAATGGCCTCACTTTCTCGGCCGTCGAACCCGATTGCTGGACGGTGGACGGCAAAAACAGTTTTGTGAATGGGATGCCTTCGGTATGGGAAACTAATCTTATGGTGTAAGATTATCAAGGGCTACTCAATGATGTATTATATTTATAGATACGTCATACACGAAGATGGCGGCTTTCAAAAATGGCACAAACACACAATATTAGCTTCTTACTAAAAATACGACAATGTTATTAATTAATATGAAATAAATAATTATTGATATTAATTAATTTAATTATATTTTATTATTACAAATTTATTATTATGAACGTTTTTTTTTTGGGTGGAGCACTGTCGCGATTCTGATTGGTGCATAAAATGATGACCAAAAGTCATCATTTTTTTGTCGCCATTTTAGAGTGTGGACAACATATCTATAGTTTATAATATATCATTGGGGCTACTATTGTAATTTATCTGTAACTAGCTACGCCCTGCGGTTTACTCTATAAAGCTGGTTATATTTTTTTGGAGGTAGGGGACAAATTAACGTCGAGAGGGCTTATCAGGCTCTCTAGTAAGCGCAAGTATAGTGGTTAAGTAGTCGGTTTTACGGTCGAGAGGTCCTAGGTTTGTATCTTGGCCATTACATTACTGACCTAAACTCACTCTTACAACACAAGCAATTTAACTGGAAGAGTTAACAGAATATTAGTTATGTCAGTAGAAAGTTTTGTAGATAATTTTGTAGACGACATCTCCATAAGCATCTACTTACTTAAGTATCTGCCCCCCTAGACAAGTGGCAATTCGTTGCTCGGCGTATGATGGAATAGAATGCCAAATGTATGGGATTTGACGTATATGACAGGCGTCAACGAATGTCAAAAACGTCAAATCCTATACATTTGGCATTCTATTCCATCATACGCCGAGCAACGAATTGCCTCTTGTCTAGGGGGGCTGATCTATCTAGGTAGGTAGAAGCGTTGAAGAGTGAAAATTTTCAAAAGGAAATCTGTACCAGAACCTCGTTCATGAATCAGCAGGTGCGCGGCTTACAGATGAGGTCGACTTGCGTTTCTGAAGGTCTTGGGCGGGCTTCATACACCTCGGATATGTATCAATGTGTATATACGTTTTCGCTAATTCTTTAGAGAAGAATTCTTTTCGCTAATATTATAAATCCCATACTTTAATCAATCTATTTATTCTACAAACGTATTGCCACTAGTCTAGAGGGACTGGCCTTATTATTTCTAATTTTTGTACAGTTAGCGTGTAGACCACCCAGTTTTATCATAAAACGAAACACAGAAAATTAAACCACACTTTTTCAAGGCACAATATTTCCCATGCGTGCTTTTAAATACTAGTGGTATTAAGTACCTGTATTACCCTCTACATTAATATGTGAGCACCCGATAACATCTCACTTCAAGCGATAAAGGGGGTGAAATATGCTACGTAGTGGTCAAAGAGCTGCCTGACCAAGCGAACTATTTGTGGCAAACTTTCGGGTAATATTATAGTACAGTACTGTGGGATTTGGCACTTCGATTACATTCTATCATCGCACCGCTCGCCACATGCAGGGAATTTATCCTCAATTCAACAGTGACCTCTTCTTATCCTGTGTACTTACTGCCATCTATGGTCTAAGTGGTTTAAAATAAGGAGTGAGAGTCCGTTTTAGATCGATTTTTAGAGCATTCTCCTGCATCTGACTTTATACTTAAACTGTCAGTCTGATGTACGATAGAGAGAACGTTTTAAAAAAACTGCCGATTTCTGCAGTGTTGTGGTTTGGTTCAAATGGATGAAATTACGCAAAAAAAAGTAACAGGTAATGAAGTACTGAGGCGACGACAAGGGGTGAAGAGGTTTGGGTTGAATGCGCTTTTTTGACAAGAAAGACAGATACGGACGGATGGCGTTATAACAACAAAATGACTCACTTTGTGTTTGTTTATTTATTACTCTGCCACGCAAAAATGGCTTGTTAAATTTAGCAAAATTTTTGCATACTGGTAAAGTACGCCTGCTATATATGAATATATATATATGAAGCTATATATATATATAGCTTCATATATATATATTGAATATATATATATGAAGCTGCTATATATATATATGAAGAGTATAATTTGCCACTGAAGAGTATAATTTGCCACTTTGCTTAGCGTTTGTGGACTATGAGAAAGCCTTTGATTCGGTCGAGACATGGGCTGTGCTTGAGTCTCTCCAGCGGTGCCGTATTGACTATCGGTACATCGAAGTGTTGAAGTGTTTGTATAATAGCGCCACCATGTCGGTTCGAGTACAGGAACAGAGTTCGAGGGCGATCCCTTTGAAAAGAGGCGTAAGACAGGGAGACGTGATATCTCCGAAACTGTTTACGGCCACTTTGGAGAATGCCTTCAAGCTCCTGGACTGGAAAGGATTCGGCATCAATATTAATGGCGAATACATCACTCACCTCCGGTTTGCCGACGATATTGTAGTCATGGCAGAATCGATGGAAGATCTCAACACGATGCTCGAAGGCCTCAACCGAGTTTCTCAACAGGTGGGTCTTAAAATGAACATGGACAAGACAAAGGTGATGTGCAATGCCCATGTTGTACCTACCCCAATATCTGTTGAGAGCTCAGTTCTTGAAGTTGTTGACTCGTACGTCTACCTAGGACAAGTAGTCCAGTTAGGTAGGTCCGACTTCAAGAAAGAGGTCAATCGCCGAATCCAACTCGGCTGGGCAGCGTTCGGAAAATTGCGCAATGTCTTCTCGTCCGACATACCTCAGTGTCTCAAGTCGAAGGTTTTCGACCAGTGTGTGTTACCAGTGATGACTTATGGCACTGAAACGTGGTCCCTCACTATGGGCCTTATGAGTAAGCTCAAAGTAGCCCAACGAGCTATGGAGAGGGCTATGCTCGGAGTCTCTCTGCGAGATCGAATCAGAAATGAGGAGATCCGTAGAAGAACCAAGGTTACCGACATAGCCCAGCGGATTAGCAAGTTGAAATGGCAGTGAGCAGGGCACATAGCACGGAGGACTGATGACCGATGGGGTCGAAAAGTCCTCGAGTGGAGGCCACGTATCGGCAAGCGCAGCGTAGGACGTCCACCCACAAGGTGGACAGACGACCTCATTAAGGCCGCGGGAATGCGCTGGATGCGAGCCGCTTCCAACCGGTCCTATTGGAGATCTATAGGGGAGGCCTATGTCCAGCAGTGGACTTCCTATGGCTGAAATGATAATGATGAATGATGACGCCTGCTATTCCCGGACATTAACATTTTATCTCGAAAATAGGCTCCCGTGGCTTGTGAGATCGAGAGGTTTACATGCCTAGGATTACAGACCTATACGTTTAGTAGGGCCTCCCTCGTCAAATTAGTAACTATTAGGTAGGACGAACTACTAGCCGTGAATTTATTTTATTTTACACTTTATTGAAGGGACACCAAATAATAATTAATACATTAACAAAATCTAAAAACCAGAGAAACAGTACAATGAGAGCTCATCGCTTCAAGTGATTTCTACCAGGCAAAAAAATCTAAGATAGGTACTGTAATAGTCGAGTTGTTAATAATAAGCGGCAAACTTTACGCGTAGTATGAGTATATTTTTAATGTGTTATGATTTATACGTCTGTATATAGGTTACGGTTTTGACCGACGAAGGCGTCTGTTACGACACATGTGGGGCAGTTCTGCGTGACCTTTCCAACGATTACCATTTTAGTGGCTCGACTTTTTGGTAGGTGATTGATTAACATTAGAATATGCTTAGGGTTAAGCCCTACTCATACAAGGCCGTTCAGAATAGGGGGTTATAATGTTAATATTATACACACGACTCCGTAAAATAATATCAAATGGCTTTTGTACCCACTTAGTACAAAAGCCTCTAAGTTTGTCAGAATTAAGTATAAGTAAGTTTGTAAGAAAAGAATTCTGTCTTTATGATTTACAATCAAGCCAGTAAATTGGAGCTCTGAAGGGGTAGGTGATGAATTCTCATCTTTCGCCAACTTTCGGTTCCATGTATCTAACAGAGGCGCGCCTGGTAAAGCGGACCCCAGACTCCGAGCTGAAAGCTTCGGATGCGACTGTAGAAATAAGCCTCACCATGAGTAACGGAGATCATCGCGAAAACATCCCAAATATTTTCCTATTTAAGCTTAGAACAGTCTGTATTTTGTACTATAATTGTCTTTTTATCTCACTACTATTCTTTCTAGATTCACTAAGGTATATAAATCAGTGAGCGGAAAGCAAGCAAGCTCAGTACGATGCGCTCGCCGCCGGTCCGGAAGAAATGAATATTTTGGCACCGCGCACCCTGTGCAACGTCTTCGTGCAAAGCTTTGGTACAGAGCAGTTTGAGGCAGAGACTTCTACAAAACTTTCTTATACATATTATGAATTTTATTTTCATCTCACGTATGTGGTATTATAATGTAAAAATGAATTGGGTGTATCTCTTTGGCTTGGACCTCACTTAAAATTTGGTATACCAGATGTACGGACGAGGATGTGGCTCAGGGATTATCTATAATGGTAACCCTCTTTTTCTTTAGCTTTGCCTTTAGCTTACCATCAGGCGAGGTGAAGTCAAATTGAAGTGTCCTATTTAAAAAAAATAATGGGTAAGGCATAATCATAGTAAAATCATGCATATCGAGTTGAGTTCAGGCTTTCAGGACGGAACAATGCTGCAATCTGTCGAGATTATCTGATAAGTACTGAGCAGAGCCATCTCAGAGATGGGAGCAATATATCACGCAAGAACCGAATAATTCAAACGCAAATAAGTAGTTTTAAAAAAATATACAAATATAAAGCCAATCAATCACAGGCACGCCTCTGCCGTTGCCTACTCTGCGAGCCCTCCATGCATGCGATGCTCATATCACTCGGTGGGGTAGTTCGTTGAAGGCTGCAAAAAAACCTCTCAGCCGTGTGCCCGCCAACTTGTACTGCCAACTGCCACTTAGATTAGTTTCCAAGTTGTACTTAGTTCGCCCTGCGCCCCAGCCTTCGCCGGTGAACTTAAACTTTTTTATTGAGAACGTGAGGTGACGGGTGGGATGTTTGACATGTGACGGAGGGTATAGTTCATTCACTTGCTTTGTTTTGCGTTGATAAGTTGTTTGATTTACGGACACGGATTCGTCAGCACCATTATTTGTTTAAAACCTTATAAGGCCCTTCAGAATACCGCGGTTATAGTAACCTCGTGTTGTGTCCCCGGCGGTAGCCAGAGCTCACAGGAGAGGTTTTATGCTGTTAGTGGAAAGACCCAAGGCTTGTCCTGCTTGTCTTCTGCGCTGACGGCACAGAATCTTCAAAAGTTAAAAAGTAAAGTTTTTGCAGCACGAGTGTGACTCCTTTATATTAGCATTGTTCCTGGTTTTATCAGAGGTTTCGACCTCTAATTGTGTACTACGTTCTTCGTTTTTTTTTAGTTTGGCAACAAAAAAAAAATCTTTTGAACCGAAACCGTTGACCTCCCAACCCGTAAACAAAAGCCTGCATCAAATCCACCTGTACATCTGCTGATTGTCGGACGAGGTATTAATCAGCAAGTGTTCTTCTTCATCCTAGCGTTAATTCCTAGTCGCATCCGAAGCTTTCAGCTCGGAGTCTGGGGTCCGCTATACCAGTTTTAACTGCGGATTTGGCTAGACCTCCAGATGCGATTGCCATCTGACCTCCACAACCCAATGGTAACATTAAGCGATATCGAAGCTTCGCAGCTAAACCGTTGTTTTTGAACTTTTCAGGGCTCCAACTACCCGTAATGACTGCACTAGATGTTCTTATGGCAACTGGGACCGACGACGGCTTAACGTCCTCTCCGAGGCACGACGAGCCCAATGCAAATACCCATATCGAATATCGAACCCGCGCCTCCTGCGCAGCGGCCGCGTTCACTATAGCTACGCCACTGAGGCTGTCAAATCAATCAACAAGTTTGGAGATCAATAATAGGTGGAGATCAATAATAATTGATCCTATCGTAGGATCGTCTGTAGTCCATCAAATTTTTCAGAGAATCGATTCTCAATATAAAATGTAATAAAAACTAAATTAGTTTTATGAGTAACATTCCGAATTCAATTTTTACGAATTTGTGCAAAACTTCAAAAAAAGTCGTTCTCTTCTTGTAAGTATTCTCTTTTTTTTTAAAAATTCGAATGCCTATGTGGATCCAGTCTATTACGTTACATTATATAAAATCAAATTAGACTGGAGCCACCCACAGTAGCGTGACAGTACTGTGACTCCTGAGCGCTTGGCTCTACAGCAGTGAACCATGAAAACGTCGAACGTGACACTCGACGAGTCCCATGGAAAGTTAAACTGTATTACAACTTGGAATCCGCAACGAATTTAAATAGTAATATAATTAAATAAATTTGCGGAATTGAAAACAAGAAATTCGCCTCCATTCTTAGCAGGATGACAATGAACAAGTAATAGATGGACCATTTTACAGATATTTAAACTATCATGGTCACTCACATTAGGTACAGTCGACAAAAGAGATACATGGTTGTACTTTTTCGTATAAAGTTGCATGTAAAGGTGCGACGTTATCTTCTTTGTCGACTGTACTATCAGATTTAATATCGGAAACTCAAAACAATACATGATAAATATCCCGATATATCGTGGACTTATTAAGTCAGTATTATGTGCAATCAATCAATTAGCCTATTGAAGTCCACTGCTGGGCATAGGCCTCTCCCGATACCTAGATGATCCAAGGCTGCTGGTTAAGATAACTTACGAAAACAAACTTTCTTTGCGATCGGTCTTATATTCTTTCTAGATCTTCAAATTAGCTGGACCCGTCTGCTGGTAAGCTAGGGTGCAGTCCAAAGAACAGTGGGTGCCACTTCGGGTGTGGGAAATTACGGTGTCCTCATTTTGCCCCTGGAAAGGGGGTGCTAGTAGGTAACTACAACTTTTTAATTTTAATGAAAAAAATCTTCCAAAAACTGGCCAGAGCTGTACTTATTCATCCTTTCCCTATAATCATCAGTGTACAATAAAGTATAAAATAAATAAATATTGTTAAAAAAAATCAACGGGCTATTGACTGAATCGTTGCAAAATCACAGACCTTACTCATGGGTCACGCATCCTGTATTTAAAGTTATTACTTATCTTATCTATATCAATAATCGTTTGGTATGTGATTCCAAACGATCATTTCCGTACTTTCACATGTCTGACGTCATCACATTGCAATCGACCGTACTTAGTGTAATAGTGTAGAGATAATAAACTTGTTTAGTATCGTTTTTGTGTGATTTTGTGTTAACAGTTGAGGCATTCGAAGACATAATGTGTATTAATGAATTCCAAATTCTGTTAGTCTCGTTAAAACTCGAGAATGCCTGAACCGATTTGGCTAATTTTAGTCTTGAAAATATTCGTGGATGTCCAGGGAAGGTTTAAACGATGAGAACATAGGTGCAGCGGTGACAGCCTCCGTGGCGTAGCGATAGTGAACGCGGCCGCTACGCAGGAGGCGCGGGTTCGATCCCCGCACAGTGCAAATATTTGTGTGCATGAAATATGGGTATTTGCTTTGGTCTGGTCGTGCCTCGGAGAGCACGTTAAGCCGTCGGTCACGGTTGCCATAAGAACACTATGGCAGTCGTTACGGGTAGTTGGAGCCGTAAAAAGTCCAAAAAACGACGGTCTAGCTGCAAAGCTTCGATATCGCCTGATGTTACCATTGGGTTGTGGAGGTCAGATGGCAATCGCTTCACGGATAATATCGAGGTTTAGCCAAATCTGTAGTTAAGACTGGTAAAGCGGACCCCAGACTCCGAGGTGAAAGCTTCGGATGCGACTGGGAATTAACGCTAAAAGGAACATAGGTGCAGCGGAAACGGGATCAAAAATTCACGCGGGCTGAAAAAAATATGGCGGTACGAAGTTCGCTTGGATAGCTAGTTTGAAATAAATATTCTACGACATTCTATAAGCGCTATCTAAAAATTGCCGGCCTCTGTAGCGTAGCGGTAGAAGATTCGACTGCTACGCAAGATTCGTTTTTTTTTTGTAACGGTTTGTTACCTTTATAAAGTAGTTAAAACCACCGTGTTTACATAACAATAAAACACTAGCTTCGGTTTTAACTACTCTAGAAAGATATCAAACTGACATCATGCACGGTATCATAAAGCGAACGCTCAAAACCAAAGCAAGTCTATCAACCCGACTCTCACCTTCTACCCGACGACGAGACGGCGACATGCCAAATTAACAGATAACTATAGTACAATAAATCATTGCACATTGACAATAGCACGACATGACGTCATACCTTGGCATTTCACACAAGTATTTAAAAAAATGTTATGACGTGTTTAAAAAAAAAACAATAGCACTCCGGGGGTGTCAACAGAAATGAAAACTTGAAAAATGGCGTATATTAGCAGTGGCTAGTTTTTTTTTTTTCTTATAGGACACATCAATTTGACTTCGCCTCGCATGTAAGCTGAAGGCAAAGTCTCTGAAAAGAGGGTCACCATTTACAGACACGTATCATGTTACAATGGTGGCATTAGGCTTGACGGTCAGTACTATTATCTGTTCTGTGGCAGTGGCGTAGGGTGGTGATTTCCAAAAGGGTAGCCGGTGAAAAAAAGTTCTTACCTCTAGTTAGTCAAATTTAAATATGTCTACGATCTCTGCAAAGGGAAGCCGGCAGGAAGTGGGTTATAAGGACCCTTCACCACAGATATAGAGGTAACGGTAACGGTAACGGTAACAGAGTTGCCAGTTCAATGGTTTTTTCCCCATCTCAATATGAAACTGTAAAAAATTACCAACACAACTTAAGAACTTATTTGACTACCCAACAGTGGCAACGGGTCTCTAAAACACGATTCCTGCCGGCGTGCTCTGCAAAGAGAAACTATAGTAGACTTCCATATAAAATTGCTATGATTGTTCTATAGAGCAAGATTTTTTCCACAGGCTTCACTTTTCAAAATGTTAACCCGTCACTACTGCTGCACACTATATGTTCCGCACACGAAATTCGCAAGCGAATCAGTCGGCTAACATGATCGTGTGCAGGCCGACGTTAGCTCGCCTATAGACAAGGGATCGGCGCGGTAATGAATCAGATGTGTATCTGGACGTGTGAGAACATACGGCCGAAATAACAGCCGTAAATACTGGCTCGCGTGCGCTTTACACAGTGCTGGGATACTGATAGAGTTGGCATGGGAATTTTGAATTTAATTTTATGTTTTTATTTGCTTCCTTTGTACCTACTACTCAATTATATTGTATGAACAAATATCCAAGTTTAGGCAAACCCGCTAGTGCGGTCTGTGGGGAGTCTTCCAAAAAGGTTTTTTCTAAAGGAATTTCCGCACGTGAGCACTCGTCCAAAATTTCAGGCCGCAACCGCATTCCAGTTAGACTGGAAACAGCGGACCCTAGACTCCGAGGTGAAAGCTCCGGATGTGACTGGCATTAAGGCTAGAATGAAATGAAATGTATGAATAAAAAATGAAGATGTATGAAACAAATCTTAAAAAAATACCAACTTTTAATAGTACGTAGGCTAGGCATCTATTTAAAACTTCGCAAGCATGGTGATTCTTGAATTTTGTACTTGGTGACAATACATCTTAATGAGCAGTTTTCCAGTAGGTATTTATAGCGTTCCTAAAGACAAGCTAGATGGCGCAGCCGGCACTTTTGTTAAGTAGAGTGTGGTCTCACATCTAGTGTTCCCTAATTTATGGAAAAAATGTTCTTCGGTTTAGTAATGATTTACTTTACATAAATGTTTTGACATTTTTTTTTGATAAAATTATTTTAAATATAATATTATTTTAAATTACAGACAGTGACGCGAAAAGAATTAAGCGTTTTATCATATTTTATCTATTGTAATATGGGTAAATGAAATTAAACTTTGGCAACATTGGTATTTTTTATGATTTATCAAAAGCTTTTGATTGTGTTGATCATGAGACTTTGTTATTGAAATTAGGTTATTATGGTGTTTCTAGTGGCTCACTTAGCTTAATAAAGTCTTACCTCAATGGCAGAGTACAAAAAGTCAACATTAATGGCACCGACTCTTCTGGCGCCCCTTTAGTCATGGGAGTACCCCAGGGCTCGATATTAGGACCCCTTTTATTCTTGATATATGTAAATGATCTTCCTTACTTCACTAAAAATCTTTGTGAAATAGTATTATTTGCAGATGACACATCATTAATTTTTAAAACTGATAGACAAAAAGTAGTACTTGACGATGTGAATAATTCCCTTTCCGAAATATTGCATTGGTTCACAAGTAACAACTTGTTACTCAATGCAAAAAAAACAAAATGTGTAAAGTTTACTATGCCCAATGTAAGACAGATAGATACTCATATTGTAATGAACAATGAATCAATTCAAGTAGTTAATACCACAGTTTTTCTGGGAATAACTCTAGATAGTAAACTGCAATGGGGTTCTCATATCACAGCCTTGGCAGGAAAACTTAGCTCAGCTGCCTATGCGGTTAGAAAGATAAGGTCACTAACTGATGAGGAAACGGCACGATTAGTTTATTTTAGCTACTTTCATAGCGTTATGTCATATGGTCTGTTGCTGTGGGGCTCAGCTGCCGATATTGAGACTGTTTTCATATTACAGAAACGCGCGATACGAGCAATCTACGGCCTCAGACCCCGTGACTCGCTGAGAGAAACATTTAAAGAAATTAATATATTAACGGTTGCTTGTCAATATATTTACGATAATATTTTATACATACGGAAGAACTTAAATCTTTTAAAAAAAAACTCGGACACACATGATTATAATACGAGAAATAAAGATAAACTAGCAGTGCCAATACTCAGGCTTCATAAGGTTGGTAATTCATTTGTAGGCAACAGTATAAAAATATTCAATAAAATTCCTCAGGATTTGGTTGACATGCCACTTAATATTTTTAAAATAAACGTGAAAAAAAGTCTAATGGAAAAAGCTTATTATAAAGTAGAAGAATATCTTAATGATAAAAATGCATGGTCAACCTAATCACTTTCTTGCCCGCACATTGTAAATTGTATAAAAACCGTTTAAAAAAATAAATAAATAAATAAAAAGGATAATTGAGTTCTCTGAATTTCTTGCTGGTATCTTCTCAGTAGAACCAACTACCGAACCAGCGAAAGAATCATTTTCAAATGGTTTACTTTAATTTATTTAATATTTTATTTTTTGTTCACATACTTCTTGACACAATTGTAATATTTTGACGTTCATATGTGCTCTATATGTGCCTAAATTGAATAAACGAAATTGATTCTTTGATTCTTTGATTCTTTGATCGCACAAATAAACCACAGAGTACATTAAAATTACCAAAAGCTATGCTAGCGCCATCTCCTGATGACTTAAAAACCAACTGATTATTATACCTACTGGAAAACTGCTCATTAGTATCTCATTTTATTATTGTTGTTCATGAGTAAGGGTAATGAAATAACATTACTAATTATGGTTTCGTAAATGACTCATCATTGCCTTAAAAATGAAATGACACCTCGTGCAGTACTACAGTACCTACTTCTGGGTCGAAGGATTTTTTGTCAATATTCTTACTTGTAATATATGAGATGATGATTATTTATCAACGCCATAAATCTATCAGATACAGAACACACGTTTTTGTGACAGTTGGTAGCTAAATCATTTAAAGCTCTACAATGTTAAACTAGTCAATGAATTTTAAATTGCCACAAAAAAAAACTAAATGCCCAGTTGACAGGTGCTCAGGAGAACATAAAAGGTTTTTTTTTAGTCAAGAATGAATATTAAAAACAGGTTAAGGTTGCGCAAGTGATGATAAGACTCTTTTTTTTCAAGAGGACACGTCAATTTGACTTTACCTCACCTGATGGTAAACTGTAGGCAAAGTCTCGGAAAAGAGGGTCACCATTACATACACGTACCATGTTTCAATGGTGGCACTCAGCTCGATGGCCTCATCAGGTGATTTTTTTTCCACTGCTTTTTCAACTAGACTTATGCATTCCGCTACGTTCCCATAGGGTTGGAAACTAATTCATGAAGATTTATAAATGTTAACTTCATGACATTTCAGGAATATCAAATTATCTTATTTTCAAGTTTTTTTATACATAGGACACGTCAATTTGGCTTCTCCTCGCCTGATGGTAAGCTGAAGGCAAAGTCTCAAGTGAACCGTTATTAATAAAACAAAAAATAATTAAATAAAAGTCCAGTCTATTCTTTATATAACTCTGCACTCAATTCGTGCACACACGGCTCGGCGTCCGCCCCGAGGCGCCAAAAATAAAAGTTAGAACTCCGGCTGATAAGCGCCCAAATTTTCAATGTTTTCCTACAGTTTTAATGGGTTAGCCTTCCGTAGCACCGACTTGTATACAAGCACACGTGTTTATAAGCAACATGGCGTATAATTTTAAGTGGATACGGTAGTAATAAATAAATCTAATATATAAAATTCTAATGTCACAGTTTTCGTTGCCATACTCCTCCGAAACGGCTTGACCGATTTTGATGAAATTTTTTGTGCTTATTCGGTATCTATGAGAATCGGCCAACATCTATTTTTCATACCCCTAAGTGATAAGGGTGCAGCGGGAACGGGATTTGAATACCACGCGGGCCGAAAATATGGCAGTACGAAGTTCGCCGGGGCAGCTAGTATTCTATAACATTTAATACAGCGCTATCTAGACCCAAAGTAAGCATTAACTAGCCTGTGATTTAGGATATAGAATGCAGACCTACTAAGACATTTCTTAAATTCATAGAAACATTGAAACCACTGCAAATATACATATTCATGTATACACACACTTGCACAGAGCGGGAATCAAACCCGTACCGCCTGTGTTGAACGTTCTGTGTAGAGGCCATCTTTATGTTTAGTTTATACCTATGTATGTAAATAGATGAAATTAGGAGGAAATTCATGTACTGCTCTTAAACCATACATTATTATTCTCATCTTTTAGATATATAAGACCACATCTATGGTGTTAGTGGTAGAGCCTTCGACTGCTCATTCGGAGATCGCGGGTTCGTTTCCCGCTCAGGCCTAATCTGAGTCTTATCACAGGTCTTATACCTACTTTTTTAATAGCGATGGACCCTGAGTTCCGAGTTCACCCCGGCCTCGAATGCTCCATGATGATTATATTATATTTTAACTACACCCCGCCTGATGGTAGCTTACCACGTCGCATAACTTACGTGGAGTTCTGTCACATCTATTTCTATAGGTAATTTCATAATTAGACTATAAAGAGACTATAAAGACTTTAGCATCCAAACTGGCTAGGGCAATACCGTACAGTGAGGTGAGCAGAGATGAGATCCGATTCTCAGCACTCCATGGATTCACCGTGCGGTCGCCGGGTCCATAGCGTGATACAGAGAGGAACACCGTGACGGCGACTGGGACTTGCGACCCAGATGTAGGTTTAGGGCGGCCACCACAATCAAAACAATCGTAATCGTATCGTAAACGTAACGAGAGCACGCAGCATTGCGATTGGCCGCCTGCCTACTGTGAGCGTGTGTGCCTGCCAATCGCAATACTCCGTGGGGTGAGCACGAACAACTATCGTAATCGTATCGTGAACGTAACGAGAGCACGGAGCATTGCGATTGGCCGCCTGCCTGAAGCCTGCCAATCGCAATGCTCCGTGCTATCGTTACGTTCACGATACGATTACGATAGTAGTTCGTGCTCACCCCACCGTACTCTCGTTACCTTTACGATACGATTACGATAGATTTTCGTGCTCACCCCAGGTAGTCAATTTAAAATTTAAACGTAGGTACATATCTTATTTTCATACCTTGAAGAGACAACAAAAGATTTAGGAATATTTTTTTTCTATGAAGTACAATAACCATAAACCATGGACCCTCTGCGTATATGAATACACTCTTATTGTTGCATATTTCTAGCAATTAAAATTTGTAAAGAATAAGTATCATTTATGTATTTATTATCTATACTTAGATGTTGCCCGCTACTCGCTAGAATTCTGATCCTGTTCCCACAATCTATGGGAACATATTCCAGGGTAAGGTAGCACATGTATTATTTTAGATTATAATCTGTTTCTGTGCCAAATTCAGCCGTTGGAGCGTGATTGTATCACAAAACATTCGTAGGTACTTATGCACTAAGTATAATTTAAAACGCACGATAGATTAAAAACCTATAAATCTATAATATAAAAATGAATCCCTAAATGTGTTGTTAAGCGCTAATCTCGAGAACGGATGAACCGATTTCGCTACTAAGAATATTCCTTGAAGTACGAGGATGGTTCTTACGGAGAGAAAAAATTAAAAAAAAGGCGGTACGAAGTTCGCGGGGTCAGCTAGTGGACAATGATTACTGAAACAAAAAAATTGAATCTGCATTTAGGTACCTACTTCCAAATAATTCAGCAAAACCGTCATCCAAAATGTGTAAGTCTTAGTAGCTCCGTGTTCCAACAACTCGGCCTGAGCTCACTCGAAGCTCACCCTGCATGGGTTTTTGCTTATTTTCGCCATTACGCCTGTTATGTTAGTTAGCACAGTGTCTACTTCGTTTTGTTCCACCAGCCAGTTATTAGCTATACCTACCTACTTATACAGTACGCTTGAAGAATGAAGATGGGGGAACAGTGATAGTATACACTTTTAAAACTTTTGTAGTGAAACCTTATAATTAAGGTGATGTTTTACTAGTTTTCGGAACCCATCATGCATGAGTCCAACTTGCACTTGGAATTTTTCGGTTGAACATACATAGGTACATATATTCATCCCCATAAATATTGATATAAAATCCCCAAAGGGGTAGGCAGAGGTGTACTAACACCCAAATTTCGCCAAATAATATGATGGTTGGTCACAAATGTGATAAGTTGATAACGCATATGTAGTGGTATACGTATGTATTCTATTATGGTAGAGCAGGTGCCCATGACTCATTGCAGGCATACGTTATGGGGGTCGCCATAGAAGTGGAACAGTTTCAAGCCCCCCACAGGGTGTATATGGCGCACCGCAGGGGTTTTATTGTGTGATAGCCACATATAATTTCGAGACTTCCCCGCATCGCGTCCAATGCTGTAGGTAGAACATTTCCCTTGACGAAACAAAAAAAAAAGGTTAGTTCGAAGAAAAGTTTCTATTATTCGTAAACACATTGTTGGTACCTGTGGCGTAGCGGCAGAGCGTTTGACTTCTACGTAGAAGGTGCGGGTTCGATGCCTGTTCAATGCAAATATTTGTATGCATGAATATCCCTACTAATATTATAAATGTGAAAGTAACTCTGTCTGTCTGTCTGTCTGTCTGTCTGTCTGTCTGTCTCGCTTTCACGCCCAAACCACTGAACCGATTTTGATGAAATTTGGTATAGGGGTAGATTAGACCTCGAGAAAGGACATAGGCTATGTTTGGTCGCGATAACCGACATCCACGCGGGCGGAGCCGCGGGCAAAAGCTAGTTGTATATATTTGCATTGGTCTAGGTCAGTGGTTCTCAAACTTTTTAAATGACGGAACCCTTTTGGGAAGCAAAATACTTGATGGAACCCTACAATAAAACAATTATTTTTATAAGTGTATTCTTTATTAATCAGCATAATAAAAGTACAATGTATCAGTTACTAATTATTATTTACTTCACCACTTGGTAAGGACAATAATAGAAAACATTAAAAAAGAAAAAATCTAACTAGTGGAAGGTATGAAACTGTTTTGTATTTTTCATCAATTGCTTGATATCAGGTTTGATGGAAGAAAGTTGGAGTCTCATATCAGCTTCGGCGTCCAGTCTATTGCGATATTTTGTTTTCGTGGCTGCGTAGGTAGAGAATCCTGTTTCGCACAAATATGTAGTTGGGAACGGGAGAAGAATATCCAGAGCCATTTGGCCAAGCATTGCATATTCATCTTGGATTCTGCACCAAAAATCATTAAGAGGCGTCGTTTTGAACAATGACTCCATACTTGTGTCTGATGACATTTCTAAAAGAGATTCATATATCTCATTTGACATGTTTTCAGGCTTTTCCAAGTTGGGTAAAAAAGGATTATGAATCCAGGAGTTCACTTTAATTTTTGTATTGTGTTCTTCGGGAAAATACTTTTCAAAAGATGCGCGCATCGAACTGAGATATTGGACCAATTCTTCAAACACATTATCTTCAAACATTTCTGAGTCGTTTTCGCTAACAAACTCACTGAGTAATGTAAAACTTTCTATTTCTTTCTTACCAATGCAAATGATCCAAAAATCTAATTTTCTTTTAAAAGCAGTTATTTTATTATAGGCCTGAAACACTGTTGTCTGTTTACCTTGCAACGATAAATTTAATTCGTTAAGTTTTTGAAAGATATCCGCCATAAAAGACAATCGGAACAACCAAGTTTTATCATACAAACGGTCCTTCAAATTAAAAGAAGTATCTGCTGAAAGAAACATTTGTAACTCGGCTCTAAGTTCAAATAGCCTTGTTAAAGTTTTTCCCCGAGACAGCCATCGCACTTCTGTATGGAGCAGCAGTGTTTTATGTTTGCTGCCATAATCTTCACACAATAATGAGAACAATCGGGATTGTAGTGGTCGTGATTTGATAAAATTAATTATTTTTACCGCTTCATCCATAACTAATTTTAGATTAGACGGCATTTGCTTCATCGCAAGTGCTTGTCTATGCAGAATACAATGACTGGAACTACAATTAGGCGCTTTATTTTTCATTCGTGACACTGCTCCTGCTGTTTTACCTGTCATCGCCTTGGCCCCATCTGTACAAATGTCAATGCAATTGTTCCAACTGAGATTATGTTCTTCAAAAAATATATTTATTTTATTAAAAATTTCTTCCCCGGTAGTGTTTGTAAGCAGCGATGAACACATAAGCATGTCTTCTTCAAAAGAACTTTTATATGGATATCTCACAATAACCAGCAGGATAGCCAAACCAGCGACATCAGTCGACTCGTCCATTTGCAAAGCGAATCGTGTATTTTGTAGACGTGTAACTAGTTCTTGTTTGACGTAGCTTGCCAGATCATGGATTCGTCGTGAAAACGTATCGTTCGATAGCGGAACAGTAGAAAGATGCTTTGCAGATTTTTCATCAAGCATACATTTTGTTATGTCTAATACACATGGTTTTATTAATTTCTCAGCGATAGTGTGCGCTTCACCTGCTTGTGCAATGCGATAGCTAACTAAATATGATGCCTCCGTGGCCTTTTCGTTGGTAGTTTGTGTTACATGCATCATATTTTTTTGACTTTCTAATAACTGATCTTTTTTGCGAACAAAAAATTCTTTATTCTTGTCTTTAGTCTCGGGGTGTACGGTTTCTAAATGTCGACGCAATTTGGCAGGTGCCATGGAACTATTAGGAAGCAGTTTACTACAGAGCATGCAGAGAGGTGAGCCGTTGGAATCAACAAATCCGAAACTGATATAAGATTCATCATACTTCCTTTTTTTCGTCTTTGAAACCGTCGAGCTTGACGTCGTGGCACTCGTGGCATCATCTTCTGGATCGGTGATTGCTAAATTCTCCGCGCGCATTGCTTTTGAACATTCAGCGTCATTAGAAGATGTTGTTGGAACACGTTTAACACCTTTAAGCCAACGTTCCATTCTTCTTTATTTATAATGTTACAAGTCAGGATAGTGGGGTTTAAATAATGCACAATCGTTACTGCGTATAAGAGACTAAATTTAGAACCTACAGGGAAGAAATGTATAAAACTGAGACAACAGAATACAGCAGGCAGTAAAACAATGAACACTAGTTTCTCGCCAGCGAGCTTGTAAGTAGGTAGTAACTTATCGCTCCGAACGCTAATCATCAACTGACGACGCCAACGCGCGATCGCCGCTTTTATACTTAGTCCTAGACTCGATCTCAAATATTCTCGAAAATACTCGAGTCGGCACCTTTGATAAACAAAAAGCAAAAATAAAAACAGAAATTTAAAAATAGCGTTGTAAACAATATCGACTTTATCCTTTTAAGTTAGAGACGAAAGTCGCTTGTTGACAACTATAGCGTCTAATTCAGAGGCGGCTTTTATCAAAGAGACTGAGCGCTTACAAGTATACTACCCGCTCGTTTTAAGTTTGCCGCTGGCGATAGGTATGAGTGTATGACGTTCGAAATTTTTTATTTAATTGTAACAATAAAAATTGTGTACGTTAGATATTTGGGTAAAACTATGACACATTATAAGTTTTGTTGTCACGTGGGGGAGGGTACGCGCATTCCACAGACCGGCAAACTTAGAGCGAACGCGTTGTACAAGTATAAAATTGTTGAGACCAAACTTATGAGATATTGTACCAGCTAATGTAACACAAGCTTATACAAATACAAATAAATAAATAAATAACATTCATAGCGTTTTGTCTCCGCGCGGCCGCGGAGTCCGCACAGCCGCGGAGCGACCAGAGAGAGCTGTTTTGATTTTTTTATTTCTAAATTCTTGCGGAACCCCGACAGAGGTATCACGGAACCCTAGGGTTCCGCGGAACACACTTAGAGTATAGCTGGTCTAGGTGTTTCCGAGTACAATATAATATATATATATATATTTAAGCATTTGCAAATAACATAAGCTAATTAGGTTAAACTTAGGTTGTCTTAGAATTTATTTGTACTCGTAAAGTTACTTTGACCAGGGCCCATACCATGAACTCTTAAAACAGGTCAATAATTGAACTGCTGTCATTCTACCAACTGCAAATGTCACTTTGTAATCCCTTTGTAGTCCTATATATTTATATGACACTAGCCTTTGCCCGCGGCTCCGCCCGCGTGGATGTTGGTTATCGCGATAAATTAAAATTGCGACTATAATTTGAGATTTAAACTATCCTATCTCTCAAGTTGGATCGAACTGTACATGGTGTGCGAATTTTATTATAATCGGTTAAGTGGTTTAGGAGTCCATTGAGGACAAACATTGTGACACGAGATTTATATATATTAAGAAATCGGTTAAGTGGTTTAGGAGTCCATTGAGGACAAACATTGTGACACGAGATTTATATATATTAAGAAGATTACAAAGTGACATTTGCAGATGGTAGAATGACAGCAGTTCAATTATTGACCTGTTTTAAGGTTTATGGTAAGGCCACTGTATCAGTAATAAACCTGACCGCTACCATAGAACAGGGGCCCAACCACCACCTCTTAAAGCAGGACTTATTCAGTCTTATTTCGTGTTTTGGTACCACAACCTCTTAAAACAGTATTGCAATAATGTCAGTTTAACCCAGCAGTTTTGTGACGTCACCATCGATTTTGATATTTTAGTTCATTCAACGTCAAATATGACATTCTTCAAAAAGTCAATCGTTACAATACAAAGAAAATATTATAGAAAAAAATATATTCGAAGATAATGAGGATATTATCAGCTTCCAAAAGCTGATAATTCTAATGCCCATTCACGAAATCGAGTCGTATGCAGTTATGTGAGGAATGAGACTCCTTCCATTGTATGATGCTGGTTCATAAGCGAAACAGACTCCTACAGAGGAATGATGAATAGAGACCACACTAATGAAAATACCTATAGTTCTCTGAAGAGACCAAAGGTAAGCCAAGGGTAAGCCCATATTTATCATACATTAAGTACACACTTAAGAATTGTAATGTGTGAATAACCATTATTGCTTTGGTAAATATATAATGTAACATAGTTATTTTGTTCTAGGTGTTGATTGCGTTACCATTTTTGATATGCAACTGATTCGAAGTTATCAATATGATTAAAGAAGTCCGATTCATTCAGAGTCGAGAGCCGAGCAAGCCGAGGGAACAACTACGCACAAATAATAACTTGCATGCCATATTCATGCGCGCCATATTCAAGAGTACAGCGGTTCCAGGAACCAGAATCCAGACACAAAATTAACTATTTCACAAATATAATTGACTTTTATTTGTTTTAAATACTTATCTAGTTTGTTTCAGTCGAGGCTGTTTAACATCAGACAGTTATACACCTATGACTTAGTCTCAGATCCATGGCTCGAATCAACAATAGTACCCGGAATACGGCAATAGTCTAGTGAGCCTATTGCCGTACACCATCCATTTCATCAATCCTTGTATTCGGTACCACGTAATAGGGGGTGCCCTATTATGTGGGACCGAATTGGTGAAAAATATGGGTGTTAATTCACCTACCTATGCCTTACCCTCCTTTTATCCGTGTGCATGCGTGATTATATGTATCAAGATTTTTTAAACCAATAATTACCGTAAGTACTACTTCTGCCTCCTAGCGTTAATTCCCAGTTGCATCCGAAGCTTTCAGCTCGGAGTCTGGGGTCCGCTTTTACCAGTCATAGCTACAGATTTGGCTAGACCTCGATATTTTCCGTGAAGCGATTGCCATCTGACCTCCACGACCCAATGTTAACATTAGGCGATATCGAAGCTTTGCAGCTAGACCGTTGTTTTTGGACTTTTTAGGGCACCAACTTCCCGTAACGACTGCCATAGATGTTCTTATGGCAACCGGGACCGACGGCTTAACGTGCTCTCCGAGGCACGACCGGACCAATGCAAATACCCATATTTAATGCACACAAATATTTGCACTGAGCGGGGATCGAACCCGCGCCTCCTGCGTAGCGGCCGCGTTCACTACCGCTACGCCACGGAGGCTGTCTATATAAGTACTACTATATACCGACAAGTACCTACAGTAACGTCCGCTGTGATCCAGCCGCGGTTTCGATTACCGCTCAGTATAAATCAGGTTTTCCTCATGGACCAACTATGTATGCGCAACTAGTTGTGCCCTCCCAGAATGTGTTCCTAAGCATCAGGCTCATTTAGAGTTAGAGGTACCTATTATATCGGCGGCAATGTTACCGACATAGCTCACAGATTAAGCAAGTTGAAGAGGCATTGGACTGGCCACATCTGTCGAAGGACTGATGGCCGTTGGAGTAGATGAGCCCTAGAGTGGAGACCGCAAGAAGGAAGGTGGGACGTGCCCTAACCAGGTCAACTGGGACCTAAAAAAAAGATGGCTGGGACAGACTGGATGCGGGAAGTGGAGGTTCGGCAGACGTGGCGCACGCACTAGATAGCGTTGTGTAGAATGTCCTACTATATTTATTTATTTATTAGGAGAGGCTATGTCTAGCAGTGGGCTGCAATAGGCTAATTCATTAATTGCGTTCGATCTAAAGGTGGGTCTACGCTAGACGAGTCGAGCACGAGCCTATGCTAGCATTGTATCGGAATTGCAGTTTTAAATTGCAGTTTTAGACAAAAAAATGTGATGATGAGGCAGTAGATAGCTGCCTCAGGTACCTCAGCTACCACACTATAAGTACAAGAATTTTGACTCGGCTCGTGCTCCGCTCGTACTCGGCTCTTCTAGAGTAGACCCACCTTAAGAAGCCAATCCTCCCTCGTGGTCCCATTAATGGTACAAAATCCTGGGACCACGAGAAAACAGGGATCTAAAATACCATTGTCATTTGACTGTCAAGCATGGTCTCAAGGCGGTTGATGTGACAGAGTGGCAGTGCGCTTGAATATTATAACGTCATCTAAGTGACATTGATTACCATGGCAACTATCTTCTTATAATAACAATATACAAAACTAGCTGCGCGCCTTGACTTCGCCCTGGTGCGGTACAAGCAGACTTTAAAAAAAAGAAACATCACACAAACCTTGCCCTGAGAACTGAGAATAATGAATTCATAATAAAATGATCCGAGTTTTTTATTAATGAAATAAAAACCCGACATTTTGGTTATGTCGAATTCGAACCGACTATAACCGCACGCCATCAATTACCGAGGGTGAGATTGACTATGGCATAATACGCTCCGGCTGACCCACGTCCATCGAAAGGGCCCCCTCAGGTGTGGGCCTACTGTATTCCCATCTGGCCTCAGACAGTGGGAGGCGCACCGAAAAGTTTGAAGCAAGTTTTATAGTAGGCGGGACCGATTAATGTTCATTCGGTTTAAGATTTGCAATTGCTACCAAACATCTTTTTAGTAATAGGTGGGTGTATAGTATGGTATAATAGGAATGCCTATTGCCGTCAAGCGGGCTCTCTATCTTGGGCTACATGTTTACTGTCTGATTAGATGGAGAACCCGATTAGCTCAATATCTTAGTCGCCCTTTATGACGCCGAGAGGAAGAGATGGGGTGGCGCTATTTAAGTCCACGGGGAACCAGCGTTAGCAAATAAGTAGGTAGATATTTTTCGCGGTGCCAAAAATTCAGGCGTGATCATCGTGTCCCGCTTCTATACGGACGGCAGTTTCCCTGACATTCTCATTTTCTGTTAATATATTATTTTCTGTTCGATATATGTATTTCTTCTTTTTACGGTTTTCAAATTTATATCCTGCCAGTTATTTAAAAAAGGTAAGTATTTCTTCAAAAAAGTTTTACAAATTACATAAATATTTCGCCAGGGTGTGTGAGAGAGATGGCGCTATAGAGTACGTATAGCACCGTCTCTTTCACACGCATTCTTACTTTTCCTTGAATAAAAGCTCAAAAATAACCTTACTCCTATTCGTACCATGACCTTACATTATTGTTCCTGCCTATAACCGGAAATGAATGAACGATATAGAATAGTTGTCTATTCCCTGCATTACGATTAATGAATCGTACAATGTTAGGGATGTGCTTGGGAGACAGAAAAGTCGGAGCACTGCCGGCGTTAATAGATTTTGCGAATAACCGGTTTTCTTTTTCAAAACCTCCGGACATTTTACTTACCTAAAGTTAAATATTTGTCTTTCTTTCATTCAATACAATTATAATATTTTGTTACATACATAAATTCGATCTCGATACGATTTTATCGACGAAGATATTTTATTATATGTCTTATTTTATCGTCATATTGATAGATATTCCTACATTTATTAATAAGTAGTTAGTAACTTGAATTTATTGGTGCAATGATCATTGAAGAAGATTTAATTAAATACTTCTTATAATTTTTGTTTGAATTCGTACCTTGGTACACTTAAAAATTACGGACTTTGCCATTTTTTTGGGTGTTACATTTTCCTAATAAGGTGATTATGATAACAATAGTAACGCATTGTTTCAAACAAGTAATTAAAATATTCATGAAAGTGGCTATTTTTACATTTAAATTTAACTTCGGCGTTACCGGATCATCTCCGGTGACATTCCAAAGACTTACTATAACCGGAGGAAAATCACCGGATTCGAAAATCTTCTCTGGAGTCAAGCCCTATACCTAATGTCAGTGATTTCTTTTTAAAAGAATAGAGAATATTTTCATAAAAAAGTTTTTTTAAAAGAAGTTTTTACTTTGAAGAAAAATATATTTTAGGTACTTTATTTTTAAAATACTATTTGTTTGCTAAATAACGAAGTAATCTCTGTGAGTTCTTTTCTACAATTTATACTTGCATTTATACATTTTAAATGCCTTATTGATCCACCTTGACGAGACCGCGTGTGGTTTTAGTCGGTTTGAGTGCGACATAACGGTCTCGCTGGCTAGGCAAGGGGGTATCCGGAAAACACGAAAAAACGGTACTAAATTCGTTAGCTACACATTGTATTCTACATGTTTACATAAATAAACACGGTTTCCTTGCTTTTTGGGTAAGGAAAATTATTTTTCGAATAGTATTTTACAAAATAATAATAGATCGGTCGCCAAAAAGCGAATTTTCATAATTGCTAAATTTGACATATGAACATTATTGTTAAAAACAAATACTGCTTTAAAATCTCGTCATGGTACCGATTGAGTGAACTAAAACTAAAGTGACGTCACAAAAGCGCTAAGCAGGAATACATGGCATGTAAAATGTACTGTTGTGGTACGGATATAAACAAGATTACTTTAAGTTTGACACAAAACTCTCCGGCAATAAGACTGTTTTGTAAACGGTTGTGGTCGGCCCCCAGATAATAGTACTGTGCTACAACACTTCTAATATAGACCTACAGTTTCCTACATTTTTTTAAAACTACATCGTAAAATAAGCTCAAGCATACAAATATATAACTAAAAAAATGTAAAATATTAGAAAATTTACGTTAGTGAAAAAAAAGGTTCTACGTTTGGCGTAATCGACTCCCACACAGATAATAAATGACTTCTAATAGTTCGAACAAAAGATGTAAATAAACAATAGTTTTACTCATGTGTATTGTACGTTTACCTGGAAAGCCCTCACGCCTTACAAAGAACTGATAATGTTTGGGTACTCGCCGCACAAAGGAATCTGTCATCGCGAACAATCCGTAACCGTAACGGAGTTTTTTTACTACCCGTAGTATGTACTTTGTGGGAAGTAATTATATTTCTACATTTCTATTCGGAACTAAATCATTGTTTAAACGTTTAACTAAATTCAGCCTGAAAATTAACATGGGAAAGAGATAATATTAATAATCAATTTTTTATTTTTTATGTTTTTTTTTTTATTTTTTAATTTCACATACCCTTCATTACCATATAATATATACTTACTTCTCTGCTACTCAAAAGTTTGCTGGGAGAGAATTCATATTGAGTTAAGCTCGCCTTTGTACTTATATGTTTCTTTAGTTGTATTTTGTATGACCTGGATCTCTGTACTGTGTGTGTGCAATAAAGAATTATGAACTAAGAAGTTAGTAGTAAGAAGTAAGTAGTAAGAAGAAGTAAGAAGTGAGGTACAGTCAGCATCAGATCTAGCTTGGCTCTAAATCTCAGAATGCTCTTAATGCTAAGGTATTAAGAGCAAGTCAAACTGTTTTATTTATTCACATTGTGTTATCGTCCGAACTAAAGGTTTAAGGCATTTCTAATATTAGTAGGATATGATAGGATTCTTGATATAACGTGTATGATGGTACATCTAGCGTAATTTCAAATGCTAATGCCCCACATTATTGAAGTAAATGATAATTATAGTCAATTTTATAGCCATTAAATAATTACAGGATGTGTGGTTGAATATAGTGATACTAGAACTGGATAGGTATTCATATTTACGTCTATAACACTAATGCGTAAAGCTCATAATATATATTTCCTGCATACATTATAAATAAATTAATATATTGTACATTCTCCGTACACTATTACTTAATGATAAACTAATTGGTGAAGTTAATGATATGATATTGTTAAGTTAATAACTATTATGGAAACTGCAATATACCTATGGCATGTTTAAAATAAGTTGTGTATGTATGAACTTAGTTGGTCGGTAGCCAAAGGTAATGGGTTCGATGCCCGTTCAGTGCGGTATGTCTGTGACGGAATTTCCGTCGTACAGCA
Source organism: Eilema depressum (assembly GCA_914767945.1). Taxonomy (NCBI): domain Eukaryota; kingdom Metazoa; phylum Arthropoda; class Insecta; order Lepidoptera; family Erebidae; genus Eilema; species Eilema depressum. The sequence continues at coordinate 14,961,336 of OU612026.1, forward strand.
TAGACAAATTTTGTCATATTACTTATAATGATATCTGTGTATTAATAACTCTTATATTCATGAAGCTGTACAACTACCTCTGTGGCTTAGCGGCAGAGCGTTGCTAGCGAGCGGCTGCTACGTCGAAGGTCGCGGGTTTGAGTCCCGCTCAGTGCAAATATATGTATGCAATAAATTTATCTATTTGCATTAATCTCAGTGTCTCTATGTATAAAATGTATATAAATCAATACAAAAGATAATGACACTACCTTCCGCATCGCAACGTGCCTCCGATTAGGCGCGCCGTGTGTTTCTCCGCATCGATGCCGTTGTGGAGAAGCAGTTGACCGACTCGGACACCATGGCCTGTCGTGCTGCAGGAGCGCTGGGCGAATTCCACGACACGCCAGCCTAAACGACATTATCCGCCGTGCTCTTGTCACCGCCGCGCCGGTGTGCCAGCCGTGCTTGAACCAAACGGTTTGGCGCGCGACGATGGCAAGAGACCGGATGGTATGTCGTTAATGCCATGGAAAATGGGTAGGACTCTGGTGTGGGACGCAACATGCGTCGACACCATTGCCCCTACCCATATTCCTGGCACGGCTGGCTGTGCCGGTGCTGCTGCTGCTTCTGCAGAGACTCTCAAGCGGCGCAAATACTCCAATCTCATTGGAGATTATGAATTTGTGCCGTTTGGAGTCGAAACGTTGGGACCATGGGGTCCGAGCGCGCGCAATCTCTTCAGGGAGATTGCGAAGCGTATGGTCGACGCTTCTCGTGACCAGAAGGCTGGCCTCTTTTTAGGTCAGAGAATAAGCATTGCCATACAACGTGGCAATGCTGCCAGTCTTCTGGGAACGTTACCACAAGAGGCATGCGATGCGGAGGAATTCCATGACGCGTTCGGTTTTAGTTTTTAATTTGTCCTTTTATGTATATATTTTTAGTTTCATTGTTAATATTGTAAATATTTAAATTGTGTTATAAAATAATGAATAAAAAATGAAAAGTAAAAAAAAAAAAAAAAAAAAAAAAAGATAATGTAGTTATGTACGTGTATTCGCATTCTAGACCGTTATAGTTAGGCACTCTATAGTTAGACATTCTACACTACGCTTTCTAGACCCAAAGTACTATGCGTAGCGTAGCGTAAGAAAGCGAAGTGTAGAATGTCTTAGAATATATATTATTTTATATATCTATGTTATTTATTACCTATAAATATTTTTATTTCAAAAATCATTTTATAAAAAAAAATGTAACAAGTATCTTAATTTTCCTGCCGCCACGTCACGTAGATAGTATAGGAACGGTGACCATAAACGGCCAACAAGGAAACGACAAGACCCAATTTTTTTTCACACTTCCAAAAATTAAATATGCTTGTGAGAGTCGAGTATTGTGTTAGTTTCCCAGTCATAGATTATAGAGGTTCCTATTGTTTTTTTTTTTCGTACATCTGTGCGCAAGGTTTCAACATGTCAAAATAATGGCCGCCATAAAAATGTCAGGTAAAAAGTAAGTAGGGGCTTACATTAGAAGTATTTACTCAGAAAATGTCATGAATAGAAAAGTAATAAGTGTGAACAAAAATCTACGATAATAAATGAATATGCTTAGAAATATTATCCATATCCAAATGAATGGCTAAATGAAGGGACGGTAGGTTAGTGGTTAAGGCTGTACGTTACAGAGGTTCCGGGTTCGAATCCTGGCCATTACATTATAGACATGAATCCACTCCTAACAAGCTATTTAGCTTAGCTGGAGGGGTAAGAGGGAATATTAGTAATTTCGGTTAGGTACTACTAATATTATTTACCTTTAAAAAATTGGTATTTTCTATTCATATAAAACTATGTAATGTACGGATGTACCCCTTTTATTGCGGGTACATAATATCTTTATACTATCGCTAACGAAGGTGGCCTTACCTTTAGCTCTAGTGAGGAGGTTTGGGACGTTTCTTTACTGGGTTGATTGGGAGGTCAAACGGAAGTGGCTCTCACAATGATCATCAAATTTGTCAAATATGAAAACATGCGGGGCGCGGATTCCAAGGTATGAGTACCTGATGCAATGCAAAATTTCTTTTTTTTTCATTTAGGTGGTAGACAAGCACACGGCCTACCTGACGGAAAAGGTTACCGTGGTCTTTGGACGTATGCAACACCAGGGGCATCACACTCGCGCTGCCGACCCCGTAAGAACCTAGTAATGCCCTTCTTGAAGAACTCCATACTGTAGTCGACCACAGACGAACAAATCACTCTGTCCACACGTCGTCGGCGGACGAACGCGTCCGCCACTAGCATCCGCAGATGAATCTGTCTACGTGTAGAAGACCCTTAAGACACTCACTCGCACTCGATCTAGAACCGTCTCTGATTTCTCGAAATCCTCGTCTACCCCCAGAAACAAAACACCACAATTTGTCGAACAAACTCGCTTTGTCATGTCTTAAACTAATAACCCTCTCACAACCACACATTTTCTTCGTCAAAGAACACACGAATTCGGAAGTCCAGATAAGGACATTAATGGATTGGCTGACATAAATGTGACGTCACAACACATATTTCAAACGTCGCATGTTGGACACAATCAGAATAACCTGACCCTTCAGATTCTACCGAACATTCCTTGAAGCATCGTTACTTGGAGGGGTCTTTGTATGGTGGTGGCAATCAAAGGTGGGTTATATCAGATAGCTTAAGGGTTACACTTAGTCGTGTATGCGTGGTCCGGCGCACGCGTTAAGGCCGCGATTAGGATCGGGAGCATTAGCATTTTTCTTTAGCATGTTGGTAGTATGTCTTTGAGGTCATGTGTTAATGTTGGTAACACTCACGCGAGGTTTATGGGTAGGATTTAGGGTTATTATCCACCATGTGTAAAAATAATGGGCTTTGGTGTTGGGGTTATGGGTCACAAAATAAAATGGGACTGGGTAATATGTCACTGCAGTTTATTGGAGGTATAATTGACAGGGAAAGTTATGACAAAATTTATGTTAGCTGGAAGAAAGTATTCAGTATGTGCACGATATTGTATATTACAGGGCTTTAGATTTCGCACATTTGCCACCCCCATAGAGAAGTGGCAATTCGTTGACCGGCGTATTGTAGAATATAATGATGAATGTATGGGGTTGACAAGTATTTTGACGTTTAAGGCATTTATGATATTGATCAATCTATTCTACAAACGTGTTGCCACTTGTCTAGAGGCACGGAAAGAGGAACGAGGCTGTCTAATCGGCCTGCTTTTATTTTTTAAACCGAACAACTTAAATTTAATAATCAACACATACACACATTAATCGTTTTACTACACCTACCGCTTCCATCATGTATATATATGGATGATTTATAATCTTGATATAAAGCTCGCAAAAATATAACAGCTTTACAACTTCAAATCGAACTACAAGAAGTTTTTACCAAGTAACTTGTAACCGATAGTTAACCAGCCGTTTCTTTATCACCGCTCTCAATTAATCATAATGCCACAGATAATGCCCCCAATTACTAGATGTGATATTAGTTTTTGCAGTATCTTTAATAATGACGTATATCGTCATCGATTGAACACAACGTTTTCATCATGTAATTTATGTATCTAGATATCCAAGATTATGGATGGATGATATCCTGAAATATAGCTCATAATAATAAAACAGTATAGTGTACCTTACAACTTCAAAACAAACTACAAGGAGCGCGTACCAAGTAACTTGTAACCGATAGTTAACCAGCCGTTTCTTTACCACCGCTCTCAATTAATCATTGTGCCCCCAATTACAAACATTAGCGGGGGTTAACTATAGTTAACCGTAGTTCGGACGATAGTTTAATCGCTGCCGTAACTCCTTATGTTTATGATACTTGAGTACGAATTGGTAGCCGATTAATTTTGTTGATAGATAGACGTATCTACATTTGTGAAGGGTAGCATCATCATCCTCATAGGAATTTCCCAGTTGTGTTTTAAAGAACGGGGTATTGTGATTGGTTAGCTTTACACGCATAGGTTCACAGTAGGCAGGCGGCCAATCACAATGCTCGGTTCTCTCGATACGTTCACGTTAGGATTACGATAGTTTTTCGCGCTAGGAGTACAGATGGCAGCCGCGTTGCAGACTAGAAAAAGCGAAAACCGAACTAGGTACGACGTATGCAACCGGGATTAATGCAACCTTTTCCTGATATAACTCTAATTTCTCGTTTTATAACTTTTTACATCAAAATAATTCTTTTTTTTTCTTTATCTTAACACCAAGGTGCCAGGTGACGAAACACGAAGCGATACCTACTAAAAAGTACGCCGCACTTATACACCGTGAAATTTTAATCGGCTTAGAAAGACCGCCCTGTAATATATTTAATACTTATTAATCCAACAAAAAATGTTATGAAAATTATATTGTGTAAAAACTGATTTTGAATAAGAAACACGCAAACCAACGCCCTCTCTGTGCCTAGATCTACCTAGATTACATCGAAACATCAAAGGGATTAAAAGAATCGAGAATAAGGATTAATCTGCACACCAACTTATCAATATTAATATGTAATACATATATTATGTACGACCTATGAAGTCAATCCAATATCACCTGCAAGCCGGTATACTTACTGTTCCGACGAGTTTTCCTCTTCAGGTTGGGAGGCCAGACAGCAGTTGCTGACAGAAAAACGGTATAAACCGATAGGCGGAGAAAGAGTAAACTGACCCTGAGTTACAAAGCGCAACCGGGGACCACGCTGAAATGATGTTGATGAAGTTACCCAGCCGGGAAATCGAATCCACGACATCACAATCGCACGAAAAGATCACCGAAAACTTAAACCACCGTACGAATAAAGCAGTACTAGTATTCTTTTACTAAACAGAGCTAAACTACAATAAAAAAAAGTTAGTGACGTAATTGTACTCCTTATCACAATACATCAAAGGCTATCAAATAATTTACAAAATTAAAACAACGTCAACCTAAAGCCACACAATAATTATTTACAAAAATTGCCCGAAATAGCCTTCGCCGTCACGACAGTGGGCGTACAGTCGGTGAAAAAACATGTTCGTTTTATATTAACAAGGGATTTGTGGTCGCGCTCGCTAATTAACGTGAATAACCACTCTATTGACTCGTTTATTATGTGTTTATTTATGTTGCGCGCTTTGAGAAATTCCTTTTGAGGTTATGTTCACACCTGTACATCTCAAGAAGTAGTGTGCGGTTCTTCAGATTTAAATTCAGCCCTCCTAGACAAAGGAATTTTCTCATGCTAGAAGGTTCGCGAAACTTCTGACTATAACTGAATCTGAATTTCATTTTTCATTGGCCGTACGCCCGTACTATAGAATAGAATGACGAATGTACCTATAGGATTTGACGTTTTTGACATTCGTTGACGCCTGTCATATACGTCAAATCTCATACATTTGTATTCTTTATTACGCCGCCGAACGAATTGCCACTTATCTAGGAGGCAGAAGGGAGTTCAGATTCAGCTATAGACAGAAGTTTCTCGAACATTCTAGCATGTGAACATTCCATATCCTTAGGACATGTAAAATGCCGCTATTTACTATTTAAGACGTGAATTCTATAGAAAAGACTACAGATGTAAGGCATAATCAAAGTAAAATGTGAATCGCAGAGCTTAAATCTGCGTCGATATGCCTTACCCATTATGCTTCTTGCTTTTTCTGTATGATTGACGCCTAAGGACGACAATAAAGAAATAGGTAAAAGTGATCTTATAGGTCACGGTGACTCATCACGAAGGCCGTGTGCTTCGTTCAGGTTGAAGAGAAACCCAGTATCCAGTCCCTTTCAGTTAGGCCCGGGTTTTTTTGATGCCCTGGTAATTTCTTATAAATACTTCAATCTGACCTACCTACTTGTTGTGAGAATGGACAGCAAATAATACATCATTGATGGACAGTTTGAAATATTAAAAAAAGAACAGAATGTGTGCCAGATAAACTATAAGACTTAATGACCATAAAGCGTGTTCATTATATCTAATATATAAAAATCAATGCCACTTTTCGTTGTTAGTTTATAACTCCAGAACGGCTGAACCGATTTGGCTAATTTTAGTCTTGAAATGTTCGTGGATGTCCAGGGAAGGTTTAAGGGATGAGAAAATTGGTGCAGCGGGAACGGGAAAAATATGGCGGTATGAAGTTCGCTGGGACAGCTAGTATTATCATACATACATACATACGCTCACGCCTATTCCTCTACGGGGTAGGCAGAGACAACAAACCGCCATTTGACTCTATGCTTACATACTTCACGAGCTTCCTTTATTGTTATTAATCCTTTCATACAAGTCCACCGGTATTATCATTGTTAAAATAATATCTCAAAGTCCCTAATTCCCTATCTCAAAGTCGAATTCACGCCTATACACTCATTCATTGCTGCAGCGCGCCTATATTGTTTTACTAGCTGACCCGGCGAACTTAATACCGCCATATTTTCCGCCCGCGTCGTATTATCTCTAAATTTGTCAGTGTTTCTCTACAATATTATGTATGTATTATACATATAAACCTTCCTCTTGAATCACTCTATCTATAAAAAAAACCGCTTCAAAATCCGTTGCGTAGTTTTGAAGATTTAAGCATACATAGGGACGGACAGACAGCGACAGCGACTTTGTTTTATAACGTTTTTTGTTTTATAACGTTGTTTGTGTAACGAATATGCTTATGTAATGTCCAGTTTCGTGAACCAATAAAAAAAAAAATTTAGTGATGATGATAGTGATGATACCTGCCTTTCCCATTACAGGCACAAATTATCGTCTTCCAAGCCGACAATAGCGCCACATACAGACAACGTAGAACAAATAATCAAAAGTAAAAATTCTCAAAATCCCAATACTTAAGCTGTAAAATTTACAACTCGCATGTCTCTCCCATACAAAACATATACTCATAAAATTCACTTTTCTCCTATTGTCCTAGTCTTACCTTTTTCGTCCTTCGAAATTAAAAAAAAAAAAGATATTGTTTAGAAAACGTTATCGCTATTTGCCGGTAATATGCATATAATAAACGGACGTCGAGACGAAACGTGTAAGTAACTTTTATGGGCGATTGTACCTGTGCAAACAAATGGTTTCAATAGCCACAGAAATAGGGTAACTTGTTTCAAAGTGTATTCCGAAAGTTTTTATTACATGTGATGCCTTTTAAAATGAAGTATTTTGCCGACGTCTTGGTTAGTCATCTGTGAAATTGTAAATGTGTAAAGAGGACCACGGTAACATCAAATAGATACATCATCCTCGCATTCGAGTCGGAGTACGGGGTTTGTGCCCCGAGCACGAAAAACCTCTGTATTTGTGTACATGTATACAATAAAGAGATATATTATTATTATATATTATTATTATTATTATTGCGATTGGCCGCTTGCCTGCTATGAACTTACACCCGTATTCACAAACAATACTGTGAGGTCTCATAGTGTGCTCGAGCGCATAGGGCTAGTAAAATTAATTCACTAACATCACGGAGCAGTATCTAACGCAGTGCGTTCCCTCAACGAAGTATTACTTAAGTCTTTTCTATGAATAAAAAGGCTTGCCAAAACGAACGCACTGAGAATTTGTCGTTCTTTGCACAGTTTTGGTAGTACGCATAGCGAAGTATTGTTTGTGAATACGGGTAATAATGTGTGTGCAAAGGCTACAAATCGCAATATTCAGTTCTCTCGATACGTTTACGTTTCGATGACGTTACGTAGGTAGGTAAGTTGGCGAAATGTGGGTGTTGCCACATTTCGCCAACTTACCTACCTACGTAACTATGGCATATATGGCCTATTGCCATCAAGAGCGCTATGTCATAGGTTGTATGTTTACTGTCAGATGGAGAATAACCATATCCCTATCAATAATATACTGTCAGTAAACCTGTCAAATTACATTACCTAAATAAGACATACAATATAAACTTCAACAGTAAGAAATACGGAAGTAACCTTCTAAGTTATAAAATGAGAGCCCAAAATGTAATAACGTCACATATCACTAAATCAAACGTTCTAATGTTAACCTGATTTGGCAAATACGACGTTTTATGAGCGATCACATCTACATACTTCCATATCGTGGTTTTAAACTGTCGCATTCCGTACAAAAGTGCCGTATATCACAGTAATATGATCAGGTATCAGCTTCAAGCAGGGTTGCCAGGTAAAAAAGTTTGAAGTACGGATTAAAGTAACTTTTTCAACCGCGGTCAAATGTCTAGACTCTGTGGTTCTCGTAATATGAATGGGTATTGGAGGGGTGATGTATTCTCTCTTGGATTAATACGAAAATGTCTGAGCCAAAGAATATAAAGAGACGGCAGGTTATAGATACAAGTATCTATGAGTAATTACAGTCAAGGACAAAAGTGGATAAACACCAAAATATTAGGACGTACAGTCAGTATCAGAATTAACTTGATTACAGTCTCAAAATGAACTTAATACCAAGGTATCAAGTCAAAACTGTTTTATTGATTTAAATTGTATTATTGTTCGAACTAAAGGCGTGTACCTATCAAATATCAGAACAATCCGTCTACAGGAAGTGAGGATTAACAAGGTATTAAGATCATTTTCAGTACTTTGCGCGTCAAGAACTTTTCTTTACATTGAAACATCATCTTAGCGTTATTCCCAAGACAACTTCCGTGGCGTGGCGATAGTGACCGCGACTGCTACACAGGTGTAACACCTTCGATTCCCGCTTAGTACAAATATTTGTATGCATGAATAAATTGCATTGGTCTGGTTGTGGCTCGATCCTGGTTGCCCTACGAACATCTTCATCACTCGTTTCTGGTAGTTAGAGCCATAAAACGTACAAAAACTGGTCTTACTGCAATGCTTCGATATCGCCAATGGCATGTGGAGGTGAGAGCGACTGCCTTCTAACCTTCCCACTCCGAGAAATAAATAAATAAATAAATAAATATTGTAGGACATTCTACACAACGCTATCAAGACCCAAAGTAAGCATAGCTTAACTAGCTTGTGTTATGGAATCTAGATTGCGGATAAACATACTTAGATACATTTTTTTTTGTAAATACATACATATCATACATAGAAACACCCAGACCAATGCAAATATTCATATTCATGGACACAAATATTTGCACTGAGCGGGGATCGAACCCGCGCCTCCTGCGTAGAACGCAGATGCCGGCTGTGTAGAAAGCCTGCATTATAGCCTCTTCCATTGCTTAGCAAGCTGAGGGTGAAATGACCAGTACTATTATTTAATTCCCTTATCCTCTTTATGAAGACGTATTTTCCTGATTGCATCCGAGGCCAAGATGACCTCGGAGCTCAGGGTCCGTCTTCTGGCTCTTCCCACTTTGCACGATCTAGGGCGTCCATGGTAGCGAGACCATTGGCACGCATGTCACTCTCCACGACGTCTAGCCAAGACCTCTTCTACTTGGACCAGTCTGGGGCACCATTGGGCAATATTTATTTCTCTGTAAGTGTTTGATTAAATTCTCAGTGGGGTAATAGTGGAGTATATCCTTATTAAAAAATAGGTCCAAACCTGACAACCCTAGGTTAAAGGTAAAACATGATATCGATCACACAAGTCCAATTAATGAGTACAGTTACCCAACTGTTTTGGGGTTGTGATTCATTAAGGGCGATACATCGTCGGCTCATACAGTCTAACTCGCTAACGTCAGAGATTACGGCTGCAGAATGGCGATAGTTTTTGCCTAAAATGAATAAACGAAGGTTAAACTGAAAAATAAGTAATGATATGGAAAAAATATAAGTAGGTACCATTATTTTTCTTTTAACTAATTCAGTAGTAAAATAGTGGCAAAATAAGCGATAACCACATCCGATGGGGATAGGCCATGTACTTGTCTGTCATAAACATATAGGAAATTATAGCTAGCTAATAGCACATTATTTAATTTTTATTTTACCTTTTGCTATTAGTTAAGCTCTTTTCATTTGTTTGTTCTTCTTCATAAAAACAAAATTTATTTGGTCAGTTGCTATGCAAATATGGAGCATCACGTTATCTGCAACAGGTACGTGATGTTAGTTGCTTGCATCAATATTGTTGTATATTTATTCAATGGGTAAATTGTAAACAAATGAATATTTAAGTAGGTATATGATTGCATCGGTAATCTAAAAGAATAAATCAACGAATCCTATAAGATCTGTCTATCAGCAATAAGAGACAGCAGCAGCAATAAGTGCCAACCCAAGTAGAAAGCTCGTATTATCTATATTTCACCTACTATATTAGAAGAATGGTCTCATTTTGTACCTATTTCCACATCTACGCTACATACTCATCGACATATACATATACAGGATGTACGTGCAATATTAGTTTTTCGTAATACATCGGCGGCACGCGAGCCGCCACACGTGCTTCCACGACAAATGCAAATGAATAAGCTTTCATATTAACTTGTTATAGGGTGCTTACAATTATACGTTTTAATATTAATGCCCGTTTTGTTTTAATTGGAGGCCAAGCATTTGTAATTTGTTTTGTTGTTCAATCCTTTGTAGGTGATGTTTCAAATTGGACTTAAAATGAAACGCATTGATTTTTATACTAACTTATATCGATTTACTTATAAGTAAACTTAAGGTGTAAATATACCTAGGTATCTAATTAGGATTAGGACTGACGAAGGTAGCTGGGACAGACTGGATGCGGAAGACCGAGGATCGGGAGCAATAGTGCAAATTGGGAGAAGCCTATGTCTAGCAGTGGATTGCGACAGGCTAATTATCGAACACAAAGACGAAGATGATACTATGATACAAAAGTGGGTAATGATTATTTCCCATTAATGGTAATTCAGCGAAAAAAAAAGGTAATTAATATTCAGACACCACTAATTCAAACAACCTATGTGTAGTTGCGGCGGCGCAAATTCGGCCAAGCTCGGTACCAGGCCGCGCTCTGCCCACCCTGTATAATTGCCCCCTGTCTCACTCACGTGTGCCTGTATGACTGCTAATGTTTGTACTTTCCAAACATTTTTATTTTATGGCAACACTTTTAGTTCCGAAGTTTGACGTTTATGACGTCACAGTTATTTAAACTGACAGCTACGAGGGGTATTATATTAATTGAAGTTTAATGTTTTCTTATTTATGATAATGATTTACTCGTAGTAGTGAGGTTGTAGGGAAAAGGTCACTGGGATAATTTTACCCTCTCTGGGACTAGATCACCCGCTAGGAGTAGATGGTTAATGAATGGATTTTGAATATGGAATTGGGAAGTTTTTTCAAAGTTTTAATGTTTTTTTTTAAGTTTTTCTCAGAGTGTGACCTGAGCGCAATTCAACTGAAGGTACGCATAAGTTGTTGTTTTCATACCACTTAGGTGGCAGACAAGCATACGGGCCCACCTGAAAGAAAATTACCGTGGTCTATGGACGTATGCAACACCAGAGGCGTTACACTCGTGCTGCCGACCCTGAAGAAACCTTCTAATGCACTTCTTGAAGAACGTCTTATTGTAGTCTCGTGGGATAACTTTAGCAGGGAGTTCATTTCACAACTTGTGATGAAGTGCCTTTCATATCGCATAGTGCGCACCGTCTCCGGTCGCAATGTGTGATTCATAATCATTATCAACACCCAAACACCAATCCCGGTTGTAATCAAAGTTTGCACTTTGAAATCGTACTCTTCTCTCATATTTGCTATCTCAACGTTTACGGGAGATTCTTTAGATACAAATGCGATGTTAATTAAGTATAGTTGTCAAGACGGACTCTGAATATCATCATACCAAATGCATTTCAAACTTCGCAATTATTCGATTTTGAGATATCTGATTAGATTGATTTCTGTTAATTACCACCGTTAATAATATGTCTAACGGTAATATAATTAGTAAATCTAGAAAAAATATTTAGCAATGCTGTCAAAATTTTGACAAGCACCTTGGGTAATTTGCTGAATGTGTAGCAACCGTTTTATTAGTCCTTCAAATCCGATTTTACAGTTAATTATTGCTCAGTCGCATGACAGGTCGACGAGGGGCAATCACATAGGTCGACTAGCAGCACGGTGTTGCCTTGGCGTTTTGTCGCGCACACAGACAGACCGTGGGACAGTCCACTGCGTAAACGGAACGCAACTGTGACGAATCGATTATCAACAATCGATTTTTCAAAATAACGGTAGCCATAAGCGATTTACATCTCGATAGTTACGTAGCAATTTGTGAGCATGATCGATAAATTTCCCTTGCGGGTAAACGTCTGCGCATTGAAGCTTTAACTGTCATTTCATAAGGCACGGCTACCGTTGCACGAATGCGGCTGACAATAATATGTCCAGCTACCGCTGACCTCCCTATGATGTTTTCAACCCTCTGAGTTGATCTGGTGGCCGCTGTGCATGAAACATTTGTAGGGGCAGGGCGGATCTTGATGAATTGGCAAAGTGACACATTGTCACCGGCCGCACGATTTCACTGTCCGGCGAGACGTGACGAGTTACGCGTGGTCGCCGTTTTTATTTCTGCCAATGACGGGTGTCGAGGCGTGGTGTGGCCAGTGTGAATCTGCAAACATAATAGTGCGTGCATTGTGACTCTTATTTCGTTACAAAAGAGTTCATTTTGTGATCATTATCACTTCGTTAAGATTGCTATTGTGTAACCGGTCGGAGTGGGAGTGATATGTTTTTTTCATTGACTACACACGCCCATCGTCCGAGACGAAATCGTCAATCGAACGGGGCCCGATTGCGTCGCGCGATTTCTAAATTGATTTTTATTTAGTCATTATCGTTACTTGACTTGTTTACGTTACCGACTGTATCGTTTTGTAAAGGGAATCGTTTCACGTGAGTTGTAACGTTTACGTATTGTCTAGTGTTTGATCAGATTCAAGTTCATTACTCGGCTGCATCGAGTTAACAGTAAGATAATTGTAGTTAAAACTTGTAACGTAATCCTGTCGAGATATCTCATAGATTTGATTTGGCTTTGTATTTTATCCGCCATTATGATTATGAAGTGACTGGCACATCTGTCTGTTCGTCGCACGCGCCGCCACGCGGGGGTCAACGAACACGTTTCGTCTGTCGCCCTGTGGAATACAACCTTTTTTATGTTTTTTTTTGTAGTAGCTAATGTCTGTTTACTTTACTTCTGATAGATTCGCAATGCAAATGTTACCACCTTGATTTTTTAAAGTTCTGTTTAATTGAGTCTTCTTTTATGTCAAATTTATGTGCAAATTGAATCAAATAGTGAACACATCAAGTCAACCATGTTCTCTTACGTTAAAAAGCTGTATCATTTCATATGTTTAAAAATTAAATCGGCTATTAAAACTTGCTTATGTGAGAACTTACCAATTTATTATCGCTTCTCACAGGAATATACACTCATAGGATAATAAGTCCTGCCGACCTGTCGAGTCGATTTTTTTATATCATTTAGGTGACAGACAATTAAAGCGGTTATCTTGACTTGCGGGCGTGTGCAACACCAGGGGTGTCACACTCGGGCTGCTGACCCTATCTTCTGTTCTTCTGTTGCCCTTCTTGAAGAACCCCATATGGTAGTCACCTGCAAAAACTGGGTATGGATGTGATTAAAAAAAGGCTGATCTTATAATTTATGGTACGGGTAATTTTATACCCTAATTCAGGGACACGTTAGTAAGTTTTTGTAATGTTTCACTTTATAATTTAAATTGTAAGCAACCAAAAAAAAAAAATAAGATTCTAAATTCAAAAACTTGAGAATTAAGTTAAGACGTTTGTTACAGATGTCAGATTGTGATTAAATTTTCAACTGTCCACGAATTATATGTCAAACTTAGCAAGCACCGCGTTTCAAATGTCACAATTGAAATATGTAGATGTCAAGTTAGGTTATTTTTAGGATTCCATATTCAAAGGGTTAAAACGAAACTTTATTACTAAGATTCCGCTGCCCGTCAGTCTGTCTGTCTGTCTGTCTATCACTGTAATGTCGGGTATTTATACCTACATAGTACTTTATAATGGTGTCAATCGTATAATAAACGCAATACGAAACGTACCTAGAGATACATGGTGTCTCAGGTTGTAACAGTTGAAATTTCCACAGATTATTATATATTATATTCTATTACAACAAATACTTATAAAACAAATAATGGTACGGAATCCTTCGTACGCGAATGTGACCCGCAGTTTAGTTTTAATTTTTAGTCTTGATCCCTCTTAACATTTGCTTGCCCAGCTACTAGTGTATTAAGTACCTAACTTTCAAGTGAATAAATAAATCTATAAAAAAACCAGTATGAACTAATATAATATGTATTATCAGTAGGATAACGGATTTCAAATTCGGATTTATTCAGTTTATTTTAACGTATACTGCTGTAAATTTTTATTTTGTCGATCAGGTTCGTTTGGGTTCCCTGAAAATATTGCTGGGATCCTATAAACCCCCAAAATGCAAATAAAATCACTAATATACAAACAAAAAAAAAAAAACGACCCGTATTTCCCATCTCATATACACCATTTACAAAAGCGTTCGATTAAATCGGCCTCATTTCGGTTCCCAAGGTATTTTTATGCGCACATAATGGTCAAGCATATCGACATGAACATCTCGATTATCGATAGCATTCACACGTAGCACACGCTCTAGCTTGCCCTGTCAATAGAGATGGGTTGGCGGGTGCTTTGTTGTTATCGAGTATCGACATCTGTTTTTCTACGGCGGTCCTGTCACTCAAATGTTTCGGAGTTTTTGTGGGCTCCTCGATATATCGATATGTTGCTGGTGAAGTTTGAATTCAGTTTTGTTTTGAAATAATATAGATTACTGTAATTACTGTATGAACTGGTGAAAAAGTTATTCCATTAAATGTTAAATCAGATTAAATTGGTCGATATGTGGTATAAGATTTTGCCTGATACAGGAAACAAACACGAGACCTCATGAACTAAAGCTGTAAGTAACTGTTACGGCTTTACAAAAGACGTAGTCAGGGCAGTTGCAGGCTACTGATTTTTCTTGATGTAAAATCGTTTACCAGATTATTTATTATGCATGCGAATTTTACGTGGATAATTGTGTAACGAGATAAATTATATTATCTACCTATTCATATGAGCACATAACCGATACTCTTGTTTAATTCAACATTAAATTCTTAGTAAAAATATATTGCATGTATAATACTAGTTGTTGCTTGCAGCAGATTGTAGCAGATTCCGTTCTTGCTATCGATGAAAACTTATTCCAGGGATAAAAGAAGCAAATGTTATACCTCAGATGTGACAGGACAACGCAATGATGACATAAACATTCACACATATAATATTAGTAGGATGTATTGACATGAATTCGTACCGTATTAGTAATTATCTCAAACACCTGAAGTAACACTTTAACTGCAACAGATGATATGTCGATAACACTAGTGATGCTGATATGAAGTTGTGTAAGAGACAGATATCTTACATCTGGCTCATCTGGGCCAATCGTACTTCGTGTTTTGTACTCAGTTTTAACACCGATAATCTACTTGAACGCTGTATAATCTGTTAATTGAGGCAAGACCAACGTGTACAGTGTTGTCAGTGGTAAAAATCTAATTAACTCTTTAAGTTATAAAAAAACTGGGCGGTTTTCGGCATTTATAATGCAATAAGTGATGAGTAGAATGAGGTACCTACATAGATAGGCTTTATGCGGTCTGCCTCCTAGACTAAATATGCCAACAAAAAATAAAAAATAATCCTGCATTCTAAATTAGAAGTAATAGTTCAAGCCACTGCTTCCTTTTTTTAAAGTGCGAAGTGCCAGTAACTTCCGTTCCTATGAATGAAATGAATGATGAATGTATGACATTCGACGTACCTATATGACAGTCGTGAACGTATGTCATAAACGTCAAATCCCAAACATTTGTCATTGTATTTTACAATTCGCTGGTCAACGAATTGCCACTTGTCTGAGGGGGATTGAAAATGAAAATTTACTGAACCTCGATACTGAACTGGTACTTATTCTCAACTCTAACTACAGTCGGCGCTTGGATGATGAAATTATTTTATTGTTCAGTTCATTTTTTGTCTTAATTCTCGATATTTATTCTTATAAAAATAACTTCTTCCTTATTAAAAACTTTCTTGTGAATTTAAGCACAGTTCAGGTGTATTTATAGCTTCTATTTAATATCTACATAACATTTTACAGAAAGTCTGATGCAAAAAGTAGGAAAAACTAGGGAGCATTAGGGGCACGGTGACCATTTCCTAATTAAAACTTTAAGTTGAGAAAGAGTTCATCATGTAGGCAACAAGTTAAATTTCTTAAGGTACGGTTACCTACAGCTCATGTTTCTCGCAACATTTTGACTTTAAAAACACAACATAACTTGTAGAGAGATACATCTGAACGGTTTATTCTCAAAGAACAAATTATGATTTCATTTTCCAATGTACCAACTTTCAACTTCCTTTGTAAGTATATTTTTTCTGTGTGTGCATGAATATTAAATAAATAAAAAAATAAATAAATAAATATGATATTTGGCACTTTAGATAAATAATACTTTCTTTAAGGTGCTTGTTGTTCAATGTTTGGCACCTTAAAGAAAGATTTCTTTCTCTAAAGTGCCAAACATCATAAAAAATGTCGTCAAAAACCATAAAGATGTAAATTTCTACATGTCTTGTTGTACGTTTCCTGGGCTTTGGGCGTCTTACTTTATAAATAGTAGTTAGTGGTAAAACAAGTAAGAAACTTGATCTGAAAAACTGGATAAAAATATTTAAAAACATAAACAAAACTCAATTTCGCTATAACTGTAAATACTACAAACGGACCATTAAAAACAAAACAAGATTCCTTTAAAAAGGTATCGTTATAAAACCGATTACGTAATAGGCCGCACTGGCCATTTAGTTCGTCGACCCCGCTATATTAAAAAGTTACGGACAATGGAAAAAAAGTAGGTAAATTTGAAAACAGAATGTCAATAGCCGCCGGCCGGCCGAACCTGCCCCACGCGCCCTTGACTTGCGGAGATAAAAAGGGGGAGATGACCGACACCCCCCGCCCTCTCCGCCACGCTGCCCTCTGCCCACGCTTTGTGGTTTATTGCTACTTTTATCGAGTCCCTAAACTTCAGATGCAACTGGTAGTTTTTAAGTTGGCAATGCGTAAAAAAGATAAAGAAAGTTTCGCCGTTACGTCTTTGAAACTTCGGTGTTACATTTTATATGAGTTGCGCAACAATATTTATAAAGTAAACAAGTGCTTACTCATGTTTGTATAACTACAATGGAACATACTACAAATAATCAAGGGAAGTATTATTTGTGTTAGTTTACATTAGCAAACTTCAGACATGCCTTACTATACGCCCGACCCTAATGTACTGCACAGTGCACTGTGACTGTGAAGTACAAATAAATGACTTTTTTAATATGGCAAGATTCTAAAAAAGAAATTATACCTCCAAGCTGCCACAAATTGTAATCACTGTTCTAATAGTTGATTGACACAAAATCAATGTAATTAATTACATATTACATTTTGACATTACTGTCATTAATATTTTCATTCGTAGGTTGGTATTTTTACAGCTGTAAAGCTTCTATTTTTATGAATCATCGTGCTAATACTATATTTTTAAAACTTATAAGAATATGAACCATGAAGATAAAAAAGCAGCTGATCGTGAATTGTCCCCTTGCGGGCGGTGACCTTGAACGCGACCCCACTATTGAAATAAAAGGAGCGGAGGTTACTGGCACTTCGCACTTTTAAAAAAGGAAGCAGTGCGCTTGAACTACTATTTCAAATTTAGAAAGCAGAATTATTTTATTTTTTTGGCACATTTAGTTTTTTTTGCCACTCATTTTTACATTCGGAACCGATCGGAAACTTTACCATAATTACCATTACGTAACAACACTAATATTACTAGAGAATAGCAAAATATTTAGTGTTGGAGTTACATTAACTAATAAACCATTTATAAAGCTGAGATAAAGCCGAAAAAAAAAGTCAGTTGTCTGTAGAAACATCCAGACAAATGCAAATAGACATATCTACATATTTTATATTGAGTTATTTAACATACAAAAACAAGTAAAATTAACATACAAAAATTTGAACTGAACAGGAATCAAACTGGCAACGTAACAGTTGAACGCCCCATGTCACCTGTGTGACGATTACATCCTAGTTATCGTGTCCTGCCTCAGAGGGTACACTCAACCACAGAAAACCACGGCTCATTTAAAGGTACAGTCAGGAGGCCAATGTCCACTGCGTTCCATTGATTCGACTTTCTTCAAGAAATCACGTTTGACGCCGGAAGACGATTCGACTCGCAACACTCAGACCATAACGTTGTCTAAATACACTGACCATTCTTCACACCTACATACTTATCATCAATCAAAAACCAACTTTTTTGTTTAGATCATAAACTCCAAACTCCTATGACAATAAATTTCTAGACTTATTACTAGAGTCATATGATTGTCAACTTTATGCTTACGTGTTAGGGTAGAAATTTGTTTGTACGGTTGGTAAGTAGTGTTACACCATTTCCAATCTTGGTTCGATTCCTTCACGCGCGACTGCTGGGGGGTGACAGGAACGGCTAAGTCATCGCACAGATGCGTTCCGCTACGATAGGTGATCGGATACAGGATTCGTTACGACATTTGTAAAGTGATTGGAAGTGTGTGAATGAATTAATGGTATTGTATGATTTAGAAGGAGTACAGACATGTCTGCATTCTGTATATCAGAAATATAAATACATATTTTTCAAATGTTCATTTTAATTGGGGGTTTAGATCAATAAAGGATATGCCAAACCCATCGTACCTTTAAACATTATACAGGAACAGTAATTATACCTAGTAGAAGTATTTATTTAGATGAATCATAGCTTCATAGCTTCCTCAGATTTTGGTCTTGCTGAGATAGTTGAATAGGACCTATAATGAGAGATAAATAAAAGATACAGACATATCTTACATTCTACTCCAACCCTTCAAATCCAAACTTATCTGAAAGAATTGAAAGAGGTTTGCATGTTTGTGACTGAATCACGATCAAACAAACGCCTTAAAATTGAAATTGAAATGAAATTTGGTATAGGGTTAGATTATTTATAGCCTAGAATAACATACATCGGCTTCTGCTTATCTCTGAAGTAGGTTCTTATGGGTTGCGGAAACGGGATTGGAACGATGAGGAGGAAGTTAGTCTTCCCCATAAAACGCTCATCTCGGTTAGATGAGCGTTGTGAATGAAAAAATCTCAAAATAATCATTCAAATGACTTTTGGCTACAATCATATAAATTTTGTACTTAAAATTGACTCTTAAGAATTTTTCTATCGGAATCTCTATTAAAAAAAATTCTCATTAAAATTCTCCTTTCACAAAATACGCAAAATTAAAAAAAAACTTAAACGTCCATTAACTAAAAATGTAGGTTTTAAAATCAGTACTTGTTCACTTAATGTCATAGTAAACAGAATTTTAATGAGAAATTACAGAACGGAACGCGTTCCAAAATTAAATTTTTACTTTATAAAGGCTTGAAGGCCTTCGTTTTTGGGCCCGAACCCAAGTTAAAACTAAATTATGCTTTCATTATGAACTTTGTTACAAGGAACAAAGTTACACTTATTTATTATATAATATGTATATAAGAATCTATGTAATATTATACAGAGCTCGTTTATTCTAACATCAATGGCTCTAAAATTAGAGCCTACTCGCGCC
Source organism: Eilema depressum (assembly GCA_914767945.1). NCBI lineage: Eukaryota > Metazoa > Arthropoda > Insecta > Lepidoptera > Erebidae > Eilema > Eilema depressum. The sequence goes on from OU612026.1 coordinate 14,981,137, forward strand.
ATTATGAGATAGGAATAAAGTTTTTAGAAGTCTTGAATGAGTAATAAATTTAAATTTCGAATTTCTATCTTTTGTGCCATTTTCCAACATAGCTATTTAATAAACTACCTATTGATGTTAAGTAAGTCAAGCTTAAGTCTAAAATTTGATTTTTGTGACTATAATTAATAACTTTATCATTCAATATTACTTAATTAGGTAAGTTCAATGATATATTATAAACTACAGATGCTTTGTCTGCTATCTAAAATGGCAACAAGAGATCTGATCCTTATAATTGACACTATCGATTGATACTATAAAAATACAGGATGTTATTTTTTCGGATTTTCTTTCAGTTCGATAACCGGGTGTGGTAAGGGAATTTTCAAAAATCTACGAATGCGGTTTTGTTTCTTTTTAAAAATAAAGTAATGTTTCCTTTGAGTGAAATACGTTATCTTCAGTATATAAACTACTTTCCCTTCAGGTAAGGTTAAAATCTTCCATTCGGTATTGATTCTGAGTGCCACCATTGTAACATGATACGTGTCTGTAATGGTGACGCTCTTTTCAGGGACTTTGCCTTCAGCTTACCATCAGGCGAGGCGAAGTCAAATTGACGTGTCCTATATAAAAAAAAAAAAAAAAGTCCAGACTCAGCCTCAGCCTCAGATGCATGGTTTGAGTTAACAATTGTGCCCAGGATGCGGCAATAGGCTCACCCTCTATTACGTGGGACCGAATACAATGATTGGTGAAATGTGGGTGTTTATTCACCTCTGTCAAACCCTCGTGAATAAAGGCGTGATTATATGTATGTAATTTTAACTCTAAAGAATGCTACAAGATTCGTTTCAAGCGAAAACAAATGAAATTGCATTGTTTTGCATTTTTCAGGAGTGAAATTTATTGTATTACACGAAATTGAACACTGAATTTTAGCTGAGGTAACATAATATGCACTTGGCATCAAGAAAGTTTGTATTCTTATGTGAAAGATTGAATACACAAAGTGTGTGAAGTAAAACATTTTTCAGGAATGAAAAATTGTTAAGAATAAAAATGAAAGAAAATCTATGACAATGGTCTGGGCCTGCTTCGTCAAGCAGTAGGAACACGCTAGTGTTCCTACTAATATATGCTAATATATGTGAGGTTGACTGGGGCGTCGAAGATACCTATTGGCTACATCTTGTAATGCCTACATTTTTTTGTTTGTTTCTAAGTATTCAATTCAGTTACAATTTAATTATCGAATGCATGCGGGCAAAAAGTTCTTAAAACTAAAAAAATAATTAAAAATAAACAAAATATCAAGCGAGATTGCGTAGTAGGATGCAAGATTGTTTCGTAGCACGCATGCGTTGAATTCTTCTACACATGTAGACATGTCTACGCACGCGTGTAGCTACGTGTGCGCACTCATGACACTTATGGCGTTAACGCTACGAGTCTACGAAATCGTACGGTTTTTTATTTCTTTGCTGATAGATTTGAATAAGGACTTAGGTATAGATTATTATTAATAGTTTTTTAAATTGTGGTTTTAATTGTAAATCTTCTTAATAAAAGTAGGTTTCAGATTTGTGTTCGATGCACCGGATGGGGTCCGAACCCCATCCGGTACACTGTCAATTACTCCAAACTTCCAATTTGAGTGACGGGACGTCCTGGTATCCCACTATAAGCGTTAGACGTATATTATCGGTATTAACTGGAGTTGTAAACGAAAATAATAGTACCTTATAAATAAGAAAAATAATAATTAATGTAAATTATAAAGACAAACCCTTTAAAAGCAACTTATTTTTGTTTATTTAATCTTTGCACAAATATAAAATAAGTGTACAAAGGCGGACTTAATGCCATGGGCATTTTCTACCTGTCAACCTACCGTAGGGTGATGTAGAGATTTGTCGAGGTAGGTGCTCGAAGTATCGATCTAGTACGGTGTTAATCTTTTCCCTCTAATCGGTGTTAAACTAATCTCAACAAAACATTAAACTTTACAATCTAAATTACAAAAACTGTGCATTCCTAACAGAAATCAAGACAAGCTTTTTACTGTATTATAATCTAGAAGCATTTATCCCGTCACTCAAAATTAAGAAGCAGTCCAATTAAAAAGAAAATATCGCATAGAAAAAACCTTTTACGCGTCCCCATTCCCCACGGGTTCATTACACATCAACATCGCACACCAATCAAGCTTTCATTAGGACCGAACGACACAATCAATATTCATATCCCATGCGAAATCTTCATAACGCCGTGTGCAGGCACAGAGAAAAAAAAGAAAAAAAAATTCTTGATAGATGATCCCGACTGCGCCCGCATTCGCAACGAAATTAAAAAGAACAAGGCATATCACTTAGCGCACACAGAAGCGCGGTTTTTATTAAAAAATTCTACATATCTCGCGTCTTCACCGTTTTATCTTAACCCCCCACAGCCGCAAAAGAGACGGACAACAAAAAAATTCAACGCAAGAAAGGGACATGAATACGAAAATTATAATTGCCATCTGTAAATTAACACCAATTCGGTGGTTGTTATCCTTGTCTGTACTCCCTTTATGTTTTGTGTAAGAGTGAGATGAAGTATCTTTGTGTGTGCGACTCGGATTGAATGATTTACATACGTGGCGAGCTCACAAACACAATAATGGACAGAGGCGCGGAAAATCGAAGGATGCGATCGGTTTTCCGATTTACTTTATGCGGCGGACTGCACTCGGAGCGATCTTGCATAATGGGTAGGTTTGGGGGGAAAACAATCCGTTCCCACGGATTATTGGATAGAAATATGAATACATTATGTCGCGTGCCAAATGTATAGAGCGAAGTAAACCTTATTCTAATATTGTTTCAAAAAGGTTCAATGTTTGAGGCGTTCTATTTTCGAGTTACCGGTTTGAATTGAGAAGGAAAAAAAGTTTGTTTAAAAGAAGTACCTACCTGGCGGATTTTATGGTCAGTTCTGTTTGCGTTTAAATTTTTTTGTTGTTTGGGATACATTTATGTAGATGTAAAATGACATGTATAAATAACAGATCTCTGCTTACCTCGTCACGTATATGCAGGTATGAATATATACACATTTTAAAGTCTACGCTTTTCAGAAAACCTTTTTTTTTCACTGTTAAGGCAGTGGAAGTCTATCATAGATAAGCTTTTTCAAAACTCTTGTTGTATAAAGATAGAACTATTATTACGGACCAGTACTTCACTTCATTGAAATCAACTAGGGTAAATAGAAGGTAAAATTCCTCCTCCTCTATTTTCAACCGACTTCAAAAAAGGAAAAGGTTATTCAACTAAATAGAGCGTCCATCGACGATGAATTGTACTGGTTTGACCATCCATTGACGACATCAACAAAAAAGTCTGCTTATTTTTGTGTTTTGAATCTAATCTAGAATTCAGTTATTTTTCTATTTACACTGTTTTTAAATGCTTTTTTGATTTTATAAGTGAGTTTTTTTTTTCAATGAAAGTTTTCTTAAGAGTCAAACACAGCTTCTTCATCCAAATTGTAAGTGCTTTGGAACCCGGAGTCCGCACTGCCCTCCCTCCTTTCCGTGGTTCGCTTTTACGAAAGTCACTACCGTCTGACCCCCAACCCTAAGAAGAGTCTCATTTGTCAATTAGGGTTTTGCAAATTTCAAATCAGGTTGACTTACGCCCAGAAGATTTTGCTGTACATCCAAAAACACAATGCTTGGCTAGTCGTAAATGCTTGGCGGGTCACTTCAGGCGAGTCGAGGATTTTGTCACACTTGAACCATCTATTGGCATTATTAACATTTATGACAAACATCTTTTGTCGCGACAATGATTCATGTAAAGAAGTTTTTTGTAACTAGCAAAAACAAACACATAAAAAAAATCTCAATTTTTTTATAAATACAAAAAGGTCTCAAAATGATCTTATTTATCACAAGTCTCTATATATATTCTTAAAAATATTTATTTATTTGAAATCATTAATTTAACACAATGCTTTCCCATACACAATAGAACACGCTACACCCCTTGACAGCTTGTTATTCTTTAATTTCCAATTGCAATTTAGGTATACACGTACAAAACTCTTTACCCCACTTTGTTTAAGAAAATGTATAGATAGGTTGGAATGTACAGTCGCACGCACAAAACAATGGCGAGGCGACGGTTGACCTCGCGGCCGCGCCTCCCCATGTCTTGCCACCCGCCCGGTAGCGCCGCGTGCAATTAATATGCCGAGGCAGCCGCGAGTGCTCCGACTAGTTCGTCTTGATACTTGAAAGAATATTTTGATTAAAAAAATTTAGTGGTTTCAACTTAAAAAATATATTTGAAATCCAATACCCTTATTTGTGATTAATTGATACTTATACATACCATTTTGTGTATTACCTACATTAAAAATATAACAGGAACTTGATTGGATTGGGTATGATGGAGTACATAGGCTAGAAGTGATAGCAATCAATAGGAAGCTAACAGACTGTTTATACTGGAGATTGATGGCACTTGGTGGAACTTGCTACACATATTGAATAAATCACTTGTACTTTTCCACAATTATTTATTTATTTGAACCTTACCGGTTTCACCTTACGGCATTATATTTGATATCTTTGATAATGCCGTAAGGTGAAACCGGTAAGGTTCAAATAAATAAATAATTGTGGAAAAGTACAAGTGATTTATTCAATAAGGAAGCTAACAAATTAATAGCTGATCGAATGTTTTTTCTATACATACTTGGAGGTCTGGGCAGGAGATGCTTGCCCCTATCTTCCAGTGCTAAAAATAAATATTTAAGTGTTTTGTATGTTTTGTTCCCAATGTGTAATGCATTTTTATAAAAAACTAGCTGACTCCGCGAACTTCGTACCGCCTAACAGTCAATTTTTTTTTTCAATTTTTCTCTCCGTAAGAACCATCCCCGTACTTTTAAGGAATGTCTTAAAAAAAGAATTAGTGAAATCGGTCCAGCCGTTCACGCGAGATGGCGTGACCAAGGGAAATAGGGATTCATTTTTATATATAGAGATAAGTCAGGTCGTGGCTCGTTTTCTATTTTATAAAAATTACGTTGAGTTAAATCCAAAATAGGAATAAAAATCTATAATACCAGTCCTTGGTTCAAATCCAGCAACCAAGTGAATTGTTCTAATAATTTGGATTTACTCTTTGAAAATTAAAAAAAGTAATAATTAAAATATCTAATTACAAATATCAAGCTATACCGGTTCACACATAACCCGTCCAAGTTTTCTTTTGCGAAAGAAGAGAGAGAATTTTTGATCAATAATTGTCACTGGGCGGCCCCCTCTCCCCGCACTATGGGGGCAGGGGGTGGGGATCCACGGGCTGGCGGGGTACAGCGGGGAGGGGGTAATTACGAGTGCGTTTTGTTACCGAGATGATAGGCGCGAAAAATGGCTTGCGCGTGCTTTTACGTGTCTCCTCTAGTTTTGAATATTCAGAGTCGGCCTCTCGGCCTGATGAAATATTGAATAGACGGAGTAATTTATTCCCCGAGGAGAGTTTCCGAACAGTCCACGTTCCGTTCGGATATTGAAATTAGGCGCTGCTTTGCTTAAGAAAAGCGTTTGTTTGACGGGCGTCCTATAACTGCCTTTATACGGTGATATATTTTTCTTTGATTTTGATCTCATTTTAAAAGATGCAAGTCTTGCGTTTATTACAAGCTTCTACAACTTACAAAGTATGCTGTACGAAGAAATTATGAGATATTTTGTATAAAGACAAAGTTGTTTTAATAAAGATATTATATTTGTTTATTTTATGGGGCGTAATGCAGACATTACTTTTTAAAACTTTTGTTTGTTGAATGTACTACCATACCTGCTCTCATAGATTATGTACGTAAGTCTATTTATAGACCTTACTTACATCTCCATGGATTGTAGCTTCGTGGGCAACAAATTTCATGCCTCCTCCACCGGGCCCCGGTAGGCAGGGTAGGCCAAAGAACTGCTGACTTAGCATCATAGAAGATGATTATGTGCTTTTTTATATAGGACACCTCAATTTGACTTCACCTCGTCAGATGGTAAGCTGAAGGCGAAGTCTCGTAAAAGAGGGTCACCATTATAGACACGTATCATGTTACAATGGAGCCGGTTGGTCAGCTTGAGTGTTCTAAAGGTCCCACTACCATGGATGCCCAAGACCATGCAAAGTGGAGGAGCAAAGGCCGGCAAGCGTACCCCGGACTCTTTTTCTCGCAACTGGTGTATGAAATCCCATTCGAATATCATCTGCCAGCCTTCCTGCCCACCTGTTACTTGCCACTGCTATCGGAAGTTGGCGCTAAATTGTCTTAAGTGGAACTTGATATCGTTACAATATTTTTTACCTCGACTGTCAAGGTTACAACCGGGAGCCATGGCTTTAAGAGGTTATATAGTTACAGCCAATGCAAAGCTGCTTGCTTTTACACCATGTCACCATGTCTAACCATATCCACACTTTAGCCAAACTGTTAAAAATGTTAACGAACAATAAATAAAAAATTTGTATGCCAGGATGGCGGCAAGTGGAACCATAATAATATGGTCTATACCAACCTCATTGGGAACGAGGCATGACTGAATGTATATTGTAATAAAAATAAAAATCATTGTATCATCGCACCGCTCGCCATAATTAGGGAATTCCACACATTGCAAAACGGTGTGCACTATGCGGTATGAAAGGAACTTCATCCCACGCACACTCAAGCTGTGGAATGAACTCCCTGCGGTGGTTTTCCCAAGCGACTACAATATGGGATTCTTCAAGAAGGGGATTAGACGATTTCTTCAGGGTTGGCAGCGCGAGTGTAACGCTCCTGGTGTTGCATACCTACATCATAGGCCATAGTAACCACAGCCATCAGGTGGGCCGTGTGCTTGTCTGTCACTTAAATGGCATAAAAAAAAACTAAGGATACAAGTAAAAAAATTAAAAGGAAATAACAGTTCAAATTCTTCATAGTCTCTCGGCTCACAAGCTTTTTCTTCTTTCCTTGTAAACAAAACAGCTTTTACACGCTGTCGTCGACTGTACCTTTCATTTTACAAACATTTGTTTACTCAAAAACGGTATTAATTAAACAATCGTTCTGTATTGTGACTGGAAGAATGCATGAAGTGCGTACAAACAAGCTATTGCACTTAGTGAGCGAGCAAATATGCAAATTCATGCTTTAGGACGCTGCCGAGTGTGCGCCGTATGAAGAAATGGTTACAGAAGTGAGTGGAGACAATTGGCACGAGTATATTTGGGCTGACATATTGTTGCGAAAGTGTCGGTTACGAAAAAAAGTTACTGGCCGTAACAAAGTGCCTGTTTGACAGTAGTAGGCTCGACCCTAATTATGTGAGGCCGAAATTCATAGTTGGCGAACAATTCATAGTTGGAGACAATACAACTTTGCCTATCCCTTCGGAGAATATACTAAAAAAATAAAAAATAATACGGAATATCAATAGAATGGTAAAAATAATAATTAATTGTTTCAAGTTTCAATATAATCATAATTACCAATCAAGTCCGATTTTCATGACAATATTAAATCCATTGCTCTAATTACCACCCTTTTTAACCGACTTAAAAAAATGACGTGTTTTACCTGTCATTTTGTTGTTTTTATTAATTGGCAGTTTCGGTTTTTCCGAGGAGAATTGCCGTCCGACCCCCTAATCCCGAAAGGAAAACCTGCGTTAGAGCCTCAACCGTCAACCAGTACGTGCACCAGCTTGCTTAAGAGGTTGGCTGGGGCCCCGAAGATTTTGAGGGACCTCAGATACACACAGGAGTCTCTTAATCACCTATTAAAAATTGCAGAGTAAAATAGTCAATAACATTATATTTAATCATTCTACTAAACACAAAATACCATCTTTACAACCTTTGTAAAAAATTAATGAAGATTAATTAGAATGCGACTCTGTACTTTTCTATATTCCTCTGGGACATCAGCCTAAGAAGTGAGGGTGGTTAATGAATAAAAAAATTCGCATTTTTTTCGTTCAGCTCAGTGATTAGTTACCCTTATAATGAGTAGTGTGTGTGTGCGTGTGTGTATTTATGTGAGGAGGGTTGCTTAAGTTTGTGACAAGTTGATAAGGGAGAGATTAGGGACGTTTTTTGGGTATCGATCGTACGATGGGAGATGAATTTTTATGTGCATTTTAATTAGACTTTGTTTTGATTCTTGTTGTAAGTTTTTGCTTCTTAAAGATGATACTACGCTTTCAAATGTGCAGGGAAGAAGAATGCCTATCACAATGAAAATAAGACATGTTTATTCAATGTGTAATAAATAATACAATATGGTCTTTTTTGCAATTTGTAACTTGATATCTAGAAAGTATTTTAACAAATCTTCTTCTTCGATTCAATGGCTAGATCGGGCATATAGTGACTAGTTTTTTTAAGTTTTGTTGACCCAAAACTCGACCACAGTAACAACGCCCTCCGTTGCTCTACAAAAGTCGTCGGTTTAAAAAAATTATGTGAGTGTAGTATAGCGAGCTTCTCGTTTGACTTTATACGGCCTTTCTCTTCTTCATCCTAGCGTTAATCCCAGACGCATCCGAAGCTCTCACCTCAGAGTCTGAGGCCTGCTTTTTCAGAGCTTGGGTTTGGCTAATATTCGACAGTTTCCATAAAGCGACTGCCATCTCACCGAATTCGATAGGGCACCCAAAAATAATAATTTGTAGGGAGTCAAGAAATGCGCGCCCGAAAGAGAGCAGACGCCAGTAGGGCGCGCATCTCCCAAGATTCGGCCCGTTATAACCAAGATGGTTGGTAGGGCCATGGAAGGAGGTGGGAAAACGGTGCCATCTCACCTCCACAACCCATTGGTGATATCGACGTATTGTAGCTAAACCAGTTGTTGGACTTCATGTCCTCTCCGAGGCTTTATTTGGCCGTATAATTTAAACCGCCTTTATGAGAGAGAATTCCGTTTGACCTCCCAACTCTGAGAGGAAAGGTCACGTCAGAGTCTCGCCTATCCATCAGCAGATTTACCGTTTTGCAGATACCTTCTTGAGGAATAGCTGTCCGTGTCCAATTCTTCCTGAGAATTTTATGAAATTTTCTTTATAATAAAGACAGAATTGTTTGGTTTATGTATTTCTTGACCAAGTTTTTCTGTTGATATGTTCTGTTGTATGAAAGAAATATGTACAGCATCTACTAAAACACTATGGAGGTAGAAGAAACAAACGCGTAGGTAGGTATGCCAGAATCGTAACAAGTGACTTTGACCCTGTCTACCCCTTTGCAAAAGAAACGTGATTAGAACGCAAGCATACAAACAAACAGAAGATGAAAAAAACCAAATTAGATCGGTGAAGATCTGTTTGCCTCAAAGTTATTCAATAAATTAATTGAACATTACAAATCATTACATAATTCCACACAAATATTAAATACATACAACATTTCCTTCAATAGACTTATCTCCTTCAAATTACTTTACAGCCAACTCACCTCAAAGCTCCGAATAAAATAAAATACAGTTAATAAATGGCCCAGTTTTTCCTTCTCCGTATAAGTTACCGCAAACGACGTGTTAAGGTGTACCCTGAACAAAATCGGCTGAGTATCACACACATATAACTGTTGTACCGCCTTAAGAAATAGGGAGCTTGCTTACTTTTGCCTCCCTATTCGAATCACGTGTCCAGCGTAGCTTGAACTTTACGATTGTGGATAACAGCGGATTTTACTTCTGTAATAGGAAGGTAGAAGAGGGGTGGGGTAGGTCATTTAAAATTGGTAGTTTTGAAGTAGGGATGTAAGAGTGACTCAAGTTAAATTAAGAATATGGAGTTTTTTTTTTTACTTTGTTTGTTGACGTCAGAGACTTTTGTGACATTGTAGACTTTGTGCGCCCTTGTGAGTTTTCTGTTTTTTTTTTTGTAATTCTTGAGGCGTCCGCGTGTAGGTACCTTTATTACACCTCCTGTATGTAGCCCCTTTCCGTATTAAGGGATTTCGGGTGGTTTATTTTTTGGATTAGGACCTCTTTGATGCTGGAGGGCCTTCGCACATGTTTGTTTTGGTATTTTTCTGGGAGTATATCGTAAATATTTATGCCAGGATTATTATGCAATATTTGGAGCTCGTCAAAATGTGTAAAGATATGTATGGAGGTCTTAGAGTATACATTATAAAGCAATGTATACTCTAAGATGGAGGTATGTCGGGCTGTGAATCTAGGAGGAATAAAAGTGTGAGTATATCTATATATTTCTAGCTATTGCTTTTGAAATTTTGCTAAATAATATCCGAATGTTTTTTTGGAATTAGGAGAGGTCAAATTGATTCACGAAAGTAAAAGAAAAGCAAATATCAATAAATTATTTTATTATTATTAATACGTTCATTAGGTGGTAGTGAAAACCTTTTGCCCGAGTCAGTATTACCTCTATACCATGATGTGAGTATCTTCAAACCTCAGCTGAATAACTTATTTCTTGGCAAACGTATTTTCGACAACCATATTATCACTTTTTTATGCCACTTAGGTGGTAGACAAGCACGCGGTTCACCTCACCGTCACCTGATGGAAAATGAGATAGTAATCGATACACAGACAGGGAAAATATATATTTTATAACTGATAGTTATAAAATATATATTTTTCCTGTCTGCCCCTTCAAGTAATATTTTTATTATTACACGGGGCCATTGATTACAAAATAACCTTGTAACCAATACTTATGTATATACATCATCATTCTTTTAAAAATGACACATGACAAGACATTGATGACTCAGGACTCAAACCTGCACTAGTAAAGGAAAATGACTCACTATGGTCACCTGACTCATATGATCTTCCTATTAAGTACTGGCATATTATGTAGGTACAAATTTTATTTTAGAGTTGTTTATACCTGGCTGGATGTTCTTGAAGGAGTTCACAGAATTCTTGTTAAATTCTTTTTTTTTCTTAAATAAAATAATAATATCAACCGAAATTGCTAATATTCCCTCTAGCTAACCCGTCCAGCTAACCTATTTTTTTTTATACAGGACACGTCAATTTGACTTCGCCTCGCCTGATGGTAAGCTGAAGGCAAAGTCTCTGAAAAAAAAAGTAGGTTCACATCGGTAGTGCAATGGCCAGGATTCGAACCCGAGACCTCTCGCTCGTAAGGTGCCTTGGACCTTACGGTGTCGTCCTTAACCACTAAGCTATCGACGCATTTATTTAAAAGCTCAGGCGGGACTCGAACGTCGTTAATCAATTGGAATAGTTTAGCATACTAAATACTTAAAAATTTCATTAAATAGATCTATCTATCTAATAATCCAACTACTATTGAAGAGGGAATCGTGGTTCATAGTCTTTACAGGCAAAGCTTAGGTTTAGTACAACTTTTTTCAGGCTACCTGTTAGCTAGCCCAATTGCATCCCCAAATTCACTTAATCACAAAGTTTATTATCGCGATTCTGTTTCTATTTTTTCTAAGAAACAACTTTCAATAAAGAAACTAATTAATGCGTGCACGTAATTCGGTACGCTCTAATAGTTATTCTTGAAATTAACAGTACGCAGACAGCTTAAACTTTTATTCTCCGTGTCATTAACCTGTTACAGGTATTCCTATGAAAACATAGCTGATCAGAGCAAAAAGTAAGCAATTAATTTAAAAGACTGCCTCTTAAAGTTACTGCGAAATTAAACCGTATTCTGGTTTCCTTATGATGCATTTTTGTTTAGCGGTAAAAAAATCTGTAATGTTAATTTAAAAGTTGTCGTATTTCAATAGAGGTGAACCTTATTTTCATTGGACATTGCTTAAAATAAAATAGAGCAGTAAGAAATAAATAAAATAGTATATTGTGACAACACATATAATATTAAAAAGTATGGAATAAATAAATGAATCAGATTGATACGTAAAGTTATTTAAATTTGCTTACTAGGTTACTTAACTAGAAGAGGGATAGCCTGCACCAGATCCTGTCATACAGCAAGTGTGCCATCTTGCAGGTGAGGTTCATTTGGGGCCGTAGATCTTGGTGGAGCCTAAAAGCGTCCAAGCTAATAATTTAGTTGGCAATTGCGTTTGCGAACTTTACAAATGCCATTCCAATAATGTTACAATGCAATGACATAAAGTTATAGTGGGGAAATTCAATCTTTGATTGAAAAACACTAGAGAAAATAATATACAGAAAATAGGGAAAGTCATTGAATACACTGTTCTTGGTAAGAGATTAAAAAACTATTTGCACTGGCAAGTAATGTAACAACTAAAAGTAATAGTAAATAACATAAATAAAATACAGAAATGCCTTTCTATATAACAGAATGATGTAAAAAATAAATTACGCGTAATACTAAAAACAAAGTACAGTGCACACCGAGTGATCACACCGCGACGGCAAAAAGATGAAAAGTCGATACAAAAAAATAGAAGACTATCCTAGAAAATGGTTCTCGGACAAAAACACTCACCGGTTGCTTATTTATTTATGTCAGTGTCATAAACATAGAATGACGAATGTATGGGATTTGACGTTAATGACATACGTTGACGACTGTCATATACGTCAAATCTCATAAATTCGTCATTCTATTCTACAATACGCCGGCTAACGAATTGCCACTTATCTACGGGGCGGATCTGTGTCGTTTGAGCGTGATTGAGTAACAAACAAGGTTCACAACCTTTCACATTAATTCCTAGTGTTAGTAACATATTATTAGCTTTATAGAACTTACGTCCAAGTTACTTTTTCTACGAACCTATCTATAGTGTACTTACTTACTGCCTGCAGGAGACGCGATCCAGGACGGGTGATCTGCCCTTCAGTGTGGGCCATTTCACCTATTTCCCCTTTTTTTTTCCCTGTGGAGGATATGGGATGTACGGCAATCGCGGTGTTTCGTAGAACCTACCTGTTTCTTTGCAAAAATTTACGATCTGTCCCACCTTCAGATCATCGAGTTCCGTTCCCATTATAGCTTTTCAGCGAGTACATGGGACAATCTCACCTCCGGCAACCGACGGCCCACAGACGGCGTGCGTTTTAGTCGGTTCGATTCCGACATAACCTCCTCTTCCGGCTCCGGCGGGAGAGGTATCCGTGGGGATTTTTCGCACGTTCAAAAAAAAAGTACGTGGGGCATTCGGCCAGCAGTTTTCAATCGACAATGGTCTGTGATCACTTCTATTAGTTAGCCTTACCTGTACTACAATACTTCTCAATTTGACCGACTGGTCATCCCTATCCCAACTTATTAATTAATTAACGACGTTAATAAAACATGGTTTCCGATTATTAAGAACAGTATTTTTCCAAGAATTTACCCTGCAGTGTGTAACAAAAAACCGTTGTCTAGTGGCTAGTATTGTGTGCCGGTATTTTGATGTTAGCGTGGCTAATCGGACGATGTCGCCTGTTGTTTTAGGCCAGTCACATTCAAACTATTGTCTTTGCAAGCTTCTAAAAACTATACAATAAGGTAGGAATAAACTTTATTGTATACTAATTAAAAATACATACCTACACTCACGATTACTTATATATCCTGAAAGAGTTTTATGTGTACGTAAGTGTTAAGATAAGAAATCATTTTTAAGGAGTATTGTAATACTGTTGTGTGGGGTGATATGTATGCTAATGGTCTCACTACCATGGACGCCCAAGATCGTGCGAAGTGGAGGAGGAAGAGCTAGAAGGCGGACCCTGAGCTCCTAGGTCATCTTGGCCACGGATGCAATCAGGAGAATGCGTCTATATGATGATGATGATGTAATACTGTTGTGAATAAATTAAAAATAAATGAATAATAGCAACCTGCGTATTCGACTGTTACGTCTGAGGTCGCGGTTTTGATTCCCGGGATTGCACAGCGTTACGCTTGCAATGTGCACACATCACACTTATCACAGTTATCACTTAACTACGAGCCCTTCCAATCTCAGAATAATCTATACGAGAACTACTTGTCCTGACTGATTCATCAACTCAGAGCCTAAACCGGACCTACAAACTTAAAATTTTGGCAAGTGATGTCATAAAAATATATGTTGTAAGCGTCCACTTAAAAAGGATTTTGGAAATTTCACTGCCAAAGGGGTAATAACGGTTCGTATAGGTTTCCTATACTAATTTATTCCTGGCTGAAGCTGGGACCCAGGCCACGGTCACCCATCCAACTGGCAACCGCGCCTAGTTAATTTAACCCAGTAATCGTTTACCAAACAGTGAGTACACCTGTCCACGAGCGCTTCTCATAATCAATCTATAGCTAGTAAAATCAAACAATGCATATAAAGCTAGTCTAGGAGGTAGGTACAATTCTTTCTTAGCCACAACAGGCAGGTGTGTGGAATGAAGCGTGATTCCTGCAATCACTCGGAAAGCAGGAAATTTGCGGTCGAAACGGGAATGCGCCTCTGTTTGTGTATCCGTATCACTGTTTGTACACTATGAATTAGATTGGGTTGTTGTAATGGGGTTTTAAATTCGCTTCATTCGCTTGTTTTAGAATTGGGGCAAAGTATACTGTTAAATGAAATCGGAAGGCAGTAAATATATCTGCCTATGGATTGGCAAGGCAAATGGTAAATATGTGACATACAGTTGCACATCCTTTCTGTTGGGATGGGTTGAAAATAAATCTTCAACTAAATGGTAAAAGACAACTGCAACCAAACAGTATTGTACTGTATTAATCTAACGTCAAATCCGGTTGTATCTAAATCTTTAGAGCCTGTTACCAGAGGGTAATAGGAAAGAGCTCCTATTCCTCTTTACGAGCTTCCTGACCTCCCAACCTCGAGAGTAAACCGTTGGACCACCGCTTGCCAGGTATGATCACCTTACCTGGACGGTTCTCGATATCAGTAGCTATCTACCACCAAGCGAGCCATGACCACCTTAGTAATATACACATCACCGAAAGAGAGCCAGTCTATTTTAACCGGAAACCGCACAACACTTCAATAATTTTACCCTCATTTTTTACCGCCATCGTTAATTTACTGAACAAAAACAAGCCGGTCAGAACCAGGAGCAGTTCTAAGTAAAATTTCAAAGAATCAATAATATTCCTTGCGGTCTCACATTGCCGTACGTGTGAAACCAAACCACTTTTGTACAGACAGATACAAAAGTGACTAATGGATCAGCATAAGTTATTGCTGATGTTTTAGATACTTAAAATATTTTTTATTTATTTAAAGACAAAAGGTATACAATTTTTTACGCACTAGAAGTATTTCAAAAAACCAGAAAGGTTTGCCCTTCTCTATCTGTCTAACTAATGGACAACTTGTTTACAATGAATCTGCAATTAAATTATGTATAGGTATTAACGGCTTCGAAGACCAATATAAAAATTATAGAATAAAATTTTGAAGAGTTTAGAAGGCCAGTTTTTCCTGGTATATTGTGTGGCTCACTCCCCATTCAAAAGGAAAAGTAGGAGTGAGCGCACTTCGGGCTCCAAGATGAAAATCTCGAATGAGCTGGGGCATTACTAAGATGATGATCAGTTGAGCGCTCCTGAATACTATATCATGCAAAAGAAGAATTTTCGATATTCGAATTTGTTGACTGACTTTTCTTGCCAGCTGTACCAATTACTAAGCATATTGTAACCGCAAATATCGAGCAACGACATGAGATGGAAACAAAGGCAGCTTTTTGTGTAAATGTGGAAAAAATATGTATGGCTTCTTATATTGTTTGGGTCTTAAGTGGACTGGTGCAAGAACGAGTAGCGAATTGCTTTATTGCTTTGAAACTTCAAAAAAATATACTGCTGTTATAGTTCTAAAGTTTGAATGGATGGATAGACAGAATAATTCTTTAACGCACACCAAAATTATCACGTAATTTTGAAACATGTAGGCTGTAGAAGAAATTCCAAGTCCTTATAGTGTAGCAGAGAAAAGAGTTATCGAAATGGTTAAATGAAGGAATGAAGAGTACATAAGTTGAATGGATGGATGAGTGGAGCGATAGAGTAATGTGTGTTCTAGAATAGAACGATGATGTGATTTGACGTATGTGACAGTCGTCAACATTATGTCATAAACGTCAAAATACGTGTCATATACGTCAAATCCTATACATTCATCATTCTATTCTGTAATACGCCGGCCAACGAATTGCTACTTGTCTAGGGGGGCTGAACGAGCTCGGAATGAAATTTGACGCAGATTTATATAAAAGAAAATAAAATGTGTGTTTGTTTATTGAATAAAATGTAGTAGCTTAGTGCTCCTTAGTCGTGTCTTCCATCGTTGGTGAAATCCAGCCTAGTGTTCCAATCGAGGTACTACATCAAAAAGAAACGAAACCCTGATCGCCTGCAAGATAAAAAAAATAAAGCTGTTAGTACAATCGCGGACAAAATAAACACGAAAAGTTTATTTAGTATAGATGGCGTTTTGTCAACTGTGTTTCAGAACGGAACGCGTCACGTTATCGCGACTATTAATCTTTAATTTCAGGACGTGTGAACACGGCCGCTAGTATTCGCTGTAACCTATTAACTTAGGCTGAAAACACCGAGGTACTTGTACAGATTGAGGGACTGAGAATGCGTGAAATAATGTGAAAAGATCTCTTAATGTGTACCTACAGAATAAACATACTATTTCAACATATATGTATGTATGTTCTTACGCCTGTAGGGGGTAGGCAGAGGTGTATTAACATCTACATTTCGTCAACTATGATTTTCGGTCTCATGTAATAGGAGGGCGAGGCTATTGCCCTCTAGCGGGCATTTTGTCATGGGCTGTATGTTCTACTTCAACTTCTTTTAAGGTCCTGTGGTTCTAAGTTTAAGCTTAAATAGAAGTAATTATATTTAAGTTTATTACAAAAAAAGTCTAAATAAACGTTATACAGAAATGATAGAAAGATACCTTACCGCTATAATAATAACTAGTACAACTACCACAAAAGATTTTTCAACATAAATGTACTTATAAAACACATTCACAGACTACTGTACTAACTGACTACTAACTATTACTGATAGTTAAGTTTTATTAGTAATAAAGAAATATAACGATAATCGGGCACAAAAACCTCGGCACAGAACAGTTCTTATACAACCCATGGACAAAGGCCCATGACCACAATATATATGTAGCATATCCACTTAATATGTACAACCCGAAGAAATATCCATGTGCGTGTTAGCCATAAGACTAAACCAAAAGATGGTATCGTATGGTTTCGTTATTAATTACAGTCGAATAAGGCGAGTGGAAGGGTTTTTCGTATTAACTAGTATAATTTATAGTCCACACGCAGACGATACGTATTTCGGTAATGCGCGCCTACCATTTTACGATGTGGAGCACGCGAGCCTTTACGTAAGTTCTTAGGAAGATGTATAACAAGATTGATCGCTTTTTTGTGAAATGTTTAAAGTGGTGTACGAATTTTCGGAGGATGTTAAGCAAAAAATGTGAATTCTTCGTTCGTTGCATGTTACTGACCTGTGATTGTGAAATGCGTGAAATTGTATGATTTGTTGTCTAACTTTGGAAATTATATTTTTAAAGGCTGTTTTTTTTGGCCTGAAGTTTTATTTAATTTTGTTTTAAATACTCCTTCAGATTATCGTTTCGATTTTGATCTATAGTTTATTTTAAAAATAGACCGTTATTTTTTCATCTGTATTGAATCTCGTCCGGCATCTAGCAGGTGCACCGGTCCATGGTCCAACCAACTGTTTTCAGTCCCATATGGGACCTGGAGAATTTCCTAACAGAAGACCCAACAATTCTATACCTGAACCGAGATTCGAACCTACGATAACATCCAGAGTAATCTTTCTTGCAACTCTTACGCCACCAAGACAGCCTATTTAGTTCCATTGGTAGTTTAAATTAAAAATATTCCTCACTGAAGAACTGGTTTGATGCTTCCAGTCTTTCATTTTGATTTATACAGCCACGAAAATCTACTAAACCTCAAATTATCTAACCCCTGTCGTATCAGATGAAATGCTCTGATTACGTGGTTATTAGAATTCAATTAGAAACAGAATCGTTGGGTTAAATACTACGGATTTTGATAATTGGCCGCCGCTGGGGCAAGATTTTAATAATATTGGGTTTATTTCATTGAGTAATTCAGTAAGCTTCTTGTTGATGCGATAAAGATATAGTTATACAAATGAGATGAGTAATAGTACGCTATTTCTTTCAATATTATCCTACTAATCCTACTTATAATATTATAAATGTGAAAGTTTGTGAGAATGGATGTGTGGATGTTTGTTACTCTTTCACGCATAAACGGCTGGACCGATTTGGTTGAAATTCGGTATGTATATAGGTTATACCCTGGATTAACATATAGGCTATATATCAGCGATGAACGGGATCAGAATTCCACGCGGGCGGAGCCACGGGCAACAGCTAGTATTCTAATAATAGAATGCTTTAAACCAGATTAGAACTATACTTTCTTGTACATATCAATCGTGTGGTCACGCCTCTATCACATTGGGGTAATGAGAAACGGGGTCTTTCCACTTGCTACGTTTCTTTTCGCTTCTTCTACTTTCATAATTGTTTTTATATATGATCACCGGTTGTGGATAGGTACTTAACCTGGCCTTACCTTAAACCAGCAGCTTCTCGTCAGTGAACTTGACCGGACCCTGAACCTCGTTTCACAATGAGGCTCTGAAAACCTGGTTGAGTTCAATGCCAAGAAGACGCAGGTATGCGCGTTTACAGCAAAGGTATCTTCTTTCCTTCCCCTTCCAACTCTTCAGAGCACGCCACTGCCACTACAGGACAATCTCAATATCCTAGGTATGGATGTTCGCTGCAAACTGAACAACAACTCCAAAAATTAGCAGTTCTTTCCAGGGTAACTGTATACGCTTTTTTAACAAGCTCCCTAAGGAAATTAGGGATTTACCTATAAATAAATTTAAAATGTAGTTAAGAGGAAATTGTGCCAAAAGGGCTATTATAAAATACAAGAATATTTAGATGATAAACTAACTTGGAAATGAGCTGTTCACTCATGCATGCTTCTCAAACAAATTATTGTATTTAGACTAAGTAGACTAAGCATTATTTGTAAATAGACCAAAAAAAAAAAAAAAAGCCCGCTGAGTTTCTTGCCGGAGTCTTCTCAGGCCAGGGCCGCGTTTCGAACCGGTGGTCCATTTGCTAAGCTAGTCTTTAGTACATAATTATATATTTTTGACGTTTTGTAAGTGCCGTTTTAATGGTCTATACAGAATAAATGATTTTTGACTTTGACTTTGACAAAAACTACATCGAGAGTATCATCAAAACAGCCTCACGTAAACTCGGAGTCCTGAACAAAGTGAGACGTTTTTTCACGCCGGAGCAGCGGTGTCTTCTCTACAAGACACAAATTCGCTCTTGCGTGGAATACTGCTCGCATTTCTGGGATGGCTCCGCAAAGTACTTACTAGATGCTCTCGACAGGTTGCAGCGACGTGCGGTCCGCATTATTGGGAATCCTGAGGTCACTAACACCCTCGAGCCTTTGCAGTTGCGTAGAGATGTGGCATCTTTGGCGGTTTTTTACCGTCTCTACCATGGTGAATGTTCTGATGAGCTCTTCCAAGTAATCCCACCCTCTCCTTTCCTATATAGGACAACACGTGCAGGACTTAGATGCCACCCGCATACGGTGCAGAATATTCCATCAAGAACCAAGCGATTCGGCGACTCCTTCTTCTGCCGCACTATTAAGACTTGGAATTCCTTGCCAGCTCACGTGTTTCCTTCCTCCTACAGTCCCGGGTCCTTTATGCGGGGCGTGAAAAAGCATCTGATGAGGCCGTCAAGCTGAGTGCCACCATTGTAACATGGTACGTGTTGTAATGGTGGCCCTCTTTTCAGAGACTTTGCCTTCAGCTTACCATCTGGCGAGGCGAAGTCAAATTGACGTGTCCTATATAAAAAAAAAAAAACCTCGATCTGAATAAGCGAAAATAAAAATCAGTCATGCAGCAATGATTTCAAATTGACTATGAATTTATGCAATAACCAGGGAGAACAAGACGGCATTTTCCATTTTAAGAAAAACGGCAATCGTTTATATGACAAACTGTTGAACGGGTATATTAGGCAAAAAGTGTCTATTAAGGATGACAGGCGCCGTCTTACATCACAGCATTTGATACCTATGACGGTGTGCGGTTTTAGTCGGTTCGAGTCCAACATAACCACATATCCACCCCATGGGGATTTCCGCGCGTAAAAAGGGTAAAAGTATAGTTTCTTTTACCACTTAGGTCACAGACAAGCACACGCCCCATCCAATGGAAAGTGGTTACCGTGGTCTTTGGACCAGTGCAACACCGAGGGAACCACACTCGTGCTGCCGACCCTTTAAGAACAGAGAGATTCTATGCCGTAAGTGAAAAAGACAAGCAGTACAAGAGTTGGTCTTCCCACTCTCAGCACACAACCTCTCCAGTGAGTGAGTCCCTTTAGAAGTTAATAGCGGTTAACTCATGCGGTATCCTAAAACAGCCTAAAACTAATTTATTGGCCACTAAACAAATTACGTGAAACAAAAGTAAAAGTTAGATTTGTCAACATTTTAGTAGCTACGTGACCAAAACGATGCCGTTAAAGCCAATACTAATTTGTCGTCACGATTTCGACAAATGTATTAAGGTATATGAATGAACTTTTATGGTATTGCGACCTGTGGCTGCAATGCTACTTCAGAGGTGTCAGGGTTGGTTTCCATTCGAAGTGCAAATATATTTGTATGTATATGTTTGTCTGTTTTCATTGGTCTGGGTGTCTTGATCTACATAATAGGGTACAGGATATTGATATATAATTATTTTTATACTAGCTGATTCCCACAAATTCACCTGCGTGGTATTCTGGTTCCTCTCCTGCACTATAATCCCTGGCTGTTCAGCCGTTAGAGCGTGATTGAATGACAAACATCCAAAGGCGTAGCTTTCTGGATCGAAAGATCCCGGGTTCGAATCCTGGCCATTACACTACCGACGTGAACCAACTCCTAACACAAGCAATTTAGCTTAGCTGGAGGGGTTATAGGCTGTATGTTTACTGTCGGATAGAGAGCAGCCCTATCCCTTAGTCGCCTTCTACGACACCCACAGGAAGAGATGGGGTGGCCCTATTGTAACAATTAGTATTTTGGTACATTGGCAAATTGATATCAATAGGCACTATATCCAGACCAATGCAAATAGACGTCAGTAACAAATAAAGATTGCATGACTTTAGAACCCCTTTTTTCAACCTCTAAAACCTATTTTTTACTACCGAAATAATGAATCACGCTGTCAAAATGTTTATGTTTAAAATAAAGACGACAGACGGACACATTAATTTATCTGTGTCGTCTAACGTCTGAGAATTTAACTGGTTTTATTCTAGTCGATCTCGTGCTGAGGGGTTATTCCGAGGGAATATTTAAAATTTTAGATATCTGACATAAGTGAGTCGTAGGACACCCCCCCCTTGTCGCCCAGTGGGGTGGTAATCACAGACTCGAATAGACTAATACCGTAAGCCATCGGAAGACCTAGAATGGCTTACGGTTTTAGTTTATGGTTGAATGGGTTGGAGATTGCCTAAGAAATACCAGGTCCAACAGGCCCTAGATGGTAGCGCGTCTTGTTTCCACGTACGCCTTTTTTAGTGAAAGGGAAAACAGATATCAAGAACACGACAGGACTGACGTCCCCGGTGGCGGACGAAGCCGACGGAGACCCAGAAATTTCTTGCCTAAAGCATACCTTATTTAACAATGATAGGCTTACGTTTCACCTCTATCTTACTTCCTGGTAAGTGATGATGTGGACTACGATGGAACTTATTTGCCCTTTTTTACTATACAACTTAGGTTGCAGATAAGCACTAGGCCCACTAAGTAGTGATCGACGTGTAAAACACCAAGGGCGTCATATTCATACTGTAAGAGCCTTCTGATGCCATTTTTGAAGAACTCATATTGTAGTCGCATGGAAAAACCATAGCAGAGAGATCATAGCTTAGAAGAAAAACTATTTACTGGAAACTTGAAAGTCCACAGGTTCTGTGTGGTGTTAGTCTTTCAGGAAACATAGGATCAGGTAGGGAGTTCCATTCCATAATGGTATGTTGAATTGTTTCTTGACAACTTACATAGACGTTTTCGAGTAGAAAAGCTCTTTTCTTTAGGAAAAAAGCGCAGGAGCAACTTTTATCATAGGTAATAGAAGAAAAGGACTAATAATATTAAATTAGTCAGCGTCTACTGGTCTAGTCGACTAGAACTAATAGTACGGTTATTTTAACCGGACTCAGCCCGCCATCATTCACTTGCAACCCTGAGTACGATGGAGAACCGTGGTGGTCCGATCGCGAAATTCACTTAAAGGCATCGAACGCCTTCTGAATAATTTAACCAATAACAATCCGTCGGTTAATTTTAGCGGCGAATGGAAAAAAATGTTAAGCTGAAACTTTTAGTTTAGGCGTGTGGTTCCGTATTTTACCCGACTACGGCAAAGCCAAAGTAGGGTTATATTTTGACAGGCAATGTATGTATGTATTATGAGAGTAATCTGGTTGAACAATAAAGCTCTGATAGACGTGATGATATAGGCGATCGTTCAGATTCAGTTGTTAAAGAAGCTTAACAAATCGTGTCCTACAAATATTAAAATTTATCCCAATCTTTGTCTTGCTGCTTGTAGAAAAAAAGGTGGGCACACATTGTAGTTACGTCTTGTCAAATATACTTACGTTTAGTTTTTGTAACAAGGCCCCAATGGTGACGTTTCTATTTTTACAACAACTTAAACTTAACAATAGAATCGGCACCATTGACCATTGTGGGTTATTTGTTAGTTGTGTACGGTATAATCATGTTTTTATTTTTTGTAAGGAGTAGAAAAAGTGTATTTGACTTTTCATATTTATTTGGATGTATGTATTCGCCGTATTTTATAATCCATAATAAGCTAGTTAAGCTATGATTGCTTTGGGTCTAGATAGTGTTATGTAGAATGTCATAGATGTCATAGAATATTTATTATTATCATTTATTTAATGCTCCTCCAAAAAACTGCAAACAGAATAATTTTACAATAACTTTCACAATAGTAATTAGCGTCATTATGGTAAAGGTATCAGAAAACCAACAGGACCACGGTCAATGCAACCTGCTCGAAATGTTATGCAATTCAAAGATAAGTATTGTCTTAGTGTATTAACTTGCTCACAATCAGTCAAATTTGACCCAATGTCAAAATTGCCAAATTCATAATATTTTACTCTTTCTATATATATACTGCGGCCTTTTAAGTGACACAACTCCTTCGCACGTCTGATAATGGCAAAATTTGTCGACAACACCGGCACAGCTTGCCACACCAAAAAATTGAATTGAAGTATGTGCCTCCCGTTAATATTACAGTCAGAGCAAAAGTCAAGACAATTTAATAAAAAAAGTAGGCAAGAGTTTTCCTATAGCGTCTGGTGAACCCTAAAACCGTCAAGCGACTCAGGCGGCGTGAACGTCAGTAAAGCAATTTGCGTCGCAAAGTGACGGAGCTGCGTGCGGCAACTGTTGTAGATGTGTATATCTAGCTCCTATGTACCTATAGATGGGCTTGTCGCCTATAAAGTACTACGTATATAAATGGTGCGAGGAGAAAAAGTAATCTTAGGTTTATTTTGATTCTTACACATACAATTTACTTCCGAGTCTGTCATGGGCTTCCTGACTTTTATAATTCAGACAGCTATTCGCGCCTGTTGTACAGAAGTTATCTACTGTAGTCATCTTTGACGTAGGTAGGACACGACGGTACCTATTCCCGTCCCAATTGAGCAGTCCGACAGGGGAAGTACCTCCGCCCTACAGAATACCGCGATCATAATAACCTTGTGTTGTGTTCCCAGTGGTGAATAGGATAGCCAGAACTCACTGGAGAGTTTTTGTTACTGTCAGTGGGAAGACCAAAGGCTTGTCCTGGTTTGACTTCTGCACTGACGGTACAGAAACTCTCTGTTCTTACAGGATCAGCAGCTCAAGTGTGACTCCCCTGGTGTTGCACACGTCCATATGCTACGGTAACCACTTTCCATCAGGTGAACTTGTTTGCTACCTAAGGGGTATATAAAAAAAGTAGTGGGTTCACACTTACGATATAATCCTTCATCCTTTAGTTCACAGCGAACACGTATTTTGAAAGTGATTATGATAAGTGAAAGTGATTGGGAAAACCCTTTCAAAACCTTTTTCTTTTGAAAAAGAAAGAAAGAAAAAAATCCAGATCCATGCACACAGCCTACCTGACAGGAAGAGGTCACCGAAGCCTAGAAACGACTACACTCTGCATAATATAGCTTAGCGCGTTAGTTCTAGATGTTATCTTTTCAACGCAAATGTGCAAGAAATAGTTCCTAGGATAAATCTAATGAAACTTCATTCATACGGTAAATAATTGCTATGTAGACATATGAAAGTAATAAACCGTCCTTATAACTAACCACTAGGGCAAGTCTACCTGTCGTTAGTCTGTGTATGACCAGCCTTACATTTCAAGCAAAAATATATAGCCAATCTGCATATCAGTGAGGGCTTTAATTAAGTAAAGTCTCAGTGTGATGCAGGAGACAGGTTAATGCTACTATACACGTATTTAATATACGACATCCGTTCCCATCGAAAGTGACATTCGATGGAAACTAATCAACTTTAGTTATCGCCTTGGAGAGGTAAAGTTAGCGTGCGTACACACGACCGACATAACCGCAGACGCACCGCAACCGCATCGGGGCGGTGCGGCGGCTGTTACGCCACAATACTGTGTAGTCAACACCGCAACAGCCACGACTTCAACGCCGCTGCCCCGCCACGTCACCTCAAAGCCACCGCAACTTGATTTTGGCTTCATTTTAGCCACGAACATCACATGTAATATAAATATAGATGTATGCGTGTTTGATGTTCGTAACTATAATAATGTTTTGCTATAAGTTACTGTCCTCACTATAGCGTTGTTACCGGTTGCTTCTCTAAGAACGAATTCTGCTTATTACTCTTTCTCTTCTTTTATTTTATTAATACGGTTTTCCTGGGAATCGCTGTGATATGCCAAAATCACGATTGCGATCGGCCGAGCGTTGGGGTTGGCTGTAGCGCGGCGGCCAGCAGCAGTGTCGTCCACATATGTGGTGCGGTGACGGTGCGATAGTAGTGCGTCTGCGGTATCTTATACACACGGGTTTAGTGACTACAGTAGTAAATCTAGTTGGACGGCCTGTGTGGTGTGGCAGTAGAGTGGTAGACAGCCACGTCAAAGGTCGCCGGGGTTCAATTTCCGCTCAACCCAAATATTTGCACGCATGAGTTATTTTACTTATATTATGTTACTTCTATGTATGATATTTTCATACATGTATTTAAATTTAAAAAAGTGGATGATATGTTTAAAATTCTAGAATAGTACAAGCCATGCTTAGTTTGATCTGGCACTGTGTAATATGTCCTCCAATATCTATATATTTCAATAGTTTTTGTTCTACTATAAAGTAAAAAAAAATACTGTTTTACTCATGGGCGAATGTATGGATGTTACTCAACCACGCGAGAACCGATGAACAGATCTGGATGAACTTTTGCACAAAGATTTTATAATCTGGAATAGCGCATAGGCGATTTATCCTGTGTTTTGCAGGAACGGGATCAGTATTTCATATAGGCGAAACCGCGGGTAAAAGCTTGTAAAGTCTATATCTTATAGAACTTCAAACTTATAGACTTGACAATCAATATGAACAATGGTCTGAAATAGTCTGCCAACCGTCTCGTTTATACAGAATATAAAATTGTCCTTCAAAAGACAATTGACAATCGTACCCTTTAAATAAATAATAATGTCGACTGAACTAATTTTAAGATTCAGCCCTTTGAGTTAGATTTATTTTTGCTTGTCTGGCAAGTTCTTTCGGTTATAAATAATATAGACTTAGGCAGTAGGTACATACTACAAAAAATCTAGAAAAATAGGGTGAAAATAATGTGGCGTGGATGGAAATTCCAGACTATGACGAATAGTGAAAGTACTCAAGGAAATATCGGCCCAGATATTGATAAAAATTTATAAAACTTAATTTTTTTTACCAATTAATGTTCCTAGCCAGGAATGGAAACTTTGAAAATAAAAAGACAGATTCTTCTTCTTTTATCGCGGCGATGGCGCCTATACTCTCAAATAGTGTGCTGCTACCTGGATAGCGCTCTCAGAGGTGCAAAAAGGTGGATTAGTAAATACAGGGTGTATTTTTGAAACGGGGCAGTTAGGGCAAGTACCTTAACCGTTGTAGTTACAGCAAATCGTTCTTAGAAGACCTTCCCTAACTTTTTGAGATATTTTGAACTGCATTCACTGATTTTGCAAAAATCTTACAGTCAGCAAGAAAAATGCAAAAAGTTCAAATTTTTTTTTTAGTACCAATCGCTTCTATTTCATGTGGCGATCAAAAGACTTTACGCGACCATTTTATTTTTGAGTACTAGGAAAACGTTTCCTATACATTTCGTACGGAAATGTGATAAATGAACTTGAAACTCATAGGTCAGGTATTACAAATAACAGATAATATGATATCAATGTTATTCCGCTCACGGGACAGTACTGTAGGAGTACGAGGAACCTGAAATTCCACCTGACTCACCAGTGGGTGAAGTCAGTGGGTGAACGGGTCGTGCGCCAATTAATTTAAGATATCAACAAACAGTTACATTTAATAACATAAATTACATTTATTTATAGCAACATAAATGTGCTATTAAAGACAGGAGACCTCGTAAGTTACAATATCAAACTTAATGATTTCATATGGCTGAATGACAGTAGTGGAGTAATCCTAACTTATCAGATAATATTGGCACTATTGCCGTACGTCAGTACTGCAGGCGATTACAGTCAAAAGAATATAGAACTCCGAATCGAGTAGAACTGTCATCACAAAATGTTTTTCATTCATCAGTGTTTTTTCTTTGAAAAGAATATCAGTAACCGAAATTACTAGTGTTCCTGATAACCCCTCAAGTTAAGTTAAATTGCTTGTGTTAGGAGTGGGTTTACATCAATAAGTAAATGGCGAGGATTCGAACCTGGGACCCCTCAATCGTAAGGTCAAATCCACCACTGAGCTACCGACTAGCCTTTATTTATATTAATAGACTGCTAGTATTTAACAAAAATATAAAAATAATAGATATAAGACCATCACTTGACCATAAACTTTTGTAGGTGTCATTTCTGCATCCCATTCTTAATTCAACGTACAAAATAATATCTTTTAATGTAACATTGTCTATCTCCATAGACCATAAGCTCTACGCGAGTCGACGTTGCGACATGTCACTTGAATGGACGCCCGTATTCCAACTATTTACATATTTAATGACACAGAACGTCCGTCGCGAGCGTTCTCTTAATGAGATACACTATCAAGCTGTTAGTGAAAGCACTGTGTTACTACAGTTTCTGCACTTCACTAAGCTTTTGACTCTAGAAAAATTATAAATTGAAGCAATGCATGAAAATTTTTGAATAATCCAAACTGGCAGTCACAAGACGTCACTATTTAATAAAAATATAGCTAACTAACAACAAAGAATTAATATAACATTAAAAAAACTTATATTATATTAATATAGGGTTAATAGTCATTGATTGATAAGAGATAATATAATAAGTTATTTTGTTGCTATTATTCAGTAGGTATATGTAAGTACCGTTCTTCGTATTCTGTTAAATATGCTTACTTATAAGGTAACAAATGCGTATGAGCATTCCTATATTATTATATCTTTAGTAACTGCATTTAAGCACTTGATTAAGTATTCTTCAGTTCATGAAACTATAATATCTCATTATAACGTCATTACAATAGCTTTCCTAAGCGTATTATTTAGCACCATAATAGCGAACAACAGCAATATTTGCTTCTAAAGCCAAAACTTTACAATCCAATCTTCGTTTTGCAAAATAAAATTTATTAACTCGCCTATTCACTATTGAAAACAGCGTATTCATATCCTTAATATCAAAGGCAAGTCACACATGCTACCATAATGAGGCCACAGCGATTGTCATTGGTGCCCTATTGTTTACTTTATATGGTGGCGCTACTGTGCGCATTTGGACGTGTCTAAATAAGCATAGATCTATGCTAGCGGCTTTGCTTTTAGAAACAACCAATATTTGTTGAGCTATTCTTGTGTTTTGTGGTAAAAGAGTCAGTTTGGTGTACAGAGTTCTAGAGATTTTGGATGTCTTTTTGAACTGTTACGTATGTTGAACATTGTCAAAGTTAGAGCTTTCTTCTCGGTTGTTGACTTAATTAGTAAGTTGGATATGTGAATGGCAGTGCAATGGCATGCTCCTAGAACTTCGTTATATTGGAAATATGGGTGGCGTCGGCATTACCTCTTGTGAGATTGGTACAAGACGGTGTTTCGATTTAGTTTATTTTCTTATGTTATTTATGCCTGCGAGCGCACTAAAAGATGAATGCACAGATGAATATTCATTAAGATCGATATATTCATCTGCTGGGTAAAGACCATATAAAGGCATGGGCCTAAAAATAATGGTATTTGGTATTTAAGTAATACAATTTTTGTTTGTATTTTTTCTTTGTTATGTGGTTTTTGTGTGTTAAATTTGGCATGCAGGTAGATGTTATGACGTAGGCATCCGCTAAGAAAGGATTTTGATTAATTCTACCCCCAAGGGGATAAAATAGGGGATGAAAGTTTGTATGAAACTTTGTCAATTTTAAACCGATCGGGCTGAGACTTTGCATGCATAAAGCTACTATGACGTAGGCATCTCCTAAGAAAGGATTTTGATTAATTCTACCCCCAAGGGGATAAAATAGGGGATGAACAACATTCCGAAATTAACGCGGACGAAGTCGCATGCAAAAGCTATTTAAGCATAAAACTAGACAGTTAATTAACCCTCGTATACCCACCCATTGGTCTGTCAGACCGACCACATACGATTGTCTAGTTTTCTTTTTATGTTTTGTGCTCGTCAATAGCTGTATCTGCTGAATAATTCGTGGTCAACTTCAACCAGTGCTACGCGAGCATTTTTTGTTAATTTCAAAGGCTGTCGGATCAAGCCATCATCACTTGCAAGCCAGTAGGTACACCTGTACACTTACTACTGGGTTCTGGCGCAAGCTGTTTCCTGACATTGGGAGGTCAACCGATAGTCGCTCCCCCGTATAAACCAAACCAAAAGGAGAAACTGTGAGCGGACTCTAAGATCCGAGGTGAAATCCTCAGATGCAATTATTAAGTGTGAGTCTATGTTGGTAGCACTAGAGGGTTTGAATTTTCAGCCGCTTTTAACAGCACTATCGGCCTGACAGACCAACGCGCGAGTATAATGTGTTTTTATATGTGACGCGAGTATTGGAGGGTTAAGGTAACTATATACCCATAACTGAAAGGTAGAATGAATATAAAGGTCATAGGACATGTTAATTCATGAGATAGTGCTTATTAGAATATAAGGCGTGCGGTCTTAAATATGATAGGCACAGCATGTTTATGAATGTTTTGCTACTTAATACTACTAATCAAAAATCACAAATTTGTGATTTTGGGTCACGCCTTATCACAAACATACCTTTCACAATTTAGATTAATTACATAATATGTGGGGACTAGTATACCTTATTATATAATTGTAAAGTGGTCGTGTCTGTTTGTCTGTTTGTCCGCGATGGACACAAAAACTACTGGACGGATTTTGATGCGGTTTCTTTTGTTAGAAAGGGCTTACTCAGACTTAAAATCTTACGTTTGTTTGATCGCAATCGGTTGAGTAGAACCGAAGATATGAGTATAGGTCGCGTTAACCGAGATGCACGCGGGCGGAGCCGCGGGTGGAAGGCTAGTATTATAATATTATTCTAGAAGTATTAATAATGTACCTATTAATTATTCATGAATGAAAATTCAATTCGCTTTAATTGCTCGAACTGTATTTAGCGTGATATATTAAATAAGCTATTCGATGCCAATCTATGTCTAGCGTGCCAACACATAATAATCAAACAATAAATAATTGCACCCTTATATTAATTAAAAGACATACAAAAGTTGCGTGCGCATAGACAATGCGGGAGTATTTACGTAATAAAGAATCAATAAGACTAAAACCATGTTAAATCAACATTGGGCGAAGCAAAGACAAGAAACGAATCCGGCAATTTATGGTCTATGTTCGCGTAGAGCGAGGAACGGATAGAAGTGGCAAATTACAGGAATTTTTCTTTGTCAGTGTGCCGCGCTGTGTAAATTGTTCAATAGATAGTGTAGTAAGGAATGCTTGGATTGTATTTGTCTTTTTGAGACTGAACAATGGAAATAGGCGCTATGAAAGCTGTGAACAAGTTTTTTTGTAAACTTGTCATGTTTAGATGTAATTGTAACATGTAATTTTTTCTTACAATTGTGAATCTCTAGATATTTTTCAGGATGTACAAGTAGGTACAGTCGACAAACAAGATACGGTTGCACCTTTACATACAACTTACACATACTATAGTACACACATACACATAATATAGTGTATTATAGCTCAATTATTTGAGTTAGGTAACCTTTTACAAAAATACATCTCTTACTACATCTGATACTTACGCTTTTTTTTAGAATAAACCTTGTTTATTATAAGTATTATTTATCCATCCGAATTTTTATGTAAACTTCGTAACTTATGTTCGATTAAAATAAAACAACTTACTGTATCTATTAATTCGTACTCCTACATTCCCGAGCCTAATTTTATTAGGAACGCGCCCGCACCCGAAAAAGGCGCGAAACACACGCGATATAAAAAATGGCGGCGCGCGATTTGAATGCGTGAATTATTGTCTTTTGAAAAGAAATAATACACCTTTGGAAAATAATATGGAAATACCAGAAACGTAATCGTGATAAATGAGGTTTTTGTGTGATTGTGCCATGGTTATTTTTGCATACGAGTGCGGGACTGTAGAGTCTTGATAAGATTTTTTTATTGCGCAACTAGACTGTAGTAAGTATGTACTTACGTCCTTTATTTCATATATTTTAATTAGATTCTGTACAAAATGTGTTTACGATGATCTGGACAGTATTGGTAGTATATCGTAAAATAAATAAAATATTATCTTATTGCCGTTGGACTTAGCAATCATATATCTAATCATTTAAAGTTGGTTTTCTATAAAGAGAGTATAAATATGCTAGTAAGAACTCGGAGTCGGCTAATATCATAAGGGCCTCGTGGATAATGGCAAAAGACTAAGCAAGCACATTGCAAGGTTAAGCAATACTAGCCAGGTCATCATCTTAGAATTGGTGACCATTAGCGGTGACTTATAGTTGTGAATCGATACTCAGAATAACATTATAACTGTCATCTAGAATACAATCTGTTCTCAGACCTAGTTACAAATCGAAATTCAGGACTGATTATTGTTCTGGAATACGGGCCTTAGATTTTTAGGTACAATTTTTTTTATTTATTGAAATAACAGTAAAAATCATTGTCTAACTGCTTATTGATCTGTATATCTATATAATCTACGACAAAAAGGTCTTGTTAGCTTTTTGTATATCCTTGGTCACAGATCATTGGGCGGTTCAATAGTATCTCATTACTATCGTCACTGGTAATGAGGTGCAAATTACCTACAGGAAGGCGCATTGTTATATCAGACTAATTTTATGTAATGGATGATAATGAAGGCTAACTAGGAAATAAGGTTTAAAATATAAGTGTACCTATTAGTTCACGAATTCAATAAATTAAGTGAGAGGGTGGTACTTTTCCCGTTCGGTTGGTAAAACGGACCCCAGGTCCGGCCAGGTCTTTTTCCGAGGTGAAAGCTTCAGATGTGACTGGGGTTTAACCACGTGGTTTTACCGTTACCGTGTACCATGGATTAACGCTACGGTGAAGAAGGGTGGTACTTTTTCGATCGACCTGATGACATTTTGATCATATAATAAGTACCTCGTTGTCGATAAGTATGATTTTTTTAGTTCCATGATGGCCATTTTTTCCGTGCAGAAATCTCATAGTAATATACGTGCTAGAAGTTTAGACTATATACGAACCATATAGACACAGTAGGTAAAAGGTAAGAAATTGCTACTACTTCGGTACAAGTTTGACCAAACTTGTACCAAAGTAGTATACATCCCATAAGAAGCACAGCTTAAAGACAATATTGACATTAGCTTACACACACAGTCACACATGACGCGTATTTCAAGCCGTCTTTTGCGATGCACTTTGTTAGAAATAATACTGTAGGACAGTATACAGTCGATACTATTTTATGCAGTCATTGAATATGCTATGTTTCTTTTTAATTGCCACCGTTAGTCGATACTAACCTATAAATAAATGTCCACATAAGGCTACATCGTAAAAGCATAAGCCGTAACTGCATCTCCGTATTCGGTAAGGGCGGGCACACATCTGCATATGCCATATCTCTTTATTGATCAATCGCTTAACGGCGTGTTCTAATCATTTGAGTTTCCAATCTTAATGAACATCCGTGTGGTGGGGTGGTAAACGCGTGGTTTGAGTGGAAAAGTTGAGAGTTGGCATATGTATACCAACTCTCAACACGGGGCTTATATGACTATTAACTCATTAACGCTGCATTTTACCAGTCAAATAAAATTGAATAAAATTTTTGTATCAAATGTTCTTAAACCGAATAGGGAAATGGATTTCCCATATGATTCATTTAGGTATAAGACTTTTTTTATTTGTTTATTAATAAAATCAATGGTTCATTTACATTTGACATAGTAAGTATTATTATTCTGTTTACGGTATAATGCGTATTATTGTATGGATTGATATTTAATTTATTGCATGTTTTATTTTATTCTAGCATATTTTGTACTCAAAATTCGGTTTCTGAATTGTTTTTTGAATAAGTAAATGAATCCAATTGAATTATTATGACATTAACATTAGATTCTTAAGCTAACAGATAATAACATTAGAAAAATAAGAAAGAAATAAGAAGAGAGAAATAAGAGATAAAGAAGATTGACAGAAAGAGAAGAAGAGACACGCTAAGAAGTATGTATAAGTAGATACATTATGACACGATAAAGGAAAAATTATTGTGCTGTCTCAATCGCAATCTGTATTATCTGTATTATGACACAGAACAGATAATAGT
Organism: Eilema depressum; assembly: GCA_914767945.1. NCBI lineage: Eukaryota > Metazoa > Arthropoda > Insecta > Lepidoptera > Erebidae > Eilema > Eilema depressum. Next base: position 15,014,394 of record OU612026.1, read on the forward strand.
ACTAGCGTATTATGAGAAGATAGTCAGAGTAAAATAAGGTAGCGATGACACTGAGCTATTTTTCTATTGCTAGTAAGGTAAGTAAGCAATACAATCGGATACTTAAAAGCAAATTGTAGAAAAGCTTAATGACAAGACACATAGGCTGACGCGAACTCGATAGTTTGAAGCTTTTAAACTAGCCCAGTGTCATCGAGGCTTTAGTTTTAAGAAAGAGTATCGATAAGACGAAATGTTTCTAGAACCATACGGTACCAATGTACCATAACAACTTTATATCGACCGTTAAAGAAAACCATTTAGAATATCCAAACAAATAAACACCACAAGTAATATTACTTACACTTAACATCTTTGTTGAACATGAACGTTTTATCTAAACTACAAGTAGGAGTTCTTCCAACGATACTATTTATACTGCCACCATACGAAATAAACTTAGTAGTACATGTCTATAACTAGACTGTCTATTCATGAGGCAATAGCTGAGATAATAGGCATTCTAAGTGAGAACAAAATTTACATACGCACTTTATACAAAGACAGTAATAGGTAATATGATAATTTCTTAATAAAAGCACAGTAACTTATGTGCAAAGTCTTTATTATTCCTACTATTATATTGTACATTGGAAATGTTTGTTCGCGGTGGTGCCTGTTTTTTTTTATACCACTTAGGTGGCAGACAAGCACACGGCCCACCTGATGGAAAGTGGTTACCGTGGCCTATGGACGCGTGCAACACCAGGGGCGTCACACTCGCGCTGCCGACCCTGCAGAAACCTTCTAATGCCCTTCTTGAAGTACCCCATATTGTAGTCGCTTGGAAAAAAGTGGCAATTTGTTGGCAAAGTATTGTAGAATAGAATGACGAATGTATGGGATTTGACGTTTATGATATAGCTGTTGACGACTGTCATGTATGTCAAATCCTATACATTCGTCATTCTACGATACGCCGGCCAACTAATTGCCACTGGTCTAGAGGGGCTGAATGGATTTTGATGCGAATTTATTTGTTAGAAGCCTCTTAGTCAGACTTAAAATCTTACGTTTTTTTATTGCAATCGGTTGAGTAGAATCGGAGATAAGTGATCCACGCGGGTGGAGCCGTGGACGGAAGTCTAATATTTTATACACGTACTAATCCTACCGAAAGTTTCATATGACAAAATAATACATGCCTATTAAGCCTCTGGCAATGACTGCCTCTGTGGCGTAGCGGTAGTGAACGCGGCTGCTACGCAGGAGGCGCGGGTTCGATCCCCGCTCAGTGCAAATATTTGTATGCATGAATAAAAATATTTGCATTGGTCTGGGTGTTTCTATGTATAATATGTATGTATTTACAAAAAAAAAAAGTATCTAAGTATGTATATCCGCATTCTAGATTCCATAACACAAGCTAATTAAGCTTACCATGGGTCTAGATAGCGTTGTGTAGAATGTTGTAGAATATTTATTATTTATTATTTATTATAAGTTAAACATAGTATGTCCTTTCCCAAGCTCTGATCTATCTGTATGCCAAGTTTCAACAGGTTATCTTCAAAAATGATGATCTTCCATACAGACTTTCATCCCCTATTTGAACCCCTTTAACCACTTATTCTCGATAAAAGGTAACCTATGTTCTTTCCCGAACTCTAGCCCATCCCGGTATCAAATTTCATCAAGATAGGTTCAGTAGTTCAGGCGTGAAAGCGTAACAGACAGACAAATAGACCGAGTTACTTTCGCATTTATAAATATTAGTATCGATGAAACTCGTGGCTTATTACGTCAAACTAGTTTATGTACCCAATAACTTTGTATCGGTAGGTGATTTCAATATTCCATTAAATGCAGTGTCTGTATAATATCTGGGTGATAAAAGGAAATGGCGAGCTCGGTACTAAGTTCCTCTTATGACCACAATATCGCTTTCGCATATCAGAATTGCTAATAAAGGGAGGGAATGTGTGCCAGGCGGGTGCGCGGGCGCAGCGACGCTTATTAGTGCAGAGACAGTGGCGCCCTCCGAACAAGCGGTGCGGTTTTGCACTAGATAGAATATAGGTCGATAGTTGATGATCACTGTTTTGTATCTGTTAAGATTTTAAATTTGGAATCATAGACTAGTTGCTATTAGGTAAACATATTTCATCAAAACATCGCATTAGCAATGGTCAAAATAGTGGTTCAAACGTTGGCAATAAAAAATCTGCACAGCGCTATATAAAGATAGTTTGTAGCATAAGTTCTAGAATGTGGACATAATGACATATTTTTTGTAGCGTCTGGCGTAGCGTAGCAGTCGCCTGCTACGTCACACTGCAGAGATTTAATAATATTGGTATTACGCACTTGTCGATAGTCTTATTTTATTATGAAAACATACCTATCACATAGTTTTACTATGTGATGGATATACCTATAACATAGTTTCACTATGTGATTCACAATAAAATAAGACTATGGTAGAATATGGCCTATGTCCAGCAGTGGACTGCAGTAGGCTAATTGATTGATTGATTGATGGTAGAATATAACAACTCTTTCCGTGGGTATCGTAGAAGGCGACTATGGTATTTAGAAATATAAAATCAAAGAAAAACTAATAAATTTAAATTATTGAATTAATATAGACAATTGATTTTATCCTTAAATAATATAAATTATTTTTAACTTGTAATACTTTCAATCAATAAACAAAATTAGAAAATTATTGAATCTAACTAATTCTAAAATTAAATCCTTTGAATAAAAACCTGCTACTCAGACTCTCCATCCCTCAGCCGCCTGAGTTCGCCCCCTCTTACGTGGGACTGAAAAGAACAGTTGGATATAATACATCTTTACCTACCCTTTTTGGGCTCTACACTACAGGTCTAAATTATGTATGTACCTAACATCAAAACAATTAATATGGTGAGTCATTCCGTTCGTACTATTTCTATTTGATAATGTAATTCGTAGCATTTGTGTTTAGGTTTACAAATGACTGTACATTTCGCCATGTGTCGTGCTAATTTATAGCATGTAACGTTGGCATTTACACACAGACAGACTTTGAGTCACAGGCGGAGCCTTCGATATTATAATGTTTGCATACATTGCTCAATTCTCACAGCGAGATTTATGTCGTTCATTATAACCTCTCAATTATTGTTTTACAAGACGTGTATGAAATCACAATCGTACACGACTGCATAAAAGGAGTGTGATGTATTTCAGGGTTTATGTTACTTGTGAGTTAATTTACTCCACTATAACTTTTAAATGTCTGTACAGATTTGGGTTTCGTTATAATAATCCTTCATAGTCATGTCCTAGTTGCGTCAAAAATTTGCCCGAAATCTGCTCTTTGTATATCGGGTTTTCCGATAGCGACTGCTGCCTGACTTCCCAACCCAGAGGTTGGGAAGTCAGGCAGCAGTACTTGTAGGTGAGCACTTGTAGGTGAGTACATTTACTGATAAACATACTGAGTTTGTTTGTTTTGATGTATAAGTAAATCATAAAAAATAGGTTTCAGACCCCTGCCAGGAAAGTGACGTCACGATATAGGTTACGAACACACGGTAGTAACATTACCTACTAGAATACTGGCGTACTAGGCGCATCTCGCATGCATCCAGTTTATAGATAAATGATTGAGATACAGGAGATTTAAGAATATGCGATAGCCCTCGGGACTTGATTCGTATGTATCTAGCCTTAGGATCGCTAATAGCTGATCGTGAGTTACGAGTTTGTGACTTAACGGCTTCAGGTAGGCACAACTTTGAGCTGGAAGCTTGTGTGCTTGTAATGGGTTGGACTATAAAATGTTTGAATCTGTAAATATAAGGCTACTTTTGAATAATAGTCAGCAGGGATACTTAGTACCGTTAGCGAAGTTACCTAATTTTTAATTGAGGACCCTGTTTCATTTCATTAACTTAATGCCTCTTCTTTATACTACACCATGCATAATATTGACCATTGCCTGAAGCTCCTCCTTCGAAGATATAGGAGACTTTGATGGGCAGATCATTCATTCTTAGTCCATACGCACTTTCTTGCAGATCTTTCATCTATAAACAGGTTAAACAGCTCTGGCGAAGTCAAACATCCCTGTCTAACATCTTTTTTAATATTACCAGTCTGTGCACACTCCATTTATCCTGACACAAGCACTAGAACCCTAATATAGTGATCCCAGTGCTCGTCTGCTCGTATCTAGCTGCCGCTCACCCCATACACAGACAATGTTGATCATTCATTTCTCACCACTCTGTCACTAAATTCAAATTAAGTTAAAAAAAATTGTTTGTGATCAATTTTTTTGTTCCTTACGATCTAGTAGTCATAATTCTCTGAACCTTTTCCCAACTCAGTATGGGTCTGCTTTCCAATCAACTGTGATAGGCTGACCATCGATATTTTCTGTGAACTGCCATCTGACCGCCACAACCAATTGGCCATATCAAAGTTCTGCAGTTAGACTAGTCGGACTTTTGTGGGCTCTAACTAACCGTAACGGTTGTCATAAATGGTGTTATGACAACCGGGATCAATGGTTTAACGTGCTCCACGAGGCACGACCAGACCAATAGCAGGCCAGCAAATAGCCGTATTCATGCATAAGAATATTTGCACTGAGCGGGAATCGAACCCACACCTCCTGCTTAACAGTTACATTAACTACCGCCACGCCATAAGACCCATCTTGTAGTATAGTTCCCAATATATCAGTCTATATACATCCAATACAGTTACTCCAACGTCACAAACATTAATTAAGAGCAACTGGACCGCTTCATTAGTCCTACGGCTACCCACAGCTGATTACACGCAGTCCTTATCAAACAACCGTGCATGTAGGAAGCCGACAGATTGTATCGCGTAATTGTTCCATCATTTATTGATGTAATCTGTGACAACTTATTGGCATGCAGCAATCTGCGGATACTAAGCTCAGTTTTGCATAATCAGTTACATGTTCGATAGGGTTCTATATTAGTATAGCAGGTTTTGTGGCCGCAATGTATGCTTTTTATGAGTGTAGGATGAACTTTTTTATTGTTGATTCGAAAGAGTTTTATTATGTATACTCGACGGGTTGCATGAAACTCTATTTGTTTATTAAAATGAACAAAAGACTTTACAGTTAGACTAATTTGTGCTCGTGCCTAGGTGCACTCACTGTTCGTTAAACAATCAGGGGGTTAAGCTACCTAGACGCGGTTGCTATTTAGATGGCTGAACGCTTAGTAGTATTTCATATGAACTTCCGTACTTCGGAGTGCACATTAAAAGTCGGTCCAGGCTGTTAATAGTCGTTAGGTCAAGACTGAGGTCTATATATTTTTTATATTACTTACCATCAGGAGGTTCGCAGACAAGCACACGGCCCTCCTGATGGCAAGAGGTTACCGTGGCCTATGGGCGAGTGAAACACCAGGGGAGTCACACTCGTGCTGTCGACCCTGTAAGAACAGAGATTCTGTGCCGTCATGGGCGATTTAAACAACTCTGACAGTATTTGGCCAGTAACCAGGCAGGGAGTTCAGATGGTATTCGCTCACAATGTAGCCGAATAAACCAAGCCATATTATATTTAAGCTAGGCCTGAACTCCGAGGTGGGCCTGGGATGTGACTGGGACTAAAGCGCTTGCCAAGACAAACGTTTAAGAGCAAGACCTCGCGAGTTCAATCTCTGTGCTGTTTACAAATATTTGTGTGCATGATTTTACGCGTGGGTACCTTAGTTGTTTTTGCTCTCTAATGTGATCATCTGCTAATAAGACGGATACGTGGAGAACTCCCAAGCAACCTATACTTAGGGTTGCTCCCGCCTAAGTCAGAGGCAGCGTCTCCCTCACCTTGGGAGAGCTGCGCTACTGTCCCCTTTACCTAGGGTGCGAAGTGTGGTGTCAAAGAACACCCAAGAAGTCTGTGCTGTGCATATAGAGCACATTTTAGGTTCAAGATGTCCCGGTTAATGCTTAATACAGTTTATGAAATCAACAGTACTGCTACTGTTGATTTCATAAACTGCATTAACCACTTACCCACTACTATATTACTTGTGTTGAAAACGTAAGTTAATGACTTAATAATATTATAAGTTATATCTAAAATGAGGAATAATATTATCCGACAAAACAGCAACATAAACAACAAAATTCTTCGCACGTTTGTGTTCAGTTTTGTAATCTGTTCGCAATCGCAATTAAGCGCGGGCGCCGCTCGCGAGACAATTTGTTTTGTAATGTTGGCACTACAATTATAATGTGTGTGTGTACGGAATGTTTGTTTCCTAATGTTAATAGAGAAGTAGGGCTTGTAGACGTGCGTCGTGTGTAGGACTTGGAAATCTCAGTCTGTGATTTCTATGATAAATAACCTACTTTTTGACTCTACTATTAGGGTTTACTTCATAGAATCTCAGTACATAGCTCTCTCCTTAAATAAATATTCGTAGGACATTCTATACAATGATAATCACGCTTCATGGGCTGAGCCCACGGGCTGAGTAGACCCAAAGCCATAGCAAGTGGTTAACTGCGCACGCAGGGTAAGTTGGCTGGTTAGTGGGCTGAGTCACTCCCAAAAAAAAACGAACGTGGCCAACTGAGCCCGCGGGCTCAATGGGATGCGGGCTCAGTTGACCATGAAAGGGATAAATCAGACACTGCATTGTCAACGGCACACTACGACGCAACCTACCTACGGAAGTAGACGGTAGTACACTATGTATATCCATACATAGTGTACTACCGTCTACTTCCGTAGGTAGGACACGACGATTTCCGTCCCAATTGAGAAGTCCGACAGAGGAAGTACCTCTGCCCTACAGAATACCGCAGGCATAATAACCTCGTGTGGTGTTCCTGGCGGTAAGTAGGTACAGCCAGAACTCACTAGATTTATTATACTGTCAGTGGGAAGACCAAAGATCTTTGTTCTTACAGGGTCGGTAGCGCGTGTGTGACTCCCCTGGTGTTGAGAACTACTTTCCATCAAGTGGGTTGTGCTTGCCTGCCACCTAAGTGATATAAAAAAGGTAAATACGTTTTCTTGTAAATACATACATGTTATAGAATCCCCCAACCAATACAAATATACCTCTTAACTGAAACTCTCTTCATTTGGAAATCGAACCCGCGACCTCGGACGGTACAGCTACTGATTGATAAAAGAGACCCTGGCACGGGCATTCCTCTTTGGGCTGGGGGTCAAACAGCAGCCGTTCCCGTAAAAGCCAATCAGGCAAATTAAGGATGAGTAGTAGCGCGGAAACTGGGCTCAATGCTTACGTTGTACACAACCAAAATTGGAGCTAGAATAAAGCAGAAATCACTACACACAGACCTATACTCAAGAATTATTTTACAACATTTAAGTTTTATCCTCCATAAAAAAACTAAAACATACACATGTAATTATGTCAAATGAGAATCGAGATAAGGGCATGTCCACGTACGTGAGTCGTGAGCTACAGTTGCATAAGATTGTTTTAATGCTACAATAATAAAAGTTTAACGCGAAAGTAACAATCGGCCGATCTCGTCGTGACCGTTATAGATAAGTGGACATGTGGAGTTGCATAAGGGTTAACGGCAAGTGGTACATTAGTGTACTACGCTCGGGAATTTAAATAGTAATGTGTGGTAAATCCCCGAAGGGAAAGGTAGAGGTTTATTATCATCACCCACATTTCGGGGGCGAGCCTATTGCCGTCAAGCAAGCACTTATTTACAGCCACAAGGCTGTTCTCAATCCGACTTAGGGATAAATAATAAAATAAATCAATAAATATTCTACAACATTCTACACAACGCTATCTAGACCCATGGTAAGCTTAATTAGCTTGTGTTATGGAATCTAGAATGCGGATATACATACTTAGATACTTTTTTTTTTGTAAATACATACATTATATCTATGTATATAGAAACGACGTCGACGACGTCGGAAACGACGACGAATACATTATATCTATGTATATAGAAAAGAAGGTGTTTCTATGTATATAGAAACACCCAGCCCAATGCAAATATTTATATTCATGCATACAAATATTGGCACTGAGCGGGGATCGAACCCGCGCCTCCTGCATAGCAGCCGCGTTCACTACCGCTACGCCACAGGAACCCAATAACCCTAAGTCGCCTTCTACGACACCCACAGGAAGAGATGGGGCTCTATTCTATTCTACCGGGAACGAACACGGCGAAAAAGAGGTAAAGAGGTAAATCTCAGACTAAAAGAATAACATAGACGGAACGTATAGAACTAGCAAGTGAAGATGCGTAAAATAATATTAAAAAGTACCATCGCTCGCACTTGTTGTGCAATGAAACAAGTGCACTTGATACACTTGTAAGAAAAGGCAGCTCTCACAGTTCATTGCTGGACATAGGCCATCATCGCATAATGTCCTTAATGTCCTTTCTCAAAATGTCCTTTTCCCAAAATGTCCTTTTCTCGAAATGTCCTTTTCTCAAAATGTCCTTTTCTCTAAATGTCCCTTTCTCAAAATATGTACACTACAGGATTAGTCTTTATACTAAACCTGTCCGCCCACAATCAGACTTGGATAGATTAGGTTAGAAGGCTTATGCAGGAGCGGAGCTTTTGGATTCGTTTGCTCCATCGGTCCTTGGTTCGATTGTGAACAATAAAAGAGAACTTAATTAAAAACCGAACTATACACGAGGGTAAAAGTAATAGGCATAGAGTCGGTAGTCGTGAAACTTAGCCATTGGAGGATATCAGTTATAACACATTGAATATTGTCAAGAATCACTTACTACTTACGTCTTTTATGTGATTGGTTTGATGTTGTTTGTTGATTTATGATGATTGTCCGGACAGTTCGGTGAATCAGCAGTGTGAGGATGTATGCAATCATGTTCTTTGTATGTTCTTGATTTATTTGATTTTGTGATTACACGTCGTAATTTGAATAGAAAACGGTGAAATGTTTATAGTAGAGAAAGGGCTCTTCATTAAAACAATAAAAATATAATATTATATGAATGTTAAAAATTGTATAATGTATGCTCTTATTGTAATGGTTTGGAGTTGTCACAACATGTCAATAGCATTCATACTTACCTGTCAGATTGATATCTGTCTCTTGTCACTCGTTACCATTTTTTTTGCAATTTATCATTCTTCATGTTTCTGTAAAATTTTACGCAATATGACTCATTGAAATAAGACAACATGCTAACGGATAAATCGCGGGAGAATAAGTTTATAAGGTGGTATTTTATTTTTATCGTTCTTTCGGGGAATATCTCTGTTTCTGATTGATGAATGAATGATCTGATTTACAATGATCGGCGGTAGATTACGATATTTGGTGGCAGAATTCCTAATTTAGTACCAACATATCATTATTATGATTTGCTGAAAAAAAATCCGTTAAAATAATAATAGAATAGTTTCAAAATCCCCAGTGTGTCTATAACCTAACTCACATCGTTACAGCGACATACAGGTTACGTTTATGTTCGGCGGCCATTACAACGAACTGTCCGCGACTCCTAAGCTATTGTTACGTACCTGAACTAATTCCGAGTTTATAGTAATTGCCTTTGTACTGAAACTCCTGCAGGTATACCTGATCAAGCACAGCAACCGCTAATTGTACTAAAAGTTATTGTCAGTTCCTTATAGTTTGGCCACGATTGCTTGTAAGACTTAAATTGGATACGTAAATTTAATCTTTGTCGAACTATCATAATATTACTTAGGTTAGTTGTGATAATTATTTGCGTAATGGAAAGATAATTATGTTTCTAGTGCTTGTGAGAGTGATGTATGTTCAATGGCCGCGCGGTATGTTGCGCGGGAAATTCTTGTGACGCAATCGCTGTTCTTTTTTTAAATAGTATGATACCGTAGTGCGAAAGCGGATTTTTGGCACCGAATGTAGGGTTTTGAAAAGTTATCGTTGTCGACGTTTCTCTTGTGATCCGCAATTTATTCTCCTCGCTTCCCTTCCCTTTTCCCTGTACGTCTTTAGGCCTTAGCCTATAGGTAATTTATTACCTGTTTACTATTACTTATTTACGATTTTGGCCGCTATCGCAACGGTGTTTCATATAACATTTGGTGATAGAAAAACATTATTTTGATTTTAAGCTGGTTTCTTCAGTGATAAGAACTGTGTTTTCACCTTTTCACCAATGAATTTTTATGAATAAAAGTCGGAACAACGGATTTTCGGTGGTGAAGTCCAGCCTCAGTATACAACAGCTTTTGTCTCACATTAAATTTACATGAACACTAACTAATAAGCTCAAATTAAAAAGGCTTACATTTTATAATGACCACCACTAAATGAGCGTACGAGCAAGCACGATGTATCGGAACAGTGCGCAGGCGCACAGGTCCGCCACAATGCGAACAGATAATCAGGTGTTACCCGGTACCCTATAAAACGCGAAATGGAAACGCCACGGCACTATATTGATACAGGGTGTGCTTTTTTCATTCTGTTTTGCATTTATTGAAGTGTAATGTATGTGGGTATATTGTAATTTCTGTGGCATAGCGGTAGAGTGTCGACTGCCAAATCAGAGGTCGTAAGCTCGTCCGATTCCCGTTTAGTACAAATATTTGTATGTATGAACACCTATGTACCTATGTTTAAAGTATCTATAATAACTACTGTTGCAGTGACTTCATATCCCTGCCTTTAGGGGCCTCCCCAGGTAGGCCATTTCAGTTCACGTCCGAATGGTACGCTCCCAGCGGGCTGAATTAAGAAACATGAAAACAAACAATTTCACATAGGATTTTTTTTAAATCTTTACTTAGCCCCATGTTCTTCATCCTAGCGTTAATGCCAATCCCCGTCCCAGTCGCATCCGAAGCTTTTACCCCTCGGAGTCTGGGGTCCGTTTTACCCCCCTACTAGGGCCCATATATGGCAGCAATAACAGATACCAAATAGAGATACATACATACATACATACAATCACGCCTTTATTCCCGGAGGGTTAGACAGAGGTTAATTAACACCCATGTTTCACCTATCATTGTATTAGGTAGGTCCCACGTAATGCAGGGTGAGCCTATTACCGTATTCTGGACACTATTGTTGAATCGAGCCATGCATCCGAGGTTGAATCTGGGCGATATATATCTGTCTGAACAGCCCTATCCCTTAGTCGACACCGCAAGGGAGGAGATGGGATGGCCCAAATTGTACTCTGCCGGGAACCACGCGGCTTTAAATAACGAATTGTGTAATTGTAACATGCTGTATGTAATGTTTCTCTTACGGTACATTGTCCTTCGATATCGTGGGTGCTACCGCTCGCCCACGGGCGCGGACGCGGCGCACGCGCTACACATGCATACATAGCACAGGGTTGCCACTATCATTATTTATTTTTAACTTCTGAGGGAGTAATGAGAGGTTGTACATTGGTTAGAAGGTAGTTTAATGTTTACTGTTTTATAAAAAACACTAATAAGGTGTGCTAGACAAGTGGTGATTAGTTGGCCGGTGTATTGTAGAATAGAATGATAAATGTATGAGATTTGACGCATATGACACTCGTCAAAATGGTCGTCAACGTATGTTATAAACGTCAAATCTCATATACGAGTATTCGTCATTAGGTCCCACGTAATAGGGGGTGGTCCTATTGCCGTCTTCTGTACACTGTTGTTGATTGAGCCATGCATCTGAGACTGAGTCTGGGCTGTATATATCTATCTGATGATAAACAGCCCTATCTCTTGGTCGCCTTGTATGACATCCCATGGCACAAATTCTACTCTACCGGGAACCATGCGGCATTACGTGTGATATAAATCCCACGAGAATTAATTTATATACCTATTGGCCGCGCGGGTTCGATCCCCGCTCAGTGCAAATATTTGTATGCATGAATATGGGTATTTGCATCGGTCTGGTCGTGCCTCGGAGAGCACGTTACGCCGTCAGTCTCGGTTGCCATATGAACATCTATGACAGTCGTTACGGGTAGTTGGAGCTCCAAAAAAAAGTTCAACGACAACGGTCTAGCTGCAATGCTTCGATATCGCCTAATGTCACTATTGGGTTGTGGAGGTCAGATAGCAGTCGCTTCACGAAAAAAAAATTGAGGCTTAGGCAAATCCGCAGTTAAGACTGGTAAAGCGGACCACAGACTCCGAGGTGAAAGCTTCGGATGCGACTGGGAATTAACGCTACGACGAAGAAGAAGCTCCAGGAATGACACAACTGCAAGCTTCTAGTTTATAGTATCTATTAATGAAAGGATATGCGATATTTAAGTGGCAACCCTAGCATGATACAGTTAGAAGGTGCTTGAGCTTTATCATTTTAATATTATAATGATATTAAATAAAGTTTATATCCATAACGGTTTCAGCTTTCGATTATAATTCAATTTTACTTATGGATTGTAATGTTTTTGCCGGTAAATATGTGAGTGTTCAGTGAGTGACATATTACTTGGACTACATATACTTGCCCCAACCGTCATACTAGGAGGCAAACCTTTTGCCGTCAACCGGGAACTTTATTTATTTTTTACGGAAGCGACTGCCGACTGACCCTTAATCATCGAGAGAAAACTTGCATCGGAGATTCGACCGTCAATCAGCAGGTGTATTGGCTTGCAGGAGAGGTTAACTTTGGATCCAAAGAAATATACGTATGGAAGTAAAAACAACCTCTTCCAGCCCCTTTATTATTAGTTAGAAGTGATTATCTGTAATTATTCACGACTTACTCTATCTTTGATAGTAAACGTAGCAACAGACACAGGCCAAATTCAGCTCGCATTCCTGAACAGCGACATTATGTCCTTAAATTCTTATTGCCATATCAGACAGGAATTTTAAACTGCGGCTCTTCGAAGTTGCTGTATTATTTGTTGAGTTTCAGCCCTTAACTGACGAAAATTAGAATAACAATTATCGTTAGTAAAACTTGTAAAAACGAATGATGCTGTTAGGACTTGAATAGAGCTGGATATTGCTATTAGATGGTATAATATCTAAATGAACTTTGATGTTTTTAGGAAATAGTTTTTGGAGAAAGTTTAACTGTGGGAGCCGGATTATTAACCACCTACTGGACCTAGTGAAAAATCCTAAGTATTTTTAAGGAGCATCAAGATCTTTGGAGCCCAAGAGAACATTCTGGCATAGGTCGATTGATTCCACAATTTCTAGAATTACCATACAATAAAGATGTGAAGTTGTTGTTTTAGGAGAAAATATACGTTTTAGAAAGTTGTATTCATAGAATGTAATTGTTATAGAATATAGATATTTTGCGATAGTGGTCTCCATTGTTGTCGTTTAGGCACTCGGTTCTCCAAAAGAGTAGACCGTACGTTACTGATATAAATATAACAGCTAACCTAACCTACTGAGGTTACTATTACTGAATAGGTAGCGCTAGAATCCTAAAAGCTCTACATGTTTAGCTCCCATATATCACTACAAAATCCTTCCTGTAATACGCATTACAAAAGGGCTTTGGTCACCATAAATTGTTGACAAGCAAACAGACATACGAGCACGCATGGTTTGATTACAATCGCCCGAGAAGGCAGTAAGTCATATTTACTAGTACAGTAAACCATAATATTTACTAGTTGCTTCAGGCTAGCCCACCACATCGTTCAAATCAACAGGTAGGAATGATTTTCATTTAGTAAACATAGGACCAATGAATGTTTGCACATTGCTACTGAAAATCATGTAAGTTACAATAAAGTTCAATAACAATTTGTCCAATATGAGAATTTAACTGAGGCTTTCGCCCCCACTGTGTGACAATAGATATGCTACTTGAATTCAGTTTGGTGAATGATAAGCAACAACTGCAACCCTACTACGATACTAACCTTCTCCTGTACCTCAGTCATTTACGAACTTGTCAGGAACCAACCAAAACAAACGTAGTATGTCATAAATTTATGCATACCGACTTTTACCCAACACTATGCACACCTGGTCAATCTAAAACAAATGCTAAGTTTTTGATCATAAATCATTTCAACGATACCAACTTCATTTGCAGTTCGCCTAACAATAGCTAAGTAAAGTTTACCCATGCCTCGTTTACACAAGGCGGGTGAGTGGAGCAAGTCACTCGTACACGCGCCACTCGATGGATTATCATAACATTATGAGTAACGGCCCTACCACTGGTTTACGATGCGGACAGCCAACGGGCATGCGACGTGTCGTATGCAAAACTGATTGGCGAGTGCGAATAAATTTTCGCAGATAAAGAACTCGCTTGGACATTAGAGCTTTAGTATAGGTTGAAATAAACGAAGTTAGGAAAGAAAATAAGCAAATTCTAGATATGCGTTTAGATAGCGCTGCGTAATGCGGGTTATTTATCTTGTTTTGTGTCGTGTGCTAATTTTATGAATTATTTTGTGGATAAGTATCTCTGCTTGTAGTTATTCATTCATCTAAATATGGTGTGGAAACCTTCATGTTTGTGTATGTATCAGTTCTCCGGGATTAACGGTGTGATGGTGGTATCAAACCGACTATATTCTAACATTTCTAACAGTGTTTCTTTACAAGGATCTATTGCTGCGAGTCTGTCTATTCTACAATTTTATTGGTATAGTATATATAAGAAGTTACCGTGGCTTATGGGTGAGTGCAACACTAGGGGAGTCACACTCGTGCTGCCGACCCTGTAAGCGAAAAAGACAAGTAGGACAAAGCCTTTTTTTTTCCCACTGACTGCACATAGATGTTTTAGGTGAAAGTGAATATGTCGAGAATAGAAGTAACTGGGGAGATGACGTCTGATAGAAAAAAAATAAAATTTTTGCTCGCCAAACGTCAAACAGACTGAAAGGTGGATAGATTTCCAGATTAAAATTCACAGATTCAAAAATAAAACTATAAGTTGGTTCCTTGACAAGTGTTTCAATGTTTTCACTACTCACCACTTTAAAACAATCAAAGAAAGATAGGCAACGGACCTTCAGCAAACATTTCGCTGAGTTCCGCGCCAGTAGCACACACTGAGTGTTGGTGGTTGCGCGCGCGCGTGATTTGTGTGAGCACTATCAACATCAACACGGCTCGTTTGCGCAGATTGTTATTTACCGCACGCTCTAGGGTTCATTTCACACTACAACAGATTTGAAAATGGTTGTAAACAAAAATAATGGAATTCTATAATTGTTTACGTACGTAGATAGACAGCCTAACCCGGCTTTTCAGTATGTCCATGAAACTACTAATCTTCGATATTTTAGTAAAGCGTCCTCCACAACATATTGATGAAGTTCTTTATTTAGACCAATCGAATTTTTCAACTAGCCGTCACTACTGCCATCAATACAATGACTGGCATAGATATATTTGACATAAGTACATAAATAATGAATGAAAGGATCAAAGATGGATCCAAGAAAAGATGCATGAATTCCGTGAAAGAAGACATAGCGAACAAAATAGTGACTGGCAAGATAATGTTGAAGAAAGTGACATGATGCACTGACTTCAACTTATTAGAAAGAGGGCAAGGAGGTTTGAAAAAAATAATCATGTATGTTTGCCTTAAATAGAATTCAAAGAACTTCCGAAACTGAACATTAATTTAGAAAAATTACACACGTAGTATAAACTTCTACATTCATAGGATTAATTATCTACCTTATCTATAGGTCTGTTTCAAATGTGCATGTGCTGAACTGGCTCGGGCCACGTTTATACCATTTTAAGCTAGTAGCCCGACCTTCATTCCCACTTAAGGCAACTGCCTGAAATGGTGAGAAAATAAACTAATGGAGAAATTATTTTAAATAACCGAGTGTGGGGAGAATAATAATGATCTTTATATTACTTACACCTTGTCGTGTTGGTTGCCCAGTGGCATAGAATAGGGCCACCCTATCTTTTCCCGTGGATGTCGTAGAAGGTGACTAAGGGATAGGGCTATTCTCCATCCGACAGTAAATATACAGCCCATGACTACGTACCCGCTTAACGGCAATAGGCTTGCTCACTATTACGTGGGACCGAAATCATAGTTGGCGAAATGTGCCTACCCTTTCGGGGAATTCCAGGCGTGAGTATATTATGTATCTTCTAATCTTCTTCTAATATATAAAAATCAATGCCACTTTTCGTTGTTAGTTTATAACTCAAGAACGGCTGAACCGATTTGGCTAATTTTAGTCTTGAAATATTTGTGGGTGTCCAGGGAAGGTTTAAAAGATGAGAAAATAGGTGCAGCGGGTACGGAAAAAATATGGCGGTACGAAGTTCACTGGGACAGCTAGTATTACACAAATATTGGTTTGGTATTGTTTGGAGAAGTATAGAACTATGATTAGCTTACGGCGCGCGGCGATTACCTTAGCTACCAATTTACTCCTGGTAATAAATCCATCTAAAGCTTGTCCGGTAGAATCGCTCTTAGCGATAAGACCGCCCATTGTACCTACTATATGGTTAGGACTAAGATAATTTGTAAAATTGTAAGTGGTGTACAACAAAAAGCATTGTATATTTTAGGTAAAATGGTAAAACCGGTGAACGTCAAGCATCAGAGCACCAATCCCAATTGTATCCCAAACCAGGAACGGACCTCCTCATCCTCCTTTTCTTGAAGTCGATTTCTTGAGGTCCATCCATCCGTATAAACTTGCGCCTTTCCTGCCTGTTTTGTGTCATTGTTGGCTTGCGCCTATCGCCTTCATTATATAGGTATCATTATTTATTGTACTTAACCAGGGCCTCGATTCTGCTAAAGCACAACCACTGTCACAAACAAAACACAAAATTCCATTTGATTTTAGCCTTTACACCAGTACATTTAAAGTTTAAAATTAAGTGGCTAAAAATAATGCCAAATTGAATGCCAATTTTTGCAGAGACTGTGGCACGACAGTGGTTTTGCTTTAGCAGAATCGAGGGCCAGGTCGTAAGGGGACGACGTCGACCTCTCTTTCCCCCAGCAGAGCTGCTTAGCGCACTCTTAGTCATGTGATCGTCATCTCTGCGCATCACATGGTCAATCCATCGCAGTCGAATCTCGCACATCTTCTCCTGTATTGGTGCAACCTTGAATGTGCCATGGATGTATTCACTCCGAATCTTTTCCATTAGCGTTACGCCCCCAGTCCACCTAAACATTCGCAATTCTGTGCAATGCATCTT
The DNA here is from genome assembly GCA_914767945.1 of Eilema depressum. Classification (NCBI taxonomy): domain Eukaryota; kingdom Metazoa; phylum Arthropoda; class Insecta; order Lepidoptera; family Erebidae; genus Eilema; species Eilema depressum. The sequence continues at coordinate 15,031,549 of OU612026.1, forward strand.
ATTGCTCCTCTTGTTTGCGTATTGGTCAGTTTTCGCTACCGCTGAGAAAAGTTTAACTTATTTCAAAGACTTTCCACAACACATCCAGCAAACAAGCAGTAAACACACAGCCTTACAACTAGATATGCATATAGGTTAGTATTATTTGTGTACACGTGAAAACAACCTGTCGCCAGTCGCCTATGAGTTAGCGAGTGGGCCAATGTCTGAATTATGGTTTCTATATGCATATGTGTCGCGGAGAAATGGCACTCGTTAGTATCGACTCACAATTGATTGATGTATTCTACTCAATGTATTCAAGTTCGTTTCTATGATCACTTTTTGTATGTGTGTTGTAGAAAGTTGGTATGATTGAAGTACGAGACGTTTTTAAATGTAGAAGTCAATATTCAGCCCCTCTAGACAAGTGGCAATTTGTCAGCCGGCGTTTTGTAGAATAGAATGCCAAATGTATGGAATTTGACGTATATGACAGGCGTCAACGAATGTCAAAAACGTCAAATCAAATCCTAATACATTCGTCATTCTATTCCATGATACGCCGAGCAACGAATTGCCACTTGTCTAGGGGGGCAGAACGGGTAAAATATTGTTATTTTTTAAAAATAATATTAGTTACCGAAATTACTAATATTCTCGGTAACGCCACGTTCCCGTAGGAAGTGTAATCGCCACGATTCGTACCCGGGACCTCTCGATTGTAACGCCGACTTTGGTAGTCCTGTGCTGTCAGAGCATATTTTTGGGTTGCACTTCGACGGTCGAGGCTGAAGGTCACCTACTACGAATCGAGACGAGGCTCTGGCGCACGCTTTTTTTTCAGAGTTTGGAGGTCAGGCGACGCTAGTTCTCGGAAAAACTTGGTTCCAAAGTTTGGCTGCAACTGGAAAAAGGTGAGGATGACAATGATTTCTATTTTATTACAAAAACAATAATGTGACTCAGCACAACCTAAAAATGAGATAATTTAATAGTGTGGGGACACAGTCTGTATGTCGGTCATATACGTAGTTTTTTTAAATAGGTCACGTCAATTTGATTTCACTTCGCCTGGTGGTAAGCTGAAGGCAAAGTCTCGGTAAAGAGGGTCACCGCTATAGACACGCACCATTCACGCCCCGCTTAAAGGATCCTTAAAGATCTAAACCAAACTTAACTTCATGACACCTCTTTTATTTCACCTTAGTTAGCGCCCGATCTCCACAATAGTAACGTACGTAATAATTACCAATGGTAGGTTCAATAGACAGTGATTGTGGTCAACGTGAGTAGCCACTCGAAGCACGTTCGGAATAACACGTCGAGTGTTTGTTTGGTACACGATACGCACAGGGATTGACACGGCATTCTGTGTTCGATTGCAGCCAGTGGTCATGTTGTTTACAACAGAACTGTTTAGTGACTACATATTGAGTTAAATTACACGTTACTGTCACTCTCGACTACTCACGAGGTAGTTTTGATATGTGTTTTATGCAAAGTTTATACTTACCAAAATTTGTTTTTGAGAAGTGTGTATTTGAAAAGTTTGAAAGTTTTCCTTTATTGTTTGTAATTTTTTTTTCCTGTTTTGTAATGCATTTTTTTTGTTGTTATTAGAAATATGAGTTATAAATTGTATAAACATCTTTTACAGTTAAATATAATGTGTGAGTATTATAAATAGCAACACTGAAACCGATGCAAATAGATACATGTATTCGTGAATAAACATATTTCAAATTGAGCTACAAAAGCTGGCGAAGCTTGAACACCCTCATTTCATACCATAGATGACAACCTCCCGGCAACCGCACCACTAACGCACCACTATCACACGCAAGCACGCCACAAATTTCCGTAAACCTGACCAAACACGTCAGTCTTGTTGTAATTATAATGATTATAAAACAATTACAAGACCTCACAAATCACGTCATACAAAGTGTATCCTGAGGCGATCCCACTACTTAGCCCCACTTCGCATGCAAATAGACCAGTCCACTATAAATAACAAAGTTTTGATTAGAAAATCCTTTAAAACACCATGTATATTCAGATGCACATTAATTATGTATATTCATATGCACATTTATTATGTATATTCATATGCACATTAATTAAGTACCTGATGTATGCGGAGCAGGTACATGTATTATTGATGTGCTTTAAGAAGCCTGTGGATCATTTTAACGATCTGGTTATAGATTTGCTACATTATCTTGTAGTGTAGGGATTGTTTTGTTTTTTGTTTGTTCGAGCATTTTATAACACCACATCATTTTCTGACTGACTGACTTGCGTTCAAAGCTTGAACTTTAGCACTCGGTGTCAGCTGTTCTACTCCACCTTTCTATATAGCTAAAATACATACACATATACATGGCTTTTACGTTACCATCTGCAATCTGACCTCCTGCTCCTAGAGCAAAGCCTTCAGTAATCGGTATACCGGTTTGCTTGGGCCGTACAATGTACAATATGTACAATTGTACAAATGTACATCCCTGTTTTTATATATATTTTCTGTTTGCTAAGGTAGAAAAATCGGGCTGACGGAAAAAAGTTCTAATAGAATTTATTTATTGTTGTTTCAGTAACCGTGGTAAAGAAATATAATTAACTAAACCATGCAGGCTAATGTGTTACGTACCGTCAAAGATGATTTATCTTGTATTACGCATGACAATAAAATCCGTCATCGCAATAAAAGCAGTACGCGGTTTATTCGATTAATTTTTATGGATCTAATTAATTGTTTCCTGTCGTAATTATTTTATTGCAATACAAATAAATGCACTTTTTTATGGTATTATGTGTCATTATTATAGGACAGGAGCCCGTCGCCAACTTAGTGCTATAAGTTTGGTATTAAGATTATCAATATACCTAAATGATGGAAGTTTGGTTTAGTTGAGATTTTACTCCGTTATCGATACCCCCCGAAAAGGTTTGTTTGCGATAAAATGTTATTTTAAGACGGAATTTTATTCGGGGCGAATTGAGAACTGGGAATTGCGACTAACCCGGAACTTTTTGGGTGTCTGCACATCATAGTAGTTTAACTAGTTCTTTTCATTCATTTCAGCTAGATTTGTGAAAAATGTGATATCAAAAATTAAATGATTATGATGTAATATGTTAGCTAGTGCGGAGGTATGTGGCTCAAAGATCATCGAGGCTCAAGTTCAAGAAGAAGATATACGACAAAAGAAGAAGCTCGGGGCTGAAGTTAACTTCACCTGCGTACCGGTACACCTGCGGTCAGGGACGAGGTCAGACCCGCAATATGAACAAGGAGTAACGGAACCACGGGCTCCGAGGTGAAAACCTTGAATGTAACTGGGAACAACGCTAAGATGATGATGTTAAAATTATAGAGTATTGCTAGTTAAACACAAAAAACAGCCTTTATTGCATTAGCCAGCTCCTGGACTACAATGTTGTCACATATAACAGATACATTATTTTGATTGTCATTCAGAATATTGAGTTACAACATAACATTATATCCAAAGTACTTGCGAATAAATCTGTTTTTTTTTTCAAAATCGCTTGTCCCTTTCATTTTTCCTCATACATGGTTTTCCAAGCTCCAGTCCTAATTACAAAGTTTCTACTTTGGAATCCAGGGCCCTCTTAATGCTTCTTCCATTGTTTGGTTTAGCTTCACAGGAGCGATTTCTGTCTGACTACTATTAGGTATCTGTTCTGTGCTATCGCCGTGCCGGGGCAAATGCCTGCTCCAAAGCCCCGTTTGCTCACTGACTAGCCAGCGTGTAGCTAAAGTTCTCTTTTGGACCCCAAGATCTTGGTTAGACCCATAACCCATACCTCTGCATGACATTAAATCAATACAATATTATATTAAATATATAAATATAATACATACATAAAATTAAATCAATTCGTTTTGGCAATCATTATTTGAAAAGCAATTAAATTATACCTAATAACAAACTAGTTATAGTAATGACATGTATATCAGTTGACCGTACAGTGCGTAAGTCGGCGTGCGTCTGCGCAGTGTTCCGGCTAGCGGTAGCGTTGTCAACTATTATCGACGAGACGGCCGGCGCACGCGTCGACAGTAGAGAATGATTAAGGCTACAACCGCGAGCTGTTTATCTTCTCAAACTATCGAATGTAGAACAGGTTCTGCTATTCCTATTATTAATAGTATCCTAGGTCACAGAATAAATAATAGGTCTATACACTTGGATAACCGTGTTTCATCGTTTTTTTTCAGGAAAAAATACATATTAAAAACAAACTTAGAAAGCAAAATACATACTATCTATGCACACATTTTTGTCAGTTAAGTTGGAGCAGCTTCTGAGATTGTAGATCATCAATATAATCGTCCATAGGCTACGGCAACCATTTTTCATCAGGTGAGCCGTGTCTGCCACCTAAGTGGTAAAAAAAATTAAGCTCATCCACCAACGTAGCACCCCGTGCTATCCTCAAAAGACACCCAAGAAACACTGCGCGTATATAGCACATTTTGAGTATATATATTTGTGTATATGTCTCGAGGTACAAAATCTACATTTCCCGAACCAGTTTCCATCCAGCATTATTCCGTTCGGACGCACACCACTCAGCTCTCGGAGCGCGCGTCAACCGCTATCGACGGGGAAGTATCGGCGCCGTAGATTTATGCGACAGGAACGGCATGTGTTAATTATTATCTAACAACTAATATCAGAGTTTCTCCTGTTAGGTGAAACTGGTACAGATTGGAATTTGTCTCTTTCTGTCTGTCTGAAATGCTTTTAAGGAGCGACTCTATAAACATCGGACAAATTTAAAAACACAAAGCACTGAGTGATATGGACATATCAGCAAGCGCTGCTCGTCCATTAATCAATAATCCCTACTTTCCCTACTAATATTATAAATGCGAAAGTAACTCTGTCTGTCTGTCTGTCTGTCTGTCTGTCTCACTTTTACGACTAAACCGCTGAACCGATTTTGATGTAATTTGGTATAGAGGTAGATTAGACCTTGAGAAAGGACATAGGCTATGTTTGGTCGCGATAACCGACATCCACGCGGGCGGAGCCGTGGGCAAAAGCTAGTAATAAATAATAATAATAATATATTCGAGAACTGGCGCCTCGTTGTCGTGAAGACGCCATCAGAAAACAAGCGGTGTATATTTTGTATCGTAATTATGTATGAATGTGATGGATAGATTTTGGGCTAAGAAATGGGCTGAGCAAGAGAACTCTCACCTCGAGTCTTCACTCTCATCACAAGATGGCAATCAGGCGTTGCCTCCTTCCGGATTCGACATTGCCAGGCGTTGCCTCCTTCCATTTTGACGTCCATATCTGCTCTTTATGTGCCTAAACTAAATAAACGAAATTGATTATTGATTGATTGATTCTTGACACAGATAATCCCCGAAGTACCCGTGCCCGGAGTTCACCTGCGTCTGCCGGTACGAGAGGCCCCTTGAGACCTCTCTAACTAATTCTACATGATAGGTCTTACTGCCCGTCTAGTGTCTACCAATTATAGAAGTCAATGCATAGAATATACCCAACTTTGAACGGCAATGACGCCAATAGTAGACACAGGTATTCTAAAAAACTTGTACGGCAAAAATATCTACACATTTAAAAGAAAAGTTTATGTTAGTCAGAGAGGTTTAACTCGAGTGCGAAGAGGCCAGAGTAATAGAGTTTTATGGGACAGTGTGGATGCAGATAGAGTTAATTTATTGCACTTTTGAGAGTACACTCACTAATTGTTTTCTCTTTTGGTCTTTGAGAGGAAGAAGGAAAACTGTGGAGTGGTAGTTTTAGTTTCATTTTTAACACGACGTACACGACGACTAAAGTTATTAAGAGATTTGTTAACAGTTGCTGTTCACAAACCTTTACTTTTTGAGGAACAGTACGTTGTAATGCCCTTTTTTAGGATTCTAAAAAAGAAAATCACAACACATTCCGAGCTAATCGTCAATCAATATAGGTACAAAGGCATAGGTCTCTTCCAATGCTGGGAGGCTATGGCCTACTACTTCCAGCCTCCAGACGGAGAAAGAATAGGTACAAGTATCACCAACTCATCTCATCCGAAGGGTGTCGTAAGACGGAAAAATACGCCTACGATATCACTGCGAGAGAAGGGAAATTCGAAATAAAACCCAGTATCAAGCTAATTCTATCTTACTAATATTAAAACTGTGAATGCTTATAAAGATATTTGGACGTTTATTACTCAATCACGCTCAAATGATCGGATCTGACTGAAATTTGGTACCTACCGGGATAGATTCAAGTCAATCTGGGAAAATAGATACGCTGCTTTTTATCCCTTGGAATAAGTTCCTATGGCAAGCAAGGAAGGTTTCCGGATACCATGTGGGTGGAGATGTAAAAAGTATGTCAATATTTTTTCATGCAAGGACTTGTAACAAAATATTATACAATAACTATAGTACAACTATTCCATTCCTCCAAACTAACACTATTTAACTGAAGTGCTAAAAAGATTAAGGGTTGATAGGTTAGTTTTATTTAAGCGAGTGTCGATGGGACATTCCATTGTGCTGCCGTATTCATATGCCAACACCAGATTTATACCTGGACAAAATTACACATGCACTTATGAACATCTTGCTTGACTATACGCAGTCTTTATTCACTTGTATTAGGGTTCATTTTAAAACAAAAGTTGTTTTGCCGACGGCATTTATTAACTTTGTAATAGACGAGAATCAAATGCATGGTGACAAAGATCTTCGCGCGAAACTAGTAGCGTATTTATGGCTATTGTTAATTTAATTATTTATTTTGAATAATGATTCGTTTGATAGTACTTGATGTACTATCTATTCAGTTACTATATGCGCAGAAGTAATATGATATTTCATATGGTTTGTAGTAAAATTGATTATGTTAGATTTTATGAGAAATCTTCTCTGAATATGATCTGGTTTATAGCTGAAATGCGTTTAAAAACGGCATATAAAAATGAGTGAAACATGATTAATATTGTACTAATTGATAAAATCAAATAGTTTCTATGGTTGGTCACGTCACGAGCTAGATATTTCATTGATCGATGCAATCTCAGTTGATCATAGTTGTGACGTCAACAATTCTCTGTTTTCTTTAAAATATTGGCACTTTTGATACAGTTTTGATCCAGTCCGTTGTATTTCTCAAGTAGTTTTTTTACATACGGAGTTAGGTACTAATAACTCTCTTTACGTAAAGGTTCTAATTTATCAAATTTATTTAAGTATATAGCTTTCTTTTCCAATAATCTCTCATCACAAAAGTGCCTTTTAAGAACAAAGTACAAAGTTAGCAAAACATCGGCCTAATCTTCGTAATCTGTAAGTTGATATTCCGAAACGTGATCCGCCATTGTATTGTCTATAGACTTTTCGTAATTAAGTGTTGATCGGTTTTATATTACCGGCCCTTCATAAACAAAGACTTCAAAGGGTTTGAAAATCCTTGAGCGGTATTATTCTTAAAGCATCTTCCGCCTTAAAAATAATACTGCTAGGTATTTTTATTATTTTCCGAGAAAACCGACTTAGGATAATGTCGGATAAGTTTAAAATATTTCGAACGGTGTTTTTGGTTACCGTTAATATAGTCTTATTTGTATATTTCCGAAGGGACATACAGAGATGTATATGAATGACGCATATTTCGAGACCAAGATATTCAGTTTTACGTATTAAGGTAATCCTATTGTCGTCAAAACACAAAACCCATACAAAAACAGTTTGCAGATATGATTTGTCAGCTTCAGGATAATGGTGTGCATTTAGTGCAATTTGGACTTTTTGTTTACTCTATCATAATTGGTTAGGAAATAAGATTTTTTGGTCTACTTTCTTAACTAGTTAAGGAATAAGAATGTTTTATCCATTTTCCTAACTGGTTTTTTTAACTAGTTAGGAAAATGGATAAAATATTCTTATTCCCTAACCAGTTAAGAAAAAGCCAATAAAAATTCTTGTTTCATAGATAGTTAAGAAACATAGTTAAGAAAATGGACTGAAGGAATAGTCCTTCGTTCATGGCGCTACTACCCTATTAATAAAAAAAACATCAAAATTGTAGAAGTTGTATTCGAGGTCTTCACTTCGGAGCTCGGGGATATTATTTGTCTTATTGTGGTTATTACGGGAGGCACTGTTGTCTGACTTCCCAACCCCGAGAGGAAGGCCTGTGCCAGAGGTCTAATAAATAATGAAGCAGGTTGGATAGCAACAAATAAAATGTTCTTGAACATTCTAGACAGCGCTATTTAGAGCCAAGGGAAGCATATCTTGACCAGCTTCTGTGATATGTTTTAGAATGTGGACATACGTAAGTAGATTTTTTGTAAATATATACATATTATAGACTTATTCATGCATACAAATACTTGCACTGAGTGAAAATCGAACCCGCGACATAGGTACCACTGAACCGATTTTGATGTTTGGTACAAAGATAAAGTAGACCTTGGCACCTGACATCCCTACTTTCCCTACTAATATTATAAATGTGAAAGTAACTCTGTCTGTCTGTCTGTCTGTCTGTCTCGCTTTCACGCCCAAACCACTGAACCGATTTTGATGAAATTTGGTATAGGGGTAGATTAGACCTTGAGAAAGGACATAGGCTATATTTGGTCGCGATAACCGACATCCACGCGGGCGGAGCCGCGGGCAAAAGCTAGTAGGATATATTTGGTCGCGATAATCGACATACACGCGGGCGGAACCGCGGGCAACAGGTAGATAGTATAGCTAATACAGCCTGCAGCAATACCTTTAGAAATGTACTAAAATAGGTTTTAATCTCCAGAAAGTTATTAATTTTCTAACGTTTTGATATATCGAGACAACCGCAGCAAAACACCAACATTACAAGCGAACACTTTCTCCTGCGTCCGCGCACGCGAACACGACCGGTTCCAGGTTCGATTCCCGATAACAGCACTCTAATGAGAGTACCAGTTAATTGATTTATTGCACCAGATCTGTCTGTAGAGGATAAGTACTAATTTGTTTTTGGTATGTTTCTATTTGGTGATGAAAATGGATACTTAATAAAGAGCTATTTTCTATAAGAAGGTAGGTAGTTATTTTCTTCCGCTCTATGACGGATGTACCTATAGAAGAATTTGGACCGGTTTCGGGCAGGCCTCAGTGGCTTAGTCAGAGCATTCGCCCTGTAAGGGAAAGATCGCGGGTTCGAGTCCCACCCAAAGTCGATTCTCTTTTCTATATCTTAATCGAGAAAAATGAATGTTGCTAAGAGCAAAACTTGAGAACAGCGCGATCAATTCGGTTAATTTCTTTTCGTATTGTTCCTTAAGGCCTACGCAAGTTCATATGTGTCACAGGAAACGGGAGTAGAATTTCACGGGGGCAAAGCCGCGAGCTGGTAGGTTATAAAATACACCAGGAGAAATGAACATGAACTATTAGGATGACCAAGATGCTATCCGGATAAGTTTATAATTCGTGTGTGAACTTCACCTTCTTGTTGTGTCATCCCAGTACTTCTTTTGACACCCTTAAAACATCAGCATATTCCTTTTAAATCTTGATACCAAATTCATCATCATTCTATGAGCCTTTTTCCAAGCTCAGTTGGGGTTGACTCTGATGCGGCTGAACTTATCAAAGTTCAGCCGCATCACGGAAAATATTAATTTTCCGTGAAGCGACAGCCACAATCAATAAGCGACATCGAAGTTCTGTAGTTAGAGTAGTCGGGCTTTTTAGGGCTCCAACTGACTAACGACTGCCATATTCTTTTTAGATCTCGTTACCACATTCATCATCATTCTCTGAGCCTTTTTCCAAGCTCAGTTGGGGTTGACTCTGATGCGGCTGAACTTATCAAAGTTCAGCCGCATCACGGAAAATATCAATTTTCCGTGAAGCGACAGCCACAATCAATAAGCGACATCGGAGTTCTGTAGTTAGAGTAGTCGGGCTTTTTAGGGCTCCAACTGACTAACGACTGCCATAGATATTCGTAAAGTAACTGGGACCGATGGCTTAAAGTGCTCTCCGAAGTACAGAAACACCCAGACCACATTGATATCAATCATAATTTATTGTAAGACTAGCTGCCCCGGCGAACTTCGTACCGCCATATTTTCAGCCCGCGTGGTATTCAAATCCCGTTCCCGCTGCACCCTTATCACTCAAGGGGATGAAAAATAGATGTTGGCCGATTCTCATAGATACCGGATAAGCACAAAAAAATTCATCAAAATCGGTCGAGCCGTTTCGGAGGAGTTCGATTACGCACCCCGTGACAGAAGAATTTTATATATTAGAAGACTAGCTGCCCCGGCGAACTTCGTACCGCCATATTTTCGACCCACGTGGTATTCAAATCCCGTTCCCGCTGCACCCTTATCACTTAGGGGTGTGGAAAATAGATGTTGGCCGATTCTCATAGATACCGGATAAGCACAAAAAATTTCATCAAAATCGGTCAAGCCGTTTCGGAGGAGTTCGATTACGCACCCCGTGACTGAAGAATTTTATATATTAGATTAGTCTAAAGCGGACCGTTATGACAATTAGCCACAAAAACAAGCATGTGAAATATAATTGGGCAGTTTAACAGGAGAATTAGTAATGTCAACAACATACATACAGAAAAAATATGTTAAGCGAAATCGCAGTTGCCTAGAGCTACGTTGTAGGCGATCATTCTATGAAGCATATAATTTGCTGCTGATTATTGCCTGTGCGTTATTTGGTGATATTAAACTACGAATATTAGATGCGTGGGTTATGAATGATATTTCAATGTAAGATCTGGCGTAAAGGAATGTAATGATAACTATTTAAACTTGAAAACAGTAGCATTCTGGGAATGCCGACAAAAAACTAAAAACTTGGCCAGACAGATTGTTATTTACCAAAAACAATCTGTCACAAGAGGTGACGATAACGTTGTTGCAAATTTTTCGTAGGTTTCCACAGAACATATTGAGAGATGAGAAAAACCATTGATTTTTTTCTCATCTCCCAATAATATGTTCTACCAAAAATTCCCAACGCGCTTATAGAATTTCACTTCAAAAATAAAAGAGAGATACCTAATGAAAATTTACATTCACTAACTGACTTCTCAGATGTTTTTAGCGCGAAAGTCAACAGCTAAACATTAGCTACAAAGTTTTTGCTTATACTATCCACAGCTTTACGTGCTTAGTTTTTGCGAACGAGCTCATTCACTGACCCACTAGCTCGCAGCCATTTGTAAGAACTATCATTTTAATCCAATTAAAGTCTAGATTAACATAAAAACTCTCGTAGCGGTCTGTGTAAGTGCACATTATGTGCTTACCAATAATCATTTAATTACGAAGGTAAATAGATATCGGAATGCGAGCCATTACAATAATGTATGCTACGACATATTCTAATAAAATGTAATGTGGAAGGCCTATTCTGAAGCGGATGTTCTGTGTTACTTAAATTGTGAAGAATAAAGAAAGTTGGCAACCTGATTTCCGTGTTTAACAGTCTTTTAAAATAGGAAAAGTCACTTAAACCGGATTTATCATCATTCTGTGGTTTAATGAATTTTCTATAGTTTAGGCAGAGAGGCCTAAGGTACAGAGCGTTGGCATCCTCTATAGGTACTGCTCCTCCTTTTAATGATTTGGTTATTTTGACTTCTAAGGAATGAGCTTTTGAGAGGAAGTCAGCGTTGAGCTTCTATTTTATTACACGAAGCCTAAAAGTCTCGTCTCCAGTTTAAGTTTTGATCAGCAATATTTTAAGATATAAAAAACTGTCATAGTGCTTATGGTCACACTCCTCCGAAAATGCATGTCGTAAAATATTTTTTTTTTTCAACTCTTTTGATGAATTTATATAGCAGAACAACGTTTCTTAGCTTACAGCTAGTTTTCTATAACCATTGTGTAGCCTAATGAGTAATTTATCAGTCTCGCGAAACAGAATAAGGCGCCAACCTGTAGCTCTTGTGTATCGGAGGCGGCGAGGAAAACACTCCGTTCACTCAATACACTATTAGCATATTAGCCTGATAAACAGACAGACATGGAGTCGTTGTTTATTTATAGCATAGTGCAGTTAGTTCAGTAATTACTCGGGCGTGAGTGTGGATACTGTGGATCAACTACGTAGATGAATGAGATTTTAAAGCATTTGGTAACAGATTTTGATCTACTTTGGACAAATATTTGGGATCTTCTTCTTCTTAGCGTTAATTCCCAGTCGCATCCGATGCTTTTCACCTCGGAGTCTGGGGTCCGCTTTACCAGTCTTAACTGCATATTTGGCTAGACCTCGAAATTTTCCGTGAAGCGACTACCATCTGACCCCCACAACCCAATGGTGACATTAGGCGATATCGAAACATTGCAGCTAGACCGTTGTTGTTGGAATTTTTAGAGCTCCAACTACCCGTAACGACTGCCATAGATGTTCGTATGGCAACCGGGACCGACAGCTTAACGTGCTCTCCGAGGCACGACCAGACCAATGCAAATATCCATATTCATGCATACAAATATTTACACTGAGCGGGGATCGAACCCGCGCCTCCTGCGTAGCAGCCGCGTTCACTACCGCTACGCCACGGAGGCTGGCGTGGACAAATATTTGGGATATTTGGATCTTACTCTTCATTTCATAGGTAGCTCCGGTAGTTCCGGGATCAAATCATTACTAACGTGAATTTATTCCTAACACAGAAAATATTACCTTAGCTGAAGAGGTTAGGGGATATATACTAGTAATTTCAGTGATAAAAAAGCAAAGAAAAAGTCATGGTGTTCTCTTCGAAAATATTTTCACCTGATGGTGTTTTGGAACTTTACCCCGGAGCCTGAGGTCGGTTTCCTCTATCTCCTATCTTGATTTGACTATTACGAAAGCCACTGTCCGAAATGTTATAAATATTGCAGATTGCAATGTCATAACAGAAACTATTTTTGTGACAGTTGCGATGCTGTGTCAATTCTGTACCTACTTTACCGTGATGTTGCGCCTACGCATCAATATTTGCATAGTTATAAGTACATACTTGCGTCCTCTCCACGTACTCCACCTTACACATACACGGCTCAAGAAGCGTTACTATCTAGATAATCTATTCTATTGTAAAGTAGCTATGTCTTTATATTGAAGATAAATAATTTAAAAAAAACTTGATTTGGACTTATGTCATAAATGAACGATACTGAATGTTATATTTTTTTGTAGATCTTGTCTTTCTGTCTATTTCGCGTTTTTCTTGTGTTCAAGATGGACGACGGACATAATTCTACGTTTGTTGAGTAGAGCCGGAGATATATGACCAAAAGTTGCGACAACCGACATCCATACAGGCGGAACCGTGGGCATCAGCTAGTTCTAAATAATATTGATTTAATTTTATTACTATGTACCGATCGTGTGATAATATAGCGTGATTCAGATCTCATTAACATACCAACAACGTAACTGGCGGCTTACATCAAATGCTTCCATGTGTTCTGTCCTTAATTGAGTATTAGTATGGAATGGCTATTGCCTATTAGTGGAGCAAGGGTTTATTAATGTTATATAGAACAGTGTAGGGTTAGACCAGTCTACATATAGGAAATTATACTAATATATTCTGAACATGCTGGGAACATGTCTTAATAATGTGTAGGCGTCCAAGCAATAGGAGTCTAGTTGTTTTGTGTTAACGTCTTTGTAGTTTCGAATGTATTGCTAAATGGAAACGATAAAATTTATGGAACAAATTCCTTAATACACTCTTACTAACTGTTTATCTCTTAGAACTGGGGCGAGTTCACCTGTCAGGATTTTTCTACAATTTTTACAGAATACGTAGACTTTTCATTACAATAAAATTGTGCGTTCAATAAAATAGTTTTAGCAAATATGTGAGTTGTCACTTGTAAAGAGATAATGTTTATTGGACAGAAATGTGTAACAATTCCACGATTTTTGTAGGTTTTCTGTCATGGTCTGTTCAATAAAGAATACAAGTTACAACTTGTATTCTTTATTGAACAGAAACTTATAGACTTGCAACTTGTGCAGTATAATTCCAATTTACAACTTGTAGCGTTAATTGAACAGGGCCCTGGGCCCCGCCAATTCGAAATTCATTGCCACCTTCTGCCCAACTCACTGAACATATAATGTTAGCTGATGCCTATAATGTGTGTGTGATGATTCATGCTGTAAGTACCAGTGTACAAAATCTACCTTATCCATAAGCTACGCTAAAATTGTAGCTTCTCGCGTGATCTGTGGAATGTACTCCCTTCTATGGGTTTTCCAAGTGAAAAGAATGTGGGGTTGTTCAAGAAGCGCACTACAGGGTCGGCAGCACGAATATGATGCCTCTAGTGTTGCATACCAGGGGAACTCGTGTTTGTGTTGTTCATAGGCCACGGTAACCATTTTCCATCAGGTTGGCCGTAGCCAGTGGTATGAAAAAAAGTTTTAACCAAATTTGAAGTTATTTTTATGCCCAGTAACATAAAAAGGGTGTAGTGGAGGTCCTCCACCATGCCTTGTGCGATGGTAAATTTAGTTTAAATAGATTTGACGTTAAAAAGATGTCAATTGTATGCATTATTTTGCGAAATAAAGAGATTGAAATTGAAATTGCTCTTCTACCAAAACTTATTTCTGTACCTATTGCTGCTCCTGCTGTCACTAAACTCTTATGTCTCTTCCATCCTAAACACGATTAGTCCACTGCAAATTGGCGATATATATTATGGCACCAGCTATTAACTTAGTTCACTACAAAGTATATGCGAGTATTTGCATACTGCTGTTGTAAAGATTAGAAGACCTGAATAAAACGTGAATTTCCTTGCGTTTAGGCGTGTTTGGAATCTTAATGACATCTTATATAGCTCACTTAGGACCTATAATATTTATGTTCGTAGTGACTTCCCGCTTTATAGGTAACTAGCTAATGTCTGCAGTTCCGTCGGCGCGCGGCGTGGAGGTCTGATCCCGTTCCCGCGACTTAAGGGAACCTTTACCAGGGATAAAAAGTAGCCTATGCGTTTTCCAAATCTATCTATACTAAGTTTCAGCCTCATTTTGTTTAGCAGTTTGAGTGTAAAAAACATCCAAACATTATCTCAAGCTACCACATTTAGTATATTACAAGGATAAGCCAGTTTTTAAAGAATTTATACCTATAAAAAAATAGGTTGTCATTAGTTTTTTGCCATACAAAAAAAAAAAAAAATCATACATACATACATACATACATACATACATACATACATACATACATACATACATACATACATACATACATACATACATACATACATACATACTGTTAATTAAATTCAGTTACGTTAAAATTTTATCAACTTATAAGTAATGTACTGCAATACTTTATACGTAATTTTTACCTTGCAACACCGGGACCGATCAGCACAGTAAAATATTTAATAATAAAAAAAATAAAAAAAGTAAAGATAGCAATATTATCATACGAGAGCTTCCTTTTTCATCGCGACTGGTTCAATATGCAAAAGTCGAGACAAGTTATAGAGCGGTCATTAGATGTGCAGCACATTGTGCAGGATGTCTCGAGGCCAACTCCCGAGATCTGATATACACACCGCACCCAGCTTTCTATGGCTGACTACTGAAACTAGAGCATTTATATTTTATTGTAATATATAATTTAATATATTACAGCGCGCCCGCCACGCGTCGGTGCCCAGTATACGATAGAGGTAGACCCAAAAAGTGCTGGCTTCATTAACTTACTGAGATTAAGCTGGGATGAAGAGAAAGGTAAAAATACTAGTAATTTTAGTCGCCTAGTCCTTTTTATACCCCTTAGGTGGCAGTCAAGCACACGGCCCACCTAATGGAAAGTGGTTACCGTGACCATTGGACGTATGCAACATCAGAGGCGTGACATTCGTATTGCTGACTCTGTAGGTATCTTCTAATGCTCTTTCTGAAGAACCTCATATTGTACTCGCTTGGAAAACTACAGTAGGGAGTTCATTCCACAGCTTGAGCGTACGTGGGATAAAGTACCAAAATCAGTCCTATCGCAGTCCACTGCTGTACATTGGCCTCCCCCAATATTGGGATGCATTGGCCTACTGTTTCCACACTGGCCAGAGGGGTTGGTACAGGATTTTATTTAGAGTTTTCTTTCTCTCGCAGTGATATCGTTTGCGTATTTTTCCGTTAGTCGCCTCTTATGACACCCTTCTGATGAGATAGGGTGGTGATACTTGTACGAGTATTCTTTCTCGGTCCCCACATGAATACCTTTTTTTATAGTGCGTAAAATCCCTACAGATACCTGCCCTCCCCCCACCGAAGTCGGCAGGAGTGGTTATTTCAGACTTGAACCGACTAAAACGCACGCAGTCTATGGGATGTTGATTGCCAGAGGTGAAAAACAAGAGATTTTATTGGTTAAATCATACTGCACAATTTAACCTAAGTTTCAAGTTACAGTGGTCAGTGCAGCAGTTGCAAAACACTTTCTATATGAATTGTAGGTGCATGCATTGTAATGGTTACATGATAGATACAGGATTGGAAAGTCTTTTCCCTGGGGCCTACGATTACCATTACATACAATCGATTCACTTAAGTCGTGCACCACCGTTGCTTCCGTTTGGAATATATTGGAGAAAATTGACATGATTATATTAATGAACTGCAGTTTTATAGGCTGTCCTGCCTCCCTAGACAAGTGGTAATTGGCTTGGCCGGTGTATTGTAGAAAAGAATGATGAATGTATGGGATTTGATATAAATGACAGTCGTCAACGTATTTCATAAACGTCAAATCCCATATAATTCGCCATTCTAATCTTGACCAATAGCGTATTTGGCAAATTTCATAATAAAATTAGACAAACAGACGATTTGACGAACTACAGCTTTGACCATTGTCACATTGGACGAAATACCGATTTGACGAATATCAGATTTGACCAATGTCGTTCAACCCTAATATACAATACGCCAACGAATACTAGCTGATGCCCGCGGCGCCAACCGCATGGAAATATGACCTCGTTACTGCATCCCATGGGAACCTAATCCTGGTATAAAACGTAGATTACAAATGAAGAAGCACTAAGATTTTCCCTTTACCAAGTTTCAACCAGATCTGTTCAGCAAACAAGCATTCAAACAAGTAGGAAGGAATTAGTACGATAGGTTGCTACGAGTATCGTTTGTACCGCCCGCCGTACCTAGTACAAGGTAGTTTGTTTTAGTGTGATGCCAACTTCTCCATGTCACATTTATCACATTCATAGTTGTATAGTAAAATATCACTACATATTATAAAACAAAGTCGCTGTCGTTGTCTGTCCGTCCCTATGTATGCTTTAATCTTCAAAACTACGCAACGGATTTTGAAGCGGTTTTTTTAATAGATAGAGTGATTCAAGAGGAAGGTTTATATGTATAATACATGCATAATATTGTAGAGAAACACTGATAAATCGGGATCAGAACACCACGCGGGCGGCAAATATGGTGGTACGAAGTTCGCCGGGTCAGCTAGTATTTAATAATTGACGGACGAGGCTCTGCCGCAGGTTTTCCTCTCGGGGATGGGAGTTCAGATGACTGTCGTGCCCATCAAAAGCCGTACTTAGGTATGAGGCAAACTAAAATGAGAAAGCGGACCCTGAGCTCCAACTCTCCGAGGTGAAAGAACTCCAACTGGGAACAACGCTGACATGAGAGAAGACAGATGAGACATCACTGTTATTTAACTCTAAAAATACATCCAGTAACACGAAGTTGCAACTAAAACATTATAGAATCATGTATAATAAATAATATGAGGTGAATTAAACAATAACATAGGTAATAAAGTTTAGCCTTCACAGACAATAGCGCAATGAGATCACTCCCTTTCATATAAACTAGCAAGGGCAGTAGTCAAATCGTAAGTATTAAAAGTCAGGAATAAAACCTGTGTAGGTACTAATCTTACTACCAAAGAAAAAGGAACAGGGCCCATACCATGAACTCTTAAAACAGGTCAATAATATTGAAATGCTGTCATTCTACCAATGCAAATGGCACTTTGTAATCCTATATATTTATCCATCCTAGCGTTAATTCCCAGTCGCATTCGAAGCTTTTCAGCTCGGAGTCTGGGGTCCGCTTTACCAGTCTTAACTTCAGATTTGGCTAGACCTCGATATTTTTTCGTGAAGCGATTGCCATCTGACCTCCACAGCCCAATGATAACATTAGGCGATATCGAAGCTTTGCAGCTAGACCTTTCTTTTTGAATTTTTTACCAGTAACTACCCGTAACGACTGCCATAGATGTTCTTATGGCAACCGGGACCGACGGCTTAACGTGCTCTCCGAGGCACGACCAGACCAATGCAAATACCCATATTTCATGAACACAAATATTTGCACTGAGCGGGGATCGAACCCGCGCCTCCTGCGTAGCGGCCGCGTTCACTACCGCTACGCCACGGAGGCTGTATATATAATTTATATGACATTACAAAGTGACATTTGCAGTTGGTAGAATGACAGCAGTTCAATAATTGTCCTGTTTTAAGAGTTTATGGTAAGGCCGCAGGTGAAAGCATTGGATGCAACTAGGAACCACACTAACATGTTGATATAATATACCGCTTATCATAATCCTTCTACGTATTGTGTTTAAACAAATCAGAATTCAAATCATATTTCCTATTTGAAGTACAAGTCTGCCGTACAAACCACATCAGTTAACAAGAGCAATTTCTAACAGCAGATACAAGATACCCTCGCCGCTAAGATAGTGAGCTGCCAGTATAATATATAGCAATATTAAATCACCAACAAGATCACGCATGCGCAGAGCAATACAAGGTAGGAGTTGCAGATGGATCTATCTTCGTCGGACATCGCAACATCATTTAGAATGACAGCAGTGCATGTCGATACGCATGGGCCATTGTTAGGTTGCAAAACGAAGTAAAGGATATTTTAGATTGTTTTATTGTTTTTGTTTAAGTTTTATGTGGGGAGTAATGTTATGACTTTTTTTAAACTTTATTTTAAATGCTTTTTTTTTCTTATATCCCGAAAGCTCTAACAGTAATGTATTAGTGTGTCAATTCATGCATTGCATTGTTGGGTTAGAATTTTCGTTACCAAATGCACTTGGACTTTTGGTACCTTTTTTTTTTTTTTTTTTTATCGTGCGAAAAATCCCCACGGATACCTCCCCCGCCGGGGTCGGAGGAGGAGGTTATGTCGGACTCGAACCGACTAAAACGCACGCCTTCTGTGGGCCGTCAGTTGCCGGAGGTGAGATTGTCATAGCCATATCCCTCGCACCCCGGCCGACCCAGGGCCATATCTCTCGATCTGGCCCTCTTCCGGTGTGGGGACCACGGAGTCCCCAACTCGCCCCCGTTTATGGGGGGGACTTTTGGTACCTGACGAAAGTGCATTGCCTTCATTTCTCTCAATTCCTTTAATATCTTCAAATTGAAATTCAAATTCAAATTATTTATTTGTGTAAACACGTAAACACGTGTAAATCTTTCCTTCACCTTTTTCTCTGGTCACATGAATGACTCAGGCCACATGGGTCGTATATTTACTTGTAACCTCTAGCATGAGTGATATTGGCGTAAACTTCTGACAGTAACAACCTCTAGAGTACGTACATGTAACATTATCCACCATCGTGGTCCCACTACACAATACTCGTAAAATGTACTCTGCGTATCGTATTGAAAGATCAGTGTCATTACCGTCGACAGGGGCTCAGTGTGCGTCAGTGACTGATGACGCGGGAGTCGCGACGTATGACATGCGTGTACGCATTTATTATCTGCGTAACTTACATAAACTAGAATATGCGCGGAGAACCACTTATATGTTGGTTCGTTAGGTTTGATGTTATATTCATTTGTTTTAGGAAGGTTTACAGAATAACTATAGATTAGGTATATTAAGTTTGAATTAATATTAGATCGTTCTGTGACCTCCGCTCGTCGCAGGCCGCGTGGTCTGCGGGTCTCCTCCGTTCCCACTCCCGCCGTCTCCTTCTCGAACAAAAATGACCTGTTGACATGAGATTACATGTCAACCGAGCATTTTTGTAAAATTTACTTGTATATTGACAGTTGGAAGTTGAACTATCCGTAGTGACTTTGAACGATATCCACAGAAACAAATGCGTCAATCACCAGGAAAATTGTTCTGTCATTTTTGTCAATTTTCTGTCTGTTTAGCGATCACATGCTTGTGAAATATTTACCCCATGTATGTGTCCAGAATAACAATACATGCTAAGATGTTCCATATATCATAACTGCAATCCTAAACTACTCTCGAAACGTAGGATTATTTACCTTCAGGGCCCTGTCAATAATCGGTACCATTATTCCCAAGGATATAAATCTCACTCACACAATCCGAGCTTAGCATGGTATGTATTCTGCATACTAGACTGTTATAGTCACAGATGTAGAGCTTGTTAGATAACGCAAGCTGTCCATCCCACCGCACTGGATTTAGGTCTTTGTGTCCCAAATCCGAGGCAGTGCCAACACTACTTACTTACTGCTAGCAGGGGACGCCGTTGACCCGACGAGTGACTTGCACTTGTGTGTGGGCCATTTCACCCATGTCCCCTAGGTGTACTGTACGGGTTCATGTCTTACAGTGTACGTTTTAGTTACTGATCAATATTATTTTGAATAAAAACACAAGTATGCCGAATTGTACCGACTCAATCGTCGTGAGTAGTAATATGGTTTCAGAAAGAATGTCACTGAATAACCCACGTGGCATTAAAAATGGTGGCGGAAAAAATAGATGTTCAACCAATAAAATCAAACAACTTTATTCACTTAGTTTACAAACCCACATTAATGAACGCCAAGATCAATTATTAGGTACTATATTCACATTTACAGCCAGACTTGCAAGGTAATAAATGAAGCCTGTGAGAAAATAATCTGACTATAAAACATGACGGCCTTTGGCAAAGCAAAAAAGCGTTTTTATATTTGTACGTATGTTCGTCCCTATCCCTATGCTTCCTCATAACTACTGCAACTACAAAAGCCCAACAGATTGGTCGGTTATAAACTATTGAATGCACACACGTTATCTAGCTCACCATAAATCTGTGACCACAGTGTAGGTACACCGGCATGCAACGTATGCGGGAGCATTATAATTCTCATACGTGTACCGTGTGGGCGGTAATGGCGAATAAATTTATTAGAGAATTTTGGTGCCGTGTTCTGCGTAATGGCCTCGTACTGATTTTACTATTGTTGCAATTTATTGAACTCTATTTAGCCTTAGAAATGGTTGGTAAAGCGCAAATTTATTTCAGAGACATTCTAATTGATTTTGATGTAATGAACCTATGTATTAAGACTACCTTTTTCTAGTCTTTAGCGTATCTGGCTGCGCGACATTACACCTTCTGTCTCTCGACTCTAGGGCTCGTTAGATCCAATGGCTATCAGGCCTTCGACAGATCTGGCCATCCTATTGCCACTTCAGCTGCTTATTATGTGACTTATATGATGGATAACTTCTGGGTACCTGGGATAGACCATAGACTGGATGAGGAAGGCGGTGGATCGGGTGATATAGCGCACATCGGGAGAGGCCTATGTCCAGCAGTGGACCACAATCATAATAAATAATAAATAATAAATAAATATTGTAGGACATTCTACACAACGCTATCTAGACCCAAAGTAAGCATAGCTTAACTAGCTTGTGTTATGGGTTCTAGAATGCGGATAAACATACTTAGATACATTTTTTTTTTGTTGTAAATACATACATATTATACATAGAAACACCCAGACCAATGCAAATATTCATATTTCATGCACACAAATATTTGCACTGAGCGGGGATCGAACCCGGGTAATAATAATAATGCAGGTGCTATTGAGATTGGATTGACCCCGAAAGCATTAGTGAAGTCCCGTACCTTCATCATATACCTCCCTCGGTCGATTATAAACTTTAAACTCCAGCATACAGATATCTACATCAAATTTTAACATAATCTGTTCAGACAGTTAATTTCGCATTTGTACTCTTGTAGCTTGCTTTAGCTCCAGAGTATGATCTATTTCTGTTCCAAATATAATCCAGATCCTTTCAGTCGTACAGGCATAATAGTGTAACGAAATCGCAACTTTTGTATTTATAATACTAGCAAGATTAATCTGGATTAGTATTATTAGTACATTAGTATAATTTACAATGATATTTACGTACTAGAATTTCATTTAGTGTCCCAGAGCCACCTGCGTGTGTAGTGAGTAATGGCACCACGACACATGATCAGATAATTGGCACGTGTCGCCGCTAACTGCCTGTTGAACTCTAAATTAACCGGCAGTAAACAATAGACTTGTATTCAGGTAATGTGATATTAATTACTGGTTAAAATCAACGGTGAATGAATTACCTCTGCGTGTATGGTATAAAGAGGGTTGATAAATGGGAGTGTGTGTATGCCTTACTAATATCAATCTGTTTGGTACACTAGGTGATTGATGGACGAGACTTTCTTCTCAGGGTTGGGGTTAGATGGTAGTCGCTCGTGTCCAAGCCAAAATAAACCAGTTTATGGAGAGGTGTTGGAGAGCAGATTCTATACTTAAAGTACAAACCTCAACTTCAACAGGAGCTTGCACTCGGTTGAAAAAGTTTTTTTTTTTAAATACCAGAGTGGGGTGGATGATACCTGATGAAAAGTGATTACCATGGCTTATGTACATATACAACTTCAGGGGTATCACACTCGTGCACGTGCTGCCGATCCTGGAGACGACGCGTGACGATGATTACGATCCTGAAGAACCCCATATTGTAGTCGCTTGGGAGTTCTGTCATCATCATTGAATTTTTACCTGGATTTAAATTAAATTTAAATTATACCAAATTTATTATCAGTACAATATTAAGTGTGTTTTAAGCTGCATTTAAGTAGTTCAGAATAAAATTAAAACGACTGTAATCTAAATTTAGAAGTTTTATCTGGTTTCGAGTGCTCTTGATATGCCCTTTTACAATACTATCATCAATTTTATCAGTCTATATTCTGCGGGTTCTTCTTACATATACATTACATACGTGGTTCCTTACTCAATCGTTGTAATATACCTATATCAGGATAATACCTTAACGGAATACAAAGCAGTTTAATAATTTCTCTAGCCCATATCTCGCTTCGTATCATCAAAGACAGCCCCTAACTAGCGTTCGTCTTATCTGCATCACCTGCGCAAGCGACAATACTGAGCTGATTTGAATAATTGCGCGGAGTCTGCGCGATCGGACGATAGATCGCGGCGATTGTGGGGGAGATACGTCTCTCCACGCATCTGCATACATGGTGTTTATAATGGTGAGCTGTAGATACTATTTGTTTTGATACTGTTTTTTTAAATGTAGAACAACACGTCAGCTTGTTTATACTGTCTATATTGCTGGTCAAGGGCAGTCGGAGTCTGTAGGATATCCTCTAGGACACACGAAATAGGTCACTCTGGTTCAAATCTAAAGTACCCATCTAGAAAGAAAGAAAGAAAAATGTTATTATGACTTTGGTGAGGTGAAACCTGAGAGGTGTCTGCACGAAAAAAATCGTGCCAATATGACTTCACCTCACCGGTAAGTTGAAGGTGAAGTCTTGCTCCTAATTTCGAAGGGAAAGCTTGCGGCTAGAGCCTCGTCCATCAATCAGTAGGTATAGGCTGACCTAGGCCGGAGGATCATGATTCTGCCTTCGGGGATTTATAGGCGGGAATATATGTATATGTGTAAATATTGATATGTAAAATGTGGTAATCCAGAAAAATTCGTACTAAAATTCCATCCATCCTTCTAATACAACATTGTATCTTCAACATTCCAATCTCCTTATTCGCAATAAGGTAACACCACTACTTATGCACAACAATATCTACTAGACATGGTCTCGCCGCTCGTGCCGCTAATCACCTGCCGTCGTATATCGCGATACAGAAGCAATCCTGTACAGAATAGATCCTGTACACTGCTGGCCCGATGAAAGTGGACAGGAATATTTTTTATTTTTTTACCAGTCAGGTCGCAGACGAGCACATGGCTCACGTGATAGAAAGTAGTTACTGTGGCCTATGGACGAGTGCAACACCAGGGCCTCGATCCTGCTAAAGCACAACCACTGTCACACCACAGTGACTGCAAGAAAATTCCATTTGATTTTAGCCTTTAAAGTAACGCAGTTAAAGTTTAAAATTAAATGGCTTTTTGTAGAGTGGCCGAAAGCGTGTAATGAAAATATTGACATTTAATTTTGGACCTTAAGACAATAGCAATATAGTCTAAAATTTAATGCCAATTTTTGCAGTCTCTGTGGTGCGACAGTGGTTGTGTTTTAGCAGAATCAAGGGCTAGGGGAGTCACACTCGTGCCGCTGACCCTGTAAGAACAGAGAGACTCTGTGCCCTCAGTGCAGTAACATGCTTTTATATTGCCAATGGGTTGTGGAGGTATGGCAGTCGCTTTAAAAAAAAAGAGAGGAAAATATAGTTCAGTCAAACAAGCAGTTAGACTGTCAAAACTGGAACCCTTCGGATGCGACTGGAATTAACACTAGGATGAAGATCTGATATTTGTTCATAAAAATATTATGCGTCGAGCTTCGGTCCATGTAGTTCGATTCCCGTCCTAGTTATTGACTATTGCAATTTAAATTTAAAGGAATTTGTGTGGATGTCGGTTATTGCGACCAAATGTGTCCTTTCCCAAAGTCTATGTAATCTCTGTACCAAATTTCATATAAATCGGTTCAGTGGTTTAGTTTTGGCGCACCTAGGAACCATGATACAAGTTTTGTTCTAAATAGCTTGTCTGATACATAGAAGTTATTGTGAAAATATTGTAAGTTCGACTTAAAATAATTAAAACTATGAGTATTATACAAACTTACAAACACTCAGAAATTGGTGTTAACTATATCTAATTTATTCGAATATAAATTTAGTTATTAATAAATGTTAGGCCTAAATATAGTCATTTCTGACACTATACTAGGCAATTTATTGAATTTAAACGCTTTTTCAAATGATTAGTCTAAGAAGTAAAGTTATATAAGTTTAGAATTGAATTTTATGCAACTAGATTAAACATCGAATAAAATACTGAAATTCATTGTATAGAACATGGCAATACATAGAACTATAATATCCTAATAATCGATTCATATTTCAAAACTATATAACATAATCACGAATCCTACGAACCTAGAGTATGTACGTTACACTCGTGACGTGGTGTGTAACAGGCCAAATTCACCTATCAAATATATGCAGTTGTGAACAAATAATAAATGTATTACTCTATTCCAGTTAATTTACTATTGAACAATGTATAGAACTGCAATATCTTAAAAACCACTTTTTATTTCAAAGTCTTCTTTTTCTTTTTCTTCAAACCCTTCTTTTTGCTTCGCCACAGTCGGGCAAAAACTGTAACATGCATAACCACGTATCTCTATACAGTAATTTTACATAAGTATTATGGCAATAATTATTGTTCATCCCCTCAAGTGTTGCCATTACACCACCAATAAGCTACTACCAACTCATTTATTCGTATAAATCATCACATAAACAACTTCATTAACGTAAACAGGTGGTATATTTAAATGTATAAGTTAATTTGGCCGGCAGCAAAAACATTTATCTGCGTATGTTACAGTTATAGTTATAAATAAAGCTATACGAGGTCTAAAACATTACTCAGGCTATGGCCTGGCGCCCGCTACGTCAATATTGCTGTATGAACTGAATTCCACTTGCATTTTATGTTATATACTTGCTTTATGGCTGTACTTGGATATTCATTAGCAAATTGAAAGCAGTGATGGGAATAGAATAGAATAGAAAAGTTTATTTCCAAGATTATGGTCATTACAGGTTTTAAATTTTTCATGATCTGCATTATTCTGCCAAGTGTGGCGTGCAAATATTTGACAAATAAATTAAACATTGTTTAATACGGTAATTTAAGATAATAACATTAAAAAATTGATAAGACACACATTATGTAACAGTCAATATAATAATGAGTCAATTTAAGGTCTGAAATTATTTTTGATACATAGAAAATTACAATATATTAAGTTAAAGGTGATCCGTGGGTGCTTCTTAGGCACACGCATCATTATGAATGATGGTGAATTGACATACTGCTAAATAACCTTATGCTCTCGGCGGTAAGTAGGGTAGCCAGAGTTCACTGGAGAGGTTTCGTGCTGTCAGTGGGAAGACCAAAGGTATGTCCTACTAATCTTCTGCGCAGAATACCTCAGTTCTTACAGGGTCGATAGTACGAGTGTGGCTCCCCTGGTGTTGCACTCATTCATAGGTTATGGTACCAACTTTTTATCAGGTGGACCGAGTGCTTGTCTGCAACCTAAGTGGTATAAAAAAAACTTCAAATACCTATGCGATTCAGCTTCACTTTGCAACCTAGAATAGAATATATGAATGAGCCATGAATGTGGACGAATTGGGTGCTCTAAAAGGCTGTTTACGAGAAAATAAATCTGACAATTTGATCCACGATACACCTCTGCCTACCTCTTCAGGGATTTACAAGCGTGAGTTTATGTATGTAATGTTAAACACTCAGACTTAATCACTGGACCAACCTGCTCGCTTTCATTTACCTTATACGCTTGATTTGTCATTCGACCAATACTCATGAATAGTTATTCTAATAAAGCTATTTATAGCCTAATCTAGCTTACTCTTTATACATTCTAGGGAACATAAAGAAGTCTCACAGTGTAATATAAGACCAATTTCATCCACATACTAGTTGTAAAGTGCGTAATTCACATGCATTGGTCATAAAGAAATCGTTGAACAGGCTATGAAAATTCAAGCCTACATTAGCCTAGAAGCCTTCGAGTGCGTGGATCATTGAACGTCTCTTATCAGGTATTCAAATGCACTGGATAAGTGCATAATTGATCCTTTCTATGACTTCGGGTAATTTGAGCGTGAGGAGATATTATAAACTGGTTTCGGGGTTTTTTATGACTGCCTCATTAACGGGTTAGTTGATTTTCCCCCTAATTTTTCGGTTCTTAATTAGGACTATTGTAAAACAAAAAAAGTCGGGGGAATCGAGAATGGGAATCACGACTAACCCTCATTAACTGTGATAGCAAATGCGTCTGCCGTACATGAGGTTTTAAGTTGGTTTTGGAACGGGCAGTTTTTTTATTTGGGTCATTTAGGTGATTTCGGGTATCACTTAATATTGAATAGACGATTCTTCTATGTATATCGATAATCACCAATACAAATATTAATTAGAGCGAGGCTTGAGGGATTAGATAATACATAAAATAAAGCATGAAGGTATGGAAGTTCGTTATGATCAAAGTAAAATCCGAAGGATTATTTTCTGGAAATTTTCTCGTGCGAATTCAGAACAGGTTTTCAATGAAAAATACGGCAGAAAAAGCGAAATCAGCTCAGGCGGGACTCGAACCGACCGTCGATGATGGCTTCCACCGTGACCCTAAGACGGATGTACCTATAGGAAAATTTGGATAAGCTTCAAAGCGAGGCTCGTTGGCTCAGTGGTCGGAGTATTCCCCGTATAAAGGAAAATCGTGGGCTCGAGTCCCGCTCGAGCTAATTTCGCTTTTGCCTATCTTAATCGACTTGAATACTAACTATTCAAATCGATTATTCATACTAAATGTTTTAAAATTTCATAAAAAAATAGAACAATTTCAAATCAATGGACTCAAAGACGGACGGAAATCATATCACGCTATCTATAGCTATAAAAAGATCGTATAACGTAATACAGTTAAAATGTACTAAGTAACAGAACTGTTTTAGCTTTATGGTCTGAACCACATCTCACTTGACTTAATGCGATATCAGTTTGGTTTAGTGCGCACTACGTACATGTTATTTACATAATTTATTGACATAGCTGCTTGATATAGTTTACTATATCCTGTTTAGTATCCCTTAACATACTGTTTAGTATGCCATATGCATCGGGTGACAAACAGATTTACAGGTGTTAGATGACCAAGATCTTTGGGGTTGAAACCAAAATCACCTGCTAGGCGATTCACTGGCTGAATAATGAACGAGACTCTGATGTAGTTTTCCTCTCCGGGTTGGATGGCCAGACGGCAGTCACTATCGCAAGACTCACGATAAGTGATGTAGGTATAAGAAAAAGTCTTACATTCACATGATTCTATACAAATTTCCTGTCATAAGTGAGATTCTGGGTATTAAAGATCTTAATAAAAAAACTAGCGGCCTGGGACCCGGCTTCGCCCAGGAACAAATTTAAAAAAAAAAACAAAGAACCGAAATACATCTAATAAAAGGGAAATCTAAATAAAAACCATCTTCAACGCGGGTTGTATGTCGCGTATAGCGCAATAGAGCTCAATCGATGTAGAAGTTTGTGAGTTGAGTGAGACAGACCAATATAAAAAAAAAAAATCTAAATAAACACGTCAAGACGAATGATCTAGGTCTGAAATAGAAAGTGATAGTCTGTGAAGATTGAAATAGAAACTTTAAATGAGTCTGCGGTTAGAGTTTATTAAATTATTCTCATTCTAAGTAATATATTTCAAATAGGCTGTTGTTTTTTCAACACTTTTAGTTCTTTAATTCAGTTAACAATTTTGATACCTACAGTGTTTAATAAAACAACGTATTTAAAATAACTAGCCTAAACATCAACTATACCCCATACTATATCCCATACACTGATGTCACCGGTGACCGCAGAGCGCGCCCTTGGTTCGGCCGCGAGTGCGCGGAGGCTGTCAATCAAAAACAGTCTGCGTACCGCGCCTGGGTAAGGGCGCGCGCCACACGCGATCCCAACGTGGGCCACTTCAAGGCAGCGTACAATAAAGCCACAAAGGTCTGCAAGGGGGCTTACGTCAGAGCGGATGCCCAGCGCATAGCGCGGCTTGGTCAAGAGCTAGTGGCGCATCCCACGGGCAGCCGTGGCTACTGGCGACTGGCCAAAGCCGTGCAAGCCAACTTCTGCCAGCCTTCGCTGCCCCCGTTGCGCAACCCTGATGGATCTCTGGCCCATGAGCCGCAAGAGAAAGCAAATCTGCTGGTTAATCTCTTTGCGGCAAACTCCCGAATCGATGATTACGGTAAGCAGCCACCGACATTACCCGTCTGTGACCACGCAATGCCTGAGATCCGCATCAGGCAGCGCGATGTCCGTGGTGTGCTGCAGTCACTCGACGTCCGGTAAGCCAGCGGACCGGATGGTATTCCAGCGGTGGTTCTTAAAAAATGCGCAGCGGAGTTGTCTCCAATGCTTACGCGTTTGTACCGGATGTCGTACATCTCAGGTACAGTGCCATCGGCTTGGAAAGAGGCGAATGTGCAGCCGATCCCCAAGAAGGGGGATCGCTCGGACCCAGGCAACTATCGGCCCATAGCCGTCACCTCAGTGCTGTGCAAGGCATTCGAGCACATAATAAACAAACAGCTCATGCGTCACCTAGAGGATCATTCCTTAATCAATGACCGGCAATACGGCTTTAGACCGAAGCGGTCAACGGGTGATCTTCTGGCGTATGTTACCCATCTTTGGGGTGAGGCTATGGACAAGCATGGCGAGTCACTGGCAATTAGTCTTGACATCGCCAAAGCTTTCGATAGAGTCTGGCACAAGTCGCTTCTTTCCAAGTTACCAGCCTTTGGTCTGCCTCCCAGACTGTGCGACTGCGTGTCTAGCTTCCTGCAGGGGCGCCGTATTCGCGTCCTCTGTGACGGTCGAACTTCGGAGTTCCTGCAGGTAAATGCTGGCGTGCCGCAGGGGTCCGTCTTATCACCCACTCTCTTTCTTCTGCATATCAACGACATGTTGTCCACAGGCAGCATTCACTGCTATGCAGACGATAGCACCTTACACGGGAGTTATCACGGACATCCTGCGGCCAAGCAGTCTGATATCGCGGAAAAAAGGCAGCTTCTCGTCAGTGAACTTGACCGGACCCTGAACCACGTTTCCCAATGGGGCTCTGAAAACCTGGTCGAGTTCAATGCCAAGAAGACGCAGGCATGCGCGTTTACAGCAAAGGTATCTTCGTTCCTTCCCCTTCCAACTCTTCAGAGCACGCCACTGCCACTGCAGGACAATCTCAACATCTTAGGTATGGATGTCCGCTGCAAACTGAACAACAAAAACTACATTGAGAGCATCATCAAAACAGCCTCGCGTAAACTCGGAGTCCTGAACAAAGTGAGACGTTTTTTCACGCCGGAGCAGCGGTGTCTTCTCTACAAGACACAAATTCGCTCTTGCGTGGAATACTGCTCGCATCTCTGGGATGGCTCCGCAAAGTACTTACTAGATGCTCTCGACAGGTTGCAGCGACGTGCGGTCCGCATTATTGGGAATCCTGAGGTCACTAACACCCTCGAGCCTTTGCAGTTGCGTAGAGATGTGGCATCTTTGGCGGTTTTCTACCGTCTCTACCATGGTGAATGTTCTGATGAGCTCTTCCAAGTAATCCCACCCTCTCCTTTCCTATATAGGACAACACGTGCAGGACTTAGATGCCACCCGCATACGGTGCAGAATATTCCATCAAGAACCAAGCGATTCGGCGACTCCTTCTTCTGCCGCACTATTAAGACTTGGAATTCCTTGCCAGCTCACGTGTTTCCTTCCTCTTATAGTCCCGGGTCCTTTAAGCGGGGCGTGAAAAAGCATCTGATGAGGCCGTCAAGCTGAGTGCCACCATTGTAACATGGTACGTGTTGTAATGGTGGCCCTCTTTTCAGAGACTTTGCCTTCAGCTTACCATCAGGCGAGGCGAAGTCAAATTGACGTGTCCTATATAAAAAAAAAAAAAAAAAAACCAATTTTGATAAGCTGAAGTGACCTGTCTCATTTATATTGAGTAGGTAGGTATAAATTTGAAAGGGAAAAGATGATGATTTAAGTAATAATAATAATAGTTAAAATTTATGTCTCTTCTTTTCATCCTTATCTTCTTTCTTTCTACGAATGTTAAGCCTATCATCTCTGCTTACTCGACATTGCATCGAAACGGTGAACTGAAGTGTCACAAGAAGATGATAATAAAATGACCATATATTTGACGGGAGACGTGGAGCTGGTTGCAGTTCGGCAGTAGTTTAGCTTGAGAAATTTTAGTTTTTAACTATTGTGATGCTTCACAACAGAGCCCACCAGCAGGTAGTCCACTGCTGCTTCCGCTTTGCGTGTCCAGTCTATCCCAGGTACCTTCCCATCATAACGTGGCGCACATTGGGGGAGGCCTATGTCCAGCAGTGAACTGCAGTAGGCTAATTGTTTGATTGATTGATATTTGAAGTGTATTCCACCAAGTTTCATAAGCGTAAAATACTTGCATCATAAATTTAAAAAAAATCGTCACTAAGAAAAAAAAAGAATGCTCAAGAGTCAAATAAAAATCAGCCAAGTGCGAGTCGAATTTGCGCTCAAAGGGTGTCGTACCATTTTCTGTTTTTAGTACCTATTTAGTGTTATAGCGGCAACAGAAATACTATTTACCCTTTGGGTACGGAACCCTAAAAACCGGTAGTAAGCGGCACCACCCCTATTTTTCTCTTCATTTAACACCAATTTCAAGTTTTCTAGCACCAAGAAAAACCTAACGTTGTCCATAATGTCAAAGTTTTGAATAAAATCAGCGAATTCCACTTACGCACTATAAACATCCCCTCAAAACCTTTCTCAACACGAAACAGATTCCCATACGCAGTACACATCCAACATATCCAATAAACAGTCTTACAAGCAGCAGGTAATAAACAGCCACAGTACCAGGCGATCATAGGTTTTATGAGCTTTAATTGTGTGTACGAACGTACGAGTATAATCGCCGCGGCAGGACTCCTGCGCAACGGTGCCGCGAGTTATGGCCGATATATAGCAGCGGGAGCGCGGACACGCGACTGCGTGTTCAGGCAACGTATGCTCTGCAAGACGACGGGAGACGTGGAGCTGGTTGCAGTTCGGCAGTAGTTTAGCTTGAGAAATTTTTGTTTTTTCTTCACAACGGAGCCCACTAGCAGGTAGTCCTGCTTCCGCTTTGCGTGTCCAGTCTATCCCAGCTACCTTTTTCAGGTCAATCATCTGTCTTGGTGAGGGGCTTCCCACCTTCAGAACAAAACGTATTCAAAATAAATTGTTGAAACATTTAACTAACTACAACACAAATAACTTCGATATTTTAAGAGTTGTAATAGAATTCTTACCTACACAACCCACCAGCGATATTTCAGTTCTGTGTGTTCTTAGGTCGGATCAAACTAAGAACTTTGCTACAGAAAATGCCAATAACTCTTTACTCTACCCAAGAATTTATCTCTATTGCACATAATCATAACCGAATTACACTTTTCTGGTACCTATTTTCCCTTTATTAGTTAAGGTAAGGCATTATATTTGTCCAAGCGTCTCCTCTACACATCTATTCCGTAGAATGCGGCTACACCCAATCGGACAATGGTTGATTTAGCCGCTACTACCACGTCCGTTACGCCGGCCTACGCACCTTGCCTCTGTCGCCTGTCGCTTAAGAGATATAGCCCGTCGGGCGATATGTTAAATTGGACACACGCCTGCTTGCATTAACGTGCCTTGTGTGCCAGTACTGTTACAATATTGTCGGTACAGTTACTTGGGGTGTTCTGTGTTCGATGGAAAATGTAGGCGGTTTTCTATTCGCTAGTGTTGTTAACGCAGTTTTATGGATGGAATTATACTGGGTGTCTTGGTTTTTCAGGTTATTCACTTTTATTTCTAAGTAGTTGTTGCCCACAGCTTTGAATGCGTGGAATTCTGTTCCTGGGATCGTTTTTATTTTAACTTTCGGTGGAACTTAAGGAGCATACGAAAAAAGCTTAGCCAGCCAGCTGAGGTTGAGCCGTTCTCGAGTTATGCGCTTAGCAACATACATTTTCATTTATATCTAAGAAGATGATTGTATTTTGTTACGCCTATGATTGGAGATGGATTTGGTAAAACGTCAGCGTCAGACTATATGTGTAATGAAGACAAAAAACAGACTATAGTTAGATGTGTGTTACTTAATGCAGAAGTGACACAGGCACCAAGTATAGGGCTATAACCAGGACTAATGAAATCGGAGGCATATTACACCACTTTCTCCACGCTACTAAAAATCACCTTCTTCTTCTTTCGGATCTACTAAAATGATCCTATGGCCCGAAAATCAAATCCAAGGAAAAAGGTTGCCAATAACCAAACATTTGTGCCAATTTTCATCCATCAATCATTTCCCTGACTTACGACTTACTTAACTTTATCTACCTAGTACCTACGTACCTAATAACATAATTTATCCTTGATATTAACATGCAAGCTCTTTCTATCTAAGTCATAGAACCTCTATTATATGGTCCTATGAATCCTAGCCGGCTCCGATAGAAGTGTACCTACATGAGCAAGTTCAGTATGTAAATCATATAATTAAAGAAAGCTTTATCAATAGCACATAAAACGCATATCAACGTATGAATATTCAGTATTAAGACCGCCATTTCAATTAAAACTAGGAAGGCTATAGGCGCGGCGAATACAACAATAAGATAAGATCTGTTATGAAATCTTATATATTAAAGGTGCTGATGCATTTGATCGATCGAATTTTGTGCATATTTCATACATAATTATGTTCACGCTTGTAAAACTTGTTAGACTGGAAAAAGCGGACTCCAGACTCCGAGGTGAAAGCTGAGACTGGGATTAGTGCTAGGATGAAGAAGAATTCACGCTTGTGACACCCCGAGGGCGTAGGCAGAGGGGTTAGTTAGTTAGACAAAATGACCATATAGACCTCATGAACTGTAACAACTATGGCATATAGTAGTGCAAGGCAGTGTTGCCTTTGTCAATATTGTTCTAATGTTTTTTGGTTTCTCTCTTTTATATCGGAATGAATGGTCTGTATAGTTAGTGTGTACATTGTGATATTTGCTTTGACTGTATTGTGTGCTGCGGGTCAGAATAAATATATTTTTCTTTCTTTTCTTTCTTTCTTTCTTTCTTTCTTTCTTTCTTTCTTTCTTTCTTTCTTTCTTTCTTTCTTTCTTTCTTTCTTTCTTTTAATAGCCACATTTGCCAACACTGTTTTTCGGTCCCACGTAATACGGGGGTGAAATTATTGCCATAACCCACACATACCTACGTCATACAACAAATTGTGGTGACCCAATTCCACTTCATTATTTTTCCATTATAATATTTGTTATTCATTGAATAAAATTTATCCATGACGCCGTCGAACCAATTATAATGTAGCCAATAAATAAGATAACCACCATCTTCAATCTTCCCGTAACCATGGCTGCTGGAAAGCCACCGAAAATAATAAAATAACAAGTAGAAATCGCTTAAGAATTCGTTTAAAAATAGTTTTATTTCATTTAAAAATTCTGATGACTACCAAAAATATCAGAATTTTTAAAGCTTTTGTTACGACATTTCAGATTCATTGCTCTTATCCATCTCAGTGTTTGGGTGTATGGGGGCTCACCTAGATCTTGAGCCCCAAGCCAACCTCACCTGCAAGCTGGTGCACCTGCTGAACAACGGACGAGGCTCTGGCGCTGGCTTTCCCCTCGGGGTTGGGGGGTCGGACGGCAGTCGCCCCCGGAAAAGCCAAAATTGCCAAAATTAAAATAAATGGCTCGTAAAAAAAGAAGGAATCGCAATGAGGGTAGGGCGCCGCCGCAAAACGGCGCGCATGAGGGTCGCCCGCCTCGTGTCGCAAGTGGGCAAGGGCTACCGTGCCTGAGCCGGGCACGGCTAAAGATGTTAGGCCAACTTTGTGATTCCCGTAAACTCCGCTTCGCAACGTGGAACATCGGCACGTTGACCGGTCGCACGAGGGAGTTGGCTGACGTACTCTGCAGGCGGAGAGTGGCCGTGGCGTTCCTGCAGGAGACTCGGTGGGGTGGCGATAGCACCATGCACATTGGGGAGGGCTACCAGCTGATGTACACAGGTGCACATGACGGGCAGGCCGGGGTGGGCGTGGTGCTCTCCCGGGCGTTGCAGGATGACATCTTGGAGGTGAAGAGCTATAGCGCCCGACTTATGGTTGTGAGGGTGCTTATCGATGGGATTATAACCCACCTGATAAGTGCTTACGCTCCACAGGCTGGGCGTAGCGAAGCCGAAAAGATCTTGTTCTGGGACCAACTCGGGGGAGTGCTTCGTGACGTCCCGCTGTCGCAGGAGATTGTCCTGGGCGGTGACCTGAACGGTCACGTGGGTGACGGGTGTGAGGAGTTTGGGCGTGTCCACGGCGGTTTTGGATACGGTAGTCGCAACCCAGAGGGTGAGCACATCCTTAGAACGTGTGCGACTGCCGACCTGGCCATCGTGAACACGTACTTCAAAAAGAAATCCGAACATCTTGTCACCTACAAGAGCGGGGGGCGCTTAACCCAGGTTGATTTCCTGCTCACTAGGAGGCACAGCATCAGCAGGGTGGCCAACTGCAAGGTTATACCCGGGAGAGTCTCACTAGCCAACACCGTCTCCTTGTCATGGACCTCCGCGTGAAACCCAAAGACAAACGTGCCGAGCGTGCCCAACGCAAAATCAGGTGGTGGCTGCTTGATGAAGCTAAGTCCCAAAGTTTCGTCTCAGCCATCGGTGACAAGTGCGCCGATGCTGTAGACGAACCAGTACAGGTTTCTTGGGACAGGATTCGGGCAGCTATTCTTGAGGCGGGGAGGGTGGTGCTCGGCATGTCTAAGGGTGGACGCAAGTGTGACAAGGACACCTGGTGGTGGAACGACACAGTCCAGAGAGAGATCAGGGTGAAGAAAGCCCTCTTTAAAAAGTGGCAAGCGTCCAAATCTTCCGACGACCGCGATGCGTACAAAGATGCAAAACGCGCCACCAGGAGAGCCGTAGCCAGGGCCAAACGAGACCACTTGCAACCTCTATATACCAAGTTGGAATCGTCTGAGGGGCAAAAGCTCATATATAAGTTGGCGCGTTCCAGGGCCAAAGCGGCGCAGGGTCTATCCAAGTGCCGCTGCATTAAAGACCCTGGGGGCAATTTGTTGTACGAGAAAGTCGCGGTGAAGGAGAGATTTATTTTTTTTTATTTATTTATTATATACTTTATTGTACACCATTAAAATACATCATATAAAGTCTCTAAAACTACGGAACCAGTACAATGGGCGGCCTTATCGCTTTAAGCGATTTCTACCAGGCAACCTTTGGATGGTAATTAAGATTGTAGGACTGAGTGGTAGTTGTTTGGCGTACATTTACAATACATAATACATTAAGTACACAGTACACATATACCCCTATACCTAATACACACATAAACATATCAATATACCTATATGTACATAAAATACATAATATATACAATACATACACAATATATTATATACATAATTATATATATAATAATACACTGACTACACATATCTTGATATACCTAATAAGCTTGCTACTTTTTACAGAGATAAATAGTGTTCCTTTACCATAGCCTTAAAACTATTTATATTCCGCGCTTTTCTTATATTTTCTGGAAGCTTATTCCACAGACGGATCGCCGTGACTGTGAAGGAATTGTCGTAAAATGTTGATTTATGCGACGGCATTTTTAGTCTCAGGTTGTCTGACGACCTTAAATACCTCGTATGAGTATCATGAAGGAACTCAAAACGTCCCTTAAGATAGGACGGAGTTGTAGGCTTAAATAATATGTTGTACAGCAGAGAAAGGATGTGAGCATTCCGGCGAAGTCGTATGGGTAGCCACTTAAGCTCTGTTCGAAACTGTGAAACATGATCATACTTGCGTAAACCAAATATAAATCTTATACAGACGTTTTGGAGGCGCTCAAGTTTATCTAGTTGGCTTTCGGTGAGATCAAGATAACTGACGTCCGCATAATCAAGAATGGGGAGTAACAATGTGTTTGCAAGCGAAATTTTGGTAGCAATAGGAAGGAGGTATTGCAACTTTCGTAGTGATCCTATCGACGCAAACATCCTACGGCTCACCTCCTGGAGTTGTGGGTCCCAAGAAAGATTAGAATCGATGTATATCCCTAGATTTCTTACTTTTTCGCTGATAGAGACTACTGTACCATCAAAAACAACCGGCGGAAGCCGTGAAGTAACAACTTTTGCTCCAGTCAATGGACTGCCCACAATGGCTACTTGTGTTTTCGCTGGATTGACTTTAAGGCCATAGGATTTACTCCAGGCAGCTATACGTGCCAAATCCTCGTTGACCGTTTCCACAGCCTCCGCCAGCTGCGCGTGGGGCGCTTGGGAATAAATTTGCAAATCGTCTGCATAGAGGTGGTAGGAACAACGAAGATGATTTGAGATAGAATTTATAAAAATTGCGAAGAGTAAAGGAGAAAGAACGCCACCCTGGGGTACACCAACAGAAGTATTACACCAACTAGACAATGTGTTTTCATTGCGCATACGTTGTCGGCGACCACACAGGTAACTGCGAAGCCAATCAGTCACCGTCGGAGATATGTTAAGAGAGTGCAATAGGCAGATTAGGATATCAGGATCAACCGTATTGAAGGCATTGCTGAAATCAAGCAGGGCAATGACTGTCAGTTTCCCGCCCTCCATCCCAGACCTGATGTCGTCTGTAATGTTGACTAAAGCAGTTACAGTGCTGTGCCCAGGACGAAAGCCTGATTGAAAGGAATTGAGGATATTATTTTTAGCGATGAACGCACTAATTTGATTGTGTACAAGACGTTCAAGGACCTTTGATAGGAATGGGAGTATGGATATGGGACGATAATCTGTGAAAGATTGCGGTTTATGTTTTTTAGGCAAAGGAATTATTATACTATCTTTCCATGTAGTTGGGAAGGAACAGCTGGATATAGAATAATTGAAGATGTAGCAAATCATGGGAAGGACTTCATGATGATGAAGATGAGATGAGATGGCGCTCATACTTCCACGAGCTGCTGAATAAGCAGCATAAAGAGGTGCAGCCACCAGACCTCCCTCCGAATCAAGGACTAGTGCCACCGATAACGCCTGCGGAAGTCCAGACTGCCATTCGCCGCATGAAGAACCGGAAAGCTGTCGGACCCGACGAAGTCCCCATCGAGGCTTGGAAGGCAATGGGCGCCCGTGGTGTGGGCATTCTAGCAAATCTTTATAACCGCGTACTCCTCACCGGCGAGATCCCGAGCCAGTGGAGGCTGAGCATCATCACGCCAGTCTTCAAAGGCAAGGGATCGGTGCAGGAGTGTGGTAGTTACCGCGGTATAAAGATAATGTCCCACACCATGAAGCTCTATGAGCGGATAATCGACTCCCGGATCCGACAGGAAAGTACACTCTCGGAGTGCCAGTACGGGTTCCGTCCCGGGCACGGGACCATGGACCCAGTGTTCGCCCTAAGGGTTGTGGCGGGGAAATACAGGGCGAAGAACACGCCCCTGCACTGCCTATTCTTAGACATGCAGAAGGCCTTCGACTGTGTTCCTCGCGAGGTGATCTGGTGGGCACTGCGGGCCAAGGGTGTCCCAGAGACTTACATTGACACCATCCGAGACATGTACTACGATTCCGGTTCCGTGGTTCGGACTGCTGTTGGCGACTCGAAAGCCTTCCCCATCACCGTCGGGGTACACCAAGGATCCGTCCTTAGTCCTTACCTGTTCAGCGTGGTATTAGATGTTTTGTCGGACAGCATTAGAAACTCACATGAGCAGCCTCCGTGGTTGCTCATGTATGCTGATGATATTGCGCTCATGGACGCGGACAGGAGCAGATTGGTGCGACGCGTGAAAGGATGGAAAGAAGCGCTTGAGAACGGCGGTCTGAAGCTAAATGTAGCGAAGACAGAATACTTAGCGTTAAACTCCACAGATCCCACACCCGTCCGCATAGGCGATGATTTGGTCGAGCGCACGGACCAGGTTAAGTACCTGGGATCTGTACTTCATGTGACCGGTGAGATCGACCACGACGTCAAGGCACGCATTGCTGCCGCGTGGGCCAAGTGGCGAGAAATGACTGGCGTGACCTGTGATCCTAAAATGCCAGTCAGGTTGAAGGGGCAGGTCTATAAGACGATCATTAGGCCTGTTCTCTTGTATGGTTGTGAGGCGTGGCCGCTGCTCGAGCGACACAAGCAAGAGCTGCGTGTCACGGAGATGAAAATGTTGCGGTGGATGTGCGGCGTTACGCGTAAAGATCGCGTACGGAACTCTCGCATCCGCGGCAGCCTCCATGTCCGTGACATCGCGGATAAAATGCAAGAGAGACGCCTTCGCTGGTGCGGCCACGTCTTGCGGCAACCGCCAGGCTACGTGGGGAACAAATGCCTGGCAATGGTACCCCCGCCGGGTCCAGGTAAAAGGGGTAGGCCAAAGAAGTCCTGGCTTGACGTCGTGGAGGGTGATATGCGTGCAAATGGTCTCACTACCATGGACGCCCAAAATCGTGCGAAGTGGAGGAGGAAGAGCCGGAAGGCGGACCCTGAGCTTCGAGGTCATCTTGGCCACGGATGCAATCAGGAGAATACGTCTATATGCAGATGATGAATCCATCTCAGTGTTAATCCCAGTCGCATCCGAAGCTTTTACCTCGGAGTCCGGGGTCCGCTTTACCAGTTTAACTGCAGATTTGTCTGGACTTCGATGTTTTACGTGAAGCGACTATCCTCTGACGCTCGCAAACCAATGGCGACATTGGGCAATTTTGAAGCATTGCAGCTAGACCAGTTGTTGGATTTTTTAGGGTTCCAACTATCAGTAACGACTGCCATTGATGTTCGTATGGCAACCGGGACCGACAGCTTAACGTGCTCTCTGCGGCACGACCAGACCAATGCAAATATCCATATGCATATAAATATTTGCACTGATTGGGGATCGAACCCGTGCTTCCTGCATAGCGGCCGCAGGCTGCCATCACAGAGTTCAGATTCATTGCTATCAATTTCTAAAGTGTCGGTCTTTAGTTTGACGATCTAGACAGATGCTTTTTCACGCCCCGCACAAACTACCTGAGATTATAGGAAGAAGGAAACTCGCGCTAATGTGAAGCTACCTTTACAAGTACAAGAGAGCAAGTTTGTATCTTGCATCGCGCCGCGCCCCGGCGCCACTCGTACAAATCCCTTAATTAAGTGTAAACGACGGAAAATGGTATAGTTGTGTAAAGCGAATGTGTATCGCCGTTGTAAAATCTGTTCGAGTAATTATAACTACGAGAAATGTTAATAGGTTTCCTGTTTTCTTACAATATATTTACATACAAAACATATAGATATTCACGTCTGTGTTGGTCCTACGTAATAGTAATAGGGTCAGTCTATTACCGTCATAAAGAATTTGTCGATTGAACTAGAGTGAAACCAGAGTGAAATAGAGCGCGTGGGTTGTGTGTATACTATGGTATGTATGAACAATCAATCACGATGGTAATTATACAGTTCATGAAAGTGTATCATGTGGTAGTCAAGTACACGGCCTACCTGGTAAAAAGTGGTCACCGAGGCCTATGCACGTGTATAATACCAGGGGCGTCACACTCGCGTTTCTGACTCTGTAGGAACCTTCTGAATCCCCAGTGCCAATTACGTTATAGCATTAAAATAATAATATAGTCATCTATCTAATCCAAAAGTCAGAAAAAATCTACTCTTTCAGGAGAAAAAGAGGACTTTTTCACAACTAATTTGGCTTACCTTGACTTTTGACCTTGAGTTTGGGGCCAGATGACAGTCGCTCCTGGCGACTGTCATCTGGCCCCAAACTCCGAGAGGAAGGCTACTTCAGAGCCTTGTTCAGTAACCACTAGGAGTACCGGCTAGCAATTGAGGTTAGCTTGAGCCCCTAAAATCTTAATGGGGCTATACATCCAAGTCTTTGATGAATCATTGACATGTTTGCACAATTACTAAAAACATACACAAAACTATTATAATATAGCTCTATACCTCTAATTTAATTGATATAAGTGAGAGTGTATCCACACCACATGCGGGCGTACAATTGCGTATTACGAAATCCTATCAGAGCTTACAAATGTAAATAAAGTTTTCTTTGATGTGGGCCCGAAACGTAATTAGTCTTACAATATGCTCCGTTACGCATATCACAATGAGATATTTGTTGATAGTGGTAATACTAGTAATTATAGTAAGAATATTGGTTTATAAAAAGCAATCATAATGTGTGATTGTAATTCTCTCGTTCTTTGGGTTGTTGAAAGTTATAGGATGTAGCTCTAGACAGTCTAGCTAGACCGTAAAAATATTATAAAATTCAAGAATAAGTAGACGATAAACAGGCTTGAATGGATGCGGAAGGCAGATGATCGGGAGTAATGGCGCGCATTGGTCTTGTACT
Source organism: Eilema depressum (assembly GCA_914767945.1). Classification (NCBI taxonomy): domain Eukaryota; kingdom Metazoa; phylum Arthropoda; class Insecta; order Lepidoptera; family Erebidae; genus Eilema; species Eilema depressum. Next base: position 15,073,011 of record OU612026.1, read on the forward strand.
TTCAACGTTGTAATTAGATTACATTAAGTATCTAAATATGTTTGTAAATAGATGAAAAATCTCGCTGAATTTCTTGCTAAGTCTTCTCAGACAGGGGCCGCGATGCGAACCGGTGATCTATTTGCTAAACAATAGTCTAGATATGGCGTTTTTATCCTGGGAATAGGTCCCTGTGTGTAGCAAGAAAGCAGTATATCACGCGAGCGGAGCCACGAGTATTAGTACAGAATAAAATCATAACATTCCCTTAAACATAACATTCACCTGCAGATTAGCATACAATATCCAAATTCTATTTTTGTCTCACAATTTATATTTCGCCTCGCAGTTCGATACTAAGGCATTCTAATATTATAATGTATAAAATAAATGGCTGTATTAACCTAGTTTTAAAATCGGTACATTATTCAGTTGGACAGGTATGTATGGAACCGACTGCGAGTAGATATATTCAGTCGTAGATTTGTGGCTTCATCTTGCGGTAGAATTATGTGACGTCTTTGACGGTTGAGATGTGACGCGGGCACACACTCAACAGTAGAAGGGAGCATACACACTTGCTTTGGTTATATTTTAAATCAGTATTTTTTGGACTTTGTTTATCCATATTAATCCTAAAACGAGAAATTTTGAAAGTATGGATGGATGATTGTTACTCTTTTACACTACGCGGACGGGGTCGCGAGCAACAGCTATATTATAAATGCGAAAGTAACTCTGTCTGTATGTCTGTTACGCCTTCACGCCTTAATTACTAAATGGAGTTTGATGAAATTTGATGTATGGTGGGTGGTGGATGGAAAAAAGATTGGACTTGAGAAAGGACATGGGCTATGTTTAGTCACAATAATCGACGTCCACGCGGGTGGAGTCGCAGACAACAGCTAGTATTTTATATGGATTGAGGGTTTCAGCGTTTTGTCGGGAGCACTTCAGGGAGTATACTCTAGGGTTGCATAACCTGATTCTTCCAAACTCTTTTTATCATTGAACAACCAAACGTACGGTAAAGTAAGTCAGAATCCACAAGTGAACTCCCAATATAAAACGTCATCATAAATAAAATAAAATTGCTCACCCATTGTAACCACTCCTTAAGAACACCCAACGAAACAGTTCTACAGAAATTCAAATCTTAACCCATAACAATAAAGTTTATATCCATTTGTGTGTCCAAACATAGCCGAACAGTCAGTCTGTCTGTCCCAGGTTGATGTGTAGCTAGTGCGTGTTGCAGACTCCATTAGAGGCGAATTATGGTCTGCTGTCGTGTTAAGCTATGCCGAACGAATGTTGTGGCGACCACCGACATTTTTACATAATAAGGAATCGATTTCTAGTCAATGTCTACTTTATTTAAGTATGTGGAATATTTAGCGGCTTTTGAACGTTTGTGTATTTGAAATGGAAGGTTGGTCCTGCTTTGAAGGGACAGGATGCTTCGCTTTTTGGATAGGGAGATCCTGAACAATTTATAAGATTGAGATATTCTTTGAGTTGTTATATAGGTAGCTGTCGCTAAAAATATGCATCGGAATACTTTTCGTATTACTATTTTTAGGTAAAAATCTTACGAAGTCATATTATATTAGCCTTAATTATAAGAGCCTGAAGTTCGCTTTTTCCAGTCTGACTGCAACGCGGCTAAACTTCAATCTCTCATCCTAGCGTTAAATCCCAGTCGCATCCGAAGCTGTTCAGCTCGGAGTCTGGGGTCCGCTTTACCGTCTTAACTACAGATTTGGCTAGACCTCGATATTTTTTTTCGTGAAGCGATTGCCATCTGACCTCCACAACCCATGGACCCATTAGCGATATCGAAATGAATTTATTCGACCATTTGCCGAACTTTTTAGGACTGAGGTTCTTTGTAGTATAAACAAGCGTTATTTTTATCATGATCCTCCTTGCGTTAATCCTGGTCACATCCGAAGCTTTCACCTCGGAGTCCGGGGTCCGAATTTTCCGGTCTTACTGCGTGTTTGGCTGAATTTCGCATTATTTTTATATCAGTAGTAGCAGTTATGTTATTACCACAACATACAAGCCCGAGGGACTGTATGCTGGTGCATTCATTGCGACATCTAACAATAAAACCTAGTGACCTAAATTCCTACGCATTTTATGACCAAACTCGGATAGTTTACAATAATATAACCACTGCACTTAACGTTACATGTTTGTGTGAGAATTTAGAGTTATAGCACCGATTAATACTAGGAAATAACATATTAGATTGAATAAGGTGGTGTTAAATTTAAAGCAATGGAATTATTTCTAAATAGGTGGACGACTGAACAAACGAACGCCAATACGACAGCCTCTGTGCCTCTGTGGCGTAGCGGTAGTGAACGCGGCCGCTACGCAGGAGGCGCGGGTTCGATCCCCGCTCAGTGCAAATATTTGTATGCATTAATATACTTATTTTGTATTGGTATGTATGTATTTACGATAAAAAAAGTATCTATGTATGTTTATCCGCATTCTAGAACTCATAACACAAGCTAGTTAAGCTATGCTTACTTTGGGTCTAGATAGCGTTGTGTAGAATGTAAAAAAAGCATCAAATCGAAAGGGAGATACAGTTGACATCAGGTAAATCGCTGCAGACAAGGTGACCATACACTACACACTACTACAATGTACCTAGTATCCTTTTATTTTCTTATTATGGAAACTGTGAGTTACGTTTTTCAAGATGTCACTGCCATCTGACGCCCAGCCTGGAAATTAAAACCTTTGGTAGGGCTTTGTCCGTTATTCAGAAGGTGTGCGGTTTGCACACCTGTAAACTACATGAAATAATGAGAGACAGAGATAGAAGAGATAGGTGACATACATAAACTCACGCCTATATCCCCGAAGGGGTAGGCAGAGGTGCTAGCACCCACATTTCGCCGTTTATGTTAGATCCCAATATAATAGGTGGCGAGCCTATTGCCCTCAACCGGGCACTTATAAACCTGCGATAAATACACACATAACTTCGAAAAGCATTGAAAAGTCATTGGTGGGAAAAGAGATGGGTGAGGTGAGGTCAAATTGTTGCAAACATAAAAAAAATATATTTTCTATTAGGTATACCCACTTACTAGTGTCTCCAGTAGCTCAGATCACACCTTTACGACACTAATCTCTTTAGTACTAACTTGACCTCGTTCACAAATTAGTTACAAAATTATAATACGACTCAACACAGAGCCAAGATGCACCAAAGTCGTGATTTTGCAAGTGTTGCCAAATTACACTGTAGTGGTGGAAATGTGCCTAATTCTACAGAATACAGTGCGCAGGAGTTTTCTATTAGCAAATGCGGTTTAAGGGTCAGGACACATTGATACAAAAATTGCAATTTTTATTGAAATATTGTTAAACAACTTTCAAGTTAATAAATATTTTTTAATTTTTAAAGCAATTGACAGTAATCTGTCAATTGCTTCTCTGCCTACATCGGAGAGATAGTAGCGTGAGTATATGTAGATGATTTTCAACCTCATTTGCAAGTGGTTTATCCTCTCCGACCTTTTTACGACTACATATCTAGAACTTTCTCTAGACTTTCTAGATCTTTCTAGACTATTAATACGTAGGTAGCGTTGTACTAACTCTATAAATAGAGTCTAAAGACTTCGCCATAAATATAAGTTAACTACCTGTTATCTGCGGCTCCGCTCGTGTAACATGCTGATCTGATTCTCACAACCCAGAGAAACCCTTTCTCAGGACATTTGCCCATATTTTTTTTTTTGCTGATGAATTAATAGTAGATTACCCAACAAGTGAAAAAAAGGTGAATTCTTTTCGAGGCACCAAGTTGTATCCCGAGAGGAGTGAAGGTTTCTCCGGTAGAATCCCGAGCGTAGCGAGGGGTTCTAGAGAGAAACCTGAGTGGATCGAGGGATGGAATGGAATGGAAAGGGGACTCATTTTTCCGCACTTAGCCTCCTTTTTGGGCCATTGTGCGTGGAGAGTGCCGGCTATAGTAGCCAGCCTAACTCCGCCCAGAAGCGCAGAAGCTTACTGGGAGCTTCACAGGCTTCGCGGAGCGACCTCGTTGTGCCGAGGATTTGAGAACGTTGGGGGGCTACTGCCTCGCATTCCAGTACTACGTGGGCAACCGTTTCCTCGGCCACGAAGCACCCCCTACAGAGAGGGCTATCCGTGATCCCGATGGTGTAAAGGTGCTTGTTCAGTGGACAGTGACCTGTTATTGTCCCTATAATAGTTCTTAGACTTGTTCTGTCTAATTTTAGGAGACGTTTCGTGAGCCGTTTGTTCAAAGACGGCATGGCCACTTTTGATTGGCTGCAGTCTATGGTTTCTACCCATCTTTGGATGTGTAGGTCGGCGGATCTCTCACGTGACCAAGTGCGTATCTGTGAGAAGGGGATCGGTAGTAATGGTAGCGGGCCATATACGGACGTGCCAGAGCCCCTACGTGCCAGCTCATCCGCGGCATCGTTGCCGTAGGATCCACTGTGCCCTTTTATCCACTGTAGCGTTACTACATTGTTTGTGGATAGCTTGTTAAGAGCAGCCTGACACTCCGCTATTAGTCTGCTGTTGGTTATTTGGTGGTCTAGTGCTTTTAGGACAGCTGTACTGTCGGTGAGGAGCCTTATGTTTAAGTCCCTCACCTTCAGTCTGCTTATTTCCGTCGCAGCTGTTGTTATGGCAACACATTCACATTGAAAAATTGAACTGTATTTGCCCAGTGGTAATTGGATATTTAGACCGAGGTCCAGGGAGTGTACGCCAGCTCCTGAACCATTTTCTGTTTTGGAACCATCAGTGTAGACGCGTACTTCCCTGATACCGGAGTGGTCCTTGTCCTCGGCTTCTGTTATTATATGGTATTTTTTGGTAAAAAAGAATTGTTTGTAGATCCTATCACACGGAGCAGCCATTAAAGGCTGATATTCCATAGCTCGTTTGAGGATGGTGGTGTGAGGACTTTCTTGGTTATTACCCCAGAGTCCCAGATGCCACAGCCTGATAGCCGTGGTGGTGGCTTCCTGCTGGATAAATAGGTCAAGTGGTGTTAAATTAAACGTTACCTCCATCGCTGCGGTTGGAGTGGTTTTCATGCATCCACAGATTGATGAGCAGGCCAGCCTCTGGAAGGACTTTAGTTTGGTGATCACGGTGGACAACTCCGTTCGAGTCCACCACACCAATGCCCCATAGGCTAGCATGGGCCTAATCACCGCTGTGTATAGCCACAGGGTTATTTTTGGTGAGAGCCCCCATTTATTACCCATCATTCTTTTGCATTGGTAAAAGGCAATTGTGCACTTGTTCATTTTATACTCGAGGTGTTTATTCCAGAGTAGTTTACTATCTAGAATAACTCCTAGGTACTTTACCTCCTCTCTGAGTGTTAGTTCGGTTGCAAAGAGCTTCGGGAGCCTATATGGGCCAGGTGCTCTTCGGTTGGTGAACATTACTAATTCGGTTTTCTGGGGATTTACCGATAGGTCGTGTTTTGCGCACCAGGTTTCAACTATTTTGAAAGCCTGTCTCATGCGATCGCATATGGCGCTTTCGAATAAACCCGATACTAAGATCGTGATATCGTCCGCATAACCTATAGTAAAAAGATTATTGGCGTTCAGATCTGTTATGAGTTCGTTAACCACTAAGTTCCATAGGAGCGGGGAGAGTACCCCACCCTGTGGGCATCCCCTGCCTACGATACCTCTCGTTGTGGTGTTAATTGTGAGTTGCACAGCTCTTAGTTTGAGCATGTTACCTATCCATTCGATAAGTGTTAGTGGCACACCCTGGTCGAGTAGTGCTTTGTTTATGCTGTTAAAATTGGTTTTGTCAAAAGCACCCTCGATGTCAATAAAGGCTCCGAGGGTAGGTTGTTTTGACTTTAGAGCTCCACCAACGCGGGATACCACGTGGTGGAGTGCTGATTCTGTTGATTTGCCTTCACTATAGGCATGTTGGTTGGGGTGTAAAGGTTTCAGGACTAGGGCCTTGTTTCTAATTGCTCTGTCGCCTAATCGTTCGAGAGTTTTTAGTAGGAACGAAGTAAGGCTAATGGACCTGAAAGACTTGGCCTGGGTGTAGTCGCCTCTGCCTGGTTTAGGAATGAATATTATTTTGACTTCCCTCCATTTCAAGGGTATGTAGCGGTGTGCGAGACAGCCCTGTAGCAGCCTGACTAGGTGGTCCGCTATAATCGGACCGCTCCATTTTAGAAGGCCTGGAAAGATACCGTCTATGCCTGCTGCCTTGAAAGGTAGGAAAGTGTTGATTGCCCATAGCAGTTTTTCTTTGTTTATGATTTCCCGAGCAACCTCCCAGTCTTGGTCGGTTGTCGGTCGTTCGCATGTGTCCGCCCATATCTGTTCAGCCTTAAGTTTACAGCCTGGGAAATGGGTAGTCAGTAGGATTTCACTTATTTCAGCATCGCTGGTTGTGAAGGTATTGTCCGCTTTTTTAAGGCAGCCGATGGAGTGGACCTGCTCTTTGGAGAGACAGGCTTTAACCTTGGATGCCTGGTTGCTGGTTTCGATATTCGTACAGAAGCGTCGCCAGGTCTCTACGCTTCTCTGACGGATTTCCTTTTTAAATCGTTTTCTCGTGTTTAGGTACATTTCCCAGTCCGTGGGTTCTCTGGTGTTCATAGCCCTGTTAAAGAGTTTTCTCAGCTTTCGCCGTAATCTTTCGAGGGACGAGCACCACCAGTGCCGCCCCCTCCCGGACGTGGGTGTGGTAAGGGGACAAGACTGCTCGTAACTTGAAGTAAGTAGTGAGGTGATCTTGTCTGTGTAACTATCTAAGTCCTTGACTTTGAGGTTGGTTAAAGGAAAATGTAGGTTGTCAACACCGGCGCTGACTAGATTTGCAAATTTTTGTTTGTCTGTCTTGCGTGGTAGCCTACATGGTTTTGGTTTTGTTGTCTCTATATTTATAGAGAAGCGAATCCATCTGTGGTCAGAGCATGAGGCTTCTTCAGCCACTTGCCACTGGGTGATGAATTTCGCTGCTATGGTTGATGCTAGGGTGAGGTCTATTATTGTACGATGACGTCGGGTAACGAACGTTGGTTCAGAACCTCGGTTTAGTATGGTTAAGTTGTTAGTAAAAATAAAGTTGAGCATATCCTCACCTCTTTTGTTTGTGTCTTTGTTACCCCACAAGGTGTGATGTGCGTTGGTGTCTGCTGCGATGATGATGGCGAGGCTCTCCCTCTCGCAGTACTCAACCAGTTGGTTGAGTTCGGGTAGGGGTACTTCCTCGTCGCTCGGCAGGTAGGCGGAAGCGAGGACGATGTCCGGCTGGTGCTGGTCACTTCTACTCAACTTGACGGCTGTCAGGTTCCTTGAGCAGAATTGGTTGATTAGCAATGCTGGTGTATGTTTAGGAAGGCAGATGCATGCTCTTGGTTTACTTACGGAAGTGTCCAGTAGCAGTTTGCCTCCGGTGTTGAGACCGCAGACCTTGTTACCCCTGATCCACGGCTCTTGGATCAGGGCTATGGTCTGCGGGTTTTTCTCCAGCACTCTGCGCAGGGAAGCCGTTGCGGTCTGACTGTGCTGGAGGTTTATTTGGATGCAGTCAGTCCCGCAGAGGGGAGGAAGGGAGGTCACCGAGTTCACTCCCTCCTCCCCCCCCGGAAAGCACTCCTCCTCGGATAATGTGATCGAGGGATACAAGAGCCGAGATGAATTCTTTTTTCACGTGTTAGGTACTCAACTTTTCACCATTGACTACGAGAAAACGATTACTCTGTGATTATGAATTACATTTTGTTATGGATAGTACACAAAAGAAGCAGCAAATTATCAGTAATAGCTACCGCTTTAGCGCGAAAAGACTCAGGAGTCTTTTCGCGTTCGAGAATATGAGTTTAATTTTCATCACTAGATGAAGTCATTTTATGGTTATGAGACAAACATAAACTTTTACAAGGAAAATTACACAGAAAATGGCGGCATTTTTTTTTCTTAATTTAAACTGAGCCACATTCCATCCAGCCAGTGATTACCTACATTTAGGTGGCTTTTAGTAAGTTTTTATAGTGAGAGTGTGCAACCTCTTTGTATGTTTCACTAGAATCCGTACATTCGCGCATGTTCCAAATTCAAATTTTTTTATTCACTCGGTGAAACAAAGAGCGTTTTATTCACTGTTTTTGATGAATCACGGGCCCTTTTTCGAGTGTCAATGGTGAAAAAGTTTATTAGATTGCATTCCTGTAGTATTCTAGCCGTAAAGTCTCGTGCCCAAGACACTTTAATTTATTTTATACACCTGTGTTGTTTACTTACTTTTGTGGCAAAATGTAAAAATTTAACAGATTTGAGTACCTACTTAGTTTTATATAGCATGCTGTATTTACCTATAATATTATTTGTCACACTCGATGTAAAACTAACCTTATTAATTTCTATACATTGTAACAGTGTAAACAAATGTTGGTAAATCATGATAAATAAATAAATAAATATTGCCTTGCTATTGTAGACTTTTTCAACCCGGTGGTTATCGTTAAGTGGTTACCGTCGCCTATGGGCGTGTGCAATACCAGAAGAGTCACACTCATGCTGCCAACCCTCTAAAAACCTTCTAGTGTCCGTCTTGAAGAGCCCTTCTTGTAGTCGCTTGGAAAAATTACAACAGGGAGTTCATAATCTATCTCTGTAAATAAAGTCATCTAGATTCATTTTTTTTTTTAATATTCTACAACATTCTACACAACGCTATCTAGACCCATGGTAAGCTTAATTAGCTTGTGTTATGGAATCTAGAATGCGGGTATACATACTTAGATTCTTTTTTTTTTTTTGTAAATACACACATGATTATACATACAAACACCCAGACCAATGCAAATATTTATATTCATGCATACAAATATTGGCACTGAGCGGGGATCGAACCCGCGCCTCCTGCGTAGCAGCCGAGTTAACTACCGCTACGCCACAGAGGCAGTCGCCCCTTTTGACTTGATTGAGTAACAAATTAATATCCGTTCATATATACCTACTTTTGCATTTATAATAATAATAATAATATATAAGATAAAGGAGATGGATACTCTTCCATACATTCGTGGGCCTGATTGACAGAAAATGGAGCTGTCAGCTGTCACAGCTTAAAAATACAGTTGATAAACACAAGAAATAATTAATCGATTAACGGAAATCGATTCAGAATTTATTTTTATTACACTATTATTTGGTACCTATTTTAAATGGTTATTATTATTATTATGATTAAGTTTTGTTCACTCTGATTGATTTAATATCAAATTGTGATGCAAGTGTTTTAATACGCAATATTGTTTAAATAATTTTTAGTAATCGATATTTTATTTTGCTAGTGAAATAAATTTAGTTTCAAGATTTCTCGTCTTCAAGATTTTCAATTGAGCTGGTTTTTTAATATATTGAAATGGAAAAAAATACCGCTTTTTTTAAGTCATATCTCAACTCATTACAATTTTGGCCCAGAAGTCCCCGTCTCCTTTTATTCTCTAGTTGTCAAAAAAGTCAAGTTTATTATTTTTCTCGGTTATACAAACCTGTAGTGACTTTACAAAATTACTTCTTCGATTACCTCATATCTTACTTCACAAACCACACATCAATAATAATCCATCCAGCGCTACAATGTTCCTAAAGGTTATTTACAACAGTCAGTTACGGATCCGAGACGATTAGGAGTTTTGTTCAAGGAATAGGTAAAGAGCATTCCCCCTGTAAAGGAAAAATCGCGGGTTCGAGTCCCGACCAGGCTGAATTCGCTTTTTCTATCTTAAAATGATTTGCATAGTTAGCATACTAAATGCTTAAAATTTCATTCAATAAGTAAATTGAGTTAGATTTTATTGACATTGAAATTCAAATAAAAATATAAACATCTAAGACGTAACTTAAACCTGTGCCAGTTTGATGATTGTAAAGGGAATAACTCTGGTAAGTAAGCAATCTAGACATTTCCTGAATAACTAAAATGCCTCGTTCTAAATATTAACCTGCTTCGATTTAAATTTATTATTAAATATTGTCGACTTCTATTATTTATGATGAGCGCTTACCATCCAGCAAGTATTATTGCGATATTATGTCATATCATTTCCATACCTATCCCTACAATGACTCTGATTTGCATCGACTCTTAATAAAATATTGAATGAATTGCAAAGAGTAAAATGATAATGAAGATCGGATCCGTGTCGCCTAAGCCCCGTAACGTATAAAAACTTTAACTTGTCCAGTAGTAATAGTACACACGGCGCCAGACCTCGGTTTACAGGCCACACCAACATAAAGGAAGTGTGCGTGACAGCAATACTATTAATACATTGCTTAAAGATGTGTGTCATAACAAGTAAACCAATCAGGGCCTTTGACGCACTCACACAATTGCTATTTTACTTACATAAAATGCACCAAGGTTATAATATCATTATTCTAAACTAATTTTATGAAATGTATGCAGCATTTTGTTTTTATAACTAATAGGGGTTATCAAATTTAGTCACTATACTATCTGTTCTCATAGTCGAGATGGATAAGAATGCAAGTAAGTAAGTTTGGACCTCACCGTTGTCGCCGGTCGTTGGTTCGGAACTTAACAACGGAATTCTCTTTTTGTCATTCGTGCATCTTTATGTCAGTCAATTTAATAGACATAACATTTTATTTTATGTTCCAATATCTTTTTAGAAGTTTATAATAATTATACTTATGTGTTTTTTATATTTTTTATTAAAGATCAAATATTTTTATCTGATACTTAATTAATTATTATCTATAAATAATTAATTATAGCCATACTTAAGAAAAATATCATGCTTATAATAGTAAATATATTATTGCATTGCAACAATAAGTTAATTATTTTATTTTCCTTTCCTTTTATCCATTAAGAATAAATAGTATCATCAAGGAAATATACAAAAAATATATTAAATTAAGTAAATAAACTAGACCAATCGGACTTCAATATATTGAGGAACAAAAAGTGCACCTCGCTCGAGGACCGAACCCGGAATTGATTCTATTGGTTCAGCTGCATATTTAAACCATTCAGCTATATCTACTTATTCGTTTTTCGCTAAATATGCTATTATAACTTGGTGCAGTGGCTATCATCAATACCTATATTTCATGTAAGTAAAATAGCGAATGTGTGAGTGCGTCAAGGGCCCTGATTGGTTTACTTGTTATGACACACATCTTTAAGCAATGTATTAATAGTATTGCTGTCACGCACACTTCCTTTATGTTGGTGTGGCCTGTATACCGAGGTCTGGCGCCGTGTGTACATCGTTAATTTCTGTATTAACTATAACATTTTAGAAATGTTTAACGTGCTATACCTTTCTGCTTCATTCTTCAGCTTCGGCCTTATCGACCTCTCTTTCTAATGAATGAGATACGTGACGTCATTTTGCAGGTCCATATACATTTCCGACTGGTTGTAATAATGTTCTCTGAACGGTAAACGCGTGGGTAGTGGTCAGGTGCTCGTAGATGTATGATCTATTTAGGTTTGGTTAGGATTTAGTACTGTAATATAAACTGTACGAATAGTCGATTTACAACTGCTAAAGAAAAAAAGATGATAAAGTTGTCATGTAACATCCATGCAGTCAATGTGAGAGGAAATCTAAGGCTCCAAACTGCAAACTTTGTTTGCAACGGGGACTGACGCTCAGATGAAGAAGATTTTGAACTTACTATGGACGTATTCCCGTAGGGTCATATACCTGATAGAGACGCACAGAACACCCACATGTTATTCCTCTATGCCTCCGGCCGAAACGCTCCCAATCCTGGAAAGCGGAGGCTCAACTGTATCCATATAAGCAAAACCTATTTCCCGCTGTCCGCTCCTCTCATTTCTAAGTCCTCAGTCAGCCAGTATCGCTCGCTAGGACAACATTCCTCCAGTGACCGCAGGCACACGCTCGCTAGAAATTAATCACAATTATGTGACAGCGCCGCTCTGCGCCGCAATCTCTTACTCCGGAGACACGGCTTGTGTGAACATGTTATACTTAGAGCTGGTTCCGTCAGGTGCAATCAGGATTCGTATCCGCTGGCGAATCTCAACCTTGCACTCACTCCTTTATTTAACTCGGAACGTGACTCAGAGATTCATCAAGCAGATTATTTGAATAGGAAGACATCTTACAGATTTATTAGGAAGCGTTGATATATCAGTTTATAGGCAACTTTGGCTATGCCCGACAGATTTTAGACTATATCTGAACGGCTGAACGTATCTGGATATTTTTTTTTCTCCTTGCTATCATTATTTTTTTTTATTTTGTCTTGAATGAGAACGATTAGCACCTGATCTCCTAAATACGAGAGGAAAGCCTGCGCTAGAGTCTCGTCCTTCAATCACCAGATAATATATTTTTAAGATGAATTGATAGGTACTAATAATATATTATAATGTGAAAAGATTTATTTGTTTGTAATCGATAAAGTCTGAATAGAATAAACCAATTTTAATCATTATTTTACAATTTGAAAGCTATTTTACTCAGAAGTTACCTACGCTAATTTCCTGAAATTCCTAGGAATCAAAACTTATGAGGAAAAAACGTTGGAGCGATGGTAGTCTAAAAATTAAGTATATTAGAAACGTATTGGCGGTGGAGGATTGATTGTGGAGGTCAGAGGTTTTAGAGGTCAGATGGCAGTTGTTTCACAGAAAATATCGAAGTTGAGACAAATCTGCAGTTAGACTGGTAAAGTGAACCTCAGACTTCGAAGTGAAAGCTTCGGATGCGACTGGGATTAACGTTAAGATGATGAAGAAAAAGATCAGAAACGTATTGTGCAATAATATTTATCAAAACATACCCATGGGCCATGACAAATACGATATTAAGTAACAAGTTGTCTCTTTCAATACATGGCGCTATCAAGTCGGTTCCGTCATATGCAATCATATCAAGTGAATTTGAATTGAAATCGAAAATGCACCAGCATAGAGTGAAATGGAAGATATTAAAATTAATATGAACATTTGTCATACGTTTGGCCAACTACTTGGAGCCACGACTTGGTATTGTCAACGAACGTGGGTGTTGAAGTTTGCATGGTTTCTATTTCTGTAGTGAGCTTTAAGTTAACTGTGATATTGTTAGATTTATAATAATCTTTTCAGAATGAATTCGAGGCAGGTTGAATGTTACAGTTCTAGGCAAGATAATGTAATACATAAGTTCTTAGAAAGATCCCAATATGCATAGCAAAAACTAAATTTGTTTACAGATTTTTTTAAATCAAAACACACTTCTTTGGTTGTATTTCATTGCATCTACCAATGCGATATGTTCTGATGACTCCAACCCGTGACATCACAACTCGAACCCGCGATCAGTCCTTTACTCGGTAGCTCAGTGGTCAGAGCATTCTCCCTGTAAGGTGCTGGTCACGGGTTCGAGTCCCGCCTGAGTCATTTTACTTTTTCCTATGTTAATCGATTTGAATAGTCAATGCTAATTACTTTCAAAAAATAATTCAATAGTTGAATAGTTATGATTTAATTTATAATAAATGTAATTGTAAGACTTTGTTGTTTCCCATCCTACCCTCATCGTACTTCACTGTAAATTTACTGTGTCAAGGTGCGATAGGGGTTGACACCAATGATATATTATAAACTATAGATATGTTGTCCACACTCTAAAATGGCGACAAAAAAATGATGACTTTTGGTCATCATTTTATGCACCAATCAGAATCGCGACAGTGCGCCACAAAAAAAAAACGTTTTTAATAATAAAAACGTAATAATTAAATATTATTAATATAAATAATAATATAATTCATATAAATTAATAACATTGACGTATTTTTAGAAGTAGCTAATATGTTGTGTTTGCGCCATTTTTGAAAGCCGCCATCTTCGTGTATGACGTATCTATAAAAATAATACTATCATTGGTTGACACTAATTATCTTTACTGGATCAAAACCCCAAAACAAATAAAAACAAATAACGTTGTAGATAACACCTTATCTAGCAACCATATTTCCTCCAAGTTTTTCCCTTTTCCACATAAACTGAGGACAGGGCTTCAGACCACCGTGGCGGTGTTCGTTACACATATATCATTGGACGATAGCATCACAGTCGCTTCCCGAACAATGTGCTACTGTACGACGTCCACTGGCTTCAAATTGACTGTTACTGGCAGATATCAGATAGGTTTTAGACGGTGCACTTATATTTTGTTGTTGATATTTGTTGTTAATAGCCCCTTGTTCTAAGGTTTGAGAATTCGCATTGTTTCAATATGTTTTGTTGTTATTGATGAGGCGGAAGTTCTCTTCGTCATGTGTTATTTGTGATTCGGGCTATTCAATGCTTACGTCGAAGTGTGGAGGGTTAATTCCTCAATATTTGTCTTATCCGCACGCATTTTATATGTTTAAGAATTGTTTACTATTTAAAGTAGGTACATCAAGTAATATACGACTATTTAAGGGAGTAGATAAAAAAGATCAGGCTCCGAGTTCCAAAGTGTAAACATTGGATGCAACCAGAATTGGCAGTAGGATAATAATGCTTACCAATTAATTATTATATTTTGGCTAATTATCTCATTGAAATACAGTGTTAAATTAATTCATAAACAATCGCACCTACGCTTTGATTTCCTACCACTTTATTACAAACATATCCAATGTTATGCTTACCTGGAAAATGTGCGTTTGTTTCTATGTTATTGAAAGCAATGCTGAACAATGAATCTTTTCGGTCTATTAAAAAAGTTGACAAGTTGACAAAATTGATAATTAAGCTACTTGTGACCCAAATCAATACGTACCTACATTTAATATTTTATTTTTCAAGCTGTGGAATGAACTCCCCGCGATGGTTTTCCCAAGCGACTGCAATATGGGGTTCTTCAAGAAGGGCATTAGAAGGTTTCTTCAGGGTCGCAAGCACAAGTGGGACGCCTCTGCTATTGCATACGTCCGTAGGCCACGGTAACCACTTTCCATCAGGTGGGCCGTGTGCTTGTCTGCCACCTAAGTGGTATAAAAAAAAAATTGATGAACGAGGTTCTAGTGCAGATTTTCATCTCGGGGTTGAAGGGTATATAGCTTGCAGCCACAACGACAAGGTGAAACATTCATGGAATGAAGGAGCCTAGCTTCGGATGCAACCAGGAATTCGATTGGTAGAAAGATTAGAAAGCCTTCGCCTAACATTTCGATAAAATAGGCTACATAAAAAACAAACAATCTAGAAGCAACACATAAAAGAAGTCAGTGAAGGTTGAACTGAAATCTATTTAATAACATTTAATACTGTTAGTTACTCAAGAATTAAGCCAAATTGGCACTTATAACTCCCATTCAAAGTTCCATTACACTAGTTTAGCGATCATGACTTCCGTCGAGCGAAGCCGAAGTCTCGACTAGTGTAAAATAAGTGGAACATGGAATTATCTCGCAATATCCGTGTTTGAAACTATATTATATCATCCTATAGAGGGCCGAACAACCTGTATTTAGGTTGGTGGCACACCGAGAAAAACACGAAAACCTTTGTCAGTTGCGTCTAAGAAAAAGTTTGTCAACGCATCGATAGTTACCGTGAGCGCTACACGTTATTCTGACAATAGTAAAAAATAGCGTTGCGAAATGATCATTGGTTAAGTAGTTGATTTTGCTTTTGCTTTCTGTGATGTTTCAAAATAGTAAAAGAAGTAGGTACGTACGATTTAGGTTTCAAGCATTGAATGCGTTTGTTTTATTTAGTAGTCAATGCTGACAAAATATTGTACAATTAGAATAATATGTCGGTAAAATGCATCACAATGTTGGCTTAGGGTATGTTCTTCACAATTGCGCCTGGTATTTTTTACCCGACTGCGCCAGCGAGGGTAATGTGTTTTGCGCGTATCTATGTATGTCAGTATGTATGTACTTTCTTTGCACCCCTCTACAGGCCTAACGGCTGGACGGATTTTGATCAATGTGGTCTCAAATGAAAGGAATCCTCTCCCGAGGGTTATAGGATAAAATGTCACCAATAACTATACGGTTCGTTTTGTGTTCATTTGAAAGAAAAAATAAAATTTTATCTGGCTATCAAAATGAAGGGAATTAGAAGGATATTAAAAAAATATATACGTCTAATATCATAACCAAAAAGTTTAAAATAAAGATAAATTATTAAAAAACTAAAAACCTGACTGTTGTCTAAAAGATGAAACATTTCTTTCGGTTTATGGTTGGCAAATGCGTACCGCCAATAATTAATAAAATTGGATTCCAAAGCCTCTAAACGTTTTTGGTATATTTTTTCAATCTTTATTAGTACTGTCCGATATGTAAAGCGCTTGTTATGATTCCGAAACATAATTTAATTAATAATGTCCCCATTTTCCTGTAGCCCTTTGAAGTATTTTTATAATCCATAAGATCTGGTTTCTATCAATTTAATTAAAAATACAAAATTATACACGAGTCATTCTGTTATTAAGGGTGTGTATAGTCACTTCATCATCACTACATATCTATTATAAAACAAAGTCGCTGTCGCTTTCTGCCCGTCCCTATGTATGCTTCCTATCTTCAAAACTACGCAACGGATTTTGAAGCGGGAAGAGCGATGCGAGTTTATATGTATAATATGTATATGCATAATATTGTAGAGAATCACAGATAAATTTTGAAATATGCAGCGGGAACGGTATCAAAAATTTGGCGGTACGAAGTTCACCGGGTCAGCTAGTTGAAAATAAAACGTTTTTCTTCAAAATTAACATAGCTTGCAGGGTTTGAGCGATAAATGTCAGTTTGTGAAGTGCATGTTGCAAATTGGATTAGACCAGTCCTATATCCTATGAAATTTTTCCACTCTAACTTATATTTTCTTTAGTTTTTAAATAATTTTGAGCAATGATCAATATTTATTATTGGTACTTTCTTTTGTATAATAATAACCCTATGGTAATGCTTGAGTCATTCATGAGAGAAAAAAATATGCGCACATTTCCTTTTTTCATATTTGTTTTAATTAGGGTTTATTTTATAAAAAAATACCATCCCATATTTTACTAGGAGATTGTTTAGATAGGTACGTGCCTACACTGGATATCAATCTGTGAATCACTACTTAGAAACTTTATATGAGACGATTCACTATGGAAACACTGTATCAAACTCGTTTTAAATTCCATATCGCGCCCGGTACACCACCGCATTTATAGACAATACATATAATATAGTATTAGTTTGATAACAATACACACCTCTGGGCTACAGATTGCTTCGAAAGTGGATTTCATTAGAACACACGGCAACTGGTGGGTGAGCTCCGCGCCATTAAATTATATGGGTCAAAAGGTGGCTCTTGCATCATACTGAACGTAAGCTCTTTGAAATTGATTAGATGGAATACCGTCATTTTAAAATTGATCGATCCTTAAACTGTAAGATTCAATTAACGTGATCATCATCACCATCACAGAGTTTCAGCACGTCAGCACCAAAGGGAAGTCGTTGGAAATAAATCTTAGCTGTTTTACGATCATAGCAATTTCGTATGGACTTCTCTCAATTTTAAATGCAATCAATCAATCGATCAATCAACTAGCCTATTGCAGTCCACTGCTGGACATAGGCCTCTCCCAATATGCGCCACTTTTACCGATCTTCCGCCTTCCGCATCCAGTCATGGCTTGGGGGTGTCCCACCCTGCGTTTTCCTTCTCGCGGTCTCCACTCTAGCACTCGTCTGCTCCAACGGCCATTAATTTTTAAATTTTAAATGCATTAAGTTTTAAATAATCCATTATAGAGTTTAAATTTAAACATGTCAATCACGGCTCCAGATTATAGGGACCACTCGCCACTGGTCCGCACTTCTCTTGTCTTGGTGCTTGATTGTGGATCCCCCAACCCCGAGAAGAAAGCATAAGCCAGAGATTCGTCCGTTAATCAGTTACTGTATCAGCTAGCAACGGAGGTTGACATTGGACCCGAAGAACGTAGAGAAGACTCCACACTTGGATTCAATTAACACGATATAATGAAATATGAAGTCTTATCGAGTACCTACCATAACATTTGGTAAAGAGCTGTATACTATTTAACCTATTTAGAACTAAACCATAATTCAGGTTAAGGTTAAAGAACTTCTAAAGCGGTGGACGTATCTTTCTCTAAAACGGTATGTGTCTATGCTTCCGGATTGACGAAGCATTACAAAGCGATACAGGAACTTTCCTACCTCAACAATAAAATTGTAGACATATAAATCTCATACACCATACAGGCAGATTGTGCAAAGGTAAGAAATTTAATCAGCTAAGCGAGTGTTTGTCACGGCGATCACGAAACGCTCGTGTGTGGATCTTTTCTCATTACCAAATCAGACTTGGTCACCTTAAACTGCAGTATCACCTTTATAGCTTACTACATAAAGACTAATATTCTTTGGCAAATCCTTCCTTATAAGCTTATTGTCACATGCGACAAAAATAACATTTTCTTTTACAAAAATTACTGTAAGTTTTATAAATAGAGCAGTAAGGTTCTATTTTGCATATTATTGTTTTTTAAACTGTATGCTAAAGTTTGTTATTGCAGTACACGTTCCTGTGACGTGTATATTTATCGGCGCCGGCGCAGCGCGTCCAAACACGGGCACTTCGCGCGAATGTGACCCAGATGTAAGAAGTACGGACTGCCTAAGTCGGAACCTGAAAATAGAAGAGGAGCCGTGGTTCACTTCTATTGAAATTCATGAATTTAGCCCATGACAAAAGGCCCGGTTCTCGGCCGTGTCTCGGGACGTGTGATCGGTAGTCACGTATGACAGCGACCATCGATAAAGTGACAGTCGATATTATGAACTAGACCCATGCTGAAATGTGGGTGCTATTATATCTCTACCTACCTACCATTTGAATATGTAGGTAGGTATGTACATAACTTAAGTATACTCGTATTTACTACTAACTTAAATTCATATTATCAACTGAGGCATGTTTCGGGGAGGTCAAAAAGCATATAACGAGGTCATCAAACTGTACTAGAAGTAAAGTCATGCTTCACTTCTAGTATAAGTAGTAGATAATTAGTACGCTATGCGGTTTTAGTCGGCTCAAGTCCGACATAACCGCACCCGACGGGGGTATCCAAGAGGATTTCCGTACGAAAAAAGACTACTACCATTTTTTCGTGCGGAAATCCGGAATATAGACTTGATACTCGTAATCTCTCGATGGCAAATTTGACGTTTCAACTATTGCGGAGCAGATCTTTTAAAAATAAATTCACAAGCGCGTAAATTTCGTTTGTAAATTCGTCGTATATAAACCGCACACTCGCTATTGGCGATCACGAGTCCCGTGTTCGCTTATTAACGCTACAGGGGCGATATATCACGCCCGCCCTCATACGGACGTCTCTCACATACACACAATGCACCATAGAACGGACAATGTTAGATTTTTACTACGACGGTCTAGTGAGAGGAACTTTGTTCTACATAAAATAAAAGGAGGAATTTTGGATTCTTTGTACCTATAGACTTGTTGAACACAAGGTAGACATAGAGTATGGTAAGCAAAAAGACGGTACCTGCCCAGAACTTCTATAGAGGAATCCATTTTTCTTTATCCTAGCGTTAATCCCAGTCGCATCCGAAGCGTTCACCTCGAAGTCTGAGGCCGACTTTACCAGCCTAACTGCGGATTTGGCTTGACTTCGATATTTACCGTGAATGGAAAGGGGACTCTTTTATCCGCACTTAGCCTCTTTCTTGGGCCATTGTGCGTGTATTTACCGTGAAGCAGATGGTAGTATCTGACCTCCACAACCCAATGGCGTTATCGAAGTATTGCAGCTAGACCAGTTGTTGGATTTTCTTTTTAAGGCTCCAACTACCCGTAACGACTTCCATAGATGCTCTTATGGCGGCGTTCACTATCGCCTCGCCACAGAAGCTGTCAAGAGGAATCCTTTGAATAGAGTGTAACTTTGTATACTATGGACTTGAACCCGTGTGCAGTCCCTTACAGGGGGAATGCTTTACGAACTGAGCTACATGGACTACGTCTTGGATACTCAAAATTCTCCTATACAATCGTCGTTGTTTTCATCGACTCACGATTGAATAACCATTGACTCGAAGAAGATTAACATAGTAAATAAGTAAAAACAATAACTCATGGTAAGGTTTCCAAAACGCAAACGTTTTTGGCAATCGGGATATGATAGTGGCCTTCATTCTTTAGACTTCAGCTTATCAACATCATCTTCATGGAAATGTATTTTTCTAAATTATATCCGCGGCATGGTGATTGGTGACTTCGGAACTTAAGGTCCGCATTCCGGCTCTTCCTCCTCCACTTCGCACGATCACGGGCGTCCAGCTTATCATAATAACGTACCGTAAATTAAAAAGAAAAACAAAGTCGCTTAAGTGGACTTTTTTCGGGACAAGGCATGAATGAAGTCCATACGAACAAAGTCGTAGGTAGAAGCTAGTATGTCCTAACTGTCTTTTCTATACAATACTAGCCACTACAAAACCTCAACACATTGTATCGCTAGTAGGAAGTGATTTATTTAGGACAAGTGCCGACCATATATCTGAAGATCGTGACGCTGCGAACATCTGACCGTTTAGAGCCTCGCTTGATACCATGAGTCGGTTAGCGATTTACTCACCTCTGTTCAAAAATTGATAATCATGTATCCATGGATACTATCTTGAGTTTTCAGTACATGGGTGAACGAGCATCGGTCGTTCAACATTTTTGGAGACGCCGCGCCGCGCCCGCGTCAAATGCAACCGGGTTACGCCAAAACTTTGACGGTGGTTTCATATGCCGTTTATTATTTTATGAGAGGTTTCAGGATGAAGCTAAATGAGCATAATTTTTTGAATTGTGAGACGTGAGTTGCGTTATTTCTGTTTTATAGAAAAAGTTCTGTTTGATTCACACGTTGATGCAAAATGAGTTGTCTGTAAACAGAAGTTTTCTATGAAATCGAACTCAGCGATCGAAATTACGCGACTGTGAACTCAAAAGGTTACGCTCGTTTGGCTTCAACCTTAAACCCAGAGTGTACATTTTAAACCTTTCATAACATAATAAACAGTAGGTCAAGCGGGGCTATTCCGACGAAAAAAAATAATACCTTAACTTTGAATCAAAATTGAGTCATTCCGGATGAAAATTCTAATAATTTTATGAATTTATTTTAAAAAGCATTGCTTTCAGATTTGTATCAATATATTTATGTCGTAAATAACTCACAAATAGTGTATTAAAAGGCTAAGGTTATTCGGGGATCCAATAAACGGCGGGGTTACCCCGCCGCGGGGCAATTACGACGATTATTTATATCTTTAGTTTTAAAACAGTTACAAATCTAAAACACAGTACAAAATAAAGTTTGAAATAGTTGGCATGCTATCTATGACTCTATGGCTCATTTCTAACGCTTACTTTTGAGTAAAAATGTTTTTTGGTCAAACGTGGGGTAAATCCGCCGAGCTCCCATACATGCTAGTGATGTGCTGCATTTCATCGATAGTAGTGCACTTATTAAAACTTTGATTACGAACATTTTACAATAACGCCTGACATTTTATCTAATAAATAGGCGGCGCAACCTCTAATAAAAAGGCGGCGCACCCTGAAAAATCTATCAACGGTTGTTGTCCCCATCATCAGCCTTTTCATGTTCTCACTGCTGGGACACGAGCCTCCTCTCAGTATGTTGAATTTGTCTTTCAATAAAATAAATAGATTTCGGAAATATAACTTTCATTTATATAAAGTAATTAAGTATAAAAAATCAGCCTTTTGTTTTTACAATAGGAGGTTTCTGAATTTGGTTTTCTGAATAAGTTTTTTCTGTTTTTCTTTTGTAATGTCGGACCATCTAAAAATAAAATGTTAATAAAGTTCTAATGTTGAAAAACATGGAATAAACGATAAATCAAATAATTAAAGCGAAATTATTCAAAGATCCAGGCGAAAGCATACAAACAATTTCATCAAAATCGGTTCAGCCATTAAGGATTTGAGTATCGAAAGTGCATTTACAGTAAACAAAATTATCGTAGTTTTATCGACTCGCAACAACACTAACTTTTTGCAAACTCATATAAAAATCGTGGGGCTATTACGCCACCTCACTTTAGACGTGTTTGCCCCTCTCTCAAAATATTGAGGGGCTATTATGTCGCACACAATAACTCAGGAAAAACAAAACGTGCAGTAAAATTGATATTAAAGAATTAAATTTGGTTGTTTCAAATCATCACTCACCTTTGATAAAGTTTTAAAAACTCACTTATTCCACTTAAAAACTAAATTAGGGTAAGCACGTGTTTTGCTACTGCATAGCTAAAATGGCTTCCTAAAAACAAATGGCTGTTGGTACAACAGTATAAGAGTTAGCGCTGCCATCTATATTTTAACAAAAAAATTAGTAATTTCTTTATCAAATCATAGATGTCAATAGTGATAATACTTTAAAATAATGAAGTTAAAGCGAAACGACGGGTTAGCCCCTCCGGCGGAATAGCCCCGCCCGACATACGAAACCATCATCATACTCTTGGCGTATTCTTGGCTGCATCCGATGTGGAGTCTCCAAAAATGTTTTCAAGCGACCAATGCTGTTCACCTATGTACTGAAAATCTAAGATGGTATCTATAATATCATTATCAGTTTTTTAACATCACCTCTGTTCACGTACATCGCTAATAATCCAGTAAAAATAAAGATTTGAGCTTGCATAAATTCGCATAGAGCTGAAAATTGGTGGTGATCTCAACTACACCATAATGAAAGAAATACCATCAAAAGTCCCCATCGATTGGACTTCTGCATTTTTTTTTATTCAAGGTCTCGCATTTTTTCTCGTGATCAGCAAACAACTTGGCTTAACATATTTTTGCAATAAAATTTACTGATTACGAGAAAAATGCAAGAATAAAGTATTATTGACCTTGAATAAAAAAAAAGCAGAAGTGCAATCGATGGGGATTTTTGATATTTCTTTCATTATGGTGTCTTTAACCCATTAATGGTCAAACTTAAATTAAACACCAAATTTTTTCAAATTGTTTATTTTCATATTGAATGAGGTATTATGAAACACAAACCGGAAAAAAATTGGACAAAAAACATTTTTTTTTTGGTTTTCAGGGGGTGTACTTGAATGAGTACACTGACCACTTAAAGGTGAAAATTTTCGAAGCAGGGCTTCTCGACGCAAAGGGTCTTTAGTCATTTTTTACACTCCCAGCGGACTCTAGAGTGGCAAACAGCACAACGAAGCTGCTTCTCAAGTTTTTTGGATAGTGTCCCGTAGAATCTTGGGGTAAACCTTCTACGATTGATGAAGACGGTTGAGCTTTTTTACGTGTTTCCTGTCGCAAATAGTAGCGGACAATATTACGATGAAATAGAAGTTGATCCATAGGACGTTCGTTGCTCAGTACATGCAAGCGCCAAGCGTTTCCCACAGTCATATCCACCATGTATGTAAATAAAACCCACCACCATTTTTTTCTGTGAATCGCGATCCGATATAGAGATACCGATTGGTCGAATTCATCAACTCCACCCATTCCTTTGTTATAATTTTGGAAAAGCAGAGGGATCTTCATATCAACCTTCTCTATTTTCAATGAGCAGTATGAGCACCATCGCTTTACAAAACCCATGGGATACTGTCATAGTTAGTGGCCATGGTACAAACCCTATTATCTTTCCATCTAACCAGTAGCAGTTCATTAGCCTTGTCAAACCTATGATCAAAGCTTGCTCTGGCTTCTATTTTCATATCTTTGGTACTCATCAGAGGACATTTTTGGTACGATTCTCCCGTAAAGTTCCAGTTGCACAGTATCCTGCTTTTCGTAAGTCGACCAACAGACCACAATTGGTAAAAAAGTTATCAAAAAATACTGTATGGTTGATTGGATTAGTGTCCAATTTTTGGAGTAATAACTTCACAACCCTAGAACCCAAGGTTTCAGTGGTTGCATCAAGGGATTATCCACAGTAAAAATCAAAACTATAGCAATAGCCAGATGAACTCGCCGCTACCCATTTTTTATAGCCGAAACGAACTGGCTTACCCCGAACAAAAAGTCGCAAAATCATATTCGGCATCATCACTGTTGTGCTCTAATATAGCTTGGATGGCTTGCTCAAGACCGTCATACTGGTCAGAGAAGTGGAAACGTTGTCGGTTCATAACTTAGTAGGACTTTTCTGAAAACAAATTATAGCATATTTTTGTACACTTGTGGCCATTGTACTCAAACGAGTACACTAGTATAAATCTTCACATAAATCAGCCAAAGTAAAAAAAGAATCGATAAATATTTATAATTATGATAAACAAGTATATATCTTATAATAATTAGCACACAGCATAATGTTTACACACTAAATAAAAAAAACACGGATAATACAAAAGACTTAGCTGTGCTATCTCAAAAATTGTAACTTTGACTGCATCACTGTCACAATTATTTTACAACTACCCACTTTTTATTACCATGATAAAATCACACATATGACCCTCTATTTATTATTATTCAAAGAAATATTTTAGATTGAGTTATATTCTTATAAATTTAAAAAGTTTAACTGTACTCAATTGAGTACGGCGGCCGTAAATGGGTTAAGAGCCCCGCCAATTTTCAGCTCAATGCGAATTTAAGCAAGCTTACCATTTTATTTCGTCTATTTTAACGGGGCTATGATACCATGAGTTAGCGATAACCATTTAGAGAAATGGTCAGCTGTTTTAAGCTACTTTTGTCGCTGACTGTACCAAAATAAGCGGGACGTGAATTTTACAGTTATACATAAAGTGTTATCTCGTCATGTACGTTTCAGTTACGATTCCTTTTATGTCTTTCTTTAACTTTTTAGTAGGTATCTCAACTCGTAAAAGTCGGTACTGATGGGAAGTAATGGCTAGCACACGCAATTGAAGCACAGCTTAAACTGCACCAATAAATCAATGCAGGTGTGCGATTAACCTGTTTATATAGATTTAGGCATTTAATCGGGTTAGTTCTGTTTTCCCCATTTACCGGTTTCCCCCCCCTCCCCCCCCGCCAAGATAATATATAAATATTATGTATAGACAATTGTTACCGATTCCTCCCGTAATTTGAAAACTCGTACAGTCACGCACAACGTACTTAATTTTATATAACGCAGGTTCTTACATTTTGCGTCATACTTTTTGTAACTACTCATAATTTTCTACCTGATACTGTCTATTTTTTGACAAAACAACGTAAAGCTTGAGAAAGCTGCATTTTGTGCAGCTCATATTATCGTTACGGGTGTTTTGTTCATACTCTTCTTCAGTGTATCTGTATTGCACCCAAACCTTGTACTTTAAGTCAACCGGAGTGCTTATGAACCCTATATACCTCAGCATTTTTTTTTTAATATTTATTTATTTAGAGGATTTTTATCTGATGATATGTCAGTCCTATTGTAACAAAACAACATCAACTACAAACTAAACTTAACCTAGGAAGTAGACTAATCAATTCCACTTTGTTCACCTGGGTCCACTTTGTTCACCTGGGTGGTGTCACCCAGTTTATTTCCGAGGTGATCAAAGAAGACTAATCAATTCAATTGTTCACCTAGGTCATATCACCCAGGTGAACAAAGTGGAATAATCCACGTGTTTAAGAGATGTTAACTACTATTTAACATTGTATTTCACCTCAGCATCTGAAGACCAGAGATGGCGGCGTGCGGTTTTAGTCAAGTAGGATTTCCGAACGAAATTTTTTTTTATATAGGACACGTCAATTTGGCTTCGCCTCGCCTGATGGTAAGCTGAAGGAAAAGTCTCTGAAAAGAGCGTCACCATTACAGACACGTATCATGTTACAATGGGGGCACTCAGCTTGACGGCCTCATCAGATGTTTTTTCACGCCCCGCTTAAACGACCCGGGACTGTAGGAGGAGGGAAACACTCGAACTGGTAAGGAATTCCAAGACTTAATAGTGCGACAGAAGAAGGAGTCGCCGAACCACTTGGTTCTTGATGGAATATTCTGCACCGTATGCGGGTGGCATCTAAGCCCCGCACGTGTTGTCCTATATAGGAAAGGAGAGGGTGGGATTAATTGAAAGAGCTCATCAGAACATTCACCATAATAGAGACGGTAAAATACCGCCAAAGATGCCACATCTCTACGCAACTGCAAAGGCTCGAGGGTTTTGGTGATCTCAGGTGATCTCAAATAATCCACTTTCCTACTTCTCCTTTTCAAAATTTCAAATTTCTCGACGAGACTACTGATACTATTATAATAAACATTCTACTGGGTAGGTCCCATTCATCGTAGTCGTCATTTTTGCTGACGTTTCATGACAGCTAACCTTAGTTGACCTCTCATTTTCATTTTACTAAAATCCATAGTAAATGAAGAAAAGCCCACATCACTAGTTTACCCCACAAGAAGCGATTATACAATCACGAATTTAATTAATATATAATCCCGCAAGGTTCAATAACCAGTGCGGATCGGCGCGCGCGCAGTATGCCTGCCGGGATACTCAGCAGAATCCGGATTTCGATTAACCTTGACATTTTCTTTAAAAATTCGAACGAATAAATGTTATTAAATCATTATCGTCATTCGTTCTGATAATGACTTAAGGTTGATTTACACCAAACAAGTGAATGCTCATTCTATTCCCTGTACGTCAAATTCCACTAGTGTAAACAGTGACAGAACACTCGCTCGTTGTTATTTCTTATGTAAACGCAGAAAATAAGGTTTCGTTTACACTAAAATATTAATAAGAAAGAATGCTCTTCTATACTCTATACTATTATATAATATTGTAAAGTGGTCGTGTCTGTACTATCGTAATTAAAAGTGCATTAGCACCGTAATGTTTATAATGGCTTGTCCGATTAAACGCGTATCTATGTGTATGTAATGTTTAACGCATACATTTATACGTCACACAGTATCGATATGAGAAAATATAAATGTGTGTGATGCGAAACAAAGAAAACGTTATGCTCGCCTTTTCATACTATTATGTTCGAAGCATGCATCTATATAAAGTAATGCAAAAATTCGTGATTCTACGTAAGGCAGTGCGTAGCCTGGTCGGTAACAAAGCTGCTAAGGATAGTGTTGAAATCGGATGTTGTGGGTTCGGATCTTAGTTTTTCCACTTTTTGTTGTTTTGTTTTCATGAAATTTTAAGAACAAGTTAACAGAATTAGAAATAATTATTTACAAATAGAAAAATATTATACTTAATTTACAATAGATTATAAATAAAACAATAGTTTAAAAAAAAAGTTTATTAAAAGAATTATCCAATGTTAATTTGTGGTTATAATAATTTCATCCAAAAAATATACTTTTATAATAAAATTATATTGCATATTGAGGTTATAGCTTAATTATTCATTTTCTCGAAAGTTTTTTTTCGGAAAAGAGGATTGAAACTTAACCTCAACCATACAGTCTTATACTAATTACAGGCCAGCACGTCCCTTGATAGGCTCAGTAGTCTCAATAGGCTCAACTGAAATTAAATAACAAAAATATCTAAACAGAATAGCTTAGCACGAGTACGGCGATAACAATATCACGAGAGTTTTCACTTTAAATTGAGCCTAACTATTTTATATAAAATATAATATATAATAACAATAGCTTTTATCTCTCTTTGCACCATTAAACCCCATATATTCTCAATCGGGTTCAAATCAGGGGATCGTGCTGGCCAAGGAAATTCAGTGGCGAGGAGTACTCATAACACGATTCCTGCCGGCCTGCCGGCTTGGCTTTTGTTAGAAAGGGCTTGGTCAGACTTAAAATCTTACGTTTGTTTGATCGCAATCGGTTGAGTAGAACCAGAGATATGAGCAAAGGTCGCGTTAACCGAGATGCACGCGGGCGGAGCCGCGGGCGGAAGGCTAGTGTTCTATATAGCTCTAGCTCTATGTTCGTTTATACTAATTATAGACTAGAGTCCATAATTTTTGAAACAAAAAAAAAATAGTTGGATGAAACCGGTTATAAAAGGAAGAGTATATAGGTAACAAAAATTAAGGGAAAAATAATTTACGGGTGATCTGAGGTCGGGAAGTGGAAGGGGTGAGTTTTTAAGGGTAAAAAACGGTTTATCTCGATTTCCGGCAATCCTATGGAAAAAAATTAAATTACAAAGTTGTAGGTAATAAAGAGACCTACAACTTTTGTACTTACACTTTTTTGACATAACCTCAACATTTATGTGAAAAATTGAAATAATCAAGTTTTTGGTTTTTGAGTTTTATCTTATACAAAAACAATTATTTTCTCACGAAATTTGGTGAAAACTTACCTTTTTATGTCCTAAAGACACTGTAATTTTTTTGATTTGAAATATTTTTTTTTCACCTTATTTTGACACCACACCCTAATTTTCAATCGAAAATTCTTGCGTCAAAATATCAGCTTTTTAAATTACTATTTTTTTTTCACTTTTTACCATTTTCAAAGTTATCTTCTCCGGTCTTTTAGGTTCGAATTTTTTGTCCGTTTATCGAGGACGGTTTCTAAGCTATGTATAACCATGCAACTACTAAAGAAGCGGAGCAGTAATCATGAATATCAACAAATCCAGCAGATTCCCATACGTTATTTACATCACAGATGATGCTCTGGCGCTGGCGTTCCTTAAGAACATCCATATGAATATTGGCAGAGGAACCGACAACGCATTATTCGGGCTGTTCGGGCATTGTTGAACAAGACCTCTTTCACTTTCACTGCCACCGAATTCTCACTAAGCCTGGGCCTTTCAAGATGGGCTGAGAAGCTCCTTGGAAACAAACCATTGACTGATATCTCCACTGGAAGTTTTTTTATGGACTGCACTGTTCACATGGCCGGTGAATTCGTGCGCTAGGTATTTTCTTGATTCTGCTAGTTAGCCGGCTACTAACGTGACCGGCTAGGGCTCCTATTAAAATACCTGCCACTTCATGACGGTGTGTGCTATCAGGTATATTTATATTGTTATAGATTGTTTACCTGTGTT
The DNA here is from genome assembly GCA_914767945.1 of Eilema depressum. Classification (NCBI taxonomy): domain Eukaryota; kingdom Metazoa; phylum Arthropoda; class Insecta; order Lepidoptera; family Erebidae; genus Eilema; species Eilema depressum. The sequence continues at coordinate 15,102,092 of OU612026.1, forward strand.
GCCTTTGTTGTGAAACAGTTTGTTAAGTAAACAGGTGGATATTGAATATGATATCAACCAATACTGGTATGTTTGCACGGGTTATAGTGAGACTAATTCTCTGTTCACTCTAGTCATGGCTTCTTCTGTAGAGGGTCTTACCTGCTGGTAAGGCCCTCTAGAGTTGAAGAGAAAAGATGCACTGGCTAGCAGGTGTGGTGGGCGTACGCCACAAGGAAACATCCTACGCGAACCTCACCTGACGAATAATCATGTCTTCTTCTCTACATTCCAATGCTGTTGTATTCAAAGCGTGCCCATTGAAGCTCGGAGTCCGTACTTCTGTTCCTCCTTCCCTGTATTATTAGGTTTGGTTGTTTTTTACGTGACGATTGCCGTCTGACCCCCCACCCTAAAGGCTAACCTGAGCCTCTTTCGTTAATGAGCAGGTATAGTGGATTGGAGGTGATGTTGGCAGTCGTGCAGAGGAAGTGAACCCCTTGACACGCCATTAAAGGCTTCCTGAAACAGAAAAGAATTAGGATAACTCTTCTATTCTACTACGCGAGAATTTACGCAGCCATATTGTCTAGACCAAAGTGATTTGGCTCGATGTTTAAAATTACTATTAGAGCTATCAGGATATTTATCATGTATTGTTTGGAGTTTCCGATATTTCGGCGCTGTTGCAAGCACCATGATCACGAATACCCGATAGTTCTAATAGCAATGTGAGTGACAGTAATAGTTGAAATACCTATCTATATCGATGTTATAAACGCTATCTATCTTACATCTAATCCTACATTTCCATCAAAACAAACCCTATAAAATACTGGTAGCGTTTAATTAATAACCTCTAACTAACATCTCCATATATTCATACCACAACAGAGTGTAACATGGTATCGCGTGGCAACTTAATTGCGTATTAATCGTAGCGGAATCCTGCCCTGCTTAACTGTAATTATTGACCGCACTCATATTGTGGCACGCCCCGAGCCGGCCCTGTACGTGTGGGAAACGTTGATTAGTGACTCCTATCTAATAGATATATTGCTTATCGGTATAAGAACTTGATGTGAAAAATGGATTGAATCTGTTATCTAACGGATCGCTGATCTAGGTCTTCCAAGACGTCCCACGTAATAGGGGGTGAGTTTATTGCCGTGTTCCCTATTGATGACTCGAGCCATGTATCTGAGGCTGAGTCTGGGCTGTATATATCTGTCTGATGACAAACAGCCCTATCCTTTAGACGCCTTGTACGACACCGGAAGAGATGGGGTGACCCAGATTATTCTACTCTGCCAGGAACCACGCGGCGGCTTCTTAGTCGTATCTGACCAATTTCGCATAAATTTTACACATCCACGGCGTAGCACTACACTAATGTGGAAGTAAGGGTAGCTAGCTAGTGATGAGGCATGTCAATTAAAGTCTTAATGAGGTGAGGAAGACAGAAAAAAAGCGGAACTCGGAATCCGAGGCGAAAGCTTCGGATACAACCGGGATTAATGCTAGGAGGGTGATGAGTGTGTCAAGGAAGACTCGACTTCCTACACAACAATAACAACATCTAAAACTGAGACGATGATGCCCAGGATGATTTTCAGGAAAACGGAACGATTCAGGACAGGCTGTTGTAGGAAAGTTAGGAACATTAACTTCTTAGATATAAAGCTTACCCAAACTTGGAAAAACCATTTGTTAGTCAAATAATTTTTAGTTATGTCCCGTGTGAAATTGATCTTCCAATAAACTTTCAAATTACTTAGTATCGGACTAATTCGGACACTTTTCTGAAAACTGTATGCTGGTCTCGTAATCAAAACATATAAAAGAAGCTTCTATAATTTCGGACAATGCGACCTACTTTAAGCTACTAAAAATTGCAACAAATCCAATCAATTAGATGATTTAAATGTAGTCTAGAAACGGCTACATACGTCGACTCGTCTCAACTACCTCAAAAAAAATGAAAGCGTATACTAGTCTTATAATAGTTCCGTGTGTTGTAATGAGTCTTCTAAACAAATAGCTTCTATTTTGCAAAAAGGCACGTTTATTACAAGCAGAGTCCTCCACTTATCTATACATCACTATAAGCCCGTGAGCACACTAAACAAAAAGCTCAAACCAGCTCAAAACGGGCGATACAACAGATTTATGTGCTAGTATTACACGTTCGCGGGCCTCCGGGCCGTTTCTGAGTTAGTGGCCGATTCAGTCGTTGTGCACTATGCTTAATGAGAGCAGATCAGGGTGTGGCCATAACGGTAGTTGTAATAATTGTGACTTTAAATGCTACTCTATTATGATATGTTTATTTCGTTTTATCAGTTGTATGACAGATTAAATTGTCCTAGCTTTACGATCAATAATAAATCTAATATTTTGGTTTCAACCTATAAAGTTATTGCGTTATTGGTGTTAATTAAAAGGTTATTTTGTAATCAACTATCTGGACAATCTGTTGCTCTCTTTTCGCTTTGGCAAACTCACACTAAAGGCTTAATGGTAGAAGAGGGAGCTTGTGAAGTTTGTTAGATAATAGGCAGAGATTGAAATGACTCATTTTGGTTCCGTGACATTTATTATTCAGAGTCGAAGAGACTCAAGAGATGCCCAAACTTCTGTCTACATAAGTGGACTGATTCTCACAGCACATAGGGTAGTGGTAGCCAGCCCTCCGATCCTAAGTTAGTCTAACCTGTAAGCCGTTGCACAGTCAACAAAGGAAATACAGTCGCACTTATTCATATGAATTTGTATGTAAAGGTGCAACCGTATCCTTTTTGTCCACGGTACATTTAAGCCCGCTACAGACGCTCCAATTCGGTCGGGTCCAACCATCCGACAGCCGACGCCAACCAACCACCATTGCTTCCAGACGTTCCGACGGTCGGCCATCCAACCGTATTTCACCATCTCCCTCTGTTTTAGGCAAATTGCTGTGGAGTGGGCGAGATAGCAACAGACGTCCCGACGGTCGGCCATCCAACCGTATTTCACCATCTCCCTCTGTTTTAAGCAAATTGCTGTGGAGTGGGCGAGATAGCAACAGACGTTCCGACGGTCGGGTCCAACCATCCGACAGTGTTGCCAACTTAGTGGATTTTCCACTAAACAGAAATTAATAATATAATAAAATGGATCTCTGCCTTTTCGCCGAAACTTGTTTGGCCGATTATCACTTGCCAACTAACGTTTCGCAGAATTTTATTTCGCATAATAATCATTTGCCAACTTGTGATATAATTTTGTTTTTATTACCCAACCTCACAGTTGCCAATTTTACGTTTGGTCTTCCTTTTAGAATGACACTTTTCAAAATGCCAGCTTTCAAGTAGCGAATGTTTTAGTTTGCGGAAAGCTGTGATTCCGTAGCCGACCGCATACGACAACTGCCGACGCACGCAGCACATGCGCGTAATTCATTGCGGTTTCTCAATGGTGGCCTTTATCCGTACCGGAGTTTGACAAGTAATGGTAACGGCATGCGTCGGCAGTTGTCGTATGCGGTCGGCTGCGGAATCATACCTTAATATTTCGAAAAAACAAATTGGAAAGCTGCAATCCTGAGTCTTCGATCAAATTTTGAAGAAATTTATTTACAAGGATGCCTTTTTTATTTGAGGCAAATTATATACAAGTTGTTATTATTATTTAATTTGTTTTTCACTCGTGCATTGTTGGTCGCAGTTCTAACCTAACCGATGTAGCATATTTAAATGCCATGTGTAGTGAAATAAAAGCGATTTAGTTCCGGCACTTCGCCGGCCGCTGCCGCGGCACGCTCGCTTGGCTCGCACGGCTCGGGCATTGTTTATCAGCATACTAACCTAACCTAACCTAGCATGTGAAATTGTTTTTTTATATATTTCCGTTAACGGTTAACCCCTCCAGCTAAGCTAAATTACTTGAAGTGGGTTCACGTCGATAGTGTAATGGCCAAGATTCGAACTCGGGCGGGCGGGACCACTTCATCGTAAGTCTGACTCAAGAGTAATAGTAATAATATAGGACCGACTATGGTACCGACTCCATAACCACTAAGCTACCGACGGCGACGCTTCAATTTAGAAAAGCATAAAATAAAAAAATAAAAATTTAAAAAAACCCCGACCCAAAAAGAACCTATAAAATGTAAAATAATAACTATTACATTATGACCTACCCAAGGTTTTAACCCTTCTTTAATTTGTCTCGTCGGGGGACCGCCGTCTGACCGTCGCTCGGGGGTAATAGGGCACACCAAGGTACTTAGCGGTCCCCCGATGAGACAAATGAGAAAAGGGTTAATACCTTGGGTAGGTTATAATGTAATAGTTATTATTTTACTTTTTATAAGTTTTTTTTGGGTCGGGGGTTTTTTAAATTTATTTTTTTTTATTTTATGCTTTTCTAAATTGAAGCGTCGCCGTCGGTAGCTTAGTGGTTATGGAGTCGGTACCATAGTCGGTCCTATATTATTACTATTACTCTTGAGTCAGACTTACGATGAAGTGGTCCCGCCCGCCCGAGTTCGAATCTTGGCCATTACACTATCGACGTGAACCCACTTCAAGTAATTTAGCTTAGCTGGAGGGGTTAACCGTTAACGGAAATATATAAAAAAACAATTTCACATGCTAGGTTAGGTTAGGTTAGTATGCTGATAAACAATGCCCGAGCCGTGCGAGCCAAGCGAGCGTGCCGCGGCAGCGGCCGGCGAAGTGCCGGAACTAAATCGCTTTTATTTCACTACACATGGCATTTAAATATGCTACATCGGTTAGGTTAGAACTGCGACCAACAATGCACGAGTGAAAAACAAATTAAATAATAATAACAACTTGTATATAATTTGCCTCAAATAAAAAAGGCATCCTTGTAAATAAATTTCTTCAAAATTTGATCGAAGACTCAGGATTGCAGCTTTCCAATTTGTTTTTTCGAAATATTAAGGTATGATTCCGCAGCCGACCGCATACGACAACTGCCGACGCATGCCGTTACCATTACTTGTCAAACTCCGGTACGGATAAAGGCCACCATTGAGAAACCGCAATGAATTACGCGCATGTGCTGCGTGCGTCGGCAGTTGTCGTATGCGGTCGGCTACGGAATCACAGCTTTCCGCAAACTAAAACATTCGCTACTTGAAAGCTGGCATTTTGAAAAGTGTCATTCTAAAAGGAAGACCAAACGTAAAATTGGCAACTGTGAGGTTGGGTAATAAAAACAAAATTATATCACAAGTTGGCAAATGATTATTATGCGAAATAAAATTCTGCGAAACGTTAGTTGGCAAGTGATAATCGGCCAAACAAGTTTCGGCGAAAAGGCAGAGATCCATTTTATTATATTATTAATTTCTGTTTAGTGGAAAATCCACTAAGTTGGCAACACTGTCGGATGGTTGGACCCGACCGTCGGAACGTCTGTTGCTATCTCGCCCACTCCACAGCAATTTGCTTAAAACAGAGGGAGATGGTGAAATACGGTTGGATGGCCGACCGTCGGGACGTCTGTTGCTATCTCGCCCACTCCACAGCAATTTGCCTAAAACAGAGGGAGATGGTGAAATACGGTTGGATGGCCGACCGTCGGAACGTCTGGAAGCAATGGTGGTTGGTTGGCGTCGGCTGTCGGATGGTTGGACCCGACCGAATTGGAAGGTCTGTAGCGGGCTTTACGGACAAGGTGCAGGCTTTCCTCTCGAGTCTAAGCGCCTGCGCTGCGTTTAGCGGGCGCACGGCGCGGACGTCCGCTTCGCGTGCTTGTTTCATGTTATTTCAAAAGCAGCGCTGCGTGAGGCGGGTCCCCATCACACGCGACGGACATGTGGACGCACTGCGCGCGCATCCGCGACCCGCACCCGCTAAACGCAGCGAAGGCGCTAAGACGTCACTGGTGCTCGCTCTCATAAAAGGCTTATCACCAAATCAAAAGGAATAGATGGAAGAGTAGTTAAGTGGACGTTGGTGAAAGTCTCGGATCACCGGGAAGTGAACTCTTTCAACTCTCATAGCAACATAGCTTAATTTCAGCCATTTTAGCAAACTACGTCCTTTATTGTCCAGGTATTATGGAGCGAATATTTCTACTAAAGTATACAGCGCTAAAATATTAATTTAACAGCCGCTCAAGTAACGTGAGTACTACGCTTAATGAGAGTAGGACTAGGGGTGTGCTCAACGGTAATGGTGATGGTGGCTAACGTCCACTTACGACGTGTTTACTAGTGATTACCAGGTATATGATCGCTCTGTGATGAGCTTGTGATGTGTAAATGTGAGGCATATCAAGGACGTTAGTTGGTGGGTAAATTGAGCGGATCAGTTTGAGATTTGTCGACAGAGGCGATTGTTTTTATGGGCAAGTTAATTCTATTATAATGGTAATAAATTAAATTATAGGTAAAGGTAGACTATATATTGCGACTCCGTTAAGAAGGTAGTTTTATTTCAATTATATTGAAGGTTTCATTTTCCACCATAAAGGAATTCCTATCCCTAGATTTTCTATAGAAGACGCTAGTGCGTCTGCCTAAAGTTCAGTAATATGAACTTTAAGCAAAATTACACCAACAATGACGGGTAGCCTTAGACTCCTGAAATAAGTGTATAGGTGTGAAGGTGAAGGCTGCAAATGGGACCAGGATCAATGCAAAGATGATGATGATTTTCATTTATTCGCAGACAAGCACACGGCCTACCAAATGGAAAGCAGTTAAGTACTGTGGCCTATGAACGAGTGCAACGCCAGGGGAGCCGATCAGGATCACACTCGTGTTACCGACCCTGAAGAACATAGAGATTCTGTGCCGTCAGCGCAGACGACAAGCAGGACGACAAGAAGTCTTCCCACTGACAGCACAAAACCTCTCCAGTGAGCTCTGGCTACCCTACTCACCGACGTGAATTCAACACGATGTTATTATACCCGCGATATTCTGTAAGGCGGAGGCACTTCCCCAGTCGGTTAGTCGATTGGGACGGAATACCATCATGTCCCCCCCCTTCATACCATGATCATATGGAGATTTCATCGAAGTCCTCGGGGCTCAAGCCAACCTTATCTGCTTGCCAGTCCTGTCAAGGCAGTGAGGTCAGATGGCAGTCATTCCCGTCAAAACTTGACTTTGTGGTAGCGAATACCACCTGCCAGCCCAGATTCCGTTCTTTCTACATAGATAACCTATCTCTGCTTACCCTCTTTATGAGTATACTCGTTGAGTAGTTATAAAAAAAGATACAACAACACTCACATGATTTTCATAACATCGTCGTACCTGTATCTCTTAATCAACAACTGTCTCATCACTTTCAATACTCAATCACTTGCCCGTCATCACCCTAACCCTGTTGAGGGGAAGAAATAAAATGAATGCCACAACCAGTACGCGGCAAATAAAGTATTAATACCTACGTCACTTAGCGCGTGAACCTCAGCGTGACAGTGACGTCACGCGTGCGACATCCCATCCATCACGTTGCATGCCAACACCATCAACACATCAACAACATATCATAGAAATATCAACTTTATCTCTATGTGAACAAAGTTCAAATTGTTCCTAACAAATTATTTTCAAAGCGTGTTCGACAACATGTTACAAATTTAAATATGCAGTTCGATAAATGATAAGCTGGAACAAATTGTATCGCAAATGTATTTCGGCAACAGTAAAGTTAAGTTTGCACACAGATTTTTCGTCACACAGCATACAGGGAGTTGCTGAAATGGAAAATTGCGACGTAACTTTATTTTTGAGATGAGATTGACGACTTAAGTAGGCGAGTCGCGATGTGTTCCAGATATGAGCTTATCTCGTTATGTTTATTGATGAAGGAAATGTTTATTTTTATTGCTGAGTGTTAGCGGGCACAGCGACTTCTACTCAAGTCTGTGTTACTCTACTGTGATTAAAAAAGCAATCATAATCATTATAGCGTCAAGTCCAGGTTGCAGGCGAGTTTCTTACCTTGGAACCCGGGGCCCGCTTTCTAGATTTTTTTTTGGTGTTGATTCATCGCATTAATAAGTTTACAAAAAAATAGGTCATCAAGTAAGTAACGATGTGATATACTCCAAAATATGTACACAGTTTTTAAGTTACCTTCATTTACAGTCAGAGAGAGCTTGTGAGAAAAGTCAACAAAAATTCACAACTATTTAATTACTAGTACTCTTTTATACTCTAGATCATGTTTTGTACAGTTAATATGGTCATTAAAAAAAAACATCATAAAAGTAATTTTATTTATTGTGATCCATAAGTGAGACCATATCCGTTACATACAATCACAGAATTTCGAAAGAGCGGCAATATTTTAAAATTGTTCTAAATTTAAAATTTTATTGTGAAACCTCTGCATTATCACTGAATTTCAAAAGAGCGGCAATATTTGAATGTTGTCGTGAATTTAAAATTGTGAAACCATATAAGGTAGAGGATTCATTCGCTGAAAGACAATTCACAGGTAGATTGGATCGCCGCGACAGATAAAAAAATAAATTTGCGATAGGATTGTTCCATGATTTCTATTTTATTTATACTCTAGACCAGCGGTTCCTGGATAAGGTGGAAATGCAATTTGAATTTCGAATTATGGACGGGACGCAGGACATAGATAATGACGTAATGAATCTTGATATGATACCTATCAGGATGGGCATATCGCGCCTTTTTGAAATGTCATCTGTAGGATAGCAACAAAAAGTCTTTGGCAAGATAGTGTTCTAGGTATACTTAGGACGTTTTGTTCCTATAAGTAACTGATGTGTATCGTCTTTGCTACCGAGGCCTTCATCTTCATCATCCTCATGGAGAGATATTTTCCTGATCGCATTCAAGGCCAAGGACCTCGGACTTCCTTCTTCATTTCGCACGATCTTGGGCGTCCATGGTAGTGAGATCATTGGAACACATGTCACCCTCCACTCATCGAGGTCTTAACCTTATAAAATAGCGAATTTCAAATGCTAAATAACTTATTCTAATTATATGAAAAAATTTACTCAAAAATAAGACAAAAGGTTCAAATTGACCCTACTCTTCAAAAAACAATAATTTATAATCCACAAATTTTGATAAAAATAAACAGAAGACAAATTCGTTTCCTAAAATTAAGCCGATAATAATAATCTATCATTATTATTAACACCGAATTCACGGACGCCTCATCTCAATTCGCAACGTCTGACGTCAGCGTCAAAGAAAACTGTCTCAGACAATCTAACAAAGAGCCGATGGAACCTATAACTCGTACACACCCCGGTATTGATTAAAAAAGCAACATAAATTAGCGAATTCGAGGGGTTGAGACGCGGGGGGTTGTTGTCAAAAAACTTTTATAAGTGTTTATGTGTACGTGCCTCCCCCCTCGCGTCCAGGAGCGGGGCACCCCCCCGCCGCTGACACCCTTTCGCGCATACCCACATTCGTATAAAACACCCGGAGTACAGTCAAACGCGATATTGGAATTTAGAGTTATACTCTTATTCTTTCTTCTGAAAAGGACCCTTTTTGTAATGTTGATATTATTACGGAAAAAGATAGAGTTTTCTCCAAAAATTCGATAATTGAAAAGTTATTACAATCCTTATTAGTAGGTCAGACAATTTTTTGTACGTTAGATATTTTTTTGTTTTTTTTTTAGCTTTATTTGCGTTTTCTGATAGTTTCAACGCGTAATTCAATTTGAAAGTCGTGGTTATACGTATTTTTAAACCTTCATTGCCAGCTGTTGTTCTATTTCGTTCATTAGTTTTTAATTTACTACCATGAATTTGTGAAAGAAAATTTTACATATCTTTTGAAACAATGTGATTATTCAAAGATAAATCGTGTACATGTATTTGACATAGGTACTCTAACTGACTGAATTATTTTAATCAATATTATATTATTTAAAATAATTTATACTTTAGTCCCTAGAGCCGAGAGAAAACTTGCACCCATTAGTGAGATATCAAGGGGATAAATCAATGTGACTGCTACCATTCTAACCTGTAATTTAATCAATTTTCTAGTAGGACTTCAATGAAGCGACGGGCATATCAATGGAACCACCTGATCCGGTTATGGATTCTTAACGTACCTACCCAATGGCCTTTCTTATTAGGACATTTCAGTTGCTTGACATCTAATAAATAAAAGTCTTGTTTGTTTGTTCGTATTTGATGTGCTACCCTGCCGTTCATCAGATTGTGTATTTTTCAAGTTACTGTTTGTACTTGTACGAAGGATACTAGCAAAATAAAATTATTGTGTTGCTAGGTAATGTTGCAGTGAGTTTTTTACAACATTTTCAGTACGAACCCGGCGCTTACTGAACCGATTGCGAGCAAACAAACGTAAGATTTTAAGTCTAACCAAGACCTTTCAAACAAAAATCACACCAAAATCTGTTCAGTAGTTTCAGCGTCCATTGCAAACAAACAGAGACTTCAAAAAAAAATGTGTTCAGTATCGTTAAATAACATAACCCAAACTTTTTTTTAAATATCTTCAATGTACAGATAAATTGTAAAGTGGTAGACTTTACAATTATAGATATTAAGTAATGTCTTGTGAAAGAATCACCGTTAAAGATATTAAAATCAGTCTCAACAATATCCCTTTCGATCCACAACTCCTCGCCCAGTTTTCCCTCCAACTGTACTCTGACATACAAGTACATGTAAATTAAACACCACCGCACACAGACACGCACACAAATAAAAACGTAAAGAAACACCGCGGAGAGGAAGAATGTATTAAGAAAGCGGGAAAGGGACGCCCTTCTAATTAACACCGCGAGCAAGAGCGAGACGGAGACATACGACACGCTAATTAAGAATACAAGAAGAAAGACGCGTTTTATGTACAGCCGCGAAAATTGTCAATGTGTGGGAGTATTTTATGTGTGTGTCGACGACGTTTTCCATTTGTAACGCGCGTGTGTAGGTGTTGTGTTATTAACTCATTATGTGAAGAGTTAGTAAGTACATAACGGTTATTTACTGGTTAATTGAAAGCGGTTCCTTCGATAAGAGCTCGGTAAAGACAGCGGTATCGAGATATTTTCTATTTGATTTTGGTTTTAATGTCAAAATGTCCTTTTCGGTATTATGTACGAAATATTTCGGTGGTTCAAAACTTTGGCGGTGAAAACTTTTGAATTTCAGTGCATCGTTGTAATGCTTAATACGAATTTGATTATTCGAATTTCGAAAGTTTCAAGATTTCGGGGCTTTCATAAAATCACAATTCATAAAACTTGCCAATTATATTTTGCCATATCTTTATTACAATACGACCCGTAATTCTTAGAATAAATTTTGCTCTTTTATATATCAACTTACCTAGGTATAAATGAATGCTATTAATAAATTAAACAATTGACTTCCGAAACACGTAACAGCTAGCTACATTTTTTTACTTTATCCCAATAATAATTACTTGCATAATAGCTTCTCCTAAGATGATGTTTAAAGATTTATCCAGATTAGCGAACTCGTATTTTCTCACAAAAACATTATTCTCGTCTCCGTCTAAGACCAATACAAATAATATGGATATTCATGAATAAAATATTTGCACAAAGCCGGAATCGAACCCGCATTCTCTTAATTAGCAATCGACCGCTCTACTAATACGCCACAGCTGTTTTAATAGTTCCTTAACAACTAAATTGTTCCAAAAACAAAACACGTAAAAAAAAACAATGTCAAAAAACAGGAAGTTTACATCAAAAAAATCTTATTTATTTTTGTACAAAGGTTCTCTTGCTAATAAAAAGGTCATGGTCAATATCATTTAGAGAGGCTACTTGCAGGACTAAGCCCCGGGGGCTTTATGACGCAAGGAATCATAGGGGTGGGCCGGGATAGCCCCTAGCACCATTCAGATGTTAATTTATTATTATATAATAGAGTTTGGGTCACAGTTAAGATTTTATTTGTAGTTCATTGATTTTTTTTAATGTGATTTATTTGTAAGGTAGTTGGTGAAAACTAATAGAAACATATAACATTGCTAGCTTTTGCCCGCGGCTCCGCCCGCGTGGATGTCGGTTATCGCGACCAAATATAGCCTATGTCCTTTCTCAAGGTCTAAACTATCGCTATACCAAATTTCATCAAAATCGGTTCAGTGGTTTAGGCGTGAAAGCGTAACAGACAGACAGACAGACAGACAGACAGACAGACAGACAGACAGACAGACAGAGTTACTTTCGCATTTATAATATTAGTATGGAGTATGGATATGGATGATTAAGATATATTTCTTTGGTGGTTAGAACGGAAGGAAGTCAATTTCATCTGCAAGCCAGCAAACCTGTTGATTGATTGACGAGGCTCTGATATAGGCTTTCTCCTCGAGGTTGAGTGGTCAATGGGTAGCCGCTCTTATAAAAGCCAAGCAAAGAAAAATTACCTACACTGGAGCCTCGTCCTCAATAATCATACATGATTATTTTTTAACCTAAAGTACCCACTAAGGTGGAAAAAATTCCCACCTTGCAAAAACCGTTTACCAATGGCTATGAAACTTTCGACACCAAAGTTTATCCGCAGGTCTCTACCCTGTTCCACTCTCTAGGGACCCATGATACTTACAAAAAGAATCTCGGTGGAAACGTCGGTAGTTTAGTGGTATATGGGACTGAATTACGGTTGAGGGTTCTCAGGTTTGAATACTGGCTGACACTACCGACGTGAAACCATTCCTAACACAAGATAATTAGCTTAGCTGGAGGGGTGAAGACGAATACTTACTAGTATTTTGTTTCTTCTTACAAAAAAAGAACACTATTTTATTTAGGTGGCAAACATCACACTGGTTGCTTGTAAAAACCCTTCCCTTGAGTGGTTCGTCAACTCGCTCGGAGGGATCTCGCTCGGTCGAGCGAGTTAGCACCTTCTGATTGTACCTACTTTTATTGTCGTCAACTCGCTCGATCGTGATATTATGTCAATTTAAGTACAGTTGGTAAAACCTTCAACAGAAAATTTGCTCGTGCGTTTAACTCTGTGCCTTCCCTAAGTGCCTATGATACTAGTAAGAACGAACTGGATATCCATTAAGGCGGAGACGTGTAGACCAGGAGACGCGGAGGAATCAACCAATCACATTAATTGTAATGCTCTATTTCGTCTCCAATTAGGCATGTGATTGGTCGATTCTCGCACGTTTTTCCACTGTTTTCTGTTTCTGCCTTAGTGGATAGGTACCCTAAAACAATGCAAATAGTGTTGTTTGGCTGCAATAGTCTACAAGTGATTTATTTACACATTAATTCCTCTAAACGACTTCTAATCTATATTATTGAATCCTGATACCAAACTGTTCCGAGCTCCTCGACTACTTCTAATACATTTGCACCAAGCCTTCAATTGAAGTCTAATTATGTTAAGTGAAAAAAAACACTAAGGTTGATCCAGACTTAGTGCTTTTGTAAAACCTGTTCGATCTGTTAGAAATTGAAGAAAGAATATTTAAAATATTTGATAAAATTTCATAATGATGATTACTGCCATTAAATGGTTGACATTCTTTCTGTAATTGTTTGGTTTTAAGATAAGCTTCTGTATCACTATCACTACATATTATAAGACAAAGTCGCTGTCGCTGTCTGCCCGTCCCTATGTATGCTTAAATCTTCAAAACTACGCAACGGATTTTGAAGCGGTTTTTTTAATAGATAGAGTGATTCAAGAGGAAGGTTTATATGTATAATACATGCATAATATTGTAGAGAAACACTGATAAATTTAGAGATATGCAGCGGGAACGGGATCAGAAAATATGGCGGTACGAAGTTCGCCGGGTCAGCTAGTTAACATATATGACAAAGTGGGACTAAACCTACATAGACCAGCATACTATGATCGCTGACGCTGACTGTACAGATACAGTCAGCGTCAAAACGATCTTAACTACCAACTACCCTAAATGATCTTAATACCCACTAATGATGTTAATACTAAACTGAGTTTTTTTTAAATTGTAAATTATCGTACGAACTAAAGGTTTGTACCAAATATCAGAACAATCAGTCAACAGAGGGGGGTAAATCGACCAATCAAGTCATTTTGAGTACTTTGCTACTCAAGATCGATGTGATGTTCAGGGTGAACGGTAGTCACCCGAATGGGAAATAGTGTGATTTAAATACCTATGTCATGTATGAAATTAACATTCGTATTTTTAATATTAATCAATTAACCAATTAGTCTATCGTAGTCCACTGTTGGACCAATGCTCCCAATACTCCGCCTTCCGTATCCAGTTAGGATACATGATAAGTACTGCATTAGGCCTGATATTTGCATTACAAGAGCCTCACATAGTCCCACGACTTACAACTTCTACAGGGTATCTATAGTTTCATTTAAATTTTCTCTCGCACATATAAAAAAACGCTAGCTACTCTGATACTCTTGCCAAGAGATGATTGAATTTAAAGCCGCAATCTTCCGCAGTGAAATATTACTTGGCTGTTTCATGCACATTGACTTTTCCTTGATCCAGTTAGAAAGAACGTGTAGCTGAGGATTAGGAACGGCCATGGACGTCACTCGCTAAGATTTTTTCTTTCAATTTATACAATAGTAGCGAACCAGGTTCCGATGCAATTTGATTTCTTATTCTTCAAAAGCTATTAAGGTGAGCTTAAGAGCTGGGTTTTGTTTGAGAACGACTACAATATGGGGTTCTTCAAGAAGGGCATTAGAAGGTTTCTTCAGGGTCGGCAGCGCGAGTGTGACCCCCCTGGTGTTGCATACGTCCATAGGCCACGGTGACCGCTTCCCATCAGGTGGGCCGTGTGCTTGTCTGCCAACTAAGTGGTATAAAAAAAAAAACACGGAGTACTTTTACAGAGAAGCAAGATTAAGCTTCAAGCGAAGTCGTCTCCCTCATAGTCCTGGTTGCATTCAAAGCTTCAACTAAGAGCTCGGGGTCTGCTCTCCTATACTCCCTACTGATATGACTTATAGTGACTTTTATTGAAGCGACTGACATCTGACTCACCAGGACGTAGAGGAGAGCCTAGAGCAACATGTACAAGTCTTTTTTTATATAGGACACGTCACGACTTCGCCTCTCCTGATGGTAAGCTGAAGGCAAAGTCTCTGAAAAGAGGGTCACCATTACAGACAAGTACCATGTTACAATGGTGGCACTCAGCTTGACGGCCTCATCAGATGCTTTTTCACGCCCCGCTTAAAGGGCCCGGGACTGTAGGTTTTGTAGGTGACGGAACTATTTTTGGGTGTACTAATTGGAGCCTCAACAAAAACATGGGCCAATTTCTATAAATGATTAGTACTGCTCAACATCTACTCCCTTAGAACTTATCTTGGAAATTCCCTTGGAAATTCTTTGGCTGGCGTAGTGTAGAAATTCTATTCTATAGAAATTCGATGAATGTATGGGATTTGACGTATATTACAGTCATCAACGTATATCATAAATGTCAAAATACGTGTCAGAAAACGCGAATTAAGTATTAACACCATAGAAGCAATAGGTCACCACTAACGAAACTACTCTATTAATTTTTTTAATCAAATGAAACTACTATAATCGTTTATTTTTTCGTATAGCAACATCTTCATTGTATTTGCTATGCCTGTGGTATCTCAGTAGTGTAGGCTTAACAAAAGCCTAATGATGCGAGCCGTGCCAACCGCCGATAAGACACATCGCCTTTTGATCACCTACCGACATCAAGAAAACCTTATCTCACTCGACTGTAGGTTTATTTGTTTTAAGCTTTCAATGCGAACGAATGAAACGGCCTGTGTATTGAATTACAACAAACGACGTAAGCCTATATTCGTACAATAAAAAAACAACATTAAAATTAGGTAGTTAAAGTTCAATTTCATTTGTAGGTATCGAAAAGATATACAGGCTGTGTATGTCCGTCTTGCTCTCGGAAAAAGCTTGCAAGAAAGCAAAGAATGGCGGAAGAAAGGGGAAGGGACACGAAGGAGATATGTCTCAGTACGGCGGTGATGAATTAAATTTTTAGGGGGTGTTTAGGGTGGCAACTTTGCCCCTTTCATTGGCGCATCTTCATCCAGTTATTCGTTTCTTTAATTTGTGTTAATTTTTTTCTTTGTTAATGTATATCGCAATTTCGCTGCCCATGTTTTAGAACGTTGTTATTAATTGTTATTTTAGATAGGAGTGCGTTGATCTTAAATAAATAGCTCTAAAATAAAATTACAGTTTGTGTTAGATTTAATTTTAGTAAGTTACCATTGATTTAATAATACTCGGCAGCACGAGTGGGGCTTCCCTGGTGTTGCACTCGCCCATAGGCCACGGTAACCTCTTACCATCAGGAGGGCCGTGTGCTTGTCTGCGACCTAACTAGTACAAAAAAACTGAGGAAACAAACAGGTACGTTACATGTCTCTATATTTTTAAAACAGAACAAAAAGGAATGACCCACTTTTATTAAGAGTTGATTGTTATTATTTTTCGTCTTGATTTAATACATTAGTCTATACTTGATAGATAGCATTAAAATAAATAGACAAAATTAAAAATAATAAAGACATTATTTGAGCACACTCATCTATTCAAGTTTTATATTACATATTTGATCACCACTCACTATATTCCTTTAATAAGACTTACAACATATTAAAAACGTACACACATTTCAAACACATACTAGGGCTTCTCGACCCTTGAAGTAAGCTCCTTGGCATGTAAAAACGATGACGTCACTTTTAATTTCCCTACGAACATCCCTTATGTTTGCGCCAGCAAAGCACGTATGCACTCACTAGACTATTCAAATAAAAAAAAACGTTCAATCGATAACACAAAACAAAAGAGTAACCCTCGGGAAAATGCTAAAATCGATGCGAAGAAGTGTCATTAAAGAACCCCCGAAAAATTAAAACCCCCTGTGTGTTTACACACACACGCGCATGTTAATATGACTAATAGATGCACACACATATAAAGAAGTTAATGAACTATTCACGGTAGGATGTGCGATTTTATATTGGGTAGAATTTTTTATTGTGTGTCGTAGCTTGCAACTTAAAATTTTGTTTATGGTCGATTTAGTATGAATTTGGTTGTTGTTTTAGCTTTTTTTGTAGTATTCATTTAAAAATTCTGATCTAAATATACAACAATATTGCTACGATACACAGGTCAAGAGGGAAGATGTCTTGATGGGAAGAAGGTTCTGAACAGAGTCTTCACTGGGATGGGTGTCAAACACAGTTTTTCCCGCAAAAGTCAAGAAAAGCTAAACCAGATTAGGGAAGTGGACTCTGCGCTTCAATGGGCCAACTGAATGCAACCGGGACTAATGCTATGAAGATGATTATTATATCAAACGTTATTTTTCTGATACTAACTTTTATGAGACTTTATGCTTCACCTTACCATCAGGTGAGGTGAAGTCAAATTAACGTGTCCTATTAGTTATTCAAGTTGCTTTTAAAATTTGTTATAATTGATAAAATCAGCTTACTCCTTAGTGATCAAAATACATTATAAAAATAGTATCTATCTATCGTGAAATTGGCGAAAAAAACAGACTTAATAAGTAAAATATTTCCGAAGCCAGTCTAAATGCAAAAAAAAGGTAAAGCGATTTGATTTCACGGACGATTAAAGCAATGGTCAGCAACACTGACCTAATAAATAAAGGAGGGTGGGATGACACTTTACACGAGCCCTTTGTTGAGATGCCCTTGGATATTTAAGTACAGAAAAATGTTTGTACTTGTAAATAAGGTATTTGTATTTCAATGACTTGTAAATAAGGCTTAGGAATCGTATACCTTTGAGTACCTAGTATTAAATCTTAGAGTAGGTATATACATTATAAATATAGAGCGCGCCTATCACTCAGGTCTTTGACGCCGAGTGTTAGCAGATACTTTGCGATGGTATAGCGCACCTATAGTGACGTTTCATGCATTACCGAAAATATCAATAGATGCACTTATTAATGTAGTTTGTTGTTATGAAGTTTTTTGTTCGATTTGATATGCATGGATAAAATTAAAGCCAAAATACAAAAAAATGGCGTTTGCGGTATTTTTGCGTCATTATTACTACAAATATACGATGTTGTATAAAATTTTGATTTAACATACCTATCGAATTAAATATTATTTGCGAAGTCATTTTGACGGGTATTGTTTGGCTACTGATTGAGGTTCCTCGGTACTGTTCATGACCTGTGATAGCAGTCCATACTTGTAAGGCGCGCTCTATAGCAATGTATACTCTAAGTATTAAATCTATTTCAGTCCATAATTCTGCAGAATTAACCAATTCTTAATTCTTAATTGTACAAAATAATACATTAAGAAGTAATCATAACAAATACATTTTGATGTACAAAGGCGAGTAAGCTTAGTATTGAGTTTTCTCCCAGCAAACCATTGGAGGCTGGAGGTTAAAGCAAATATTTGCCACCTATCCTAGGAACTGCAAAATAGATTCTATCGAAATTTGGAATTAATTAAGACATGCTAAGCCGAATATACAGTGATGACTTATGGCACTGAAACGTGGTCCCTCACTATGGGCCTTATGAGTAAGCTCAAAGTAGCCCAACGAGCTATGGAGAGGGCTATGCTCGGAGTCTCTCTGCGAGATCGAATCAGAAATGAGGAGATCCGTAGAAGAACCAAGGTTACCGACATAGCCCAGCGGATTAGCAAGTTGAAATGGCAGTGGGCAGGGCACATAGCACGGAGGACTGATGACCGATGGGCTCGAAAAGTCCTCGAGTGGAGGCCACGTATCGGCAAGCGCAGCGTAGGACGTCCACCCACAAGGTGGACAGACGACCTCATTAAGGCCGCGGGAACGCGCTGGATGCGAGCCGCTTCCAACCGGTCCTATTGGAGATCTATAGGGGAGGCCTATGTCCAGCAGTGGACTTCCTGTGGCTGAAATGATGATGATGATGATGAAGCCGAATATAAATTTCGGAATAATAAGACTCATTATAGTTTTAAAAATAAACACTTAGAGGGGTTAAAAAAAATAAAGTAAAAGGAGCGAAAGGTGTATGCCATGTATAGTGGTATAGGGGTATACCATGGACCTAAATCCATGTTCTCACATGCTAGTGAAAACATGTTTTTTCCACTTACCCCAATGGAAAAAAGATGTGTGTCTATGTATGTATAGAAGTTTGTATAGGAAATCCAATCACTTACTGTGTTTTACGATATAAGGGAAGCAATGTCATGGCATATTTTTTCACATACATTACTTTTATGGTGTTGTGTTATTGGTGATATCATAGGTAAGTAATAAAATCGTTTGGGTTAAACATATCAACCAAGGAAAATGAGTCTTATTGTACGCTAATAAGGTAACAAATACGAGTAACAATGCCACCTTACTGTAAGCGGTTACCAGTAGCCATAACTTATTATAACACTAGAGTTGCCTGTTGCAAATTATGAACTTACTAATCTTCCCATCCCCCTTTTACAAGGAGTTTAGGCGACTAGCAGATATAAAACAATATAGGCATAACTTCTTTTGAATTGATTTTTTATTTACATACATACATAATAGTCAAGCGTTTTTCCTCCGGGGATAAAGGCGTGGTAAGGCAGAGGTGAATCAACACCCACATTTCACCAATCAGTGTATTAGATCCCACGTAAAAGGGAAGCAAGCCTATTGCCGTATTCCTGGCACTATTTTGACTCAAGCCATGCATCTGAAGCTGAGTCTGGGCTGTATAAACTACCTGTGACTATATTTTCACCCGTAAATCAAGTCCTGCAGAGAGGAAGTAAGTCTATCAAAACCCACAGAAGCTATACCAAGTACAGCATACTGCTACATAAGGTCAATATTAAGTGAAGGAATGTTATTTCCTAAAGTAGCAAGCCTATACGTATTGGGAAAAGCAGGACTCTATTCCTACAAACCCCCTAGGGTCAACTGCAATAGGCTCCCAAGAAAGGTACCGTATAGTTTTAGTCAGTTCGATTCCGACGTGGACACTTCACAGCTAAACCTCATCGTGGGTAATCTAATCTAACCTAACCTGAGGGGTATTTTACTACACACGAAAAGGGCTTTAGTAACGATAATAATCAGGGAAATTAATTTAACCATTTACTAAACACAGCTTCATTTCAAACTACATGCTGCAACTAATCATTTCGACAATAAATCGAAAATATGCGCTCACAATGCTACGTAAACAAAAACAGAAATGTATACCACTGAAAAAAGCTTATACCAAACTCCAAATTTAATGCAATAACTTACCCTCAGTTTACAAGCAAAGTTACCCGAAAAATTGTACACATACACATTACACATACACATACACACATCTGTGTGTAGTATGTTAGATGAAGGCGGCGATGAGTTTTAAAGTTTTTAAGGGTTCGCCGAAGATTGCGTGTCTTGATTACCGTTCCCACTCCCCGCGGCCGCGGGTGGCCCCCTCCCTAACACACGGTAGGGCCGAAAACACCGCTGTCCTCCCTTTTTTAAGGAGGGAAAATTAAAAGTGTTATGTGTGGGTGTACGGTCTTGATACTTTAAGATAGTCACTATCTGTTTTGTAATTTATCTACCTTAATTTATTATTGCATGCGAAATTAATATGACAATTACTTTCTGTTCTTGCTCTACCGCAATGCTTCTGTGGCATAGCGGTAGAGCGCAGTTACGCAGAGGGCCCGGGTTCGATTCCCACTCAGTGCAAATATTTTCATGCATGAATCTCTATTTGCATTAATCTGGGTGTTTCTATGTGTATTAGTATTTCTTCAAAAATTATGTTTATCAGTATTCTAGATCCCATAACATAGGTTAGTTAAGCTATGCTTACTTTTGGTCTAGATAGCGCTGTGTAAAATATCATAGAATAATCTAAGCTCACCGTTTCGATTGATATTCACGAGGACGAGTTCGTGGTATAAGTTAGTATTTATGGGTGTATAGTATCAAGATGTGTCGTGACATAATAAAGACATGTGCAGGACAAGCGTCTCGCTCGCTCATTTGCGAACGATCCCGATGTCGCCTATTTGTCGACTCCTTGCATAAGTATCACGCGATTTTTAGTGTGTAAATTATAAGTAAGTAGGTACATCATGAAGTAAGTTTCAGAGGTTTATTCACTCCGAGAGGAATTTTATAAAACAGAGTGATAGCAGAGCGATAGCACAACACAACTTAAGTGATGAGGTGAATTATAAATTATAAGTATAACTATAATAACTAACTAAAATGAAGTATAAAATACTTCGGACACCTGAATTACTATGTTTTTAATAATAACAACAATATAAATCGTTAATAATTCATCGTCGATTATATTACGAGGAATTTTTGTACACTAAGTTTTTAAAACGTGCTAGAATGTTTCCTGTAATTCAGATCTTTCAAAAATTCCAACATATTCAATAAATTAATTGATTACCAAATAGTTTACGAAATTAATTCCACAACGAATTATAAGACAAAAAATACCAAGTAAAAAAGTAGACCACGTACACATTACAAATTTTTATGTTAAAAAAATGTGTATAAAACGCTCCTCTCCACAAGATACTCGACTCTCCCATTCCGCCATTCGTCAAGTAATACGCGTATCTGTGTCGTGTAACTCGGCTTTATTGAAATTTGCGGGTACTTACCTACTTTTATACTGCGTCGTTACACTGGAATGACTTGTTATTTATTGTTATGTACCATACAAATGAATGTACTAGGCCCTTGTTGTGACAGTTCTGTACGATGTTTGTGTACTACGAAATTGGACTCTTACATAATTTTAGTTCGTTTACATGCATGGGAGATATACAGATAGAAATAAATTCTAATTTAGTTTGATAGAGGAAACTTAATCAATTGATTTCAATTGATGAATTTGTTTTTTAAGAATGGGTATTGTGCTGTTGCCTTGGTGGTGTAGCAGTAGTGAGTGAGCTGGGTATTGAGATATGGCCCTGGGTCGGCCGGAGTGCGAGGGATATGGCTACGATATGGCTACGACAATCTCACCTCCGGCAACCGACGGCCCACAGACGGCGTGCGTTTTCGTCGGTTCAAGTCCGACATAACCTCCTCCTCCAGCTCCGGCGGGGGAGGTATCCGTGAAGATTTTTCACACGATAAAAAAAGAAAAGGTATTGAGATCTCTACTTGGATTACCGGGTTGGGTATAATGTTATAAATTTCACTGTAAAGAAAATCTCAATACTGTAGCAGTGAGGATAAAATATAGGTAGGGTACAATATTAATTAAATATCTGCCTCTAAGATAGTAGAGTAGTAGGTATGTATTGTATGCCATTGGTATAAAACAAACAAGACGTGAGTACACGTCATATAAAAAAATGGTTCAAATATCGAACGCTGTTTTTATTTAAAATTACATGGAACATTCGTTACCAAATTCTAATTTCGAAAGGCTCGCAAACTTAACAAACACGTCACCCCTCTAAAAATTAAAAACAAAACAGGGACATGAAGGCGCGCACACACCGACGTAGCTCACGAGGCTCACCTAATTATCGGTGCGAAGGGACTTTGCATAAGAAAGTATTGCTTGCGCTTTACGACGCGTGGCCCCCTCCTACGAACACCACGGCCCAGATAAAAAATCTCCCATTTCCTTAATTCGTTTATCGGGGCCTGGCGAGGCTTTGTCTCCGATCGATGAACGCCTCCAAATGAGCGGGAAACGTGACGCGCGTGTGTATTAAGCTTAAGGTGACGGTTTCAACATTTTTATGTTCCAAATTTGTTATTATGCAGATTGTGTACGATTTTTTTCACTGATTATTCCATATTTATGGCCAGTTGTGTACCTACTTGTAAATAGGTTATATTCTCGTTAACGTTTCGTTGGGAAATATAGATTTGAGATCTGCTAACACTATGAGGTTAACAAAATCTGTAAATAAGTGATACTTATTAGTACTTACCTACTGTTACTAGTAATTCGTCACTTATCAAACGTTTTAAAAAAACTTTTTTAAATGTAGGTATAATGGAAATAAAATTGCAAAGCAAACTAAAAAAATCAAAGTAGTTAATTATTTTAGACAGGTCGTATTTTCTTCGTCTATCTATTCTTTAACATTATTCAAGATTTAAAATAACTCTAAGGATATATTTAACCAATGAAAATCGGATCAACTAACAGATTCTTATATTGCCTTCAGTTTAATTTTAATCAAACTCGGTTCTAACTTATAATAATATGTAGTTGGTGAAATTGGTTCTAAGGATCTCATAAAATCTGACAAAATGGTTTTCGCAATTAGTTCTAACAGTAGAACTTTTAACAAGAACGACTGCCGTCTGACCCCCAATTTTGAGACGCAAGCCCATGCCAGAGCCTCCGTTAATCAAGTGGTATAGTTATAGCTCTCAAGTGGGACTAGTTTGGGTCTCAAACATTTTGATGAGACTCCATACACCACACAAACAGTTGAGCTATTATCACCTAATAAAGATTTAATCAATATATCTACAATGTAAACTTGTACTGGCAACACGTTCGAAAAAAAAAGTTCAAAATTAAATTTGGGTCTCAAACATTTTGATGAGACTCCATGCACCACACAAACAGTGTTGCACTATTATCACCTAATAAAGATTTAATAAATAAATAAATAAATAAATAAATAAATATTCCACAACATTCTACACAACGCTTTCTAGACCCATGGTAAGCTTAATTAGCTTGTGTTATGGAATCTAGAATGCGGATATACATACTTAGATACTTTTTTTTTTTGTAAATACATGCATATTATACATAGAAACACCCAGACCAATGCAAATATTTATATTCATGCATACAAATATTGGCACTGAGCGGGGATCGAACCCGCGCCTCCTGCGTAGCAGCCGCGTTCACTACCGCTACGCCACAGAGGCAGTCAATTTATCTACGATATATTATGTAAACTTGTAATGGCAACACGTTCGAAAAAAAAAAGTTCAAAATTAAATTAAAAGCCACGTGCAAACAAAGTTACGCAATCAGCCGCCCTAAAACACGCCACAATGTCAATAAATTAGGCCGGGAACACATGCATACCCCCCGTTGAACGATAACTTAGTAATTAAGAAACGCATTTATCATTACATCGGGACAGCTCTACGTTGATTGCGAATGTGACAAACTGGAATAAGTCATGCGTAGTACGTGGGCGCTTGGGCTTAGGACTGGGATAGACGGTTAGCATAGTCTAACGTGTCTCGGTGGCCTAGTGGTCAGAGCGTTCCCCCTGTAAGGGAAAGATCGCGTGTTCGAGTCCCGTCCGAGGTCGATTATTTTTCCGTTTCTTAATCGATTTGAACAGGGCCCATACCATGAACTCTTATAACAGGTCAATAATTGAACTGCTGTCATTCTTCCAACTGCAAATGTCACTTGGTAATGTCATATAAATATATAGGATTACAAAGTGACATTTGCAGTTGGTAGAATGACAGCAGTTCAATTATTGACCTGTTTTATGGTAGGGTCGCAGTTAGCATAGTAAATGCTTCAAAATTTCATTCAATTGTTTGGGCGGAGTCATCAAAAATCAATGTTTAAAAATGATTGCAACATCATTCATTGATTCCGATGTTCGTATGAATGTCGGTAGATGGCTTCACCGTCGCCCTTAAGACGGTTGTATAAGGGAATTTGGATAGGCTACGTACGTGTCTCGGTGGCTTAGTGGTTAGAGCGTTCCCCCTGTAAGGGAAAGATCGCGGGTTCGATTCCCGTCCGAGGTCGATTATTTTTCCCTTTCTTAATCGATAGTATAGTCTAGTAATCTAGTTAGTCTGTGCCGTTATAGTCCATTTAGAAATATATTTTTGTTCGGAAAATCTTGATAAAGGATATTGTCAGCCTCACTTGTGATTCTGTATACCTGCTGATAACGAGGTTCTGAAGCAGGCTTTCCTCTCGAGGCTGGGAGTTAAGAGGTCAGACTAAAAATGCTTCCGTAAATGCCAAGATAGATCCTGTATTGACTCTGAAGTACCAGCTTTTTATACAACAACAATATAAAAAAAAACATTATCTTCTGCACTGACGGCACAGAATCTCTCTGTTCTTACAGCGCCATAGGCCACTAACCACTTGCTATCAGGTGGGCCGTGTGCTTATCTGCGTAGGAACGTCCTAATGGCAGTAGGTATAGCACACGAGCCTTTCACTTCCTTTTAGTTTGGCTTAAATGGCTTTAATGGGAGCGACAGCCATCTGATCTCATAATCCCAAGAGGAAAATCTGTGTCAGAACCTTGTAAATCCATCAGCAGGTGCACCGATCAATAAAACTTCAGGAAAATAAATTCAGAATCTAACAGTCTAACCCAGCACTAAAATTAACATCAATTGTTGCATTTATAGATATTTCAAATCGGTACCATTCAATAGTGTGTAATGAAGTTTGCAGTTTATTTGTATAAGTATAACATAACATCGTATTATACATATATATTACAGCTTAAGTGTTCTTAGACATTGCAATTTATGCGCATGTCATAATACTTATATGGCCATACGTTATGAATAAGTGCCGGACTGGACTAGACTTCTTGTGTATTAAGGACATAATTTTATTCAGTTCTCGTAAAGTATATTCATGGGAATGTATTTTAAGAATAGATTGCCTCTCGGTAGCGTAGCGGTGACGAGTAAAGGCCTCTGCATACGTAACGGGTTTTTTCACGGACGGGACGGGACGTGAAGCAAAATGTATGCGGCCCGTCCCGTCCGTGGCCCCGTGACATATGCATTGCCGCATACATTTCGTATGAACGATATTTCCAAAACTTCACGTCCCGTCCCGTCCGTGAAAAAACCCGTTACGTATGCAGAGACCTATATTTTGCTTCACGTCCCGTCCCGTCCGTGAAGAAACCCGTAACGTATGCAGAGGATTTAAGTCTTTTGTAAATGACGTACCGGAAAACCGGCAGAATATTGTTGAGATTGTTGTTTCTTGATTACTGTGTTGGTTCCCTGTCGAGTAGAATACGGTCACTTTATATCTTCCCGTGGGGGTCGTAGAAGGTAACTAAGGGATAGGGATGTTCTCATGCAGCTCATGACAAAGGACCCTTGGACGGAAACAGGCTTGCCCCTATTTTTCCGGACGCCTTTTCGCACCTCTCCACGCTCATACCTCTGTACCGACTCAACCTCTGTCATAATCATAATCTTCATTTGCATAAAACATGGTATAGATAAAAGTTATAACAAATAGGTACATTTACAATATTGACCATGCGTGTTTTGCCAGTGGTGTAACTAGCGCGCAAATATTTTTTTTTTGTTGTATCAACACTTTTGTTCCAGAAATTCGTCAATGCTATGGAAGTTATGTTCATTTAAGCATTTGTACTATTCTTTTTTAAATAGTGTAGTGTTTAGTGCTTTGAGATACATTGGTATTTTATTGAAAATTCGTACACAAATAGGTCGTCGATAAATCAACATAAAAAATGAAATCAATTAAAAAAATAAAATACTTAACAACTTAAAAATATCTAGAATTAACTAAATAACTTGAAATAGAATCTGAAAAGAAAAAAAAACAAGTTCAGCTCAGAAGTCTTCTTCTTCTCAGTCGCATCCGAAGATTTCATCTCGGAGTCTGGGGTCCACTTCACCAGTCTTAATTACAGAATTGGCTATTTATATTCGTAAGTTCAGCCCAGAAGTGTAGAAAATAAGTAATTTAATTAGGTAGTATATCTACCTAATATTAAAATAATTACATTAACAATACACACAAAATATGAAACGATTAATAAATTCTAATACGGAACACAATGACAGCAATAGTCGGGTCCCATATTGGATAGAATGATTTTAGTCTAGATTATTGAATGGATCCCGACTGTACCATTCTAGAGCAAAACTTTATTCACAGTCCTAAGAGCACTTACTTATTGCTCGGGAGATTTATCTTGGAGTAGGGTTTATCTCGTTAGGTATGCGCCGTGCAAGTTTCTTGGGTGTCTTTTGAGGATAGCACGGGGTGATACGGCGGTAGATGAGCTCAAACTAAAAGTACTAAAACGCACGCCGTCTGTGGGCCGTCGGTTGCCGGAGGTGAGATTGTCATAGCCATATCCCTCGCACCCCGGCCGACCCAGGGCCATATCTCTCGACCTGGCTCTCATCCGGTGTGGGGACTACAGAGTCCCCAACTCGCCTCTAGGTATGGGGAGACATGCAATGCGTGCCGCCGCCGCGGCCTGCTTCTGCTAGGGTGACAGGCGGCTCCACCCGTCACCCCCAGCCCGCGCTCATGGGGGACGGAGGTCATTCTGTCACGGAGCTCAAATTCACCAAGCATAGATTATGAAAAAACAATCCGCGGGTGCTATGGCCTCGTTTGTCTCGCGATTTAGGTCCAAGATACGTGTCCTGAGGTATAGAGTAGGTGCTACTACTACTCTCTTTGCATCATCCAAAGATTGACTGATAAAAAATGGCTATGGAATTTGTTTTGTGAACTTTTACGGCAGCAACTACCGTCTACCTCCCTAACCCCGAGGAAAAGCCTGCACCAGAGAATAGTTTGACAATCGGAAAGTGAACCAATAAGTAGGTCAAGTTGGTTTTTGGGCTCCGAATATCTAGGACCCCATACATCATAAAGCCAGCTCAAATCATCATATTTATAGCTACACAAACATTATACTAGGTTCAAGTTAAGATTCCTTATATAAAAAAACGAATTAACCGTGATCCTCAAAACCTAATTCCCATATTACCAAGAATCCGTACATATCCAAAGCTTGCCTCACTCCCACGGTACCGTTTCAACATTTACTTTTTAATATACCAAACGTTTCGCCAAAAATTGGGGCATCGTTCGCACCTCAAAGAAAAATCGGGAGGTGGTTAAAACAACTTTATTTATACACTCACAACGAGCTCTATTACTAACCACTTAAAGTTTATTATCCTTTAACAGATAGAGGTAATATTTTTGTAAATTAACATGAGGGAGTGGACGTGACATTTATTGTTTGACAAGCATCGATCTGCCCTTTGCTATGCGAGGCGTGAAGCAGACAAAGTTCATAGGGTATTCCTCTTCTGAAGAATAATGGGGCTTCGGAATTGCAGGTGTGCCGTGTGAGGACGTGTTTGAATTAAAAAGCGGAGCAGCTTTGTCTTCATGTAGACATAAAAAGGTAGGAAGGCATCTCATAAAGTGCTGAGGAGTTTGAAAGAAAACCGTCTGAAGTTTTCTTGGTTTGTTTAATGTGAGACGAAAATTTGAACACACACATATTGGTCTCGTATTTAGAACGTGCGATTCCGAGGCTTGGCAAATTAATTGTAATGGTTTTTTTGGGGAGTTCTTAACACATCTACAGAGTCTGCAGTCTATGACCCTGGGGTATCTACAATTTGGATATTGTTTTAACCTCATCCGGTCATCGCTACCCAATCATTAACGGCTTGAACAATTGCATGCAATGTTTGCATTTTGGAACCGGAATCTGCTCTTCTAATCCTTCGCTATTGGTTTATCGTGGCTTTTACAGGACTGACATCTGAAATGTGTTTAACCCTGATCTTGTAAAATCAGGATAAACATTCTCTTAAAATATAGTAAACTCCCTGCGAGTTTACTATATTTTTGGAGAATGTATTGAACGCATTTATTCATATCCAGTATCGTTCACACAACTCCAAAGTATTTGTCATAAAAATCAAATTATGTCTTCCAACAGATTGAAGCTGAACGTTACCAATGGCGTTTAATATCGCGTTACATAATTGTCACATGCTTACAAAATCGGCGGTGGATTATCTAATTTGCTCGCGGATGTCGTTCCCAAACGAAATCCCCATCGATCCCTTCATACGATTTGAATGAGATAGGCATGTTGAGCAACGCGTGAGATAATATATTTTACAACACACCTATTATCAAACTGTGACTTTTTCATTGCTATTATTCACAAGTGAGTTATAGATTCTTTTTTAAATTTTATAGGTTAAGTTTCTAAGTTCTTAAAAAAGTTTCGATACAAAAAAGAACATTTCACTTCGATCCCCGCTCAGTGCCAATATTTGTATGCATGAATATAAATATTTGCATTGGTCTGGGCGTTTCTATGTATAATATTTATGTATTTACAAAAAAAAAAATATCTAAGTATGTATATCCGCATTCTAGATTCCATAACACAAGCTAATTAAGCTTACCATGGGTCTAGATAGCGTTGTGTAGAATGTTGTACAATGTTGTACAATTTTCGTATTTAAATAAATAATTTCAACTTGTAATAAGTACTTGTTCTAAGTAATAAACAAAATTTTTACTCAAATTTAACTCTTTTTTTTCTCTAAGTACAGAAAAAAAAAACAGTAAAAAAAAGTTAAATTCAAACCTCATTTTTTTTTAAATATGGCTGACCGCTTGTTAGATGCGCGGAGCGCGCACATAGGAAAACTAATTAATTTGTAGTAGGTATTGTTTATTTAGTAGGTATTTGTAGTATTATATTATTTTATTCACAAGTGTGTTGTAAAACGTCGTATGCCAAGGGTGAGCACCAACTTTACTCACTTGTACCATAATGTTCTATTATATCGCTTATAAACTGATCTGTCTGTATAAAAAGCTTATTGGGTGATTCATATCACGGTTGAAAATACCTAATGTAAAAAGTATATTTGAGTGATTTAAATTGTAATTTGATATGTCACTGTTAATCGATACCCGAGTGCCAATACAGGTATGCACTCAATGACATTTCATTATCTTTGTATGCACTCCTGCTCTACCATTTTTTGTTTATCGCTTTTATAAAAGTCACAAGTTCAAGGCAGTCGCTTGATCTCAAAATACCCGAGAGGAATCTTGTGCGATGCCCGCTCCATCAATCAGCCACCATCTTGCAGGTAAGGTTCACTTCTCAAGCTGGATCTTGCTATAATAATACACCCCACGTATAATAGTTCATAACTGCTGTATATTCAATACATATTTGAGTACGGTTGATTTTTTTTGAGTTCGGATGATTTTTTTTGAACACGGTTCTAGATGCTATGTTTAATTACTTATGACCTTCATGAACCTTTAATTTATGAAAGAAGACATTAAAATAACATTCAATTAATGCATAACTTGTTTTTAATCCCTACTATATAATATTATAAATGCGAAAGTAACTCTGTCTGTCTGTCTGTCTGTCTGTCTGTCTGTCTGTCTGTCTGTCTGTCTGTCTGTCTCACTTTTACGACTAAACCGCTGAACCGATTTTGATGAAATTTGGTATAGGGGTAGATTAGACCTTAAGAAAGGACAAAGGCTATGTTTGGTCGCGATAACCGACATCCACGCGGGTGGAGCCGCGGGCAAAAGCTAGTTCTTCATAAACCCAAGCCAATGTAAATAGATACAAGTATATTTGCACTAAGAGAGGATCAATCCTGCCGTCTCCGACGTAGGCATCGGTACCGTCACGCCACCTATTATTAAGTTATTGATTACAAAGGATCTTCACTCTTTCTTTCGATATTACTTTACGGTCTTTAATTATTCTGTTCATCACTGAAGTATTATGTTCACAAACAAAAACTCACCCTTTAAGAATATCACCCTTTGGAAATAATGACGGCGACACTGGAGTTATATTTACGTGAAAATTTTTCAAATTTTGTAATTCTATTTTAATAAAACTTATATTGTCTCACTTCATTTTAGAAATGTGTGCGAAAGAAGATACTGAAGACTAGCCGACACACCTCGGCTTTGCCCGTGGTATACTTCGCAACCCCGTAGTTACCCCTTTCTAGAATCTACCGGATTTGTTAATATTTATGATTATACTCAGCTCTCATGAGTAGTAGCGTGATGAAATAAAGCCTATAACTTTCCTCGATAAAAGTACTATTAAAAAAACATTTTTCAATTCGAACCAGTAATTCCGGAGATAAGCTCGTTCAAACAGACTCTGAAGAGTCTTAAAATATTAATAAATGTCTTATGAACATAGGTAACTGCGTGTTTTATCTGCCTTGAGCACTTTGTGGAGCACAATCTTTATACCTTATAAAGTGTCAAATCATCCGAATGAATATGTACAGTGTACAGCCTCACACCCCGGGCGCCGATTGTATCTCCAACACATTGTTGCGTGTACGAAGTTGATTCACAATGCTGTTTGGTGATCATCAAACATTTTACAAGTATTCACGTCTTTTAAGGAGTGCGAATAGGTTGATCTTTTCCCGAAAGGATGTTGTGCTGCTATGTTTCGAATCTAATGGCCAGTCCTATAACTAACAAAAAAGAGGAAAAGCGCTTTAGCTTCACACGCGTAACGTATGTCATTAGGCAATTAAAGTTTGTTCTCTTCCAAAAGAACTAAGTCCTATCGTTCTGTTGGGCACCTTACTCTATAGGTTTACGGTATAATAGAAGACTCAAGTTTACAAATAGCCACTTTAGGACATTGCTCTTGAATGAAAACGAATTTTATTATCGGTACGAAGTATCAGAAATGATTCTTTCAACAAACTGACCGGAGTCAGAGCCATGATCAGTACGACCACGGTCAGGGCAACCCGTCAGAGAGCTCAAAGTTAAGTATACCATACACATACCTTACATATGCCATAATCGTTATAATAAATTTAAAAGAAAACGCGTCGTTCATATCGCACAAATTAAACATCCCGTGAATCTTCCTAAAAAAATATTAATAAATTTCACCTGAATTACACTTCATAATCTCGGCTCACATCCCAACATAATTTAAAGAGAAAAATGGAAAAAGAATCTCTAAGACGCACCGTACCCCATATATGCGTATCCATACTTAGTGAGTTACACCCCAAATTAATAGCTTCGCAACAAAAAACTTCCCCCTGTCTTATGAGCCCCCCTTCATTTGCATATATGTCCCCCTAGCACCCTAAGGAATGGCGAGGATGTATTTTTAATTTCATTCTTATCCCTGTGCTTAAATCATGAGAGCGGCCATGCGTGCGAGGGTCTACCTCCCCCCTCCTCCCTGGTTGTGCCTCCCCCCTGCGGCCGTTAGCTTGCGTCATACGTCGCTAACCACGTAGAGTAAAAAGAAAAGAAATCTTAATAAGTTTGTTAGGGTAGGCTAGTTTTGTGTGGATATGACGGGTTAATGAATTAAGGGTGATTCTTCAATTTCTAGTTTTGTTTTATAGAAGCAACTGTCGTTTGACATCCCAAGTCCAAGCAGCCTGAAACCGGTTCGAAGGTGAGGAGGACTCGATGAAACAGTAATTTGTTAGTTATTAATGATTACATTTGCAATCTAATATTATGATTATTTGTTCACACTAATGGGAGCTATGCTGATGAGATACTATAATTTCTTTTTAAAACTACTAGAAGGTTTTTTCACAAAACAAACGTCTGTGAAAGGACAAGGTGAATTTCATTGAACGGTGTGTATAATTGAGTCTTACGCCAGTATTCCAGAACGCTCAGTTGTGAATCGGCTCTCACAATGGCATTAGAACTGTCATCTAGAATGCAATCTATCCTCAGATCTAGTTATAAATCGATTCGTGATTGCGTATCGTTCTGGTATACGTGAGATAAAGTATATGAATAAACTTTGCTCTCGCTAAATAGCGACAGCTAGTAGTAACTGTAATTCAAAAAATTGCAGTTATGTTATGCTTTGTTTTAGCACTGAATACTATCACAAAACTACACGTAACTCCCTTTTTAATTTAATCTAAATAAATTTCTCACTTAATTAGAGTCTTATCCATATTACATCAGCATCATAAGCAGCCACCTACAAAAAACAAGCGGCGTCATTTCGGTGAGCAAATTTCGTGGAAGTTTTCCGTTCTTCCGTCCCCATACTATATCTTCTTTTGTATGTATGTCTGTATACATACATAACCTCTCTGTTTGTGTGTGTGTTGACATTACGCGTCGTCGCACTTGTGTGACATTTGGCACGGACGCAAAACCGTGTTGATTTCTTTTTTTATGTTACGTACTTAGTTCTCTGTAGTTCTTCATTGGTGATGAGATGGAACGAATGCTTGCTTGTTTTTGAGAAAATATTTACATGCCTACCAAACAGGTTGAAGAAAGAATAATTGTATAAACTTGCGGATGTGACTGTGGTCTAAGCGCGCTATTTTTCACTGTTTCATAGATAGTGTTTGTTGTTTATTTGTTTGAAATTGATATCTTGTTACAATCAGGGCCCTTGTAACAATGCAGAAATATCGGCTACTCGAAACAAATAAAAAAACATGCTAAATATGCCGTTGAGTTGACGTTAGTATTACATGGTATTTAGCGTTAGGAAATGGAATAGGAATTCCTAAAAATACAATATTTATTACTGTCATAAATGATCATGTCAATCTAAAATGCGCGCGAGATGACGACGAAAAAATAATTCGAAATCAAAAATTGCCAACTCGCGCGTGCTCGCGAATTTGACGATCGCGAGATGGTGAATGACTCGAGTTATTAGAGTGTAAAGCTAGTCATATTTCTGTCGTTCCACTAATCTCATCATCATCACAACGTTAGTTCCGATTGCATCCAAAGCTTGGGCTTTGGAGCTAGGGGACTGACTTAGGCCCAGGCTTTTAACATCTTATTTATCCGTACTGATCTTAAAAAATCGGAGCCAATGTTGGCAAATGTTGTTAGACAAAAAACGTCTTAATATATATCTACTCGTAATATTTAACTTACTCGCAAGTTGCGAGAGTAATATCTTATGGGTTGCTTTATAACCCGGATCCTCAGCACCTTGGGTCTTAACCCGAGACGGCGTGCGGTTTTAGTCGGTGTTTGTGGCAAGTTTCGCACGAAAAAAAAAGGTACAGACTTTAGGGAATAAAATATTCAATGCTTCTTTATCAAAATTACTCTTGCACCTATAAATTAAAACAACCATTAACCCACGCGCCCCTTTCTCGAAGTTCGCAACTCAATTATCAACAAAGAAACTCCACTGACCGAACTTTCGAACTTTGACATTTTAAGAAAAAAAAATGTAGATAATGCAAAAACCCCAAACCTTTATAATCGCATCAGCAACCGAGGATTGTTCCCGTTAATTATTGATAGAATGAAACTTTTATGGAAACTTCAAGAGCAGAAGCCGAAATTATTTGAAAGCAAGCAAACCCTTCATAATGCTTGCGAAAATATTAAAACAAAGCCAAGGTGGCTGCCCCGCCTTCTACGGACAGGCCAACTTACTTACCTGTATAGAGTGGTTTGTTCGATTCCAGTTTGAAAAATTGTCACACTCAGAGTAGGTACTTTGCGTACCGTGTCCAACTCGTAAATAAAGCAATAATCTAGCTAGAACATTATGATACAGTGTATACGGGTTCCAAAATGCGGATAAACATATTTATCACTTACTAGCTAACCCCGCGAATTTCGTACCGCCTAACAGTCAATTCTTTTTTTTAAATATTTCTCTCCGTAAGAACCATCCTCCTACTTCAGGGAATGTTCTAAAAAAAGAATTAGCGAAATCGGTTTAGCCGTTCTCGAGATTTGCGCTTAGCAACACATTTAGGGATTCATTTTTATATTATAGAGGTATATAATTTGCAATGAGCAGGAATTGAACCCACGTAGCAGTCGAACGCCCTACCGCTACGCCACATAAGTTGTCTACGCGGTTGAGAATAAACCTGCGATTAGTTTAGTATTGTATTGAGTATTGTATTGTTAATTTGTATGATACAGGCATGAATAGATCGATAAATATCCAATAATAATTAACAAATATATAGATAGATTAACCTTACTTTAGGCTATCGAACAAACATCTCTATACAGGTACCGCGAGAATCTACGAAGACGACTGGGTGGTGATTAATACGACGCATCTCCCCCAACGGTTTAATCGCTGGCTGGCAACATTTTTACCCAATTTTTGGGACCCCCCACCCCATTCGCCTGGTCGCACCCACCCCTTTCTTTCGTTAAGATAAATTATCCTGCGATCAGGACGAGAGTGTAGGTTCAAATTGCCGCCTTTAAAATTCAACGCTGGGCCTTAATATTTATGCCGAAATTAGTGTCCCGCCCCTGACTTTACGTGACTTTTTTCGGATTGCTCCAGTGTCCTTTTATCTCGATTGGAAAAATCTATGTCGAATTAAGGCAAAGGTCGCGCGTAAATGGGCCTCTTTAGTGTACTTTGTTTTTAGTCGATCATCGTGAGCGAAGCTACTATTGATATCTACATGATGTAGTATAGGAAAACCAACAATTCCGTGGCTAAAATCGGAACTATACGGTTCGGTATCGGAATGACAGTACATACAGGCAACGAATTTGCCATTTTAGTGGTCCCTACTTCAGATGAACCATTAAATAAATTTACGAAACAAATTATCTATCGTTGGCGACATTAAAGGACGACCCATAGTTACGAAACCCTTTGACACACATAGTTACCCGTATTACAGTCCAGCACTCAGAATCCAATTGAGAAGAAAGGTGGTTAAGGCTGTTAAAGAATACGTTGACCCTAAAATCAAAACCGGATTGCTTATTTATCCACCTTTGGCTATGTACTATCGCGATCATAAGTGCAGTACCAATCTGACGCAACTATAGCGCGGCAACATTAGTCGTACTTATGACCTTATTCTTTGAAGACAATTCACACACACATACACGTCAACCTAGTCGTACAGTACTCTTACTAAACTTTTGAAGTTATGACCTTAATCTTTGAAGATAATTCACACACACATACACACACATTAATATTGTTCACTCGTTGATTGATATTGTTAATTTCAATATCATACGTAAGCCGCCCCGTAGCTGAGTGGTTTAATGTGCGGCTTGACGAATAGTATGAAACCTGTCGGTGATGGTTCGAACCTACCGGAACTAATATAACTTTTTGTGTTTTATATTTAAAAGTTATGATATATAAATGTTGATACGAATATAAAAATGTTTCTTAGGTAGAATTTTAAACTTAGCGAGAAAAATAATTATTTGAGGGTGCATTTGAAATAAAATGGATTCATTGGCTATGAGTGAAGTTGTTGGTTGGTGAAGTCAGTTACGACTACCCTATTTATATATTATATCATCTATGGTTACGACTGTTTGTGTTAATTACTGTTCGAGCGATTACATTTCTTTTTTAATAAATCAATATGTCAAATATAAGTATTGAAGCAAAAGCTAATATTGTGGCCATATTCGAATGGTCTGAATATATCTCAAATTTCTAATGAGACGGGCTTATCTGTAAGTTAATTAATTAATTAATATTGTTGTAGCGCAATTTTGTTCATTGGTTGCAATTGTGTAATATGGTTGTTGTTTTTTTAGAGAAATACTGGACGTCGTTGCGTGAAACAATTTGAGGAAGAAGAGTTGCAGAGTTGGAGGAGAAGTGGAAGACCTGCTGAAGCGGCGTTATATGGTAGCAGAATATGAAACGAATAACGAAGAGTATTTACTTTAACTGGGAATCAACAATATTTTCTGATGAAAAAACGTTTAAATCATCTCAAAAAGGAAGATTACATTTATGGCATAAGGATAAAACACGGTAGTGTGAAAACAACATAGTACCGAACACTGAATCTAAGTGTAAATTATGTGGGGGTGGATTAGAGCGCAAGGGCCGGGTGAATTAGACCC
Source organism: Eilema depressum (assembly GCA_914767945.1). Classification (NCBI taxonomy): domain Eukaryota; kingdom Metazoa; phylum Arthropoda; class Insecta; order Lepidoptera; family Erebidae; genus Eilema; species Eilema depressum. Next base: position 15,138,736 of record OU612026.1, read on the forward strand.
AATATCTACGCGTGCAAATAGTGCAAATTATGTGGAAGTGTTAGAAGATATAATGTTGCCCACAGTGCGAAATGTCTATCCAGATATAAATGAAGGTTTAAGGGCATTAGAAGGTTTCTTCAGGGTCGGCAGCATGAGTGTGACGCCCCTGGTGTTGCATACGTCCAAAGGCCACGGTAATCACTTTCTATCAGGTGGGCCATGTGCTTGTCTCCCACCTAAGTGGTATAAAAAATGTGCACGATAATTGTCCCATCCATCGAGCCACCATACTTCGCGAATGGTTTAGTGAACGTAAAGTTATTCCTTGCTCTGGCGAAGGGTGAAAATGTTCAAAAGGGAAGCCGGTGGCAAATCCCAAAGAACAACCATGGCAATTTTGTATGAAATTCTCTCAAATTTTAGATAGGTACTGAATTTTAGGTGTAATACATGTAATAATGCATTAAACTTAAGCATCTCTACCATGACTTCCCTTTGCAGAGCAAGCCGGCAGGAATCGTGTTATGAGTACTCCTCGCCACTGAATTTCCTTGGCCAGCACGATCCCCTGATTTGAACCCGATTGAGAATATATGGGGTTTAATGGTGCAAAGACAGATAAAAGTTATTGTTATTATATATTATATTTTATATAAAATAGTTAGGCTCAATTTAAAGTGAAAGCTCTCGTGATATTGTTATCGCCGTACTCGTGATAAGCTATTCTGTTTATATATTTTTGTTATTTAATTTCAGTTGAGCCTATTGAGACTACTGAGCCTATCAAGGGACGTGCTGGCCTGTAATTAGTATAAGACTGTATGGTTGAGGTTAAGTTTCAATCCTCTTTTCCGAAAAAAAACTTTCGAGAAAATGAATAATTAAGCTATAACCTCAATATGTAATATTAATTTTATTATAAAAGTATATTTTTTGGATGAAATTATTATAACCACAAATTAACATTGGATAATTCTTTTAATAAACTTTTTTTTTTAAACTATTGTTTTATTTATAATCTATTGTAAATTAAGTATAATATTTTTCTATTTGTAAATAATTATTTCTAATTCTGTTAACTTGTTCCTAAAATTTCATGAAAACAAAACAACAAAAAGTGGAAAAACTAAGATCCGAACCCACAACATCCGATTTCAACACTATCCTTAGCAGCCTTGTTACCGACCAGGCTACGCACTGCCTTACGTAGAATCACGAATTTTTGCATTACTTTATATAGATGCATGCTTCGAACATAATAGTATGAAAAGGCGAGCATAACGTTTTCTTTGTTTCGCATCACACACATTTATATTTTCTCATATCGATACTGTGTGACGTATAAATGTATGCGTTAAACATTACATACACATAGATACGCCTTTAACCGGACAAGCCATTATAAACATTACGGTGCTAATGCACTTTTAATTACGATAGTACCTTATTATTGCCATCATCCAAAGTACATTTAGAAGCTCCACAATGCAATTAGTTCTAACAAAGAAAGAAATAGAAAATGTACGCGAATATTTAAGGAAACAGGAAATTATTAATGAGTATCATGATGGAAAAACCAATTGTGTGGTATTAATGAAACTGTTCTAGCTCTATCTCACAAATACTATTGGCCCAAGATGCGAGACAACATCACTAAATTTATAAATGAGTGTACAGTATGTGGGCAAGCAAAGTACGATCATAATCCAGCTAAACAGCAATTTAAAATCGTTCCCTCACCCAATAAGCCCTTTGAACATGTACATCTTGACCTCCTTACTATTCAAAGCGAGAAGTTTTTGTCCATCGTAGATGCTTTTTCTAAATATAGCCAGGCACACTATATCAGAGATAGAACAGCAGTCAGTGTAGTACAAGCTTTGCTTAGCTTTTACACTCATCATGGCATACCCATATTACCCATAACCATAGTTACTGATAACGGACCGGAGTTTAATAATCAACTCTTTGCAGAATTTCTAAGATAGCACAAGATTATTATAAGGTTGCCCCTCACACGCCTAATGAAAATGGAATAGTTGAGAGATTTCATGCAACTATATTAGAACATCTCAGAATTTTAAGGATTAACCAGAAGAATGAATCTGTAACCAATCTCATGCCCTACGCCCTTCTGGCTTACAACAATAGTATACACAGCTTCACAAAATGCAGGCCCATAGAGTTAATCAGGACACTGACCCTCGCGACGCTTTTGACGTTGACATTTCAGTTCAAATCACAGCAATACATGACTAACCACAAAGACAAGATGACTGAGATTTATAAATTGATATACGATAAGTACTGACTCTTGCCAAAATTTAATGACTAATCGGAATAGAACTAGAGAACCCTGGAAGAAATTGCGTAAAGCGATAAGGCTGCCCTTTGTACTGCTTCTGTTATCATAATTCCTGTATCACAATAATGTAATTTGGCGTACAACAAAGTATATAATAAATAAATAAATAAATAAACCAGAAATTGAGTACTGTCCTGAACAGCAAATCTTTATTATACCTTGTGCCATATTGATTGAGAATAATGTTTACAGTAAAGTTTTGACAGCATCAACAAATTTTAAGTCTAAAGTCAGTAACTCCAAAAATAAAAATTTTGAGTCAAAAATTAATTAAAAATAATATTATTTTTAAATCCGCCGCGTGGTTCCCGGCAGAGTAGAATTTGGGCCACCCCATCTCCTCCCATGCGGTATCGTACAGTCAACATCATAGTAACGTAGGTACCTAGTATCTGAATTGTCCAAAAGAAATGCATTGCAAGATATATCACAATAGTTCGCAAAAGTGTTTGGTACATTAATATTTTCATACCTAATGCAAAAAAAAACTATCCATCAAAAGTAAACCAGTATCAGAAATTTTCAAAAGTAGGTATCTGAAAATAGAATAAAACTTTCGTCGAACATAAACCTTTTCAGAATGCTTATGTATATTTTGATTGAAATATTGTGTTCTGCCTTTTGTTTTATGTGTCAAGAATTGTCATTTTCATTTGAAGTGGCTATTTCTACTCATGGTACATATAGTATTACCTACTGATTATTATTCCTAATACACCAGTGCAGATAGGGTCAAAAATAAGGGAATTGGGAAATAATTAATAATAGCATGAGACCGGTTCTAAACGGAAGGAAATATGATAAGAGCAATAGGAAATAGTAGATTACCCAACAAGTGAAAAAAAAGTGAATTCTTTTCGAGGCACCAAGTTGTATCCCGAGAGGACTGAAGGTTTCTCCGGTAGAATCCCGAGCGTAGCGAGGGGTTCTAGAGAGAAACCTGAGTGGATCGAGGGATACAAGAGCCGAGATGAATTCTTTTTTCACGTGTTAGGTAGTCAACTTTTCACCATTGACTACGAGAAAACGATTACTCTGTGATTATGAATTACATTTTGTTATGGATAGTACACAAGAGAAGCAGCAAATTATCAGTAATAGCTACCGCTTTAGCGCGAAAAGACTCCGGAGTCTTTTCGCGTTCGAGAATATGAGTTTCATTTTCATCACTAGATGAAGTCATTTTATGATTATGAGACAAACATAAACTTTTACAAGGAAAATTACACAGAAAATGGCGGCATTTTTTTTTTCTTAATTTAAACTAAGCCACATTCCATCCAGCCAGTGATTACATTTAGGTGGCTTTTAGTACGTTATTATAGTAAGAGTGTGCAACCTCTTTGTATGTTTCACTAGAATCCGTACATTCGCGCATGTTCCAAATTCAAATTTTTTTATTCACTCGGTGAAACAAAGAGCGTTTTATTCACTGTTTTTGATGAATCACGGGCCCTTTTTCGAGTGTCAATGGTGAAAAATAAATTAAACTCGCTGTGATGTACGGGGTGAAATAGCGTGCATTTTAAGCGTGAAAAATGATTATCCTGGTTTTGTAGCGAAACTACACCTCCGATCGAAAAAAAATTAAATACAAAAGTTGTAGATAATAACAAGGTCTACAACTTTTGTACGAATTATTTATTATCTGCCACAAAAAATACTTTCTTTTCAACAAATATTAGTGAAATTGTACCTCTTTAAGTTTCAAACACGATCAAATAGCTTTTTAATCAATATATTTATATTTACGTCTTACTTTGATGCAAGAAAGAGACCTCATTTTCAATTGTCTATTTTTATTTTTTTTAAAACATGTGGGGATTGATGGTGTAAAACTGGGTTCCGTCAACTTCTCGCACTGCAACCACTATTCGTAATCATGTATTCGAGTTATGGGAACACTATAGAGGAATGTATCCATGTCAGAACATTGTCATGTCCATGCGGGAACATCTTCAGTGTATTATAGATAATGCAGGAGGCCATGCTCGATTCTAAAGACGCCATTCAAATCCTTAACTTTATTTAAGTGATTAGTTAATTTTTTAACCTGTACGGTATGCAAGTGAAAACTTTTTTTAGCTACAATGTTGTGGCTATTTCAAATTATCTACCATTTTTTATAATATAGCATCAGCTGTTGTGAAAATAAACTTTTGCGTTAGGTAAAGTGGTATGTTAATTTTCAGTCTATTAATGTCTATTAGCTATAATGTTTTAGCAATCTTTAAGCTTACCTATGTTGTTTTTTTTTTACAATTAAGCATCGGTTATCGTACTAACTGCATCTAACGTAATTCACACACACACACACACACACAAATGTAAATATAATAATATAATAATAATTAAGGTTAAGGTTAAGGAGTCGGCCTTACGATCGAGAGGTCCCGGGTGCGAATCCTGGCCATTACACTACCGACGTGAACCCACTCCTAGCACAAGTAATTTAGCTTAGTTGGAGGGGTTAACGGGTATATTAGTAATTTCGGTTGCTAATATTCTTTTTAAAATAAAGTCAAAAGTCAAGTCAAAGTCAATAAAATCTTTATTTCACAAAACTGATTACATGATGCACACTGGTTTGCCGCTGTTTACTCGAGTTTACATTAGATTAGGGTACTCTGAATTCCAAACTAGGTATGGACCTGTATTTTGGAATTCAGTGGATTGCTGGAGACTTTTTTATATAAACAAAGAGGATAGTTATGATATGAATCTTAACTAAGAGTCACTGTGTCACTCAATTGTTACGAATAGTAAAAAGAGCACTGTTTCACAAGATACAGGTTTTGGCCTAGTTTGGGAATCGGTATCAACATAAAATTGTATGAAAGTTATAGCAAAGTTATTATTTGTAAAAATATTGTAATATTTTTGAGTCAAATAAACATTTATTTATTTATTATTTATTTACCTAACAAAATAGGCGCAGACGATCTGACGTAAAAAATCTGATATAATCTGCACATTACAAATAAATTATCAACTAAAAGGAGTTATCTAAGAAGTTTTATTAGCATTGCAGGTACTAAATCGAGTAAAAATAAACACATATTATTATTTAAAATGCAAATTATTTATTGTTTACAAATTGTACATAGATATTAACCTGTATATCAAAGTTTAAAATTTTCATCCAAGATAGTGTAATAGTGTCGGTGGTCCTGTATACAAACTATACCCCTTCTTTTTCTTACATAACTCTGGGCATTGAGATTTCTCACTAGGCTTAACTCTCAATTTACTCCGTCCACTTCGACTAACGCAACAAATCACAGTTTTCTCATTCGGAGACTTGGTTGATTGGCTTGCGACGACGCAAGCAAGTGCGACGACGATCAGTAGCACTCCTGAAAAAGAGAGCTGTCTAGTTTATTGTGACATTTATAAAAAAAAAAATGGTTCCTTTCAACTTGCAAAAGTATTTTCCAAATGAAAACCATTTTTGTGAGTTTTATGTAGTAGACTGTAGGGATCTATCCGGTCCCGAATTCTAGCCATTACGAGTGAGAGAGAGAGAAATAAATTTTTTTTAATAAGAATAATAATATTAATAACTAGCTGACCCTGCGAACTTCATACCGCTTAACAGTCGATTCTTTATTTTTAAGCTATAGCATAGCTTCTATCGCGGGCCTTGAGCGTGGAGACCGAATCCAGAAATTCCGTAACGAAAAAAAGGTAACACCCCCAACTCCGAGCTCGCACGAATCGAGCCGAGCTGCTCCGAAGTAGCTCCGCTTAACGTAAGTAATTATAATTGCATAAGTTGTTAGTTTTCAAATTCAAATTCAAATTCAAATTCAAATTGAGGTTTCTAGTATATTTTTTTTCTAAACTGAATAGTTTGCGTGAGAGAGAGCCCCCCCCCCCCCCCCCCCCTTTAACTTCTAAAATAAGAGAATGATAAATCTAAAAAAAAATATATGATGCCATGCAAACTTCCACTAAAAATTGCTTCGAACGAGATCCAGTCATTAGTTTTTTTTTAATACGTCATAAACCTCAATTTTCGCCTTTGCTACTACGGAACCCTTCATGGGCGAGTCGGACTCGCACTGGCCGATTTTTATATTATAGATTTCGGTTATTAATATTCTTACAAAAACATAAACATACATGGAAATGAAATAATGCAATAAATAAACAAGTATTTCACAATCCAAAATATTTTAATCCGCATTCTAGAACCTATATTACAAACTATGCCAACCTTTGGTCTGCACAGCGATATTATGGTATACCTAGACTAGATCTTTTATTGCTTTTTTTAGTTAAAACGGTAGAGAAACACTTACCAAGTTTGGAATTCATGTTACCCAGTTAAAGTCTGCGGACACTGGTTGCTGTGCTTCTTATGGCGAGCGTTTATATACTATGGAGATAATAATAGAACTTCTTAAAATACAATACTAAATAAAAAAAAAAGTAGTTTTTAGTTTATAATATAAGTATTCATTGTTTTTCATTAAATAGAAAAAAAATAGAAAACCATTACCTATGTAGGTTAACCTACTAATTTATATTAATTTATTCGTTTCGTGAATCGTTTCAGGGCTACGCTTGGCAGACACCTTTTTAGGGTTATCTGAGAATCAAAATAAAACCTAAAGAGTGGAAGGTTTTTTTTTAATTTAAATTTTTATTTCTTTTTTTTTTCGAATAAATAAAGCAAATAATAGAAAATGTGTACTAAATGTCATCAGAATGTTTTTATTAATTTGATCACGCAAAAATCTGCTGCCAATCTTATAGATACGAGTATTTCTATCTATCTTCTATCTATCTATCTATACTATTATATAATTGTAAAGTGGTCGTGTCTGTACATTGGAGATATTTAAAAAAAAATACTTGGGTTATGTTAACGATACTGAACACGAAAATATTTTTTTTGAATTTCCTGTCTGTTTGTCTGTTTGTCTGTTTGTCCGCGATGGATGCAAAAACTACTGGACGGATTTTGATGCTGTTTTTTTTGTTAGAAAGGGCTTACTCAGACTTAAAATCTTACGTTTGTTTGATCGCAATCGGTTGAGAAGAACGGAAGATATGAGCAAAGGTCGCGTTAACCGAGATGCATGCGGGCGGAGCCGCGGGCGGAAAGCTAGTACTATTATATAATTGTAAATTGGAAATGTTTGTCCGCGATGGACGCAAAAACTACTGAACGGATTTTGATGCGGGTTTTTTTCGCCGCGGGCAAAAGGCTATCTTCTACTCGTATACAAACCTTGCCCTGGTAATTATGTTCTAGTTAATTGATTGTCGATTTTCCCAGCGATGGCGTGCTGCATGGGAGGTCATTTTTCAGCTGTGGCGTAGCGGTACAGTGTTCGACTGCTAATTCCGAAGTCACCGGTTCCATTCCCGGTCAGTGCCAATATTTGTATGCACGAATATGGAGATACATTTGCATCGGTCTGGATATTTCTGAGTACTGAAGTATAAATTAGTACATAATACAAGAAAATGTATCTATATTTTTTATGTTGGGAACGTCAATTTGACTTCACAATGGTGGTACTCAGCTTGGCGGTCTCATCAGATGCTTATTCACGCCCCGCTTAAAGAACCCGGGACTCTAGGAAGAGGGAAACACGTGAGCTAGTAAGGAATTCCAGGTCTTAATGGTGCGGCAGAAGAAGGAGTCGCTGAACCGCTTGGTTCTTGATGGAATATTATACACCGTATGCGGGTCATATGTAAGTCCTGCGCGTGTTGTCCTATAGGACATTTTCGTCAATATAAACACCACAGATAAAAAATAGCATTTAGTAAAGCATTAGGGAAATTAAACCCAAGCACAAAAATATGCCTGAGGTTTAAAAATAAAATTCTCATTCGAAATACAAAAAGTATTCAGTGAGTTAGTATTCAAAGGGGCAAGCGGTGTGCAAACAAGGGGTGAAGTGTGGGGACATGTGCGAACTACGGGACATGACATGAACATGACACACACACTCGCTAATGAATGTTTGAGAAATAAGATTTTCTTTAGATACTTTTGGAGCACAATATCATACGTTATCGTTATCGTTATCGTGACCGTTATCGTTTTCGTTATCGTTATCGTTATAACATACGTTGACGACTGTCATATATCTACGTCAAATCCCATACATTTGTTATTCTATTCTACAATACGCCGCCCAACGAATTGTCAATTGTCCAGGGCGTCGATTCTACTGAAGCAAAACCATTGTCAGACCACAAAAACTGCAAAACATGGCATTAAATTTTAGACTTTATTGCTATAGAGTCAAAGTCCAAAATTAAATGAAAAGAATTTCATTACACTCTCTCATTCGCTCTACAAAAAGCCATTTGATTTTAAACTTTAACAGCATTACTTTACAGGCTAAAATTAAATAGAAAGTGCTTGCAGTGTCAGTGATATGACAGTGGTTTTGCTTTAGCAGAATCGAGGGCCAGTGGGGCTGAGGAGTTGAAAGACGATCGTTATAGATATGTTTTAAATTTTAAGCCAGTGATTTTGGCTAATTTTAGCATTTGCTCAAGATTACCAAAATTTTGAACTATAAAGATCAGAAAATTTCGGACGTCCTGGGTGTTAATATATTTCTGCATACTCTTTCAGGGATTAAAGTCATAGTTTATGTATGTATACACATTTGGAATGCAAAAAGATTAGTTAATTTTCGGCTGTACGAGGCCCCCACTAAAATTTTTGAGGTCCAAACCAAAGCTACATCCTTATCGTTTTTGCTCTTATTATTAGGGTGTCAGCAAAGGAGATAAAAGTATGTGAAACCTCTAAATTCAACCAATTAACTTATTATTGTCAACCAACTTTCAAAAACACAACAACATTTAAAAAAAGAACACGAGACGTATTTCAAAAATAGTGAAAATAAAAAGCACAAAACTTGTGCATAGAACTACCCGCTGCTCAAATCGAATCATTAATTAATTAGGGCTGTGCCATAAGCTACGAGTATTAAAATGGCAAAGTCCAAACAACACTACAAAGTTCCGGTCACCGGGTACGATAACAAGGATTCATTGCTTGCCAATTAGTGGTGGAACTGCCCTATAGCTGGCTATATCGATTTAAAAGGCTCTGCAAGTTTTCAAATATATTTAATTTAAATAAATATGATTGCAATTTCAACGTGACTATTGCTATGAGCAGTCGTATAAAAGATTAACTTGAAAATAAAAATTCACATGTGACACCTTTTTGAAGTGAATACTTTTTGTGAAGTAGATTGTATTTGTCACAACAAACGCCCAATATTAAACACAGATAGGCATGTGAAGTGCCAGCATTAGAGCTTGTTCTCCGCTTATTGTTTTGATGTTATGTCGGTTTTTCCAGCTGCCATTTAACCTCCCAACCCAAAGTCTGCGTAAGTGTACATACCAACTTACACTAGGCGTTTTATACTCAGGTAGGTTAACTTTATGACTGATAGGAATTAAAAACTCGGATCAATTGCGTACATTTTTCGTAAAATCATCGGAATAAAATTCAGTATTTTTTCTTAGTAATATGCCTGCTATTTAAAATGTTTCATCAACAACTAACTAACATCTAGTATTTAATCATGTAGTTATTAGTGGATTCAAATAACATTTTGTTATGTTGCTAGCAAGTGAAGTTGTCACATAAAAAAATAATCTTATGTGATTTTATTTAAATTTATTCAGACTCTCGTTGCGTTCGCTGCATTATAGTACTAAATGTACTAACACGTCATAACTGTTGTATCTGTTACTTTGTTAGCAAAATAAACTTTAAATTTTATCTCATTGCTGAACATTTCGCTATATTCGATAGTGGTTTTATGTCTTTCTTCCACATATACACACTTACATTTGAACAATTTTGTTCCAATTAAAAAAGCCACATCTAAATACACTTGGGTCCCACATCGCGTGCTCGAACGACACGTCAAATGTCCTCCAAAGGCCTCATTACGGCTCATCCCACATCCCCTAATGAACGACTCTCTAATTACAAGCAAACACGGAAAAATCCAATCTAATTCATACGTCGGTTTCTTAATCCTTACTCACACAGGTATGCTTGGAAAGATTCCTTCCTTTCCCCCCAAATGTTCCTTCAATATATGCGATGTCTATGTGTTGGTATTGTAAAGTCTTAAAAATGAGAGGACGGTGGTATCTTTAAAAGGGTAGGACTTAAGTCCGCCCGTCCGCCCCCAGGCCCCCCTTCGGGATGTTGTGCGCGCAAACGCGTTATACAGCCTACTGGTCTTATTGTTCCATGTTTTGGTTCGATATTCTGATGACGATCAAGGTGGGTTAAGTGCTGTTTTTAAGAAATTATGTTAGGTGTTCTTATTTTAATTTGTTTTAGGGTTAGTTTAACGTATTTTCTTTTTGGTGATAGGTTGTGTTTAGTTTACTTTTGTAATGTGTGTGTTTTAGAAACTTTTTAAATTTAAAAGGTTGTAGGTGTGTGAAGGTTAAATTTTGAAAGTTAAAATTCGAATTATGTTATCGATTTGTAAGTTAAGTAACACCTGGATAATAATGAGGATCGTGGAAGATTACTATTAAGCTTCACGAACATATTATTACTATTGGTAAAAACTGTAAAAAGGTGTTGAACTGTATTTTAATGATTTTACAAAGCAATAGAGTAGTTAAAAGTTTAATGGTAAATTACGAATTTCATATTTTAATCTTTGGGACATGCTGAAATATTGAGTGGTATGGCACCAATCGGAAATTATTTTACCTTTGTATTATACTACACTACAGGCAGTTTTTTGATATGTTGGGAGATGACTATCGCCAGAAAATCGAGCCATTGTGGTGATGGGATTGGTCAGCCTAGACCCTGCGTTACCGGGTCTAGCTGCTTCCAGTTGCACCGCGGGGAGGCTCCTTCTTACAACCTTTGATATGTTTAAACGATAGCAGACACACACATTCATCTTAAATAGTTGCCTAGAAATATAGTAAACTATTAAACGTGAAAGCTTCAAAAATAACACGAAATTTCTGCTTAATAACCTTACAAATTGTAATCAATGTCACAAAGCACCATCGCTCATTTGTCATAAGTAAGTACCAACATTAGCACAAACGACTAAACACGGTGAAGCTAACCTAATAGCGAACTAAAACGAAAATTTAGAACTTGTGCAATCTAAATCACAAGATAATAATCGTAATACACAATTTTCAATGCAAAAATACCAACAAAAGTTTCAATACAACGACTATGATAGTCTTGCATCCATATAAAACGTTCAACTATATTATTTACGTACCATCATTGTCACGCACGTGACATTGCGGTTCCATTAAAGAACTATATCAGAACCAACTTATACATACTGCTACAAAAACAATAATCAAACAAAAACCGTCCTTATTAGCAAGCAATACGAGTGTGTATAAAATTAAGCAGTAGCTAGAAAAGTTGGTAGAGACACAGCCTCATAATGACATTTATTAGGAGTCGTATTCGGTACATGATAATAATTAAAATCTATGCACGAACAGTTTGTACCATACCGTGCCTCGTACGTTTAGCATAATATTAAGCTTTCAAATTATTGGTTTTGTTGTTTGTTAAAAAATATTAATGTTATATGTACTGTTGTAGGTACCTTTTAGGGTTTGTAGAAGTTTGTTCGCGTGTTATGTTGTCATGTATTGTGACTGAACGAAATATCGAATTAGTGGAATGCTTACTTGTAGTTTATTGGTTTTAGTTGGAAGGTCGTGTTGGAATAGCCTATTTAAGTTCTTTTTGAATTTCAATGAGTAGATATAAAGCTCACTGTACTCGATGAGGTTGTTATCATTTAAAGCTGGTATAAAATCGTTGATGTTACCGTAATCTTTATGGCGAAGAATTTATATTTTTTTCAAAAATAATACTAAATACCTACATGAAAAGACCCGTACCTATTCCAGAACAACGCTCAGATATGAATCGAGACTCACAATGACTTTAGAACTGTCATCTAGAATACAATCTGTCTTCAGATCTAATTATAAACCGAGATTCAGGACTGACTGATAGAATACGGGGAAGCAGGAAGAATAAATCAAAGTTCTAAAACAAAAAACAAGAAAGCAAGAAAATTACTCGGTTCTCCAACTTACCGTGGCATATGGACCCTGTAAGAACAGCCCCCCCTAGACAAATGGCCATTCGTTGCTCGGCGTATCATGGAATAGAATGACGAATGTATAGGATTTGGCGTTTTTGACATTAGTTGACGCCTGTCATATAGGTACGTCAAATGCCATAGATTTGGCATCTTATTCTACAAAACGGCCGGCCGTCGTGCCACTTTTTTAGAGGGGCAGAGAAATTTTGTGCTGTCAGCGCAGAAGATAACTAAGACAAGCTTTTGGTGCCTTCCAGTCCAGAATGTCAAATTCTCAAAATGTCAAGCTGTTTCAAAATGTCAAGTTCCCAGAATGTCAAGTTCCCATAATGTCAAGTTCCCATAATGTCAAGTTCACAGAATATGAAGGTGGATGTTAGGGAAAAAGAGGTATACCTAGCAACTTAGATAATTATGTAAAAAAATAAATAAATAGATGTAATCAAAATATTTTGAGCAACTGACAACACAAAACCTCTCCAGTGAGCTCTGGCTACCCTACTTCGATGTGAATATAAAAATAAACCATTGCTTAATAAATCACTACATAATGCTGTAAAATTAGTTTTCCTTCAATAACAGAAGTTGAATCGCAGATACAAAGAAAAATATGAAATTATTTGTAAATAAAAATGAAATGCAAGAATATTATAAAGGCGAATTCACCATACATACACGTGTCTCGGAGGAAGGAGGGTGCATACCAATCGTTGTTTTTGCCCTAATACGAAGCTTAATATTGTACTCGTAAATTAATGTGTGGCCAATGGCACGGAACCTGCGATGCGAAGAGTTTGTTTGAATTTTAAATTTCGAAGTTGTTATGAGATATTTTGTTTTTAGAATTTGTTATGCGCAATTATGTTTAAAGCATGAGTTTTTGAACTCATAAAGGCTCATTTAGACGAGAAGAGTTCTTGCCTCCAAGATGCAATTATAGTTAGAAAGGACAGAAAACAGTTGCTTTGTCTAAACATTCGCAGAAATAATAGCTGCTCATTCCACCACGCCTTTCGAGAATTGCCTTGCAATTGAATATTGGTAGTGTCAGTCTAAACATATTTTCAAGCAATAATCGTATGTCAAACATAGGCGATAATATGTCACTTGGAAAGTCTCGTATGTTAATAATCGTAGGGGATATTTTTTTTATTTTTTATTTTTTATATTATAGAACACGTCAAATTGACTTCGCCTCGCCTGATGGTAAGCTGAAGGCAAAGTCTCTGAAAAGATGGTCACCATTACAGACATGTACCATATTACAATGGTGGCACTCAGCTTGACGGCCTCATCAGATGCTTTTTCACGCCCCGCTTAAAGGACCCGGGACTGTAGGAGGAGGGAAACACGTGAACTGGTAAGGAATTTAGGGAATAGGAAGGAATTTAGTGTTTGCCTGTGTATAAACAGTTTCATACGATAATGGTAAGGCGATTATGGCTAGTGATAGTCGCGTACCATTCTTCGGACCTAAACGTGTTAGAAATTTAATAATTAGATTTAAATTACAGCTTAAATGCATGAAATCCTGTGCAATGAGCAGTTTTCCAGTAGGTATAATAACCAGTTGGTTTTTAAGTCATCTGGAGATGGCGCTAGCACAGCTTTTGGTAATTTTAATGTATTCTGTGGTTTGTTTGTGGTATTTTTTCATGAATTTGCGATGTTGCTAAAGTTTAATTTCATTTACCCATATTATAATAGATAAAATATAATAAAACGCTTAATTCTTTTCGCGTCACTGTCTGTAATTTAAAATAATAATATTATATTTAAAATAATTGTATCAGAAAAAATGACGGAATATTTAAAAGTAAAGTAAATCATTACAAAACCGAAGAACATTTTTTCCATAAATTAGGGAACACTAGATGTGACACAACACTCTTCTTACCAAAAGTGCCGGCTGCGCCATCTAGCGCGTCTTCAGGAACCCTATAAATACCTATTGAAAAACTGCTCATTGGAATTGACTTCCTGAATTTCTTTCTTCCTTTTGCAGGAGCGAAGGTCGTCTGATCTTCCATAACATAAAGGCAAACCTGTGCCTGAACCATGTCTATTAATCAGCAGGCTGACAAGTCCCGAAGTGGTGGTACAGTCGATAAAGAAGATACAATTGCACTTTTACATACAACTTTATATGAAAAAATGCAACCGTATCTCCTTTATCGACTGTACACTGCACATACCACCCGGTGTAGGCAAAGCCTTACGATCAAGAAGTCCACACCTAACACAAGCATTTAAACTTAGCTGATAGGATTAATATCAGGAGGGTACAATGGTTTGTGCTCAGAAGAACTGTTTGACATGATGCCAACAGTTACATTCTATCATCGCACCTCTCGCCACAGGCGGGGAATTCATCCTCACACATTGCGTCCGGAAACGGTGCGCACTGTGCGGTTTGAAAGGCTCTTCATCCCACGCACACTCAAGAGCAGCAGCTGTGGAATGAACTCCCTGCGGTGGTTTTCCCAAGCGACTACAATATGGGGTTCTTCAAGAAGGGCATTAGAAGGTTTCTTCAGGGTCGGCAGCGCGAGTGACGCCCCTGGTGTTGCATATCTACGTCCATAGGCCACGGTGACCGCTTTCCATCAGGTGGGCCATGTGCTTGTCTGCCAACTAAGTGACTAACTACTAGATATTTAAAAAGAAAGGCTCAACCGGTCGTTATTATGTAACGAAGAACTTTCAAACACCAAAGAATTCCCAACGTTAACCCAATCGTTTTTTTTCTGAACGATCCCGCGACAATATCGCCAAGTTTCAAAGTCTCACGATAAAACTTGAATGTCTTCGGACGGTTGACGCGCCGCCATAAACTAAAAGTGACGTCTCTAATGCGATCGCTCCTCTAATTATATTCGAAATTTCCAAAAATTCGAACCGTCAGCCCCCCTCCCCTTTTTAACCCATTAGCTGAAACTTTGGATCAACTCGCACTTTTCAAACCGCTTGGCGACGGCAAAGAGTAAAAGTTGCAGATGTTCTTCTTCCTTTGGTGAGAATGTAGGTATTTTTATACATTCTTTTTACTTACTTAAAAATATATTTTTTATTTTGAAACGTATGGAATATACAATTACTAAAAATATTGTGAAAATAAAGTGGTCAGAATAAATCGGTAATTTCAAGTATTTTAATTGGTCAACAATTTTTGAAAAAAAGATTTTTGAAAGGCAAAAATCTTTTTTCCTAACCAGAATAACTCATGCTAGCCACATACAGTGGAGACAATACTATCAGATCTCGTAAACCGGTTTGAGGATCAAACCGGTTTCCAACCTCTGTCACGCGATAAAGAACTAGAATACTCTGGACGAACAGGTTTTTCCCTTTTGTTATAATCCCAGGTTCTTTAAGCGGGGCATAAAAACCATATCAAGTTATGGTCTACCATCTTAAGATCTACAGCTTTTGGAAAAGAAAATGAAAACATAGTTCTGAATATACCTCTGCATACCCTTTAACCTGCAAGGGTGAGGATATAGTATAAATGTATTCATAAGAACAATATTTGTACTAGGAGCTGTAACTTCTAGACGTTGAAGCTACGAGTCTTGTCGGTTCGAAAGTTTAATAGTGTTTTAAAGTACATAGTAGTTTCGGCAAGTTATGATTAGGCCAGTAGGTCCAGTAACACTATCCTATACCTCTTATCAATTACACTGCATTCACAAGTTCAATTAGAACTTGATAATATGCTGGAACATATTTTAATGTTGTCTAGATCCATCACACATTTCGCCAATTATTATTTTCGGTCCCACATGTAAGTCTATGTAGGTACTCGTATTTATATTGCTTTTTCTTGACTTGAATTTTTTCCTCACAGAGTAGTTAAGACCTTAGGCAGATTACAAAAAAAAAAACTGTCTTAAGCCCACCAAAGTTAACTAAAAAAACAGACATTTTCTTGATTCTTTCACGCGTCACTGAAGTCGTTCCCGATAGCGTTAACTTAGACTCCTTTTGATAAAAAAAACTGCTATTCTAAAATAAACCTTATGGCTGGTGGATAAAGTACAAAATGAGTATGGCAGCTTGAAAGTATAGGGTGTTAGTACTGTACTGATAAGAAGTGTAAATTAAGACGGTGAGTGATGATTACGGATTTACATAGCAACTTAATTTACATATAATGGTCTATTCCATCCTTTGTGTGTTTGTTTTATTTTTGTTCTAGGATCAGAATTAAAGAAATTAAAATGAGATAAATAAATATCCATGTTCAAATCTTGGCCATTCCGACCTGAACTCCACGTGAATGGTGAATGGGGAGAGGGGGGGGAGGGGGGTTTAGCGGGAACACTAGTAATTTCGGTTACTCGTAATCTTTAAAAAAATAGGTAGTCGGCTACCTCTATGTACCTACTTTGCTCCTTTGGTATCATGATGTGTCAAACCTCTATACGCGCAGAACACGGTTCTTGGGTGTCTTTTGGACCTAAATGGCAAGACAAACAAGGCTCTGGCGCCCGCGGATTGCTTTGTAATAATCTATGCTCGGTGAATTTGAGTTCGTCCACCGCAGTAGCACCCCGTGCTATCCTCAAAAGACACCCAAGAAATGTGTACTGCGCGTATGGGGCACATTCTGAGCACATTTTAGGTCCCAGATTCGTGTTCGGAGTTATACCTACTACGGTGGTGGACGAGTTCAAATTTAGCAAGCATAGATGATTACAAAACAATCTGTGCTGGTTAGGTCCTCATTTGTCTTGCGATTATATATGTTCCGTGGTATAATCCAAGACCTTTGGTGCCCAACTCAACTGTAATTGTAGCAAACCGGTGCTTTCAATGCATTTTCTATAGCCTAGGCTTATTTTGGTTTTCACGGGAGCGACTGCCGTCTGAACACCCAATCAAGAATGGAAGGCCTTCGCCAGAGCCTCAACTATTAATTAGTAGGTATCCCAACTTACAGGAAATTCAATTGGAGCTGCAAAGACCCCTTAATCGACTTCATTTTGATTCCATTTCATTTTCATATTGGGGGTTTAAAATCATTGAGTATTAAAATTAACATAAACTCACACCTATATCCCCGAAGGGTGTCGCGAGGGGCACTGTGTCTCTTTCGAGGGCCTGGCAGTGCAACTGGCGAAAGTGATGTTGATCTTTACGGACGTATCTGACATGCAATGTTCCTCTGCTTCGCTTAGGGATGAGGATTGAATCACGCATCTGGAATGAGAAAGTAACCGTTGATTCCAAATGTATGGAATCAGCTAACTACCCTTATATCTTAGTCAGATCATTGACATACACAAATTGGCATCGAGAAGGATATAGTTCTTGGGCGCCCCGTATACTGCCAGGTGAACACGCCTCGCAAGGCATCACCGATATCCATCATTAACTAAATCTTTACTCAATTAGTCACAACAACGGTGGAAAAATTACTCTAGGGTACTTAGCTGTTTTCATAGCGATGCTGTATCCGTTACAGCTCTGTAATTCTATAACATTATTTCCATATTCATAATTCATTCCATGAAAATTTCTGCTGATACAAGACTGAATTTGATTGTCATAGACATGAGAAAAGAAACAATATTTGAATTTGACATGAATCATAAATCGACGGCCAGTAAGCTAACAAGGAGGTTTTATCGTGAAGGAACTTCGCGACATTCCCCACGCGAAATAAAATTGAAAATTATAGCAATTAATTTTTTAAGTTAGCTGCGGCGTTTACACCTCGTGACGAAAGGTCGCGACACTCGCGGCGGGATGAAAAGAAGTGCTCGTTATTGTACTATTTCACTAAACCAACTGTTTAGAAAATCCACTTCACCACAGAGTCAATTCTAGTATAACAACACAGTGTCAATTTCCACTTCATTTTATTCTCAACAGAGATTTATCCGACACTATGTTAGCAATCATCTCAAACTCCATACAAATGTACCATTGTACTATGCCGCGTACCACTGTACCGCGCTGCACACCCATGTACGCATGTACCAGACTGTACACACATTGTATCCATAATATGTCGCTAACATAGGTCTCCAATCAATCAACTCATTAAAGGTCATCATTAAATAATTTACTATAATCAACTCTCATGTGGTAGTGGCAGAGTAATGGTTAAACAATTTAAATTGAACCGAACTATTTGCAAAATTTTACCGAAAAATTATATTATTGAGGCAGCAAAACATGTCAGATAATTTTGAAAATAAATAACTGATATATTTTGATTTCGTTTCTTAAACCAGAGTTAAGAATCAGCATCTCCACCATGTCGCGAGGGGCACTGTGTCTCTTTCGAGGGCCTGGCAGTGCAACTGGCGAAAGTGATGTTGATCTTTACGGACGTATCTGACATGCAATGTTCCTCTGCTTCGCTTAGGGATGAGGATTGAATCACGCATCTGGAATGAGAAAGTAACCGTTGATTCCAAATGTATGGAATCAGCTAACTACCCTTATATCTTAGTCAGATCATTGACATACACAAATTGGCATCGAGAAGGATATAGTTCTTGGGCGCCCCGTATACTGCCAGGTGAACACGCCTCGCAAGGCATCACCGATATCCATCATTAACTAAATCTTTACTCAATTAGTCACAACAACGGTGGAAAAATTACTCTAGGGTACTTAGCTGTTTTCATAGCGATGCTGTATCCGTTACAGCTCTGTAATTCTATAACATTATTTCCATATTCATAATTCATTCCATGAAAATTTCTGCTGATACAAGACTGAATTTGATTGTCATAGACATGAGAAAAGAAACAATATTTGAATTTGACATGAATCATAAATCGACGGCCAGTAAGCTAACAAGGAGGTTTTATCGTGAAGGAACTTCGCGACAAAGGGGTAGGCAGAGGTGCTAGCACCCACATATCGCCGTTTATGTTTAGATCCCAATGTAATAGGTGGCGAGCCTATTGCCATTAACCGGGCACTTATAAACCTGCGATAAATACACACATAACTTCGAAAAGCATCGAAAAGTCGTTGGTGTGTGCCATGGTAAAACCTGGGATCGAACCCGAGACCTCGTCTCAGCAGTCCTTTACCCATACCACTAGGCTACCGCGGTTATTAAAATTAAATATTCTTAAAATAAACTACATTAAATACATAAAATATTTACATGCATAATGCGTCGTGAAATTCCTCCACATCGTCACCGACCGGTAACGTTCCCAGAAGGCTGGTAGCATTGCCACGTTGAATGGCAATGCTTATTCTCTGTGCAAGATAATAACCAGCCTTCTGGTCACGCGTAGCGTCGATCAGCCGCTTTGTTAAATCTTTGTACACAAAGCGGGCACTTGGGCCCCATGTCCCCAACGTTTCAACCCCAAACGGCTCAAAAATATAATCACCTGTTAAATTACAGTATTTGCGCCGTTTGAGGTTTTCCGCAGATGCAGCAGCAGCGCCGGCACAGCCTGCTGTGCCTGAAAGATGTGAAGGCGCAAGGGTGTCGACGCATGTTGCATCCCACACCAAAGGCCTACCCATCTTCCAAGGCAGCAACGACATACCATCCGGTCTCTTGCCATCCTCACGCGCCAGCCCATTAGGTTCACGAATGGCTGGCACGCCAGCACTGGCAAGAGCACGGCGGATAATGTCGTTGATGCAATCGTGTCGTGATATGCGCCCAGCGCTTCTGCTGCATGAAAGGCCATGGTGCCCAAGGCTGTCGACAGCTTCACCGCAGTGGCAACGATCGATGGGGAGAAACACACGGCGCTCACACAATATTCTTTAAACATGCATGTAGAAATAGCATTAAACGGCAAGGTCGTCATTTTACTGCTTTTAGTCATAAGTTTATTACCCAAATATTGTCTTAGCGTGCAATAAAGTATATAATAAATAAATATTAAGTACTTCAAAGAGTATTATAATACGCAAGTGTCTAGGTACAAATATTTTGTGATAAATTGGGTTAAGACACGCTAGATCGTCAATGTCCTTCTAGTACCTACCTACTTGGTTTTTAAACAACGCTATCTAGATTTAAAGTAAACATACATAGTAAAGCTTATGTTAAAGGTGTTAGAGGTGAATTAACACCCACATTTCACCAATCATTGTATTAGGTCCCACGTAATAGGGGGTGAGCCTATTACCGTTTTTCGGGCACTAACGTTTGACTCGAGCCATGTATAGGCTAAGTTCTTTTGTACATATGCATAATATACATAGAAACACTGGGAATCAACACGGCTATCTCTCAAATATTAAAAACGGTTTCCTCCCGGCCGTGAATTTTCCAAGCGACTACACTATGGGGTTCTTCAAGAAGGGCATTCAAAGTCAAAGTCAAAGTCTTTATTTCTCAAAATAGTGCAACATTGTTACAGCTTTTTGACGTCAAAAACTCCTTAAAACTAAGTTTACCACCGCTTCCTAAGCGCTAATGGAGAAGAAACGGCGCAACAAACTCCACTCCATTGAAAGGTTCTTAAGGGATCGGCAGCGGGACGCCCCTGGTGTTGCATATGGCCATAGGTCACGGTAACCACTTTCCAACAGGTGGACCTTGTGCTTGTCGGCCACCTAGGTAAGTGGTAGGTATAAAAAAGGTAAGTGTTTTCATAACACAACTGCGATTTACATCCTAAATTTTTTTGATATTTGGAAGATTGATACGAAATTGAAACGAGATTTTGAACAGATTTTTACGAGAATTGACTCTCTGAAGTCTAAAAAACTTCTACGGTTAATTGAACAAAACCCTAGTTATTCAAGCAATTGACAGACGTGACGTAGTTATAACAATACCCATATATCATCTCTAAATATAAATTATACGAAGAATAAACGGAATAAAAGCGTATTTCTAAACAAATAGGTAACTGTCGGTCACATACAGAATGTTCAACCTGCTTGACGCACATAGGTGGCGCTGACAGCTCTGAACAAGACAGATTGTCTCAACACGAGTCTTCTTGTCGCTTAGTATGGAGACAGAATCTTAGTAAAGATATATTTTTGTACAAGTTATATATGTCCGTGGATATTGGTTATTGTAAACATTATTGTGACCAAATTTTATGCTATTAAAGATCATCATCATCATAATCATTTCAGCCATAGGAAGTCCACTGCTGGATATAGGCCTCCCCTATAGATCTCCAATAGCACCGGTTGGAAGCGGCTCGCATCCAGCGCGTTCCCGCGGCCTTAATGAGGTCGTCTGTCCTATCTACACTAATATTATAAAGAGGAAAGATTTGTACCTATTTTTGTATGTTTGTATGTTTGTAATGAATAGGCTCCGGAACTACTGTACCGATTTCAATAATTCTTTCACCTATAGAAAGCTACACTATCTGGAAGTAACATAGGCTATATAACATCACGCTACTACTAAAGGGAGCGGAGCAGTGAGCATAAATGTCAATAAATCGGGCAGATTTTCATACATTAAAGTTGGACCGGAATCCGAACTCCACGCGGGTGGAGCCGCGGGCAACAGCTAGTTAAAGATAATTTAATTTAATTTATAAGAATTAGATGAAGGATTGCCTTACATTACATCTAATCACAGCAGCACATGACTTACTTTTAAGAAAATAAACCACATGGACTTTAAAAAATAAAAAAAATAAAAATTGTGAATAATATATCTGTCATTAGGTCCAGTGTAGCTTGAAACCACAGAACATCCTGTTAATGAGAGCTACTTCATTCACGTGTTTCCCTCCTCCTACAGTCCCGGGTCCTTTAAGCGGGGCGTGAAAAAGCATCTGATGAGGCCGTCAAGCTGAGTGCCACCATTGTAACATGATACGTGTCTGTACTGGTGACCCTCTTTTCAGAGACTTTGCCTTCAGCTTACCATCAAGCGAGGCGAAGTGAAATTGACGTGTCCCATAATATAAAAAAAAAAAATTAACTGTTCTGGGCTCGAAACCATTGTGATCATAAAAAGGTAACAGAAATAAACTTACTAATTGATTTTTCTCATTTATAATATAATTAATTTATTTTATTATAACGGTGATAAACGAAAATATATTTATCTTATAACCTAATGATGAAACATTGAAATTAACAACACAACAACAATGTTTATACTTGTGAACTCTTAGCTATCAATATTTACCTACCTGTTATGCTTTTATATTTCTCAAACCTCATTACTTGATACATGGTACTGTAAAATGTAATAACTTGAATTCACTAGAAAATCATTGAGGTCTTTTACCAATAAACGACAACACTATCACATAAATAATGCATTTTAACTACTTTCTTGGTGAAAGAAGATCTTTAATCTTTGGTGACAAAGTTAGGAGAAATTATGATGACCACTTCTCCTTCCAAATCATAATTACTACTTATTATTAAGATCATTACAAAGTCAATAACGTACAAACCTTTTGAAAACTTTTTTGTGCGTTGAAAAATCTTTTTTCAAACCTTATACAGTATACATACCCAATTCTTTCAACTTATCGTGAACCCTCTCCATCCTTTATAAGCACTTCCTTAAATGATTGTCCGGGACACGCGTGTTCTATCGCATATCTACGCTCGTTACCCCTACCATTGGAATAAAAATAAACTTGTTATTTTATAAATTGTTACGATATTTTAGAAAGTAAGTAGACATAGTGATTCTGAGGTTACTAAACTATCCAAGTTAAACTAAAGTTATCTTAAAAAGATGTTTAATCCTATTAAAACTACGTAAACCAGGCATCATTTTTTTTATATTGAATTCTAAATCGACCATCTCAAGAACGCTATCAAATTGGTCGCATATTAGGCAACCAAAATTTGACATGGGATATGTCGTCGACACGACAGAAAAAGACGAAGATTCTATACGGATGACTAGTGCGAACAGTCTGATAGTTTGTCGCTTTAGCGTTAAGCTGTTTGTTTTGTTTATGTGTAGCGTGTACAAAAAAGATTTTTGTTTCGTGTTTCATCAACTTTAAAATTCAAATAAAAAAAAAATTAAATATACCTAGTTTATGAGATGAGCAGTGGTATCAGTACAACTGTCAAGAAAAACAATAGCAATATCAAGCCGATACTGAACATAATATTAGCATATCGGTTTAAATAATGAATGGCGACCGGATTGTAACTTTATTATGACGATTGATAATATAACTTAGTTTAGTTTATGAGCAGATCGTAAGCTGTATTCAGTTGTTGTCCAAATATATTGAGACTTGTTTCGTTAGACGGAAATGTAGGTCTCGATTGAACTCATAAAAAAGTTCGAGAAATGGGAAATAAAATGATTACAGCGGTTTAATGGTTTTTCAGTAAAAAATTTTTGAAATACTCGTCGTTTTTTTAATTAAGTCATAAGTTATTGGTAAGTGGTTATCGGTACATATAACTTTAGACGACCTTTTAATCAGAACCAATCAATCAATTTATTTCGGTTTTTGTTGTTGGGTCTAGATACCGTTGTGTAGAATGTTGTAGAATATTTATTTATTTATCTAAACATTTTTAATTATCTAAAATCACAGCGAATTGACATTGAATATTCTTATTACCAAAGCATATTTTCTGCTGATACAGCTAGTAACAACAAATAATTAAAAGGGTATAAGAGAGACTAAAGTAATAATAAATCAGCTATTTTCACAAATTATTTTTGTTCAAGTACTGTACCTACAATACTTAAAGAGGTTTTTGTTCCATACAGAAGTTCATGGTAGGGGCCAATGATGAATTATGCGTGATGTATCTCGTTAATTACCTCCTAGCCGGAGTGCGCCGTATCTCCAAACAGTTACCTCAGGTGTGTTTGAACACTTGCAGGTATATTTTTATACTATATTTCCAAAATACTAGGTATAGGTTGAAAGGAGAGATTAAAATATAGGCTTATGCCCGATTTCCCCTTTTACAGATTCCCCCCGAAAAATCCGATTTATAATTGCGTTTTATCAAGGAGGTACAATCAATCCGGAAAGTGCTACATAATATATTTTATAAGACTGTGTTATTGAGACTAATGTACCACTGGACACGCCGAGTAGGTACAGTTATGAATTAATTTATAATTTAGTAGTAATCGTTATTAATGGGTATGTTGCCTTAATACCAAATAAAAATAATTCAAAGATATCCGAGTCCAATCGCCAATTGGCTGCCAATTTTTCGCACGATAAAAAAGGTACTACGAATTCAAATCCCAGTTGTCGTAGACAACAATGTAAAGGTTTTTTCCACGAATACCTAGCACCTGCCAAATATTGCCAATGCCAAACATACTCAGATCAGTCTTAGATGCATGGCTGGAATCAACAAAAATGCCCGGAATACGGCAATAGACTCACCCTTTATTATGTGGGACCGAATACAATGATTGGTGAAATGTGGATGGCAATTCACCTCTGCCTAACCCTTCGGGGATAAAAGCGTGATTATATGTATGTATGTATATTTTGATTGATGTCCTTCGTTAAAAACGACTATTTTTAACTTCGCCATAACAATTCAAGTGCGCAAATAACTTTTTCAAATCGTCACGTTACAAATCTGAAACAAAAGTTATCTTAAAATATCCCCACGTTTTTCCTTGAACCGGGTTACCTAACGGTACCAAAGTTATTACGTAAGACAATGATAACCAAAGCTAAAATGTAGCAAACATAAATAAACGCGAGGCCGTTCGACCTTGCGAAAGTAAAAAAGGATTTGTGAAAATTCTACCAAGTCATGTTTAGGGCGCGTCTATACTATACTAGGTACCTTTTTTGTGCGAAAATCTCACAAATAGCCATCAGCTTCTTCTTCAAGCTAGTGTTAATATCAGTCGCATGCGAAGTTTTCATCTCGGTGTCTGGGGTCCGGATTTTCTAGTCAAACTGCGGGTTTGGTTTCCGTGAAGCAACTGCCACTGACCTCCACAAGCCCTTGGCGATATCGAAGCATTGCAGGTAGACCAGTTGTTGAATTTTTAGGGCTCCAAATACTCGTATCGACTGCCATAGAGGTTTGTATAGCAACCGGCACCGACGGCTTAATATATTCGCGATTTGTAAGTACCTAATTGTGCATCAAGGTTAATTATATAAGTAAGGTACTTTGCAAAGAAAACGACAATAACGACAAAAAAAAGGGTATGCTACACTACACATGTTACGCATAGCTATCTGGGAATCGCATACCTGAGTTAGCGATTCCCATTAGATAGAAGTGCGACCGCTTATGTGAACTTTACTTGAATTGCAACACGTTCTACATTGTGCTACGGCAACGATGTGCTGACCCGTCAATCTGTTAATCTGTAAATTAATACCTAAAAATTATTATCCATATTCTCACGTCGATTAGATCTACATTTGTTAAATATATACGGTTTAATGTCATGTGTGGATCTAAGGGGCCCTACTAACATCTTTGGGGTCCAAACAACCACACTTGCTAGTTGGTGCACCTGCCAAACTATAGATAAGGTTTCAGCAGCAGTCGTTCCCGGCGGAAAAATATGCTTCAACGTGCATAGTTTAGACACAACTGGGCAATCTTTATGGGAATGGTATTAATGTTACTTCAAAACAAATATTAATTGAATATCACAAATAGAAAGTTATCGAGAACACGCCCTTACCTAGTGGACACAAAAAACACAAGAAATATACCGAAGAACGGGCGAAACACTTGAAAATCGGTTCAAACAATTATTTTTTGCTCAAAATACGAGACTTAACGAAATTCAAATCGCTTAGGAGAGGAGAATTATAGAAAAAGCTCGGCGCATCTTCAAAGGTGGGTCGCAACCCTTTAGGGAGGGAAGAGGGTGGCGAGCGAGGAGGTACGCACTGTAATATAGAAAACTTGTGTTAGCCCAGTTCCGCGCCTTTGTAACATCATTTCGGCTGCCGAGAGAGTGCGGTAAACCAGTCTTGAAACTTGCCTTTTGTTGTTGGATTTTTTTTTATTGTACCAACATAGTGTCGTCATTATCTTAACGTTATTCATGTTAGCGTCCGAAGTTCTCACTTTGGAAGCACTTACTCAGACCAAAGAAACGGGAGGAGTCCCTCCTTTAAAAGCCGTATGAGTGACCTCCAAACCTGGTGATGAAAGCCCACGTTGTAATCATCGTCTCTCAATCAATTGGTTATTTCGGCAAAAATGTCTAGGTGTGGATGCAATGCCCCATATACCCTATTAGCTCCTTAATAGTGTATTTCAAACATATATGACAAAACTATAAGTAATTATAAACTTGTAAAACGTCATTCATCCATTCATAAGTTTATCATTTATTCATTCATTTTATAATTTTTATAAACATAAGGTTTTAAAGATAAAGTCTTTGACATTTATACTGCGTTATAAAATTTATAATCTTATAACTAAGTATATTATAAAGAGTATAAAATGAAGAGTTATAATTTGAAAACTTCTTAATTTTACAAAAGCGCTATTATGAAATCCAACATCAATTCTTTTATTCACGTACGAAATACAAACAAAGACTATAGAGAATATTTTAATGTCTAAAGTATCAAAACCGTTTACTCCATGTTCAGCTTTATAATTTAAGAAGAAGAAACAGGCCATAAGAAATAAATGTAAAGAAGAAATGTTTGGACCCCAAAAGGGTTAAAAAGGGGTGCAAAACACCCCCACCTGAACGTACACGATGGATGTACGTAATAGAATTTTAAAAGGGGCTATATTTGCTCATTGGAACCACGTCGTTAAGAAAAGAATTTTGCAGTAGGTAGATTTTTGCTTTACTTTTCTTTGTATTCTCCTTTCACGAAGACAGTTTATAGTATTAGAACTTTTAAAATGGAAATACAATTAATATAACAAAGTATTATTGATATTTTCTCTATAATATTATAAAGAGGTAAAATTTGTGAGTTTGTTACGTGCTGGGGGGTAATCTCTGGATCTACTGAACCGATTTTGAAAATTATCTTGCCATGCTATCGGAGAGGGTCAGCAGCGGGAATGAGATTAGAAGTCCACACGGGCGGGGCCACGTCCAACACTTAGTGCTTTGTAAATTGTACTGAGAAAAAGTAATTAGGTAAGTAGAAACGTCTTTATTGTACACCATAGATATAACAATATAACATAGAGATCTTAGTTATGTGGTAAGTACAGATGGTGGCTTTATCGCTCTGCGGCAATTTCTCACAGGCAAGCATATGTAGATGAATTCGAACTTACAATCTTTACTCATACTTCTAACAAGTCGACGGCAAATATTATATTATCTTCAAATAAGTTAAGTATAAGTTCGAATTCATTATGTTACTTGTAGCTTAGTTTGGAGGGGTCGATGAGAACTGGTTGTTTGGACACAACCAGTAGTTTCTAGTAGTCTTTTAAAAACAGAATTTACCTTAAAAATTAGTTCTTATAATGGAAGGTACAAGAAGAAAAGCTCGTGCTAAAGGGGTAAGCGAGAAGGTTATGGTGTGTAAACATTGCAAGGTTTTGGTTAAGTAACACTAGCTAAATCGGTCTTATGATGGGTGAGACGTAAAGATCCATCGACTTAATATCTCACCTTTTTTTTTATCGTGCGAAAAATCCCCACGGATACCGACTTGAACCGACTAAAACGCACGCCATCTGTGGGCCGTCAGTTACCGGAGCTGAGATTGTCGTAGCCATATCCCTCCCACTCCGGCCAACCCAGGGCCATATCTCTCGAACTGGCCCTCTTCCGGTGTGGGGACCACAGAGTCCCCAACTTGCCCCCGGGTATGGGGAGGCACGCAGTGCGCGCCGCCGCCGCGGCCTGCTTCTGCTAGGGTGACAGGCGGCTCTACCCTACCCCCCAGGCCCGATATCTCACCTCATTCTCTCTCTCAGCCTCTTAATATCTCGTCATCATCATAAGTGAAGCACCACTACTAGAAGCATGTTAAGCAGTCGGTCTCGTTTGGCGTACGAACTTCTTGGCAATTGTTACGGGTGGTTAATACACACTTCGACAACTTTCGATATTGGTAACGTCTAACGGCCGTTCCCAATAACCTATCTATCGTCAGTTTTGACATTAGAAAGGATAAAAACATCATCAATCTCTATGGTAACGCAATTCATAGTAGCAAAATAACAATAGAATTTGACAAAAGAACTATCTCTACCTTTACCTTTATCTGTAGATATGTTATTGGGAACGGCCGTAAGTCTATTCTTTTCTAATGTGTATCGCCAATGGGTTGTATTTTTTTTTAAATATAGGACACGTTAATTTGACTTCGCTTCCCCTAATAGTAAGCTGAAGGCAAAGTCTCTGAAAAGAGGGTCACCATTATAGACACGTACCATGTTCAAATGGTGGCACTCAGCTTGATGGCCTCATCAGATGCTTTTTCACGCCCCGTTTGAAAGAACCGGGACGGTAGGAGGAGGGAAACACGTGAAATGGTAAGGAATTCCAAATCTTAATGGTGCGGCAGAATAAATAGTCGCTGAACCGCTTGGTTCTTGATAGAACATTCTGCACCGTATACGGGTGGCATCTAAGTCCTGCACGTGTTGTACTATATAGGAAAGGAGAGGGTGCGATTAATTGGAAGAGCTCATCAGTAATGGTCAGATGGCCTACCCTTCACCGAAAATGTTGAACTTCAGTCGCGACGCAGTTAGACTGGAAAAAGCGGACTCCGGACTCCGAGATGACGGCCTTGGTTACGACGTCCTTCGTCAATCATCAGCGGGTGTACCGAGTCACAGGTCAGTTTGACTGGGGCCCTGAAGATATCAAAAACACTCCCTTCACTACATAATATAAAACAAAGTAGCTATCGCTGTCTGTCCGTCCCTATGTATGCTTAAATCTTCAAAACTACGCAACGGATTTTGAAGCGGTTTTTTTTAATAGATAGAGTGATTCAAGAGGAAGGTTTATATGTATAATACATGCGTAATATTGTAGAGAAACACTGATAAATTTAGAGATAATACCACACGGGCGGAAAATATGGCGGTACGAAGTTCGCCGGGTCAGCTAGTAATAAGATAAACCCTCCTAGACAAGTGGCAATTCGGTGGCAAGCGTATTGTAGAATAGAATGATGAATGTATGGCATTGACACGTATTTTGATGTGTGTGAGAGTCGTCAACGTATAGTAGAGTACGCGCAAAGAAATAAGTCCCTGATGGCGTATGTTGATTGGTTCAGCCCCCCTAGACAAGTGGTAATTCGTTGCTCGGCGTATGATGGAATAGAATTACGAATGTATAGGATTTGACGTTTTTGACATTCGTGGACGTTCTATTCTACAGGGGCTGGTCATGACAGTAACATGGCCTGAGCCAATCAACACACAGTATGGCGGCCATGTCATTTTAGTTCCTAGTTTTGCCGCGGGACTTATTGGCTGGCGCGGACTCTAGTAAACGTCAAAATATTTTTTTGACGAAAATTTGAAGTAATTTGTATACTACTGCAGTGCAGCAAGAGTAAGCAATGAGTGGTCAGAGAATTCCCCCTGTAAGGGATTGGTAGCGGGTTCTAGTGTTGTCTGAGCATTCACTTTTTCCAATAGGTATAACAAACTTACGTACATATACTCACGCCTGTAAATAAGGAAGGGGTAGGCAGAAGTGTATTATCATCTACATTTCGCCAACTATAATTTTCGGTCCCATGTAAGGGGTGCTAGCTACTTATTTTATTGCCATCAAGCCGGCACTTATTCAGGGGCTTTATATTTACGCGTCCGGTCCATAAGAACTTAATCCCAAAATGTCTAGCTAATCAATAGGACTGCATCTCATAATGCCGGAAATTGAAAACGCATGAATTTTGTAACAACTGAAGATCATTATGTCTTTTCCTCAAAACGTTCTAGTTCCAAAATAGCTGAATCCCGGAATGCCTGAATGTCATCTATCAAACAAAATCAAGTAGTCAATCAACCTATGCATTGTGGCGGATCCTGGAGGAGGCGTATGCAACAGGCTGATAGGTAGGAAAGAAGAGGGAGGGCTCCGTAGGTGGTAAAGTTAAGTAAAATAATCAAAAAGTAAAATTAAAAATTAATTCGCTATGCTTTAATTCCATTATAAATGAATTGTATTTTCATTTACAAATAATATTTTTTTAAATATGAATTGTGACAATACTTGACAAACAACGCTATTGTTTTTATCTATTATAACTGAGTCGCATTGTCCCCTTCTTACCCACCACACTACCAAGCCACACTACCTTTTTTTTTATCGTGCGAAAAATCCCCACAGATACCTCCCCCGCCGGAGCCGGCGGAGGAGGTTATGTCGGACTCGAACCGACTAAAACGCACGCCGTCCGTGGGCCGTCGGTTACCGGAGGTGAGATTGTCGTAGCCATATTCCTCGCACCCCGGCCGACCCATATCTCTCGATCTGGCCCTCTTCCGGTGTGGAGACCAAAAAGTCGCCAACTCGCCCCCGGGTATGGGGAGGCAAGCAATGCGCGCTGCCGCCGCGGCCTGCTTCTGCTAGGGTGACAGGCGGCTCCACCCGTCACCCTCAAGTCCGACGGCCGAGGTGCCGCCGCTCGTGGCGGGTTGCGCGGTTAGCCATTGTCCTCCGCTCCTCGCGGGCCGCAAGGTCTGCGATTCTCCTTCGCTCCCACTCCGCCGCCTCCTTCATTACTTACTACGAGCATTACTTTCTCGCAGAAGGAGGCGCCGGTGGCCCACGCATCCGCGCAGCGTACCATAGCTGCGAGCAAAGTGGCGAGCGTGAGAGCTCTCACTCCCAAGGTCGCCACCAGCGCCCGTCTCGGTGTCTCCCACGCCGGACACTCGGTGAGCGTGTGCAGCGCCGAGTCCTCGCTCGTGTCGCAGTGATGGCACTCGGACGTTGGCCCTTTCTTCGCGGTCCGATGCAGATACCACCCGAAGCATCCATGCCCGGTGATAATATGCGTCAGCCAGAACGAGAGGCCACCGTGTGGCCTCTCTAGCCATTCCCCCATGATGGGCCGCTACTACGGCGCACCCTGCGCGTGGTCGCCTAAGTCGTAGCTCCCACTCCGCCACCATGTCCCAGTGGAGTCGGGATCTCACGGCCCGAATTTCTTCAGGCTCAGGATCATGTCCCCGCTCCCGCGCCTCCTTTCGGAATCGATATAGCGCCGAAAGGGTTCTCGCTTCCAGGATCCACGGTGGCGATCCGGCACAGAGACTCACTGCTTCCAAGGATATCGTGCGGTACCCCCTGATGGCCCTGATGGCCACTATCCGCTGCGGTTTATGCAGCCGGTCTACGTGCCTGGCCTTCAGGTTGTCCGCCCACACGGGGCACCCGTATAGCCATGGATCGCACGACACCCGCATAGAGTCTCCTGCAGGAGTCCTCCGGGCCCCTCAAATTGGGCAGTAGCCGCGTCAGAGCGTTAGTTGTGAGCACCAATTTGGGGACCAGACTTCGGAAATGCTCCCCGAAGTCCCACCGACCGTCGAGCACAAGCCCCAGATATTTCATCTGGGGCTTGATGTCGATGAGAGTGTCTCCCACTGTGATGCTGGATCCCGTCGGTGGCCCGCGCCGAGGTCTATGAAAGAACATGGCCTCAGTTTTCTGCGGAGCCACCTCCAGACCCAGCCGCTGGATCCGTTTCACGACTTGGGCAACCGCGGTCGTGGCACCAAGCTACACTACCGGTAGTGTCGTAGGGAAATTCCTTCCCCTTCTACACTGCCAGAGTGCAAGAAGAATACTTACGTAGAGTATGTCATATGGATACACTCAGAGTTATGATAACCAACATTTACAATTTCAGGCATTACGGGACAAATTCGTTTTGAAATATAGACATTCAACATTTTAGGCAATTCGGGACGAATTCGTTTTGAAATATAGGCTTATTGGTATCAGTCATTGTGAGACTCAGTCGTAACGATATCAGACATTTTGGGATTAAGCTCTTACGGACCGGACGCCTGTTTTACTCTATCGGTAACCAACACGGCAATCGATAAACCGAGTCAAAGACGTGTCAATTCTAGTGTCACTGGCAGGGCTTCTCCCTATGACTAAGAATAGAGAAGATGCTCTGAAAGGTCCTGAAAATAAATCAGAAATAATTCTCCATTCTCGAATATTGTAGAACAAATCGCGAGCAAGACTCGGGCGTATCCTCCCTGTTTCATTATGAACGGCGGCTTAGACATTCTTGTTTTAAATTGTTTTTAAGACATGTATTGATTGCGAACGCGAATTCGCCGACCTTTGTTTTGTTTTAGAAGGCATTGTTTGTTCTGAAAGCTTTCATTATTTTTAAGTTAACGGGTTTCTTTCAATTTCTTTTCAGGTTTGTTTGTGAATGTTCAGGGAGGTGAAGAAAAATGTTCTCAGACTTATATATAATAAATAATTATTCTACAATATGTGGATAAAAATACTTATATACATTTTTTGGTACATAATTTATACTATTTTGTGATATTATACATAGAAACACTTAGACCAATGCAAATATATACAGGAATCGAACCCGCGCTTCCTGCGTAGCAGTCGTATGTCTTACAGCTACGCCGCCACCGAGGCCTTCCATCTTTCTCTATAACCTATTCCTATGTAACATATGACCAATAAAAATTGAAACTTATCAATATCTAAATAATAAGTCCTTTATTCTAGAATTTTCTCTATAGATAACTAGCTGTTGATTGCGGCTCCGCCTGCGTGGATTTCTGACCCTGTTCCCGCAACCTATGTGGACTTACTTATTCCCGAAATGGGATTACTGAAAACAAAAAAATATAATAATTAAATGTTTTTCACGAGCGGCAACACCGAAGTAACTAGTATTTGTAATGAACAGAACCGAATTCGAGACGATTATAAATTGTTGACGACATTTTAATTCAGAAGGGGTGTTATTTTTTAACGAGAACGGGTTGAAATGGCGCTATAAATTATATCTTTAATTTAGGCTACATTGTAGCATCGAAATTAATTTAGAATTTGACACCAAAATTTTAGTATAAAATAAGTAATTTTGGTGGCAACTATGTAAAAAAATTGTTACTTTATACTCCAACCAGAATTCAGCTGGGATTGTGTAGAATATTGGATTGAGTAGAATAGGGCTATCCCATCTCTTCGTCGTCCCATCTTTTCCCATCTTAGCTCGCAGAATAAGTAAGCTGAAGTGGCAGTGGGCTGGCCACATCTGCCGAAGGACCGATGGCCGTTGGAGCAAACGAGTCCTAGAGTGGAGACCGCGCGTAGGAAAACGGAAGGTGGGACATCCCCTAGCCAGGTGGACCGACGACCTGCGAAAGGTGGCTGGGACGGATTGGATGCGGAAGGCGGAGGATCGGCAAACGTGGCGCACATTGGGAGAGGCCTATGTCCAGCAGTGGACTGCAGTAGGCTAATTGATTGATTGATTGATCTCTTCGTCGTTCTGTCGTCGCTATTCCTGTCGTTGAAGGCGACTAAGGGATAGGGCTGTTCTCCACCCAACAGTAAGCAGCCCATAACAAAGTGCCCTCTTGACGGCTATAGGCTCGACTAGACGAAATTTAGGTGTCAATACACCTCTGCCTACGTCTTTGGTAATTTTCAGGAGTGAATACTTATGTATTTATATGTATTCTATTCGAACACATGGCAATGAAGAAAACTGACTCTGGGAAAAGTATAATCTGTAAAATATATCAATTGTTGATTATTATATCCTTTGACAACATGACAAACAAAACTTTTAACAAACTATTAACCCTGCACGTTGCCCACCACTATATCATATTCCATGAGGCTAGCATGGCGAAAGGTAAGTGTTAATAATCTGCTTAACACTTCAGGGATATATCAATAGGGTTATATATATAAGAAAATTGAACTGAAAAAAAAAGGTTCTAAAAATTCCAATTTCCTTGACCAATAATGTGACACCCTTTGATGTAGGCTCAATATATTTTTTGTACAATACAATTCATCAACAAATTCCCAGGCTGCCATGACACTTTACCAAAGACAAAAAAAAAACAAAGTCGCAAGAGTCTCCGATCGAAATTCAATACCAATTAAAACGTACTCCACCCTTTCGCCCTCAAGATAGTATTTAATTTAAGGAATATTCCCATTGAGTCGTCCCAACCGACTCATTTAAATTAAGCTTTTTGAAAAAGTCTCATATCTTCTTTAGCAAGGCGGCACCGGTACATCAAAGTGGGTGGCGAAAGGGGTAAGGTATTTTTCTTGGAGGGACGGGGGGTGGGCAAAAATGCGTAGCGACTCACACATCAATGCGTAAGTATTTACC
Source organism: Eilema depressum (assembly GCA_914767945.1). Taxonomy (NCBI): domain Eukaryota; kingdom Metazoa; phylum Arthropoda; class Insecta; order Lepidoptera; family Erebidae; genus Eilema; species Eilema depressum. The sequence goes on from OU612026.1 coordinate 15,173,433, forward strand.
GAACGCACACAAACGTAAACGGTTGTATGTAAAACACTTTAAGAAGAGCCGAAGAAATGCGAGAAGCTTAGCGGGTATAGGGTGTTACGTTTTCATCGGAAAAGGGTTGATCGGTACGAAATATTTTAATTGGAAGAATTGTTTTGAGAAATATAAGGCTGTGTCGGTATAGAAGTGTGGTGGTGAGCTGTTACATTCTGTAGACATTATAGGAGAAAGGAAATATTTTTTCTCCTAGAGGAAGGGGCACTTTCCTCCTACAGGAAGGCACTTTTAGAAGAAACTAGGTGAGATTCTTCAGATAAGGTATGAAAAGGTTACTGATTGTGGTTACGTACAAGCACGAGTGACGCTGGTTTCATGGTAGTTGTTATCTAATCTGTGCCCTGGTGTTGCAGTTGTTCAAGGGCTACGTTACCTACATATTCATGCGAATGAAAACGCGAGTGGCCTCATGTTCTCATTTTTTTAAGCTCTCTCTCAGTCTTCAGTGTACTCAAACTTTCGATTTTTGTCGTCGTTTCGAAGTTACATACTTAGACTTCGAGTCTTATGCGGCCTTCAGGATTGGAACCAAGTATATTGTGGCAGTGACTCATGATTGGTCATAATGATAATTTATAAAGTTCCAGGAGAAAGTTGAATACTGGATAAGAAATACTAATCGTTTTTTTCACAGAGAAGTAGTGTCCTATTGGATATCTACAGATACCAATATTTTATGTTATATGGCTACTAGAAGTTTGAAATAGTACCGAATGGACAATAGATTAATGTATACGCTTTAAATACATTTTGCTTAATTCTATAAACAGCAACAAGGTTACAAACTTACACTAGGAGAACTAAAATATTTTAATACTGACAATGTTTTTGATAAATGCATAGTAATCACAGAATTATTACTTTGAAATTCAATTTAGTGACTATATAATTCTAAACTGAATATTGTGCAAATAACATTCGAATTCAAATATTGGCGGTGCGTATAGGCGACCAAAGTATTAGCTAGGCAGGAGCACTAACATAATAATATACATGTGAACCTGCACAGCTATATCTTTGGCCATGCGGCCTTATATATAGTATATGTGTGTATAGGTATATTTTATACGTATGTACGTGTATTACACGTGTATTCTGAGAACAGGGTGTTAATTTTAGTACTAGTTTACTGCTGTGTGACAAATAAATAAATAAAAGAAACATAAAAAGTCTAAAAGAATATATTCTTCACAATAACATCACCCTGTCCAGTGGGGGTAAAAGCGAAAGGGTTGTGGAGGCGATCGCCTCCCTTAGACGGGGTGTCCACCGCCTTCTTACAACCTTTTTACACAGGGGGGTGTAGAGTAATAGCCTACAGAGACTTTGTATGCGTAGATTGAGAATTTCCTCTTGTAGATTTTTAATGAGTATTTCGAAGGTATATCATTATCATTTTAATGAAAAATGTTTTTCGTGAATTTTTTGCGTCAACTTTAAGGGTTTATACCTATTTGTTTAGTGGTGAAAGTGTGTCAGCGAAAACAAGAGCAGGGTTGTACTAAAAAATCGAAGTAAAAAAGGATTCAAATTTTTACGCAATAAAATATCTTATGCTCGTATTTTTATAAAGGTAGTTTGTAAAAGTGCTGAAATTAAATTTAGTGTCAAGAATTCAAAGAGTTGCTGAAAATATCTTGAACTAGGGTATACACCATACATAGACATAAATGTTTTGTTGTATAATTTCGTCTTGAGATTTTCACCCGTCTCTGTCCCAAAAACTGGCTGTCGCTAAGAATGTTGTATTAGCGGAGCGTCGCGGGCAGAAGAGGTGAGGTCGTAGGACGCAGGGGAGGGGGACAGGGTGTAATTGCAAAATAAAATTAGCCGGAACGGGTACGTGCTCAATTTGCGCCTCCCGGCACTGATTTGTTTTCGCTCTTGCCTATGTGCGCGTGTCTCGGACTCCTTAGCTGCTCTGTACCCGCGTTTTCTTAGCCTATATACCTATTATTGATCCGACGTTATTCTCTGCCATATTGTTTCTTATGCTCGCTACACTGCAAACTCTTCATACCGTCCACTTCTTCAATGCCGAACGTACTACCTGACATTCTCGCCGCTCCGATGTCCAATTACTATGACGCAAGTCAAGTGTCATTTCGAGAACGTCAGTATTTGCATTTAATTTTATTTTCGAGAGCAAACTCTAATTAGTTGACAGAAACGAGCACTGAAAATCCTTCTGGCGATAAAAAATCCCTCCGGTCGTGATTTCATCCGCGGGAATGTTTAAAAAGGCGTCTAAAACTTTCGGGCCGTACTGCGGAGTCAATGGCTTTTTTATTTTCGCGTTTTCTTTCTTTTCCGGTTGAACTTTTCCAAAGTTTTATTTTGAGGAAGTTCCACGAGTGTCAGTTTGGCGTTCGACTCGCAATTTTCCGCGGTTTGCGCCGATAATTGCGGACGCAGGTGGAAATATTATTTTCTTTTTTTTCTCTCGCCCGTCTGTTTAATTTCCAGCGCCGACGGCGTTTATTACTATTTCTACGAGTCTGTAACGCGATTGCGCGAGTTTATATCAGCCAGTGATGTGAACGTTGTTGGTGAGTGGTACGGGCGTGACACACATATGACGTCACATAGGTACCTGCGGGCCGGGCCTAGAGTTGTCGACACTCGAACGCGACCGGCTATTTCCCTTTTAACGTGAGCCTATCTCCACCCATTTACTGACACATGACACATGTGACACGCCCACCGGTGCACACGCCCCCAGAATGTGGCATATATGTGCTCCAGTTACGTGACGCGACGTATGTGCGACACATGGGCGTATGTGGTACACTGCGCAGCCGCTAGGCGTGGTCTCAGCCCCCACCGTGAACGTTAACGTGATGCCTTTTCACGTTCACGTTACTTCAGTGTGCGGCAACGTGACAGCTATTTATTTCAATGCCTCCGTCGCCCGCGACTCCGCCGTAACGATAAATGAGTTATAATTTATTTTTACTCGAAAAAGGAAGGGTAAGGGAGCCTCCGCTTGTAATTAATGGCGAAATTGGCTATTCCGAGTATTCGGGATCCGGTAATGAGGTGAGATTGAGATTAAAACTCGGCTAAATGAGCTTCGTAAAGGATTAAGGATGGAAAAATTGAGAGTAATAAAGCCACATCCGTGGGCGGACGGCGAAACTTTGATAGTTACTCTTTTTGTTCGTAAATTATTAATGAACCGGAATTTTCGTCTGCTCCTACTAAATATTCCAGTATAGATATTTAGCAGACGGTCTGAGGCTTTAATGGGTACTGAAGTGAAATCGTTTACTGCTTTTGATTTCAATGTAGTCGTCGTCGAGTTGAATCGTATTCCTCAGTAAGTTTCATGGTTATTGACTTGTTTTGTTCTCTGTTTACGGAAGAATTACTGCCTATACTGTCATTGTTTACCGTTTATGGGAAGCGGTTCACATACATAGCATCTTTTTATAACAAATTTTATATGCCTTCCAGGATTTTTATATCCAGTTTCTATAATAAGGTATCTTACCAATTTCGTACGTATTCAGCAATTTACGAGAATGGTTATATGTACTAAACATTTAGTGTGAAAGAACATCGCACAAAAGAAAATTTTGTGCAGAAAAATCAAACAAAGCGTCTCCGAATCTTGAAGTTCGCTCAATCCTGGAGGCTTACGAACAAGAGTTATGTAAATCACTGTACCGAACTTTCGGTTGACGCATGCAAATCTCACTGGATGAGGGTAAGATATTACCACAAGATACCATAGAATACAATAAAATAGGGTGTTTTGGGACACATCCAAAGACTCTTTAGTACAAACTATACACCTAATGAACTGAACTGACTAATGAAGAAGCTCTGGAGTTAGTTTTTTACTTGGGAATCGTTTCCATAAAATCTGTTGAAGGCAAACTAAAAGGAAACTAAGTAAGTGGGTCCCTGGGCTCAGAAGTGAAGGAGTAGGATGTAACGGGGAAAGTATGATTTGAGATTGACATGGTCATTCACATTACTATTACTACAACAACTCGAGGAAGCTTAGTGGTTAAGGAGTCGGCCTTACGATCGAAAAGTCCCGGGTTCGAGTCCTGGCCATTAGGCTACCGACGTTAACCCACTCCTAACATTAGTCATTTAGCTTAGCTGAAGGGGTTAGTGGGAATATTGGTAGGTAATTTCGGTTGCTAATATTATTTAAAAAAATGCGATCACTAGTGGGTACATCCGTGATCATGGCGCTAGTAACAACGCAGAAATATTGGATACTCGACAAAAAAAAACATGATAAATATTCCGGCGATTGCTATACTACTAATATAACAGGAACAACGTTAAAATAAAAGAGAAGTTTATACAATATGGATACGACATATAGGCAATAATTGAAACCATATACTTGGTACCCCCTAAGCTTCAAGCAGGAAAAGTTTGAACAAAATTGGTCCAGTATTAAGGGCAGAAACTAGAGTTTTAATTTTATAGAATTTGAACAACTTTGAGCACTCTGTAGAATCGCATGTTGCCGCTTAGCTGTTCAAGTAAGTTACCTACTATGCCTATTGTTGTGTGTGTGTGTGAATATTGTTGTGTGTGTGTGAGAAGGTGTGTGCGTATTTATTAATGACTTATGACACAGTCAATGACTTTAAAGCAATGGATGAAACTATTTAATGACTTATACAAGTGGTTGCATTTTCTACATTTATTTTAATAATTATTTTGTTAGAAAATTTCGGATTTTATAAATCAGGGAATTTAAGTTTAAATTTAATTTGGTTCTATTCCTACGGACCAGGATGCTTCGCGGTTTCAGTATTTGCACATAATATGTCGTATCCATATTGTATAATGTTAAAGGTGACAACAAAAATGATTACTGGTGCTCGCATGACACTGATATGGCTACCTTTAAATTTCAACAATTTTGAAGTAATATTGTTATGTGCTCGTAATTTTATTATAATTAATTCCCATACAGCATAAACAAACCACTACAATCCGAATACCAATATTCACTTACCATTGTTATACATAAACGCACTGAAATTTCAACTGTATCACATCGAAATAAGATCTGAAAGAAAGTTTTAAAATAGTAAAATATAAAATTGTACACGCATGCTGACAAATGATCTCACAGCGGGATTAGGGTGTCCATTAAACACCGTCAAAGAGGCACGTGGGCAGTGTCCCAGGAATTCAGGTAGTGTGCTTGACGGATGGACTGTCCGCGCAAACCGCATTGTGTGGTCACTGTTGATTTAATACAGTGTGTTTTGAATTTTACTGATATTTGTTTTATTTTTTTTTAGTAGGTACGTTAATTGTGAATTTGATAATGAAATTCATTCATATCACTCGCTTAGGTTGACAATGAAAGCAGATGGCCAATTCTCTTAAAAAATATTCAAAATTCAGTCTTGATCTACTCTCCCAAATGTCAAAAACAATCAATTAATCAGTTAGCCTGTCGCAGTTCACTGTTGGATATAAGCCTCTTCCAATATTGGGAGGCTTAGGCCCAGTGTCTCCACGCTAGCCATACGGGTTGGTACAGGGTTTTATTTCAAGTTTTCCTGCTCTCACAGTGATATCGTCTGCGTATTTTTCCGTCAGTCGCCTTTTACGACTCGCTTCGGATAAGATGGGGTGGTGATACTTGTATAATTTCTCCGTCACCACACGGATAACGGATCTGTGACACGGAAACCACACCAAAACGATCACGTATGCCAATTCTCGTAAGAAAAGTTAATTAATTAATTTTGCCTCGGTGTAATGTTAAAAACATTAGGAGTTGACATTTATTTTTCTAGATAGAGGTTAATAGGTTTAGTCCACTCTCGACTCGACCTCTCGACCCCCAATAAATAATGTGTCGACTGGACCCCTAACTATAGTTTAGGGTCGAGAGTGGATTTTATTTTCCAGTCAAGATTTAGTTTCCTCTCGACCCCCATTAGTACACTTAGGATGATAAATCATTCGCCAGTCTACCCCATATATGCATACTATTTAACTAAAGTACCCTCAATTACAACATAGGCTCGTGGTTGCCAAGTGACGGTCAAGTAGGTTAAGCAACACTAGTCAAGTGAGTTTTAGGACAGAGGTTACTCCATCTCTTCATTTTGATTTAACTTTTTTTTTATATACTTACCCACACATAGACTTTTTCTTCGGCTTACCATCAGAGAGAGAGGTTTCACGTGGCTGTATAGACACGTGAAACCTATCTTACTTACCAACACCCCGTTGTTTTTGCGTTGGGTGCTAAAAGTACAGAATAAAAAAGTAGGCAAGTACCTACATATTTCATTCAAGATAAGGCTTAGATTTCTTGATCTATTTTAATGGTATATTAAATTACCGTTTATCTGGTGGCTATATTCCTGAGCAAGTTATGGGACACCATGTGAAAGTAATGCATATGGATCACAGTTCAAGTGATTAAATAGTTTTATGGGTAATACACGGAGGCACCCAACATGCACGCGCCTTAGGCTTATTACTGGTTAGTTGTATTGGTGTTAGGTCAGGAATACTCGAATCCTTATCAAATTATATTTTTAATTCAGAAGCATATACAGCAATTTTAATGAAATTTTAGAAATGTGTATAGGCCGTTTCAGGGTGAAAGATAGCTTTAGACCCTATTGAGGATTTTTCCGAAAGATAGGTACACTTTTATTAATTCTGGAATTAACAGTTTGAGGCGATTCGATTCAGAGTTGCTTTTCCATTTTACTGCATTGTGTACGGTTTGAGAGTAGAGAGACCCAATCTCGCTTACTACACTTTACCCTACTTCTTACCCCCTGTCGCTGATGTGCACAAGTTATACCTCTGATGTTGCAAGTATACAAAACTTTTATTTATTTTTAGGGCATAAGCATGTATAAAATATATACGCTGTAACAGTTTACTGACCAACATATTATTATCTCGAATCAGTGTCTGATAAGTAATTGTAAACTACTTATAAATCTAATTTCCTTTCAATATGGAAAATATTCAGTAAAACGTTCTTAAAAATTCAATCAAGAGATTGACCAAATCAAGTTTAAACCAAACAGGCCTGACCCGAACACACGCTCCTACCAGCCATTTATCAGCGGCGTCACGGCACATTAGGTGTGTCCAAACGAATCATGTAAGATACCGATACCAGATACCAGATACTAGATCATGGTGATAACACAATATGGACATTTGTTGTAGATATACATTTGCTATTCATACAACATGATGTATAACACGGTATTCACTGACTTTAGACATTTACTTACACCTTTTTAGGGATGTTTTGGGGTCACACTAAATAAAATCTTAAGGACCCAGCCACCTTAGACAAATGGCAATTCATAGGCTGGCGTTTTGTAATACAAATGTATGGGATTTCACGTTTATAACATTCGATGACGACTGTCATATAGGTACGTCAAACCCCATACATTCGTCATTCTATTCTATAATACGGTCAACGAATTGCCGCTTGTCTAGAGGGATAGGTTTACCTCCCCTGCAAGCCGTCCTATGGATTGATAGACCATTAAGAGACGAAGAAATCCCACCATTAAGACCGGAATTCCTTACCAGCTCACGTGTTTCCTTCTTCCTACAGACCCGGTTCTTTCAATCGGGGTGTGAATTAGCATCTAATGAGGCCGTCAAGCTGAATGCCACCATTGTAACATGGTACGTGTCTGTAATGGTGACCATATTTCCAGAGACTTTGTCTTCGGCTTACCATCAGACGAGCTAAAGTCAAATTGACGTGTCCTATATAAAAAATTACTACACTGAAAGTAGTAGACGTATAATTAAGACCTAAAAAATACAGGTTCTTTAAGGGTCGGCAGCAAGAGTATGACTCCCGTAGTGTTGCACTAATCTATACGTCACGGTAACCACTTTCCATCAAGTGGGCCGTGTGCTTATCTGCTACTTATGTAGTATATAAAAAAGGGGAAGTATCCCATACGAGTAAAACCGTTTGCACATTCTAGTATCGTTGTTATTACCAAGACGAATTGGGATACCTATACAAAATAATGTTCTTACATACACGAGATAAGCGGTATAATGATGATGACAGCCGTAAGGAAACTGAGACACCTCAGACACCTGTAATACAACATACCTACTTACTGTAGAATAATGCAGTAATCGCATTTCATATAGGACGCCATGATCTAACGTGGATGAAAGATCCAGTAGAAATGGATAAGGCATTTAGTTAGCTTACTTAGTTACTTTAGGGTGGAAAAATAAGTCAGGCTCAGAGGGAAACTACGTTAAATCCTTAAATTGGCTCATTTCGCTTAAAGAAGACATTCCTTTATTTTTAAAGCAAACAAAATTGCGTTCAAAGACTTTCTAAAACTCGCTTGCAGTGTACCATTTACTGTAATCTACTATCTGTGGCTTTACGTGAAAGAGTCAGCCATATAATTATAAACTTTCATCCATTCATTCATTTTTGGTAAACCCTTCATCTGAGCTGAATTGCTTGAGTGGGGTCGGTAGTGTATTGCCTAGGCTTCAAACCCTGAACCTATTAAACGTAAGGCCTACTTAACCAGTTAGCTACCGACTTTTGAACTACTAGGTACTTAGAACGTTACATCTCGAAATTGGAGATGGCACTGGGTCAGGGATATGCCTTAGTTAGACAATCTCACACCCGGCATCTGAAGACCCAAGACGGCGTTTTAGTAGCTTCAAGTCTGTCATATCATAACCGCCCTGGGGATTTATGCACGAAAAAAAAAAGAATATGGATGTGTTGGTAGTTGGTACCTATTGCACTAAATTATGTGTTACCATACCTCATCCAAAGCATCTAACACTTACCTTCCCACATCAGCGAACATTGCGTAATCTGGCCGATGTCCTGGAGGTAGTAATTCTCACTCTCCTCACAGCCTTATAATACACACTGGATTACAAGCCGCGTTACCGTTTTGTTTTACACTGTATTCATAGTGCGGACCGTTGCTTCAAACTTTGTGCCATTAACTAATAAATTATAGACTTGTTGCCAGTTGTACAGTTAAAGGAGATAAGTAGGTACACACACATACAACTTTGTATGAAAAGATGTATACTTATGTCCTTTGTCGAGTGTAATGCGAAGGAAATCCATACACATACTTACACATATTAATATTATAAATGCGAAAATAACTCTGTCTGTCTGTCTGTCTGTTACGCTTTCAAGCCTAAACCACTGAACTGATTTTGATGAAATTTGGTATAGGGATAGATTAGACCTTGAAAAAGGACATAGGCTATGTTTGGTCGCGATAACCGACATCCACGCGGGCGGAGCCGCGGGCAAAAGCTAGTATTATATAAAAATGATGTGTTGAGAGATGTTTTGTCAGGTTCATACTATAAGCAAGAAGAATATTTAATTTGAAAATGTCTGCGGTGCGGCAGTAGATCATTAGGCTACTACGTTGGTGATCGTGGATTCGATTCCTGTTCAGTGCCAATTGTATTAATGAATATTATGTTGGCGTAACACGTCATTTTTATCCTTTCAGAAGTCATCTCCTCAGCTCATTACTTTCTTTCATGTAATTCTTGAAACTTTCTTTGAGTCTACTTCAGTTATTCAAGTCTTCTACATCCATACTTAAACTTGACTGACAGTATTACCCTAATAGCTCTAAAATTCTACTGAAAATAAAACATAATTCATAGACAAAAATATTTTAATAAATATGAATGTACATTTCGTGCACTACTGTCTGCTACTTAAAGATCAGACAACTGATTAGCCCGCGGCCATTTTATTAGCTAAATAATAAATAAAATAACTTAATCTATTACGTTGTTCGGCACTGTTTCTTATGCTAGTACGCTTTGGGCGAATCATACAATAAATAAGTAATTGATATCATAACAGACTGTAAATTCAGTAGAGTAATAAACAAATCTTAATGTTATTATTATTCTGATACAATAACTTTCTGAGTACCTTTTTATACGACTTAGGTTTTCGTTACCGCGACCTATGGACGTATGCAACACCAGGGAACCCACACTGGTGCTGTTTCTGTGCTGTCAGTGCAGAAGACAAAGCAGGTCAAGCCTTTGTACTTCCTACTGACAGCACAAAAACTCTCCAGAGAGCTATGTCTACCCTACTCACCGGCGGGAACACAACACGAGGTTATTCTATCTGGAGGCCGCGGTATTCTGTAGGGCGGAGGTACTTCCCCAGTCGGACTGCTCAGTTTCTGATTCTTCATAAATTAGTGAATGTTCAATGTTCATGAAATTTCGTAAAGCTGTTTGAATAGGTGGATGGTGGTGGATTCAATACAATCTATTATTCATTGATTGGATTATATTTATTGGATTATTTAGATTTGGATCATAGTTTTTTTCATGTCCAAACCAGGATTACTGATTTCCTCGTAACTTCTCTCTGTTATTGGCGCTCTTTTCAATCTTCTTATATCTAATAGGTATACTCACACATCACACACACACACACACCACATAATGTATGATTATAATTTATAAAAAAATAATTAGTTTATTTTTATGCTTTATGGTACATATAAATGACATTTAAGCAAATAATATTTAAATAAAAATTACAGTACTAAAAAAAAACTAAATTAAAAAAGTCATGTTCTAATGCAAACCTTCAACACATTGACTGATGACATTCAACATCAAATCATTTGATAAACATAAGCATCAAAGATATCTATTAAATAGATTTGTTTTCTTTATTACTTGCCAAAATAAGTCAATAAAACAATTAATTATATTGCCTAACAGTGCCACCTGTTCTTTGTTCCAACCTTGATTCCGTTATCTTCTCTCACCTTTGCAAAGAAACAAACTCTCAAACAATAATCTAGACTATAGATACGGCGCTAAACAATATACGGCCCGAGGCCGATGAGATCCCATAGTGTACGATAACCGATAGCACCGAACACTACCTTGTTCTGTCGGTTAAAAGGTCCCTATTGCCATTCACTCGGACGACTGACTAGTTGCTGTGTATAATTATATATATTTACCTATAATATTTGTGTAATTACTTCATATATGGTGCAAAGAATACCACTGCTGTATAAATTCCCAAGTTAGAATAATCTGCGCAGTGTTAGTGGTTCTCCTTTTACTTTATTCTCGTTAAAGAGTTACCCGTTTGAAGGCAATATGCTTCCCAAATCTAGTATTTAATTTTGCTGCAAAGGTGAATGAGAACATTAGTAACATTAGCACATTGTGATGTTGAAGTTAATACTTCTTTGACCGTGTAAGAAATTTTTCATAGAACATTTTTTGAGGTAGGAAATATCCATAGAACTCACGAGACCGTTAATAATACCTCCTTCAATTCACTGATTCTAACAATTCATATGTGACACCTCTATACAAAGTATCAACACAGTCATATTGAACAAGTTTTCACTTTTCTCAGCTCTCTCAGAGCGCCACTGTTTTTTAAGACTATTATTTTAATTTATGCTAACAAATATTGTAAAAAATAAACAATAAAATGCTATAACAAACAAAGTCATACTAGATCTCCTAACTGTCCGTCTGTCACGTCGCTCGGTCGGGTAAAACTCTTTCATAAACGTCACACTTATCAGTAAATGCCACGCCAATCTAATCACGGAACACGACTTAAAAATGGATTCAAAACGACCATTTATTCATGTCCCATCGCGCATATGAATTATCTCTAAAACCGTGACTGATTCAGTACAAATTCTAAACACACGGAAGCTTAAAAAAGGCAACCAACCATCAATCCGACGCGATTTATTACCCTACCGAGCGTAGGAGGCAACTAAATATTAAGTATAGTGAAGTACCTTTTGAATTTTAAAACTTCCTACCTATAATGGTCAAGATTAAGAGCATGGTTGCCTCAGGAGGCGCATAGAATAAACGCTTATTAGAATTTATACGCGGTTAGTTTACCTGGAGCACGCGTTTGATACAACGTTTTTTAGAACACCCTGAGACTATCATCACTTTTATAGGAGAAGGAAATATGGGAGCGCTTTCTACGTCATAAAGCTTGTTAGCGGTTCGCTTGGGGCTCCCGAACAGAAAATAGGATAATTCTGTAATGTAATTCGTGCTGTCGGCGAGCTATCAGCCTCTGGTGACGTCGTATCTATGCTTACGCGCTCTTGTTAATAGTCAGTGTTCTAAATAATAGTCAAGGTTGTTCAGTAGCGAACGGCGTAATAGGTGGGTTCTGTAGGGCGGAGCTGGATATTCGCGATATTGCGAAACGTGCAGAGGAATTTTGTGAAGTGGGGGACATGTTAGACGCACCTTTAGGTTTTAAACACGGCAATTGGTCCGGTATTTGACAGTTTGATATATGCGTAACGGTTTTTAGAATACAATATGAGTGAATTAATACAATTCTATCATTAGGCAGTTAATTTAATGGCGATATTTACTGTAATTATCTCGGGTTGTTTGTTTATACGTTTGGTTTGGTACTAGTTTCGGATATGCAGTTAATTTGCATATTGGTTTGGCATGTTATTATTGTATGTCGGTGATTGTAACTCAGTATTTTGTTGTTATCTTATAGGCTATCTCGTGGGTTCTAACTGGTATACTTTAAAGTTTAAATGGCTTACATTTTATTATCTTTAAATGCCAATGTAGCCAATCGTGTAGGAATATGTAGATTTTATTTTAGATTTAATATTAGAAAAACTACCTGCTGATGTAGTAGGATTATGGATTAGTTTTTAGTAGGATTTATGGTGTAGTTCACTCAGCTTAGAGTATACAGGCAAATAGCATCCTAGTCCAGGAAGGGCACCTATCAATATTTTTGGCAGGTGCTGTAGGAGATTTTGTCATTATTTTAATGGAAATCGGAATTGAAATCAAACAATACGTAAATATTTTTAAAATTAGAACATTTTCCTAATTTCGTCGACCTCTTACCGTACCGTGCCTACTTCAACTCCAAGAAGCTAACAAGTTTAGTGATTTAGAAGGCACGAGGTTCCGGGTTCGAATTTTGAGCGTTACATTACCGACGACGTGAACCCACTACTAACACTAGTAATTTAGCTTAGCTGGAGGGTTTTGTGGGCAAACTAGTAACTACGGTTACTAATTTTTGTTCTAACTGCGGTTACTAATAATTATTTTTTCCTGAGATTTGTTCGACGGTCGTCGATCATCATCATTATAAAGACGTTCCAGTCTTTTCTGTTCAGTTTTGCACGTTCTTGGGCATCTATAGTGGTGAAAACATTGGCACGCACGTCACCCTCTTCGACGTCAAGCCACGACTTCTTCTTATTGGGAACCGGCGGGTGCATCATTACCAGATATTTGTTACCCACGTAGCCTTGTTGGTTTCCGCAAAATGTGACCGCACCAGCGAAGGTGACTCCATTTTAACTGCGATGCCATGCTTACGCGGTCACTGATGTAAATACACTGGTGGTCAGAGCTTAGAGAAGTCAGCGTGTTGAAGGGTAAATTCTACAAAAAACCTCTACTTATTGCGGTATAAATAATGCTGTCTAAAATATGTCCTAGAATATTATAATTACCATCGAAATATTGCAAAATCTATGCGTTGTAATTATAATTGCTGTCCAATCTGCACATATATTTATATTTCTCACTTACTGTTGACGTTCAACTGCCGCTGTAATGTAATGATACCGTTTTATTTAAGGCGAAGGAAATATAACAATATTAATATGTAAGAGCTTAATAATTTTGTTATTGTAGGTATATATGAATCCATTACGAGTATGTTCATTTGTTAAAAGGTAGATAGCGGTCCCCGAGGTGGGAACTTCGGACTTAGGACCCATAATACAGGTTATGCCTTATACTCAACTGAATCGGTCTAGGTGCGGTTTCTCAGATGACGCTGTTGACCTGCGGTGTGAGTGTGGAGTTGCTTCACAGACCATGGCCCACGTGCTAACGTGTGTTACATGCCCGTCTACCTGTGCAGCGGAGGACCTAATGCACTCATTAGGTATCTCATTAGGCGATCCAGGTGGCAGCATCCTGGGAAAATAGAGTTTGAGAGCAGAAGCACCATCGATTCGACGAATCGAAGAAGAAGAAGAACTCAACTGAGTTGGTAAAAGGTTTAAAGAATGATGATGTGCTTAAACACTATCTTAAAAAAAAATCTTCATCCGAGCGCCAAATCACATCTAAAATTTTTATTTTGAAGATAGGGTCCAGTCTCCTACTAAGATTTTTTCTATTTAGGATTTCACGGGAGTGACTACTGGGAGAGCTGCTCAGCCCTGACAGAAAAGCCTTAACCAGAGTCTCATCCTTCAGCCAGCAGGCATACTGGCTTGCAGCTTTAGGCCTCGAAAATCTCATTGTGGCCCCATACATAACTTTTACTTTCAAAACACCATTGCCTTAAGTATAACCGCGTGCATGCTTATTACGAATATACTCATTATATGCGGAATGCCAGACATATATGTGTTTATACTAACTATATGGCTTGCAAGTGTGTCATGACTACTAGCCACTCTCGATTTCGTCTCAAAGATATATGACTCTAAATATTTGTTATTAAATCAATACTCAATATATTTATTGCGTTCCATAATGTTCCTATGCCATCTACAAAACCCCGGGTTATCTAACAATTTGACCTTTTTGATAATTATTGAGGTCATAAAATTGACTACACCTCGCCCGATGGTAAGCTGTTTTCCAAGTAAAGTAATGATTCCGAAGGCGACCGCATACGACAAGTGCCTGTATAGAGACGACACGACGGCGACGCAAATAAATGGTCAATAAAATTAAAAGAAAATCAGTCCCGCAATGCGCTCCTTTGTCTATAAACTATCATCATCATTATCATCATTTCAGCCATAGGAACCATAAACTATACATCTACATATTTTTTAACATACCTTACTTGTTAAACTTCAATACAGATAGACAGTACCATTAAGAAGCTGCAATAATTAATTAAGTTTTAACAATATACAAAATTGTCTTAATCAAGTCAATTTTACGATAAGCTCTGCGTCTGCAGTGTTGTCGTTTGCCAAAAAGAGGGAAAATGTAAAGAAGGAAGATCTGAGACCTCAAGATCGCACGAAAACATTGTGTACTTTCCTCATAGGAATAGAGTTTCGTTAAATCCGTTCTTCGGATGTCTACACCCTATAAGGCACCTACCTGCCAAATTTCAAATTTGTAGGTGTTATAGTTTCTGAAATTTCGTGATTAATCAGTGAGTGATGTTTTGCTTTCTCCCCGCCGGGTCCAGGTAAAAGGGGTAGGTCCAAGAAGTCCTGGCTTGACGTTGTGGAGGGTAACATGCGTGCAAATGGTCTCTCTACTATGGATGCCCAAGATCGTGCGAAGTGGAGGAGGAAGAGCCGGAAGGCGGACCCTGAGCTCCGAGGTCATCTTGGCCACGGATGCAATCAGGATAATGCGATAATACATGAGGATGATGATGATGATTTCGCTTTCATATAGGTATTATTTATTCGTAATATGAGTATAATATGGGTTAAGGATTGCCGAATTATGAAAATTAAGACTTCTTTTTACCTATAATTACAGACATTTAGACCTTGATAATTCATTTCAAATATGGTCCGAACGCCTATAAAACTGGTTCTACCGATAATAATCGCTGCTATGTCCTCAGGGATGTTCCCTTTGCATATGCTAAAGCACATTAGAGCAATTTTCTCAAGAACTCGATTTGTAGCCCACAATGACATATTGGCAGGGGTGTGTAGCTTATAACTAGAGGTACCGTTATGAAAAGTTGGCTTTTGATGGAATGTGTCATCGAGAGCCTTAGGCTACAATTACAGACAGCTGTCTATGATGCCGTGGATGATTTAAATCGGCTGATGGCGGCTCTAGGCGGGTTTTTAACATAAGCTTTGCGATAAGCAGATCAGTAAGCAAATGCTAGTGTTGAGAAGTGTCTTGTGCAAGTTACTATTATTTGTTACAAAGGTGTTGTAAACAAAGTGTTCTACTGAAACATAATATTTATTTACTATTATTATGAAGTGGAGAAGTTTGAGAATTTGTGATGTTGTAGGGTAATATCTGGATCTACTGAACCGATTTTTTAATTCTTTTACTAATAGAAAGTCACATTATTTATGAGTATCATAGGATATACATCATCACGCTATCGGGGAGGGTCAGCAGCGGGAGCGGAATCAGAAATCAACGAGAGAGGAGCCATGGGCTCATATAAAGCTGTTATCTATTAATGTTTGTAATATCAGGACAGTGAGGTATAAAGGAAACTTCATTCCGCGTACCTTATCAAGCGTCTACAGTATGTGGTGAGAAGAAGAAGAAGTCGATGGTCAGAAGAAAGCATTTAAAGAAGGGCTTCTTTACTTACAAGGTCGGTAGCACGAGTGTGTGCACGCTCTTGGTGTTGCAGACGTCCATAGACCACAATAACTTTATGATTTCTTTCTTACTAAATATTAAACAGTCTAATTTAATATTGTATCCCTTATAACCTACATCTACATATTCGTTTCAACAACCGCTCGATACTAAATATTTCAAAATAAATCGAATGCATTTCAAACTCCTGGACTATTGATATCGATTACACGGATTCTATGAATACGTACACCGGTCACTTCTATGACCACATTTCTATGATATATATCACAGTTTCTAATAACCAATAATTTATGAACGTCACACATATCACATGAAAATTATATTGAACGCAAACTTCAATTTACTAGTCCGGGAGCTTGATCGTATCGATGCATCGGCCAATTACCGGTTGAATCGTTACTGATTTATACGATAATGATGGGACAGTAGTTCCAATTCACATACGAGTACTCGGTTGAAGTCGGTATGTTGTACTGGAGGGTTAAATCGGTTGTTTGAGCAAGTGCCTAATAGCAAGGGATTTTTTTTTTGTTTTTTTCATACGATTTTGTCGTTGTATAGAGTTGAAATTTTCACGCAGTTTACTCAATAGTTGGATGAGTTTGATTTATTCAATAGGTACATGACTAGCTTGACTACAAGGGTTTTATTAATAACAATGCTATTATTTATGCCTATTTAGGTAGAGAGATACCTAATATTACACCAAAATTTCATCAAACATACATTTAGCTACATGTTAAAGCAGGGTCTAGTTCATAATGTCGACAGTCACTACATCGATGGTCGCTGTATCGAAATCGTTTCATCGACGGGCTAATGTATCGACCATTGAGCCTATGATATCTTCCAAGCATGTATCCAAATACATTGCTACTGAAAAAACATCGCCACACAAAAATTCAATCACACTTTGTTATAAAGAACCAGAAACGTAACTTAAAATCTAAATCGCGCACCAGCTTTTGCCACAGGAACAGTGAGTCATAAAGCCTTAGAGCCACATGACCATGAAGCCACAGGACCATCGATTCACAGGATCAGAAAGTCACAAAACATTTTATTCTATATTTGACTGCTACATGCCCACGGAGTAATACTCGGTCGGTATATCGATTCTAGTGTGCGGAACTCGGGAGTCGTGTGTGTAATTATGAGGTTTGCTTCGAACTAAGAAATATGGCCGCTGTTCTGATGTGTTATTCTGTAATCGTTTTGAAGTAAATTATTTTTTAGGTCAGAAATAGATTCATCGTGATTTATACTTATTTAAAAGTAGAGACTGTATAAATTTATTTGCAAATGAGAAGGCAGTGTTGGTGGGTGTATGGAGCTCACCAAGATAGAAGAACCAAGGGATAAATTTAATGAAAGAGAGGCGTACAAACATTTGCTTTGGAAAGATTCTATATAGGTGATCCATCTGCTCCCGTGGGGATTTGTGCGTGTCGCTTTACATTCAGTACACACAACAAGCGCCAATTTCGTCTTTAGAGGCAATTTCTTGATGAGTGTTTTTAATTAGAGCCGTACTCAGGTACCCACTACAACACTTTCATTTTGAACTACAGAACCCAAAAAGTATTAACTTTGTTCATAGCGTACAGTCAGCGTCAAAGATAGCTGACTGAAAACAGCATGTCAAACCTCCTGAATGACATTTGTGGCAAATGTCGCAAGTGCTACAGTATTCCAAATGTAGGTAATCTAAAACTCTGTCAAATTATCTGATACTCTTCCAAATCCAAATTAGACTTACAAATCTTTCAGTCCAACTCATCCTAACATCTTAAAATGTACGTAGCCTCTAAAAACATTTTTTTTATTCAACTCAGCATCGCGTGGTACACATTCCTGTCTTAATTATTAATTTTGAACTCCGGTAGCTGACTATTAGACCTCTATTATCACAATATCATGCATACCAATGAATCAAAATAAACTGAACGATAAATAAAAATAAAGGCGCGAAAAAAATCAATTCACTGCTCGGTGTTACAAGTTTTAATAGCCGGCGGCCATCTTGATTTATATCTAACAAAATTGGTATTAATCATGGAACAGTGAAGAATAATTATTGGAACTGGTATTTATCTACGTATATTAATGTCAAAACATATGAAATTGGTTATGATAGTGTCTTAAATAATTTCTGGTTACAAAATATTCTGCTACTGGGTATAGTTATGAAAGATTTCGCAGGGATTATTGCTTCTTCTATTAAATATAGGTGTTATTACATCTCTGCCTACCCCTTTGGGTGTTTACAAGCGCGAATATGTGTATGTATAGAAAATTACAAGATTACTATGTTTGAGGGCATATTACACATTTTTATCCATTAGGTATGTCTTAGGAATCCCAGCCAACTCAACCTCTTGCTACTCTTTTCGGCGTGGGCGAGTTGGGGACTCTGTGGTCCCCACACCGGAAGAGGGCCATATCTCTCGATCTGGCCGGCCGGGGTGCGAGGGATATGGCTATGACAATCTCACCTCCGGCAACTGACGGCCCACAGACGGCGTGCGTTTTAGTCGGTTCGAGTCCGACATAATCTCCTCCTCCGGCTCCGGCGG
Source organism: Eilema depressum (assembly GCA_914767945.1). Classification (NCBI taxonomy): domain Eukaryota; kingdom Metazoa; phylum Arthropoda; class Insecta; order Lepidoptera; family Erebidae; genus Eilema; species Eilema depressum. The sequence continues at coordinate 15,192,449 of OU612026.1, forward strand.
GGGAGGTATCCGTGGGGATTTTTCGCACGATAGAAAAAAAAGCTACTCCTTTCGGCTTAACTTGAATTTTATGTAAGCGACTGTCATGTGACCTCTCAACCCCGGAAGGGAAGCATGCGTTCCATCCATCCGTCAATCAATAGGTATACCGTCTCGCTGGTGAGGTTGACTGTAGGACCCCAAAGATCAAGTCAACGACAGTCGGCAACATCCATACTAATATTATAAATTCGAAAGTAACTCTGTCTGTCTGTCTGTCTGTTACGCTTTCACGTCTAAACCACTGAACCGCTTTGTTGAAATTTGGTATAGGGGTAGATTAGACCTTGAGAAAGGACATAGGCTATATTTGGTCGCGATAACCGACATCCACGCGGGCGGAGCCGCGGGCAAAAGCTAGTATGTCATAAACGTCAAAATACTTGTCATAATATTATGTCAAATCCCATACATTCAACATTCTACTCTACAATACGACAACGAATTGCTACTTGTCTAGGGGTCTGTAGTAGCTGTAATTATTTTACTTTAGCAACACAACGAACCATAACAAAGTAACCACATCTTTTATCTGTTTCGCAAATTCCGCTTACCAGTTTATTTACGAGATCATAGGCTTAAGCGTGGAATCGATTACATGGACATTGTTGTAATAAACGACTGAGATCGATCGATTTGAGGCTAATGTGACAAATTGTATGCAGTTCACTATTTTTAATCGATTACGTTGCGAAAGAAAATAGGTTTAGTGAAGCAATATTGAAAAGTAACTCAAGTCAAGAGTATAATATGTTTCGGGTGAATAGGTTTTCACGATATTTAGCACACAAACTGATTGTCAACAGACACAAATTTTAAGATATTATAATATTAGTATTTTGATGCCATGATTATATAATTTCAGTTCTTAAATGCAATTCTCCTTTTTCGCTGCCTTTTGGGTTATAAGAATAACATAATCAATCAATTGGACTATCGCCGTTCACTACTAGACATAAGGCTCTCTCAATGTTGGGAAGTTTTGGCCTACTGTGTCCACACTGGCACAGAACAGAATAGTACTGGCGTAATGCCGGCCAGATGGGTTGGCACAGGGTTTTATTTGAGTTTTCCTTTTCTCTATAAATATTTCTGCTATAAATAGTAAAATAAAGTTAGGTATAATCCTTGGGTAAAGTAAAAAAAAAATGTAAATAACGAGGGTTTATGGCTGTCTTTTCGATCAGGCATTCACATCCATGAGTTTATAGCTCAAATAGTTTTCATTCCACCTGCCCTCGACCTCAAGGCGCCTTCGATTATGAAATAGACTATCATTCAATAACAAATGAATGTCAAAAATGATTGCGTGTAACGCTAGATCTTATTGAGTGATTTAAGGGCGTGCACGCACTAGCTTTCTACGTAACCGTGCGAAACGAGCCTTTCTACCGGTAATCTATAACTGGATTATTGGAAAACATATTGAACAATAACAAAACGGTAGTCGGACCACGACTCTCAGTATTGGATTGTTTGTGTAGGTTTAGATTTAATGGATGTGGCTTGTGAAGGTAGCCAAACGTGTTAAAATACGACTGTCTAAAATAGTGACTGTAGTGTAAAGCCACTATTTGAATGTATTTTCAGAGTCATCAGTTTTATTTAAGCCACTAGTGATATTTATAACTATTAAATTATGAGTGCAACAAAGGTCGGGAGTGTCTCTGGTAAATAAATTCCATGAGAGGTCAATCTTTAGTGGAATGATAATGACAGACGACGAGGATTATGCTTTATATAGATATTTGATGAATAGATAGATGAAATTTTTATACTGCGCAGGGTTACTCTGCTCTATAAACGCTTTCAATACCAAAAATACCACTCACGCGATGTCAACTGCAACAATAAAGGGAAAATAAATATCAAATAAATCCTTATCTTTGGACCCTACAAAGTTGTAAGTGTTCTAAAAGAATGCCGAATTTCTGTTTAAAACATTCCAGGCATAATAAAAACTTCACGTTCGACAGCACTCAATTGGAACACATTGATGCGTATGTCGCATCTAGTTTGGTACTAACTCCTTGTAAATATTATTTCCAATTGATCGTGAGACGTGGCGCTCGTGGAAGTGAAACCCTCTTTTGTAATGAGCGATTATCAGTAACGATTTTCGTTCTTTTTCATCGAAATACAATATCGATTGCGAAATTCGCGACGAATTTTAGATTAAGTTTTTCATTTGGAAAATAAATTTATATTAGGCCATTATTAAGTCATTGTTCTTTTTTTAATTTGACGTTTCACCGAATTTGAATCGTAGTTAGAAATTTTTGCTTTTTAAGAATTTATTAGTGTTGAATAGCAATGATAGTTTTATTATACAATTTTACTTGTGTCACAGAATAGATTCACTCGGCAAAAGAGTCTCGGTACATACCTTTACATGTGTGCCGTATTCCGATATTTACCGAACTAGTTGAGTGTACATATATTCTTATAAATATACCTAGTTACCGGCATATATTTTGACCCAATCACGTTCCAAAATGTACTATAATGCACAGTACGCGTTTTTTAAGTGTTTTTTTAGGATAGTATGGGGTGGTGGCAGTAGAGCAAAACAGCTCATATTCACCCTATCATAAATTACGCACCACGGCTTCGTTTCTCTCGTGACTTGGGGTCTAGATATTAGTAACTGTACTACGGATACGACTGAAAGCCCCTTGCCAAGATCTCTGAAGCTTGAACTACACATGCAAGTTCTGACGGACGAGGCTCTGACGCAGGCTTTCATTTTGGGGCTGAGTGTTCGGATGACAGATGTAAACGTCAAAATAAAATAAATACTGGATTGTAGTAGAGCAGAGCTACGTGCTGTGATAACATACTAACACTATAAAGATAAATTATGTGTAAGTATTGTTTTCAAATACAGAAATTTTTAATTATAGGGGCATTATTCTAAGTGACATTGCGTTACAAATGCAGTCATTACCACCATTGTAATCCACCGTCTTCTCATGAAGACGGTGGATTACAATCGACTAAATTAAGAGAGAAAAATGGTGTGAAACTAGACCAACTTAAATGTGTCTACTATTACAAACACGCGTAGTTAAAAAAGGGTTTGTCACTCTGAATAAAGGGCCTGGTTTGTTTCCTAGGAATACATTACAATACCGTGTAAAATAACTGTAACATTCAAACGGCAAGATTTCAACAGTTGAATGAGCCTAGCACCGTCTGTCGTCACCTGTCAGCAAGTAAACAATCTATTTATCAATGAACTACAATTTGACACATTAACCATCTGTCAGATCTATCCAAGTGTCAATTTTGAACGATTAATCAGTATCTATCGATAGTGGTTAACCAGGTGACAGGTTGTCATAGTAAAGATACGTATACTTTGATGATGTCATATTATCTGTTTAACTTTTTATATAAATCAAAGGAGAATGAATACCTGCGTGTATTTCTGTAGGTACTTCTACGTCCTGGTGTTAATTTGTTTTTTTTTTAAGTATTAGTAACCGAAATTAATAGTGTTTTCCTCCAGTTAAGCTACTTAGATTGGGTTATGACTATGTGTGTACTGAAAAGGATTAGAATCCGGGACTTCACAAGCGTATGTAAGGCCGATCCCTTATTTTCTTTTCCATTCTGTCTAAAATGGGTACTGATTTAGGTACTTGTGAATCGGTCTCATCTCCATAGTTCACCCACGCAAACAATTGAAATAAAATAATGTCTACTTAACCCTATTTATAACTAACACTATGGAATCCGTATTTTCGCGATAAATTATTTCATAATCATATTCACTCACATATTATAAAACAAAGTCGCTGTCGCTGTCTGTCCGTCCCTATGTATGCTTAAATCTTCAAAACTACGCAACGGATTTTGAAGCGGTTTTTTTAATAGATAGAGTGATTCAAGAGGAAGGTTTATATGTATAATACATGCATAATATTGTAGAAAATCACTGATAAATTTAGAGATAATACCACGCGGGCGGAAAATATGACGGTACGAAGTTCGCCGGGTCAGCTACTAATAAATAAATTACAAGAAATGTCCGTTTTATATTTGCGGAATAGTGGTATAATTGTGGTGTACCTATTATTATTTCCTTTAGAAAACTATAACTATATTTTTGAAACGTTCATTTTACCTGTCCTCCTTTGGTTTGGCATTTGGTGTGGTTGACCGATCCCACTAAAAGATAAGTAAGCATGAAAATATTGGTTATAAAAACTATATCGCAGTGAGGTCAATGCACTACAGACAAATTGAATTACAAATGTAAATTTTCATAGTGGAACCTTTAAACTGCCAAGGACAGCAGAAAACAGGTTGTGCAATCCTTTTATATTTCTTGACCTCGAAAAACTGGCTGGCAGAAATAAGGCAGAAGGTCATTCGTGAGCAACTAATAGAAATTGTACTCCACTATGTCGTAGCTTTTGAGTGTAGAGTGTAGAGTAGAACTTGGGCCACCCCTTCTCCCATGCGGTGCCCTACAAGGCGACTAAGGGATAGGGCTGTTTAACATCAGACAGATATACGAGTATACAGCCCAGACTCAGCCTCAGATACGTGGCTCGAGTCAAAAATAGTGCCCGAAATACGGTAATAGGCTCACCCCCTAGTACGTAGGACATATTACAATGATTGCAGCACAACAAGACCACTACCCACAGTTTTTGTGTTTTTGTGTGACTTTTCGCGATTATTTTTGTACTTGTGCCGACGACGTTTCGGGTGCGTTGCAGCACACCCATGGTCACGATTTTTACAAAAGTCCCGATTTCACAAAAACTATGAGTTTACACTACGATAGTTTAAAAATAAGACCACTACACGTCAATCAGGCTAAGAACACACAAGGTGAAAGAAACATAATTACATATCATATGTGATTGCGGATGTAAACAAATGTTTATTTCTACTTTCATTCATTATAAACCATTCATTGGTGGCTACTTAATCGTACGGTAAAGCCAGTTATACAACATATATGTCGTCAATAATATATAATCAGTTAATGGGCTTGTACTTTTGTAATGATACACTTGATGTGTTGCGGCTTAGGGCGGACTGCGGACTCTGCTACTACTTGAGGAGGAAGGGGAGAATTTGACTAGTGTTTATTTATAATATTAATGAAATATTTCATAGGCCCATCCGGTAGACAACCTGTCAAATCTGTCAATCTGTCTTTCTGAAATAAAGCATCATCATTTAAAGAAATGATAAATGTTTAGTTTGAGTATCAAAGCCTATATAATTTCAATATAAGGACGTAAAGAGTGTGACGAATTTAAATTTGTTAGTTATAATACTGAACAAACAATTATAATTTAGGGCTAAATTTCATTGTTAAATATTATAAAGACGTTTAGAAAAATATATGGTAGAAAACTCTACATTGTACACCACATAAATATTATTTTACAAAGTATCTTAGGTCTAAATAATATAATAGGAACAATAGACGTTCTTATCGCTAAGAGCGATCGCTCTTTCGATGGCCAAATTATCAGTTGATGACGTACTACTAAGCTGTGCTTACCATGGGTCCGGATAGCGTTGTACCTATATAATATCGTAGAATATTTACTTAATTCCATCAAAGATCTTGTACCTAGTTCCATTCCATTAAATGACGTTATTTCGTAAAAATTCAATTTATTTAAACAAATTTCACCAGCGAACGCTTAAAATAATTTGTTACTCGAACCTAATTGCTCCCCAAGTATATAATTACAAATTGAGGCAAAACAAAACCTTCTCAACGAAATTGTACTCACACATTAACATGGTATAATTCACCCTCACCTCCCCACGCCACTACTTGACACAGTTACCGATATAATTGTAGCAATTTACTGGCACAACTGGCGACGGTCGAACCTGGACACGTCAAAACATATCGACATAACGCCTTGCGCAACTCGGAGCCTTGATTGAGCCATTCACATATAATCAGTTATGCATTTATGCCAGTTTCACTCACTGTTCTAAAGTCAAAGTGTCCCTTTAGGCCGTTCGGAATGTATCAGCTATTCTCGTTTTAACTGCAAGTACCTACTGCGGCTAGTGTCATTTTGCATATACACTGCGGGCAGTGAAAACCGCACATGATAATAAATTTTACATGACAAAGAAAAACATACACAGGTGATGGTGTGGCATTTGCGAATACATTTTACCAAGGAAATTATTGGTTTCCATCATTACATGAAATTTTAAATCAATTAAGTACAGGATGGCGCAATAGAACGTGCATATTGCATCCTCTTTTTTTTGCGGGTATAATGCGCGCTGGCGATGGCGGTATGAGCCTATAACGTTGTGTAGCCGGGCTCATAGAATTTTAGTCACTATGAATTATTTCCACGGGAAACATCGCGCATTTTGCGTACGCGCATTTTAGGACAACCACAACTCTTGTTCATACACTGTTTGTAGACGACTATACTGTGCTGAATATGGAGTGCGGCGAATAGGTGAAGCTCCGAGTGCTAATTTAATTAAAATATGGGTAAAGCGTTTCGAAGGGACCGGTTCCACGTTTAAACCACGAGTAAAAGGTCGCCCAAGAACAGCTAGGACCGAAAACAATATTAAGAGAGTTATGGAATCGGTACAAGGAGATCATCAAAATGTCTACTCGCAAGAGATCGTCTGTCTTGCACTTATCGCGGTGAAGTTTGCAACGAATTTTAAACATGGATCTTAAACTGCATCCATACAAGCTGCAATTAACACAAGAATTAAAAGATTCTGACTTCAGAGCAGGGGTTGCATTATGCTAATGAAATGCTTAATCGATTTTAAAATGTTGACAATATCCTTTTCTCTGATAAGGTGACCTCGGAGTTCAGGGTCTTCTTTCCGGCTCTTCCTCCTCCACTTTGCACGATATAGGGCGTCCATGGTAGTAAGACCATTGGCACGCATGTCCCCCGTGTTCATTCCTATCAATTTAGATTAGAAAAAGTGAACGTTTGAACGGGACTTGAACCTGCGACTGACTTATAGGGGTAATGGGGGAATTTAAATTCTCCATCATCACCATCTTTTCCGTTTTTCATCAGAGTCGTAAAAATTAAGATTCATAAAATTCCAGTACAGAAAAACCAAACTAGGCACATGTCCACTTTCTAATATCGAGGCTCAGGTTTTCTTGGGTTGGTGGGGTTAGTCGGCAGTCACATAAAAGCAAGGATTAATCGAATAGGTAGTGGAAAAGAGTAGTTGAAGAACGCACTCCAGGATTCAAAGGGCAGGCTTTGAATACAATCGTGATGGAGCTCAGATGACGACGACACATAGACTGACCCGAGAATCGAATCCAGAAGCTCTTCCACAGAAGTCGCGCTCGCTACTACTGCACTATTCGGCCCTACAATACTTATTTCAATTTATTTCATAGTACTATCGTAACATTAGGCTCTATTCACACTAAGTGTGTCGCTCGACGAACATTTTCATTCCGAAGTTATCGTTTCAATTTAAACTTCATTTTCATTACAATAGTAACTATAGCTACTATATAGTTATATAGTTAATTCAATAGACACTTGTTCGAGAATCACTTTGAACTGTATACGGGTGATGCGTAACGCGGTGGCTCGCCGAAGCTCATTTCATGCTCTATTGTGATATCTTGTGAAAGTAATCAGTCGCCACGACTTTTTTGTCGTCAGTAATTACCAACGCCTATGTTCTAGTTAACTTTGGTAGGGGAATTCGGTGTGGTGATCGGAAAATGTTCTAGTTGAATGGCTGCAGCGATTGCGAGACACAATGGCAGCGGCTAAATCGGACACGTTGCATTAAAAAACAAGTAAGTGTTGGAGATGCAGTGCTATAGACAAAATGGTAATAGATACTGGACAGCTATGTTAATAAACAGAAAAATTTGTATCATGTCGTAATGTAAAAGGAGTTTCTATGTAGCCCTACTAACAACACTTCGGGGCACTGAATCTCATTAGGAGAATCTGCGACAGAGCCTCCTCCATAAATCAGTATGTGTATCGGTCTTCAGTTGAAGTTGGCATAGCCCTTAATTACCCCTTACTCTCTGATTACATATGACATAACATAGTTAGTTACAGGTTAACAAAATAAAAAACAAAAACAAAAATAAGGTTGAAAATCCGTCAACCCTAAACTTAACCTCCCGGCCGCGATCGCCGGTCTCGCTGACCACTCTACATAGATGGCTCCTAATCGTGTAATTGACTTCCCACGAGCACTCGTACTTTTTTACCGCCCTGTGCTTCTGATCTCGTACATGCTGCTGGTTACCCGTATTTTTAGTTTTTATTTCGATGAAAGCTTTGTGTTTACTTGGAGAAATGGGTATCGGAGATTTTTTAAAAAAGGATAAGATTCTTGTTTGTTTTTCTCGATATAGGTATCTTAGAGATATACACGTTTACGACATGTAAATGTTTTTTAAGCCACAACGATAGACGCAAAGTACAAAAGTGAGCAATTTACAAGAAGTGGTAACTTAGTAGGTTAGCACGTTGCAAAGTTAAGCAATACGCTTAATATAATCTGATACAGACATATCCATACTAATATTTTAAATGCGTGAGTAACTCAGTCTCTCTGTCTGTCTGCTACGCTTTCACGCCAAACCAGTTAAACGATTTCGATGAAATTTGGTACAGAGATAGATTAGTCCTTGGGAAAGGACATAGGCTATGTTTCGTCGCGATAACCGACATAAACGCGGGCGGAGCCGCGGGGCAATAGCTATTCTGTTTGATATCAGCTATGGCCAATCGTTCTTTCATAAATATTTTTGTTTTACAAAGTTTGACATTTATGTGCATAATATCTCACCAGAGTTTCATCGCAATAATAGGAATGGTACCATAGACTCTAACACATTTTTTACCCAAATAAATAATTTAGTCTGGTCCTGAATTCAAGCGAAAATTACACATTGAAATACAAATACTTTTACCGGTCCCTTTCCAAGGCTGCTGAAAAGACACGTCTATCTTACTCTAAATAATGATGTAAAAAAGTGTCAATAATAAAGAAAACACTAAATAAATCGCAATAGCACGAGTTTAGAGGCATGCTATTGCGATTTCTTTAGTCTTATTTCGTCGTACAAGAGATAGTCAAACTATAAAATTTTATGAAAGCAAAACTTCCTATACTTCGTGTAAACATAGACACAGATTTTATTAAAGCTTCGTCGATCTATAAACAACTTCGACTCCAATACCTCCCCTTTATACATCCCAGAAAATCTCTAATCTCACTAATAAATCACCCGCTACAAATAAAATCTCGTTACTCAGACCGCATCTGTGTACAGAGCTACATTGAAGTCTGCAGTTGCTGCGACTTACTTCTCAAAGAAACCTACAACATGCGGTTATAATAATAACGACTTGTGGTATTTTAGACCGAATGGCTGCAGTCATAGGGTTGAGTTTAGATTGTCACAAGAAGTCTGATAGATCGAAATGGAATTAAAAAAGTAATCGAAAATGAATGCACGTCGCCTCAGACGGCCGAGAAAGGAAAGCACGTATTTGTCGCGGTTCCGTAAGAAAAAAATCTTATTTCATTCATAAAATGAGTCGCATTCAGAACGTAGTTTTTTTTTTCTCTCTCGTCGGTCCGAGTTATTCATCGAGCAGCTTGATCGACGTGAAATGATGTCAAAACTTAACTTTTTTTTAATGTTCTTTACATTTAACACACTGTTCACACTCGAGCGGTTCCGTCACGGATACGGATTTTCATAGTTCGGTTCCCAAGCTGATGAATTTGATCTTATTGTAGTTTGATTTGTTGCTTTATTTGGATCAACACTTTAATCCATACATACGTGATGAGGAGATTTTTACAGAATTCTTTTACTACCATCATCACTTTACAGTGCTCAAGCTCAGTTTTCATTAATAAAGTATTCACATTTTTTTTAGGAATAAAAGCAACTGAAATTACTATAATTCCCTCTAACCCCTCCAGCTAAGCTAAATTGGTTGTGTTAGGAGTGGGTTCATGTCGGTAGTGTAATGGCCAAGATTCGTACCCGGGACCTTTCGATCGTAAGGCCGCCCACCACTAAGCTACCGACCCTTAGAACAATATCCAGTAACTTTTGGAGCCCAAGGTTCATTCAAAAGCCTGCGCCATAGCCTTTTGTGTAGATCACAGTGGTCTGCAACATAGGATATGTTTTATTTTCCATATTTTGTAGCAGTTTAAGAAAAAGTATAGAGTGGGAAACATGGTCTATAACCAAAAAACCACACCACTAGGTACCGATCACACTCATTTATTTTATATCACTTAGGTGATAGACAAGCACACGGTCCAGCTGATGGATAGTAGTTACCGTGACTTATGGACGTATGCAACACCAGGGGCGTTACACTCGTGCTGCCGACCCTGAAGAAACCTTCTAATGCCCTTCTTGAAGAACCCCATATTGTAGTCGCTTAGGAAAACCAAAGCAGGGAATTCATTTCACAACTTGAGCGTAAGTGGGATGAAGTTTCTTTCATACCGCACAGTGTGCACCGTTCCTCGCTTGGTACGAAAAGACAAACTTTACAAATGTTTATGAACTTATGTATATAGAATTATAGCACTATGTCCGTATACTGAAGTTTCCACTACTAAGACTCTTCTTAATCAATATTAACTGCAGTAACAAACAAAAATATAGAAGATATTCGTGACAAAATCTGCAATAAATTTAATCACAGCGTCTTCTAATAACCAACAAATAAGTTATTCAAAGAAGTCAAATTGTGAAGTCGAGTTTGTATTCTATTTACGATAAAGACCCCACACGGTCACAGAAACGTCCAACAATATCACAGCAAATACCTCACGCAGTAAAATAAAACTAGGTTTTACATAAACGGCAAAACTTTCGAACGTAACGCAATCGAAATCACGACTCGATCCTTTGTGAGCATCGATACGATCCATCGATCTGTGAGCGTCGCGGCGTGCACGCATGCATTATGTACTCGCATTCTTCGAGGTCAGTTGCACTATGTTCTGTATTTGAAATTTAAATTTTAACGGTTTATAATAAATTCGACTTTCAAAATATTCATTCCGTTGCCATGGTGATAAACGTTCCTGCCAATCCAAATCCCCAATTTGAATGTAGAAAGCCTAATCCTAAAACTACTAATCCTGGTAATCAGACGGCCTCTATGGCGTAGCGATAGATGGTTCGACTGTTACGCAGGGGGCGCGGCTTCTATTCCCACTCAGTACAAATATTTGTAAGCATGAAATATATTATGTATTTTTGCATTGGTAAAAAAAGTATCTTAGTATGTTTCACTTCCTATTCCATAATTAGCTAGTGTATTGCAGAATATTTATTTATTTATTTATAATCTTGAATTTATGAAGGTTAAATGAGTTGTTCTGTCAATGTGCATACTATAATGTGTAGGTATACTTGTACTCTGGTGTGGACTATAAAATACATATTGAAATGAAAAATATCCCGCTGATAAATTAAACCACTAAAGTGAATAGGTGTAATAAACACGAGAAGCTTGGGTTGGAGAAAAATGTTGAAGTTCTCTTAATAGAGATTACTTCGGATTACATAATGTAATTTGAGACATGAATAGTAAACGACCTCAGGTAATTTAAATCTAATTTGGGTAGGAACATCTAAGGATAAGAGTCCAGACTAGAAGGACCTACTTACTATTACACCTAAGTTCTACTACTACAAGAATAACTGTATCAAATCATAGGATATTGTATAACACACGTCCAAGGGAATTAACAAAATCGAATCGTATTTTCTTATTGTTATAGGTATTTGGTCCGTCAATTGACTGTACCCCGCTAGATGGTTAAAAGATGAGATGCAGTCCAGAAGACACGAACCTCCATTTCAGATGCTATTGACATTAAAATTGTGATCCTTCACTTGACGACCTTGATAGATGGACGTGAATTAATTAATTAGGTGGTAATTATTATTATTACTATTATTTGCTGACATTGTTTCAATTTTAATTCGGAACCTGACATTTTTTAAATTGTGACTGATACGTCCTACTAACTCTAGGAATGAATTGCATTATTAAGGACCTACTTATTATTGTATTGTTTTGTATTGAATTGAATTGAAGTGAATGATGTGCTGATAATGCTGACATGTACTTATTTGACGTGTAATATTTTTATGAATAAATGAGTTATGAGTTATGAGATGCTTTTTCACACCCCACTGGAAGAAACCGGGACTGTAAGAATAGGGAAATGCGTGCCCGGCAGAGCATTCCACCTTTTTATTAAGTGGCAGAGGAAGGAGGCTGCCAACCATTTGGTCCGAGACGGTATGGATTCCACCGTATGTGGGTGGCAGCGTAGGCCAGTACGAGTTGTTCTGGACAGGAAGGGAGAGGGTGGCATCAGTTGAAAGATTTCTTCAAAATGGTTGAGGCTGTAGAATACGGTCAGAAAGGCAACGTCTCTATGCAACTGCAGAGGTTCCAAGGTGTAAGCACAGTATAACGAGTCGTTAGACTGCGGTGTTAGTAACCTCAGGATTACCAATGATACGAACTGCACGCCATTGCTTTTTTCTGTCTACTTTTATTTTGTTAATATTATTCAATATGAAAAATTGTAAGAATAGGTAGATTGTACATGTGAAGCTTAGTTGGAGGGGTTAACGAGTATTAGGTAGTAATAATTTCGGTTGCTAATATTCTTAAAAAAAATGATTTTACTCTTTCACGCAAAAAGTGCTTAATGGATCTAGATGAAATTTGTTACTCAGGCTACTTTGTATCCCAGGAATGGATCTGAGTTCAGAAAATGGGTTCAATATTTCATGTAGGCGGAGCAGCGGGCAATAGCTAGTGGAGATATAAAGATCAGGGCTAACAGGTATTTTTGTGGCAGCTTCACAATGAACACATTTTAACCTTTAATAAATCATTGTTTTAATCTCCGTTTACGCACAAGGTGCAATCTCCCAGGTACTATGCCCAGAAACCCGATAGGCATCTAGCAATAGGATCGTTAGTTAGTTCGACTTGAAAGCTATTGCGGGCATTTTGCTTGAAATTAACAATTATGGCCTTACACTCGATTTGTATGTTTGAATGTCCGCATCGACTTGAAAGGGGATAGAGAATAAGTTGTACTTGAGAAGGATTTATACTGTGTTGCTTGAGTTGCTGTTGCAATACAAGTTATGGGAACGTAGTGTGTATACTCGTAAACTTGGGTTTATCTGTTCGATAAAGGTTGGACTAAACTTGAATATCGATTTGACGTTATTCAGACGCCTTCCTTGTTCGATTCAGAATAGGTCAGTCTAACAAGTTTGACAAATAAATCACAGTAACAAACATTTTTTTGAAATAATTTTAATAAAAAGTTCACACTTTTTTTGGTTCTGCAGAAAGAAAATCGTAGTTAAAAAAAACCGCATTATTTATATACGATATTAAATCGTGAATGCGTTCAATATAAAAAAATCCATATGCAATATATGCGCACTTATGTTTATTGGTTTGATTGGTACCTATGTCACTTTTTCAGGAGCAACTGGATCTAACCTCCGGGTATCAAGGATGTTGGTAAGGTCTTCTATACCTTCTGAGGATTACAATCTGGAAGTAAGGCGAGCCTATTTCAAAAGTTGCTAAACCTTAACAAACATGTAAAACAAACATTTTAGATTCTGTAAAATATCTCTGAATTATGTAAAAAAATCTAAATCGATTCTAAATTATTTGTTTTACATAGAAGACCGTCAGTGTGTGGAACTTTTGACCTTGCTATTGATATTGGTAGAAAATCTATACAAGACTTTTATACCTAGCGCCTTTAATACAAGCAAAAACAAAAAAAATACCAAACAAATACAGAAAACACTGTGAGAAGCCTCCGCTTTCACAGAGCTCAGCAATTTCCCTACAAAAATAACAAAACAGTGAAAGAATCTACAAACGTATGTAAGAACAACCCTTCGGAATCAGCATAATTGTGCCCTCGCAATTTGTAAGCAAACAAGGTAATCGCTTGAATGTGAATTCACGTACAAATAAGCGTCCATTAGTGTGGCAGTGTTGGACACCGGAAGAGAGGTCGCACACGGACGGCACGAATCGACAACCTTCGACATCACACGAGATAGGGTGGGGAGTTTGTCGATATCGATAGGGCTAGTAGTCTAGGTGGAAGGAAGAATGTCGATATCGATAGGGCCAGTAGTCTAGGTGGTAGGAAGATTGTCGATATGGATAGGACTAATAGTCTAAGTGGAAGGAAGCTTGTCGATGTAGATAGAGCCAGTAGTCTAGGTGAGAGGAAGATTGTCGATATCTATAGGGTCAGTAGTCTAGGTGAAAGGAAGTTTGTTGATATAGGTAGGGCCGGTAGTATAGAGGTAGAAGGAAGATTGTCGATATCGATAAGATCAGTAGTCTTTGTCTTAGTCTAGGTGGAAGGAACATTGTCGATATGGATAGGGCCTGTAGGTTAGGTGGAAGGAAGATTGTCGATATGGATAGGGTCAGCAGTCAACGTGGAAGAAAGATTGTTAAAGAAAGATGAATAAAAATGTCAGCGAATATAATATCCATATGTTTTGATACTAAGTAACAAGTGATGAGTGTATACATCCATCCAAACTTACGCATTTTGTATGACCTATGATTATGTAAGAAGATTCTCTTTTCTAAGACTTTGCCTCCAGTTTATTCTCAGACGACAACGCCGTACTGACGTGTCCTGTATGAAAAAAAAAACAATATACATATATCTACTCATGCTATAATAATGCTTAATAGTCATTCATTACAAGCTCCTCAAAGTCAACCATTTTAATTTATAATGATTGCAACTGCCTCATTAAAACATAATCCGGAAATAAACTTTCTCAAAAAAATAAGACGATCCCCAACCATTTAACCGTGGCACGTTAAATCTCATCTTAGGAGCTAGGTAATTATCCTGGCGACACTCCAAACTGTCTCGCTCATTTCAATTAGCACTCTTAAATATTCAATGTCTTTAAAATAGGCTCCGCGATTCCACGTCGTGCCCGAGCTAGTTCAGAAGTTTCATTACAGTCCGGGTTAATTGTTGACTCCAGTTAGAATGCTTTTGGTTTTATTTTTACGACATTACTTCAGTTTTACGAGTTATGAAGTACAAGTTGGTGCCGTCCGATTTTGACAGTAAACCCTGTGATTTGATGGTGTTAATTTTTAATGGTTTTTGAATTTTAATTTTAAAGATTAACGGTGACTGTAATGTAATGAACGTTTGAATAAGCTATAAAATGTTTTATGTTGAAAATATAAAGTTGCAGCGATTGGATTAAAATGTGTTTAATTAGTTTGGCAATAAAGTTGATAAAGACTGGATAGGTCTATTATTATAGGTGGAAAAAAAATGGAAGGTGGAATTTTCAGTTGAACTGAAGACCTGGAAAAATTGGTTAGACTAAATGCGGGAGTGATGGATGGATAGAGTGGATAGCAATAGTCATTTTGATTAATGGAAGTAGATATATTGTAGACAAAATTTACTTTTATATTTAAGGTTTATCGATGCAACTCTACAGACGCTAAAATGTACACCAGATACCAACCTCTCACTTACGAGATATTAAGTATACTGCATTTTATATCTCTTACGCCCTCCAATCTACTCGGATCGACTTCAAAAAAGGAGGAGGTTACCAAAATTTGTTCAGATAAGTCAAGTTAATGAGCACATATAGCCGTAAGCTTACTTCATAGTAGCAGGTAGGCGCTTCAAACATTCAGATCCAAATCTAAACCAAAACATATCAAATATGACATGAAATCGATAAACGTACATATGAACATGAATACCGATGCTATTCTAATTAAGAATTTCGCATACGTAACATGACCAAGCACTAAATCGAACTCAAACGAGCACTCTCCACTCACATATAGATACGATCAGTGATATCGATAACGTCTTGTCGATATTTCCGCATCGACAATTGGCCGGTGCGCGGGGAATGCGTCGCAGCGCATCACTACGCACACGGACTGATGATCATTGCCGGCGCATGCGCTCTATAAATAATATGTTGTAAAACGATTTTCGATAGATTAATCTGAATCGTGCGCACGGTCGTGCGCCGGCGGCCACAAGAGGGATCTATTGTAGATCGATACTGATTTAGGAACGGTTAGAAGGTACGCGAACACTGCCGTATTAATTGTGGACTGCTCATGGTGCTTGTGTGATGAAGGGCTATCCCTGTTAGAGAGTATATACATAATATTCACGCCTGTATATCTCCGGAGGGGTAGGCAGAGGTGTATTAATATCCATCTTTCGCTCACTATGATTTTTGATTATACGTAATAGGTGGCAAAGCTTATTATCGTTAAGCGGGTACATTGTCGTGGTTTGTATGTTCACTGTCACTGTGAAAAAAAGAAAAGTCTTAACTCTTCGTTTAATCAAACATACCTACTACACTATTACTACTATACTACATAAAACATGCTACTAAAGTAGCGAATAAGTAGGTACAGCCTGTCTTATAGAAAGTGGTTCCCATAACATGTGGAAGCTTGCAAGTTGCAATACAGGAGGCTAACATTCTTGCATTGAACCAATCCACGAAAATCACCTTCGTCCCTTTCCTCTTCGCAGGTAGTACAGAAGGAAAACATTTACTCAGTCATGCCAGACTTATTGAACAGATTTAGATTAAATTTGGTTCACATACGAGTTCCAATAAGTTAAAACCTGGAGGCCTACATAAGCTTTTTATCTTGAGAATAGGTTCTTGTGGATTGCAGAAATAGGTATTTACGAATCGAGTGCAATAACGTCTTCTGCTAAGCAAGAAATCATCATGATTATCATCATCCTTGTGTTAAATCCGATCGCTACTGAAGCTTCCACGTCGAAGCAAGGATCCGCATTTTCCAATATAACTGCGTTGCACTGAATTAAGTAAGGAATCTAAATTAAAATGAAACAATGGCTCCTTTCCGCATCTTATAGATATCTAACACTACAATCGAGTACGCGCACGCGTGCCCGTACGTGATACGTAAATGTG
This sequence comes from Eilema depressum, assembly GCA_914767945.1. Lineage (NCBI taxonomy): Eukaryota > Metazoa > Arthropoda > Insecta > Lepidoptera > Erebidae > Eilema > Eilema depressum. The sequence continues at coordinate 15,209,556 of OU612026.1, forward strand.
CGCCGGCGCAGCCTGTGGGAATCGACCGCTGTGCCGCCAGTATTTGCTCTGGACGAGAGATACCTAGAGGGAAAATATTGGATCATTTAACGTTTAAATGTTCACGTATTTTTCAAACTTTATTAAGACCCTTTATAATGTTTAACCCTTTATAACCCTTTTCTGGCAATGTTCGTAGTTCTATAAGTTCATCTCCTTATTTGGTTTCCATTTTTAGGGTTCCGTAGCCAAATGGCAAAAAACGGAACCCTTATAGATTCGTCATGTCTGTCCGTCCGTCTGTCTGTCTGTCTTTCCGTCCGTATGTCACAGCCACTTTTCTCCGAAACTATAAGGCCTATGCTGTTGAAACTTGGTAAGAAGATGTATTCTGTGAACGGAATTAAGAATTTCACACAAAAAAAAAGCATTAAATTTTGGGGGTCCCCATATTTAGAACTGAAACTCAAAACTTTTTTTTTTCATCAAACCCATACGTGTGGGGTATCTATAGATAGGTCTTTAAAAATGCTATTGAGGTTTCTAACATATTTTTTTTCTAAACTGAATAGTTTGCGCGAGAGACACTTCCTAAGTGGAAAAATGTGTCCCCCCCCCCCCCCCTCTAACTTCTAAAATAAGAGAATGATAAATCTAAAAAAAATATATGATGTAAATTGCGATGCAAACTACCACTAACAATTAATTCGAATGAGATCCAGTCAGTAGTTTTTTTTTAATACGTCATAAACCGCAATTTTCGCCTTTGCTACTACGGAACCCTTCATGGACGAGTCCGACTCGCACTTGGCCGATTTTATTTCATATACCAGTGGCGCAGAATCTTAGAAAATGACTGTTGGGTTAGGCTATTAGGTTGATTTTCAGATCGCGCAAAGTATAGGTGGAAAGATCCTGAAAGTTTTATGTTGCAGTACAGCTTCTGGTAAAGAACCCTATAACGGCTATACGTTTAACATCTATTACGAAGAACCGAAAAATATGGTTGAATTTAATGTAGGTGGTAACACATCGCTGCTTAACCCTTACGGAACAAACAGTCGTAAAAATATATGTGTAAGATCTATCGTGATCTTCACTCAATCAATCAATTAACCCATAATTGCAGTTCATTGCTGGACATAGGCCTCTACCTATAGAAATCTTTAAGTACCTATCTCAAAAAAGATTCCAAACCACACCACGAGCCATCGTTATGCTCGAGTGTTATTATTATTCCTATGCAAGAAAATCCATCATTTTACATGAAAATTTCACTTTAAAGTTTCTTAAATGGAAACTTTAAGCCTCATAAAACTTTTCAAGCATGCTTCACATAAGTTTTACGTTCAATACTATAACTTAACCAAGATAGTTTTACCGTTGCTAAAAAAAATATACTGCTGTATCTTGGGGTAGTAAGGTTTAGAATTGTATGGTTTTTAGTTTTGTAGGTGCAGTATTGTATTTGTAAATGTGTAAGGAGGCGTTAAATATAAGTTGGTCGTATTGTAAAAATAACTATCAAGTGTTGTTCGTGTGTTAAAGCATCATTCACGATCTTTTCGTATGCATTTTATGATAGGAAGACTTTAAAAAGATTTTCTACAGTATTTTTTATAGTTTTCTTGTAGTTTTTTCAACTGATGCATCTATTGGTATGTTTTGGTGGTAGAATGATTCAAATTCAAAAGTTTGACAGCCCCTAAGGCGTGATGGAACTCGATTGCTACGCAGAAGGCGCGGGTTTGATTCCTCCTCAGTGTAAATATTGAGTGTATTTCTGTGCCTTAAAGAATAACGTACCGTAGAATAACGAGTTGTGATACGAACATCCATGGCAGTCTGGCTACTGGTCTAACTGCAATACTTAACCAAAGGGTTATGGAGGTCAGAGGCCGCGTCACGGTTGAATTGGAAGAGGCAGACCCCAGACTCCAAGGTAAGGCCTCGGAGGCGACGTAACGTAAGGATGTGATGATAAAGTGATCGAATAGAATCCTTGTGTTTAATCTATGAGACTTAAATATTGACGGTCTCTGGCGTAACACTAGACAGAAGTCGGAAACCCCTTTCGTTATATACAGATAGATATAATAATAGCAAACATCTAACCAAGATTAGAGACAATCACTTCCTACTACATACGTTCACGTAACCTAATAATTACAAATACACATTCAGCGTTTACACAAGAATACACATTCGCACATTTGCGAGATTTAGCCGCCGATAGCTTAGGGAGCGCAATAACACTAATGCGTAGCCGTAAAATGACACTCGATCGCAATTAGCGATAGCTTCAGCGACTGGAACTGCGAAGGACGGTGTACTAACGGGTGTATTCTGTACACCGTGCGATATTTGGTCATGTGGAATAAGCATACAGGTGATATACTGTGCGGTGATACAGTGATTGCTGCTGTGCGCGAAAAGCCTGTTTGATTTTCGAGTCCGGCAAAAAACTGTTACAGGTTTCTGTAAGGAATTTCTTAATAAAAGTGTAGATTCGCCACTCTACCAGTGTACAGTTACTACAGTTTACCATGCAAGTGGTATGTGTTGACTTTCGGGTGAACGATGAAGTTATCCTTGATGACTAGTGCTGATTAATCAGCTGTCAATGCGTACAATGGCTCAAAAAAGAGGCCAAGTGTGGACAAAAGAGTCTTCTTTCCATTCCATTCCAGCCGTCAATGATCCAGCGTCAAGAATTCTTCTGGGGGTTAGGATATCAGATGACAGATCTCCTATACATACGTTTTAGGACAACGTTGAAGCCCTCTACTGATTTTTTTAGGAACTAATGGAAATAATGAAACCTAGTAAGGGACTGAACGCGGATTCAAGTTTCATCCTTTAGCAGATTTAAGTTCACTGTGTTTATCATTTTAAATTGATACTTTAAGATTATAAATGCGAAAGGAACTCTGTATGTCTGTATGTTACGGTTTCACGGCTAAAGCACTGAACCGATTTTGATGAAATTTGGTAAAGGGTTAGATTAGAACTTAGGCAAGAACTAAGGTTAACTAAAGCTATGTTGGGTTGCGATAACCGATATCCACGCGGTTGGAACCGCAATCAACAGCTAATAAAAAATATTTTGCAACTTTAGAGCGATAGAAAATCGTGAAATATCGAGCGTTGTCGATAATAGGGCGTAGTTCGACACACGTGTATGACAAGATCTTATTGTTACAATACAATGTAGAGCGAAAGCGATTCTATCTGCATACGTTCAACTTAGCTTGTTAAAGGCTGGCTAGCCTGTGATTGTATTGCCAGCTACAATCTAGAAATAAAATCAAAAGCGGGAATTACACTTCTTGTGTTGCAAACTTGCATAGGATACGGTAACCGCTTACCATCAGGTGGGCATTATTTAGATATTTTAGTAGTATAAAAATTATAGACGAGTCCACTCGTCTGTAATTGACAGACTAGTGGACTCCTAATTAGGAGGTGCCCCGGATTGAAGGTCAGAATGGCTTGGCCTGGAAGGTTTGTTAGGGCCCTGTATATAACAATAAATATTCTATCTGTATACCTACTTCACTAACTGTAATGCGGGGTTTCATTCGCCATACGTGATTCTATTCAGATGGTCGATCATTTCGGTTCGAACTTCCCGGTCACTCACTTCTTCCTGAACTTTCTTTATTGCTCGGCTTCTAAGGGTTGTAGCGAGATATGTAATTTTAAATTGATACGATAATTCAAATTATTATTATTTGTAGTATCGAGTATTTGGCATCATTCCGCAGTTATGCCGCTTGAACTGTACCTAGATATCGGGAACTCTGTAATGCAATAATAAACCGTGTTAAAAAGCCCGTTAAAAATTATATCTGAAAGTAATCGTAGTGCGATATTATAAGCCTTTATTTATCCTTCCTCAAGAACTGGACTATCAAATACTGAACTGGAATATTTTTTCTAATACCACTATTTTAATAGTTTTAAAGATTACCACAAGCAAGCTCTTTAGCTTTATTATTACTATAGATTTGTAAAGAAAAGGAACCTCTAACATAAGGTTAATTAATTACGCGTTCAACTCTAACAAAAGTTATCGAATTCAATCTACAATATATATGCAGTCACGTATATGTTCCATTTCATACACAATGGCCGCCGCTGCTCGCCCCACTTGCATACAAAGTCGGACATAATTACTTTCTTCAGTTATCAGCCCGCTTTAATTGCATTACATTCAATTAATATCACCATAACATTGTTTACAATTACTTGTTGCACCCTACGGCAATTTGTGATACATTTGTCGTTAGGATTTGTTCGCACTGAGCTAAGAATTCGCACCTGTATTACCTTTAGTATGTGTGTGAACTATTTCGATTAATTTATTTGTATATGGGGCTGCCTGAAAGGTTTGAATGACGGTAAAGAAGCCCGTGAAGTATATAAGGACAGAATAAAACGGCAGATTATCCGTTGGACAGAACAAATAGCGGAATAATCCGTTTTTAGCTGCTTCTGTCTTGATTTTTACGGGGCGGGGGAATATACTGGGATGGTCTAACCTTAGAACATCTTGTAAGCTATCTTAAATTATGATTAAAAAAATGCTGTTTAATCATCGCTCAGAAGACTTACGTTATATGCTCGGCAGACATCTAGCAATCGGCGTTAAGAAATTGCTTAAAGTTAGTCACAAACTCTTTGCCAGGTGACTACGCTCTTTATTTATAACATAATGTTATTGTTATATATGTTGTACACTCCTGTATGTCGAAATAATATCAAATCAATTGAAAGGTTAATTAAAATCTGTGCTGAAGGCCTGCGGATTGATCATAAATCTGTTATGTAATTCGTATTTTTGTTAAAATGAGGTACCTACACTGTACAGAATATATTGTACATGATAGTGTCTTTTTTATGGGTGTGTAATGTTTGATATAATAACAAATGCTCTAATTTCAATTGAAATAACGTTCATATGTTATAATTTTCATATGCTATAATATCAAATAACCTAATTTCATATGATCTAATGTTTTATATGTTATAATCTTCCTTTGATATAATAACATTTAGTATAAAGTTCATATTATATAATTTTCAAAATGCATAATATTCTTTTAATATAACGTTCATTTAACCTAATGTTCTTTTGACCTAATTGGTCGACGGAGCCCCGCTTCGCGGGGCTCCTACTTCTGGTTGGTTTATAAAAAAAATAACCACGAAGGGAATGGCGGGGTCTACGACCCCGCCATCCCCTTCTAACCTAACCTATCCGAGTCGGGGTGCCCTAAAGTCCAAATTGTATCCAGATCCTCCTGGTAACAATAGTTGGATGTGGCTGATGTATAGGGTATAAAGCGTGGAGTTAGCAGGCGTTTAAAATCGTGTCAGATATTCTAAATTATATTAAAAGTTACTTAGTGATTATGAATATTATAGTAAATGAATAATATACTAAATGAATATTATGTCAAATGTGCATTATAAGAAATGTTCAGTATATCAAAAGAAATTAGGTAAAATGAAATTATAACTACAATTCATTATGACAACTGATCGTTATATTAAACAAAATTATATTAAGTGAAATTATGTCAAGTGAACGTTAGATTTTTTGTTATATCAACCGTTACACACCCCTTTTTTATAACACTCTGACCTTCGGGTCCTAATCTATTTTTCCACCTCCTTTCAATAGTCTTACCCACCATATTGGTTATAATGGGCCAGTTACGCGCCCTACTGGCGGCTGCTCTCTTACGGGCTGTCTGCTCCCTACAATTTTTAGTGACCTATGATTTTCGCTCTCTTCTCTTTTTAGGGCAGCACAGGCAGCACACCACAGTAATAGGCATTGTCGAGCTTTGCGCTTTTCGTGCTAAACGCGCACAAAACTCCGTAGTCTTCTGAAGGTTTCGAGTGTGCCTACAAAGTCCTAGGAAAACATAAGGCTGCCTCCGATCATACCACCCTTTACGCCTTGTTGTCGCCCACATCAAGTTGACTGTGAGAGGTTACATCTGCTCATTGATGGACATCTTTGGCGCAGTAGCAACAAATAAGCAAAAAAATATAATTATTGTTCTTTTAATCACAATGTCTGCTCTACACGTTGGTCAAGACAGTGGCAAACGCGTTGACCAACACACCCACACGACACCCCAGACCCTCTAGACAAGTGGCAATTCGTCGGCCGGCGTTTTGTGGAATAGATTGCCAAATGTTTGGAATTTGACGTATATGACAGGCGTCAACGAATGTCAAAAACATCAAATCCTATACCTACATTCGTCATTCTATTCCATATTACGCCAAGCAACGAATTGCCACTTGTCTAGGGGGGCAGTACAAATCAAGAATGGCACAAACCCCGCTCTATGCGTTCGCCACTATGTTATTACACGGTAGCCAAATCTAATTCAAAATTTCAATATAAAACTATATAATATATTGAATGAATGAATGAATGAATTTTATGTATAATGTTAATATTATGTATATCTAGTTGATGATCTTTGATGACGATCTGAAGATACAGAGGGGAAAGAACAAGACTAAACGTTAGATGGCTATATATTATAAAATATTGAACATAATAGAGTTTATTAGCAGCTTGACATTCCAGAAACGTATCATAATTCACCAAGTTACGGTCGGTTAAAAGGCTTGGTCTAAAGTATGAGCTTATGCAAGTAGTATTTAAAATAATATTTTTTTTATACTACTTAGGTCGCAGACAAGCACACGGCCTTCCTGATGGTAAAAGGTTACCGTGGCCTATGGGCGAGCGCAACACACTAGCGCTGTCACACTAGGGGAGTCACACTAGCGCTGTCGACCCTGTAAGAACAGAGAGATTTTTATTTTTTCTAAGCAACCTCTCTGCTGGTCAGTAGACCTACTGATCAACTAACGAGGTTCAGGCTGGGGGATGGTCACATGGCAAGCGCTCTCAAAAAATTTAAAATAAGTCAAATCAAGAGATATAGTGAAACTGTAAACTTTTAATGCAATCAGAATTAAGCTGTAATAATAATAATGAATGCCTAACTACGCTAAGTTTTCAAATAACTGAAAATCAGAAAAATGAACATCTCTCTCTTCTCTTGTCCCCTTTCCCTTTGCTGAGGACAATACACATGTACCATTTGGTGTTGCAAACATTTATAAGTTAAGATAACCACTTACCATTACGTGCTATATAATGGTTAATGACGCAATTCAAATAAGATTATAAACGATTGCTCAATATCACAGTATAGGATAAGTTTATTCTGTGTCAATATTCGATGAACTAGTGATGCTACTCAAGTAGTGTAATCAGTGTAATATCTTCGGTAGAAAAGCTTGTAACTTGGACCACACAAAAGACGAATGTCCGCCTGAGGCCGGTCCCCGACACCATGCATCATATATCTAGTAATTGTTGCCTTTAGTTCCTGTTCTCTCCTGTAGCAGCAGACCTGCCCTTAGGTCTGTGATTAATCTTACACGGCTAGTTAGGGCTATTAGTGATCTGATGGAATTATGGCCGTTTAGATATGACTTTTTTTAGACAGCCTCTGTGGCGTAGCGGTAGTGAACGCGGCCGCTACGCAGGAGGCGCGGGTTCGATCCCCGCTCAGTGCAAATATTTGTGTGCATAAAATATGGATATTTGCATTGGTCTGGTCGTGCCTCGGAGAGCACGTTAAGCCGTCGGTCCCGGTTGCCATAAAAACAACTACGGCAGTCGTTACGGGTAGTTGGTGCCCTAAAAAGTCCAAAAAAACAACGGTCTAGCTGCAAAGCTTCGATATCGCCTAATGTTAACATTGGGTTGTGGAGGTCAGATGACAATCGCTTCACGGAAAATATCGAGGTCTAGTCAAATCTGTAGTTAAGACTGGTTAAGCGGACCCCAGACTCTGAGCTGAAAGCTTCGGATGCGACTGGGAATTACCGCTAGGAGGAAGAAGATATGACTTTTTTTAGATGGCAAGTTTTCAAGAGCTAGGAATGCATAGGTATATTCATTTACTAGACGACTCGGCTTCATCCGCGTTATATTTAGAAACCCCGTATCCCTCATGGGAATTTGCCGGATTTGGTGACATTTATGATTTCTACTCCACTGTCTTGAGTATATGTATCTTGTGTACACTATATGTGGTGCTTAGAGTATACATTGCTATAGAGCGCGCCTTAAAAGTATGAACTGCTATCACGGGTATGAACAGATTTTGGCTTTAATTTTATCCATGAATATCAAATCGAACAAAAACCTTCATAACAACAAACTACATTAATAAGTGCATCTATTGATATTTTCGGTAATGCATGTAACGTATGCATGTAATGTAAAATAGGTGCGCTATACCATCGCAAAGTATCTGCTAACACTCGGCGCCAAAGACCTGCGTGATAGGCGCGCTCTATATTTATAATGTATACTCTAAGATGTGGTGCCTATAATCTTTCTCGATAAACGGCCTTTTCAATACAGAAAAAAATTCGCTATTCGAACCAGTAGTTTCTAAGATTAATGCTTCAACCAAACAAACAAACTAATTGTTACCGGCAATGTGTATAATCCAGTATTCTATAGGTACCTACAATGCCGAGTGTGAGGCTAATGCAGGAGCTCGTATGATAGTTCATAGCTATGAACAAGGAAGGGTAGGTACCACTGCAGAATGCAGTAAGTTAGGTTCGTATTATTATGCCCTATAAGTCAAAATGCTTTTATTGTAGCAATAAATCAATCAATCAAGAAATCATTCAACAAGCCCACAAGACATGCGTTAAGGACAAATTATTTCGACTAGAAAAAGATAAATAAAGCTTCCCCTTTTCCGAATAAACGGCAATAAATCGGCATGCCCTTATGTCAACAGCGTATTAGTGAATACTGAAACACCACTCTTATCTGACCTTCAAATATCTCCACCAACGCTAAGGACCAGAGTTCACGTTAAACTTGTCGGGTTAAGCCCTCAGATTTGTCGCGAGTAAATCACGCGAAAAATCCAACGATAAACGTCTATATCCGCTTTTCCCACACATTTTCGCGTTTCCCTCTCTCATGTGCTCACTTAATATGATGGTGTTTGCCCTTTTTCCCCCATGCTACTAACTTTCAACTCTGTCAAGCGTTTTTAAACCTTAACGTCACAGAATAAAGTTGAATTTAGAATACAGAACTCAAAATAAAAATGCACGCTCTTTTTTCGAAAATTCTACACATTAGTTGTGTGAACCTAAACTATGTGACAATTAGGTTTGTATTGCCTCAGCAAAAAGAGGTCACTTAGGCTTATATTGTGTGAAAGGGGAAGTTGGGTGACATTGTTACACAGTGTATTGCACATTATTAGGTGATTGAATGATACTTAACTGGTTGAACGACAAGTTTGATAAGGAGCCCTCGCATGGATCAAGCCTTAGGAAGTTATCTATACATTGTGTGGGCGTAACGATGTGGTGAATTTTTATTATACAATTTTATTCGATATATAAATCGATTGGGGTTGTTTTGTCAATGATTTGTGTTGTTTTTATTGAGTTATGAGTAACATGTATTGGGCTAGTTCTTTTTATATCCTATAGGGGTTGAAGCCCCGCAAAGATCTACAGAGCCAAGCTGCTGACTGCTAGCCGACTAGCCGGTACATCTTTTAGTGGATGGGTAAGGTTGAGGTGCAGACTGCAGGTTTTCCTCTCGGAGTGGGGGCGGTCAGACGGCAGTCGCTTCTACAACAACCAAGTAAAACCAAATCAAGAGAAAAGCTACCCTTTCTCCCTAATATAGCTCCTGTAGGATTGTATTTAGCAAAATATCGAAGTCCAGCCAAATCCGCAGTTCGACTGGTAAAACGGATCACAGACTTCGAGATGAAGACTTCGGATGCGACTGGGATTAACGCTAGGATGAAGAAATGTTGTATTTAGCACCAAGAAACACAAGAGTAATCTCCTACTGAATGCTGTGCCAAAAGCTTGATGTAAAAGGCCTTTACAAAAAAAAAAGTAAACTGGCGTATATATTTCGAACTGTCAAACTAATTTACTCAAGTTTTTTCAACAACAACATAACTGAATTAGTTTTTAGCAAGCATGTTTTAATTCACCTATTTTTTAATTCTCACACCACGAGTATGGCCCGGGGAACCAATATAGCTCTCACACTCAAGAATCGCTATATAGAATACGTTTTTTTGTCCGCGGTAATAATGAATTTGCTTTTAAATTAGTATCACAACACGCACACGGGCTATGAGAAAAAAAAAGCCTTACAATGTGTAGCTATATGTCTTCAAAAACCTGCTATCTAAATCCATCACGTATCACAGTTTGCGGTTCGCCTTCATAATTGTGGGTCTCATTTCATAATAGAATACCAATCACACCTGAACGAAAACATATCAAATACATAAGTAGCTCTCTGGCGATTTAAATTATTTCTTTTAATTCGACCAGCATTATGTTTACGGTGTTTGAATAGTCGAGGTTACCGACGAAATTGAAATCGAGGGTACCATACTTCCCATGAGTGTAGTACGACTAATAATAATACATTTTTTAATGTATTATACGGCAGTAGCTGATGCCCGCGTCTCCGCTCATGTGAAATTGTAGCCATGAGACCCTCTCCGGATAAAGTTAACCAATATGTCATTTCAGACTATAATCTATCTCTGTATTAAATTTCAGCCAAATCTGTTCAGGCGTTAGAGCGTGATTGAATAACAATATTTAAACATGCAAACATCTTCTAATATTTTCACAATTTATTACTATTATAGTAGAATCATCTGGACTCTACTTAAGGATAACTATATATCAAGCTAAACTTGAGATATACTCATCACTACATGCTCGTATTATAAAACAAAGTCGCTGTCGCTGTCCGTCTGTCCCTATGTATGCTTAAATCTTCAAAACTACGCAACGGATTATGAAGTGTTTTTTTTTTAATAGATAGAGTGATTCAAGAGGAAGGTTTATATGTATAATACATGCATAATATTGTAGAGAAACACTAATAAATTTAGAGATAATACCACGCGGGCGGAAAATATGGCGGTACGAAGTTCACCGGGTCAGCTGTTTTATTTATAAAGAAAAGAAAATTAGTAACCAAACTACTAATATTCCCGTTAACCCATCCAGGCTATCCAGGATTCGACCCCCGATCCTCTCATCGATTTACTCCAATTAAGTCGTTGAAGACTCAAACATCATCATAATTTGGGTGCCAATCTCGGTAGCATCTAAAGCTACTTTAACTTTTACTTCTTATAGCTAATATTCACTTTTACGGAACGATTGGCTTGTAACCCCTCAACCATAAAAGGAAAACTTGCGCTAATTCCTTGTACGTTAATGAACAGAAGTGCTGGTTCATAGGAGAAATTGAATTAGCCTCCAGGACCTTATTCTCCTCATGCAACTGCGGTATCTGACAAACTCTCCATTTGTATAACAGTCCAACAAAATTGAGACAACGGTTTGCAAAAGGCAATAACAATTTCTTGTTATTTTATTTACGATACACTGACAACTTTCATTCACTCACACACAAGGTGGTGTTAAAATTTCAAGCATGTCGTCATTTGTATTAGCATGTACAAACTTATTGCTACAAGTGAACACATTTGTAGTTCATGTAAAAAAATATAACACATATTTTTGCCATAGACAGAGGTACAAATTAACACGTTCCCAGGCGCCATATTGAGTTGGAAGCGCGTACGCAGCTTTAACTTTTATAAGGAGGTTGCTCATTAGTTATATAAAATGCAAAAATAATTATTCATATAGGACTCTTCAATATTTTTATTACTGCACCACACCATGTCCTCATTTTATTTATGCCAATGATAAATAACGGACCTCAGTTTGACGGCGTTGATAGATGATTTTGGATACAATGCTTAAAGGACCTGAGATAAATTGAAGACGAAGAAAATATAAAATTAATCGTGACTTCGCCATCTACTTCTATCTTTACACACTGCTCACCGATTTAAATCCTTATTTCAATGACCTATATGATCAGTGTACCTACTTTGCGACATTGGCCCCGGCTTGTTTGCCCATTTACACATGTTTAACCGCGACATAGTCCGGCGAAAATAGTTTAAGTTATAGTTACACTAAGTTTTAAAAGTTACGACATGTTTTTATTGAGAACCACATTCCTACTACTGTAAACCCAGTGTACGTACTATAAGTGCAGTGATCCACGAACACAACGAGTACCTAATGACAATCGGACAGCTCTAGGGAAAGCTAAGCTGTCTTGAAATTCGCATTAAAATTAATCAGAAGTAAATTGGACAATTTACGTCACCGGATTGCAAGTGTACAGTCTCCTTAACCCTCGCAGTTACTTCCACATTTCGATTAATAGCAACACGCGGCTACATCGCAACCTCGGCGTCCCGCTGTCGTCCGAGCCTCTCTCCTTACTAGCTCCGTAATACCAAATCACATATCATTGCGACATGACATATTGGCTTGTAGCTTGTGGGTAGTTGCACATATCGATACCTCGGGGCTCAAAGGGCGTAAGCGCCAAAAGTCGATTTTACAGGAGAGCAAAAAATCATAAACAGAATTTCTTTTATCGGCATAACTTTTTCGATTTTTGACCTAAATAAACCATTCTAAGACCAAAAGTCTTAAATTTTTGTGATGCAGGTTACTGTAAAATTATATTTCGAATAAATTTAAAAGCAACGAAAATAGCTTTCCTATACGCCCCGAAAATTTTTATGTTTGGGGTGTTTACACCCCAAAAATCAATGGATGTATGATGTTTGGGGTGTTTACACCCCAAAAATCAATGGATGTATGATGAGTGATGGTTGTAACCGTCAATTTCAGGAAAGAGGACCATTAGAGAAAGTAGACCGAGTGGGAAACCGAGTAGACATTTCAGGAAAGTGGACCATTTGGTCCACTTTCACCGTTTTTATCAACTCAGATAACGAATTAATCAATCAATTAGCCTATTGCAGTCCACTGCTGGACATAGGCCTCTCCCAATATGCGCCACGTTTGCCGATCCTCCGCCTTCCGCATCCAGTCCGTCCCAGCCACCCTTCGTAGGTCGTCAGTCCACCTGGCTTGGGGGTGTGTCCCACCTTACGTTTTTCTTCTTCCGGTCTCCACTCTAGGACTCGTCTGCTCCAAGGGCCATCAGTCCTTCGACAGATGTGGCCAGCCCACTGCCACTTCAGCCTGCTTATTCTTCGAGCTATGTCGGTAACTTAAGTTCTATGTCGGATGATCTCGTTGCGAATTTTATCCTTCAAAGAAACTCCAAGCATAGCTCGTTCCATAGCCCGCTGCGCAACTTTTAGGTCGTGGACTAACCCCACCTTCAGTGGCCACGTTACGGCACCGTAAGTCATAACAAGTAGGACGCACTGGTCGAAAACTTTTGTTTTTAGGCATTGCGGTAGGGGCGAGGAGAAAAACCCGACGTAATTTGGCAAATGTTGCCCATCCCAGTTGGATCCTTCTGGCTATTTCTTTCTCGAAGTTGTTTTTACCAAGCTGGATAACCTGACCCAGGTAGACATATTTTTGAACAACTTCAAGTGTCGCCCCTTCGATGGCAATCGGTCTCGGTTTAACATGTTCGTTGAACATAATCTTGGTTTTCTCCAAGTTTACACCGAGGCCGACTCATCGAGTAGCTCCATTCAGGCTGTGCTGTGCAGCATTTTGCCCAATTGTACCAGCGACTCCGAAAATATGACGATGTCGTCAGCGAACCGAAGGTGCGAGATGTACTCACCGTTGATGTTGATGCCCCGTCCAGTCTAATCCAGAGTCTTGAAGACGTCCTCCAATGCGTTGGTGAATAGTTTGATATAAGATCTCCCTGTCTCACTCCACGCTGGAGGCTAATGGGTTTCGTCTTCTGGTCTTGGAGCTGGACGAACATTGTGGCAGTGTCATATCAGCACTTCGATGTATCGCCAATCGACACGGCACCGCTGCAGGGCATCCAACACTGCCCAGGTTTCGATAGAGTCGAAGGCTTTTTCGTAGTCTACAAACGCCATACACAGCGGCTGATTGTACTTTTGCGTCTTTTCTACAATCTGCCGAACAGTATGGATGTGGTACACGGTGCTATAGCCTTTTCGAAACCTGGCTTGCTCGCGTGGCTGGAACTCGTCGAGCTTACCCGAGAGACGATTTGTGACGACCCTCAAGAACAACTTGTAGACATGACTCAGGAGTGAGATGTGCCTGTAGTTCTTCAGCAACGAATTAATACTAATAATTATTGATTTACCTGTACCTAATTATGTTACTACTTACTGGGTATGTCGTTTACTACCCTCAAAGGGGGTTGGGTAATGTTGGCGTCGTGTTGGAATTGAGCGGCCATCAATGAAATTGGTATAATATGAAAGTACAGTATAAAGTGATCAAAAGTTACTATGGACGAACTTCTCTAAACTATATCGGGACTTAGCTATACAGGGTGGTATTTTTCAACTTTACTTAGATGGAAGTACTCTAAATACTGAAGATAGCGAATTCCACTGAAAAGAAACATTCCCTTATTTTTAAAAAGAATCAGAACTGCATTCATAGTTTTCTGAAAATGCCACACCCGGTAGTCGAACCGACTAAAATCTTACTATAACCTTCTATTTCATAGATTTCCTTTTACTTAATTTACCAAGTTTGTTAGAGAGATTTGAACCTTATGATCGACCCTATAGATTGATGTAATAAAAATACAGGGTGTTATTTTTTCGAATTGTAGTCGGTTCGATTATAAGGCGTGGTAAACGAGTTTTCAGTATTCCTTAAATGCAGTTCTGTTTCTTTTTTTAAAACATACTAAACTGTATGCAAAGTTTTCTGAAAATGCCACACCCGGTAGTCGAACCGACTAAAATCTTCCTAAATCTTCTTCTATTTCATGGATTTCCTTTTATTTAATTTACCAAGTTTGTTAGAGAGATTTGATCCTTATGATCGACCCTATCGATTGATGCAATAAAAATATACGGTGTTATTTTTTCGAATTGTTCGATTATAGGGCGGGGCAAACGATTTTTCAGCATTCCTTAAATGCAGTTCTATTTCTTTTTTAAAAACATACTAAACTGTATTCAAAGTTTTTCGAAAATGCCACATCCGATAGTCGAACCGACTAAAATCTTTCTAAATCTTCTATTTCATGGATTTCCTTTTATTTAATTTACCAAGTTTGTTAAAGAGATTTGATCCTTATAATTGACCCTATCGATTGATGCAATAAAAATACAGGCTGTTATTTTTTTCAAATTGTAGTCGGTTCGATTCTGAGGCGTGGCAAATGATTTTTCAGCATTCCTTCAATGCAGGGCTGTTTCTTTTACAAAAACACACTAAACTGTATTCAAAGTTTTCTGAAAATGCCACACCTAGTAGTCGAACCGAATAAAATCTTTCTAAATCTTCTATTTCATGGATTTCCTTTCATTTAATTTACCAAGTTTGTTAGAGAGATTAGATCCTTATGATCAACCCTATCGATTGATGCAATAAAAATATAGGGTGTTATTTTTTAGAATTTTAGTCGGTTCGATTACAGGGCGTGGCAAGCGATCTTTCGAAATTCCTTAAATGCAGCTTTGTATTCTTTTTTAAATAAGAGAGTGTTTCCTTTGAATGAAATTAACTATCTCCGGTAGTAAGAGTAGGTACTCGTACCCGGTTCGACTACCGTGTGTGGCATTTTCAGAAAACTTTGAATACAGTTTAGTGAGTTTAAAAAAAACAAACAGCACTGCATTTAAGGAATGCTGAAAAATCGTTTGCCACGCCTTATAATCGAACCGACTACAATTCGAAAAAATAACACCCTGTATTTTTATTACATCAATCGATAGGGTCAATCATAGGGATCAAATCTCTCTAACAAACTTGGTAAATTAAATAAAAGGAAGTCCATGAAAAAGAAGGTTTTGTAAAATATTAGTCGGTTCGACTACCGGGTGTGGCATTTTCAAAAGTCTTTGAATGCAGTTTTGTTTCTTTTAAAAAATAAGGTAAAGTTTCCTTTAAGTAAAATTCGCTATCTTTAGTATGAGGGTACTTTCCTTCAAGGTAAAGTTGAAATGTTCCACCCCTGTATATCGCAGCTCCGATATTACTTACAATGAAAATAATGACATTCGTACGTGTGTTTAACACAGTACAATGAAGTGGTATCAAAATTAATTATGGCCGCTGAAAAAATTAAGAACGCCACTGTCCATACTAGATTACCCAATCCCCTTTATTGATCAATATGAGAGATTGCTCTTACGACCCAAACCTAAAAATTTTATGATGTAAAATGGTAGGCGTAAAATCATTTGTATCATCTACGGTGTCGTTTACTACCCTCGCGTTTATAAACAGTAACAGTGGTTGCTGTTACGGCACAAAAACTAAAAATATCTGTTTTATTTTCTACAAAAAATGGGGTCGTAAGAACCATTTTTTACGAATTGGAAGACTTTAAATACACAGATTGATAGAGGAGAAAAATATAAGTAGGACTACATTAAAAACTCAATTTCGCCAAAATGGCGGTTACGCCCTTTGAGCCCCGAGGTATCGATATGTATTGTGTATATGTTGGGCAATATGTTACTCAACATAAAAAGTGGAACAATTTTATTTTCTACTTTCAGTCTGTAACTGTCCCCGGGTGACATCATCATCAGCATATAGACGCATTCTCCTGATTGCATCCGTGGCCAAGATGACCTCGAAGCTCAGGGTCTACCTTCCGGCTCTTCCTCCTCCACTTCGCACGATCTTGGGCGTCCATGGTAGTGAGACCATTTGCACGCATGTCACCCTCCACGACGTCAAGCCAAGACTTCTTTGGCTTACCACTTTTACCTGGACCCGGCGGGGGCGACCCCCCGGGCTACAATGGCAAGCTTTTGATACAACCGGGATGGGCCTGGATGATGAATTAGCGTGCAATGTGCCTCCATTTTGTGTATTTGCCAAATACCTTTGAGGGCATTTGGGTTATACAGACACAAGTTTCAATGAAGACCAAACAAAGGTAAATGATCGGAAAGCGGACCTCTGGCTCTGAACTGAAATATTGAATATGATTCGAGACGTGCTATTCATGTAGGAAGACGGAATACTTTAAATGTTATTTTAATATATTATATACCATTACACTCATCATCCTCATCTTCATAGTGATTTGCTAGTTGCGTCCTAATTTTGCACTTTGGAACCTCAGATTTTCTTATTGATTTTAAGCAATATGGGAATATTTTCTAGGAGCCTATTCTGACCTCCCAAACCTGAGAAGAAAGCCTAGACCAGAGCCTCTCCCGTTGTTTAGCAGGTGCAGTTGCTTGGGCTTCAAGGATATTGAAAGCCAATAAGTCAAAAGTCAATAAACTTACTAGTGAAACTGAAACCTAACTGTTTCACAATAATCTTCAAAATAAAACCTATTATTTCTATTATGCTCAACATTTCAATTACGCCTATAACCAACATAGGCAGTTGTGACGTCATTCTCACTTTCCTAACAGCTACATAAACAATTATAACATATAACAGTAACACTAAGATTTCCATTAAGAGCTACAACGGCCCGTTGTCCGGAACGAAATGCCAAACCGCTCTGTATCTCAACACTGATCTAAGGCTGCGGTCGAATGCAAGAGGTGATGCAAGCTTTTCAATTATTTGAATATAGACTAACGGCGTGTGGGGGTGTATAGGACCATACCAGAACCCTAGCCAATCTCACATATGAGCTGCCTCTTAGCCATTCTTACCTGTAACCTGCCAATTCTGGCGCAGTTTTTCTCTCTCGAGGACAGAAGGGTCAAACCGTTGTAACTCATGCAGAAGTCCAGATAAATCATGTCTCGGCCGGGGTGCGAGGGATATGTTTACGATTACCTCACCTTCGACAACTGACGGCCCACAGACGGCGCGGCGTGGGTTTTAGTCGGTTCAAGTCCAACATAACCTCCTCCACCGGCTCCAGTTATCCGTGGGGATTTTTCGCACGATAAAAAAAAGACAAATCATGTCAAGTGTTGGGTAACAGACACCAGGCTTCGAAGTGCTTATATTGAATCCAACGGAAATAACTTAGGATGATGAAGACGATCCTGGTAAAGGGTATCCCATCTTTTCAAGGTGGTTGAAAGATAAGGTTGTTCTCCATTCGACTCGTTCTCTAGCTCCCTGAAAACTGCCTAGTTTGCACTGCCACTGCGAAACAGAAAAAATCAGACACTTCATACCTAGTCCCGCATATTTTTCTCCACAGCTTGATAGCAAAATTAGTACCTACGTCCATAAATAACCGTATAAGATAAATCAAACGAGTCCAATATTAAGACTTTTTAATGACTATTAAAGAACAGTAAATCACCGCCCCAAAATGGTACCAATATACGCGCGCCTTAATATAGTCAAATCATGCCACCGGTACCAATAAAAAAATGTATTAACCTCTAGTACGCTAGTCCGCGTATGGTCCAAATCAAAGGTCATATCATTATAATTTGTTGTGTACGTGACCAGCCAAAATGGCCGACTGTCTCGGCTAGTAATTCGAAATTTCTATTCTCTTGTCGTAATAAAATCATGCGCGCACGCATGGCGTCGCCGTCGTTCTAAATTTAAATTGTTTTGTTTAGCTTTTTTTTTAATAACGGTTTGGTGAATATGGTATGATATTAAAGTAATATTTTGTGATTGCTTTTCTACAAAAGAAGAAAGGAAATTCATTAAAATGACTTGAATATGAAATATTGGTAGCTTTGTTCGCAGAATGACCCGCTAGCAAAACTCGTACGAACTTTTCAAAGCATAATACTATTGAATAGTTGAGTGGAGCCCGGAATACGAGATGAAGGCAACTGGTACTGACGCAGGGATGACGAAGAATACGTAAAATTGAGTCATCACAGTCAGGCTTTCAACTAGGATCTCAAGGATCGCTTACTGCTTCTCCTCATTTTGGTTTGGCTTATGTGACTTTTATGAGAAAAACTGTCTGACCTTCTAACACCTTGTGAAAACCCAGCACCCGAATTTCGACCGTCGATGAGTATGTGTGTACTGGTATCCAGTAAGGTTGGTGCATTCTTAAACAACTTGATGGAGCCCAAAATACCCTAAATACTGACTATTCTCGAAAAGATGACAGCAAAGAAAGTCCTCTTACAATTTTATAACGTCGCTATATTAATTTCACAGTGACGGTAAAGACACCCACAGTCACATCATGACATTTTGGTTGCAACATGTTGACATTTTAGTATCAATCTGATAATCAATTTAGGCACTCCTAAGCCGCGCACTCATCATAATATGAAAATAATTATATGACAACACACATGGTCTATCAGACTCCTATAGAATAGAATCGCTTCGCCAGGGCAATCCAAAATCGGGTACTTACTGACTTACTGAGCGATTGACTACTAAGTTAAAGGTCGCGGGTTCGATTCCCGCTCATTGCAAAATATGTAATTTGCAAAAAAAAAGGTATTTTCGTTATAATTTTCAAGAAAGAACATTGACATCGTTTTCAACTATTAGATTGAGCCTTAACTTAAAAAAAAGGGAATTTTACCCGACTGTCAAGAAGTGTTATTGACATTTTACTTGATTTTGACAGATCGAGACTTAGTTACGAGAATAGATCTTTTGAACTAAAATAAATGTCTTCATACATTTCTCCAATCCACATGTGAACAAAACCTACATACGTCTTATCAGTCCAATCTCAGTTCAGACTCCTAATTAGTAAATCGATAGCAATTTGCACTCAGTTGCGACACAAACATACGAACATACAAAATGTCAGCGAGAACAAAATGTTGGCGCTAGTAGCGCTAATTAAACGCCTGGATTTGCTTAGAACAATGGTTAGATCGAATTTTGTACGGACAGATTACGATATATGTTTAGTTTCTGTGTAAGCTACTAAAATTGCTAGATAATTGAAGTACTTATTCTACAAATATAAATGTCATTGCAGTAAGAGATGAGATCCGATTCTCAGCACTCCATGGATTCACCGTGCGGTTGCCGGGTCCATAGCGTGATACAGAGAGGAACACCGTGACGGCGACTGGGACTTGCGACCCAGATGTAGGTTTAGGGTGGCCACCCTGTGATGCATCAGCGCTCACCTCCACCGTCAGTAGTGTTCCCCCCCCCCCCCCCCCCCTACCTATCCAAATTTGGTAAGATCCTATCAATGCCGCTTTTGATATTCGATTTAGTAAAGAGCTTACTGAAGCTCTTGGCAATCCGAGGTCTTTAAGTAAGTTGTACAGGGATTTAGCTGGAATTCCCCTTGCTCCTACTTCTACTAATGTTATAAACGCGAAAGTTTGTAAGTATGGATGGATATGTAAAAAGTACTGAATAGATTGTAATGAAACTTTACAATAATATAGCTTATACATCAGAATAACACATAGGCTATATATCAGCGATGAACGGGATTAGAATTTCACGCAGGCGGAGCCGCGGGCAACAGCTAGTAGTTAATAAATAAGGGGAATCTGGGACTACGGTCCCGGTCCCGAAACACTCCCGAGCCCGAACTACAGTCACACATGTTTACCAATAGGGTAGGCAGAGAGACTGAGACCACCTGTTCAAGTTTGACAAGACAGTGGCAATTCGTTAGCCATATGACAGTCATCAACATAATACATCCGTACCAAATTAAAGAACATTCTGGATTTAACATTTCCCCGCTCAGTGCAAATATTTGTGTTCATGAAATATGGGTATTTGCATTGGTCTGGTCGTGCCTCGTAGTTAAGACTGATAAAGCGGACCCCAGACTCCGAGCTGAAAGCTTCGGATGCGACTGGGAATTAACGCTAGGAGGAAGAAGATGACAGTCATCAACATAATTATGTCAATCATACATATTGAGGAATCTATTCTATTCTATTTTTGTATTCGACGTTAACGCCCTCTCCGAGGCACGACCAGACCAGTGCAAATCTATCAAACAATCAATGAGCCTATTGTAGTCCACTGCTGGACATAGGCCTCTCCCAAATACCCATATTAATTTTGTACTGAGCTGGGATCGAACCCTTACCTTCTGCGTGGCGTCCACGTTCACTACCATCACACCATAGAGGCTATCTATTTAATAATTTCATTCAAAATTATTTACTCTTATTAGAATATAGGTATTGAATAAAGCACTTGTACTTTTCCACAATTATTTATTATTTTGAACTTTACCGATTTCGCCTTACGACATTCTCAAAGGTTTAGAATCCCTACTAATATTATAAATGCGAAAGTAACTCTGTCTGTCTGTCTGTCTGTCTGTCTCACTTTTACGACTAAACCGCTGAACCGATTTTGATGAAATTTGGTATAGAGGTAGGTTAGACCTTGAGAAAGGACATAGGCTATGTTTGGTCGCGATAACCGACATCCACGCGGGCGGAGCCGCGGGCAAAAGCTAGTAATAAATAATTGTGGAAAAGTACAAGTGGTTTATTCAATATGTGCAGCAAGTTCCACCAAGCGCCATCAATCTCCAGTATAAACACTTATTAGAATATCATTATCATTTACCAATCCAGGAAATAGCTATTATAATGCATTATACTCAATTTCTGGACTGCAATAAAATGTACCACACTATGCTTCCATCCATATGAAACAATAAAACACGCAGAGAGTACCGGCGGCGCGGGCGCAGTCCGGTGAGCTGCCCATAGTGCCCATGTCTCGGACAAAAGGGAGAGATCGCCCGCGCGTAGGATTATTGCGACATGTGGTATATGCATGTACTTCAGATGAAATCGCGGCGATTTATTCACTTTATTTAAGATTTAGAAAAAAAAATGTCGCCAATTTGATGTGTAATTTTCTTTGTAAAAGTTTCTGTTTGTTTCTTAATCTTAAAATGACTTCATCCAGTGATGAAAATGAATCTCTCATATTCTCGAACGCGAAAAGACTCCGGAGTCTTTTCGCGCTAAAGCGTTAGCTTTTGATGATAATTTGCTGCTTCTTTAATGTATTATCCATACCAAAATTTTATTCATAATCACAGAGTAATTGTTTTCTCGTAGTCAATGATGAAAAGTAGCGTACCTAACATGTGAAAAAAGAATTCATCTCGGCTCTTGTATCCCTCGATCCGCTCAGCTTTCTATCTAGAATCCCTCGCTACGCTCGGGATTCAAAAGAATTCATCTTTTTTTCACTTGTTGGGTAATCTGCTATTAAATGTTAAGTCAGATGTGCGTTTTGATTCCCGCTTTGTGCAATATGCATTATTTTCGTCTGAGTGTTTCTATGTATTTATTTACAAAAAGCAGTAGATAAGTATGTATATTCGCATTTTAAAATCTATTTTACAAACTGTCTTTAGTTAGTGTGATATGTCTAACAGTGAGATAATAAATTCTTGGAATATGGAAATAAAATTATTCATTCATTCATTCAATAAGTATCGTAAGCTTCGCCATATACTACAACGTCTATGCATGGCCATTGAAATAATCTATAAAATTGTCATGCACATACCGTCCACAGATAAATAATACGGATCAGATAACTTGTGTCGCACAATAATAACATATTATTGTAGTAATTCTCTGTTTTGTGTGCCATTACCTCCGGTAATGCTGGGCGGGTACTGTAGTGACCGTATTATAGTATACGTATTATTTTAGAGAAACTTTTGTACTGATTGTCTTCTACAGTGAAGGGTGTAGTATTGCGGTTGATGTTGCTTCTATAATAGATGTTATTTGATGTAAGGTAATGTTTGTAAACCTTTCTGTTATTGGTAATAAAGTATAGTCAGCTTGATGGTAATGCCGCTATTATAGCTACTTGCTTTGCTTTGAAAAGACAAGTAATACAATATAACCCGCTTTTTCAAAACATGCCTTTTTACTTGTTTGTTTGAATGACAAATAACTGACCAGGGGACGAGTGGGAACCTCGGGAGCGCCGGGTAGAAATTTAGAGGACCAGTGGGCTTGTAGTTCGTACCCAATTCACCTGCAGGTCAATCATCATCATCGTCCGTTCTCCTACTCTTTCTTCTGATTTATCTTGACTTTCCTTTTTCTTTATACCACTTAGGCGGCAGACAAGCACACGGCCCACCTGATGAAAAGTGGTTACCGTGGCCTATGGACGTATGCAACACCAGGGGCGTCACACTCGTGCTGCTGATCCTGAAGAAACCCCATATTGTAGTCACTTGGGAAAACCATCGCGAGGAGTTCATTCCACAGCTTAAGTGTGCGAGGGATGAAGTTCCTTTCATATCACTCAGTGCGCACCTTTTCCGGTCGCAATGTGTGAGAATGTTTTTTTTCGTAGAAGCTTTTACTCTTGACTAGCGAACTTGGTTGGCCCGACAGTCATGGTGCGGCCTGGTACACCCCAACACTATAGCCACACCATCGTCATTACTTCGTTAATTCGAAAGCAATGAATCTCCAATCCAAACAACATTAGTAGACTAATGTCCCCATTTCCATCGATATAATGTACGAAAATAGCGTCCAAATTAGCGCACCCCTATTTGATCAGCAAACACTGTGGACTCAGTATTGGGTATGTATCGATATAAAGGCTGTCGATAATGTTTTAAGTAGAGAGTTCTAAATGATTACATTAATCGATTATTAGTTAAATACTTTCTGAATTATTATTTATACATAGCGTTATCTAGGACTAAAGTGAGTAGAGCTTTAACTAGCTGGTATTATGGCTTCTAGGAACTGGAAAAACATACTTAGATAACGGTTTTTTTGTAAATGGATGAATAAAAATACCTAGACATTGGTCTGAGTGTGTATGCAAATACACAACAGTAGAACGATTTACTACCACGTTCTAGATTGCTTACTTTGTATCTATATAGCGCTGTTTTTTCTAGAACCCATATTATACAGCATTATGTCCTAGAATATTATTGTAATTTGTAATCTAGCTCGCAATAACTCAAAGGTATAGAGTAGGTGTACCCGCGGCGTTTTGTACTCTTGTCCAGCTTGGCGACAACGCGACAATTTGTCGACGGATAACAAGACATACGTTATTATTTATACGACTTAGTCGAGAATTTACGACTAGATTGTGTGAAGGAATTTGCCGAGAAACAGATCTTTTTCGTCGTGAATGTAAATGATTAAGGTATGATTCCGAAGCCGACCGCATACGACAACTGCCGACGCACACAGCAGATGCACGTGATTCATTGCGGTTTCTCAATGGTCCCCTTTATCCGTATCGGAGTTTAACAAGTAATGGGTACGCTGTATGTGCTGCATGCGTCGGTCGTTGCCGTATGCGGCTTCGGAATCATACCTTTAGGTTAGGTAAACGTTGATTCTGGTCTGTATGTTTCCTTCAGCATAAGTGGTTAAGGAGGCAGCCTTACGATTGCGAGGACCGGAGTTCGAATCCTGGTCATTGTCGTGAACCCACTCCAAACGCAAGCAATTTGACTTAGTTGGAGAGGTTTGGGAAAATACTAGTGATTTCGGTTGGTTATTGTAATCCGTTTTTTCTGGACCTCGTTACAATTTGCCCACAATATTATCTGGACCCCACTTAAAACTACTTGCCGACCCCTGTTCTAAATGTTCATATTGGCATTTCACAGTATGTTCTAAGTTCGAACACATTGTAAAATAGCAAATAGATCGGTTGTGGTCGATGCAACAAGTCGATTCACTAAAGGTCTCTAGTATTTGAATACTCACATACGTTAGGACAATCCCTAGTTTGAGGCACTGTACTGACCATAGGTAGACGACTTCCCGCGGCGATTTTACATTTCTGTAGTTATATAAGTATGATAGAGTTGATTCCAATAGTGTTGCAAGCATAGAGAGGTTATGATTATCATTTTTGTATTCTATATAATATACAATTGTAAAGTAGTAGTGTCTGTAATTTGGAGATATTTAAAATAAGTATTTGAGTGAAATTAAATTAATGATACTGAACCCAAACATGCTTTTGCGAATTCTTGTCTGTTTGTCTATTCATCCGCGATTGATGCAAAAACTACTGAACGGTTAGGGTTTTTTTATTTGAAAGCTCTTAGTCAGATTTAAAATCTTACGTATAGTTCCCGGCATTTAACTTGGCAACAAGTCGCGAGACAAACAAGCCTCTGGTACGCGCGGATTGGTTTAATATAATCTATGATTGGTGGATTTGAGGTCCTCCGCCGCCGCAGCACCTCAAGCTATCCTCAAAAGACACTCAATACGCGCATACTGCGCATAAAGAGTACATTTTGTGACTTGTTTGTTGCCAAGTTAAATGCCGCCAACTATATGTACTATCACAATCGGTTGGGTAAAGTTCTACCCATCTCCTTCCCCCTTATCTACCTCGATCTCCAGTTGAAGATAACTCCAAAAGTCACAACTGACAAACACACAAGTAGTAGCTATGTATGTCTGCAAAGGCTGACGTATTTCAACAGTTTGCATTGAAGTTACTTACTTGACGAAATGTGGTGGTAATACGAGGTGTATTACCACCACATTTCGTCAAGTAACCCTTCCTTCGGGGATGTACAGTATATATCTAATATGATACGCACCCTCAAAGTATAACACTGGTAGAACCAGCTATGCGCAAAGCACATGTGAAAAAAGTACCATTTTATTTTATAACCGGAGCGCCCACATAACTAGAGGTAGGTACCTATATGATAAACTTACAAGAAAAATGTTCCTTAAAAAGCACAGTAATCTTGCACAAACTGATCTTTTAAGACGCACCTATCCATCTCCAATTTCTGACAAGCAATTAATGAAACTGGGCATTAGTGGCCACGTATCGTTCCCACGTGTAAAGAGAAATAATAAAAGAACCACTTATGAAATAGATGGTCATTAATTTGTCCTGTACCGGAGACAATGGAGCAAAGAGCTGCGCATCCTAACTGATAGTGTGTAACGGGGTTTATGTACAGGCTGGTGTTTTGTGTAGAAGTAAAGTCTTCGCAGAATAGTTTATTGGGTTGATTTTATTTCATGATTATTGTTATGTTACTTCATGATAATGCAAAATGATAAGGCAGTATATATTTTAACAAGGGGAGAACATGATATAGGGACACATCTCTTTCAGAATAAAATTATTTCAAAATGGCCATATACTCAACAGGAAAGGTTAAAATAGCTTAGAAACATTTTCTCTTATTTTATATGAACGTAAAATATTTATTGTTTAATAGTCGTGGCTAAAAGGTGGTTGATAAAAATTGGCTACTCGTAGCCACATCATCACGTTATAAAGTAAAAAAACAACTGCATTGTTAGTAAAGGTTTACTGTTTAACTAAGTAAAATTGACTTCTGATCAGATTCAACTTATTAAAGTGTATAAGGGAAAATAATAACATTTGACTCTTAATTTATTGAAATTGAAATTTTTATGAATAAGTTGATGACTGTTGTTATACTTACATGATATTAACTATGCTAATTTCTACACCACATGTCATGTCATGTCATGGCCACAATGGCCTTACATGGTCCACAATCAACCATCTAACCTACCATCCACACAATAAAATATTATCGTTATGATTAGTTCGAATCCGCAATTCATTGCCCAGCACCTTAGTTACGACACTATCATTACTTTATTAAATAAATTTTATCCCGTACACATAATAAAAGAGCATCCTGTATCAACTTCATCCGTTGATATGATCTAAAGCCGTCTTGTCACTCGTCACCGAGCGCTACCAGTGCCATCGTACAATAATTGATGCTGGTAACTGTCTCGTGAACGGGGGCATTTATAAACAGCGCTTATGAGAGTGTGTTTGGGCTTTACGTTTTTTTTTTAATATAGAAAAACTTTTTTGTAGAAGGTGGCGTGGTAAGTGTAGGTTGTGTAACTATAAGGCGCTTAAATTCTAGATCATTAACTCCAAACAGACAATTAGGCATTATCCAACTGGGCATTTTGACAATTGAACATTGTTGCCTTGTCATTTTGATACATTGGCCATTATGACATTTGGCCCAACATACCCCGTACTCTCAGTAACATAAAGCCTCTATACATAGGGGGCGCGGGTTCGATTCCCGCTCAGTACAAATATTTGTAAGTATGAATGTATATTTGCATTGGTATATTCGTGCCTCGTAGAGCACGGTCCCAGTATGTCATATGAACATCTATGGCAATCTTTAGGGGGTAGTTGGATCCCAAAAAAAGTATGATCTAACAGCAATACTTCGATATCACTAATGGGTTGTGAAGGTCAGATGGATTTTCGCTTTATGGAAAATATTGAAATTCAACCCCTTTGTAGTTAGACTGGAATAACGAATTCAAATTAGGTTTTTTGATTGGAACTAGCATAGCTAAATGCCAGCCAGGATACTCTAAATCGTCATTATCCGCATCGCATCCGAGGCTTTAACGTCTCACCCCTCATCCGGGTTCCGTTTTCCAGCTTTTATTACAAAAACCCCATAACAAAATAAATGAAAATATAAAAAAACATTATGTTTAAGACATGACACAGCCAACCTAATTACCTATATACTTTTTAAGACGTATAAAAGTGTATTTTCATTAAGATTTTTCCCCAAAAACTACTTGAGATCTTGTCAGGTAGTGGACATTCGATCACGTTGACATAATTATATATTTTTTCCCAATCAACTCTAAAATACTTTTTCGTAAACAATTCGTCAAGGTGTTCTTGTTAAAGAAGTATTTGAAATAATGCCTGCGATGTCTACCGCCAAAAGGTTAAAAAACATGCTAATATAGGTGTTCTTTTTTGCAACACTGAGGCATTATTCTGCTTGACAAAGTGCAGTGACAAGCAGTAGCAACGTGAGTAGTCAGTGGATTTTAATTGGTTCATATAGATGAGAAAATTGGTTGAGAACTGAACCAACTTTGCGTTACGGTCGGGCAATCAGAATAAGAGTCTTTTAATGAAAGATTCTGCATCTAATGTTCGATAAAAGTGTAAAAATAAACAAAAGTATAGAAAAACTAATGGGGCTTTAAACAAAACAGTACTAAACTGTACTTCTAAAAACAAACTACGGAAGTTATGTGGTACGTTAAACGTAGTGATGTCAAAAACTAAAAAAATGAGACATTTTGTCAACTTATCATTAAAACCTAACATATAAGAAAAGTGTTATAACTCGATTTTGAATAATTTCGAGTTCTTTTAATTTCTAGTTAGTTAAGTCAATTTGACAGCCTCCGTGGCGTAGCGGTAGTGAACGCGGCCGCTACGCAGGAGGCGCGGGTTCGATCCCCGCTCAGAGCAAATATTTGTGTGAATGAAATATGAGTATTTACATTGGTCTGGTCGTGCCTCGGAGAGCACGTTAAGCCGTCGGTCCCGGTTGCCATAAGAACATCTATGGCAGTCGTTACGGGTAGATGAAGCCCTAAAAAAATCCAAAAACTAACGGTCTAACTGCAAAGCTTCGATATCGCCCAATGTTAACATTGGGTTGTGGAGGTCAGATGACAATCGCTTCACGGAAAATATCGAGGTCTAGCCAAATCCGTAGTTAAGACTGGTAAAGCGGACCCCAGACTCCGAGCTGAAAGCTTTGGATGCGACTGGGAATTAACGCTAAGAGGAAGAAGAAGTTAAGTCAATTCAGCATCATTATAGCGTGGTTTCCAGCTGCATCCGAGGCGTTCGCCTCATAGTAATGGTTCCGCATACCCACTTTTTCTTCTTTGACTTATACAGATTTCCTTATGAATTCTCGTGTCTACCATCTACCATCCAACCCGAAAGGCAAACCTGCACCAGAGCCTTGTCGATACCTCAGTGTACCAATTTGCAACTGACGTTGGCTGGGCCCCGGTCTTGGTAGGACCCCATATACCCTCATTATATTGGGTTAAGTACTTGCTTATACCTACTAAATTAGTTATAAAATACGGTGCGGTGAGTAGGAAAGCCAAAGCTCCATGGAGAATTTTTGTGCTGCCAGTGGGACTGCCAAAGGCTTATCCTGCTTTTTCTCTCTTATTGCTTTCTTGAAACTCTGTTCTTATAGGGTTAGGTTTTATTATTATTAACCCTATGACATCTAGCAATGCAAAATTGGTAAAATAGAGTTATAGTATTATCCCAATCGGGTATTACAAGAAAATACCGATTTCGATTAACCGCTACTGATAGGTATATTTTTTAGCTTCATAAAAACATGTTTACTTTGCGAAATCTAACTGAGCTGTCTGGTATATATTTACGAGTATTGTTACACATTTTTTTGGCAAATAGTTGCCTAAGATGCCGCGGTAAAGGACATTAATTTCAGTCGACGCTTACTCAATACTTTAATAAAAAAATTGAGTAACTAGGAGAAATTCCTGGCGGTGAGTAGAGTAACCAGAGCTCACAGGAGAGTTTTTGTGTTGTCAGTGGGAAGACCAAAGGCTTGTCTTCTGCACTGACGGCACAGAAACTCTCTGTTCTCACAGGATCGGCAGCACGAATATGACTCTACTGGTTGCACACATCCATAGACCACGGTAAAAACTTTCTACTAGGTGGGTTATAAAAAAAGTAATACAAAAATGTCAGTTAAAATTTTGTAATTGTTTTTAAATGACGTCATTACTCGATATCATCAGTATCCAGAGTGTCAATCTTGGTTGTATCCAAAGCCAGTATTTTTGAGCCTGGGGTCCGCTCTCTTATTCCTTCATGGAAGCTAATTAACAAGCCTCCTGGTCTCCTTTAATTTGTCCATCGAAATAAAAGTTGTACATTCTTCCTCTATATAGGTCCAGGGGTACCAGATCCCCTATATATCCCCTGGTAGGAGACCAGTTAATATTAATTTATACCTAGTCTCTACAGGAGTGACTGCCATCTGACCATCCCACAACAGCCATCAGACGTCCTACCACCGAGAGGAAAACCTCAGAGTTCTCAGTGGGCTACATACGCCTCATCAATATAATTAGGCGACAAATACCCATCCATATCAAATATTCGTGTATCATCTTAAAGGTTTATTATATAAATAAACAGTTCATAGATAAAACCTTTTAAGTTATAGATAAGTGAGTGTTGATCGATGGTGGGAACTTGAGACGGGATGGTGACAGTAAGTTACATTTAAGTTGCGCTTGTTGATCTTGGCTGCGTATGCGCATGAGTGTGATAGCATCTGTAGTGAGTGTTAGTAGTTTTGATACTTGGGTTGTTTAGTTTTTATTGTAATCATTTGTTTTTATACAGTAAAAAGTGTTGTTCTGATGTCGTTCCAGTTATTCAAAGGAACCTGTATCCGAGTTAATAGTAGGCTATGTAGGTACAGCTTATAATCTATCTATGTAGGAGTAGGTTTTAAATTTCACATAGATTATTTAAGTTGTTTTAGCTTGATTAATTTTCTTCATTCAGCCAGTCATTCATACACGGATTCAAACATTCATCTTTGGATTTTGACATTCAATTTGGATGCTAGCTAAATTAGAATTTGGACTAATAACTGCTTACCAATTAGGCACTGCATAGTGCATATGTCGATTACTGTTAAAAATACTACAGGAACAACTATTTATTAAAATCATTGAATAATTTTTTAATCATAAAATATTAATCTGTTGTTAACCTAATAATGTTGCTTATGGCTTTTACTAAAACTATACTGGATTTGTAGTACCAACTTATCCCGAAGTAATTAGTGGCAACAACATATCCCGAATCATTCGTTTAGAACCACAGAATAATAATAAAGTCAAATTCGCAATAAATCATTACCTATTTTGATTACTACATACATTTACAAGTAAACAATAAAATTACCAAGACTATTTGTTCGTAGTACGATATCGAAATACCTCTCCCATACATTAAAGGTCTGACATACATTATAATAATCCACACAATCAAATTTCTCATAATAACGTCATTAGAATTAGTGCGGGCGCTTCATCGTGTGCGGTCGTCTTAAGTAACTGCGTTCTGTAATATTCGGATTGTGGTCCAAGTTATCAACCACAGCGATTATCTAATCCGCGAATAATAGTAGATTACCCAACAAGTGAAAAAAAGGTGAATTCTTTTCGAGGCACCAAGTTGTATCCCGAGAGGAGTGAAGGTTTCTCCGGTAGAATCCCGAGCGTAGCGAGGGGTTCTAGAGAGAAACCTGAGTGGATCGAGGGATACAAGAGTCGAGATGAATTCTTTTTTCACGTGTTAGGTACTCAACTTTTCACCATTGACTACGAGAAAACGATTACTCTATGATTATGAATTACATTTTGTTATGGATAGTACACAAAAGAAGCAGCAAAATATCAGTAATAGCTACCGCTTTAGCGCGTTCGAGAATATGAGTTTAATTTTCATCACTAGATGAAGTCATTTTATGATTATGAGACAAACATAAACTTTTAGAAGGAAAATTACACAGAAAATGGCGGCATTTTTTTTTCTTAATTTAAACTGAGCCACATTCCATCCAGCCAGTGATTACATTTAGGTGGCTTTTAGTACGTTTTTATAGTGAGAGTGTGCAACCTCTTTGTATGTTTCACTAGAATCCGTACATTCGCGCATGTTCCAAATTCAATTTTTTTTATTCACTCGGTGAAACAAAGAGCGTTTTATTCACTGTTGATGAATTACGGGCCCTTTTTCGAGTGTCAATGGTGAAAAATATATAGTTATTTTGTATTTTCTCTTTTGGAGAAGTACAATAGAGTAAGAATGTATTCTAGAATATTACTACCCTATGTGGAGAATATTTTAAGCTAATTTACAGTGCAGTTTAAATGATAATGTTTTGTACCTCACCCATGAGCACTTCCGCTTATGTCTATTGCCACAGAACAGATAAAGTCTGTTAAAAAGTAAATAATGGTGACTTAAAAACTGAGGAATTGAAATATTTATGATATATTAAACCCAACAAAAAATCTTTAAAAAATGTATTTAATGTATTTCCTTTATTTGGTGTGCAATAAAGTATATAATAAATAAAAAAATAAATAAAAAAATGTACGATTGTGAAGTTTATGTAAAAGCAAAAGTATTTTTCTCTATTACGTGTACTATTTATTCCTTTTCACTAATAACTGAACAAATAAATTATGTACCAGAGTAGTGTAATATTTGATGTCAAAATCACTTTTCATAAAACTTGTACACTGTCTAAGAAATAAGTGAATTGATATAGCTTTTTAAAAATAAAAAATCTATCCTTAAAAAAATAAAAGAACCATTATCACCGACAAAATAAGCAAACCGCTTATACTCTGACAACTTCCTTTACATTAAAATAATATCGCTCGCCACTTACTCCTTGTATCAGGTAAACTTCTCCAAAAAGTCACGAAAGTGGAACGTGTGTGGAGGCTTTAACGACGTCTTATTAACGTGTAGGGAAAGGTTATAGGTCGTCATGAATGAACGGTGGAAGCTCGTGCCAGAACCCCTGAGTAGAATATTTTATTGGTTCATTAGGGGGGTTAGTAAAAAAAAGAAGAGTACCCACTTCCTTTGGGAAGTTCGAGGAAGGAAAAGTAAATAGGGTATGTTGCTTTAGAAAGTTGCTTCGATGGTGCTATTGCTCTTAAACAGATGTGGTTGGTTTGAATCTGGATCTGGTGGATCAAAACACTTAGGTGGCTTGTCTGCACATGGCTCACCTGATAAAAAGTATTTACTGTGGTCTATGGACATATGCAGTACCAGGAGGGGTTACATTCGTGCTGCTGACCCTGAAAAATTCCACATCGCCTGTGAGTATGTCATTGTCGACGAGCCCTAACGCCCGTCTTGCACCGAGTCGAAGGGGTCAAGCTGGTATGCAGGCGCTCCGGCAAAAAGGTTACAGCAGTACTCCTTGTGGGGCCAAATCTATACCATATAAACCAGCGCCCTATCAACCATAAGGGCCCTATCTTGAGTAAGACTTTGATTTTTAAAGAAATAAAATTGCAGCGATTGGAATTGTACGTATGTACCCCTTGCGTAGTGTAGTACGTGTCTAAGCTAACCTCGCCTACTTAAAATTATACAGGGCTCTGGCGGAAGCCTTCTTGGAGTTGTAAAATCAGACGGCAGTCGCTTCCATAAATCTCAATATACCAGTTAAAGGCAATAATCGGATGTCAGGCTTCAACGTGCAAACTTCGAACGCAACTGGGAAATATCTCTAAGGATAATGACGATTGATAGCTTTGCATTGTAAGTTCGTACTGTAAGTACCGTGATTAACCAAAGAACATGATGTTTAAGCTAACATGTTTTCTCACCCAATGAAATATATATCCACGCACCGCAACTCGAGCAATAAAAGTAACCCACTCAACCCTCTAATATCAACGCCAAAATAAATAAACCCTTCCACATAAAATGAACTCAATTTTCCTTAACCGTGTCCCGGCAAATTTTCCGACGCCGAACGAAAATGTCCCAAGCCTATACGTGTGTTCCGTAGGGGACGTAAAACGTTATATGGGTTGTCGTATGAATGCAACAGGTGGCAGCCCGTAGGGTTAAACGGTGTACTGCATATGTTGGGATACGTGCTCTATTAGTGACGTCATATGTGTTCAGTTTTCAAAGTATTGAGAACCAAGTCAGTAAATAAGATTATTGTTTGCTTGCTTGCTACTTTGACCAAGCCTGCCGTCGAAAAAATACAACTGTTGAACTGTACCATGAAATTATACAATTTTATTTACAAATAAGTACGACATATTATTATTTTTATAACTGATTGCTGAAGACTACTGTTACTTGACTGGTAAACAGTTTAATAGTTCTTATATGTAGGCGATGTGCAACAATCAAAGTATACAATAAATTTGTATAGAATTGAAGAAAGATTTTATTCCATTCTTCAAGTTCAGTTTTCATAACGAATCAAGTTCGCAGTTTTTTTTAATACGACTTGGGTGGCAGACAAGCACACGGCCCACCTGATGGAAAGTGGTATTTTCTAAAAGAAATTGAATAGATTGTATAATTATGTCTATTAAATTTTAATTCCAAAAACAAATTCAGGTGCAACGATGATTCAACAACTTAGTTTGTAATTTAGTTGATTGGATAATTTCTTCTTTGGGACTGACACAGGTTCCTGCCCCATCATTTCATCATCATCATACCAAATCAGCAATTATAACACTTTATCACCTCAAAAACTGTTTCCTACCACATTTTGTACAGGTGGAGCAACCATCAAAAACATAAGTACGTTTGCACTACACGGAAAATGTTTTCTCATATGTTGGGAAATTCCGCAGTCAACGTGCAAGGGCCCATGGCAGGCAATTTATGTCGTACTTTTGTTTTACGGTCTCACACCGAATAAATTTTATCCGGAGCTTTTGCGAGCGTTATATCGTGCTGCGGGTTTTTATGAAGATATGTGGAACACGTTATGGCAGTGTAGGGTTAAATCACATGTGAGCGTGGTTTGTGGTGATATTTTTATACCTCATTTTGTCGGTTGATGTGAAAATTTAATGTTCATGTTGTAGAGGTATGTGTTTATTTGGCTAGATTATTGTTGATAATTTTATTAAATTGGTCTATTTGCGGGTTGAAGTCCCATCTGAGCATTTCAGTTTTTCCAATCTTAATCGACTGAATGGATTTCCTTATGATTCATTCGTTGTTTTAGGGTCCTCCTATCCCCATTTATGTTTAAAGGTATCGAAAAAGTGTAACGGCTCACGCCTTCAAACCAGCTACCCTATCGACTAAAGCGTGCCAGATAGACAGAGTTCCTTTCGCATTAAATATGGATGTGGATTATTGTGCCAATCACCACATAGTCAAATTTGACAGCCTCCGTGGCGTAGCGGTAGTGAACGCGTCCGCTACGCAGGAGGCGCAGGTTCGATCCCCGCTCAGTGCAAATATTTGTGTGCATGAAAAATGAGTATTTGCAATGGTCTGGTCGTGCCTCGGAGAGCACGTTAAGCCATCGGTCCCGCTTGCCATAAGAACAACTATGGCAGTCGTTACGGGTAGTTGGAGACCTAAAAAATCCAAATACAACGGTCTAACTGCAAAGCTTCGATATCGCCTAATGTTAACATTGGGTTGTGGAGGTCAGATGACAATCGCTTCACGGAAAATATCGATGTCTAGCCAAATCCGTAGTTAAGACTGGTAAAGCGGACCCCAGACTCCGAGCTGAAAGCTTCGGATGCGACTGGGAATTAACGCTAAGAGGAAGAACCACATAGTCAAAATTAAATTATTTAACGTTTTTCGAATGATAGCTCATTGATTCATAAAGGTAACCCCAGACCTAGGTGAAGTCAGGGCATAGACACCATCTAAAAACCAGCGCTACACATCACTGTTAAATTATCTACACAAGTCTTTGGCATGCGATGACCATTAAAGACTTGCACAGCCACTATCATAGTTCTTTTAATCAATTTCCCAAGCGACTACAATATGGGGTTCTTCAAGAAGGGCATTAGAAGGTTTCTTCAGGGTCGGTAGCGCGAGTGTGACGCCCCTGGTGTTGCATTCGTCCATAGTTCACGGTGACTACTTCCTATCAGATGGGCCGTGTGCTTATCTGCCGCCTTAGTTATATAAAAAAGAAATGTACCTATTTATTAACTTTCCTTTCGAGAATAGACAGACATCACATATTTCTACCTGGCACGATCCTATCCATATGTCAGTAGACCAAAATCATTTCACAAAATCACGTTGTCTACCAAAATCACTTGACGCGTACCGCGAACAGGCGTAAACGTTTAACGTAATGCGTGATAATGCGAGGGTTCCCCCGGGAGATAACGTCGCCCCAGCGGCTTTGGGAATTGTTGATGTGTGTAATAGAATGTTACGAGCAAGTATATGTACCGAATAGGAAGTTGGGAGGTAATTTTAGAGTATGTTTATCAAGTGCTGGTGCGTGGTTTGAATAAAAGGTAGGTACACATGTGAGCTACTATGTGGTCTATTTTAGGTCGTTTTCTTCATCCTAGCGTTAATCCCAGTCGCACCCGAAACTTTCACCTAGGAATCTGGGGTCCGCTTTATCAGTCTAACTGCGGATTTGGCTGGACTTCGATATTTTCCGTGAAGCAACTGCCATCTGACGTCTACAACCCAATTGGGTGATTTATAAGCATTGCAGCTGGATCAGTTTTTGGACTTTTTTTTAGGGCTCCACCTATACTAACATAACGACTGGCATAGATATTCGTATAGCAACCGGACCGACGATTTAACGACTGATTAAGCTAGTTAGTTACATATCTCTCACACCCCGACCAGCCTATCAAGGGCCATCCCTTTTAAGCTGGACCCCTTCTGGAGACATACTTAACTAGAGTTTGGCATACAAATAGACAAAATCTTAATTAACCGTGTCCAGATTGTCGCAGTATCCTTTTATACTATTATCAATATGGGGTTCTTTAGGAAGGGCATTAGAAGGTTTCTTCAGGGTCGGCAGCACGAGTGTGACGCCCCTGGTGTTGCATACGTCCATTGGCCACGGTAACCACTTTCCATCAGGTGGGCCGTGTGCTTGTCTGCCACCTAAGTGGTATAAAAAAAATATTATTATCTGAAAAATCGTTACCAGTACTTCTAATCAAAGGAAGTCGCATTTACTAGATAGTATGTAAATAATGTGCAATAATATATTCCTCCACATTCTGCAGTACCACCGAGCTTTCACCATGCACGGTGAGCCACAATAATCTACTTACGGTAACGCCAGGTATGCCAGCCTATAGAGAACAGCTTTAGTTCCCGACACTGCTATCACTTGAGTATTTCACGTCCGCGCTTGCGCATACCGTGCGTTTAGGGTGCCCAGGTATACCATTTATATGTCCTTTAGAGGTATACTATGCAACTATTTTTACTATGAAGGTAAACCGACAGTAACCGCTCTACCATGCCTTGGGTATGGGCGCAGCGAGACGGGGAGGAGTATAACCGGCGCCACGTATCTTGGACCTAAATCGTAAGACATACGAGACTCTGGCGCCCACGGATTGCTTTGTAATAGTCTATGCTTGGTGAATTTTACTTCATCTACCGCAGTAGCATCCCGTGCTATCTTCAAAAGACACCCAAGAAATGTGTACTGAGCGTATAGGGCACATTTTGAGCACATTTTAAGTCTAAGTTACGTGGCGCGGGTTATATCAACCAATCGACCATCAGATTTGGTCAGTAGGCCACCAACGCTCCCGGCGGTATCTCGCTCGTTCGGGTCCCCACTTTTTTTTTCATACCACTAGTTCGCAGTTAAGCATATGACGCACCTTATAGAAACTGGCCTGGCCTATGGACAAATGAAACACAAGAGAAGTCACACTCGTGCTGCCAACCCTGTAAGAACAGAGAGATTCTGTGCCATCAGCGCAGAAGACGAGCAGGATAAGCCTTTTACTTCCCACTAACATCACAAAACCTCTCCAGTGAATTCTGGCTACCCTATTCACCGCTGGGAATACAACACGAGGGTATCATAGCCGCGGCATTCTGTAGGGTGGAGGTACTTCCCCAGTCGGACTGCAGCTCGTATCCTGCCTCCTTCAAATCTCTGAGATTTTGGTGGGGCTAACATCCACAAGCATGTAAAAATAAAACAGTTATGGCAAAATTTCAAAACATTTGTACCCACTCCTTAGGTTGATAAATAAAGGTGTGCTTATAAACTAGTGTATATCATTGGGTTTGCCCACCCTTTTTACTCGCAGAATTTCTCACTGTCCCGACAAGTCTCTGTTCGTTCTAAACCTTGGATATCCTAGCACATTACAGGCGGTATCGAACGAATGCTAACCGCCAGCAAATAGGATTATACTTACATGAATTGTTCATTAATCTAGTTTCGTATGTGCCTATAAGAGGTACAGTGTGCATATTAAACTTTATATGATATACTAAGCTATACCTCACTGATCCGCCCGCGCGAATGTCGTTTGACAGATTTTTTCTTATATCTCCGGTTAAATAAATCCCTACTAATATTATAAATGCGAAAGTAACTCTGTCTGTCTGTCTGTCTGTCTGTCTCACTTTTACGACTAAACCGCTGAACCGATTTTGATAAAATTTGGTATAAAGGTAGGTTAGACCTTGAGAAAGGACATAGGCTATGTTTGGTCGCGTAACCAACATCCACGCGGGCGGAGCCGCGGGCAAAAGCTAGTAATAAATAAATAAATAAATATTATACGACAATCTACACAACGCTATCTAGCTAGGACCCAAAGTAAGCATAGCTTAATTAGCTTGTGTTATGGGTTCTAGAATGCAAATAAACATACATAGATACGTTTTCTTTTTGTAAATACATACATAATTATATACATAGAAAACACCCAGACCAATGCAAATATTCATATTCATGCATATAAATATTTGCACTGAGCGGAGATCGAACCTGCGCCTCCTGCGTAGCAGCCGCTTTCACTGCCGCTACGCCACAGAGGCAGTCATAGGTTCTACCAAGTGTAAAATTTTGAGCTGACTATGATTTTTCAAAAAAACCTCACTTGACCAGTTAAGAATTATTTAACAGGTAGAATAAATATTAACACGGTACCTTTTGTCAACCAATTTTCTTTTTATATTTAGTAGGTAGGTACCTAGTATACTAATTAGCGACATATCCTGATTAATTCACAAGATTTTGGTGCCGGCTTTCCTTTCGGTCTCAGACTACAGTCGCTCATATAATAGTCTATTACTTCTGAAAGTTTCACCTCGGAGTACCTCCTTCTCCTTCTTATTTGGTTTACATCTAAGACTTTTATGGCAGCGACTGCTGTCTAACCTTCCAACCAAGAGATGTAAACCTGCCACAGAAACTAGTCCTTCAATCATTAGGAGCACCTGCTTGCAAATTAAGTTAGCTTGACTCCGCCCTTATGTTGGTACTCAAAATCGTAGATCTGTCGCCAAATATATCGATTATATTATTATCTGCAGAATACGACACCGTGTCGTCTACTCGTGACGAAGAAATACCCCTTAATATAACAACCCTTATTGACAGTCGAGTAAAAAGCTTATTCTAAATCACATAAAACAGGTTTCCTGTATACAGCTTAACAAAATAAAACAAAAATGTAAAAACACAAGATTGTTTTGCTAACGCTACATTCCCGCTATTCGCTGTCTAATCTCTCGCCGCGAGTTATTTGCGTGTCGCTATCTCACGCACGCTGTGTTGCTGACGCTACTACCATACGCGTCTTGCTATCTGTACTTGCCGAGAGAAAATAGAAATACCCTTTCTAAAACATTTAGTGTTTCTAGTACCTTGTTTACATTAGGTAGGGAACAGTTAAATGTATTGTGTTAGTTGAGATTTCTGAGATATTTTTTTTTATAATCTGACGGTGATAAGTAGGTACGTAGGTTGTAAAACAACAAGTGCTTCAGTGGTTCCGAAGAAAATATGGAATTTTCGATCAAGGAAGATGACTATTGATGAATTTTCGATGACGATAAACGTCTGCATCTTTTGATTTGATGATAAACTAATCTTTCTAGCTGAGGCCTTCGGTTCTACCCTTGCGAAATTTTGATCCCGTTTCCGCTACCCACGAAAACTCAGGATAAACAGTACCCTATATGTTATCTCTGTACGAAATTTCAGTCAGATTCGCTTAGTCGTTAGAGCGTGATTGAATAACAAACATCCAATCATACAAACATCTTCACAGATTTTTGCCCGCGACTTCGCCCGCGTGGATATAGATTATCGCGACCAAACATAGCCTATATCCTTTCTCAAGGTCTATTTTACTTCTGTAGCAAATTTCATCAAAATCGGTTCAGTGATTTAGGCGTGAAAGCGTGACCGACAGCAGACAGACAGACAGTCAGACAGACAGATAGACAGACAGACAGACAGAGCTACTTTCGCATCTATATCTAATATTAGTATGGAGTATGGATATGGATTAGTAGGATTGACACCACGGAGGACAGAATATCATTTCCTTCTCCATGATTGACACCTATTAACAGATGTCTGAATCAGAGAACCCGAATATGATTACAAAATCGTAAGCAAATAAATCTCCAGCAGTGACCATTAAGAACAACCTTAATTTCTCCAAATTGAATTGCATAAAAGTAATTTAAAATAATCAGACATGCAATAAAATATATTTGCATCAGAATTGTAGATACGATTCAAATTATGACACGGGTCAGAAGTAGTTAAATAAATTTGCCGAACCTGATCAGTAGATTATGGAAAGCTCTTATTGTTAAAGTATATAGGTGCATTTTTGCATAAATAGTTGTAAGAAACGATATTAGTAGTAAATGGCATTGCTTATACTACACCTAACTTGTTGGACTGTGCAATCAGATGACTGGACAATGTAGCCTCTAAAATGATATGCAGTAGTTACCTATTTGAAAAATAGTTTACTTTAGTTTTTTTTTTATTATCAAGACTGTATGCCCCAGAAACATATTCGTTTTGTTGTGATATTAGCTCCAAGCAATGATTATCATAAATTAGCGTGGTTTCCGGTTGCACCCGAGGTGTTCACCTCGGAGTCCAGGATCCACGTACCTACTCCGACGGCTTGGTTTTAACGGCTTTAATGGAAGCAACGGCTAATACAAAATTGCAGGTTAGTTGACGTGGTAGGCGCTTGTATATTTTACGCGGTCAGCGTAAAACATACACCCGGCGCATTTTGAAGAAAGGAACAAAGTTTCGGCTTCTGTCCGTCCCATCCCTGTATTCCTCAGTGAGAGAAAGATATAACATTCCATACCTACATATTTTTTTATCCCTTTCATAATTAAGTACCTACAAAATATATTTAGCCCTAAGATCTACTCCAAACCACCCCAATCCTCGCATAGAGCTACTGATAAATCGGCACAACTCCGCGCACATTACAATTAGACCAAATCTGCGGAGACATAAATAATGTAGACGTTTAATAAGTGATCCTTGCGTTCGTACCGTACCGTTCTGATTGTTCCTGATATGGTCTCATTGGTAGGTTGAATCAACGGAAAATTTATTAGTCAATACTGTCGTGTACGGAGTAATACTCCACCCAAATTTCAAAACACTTTGTACTTACCTATCAGTGCTATAGTGACCAGAAAGCTTCTTGATAATGTTGATTAATAAAAAGACTTTTATACTGAACGCCTAATTGAGTCCCATGTACATACTGTTTATTTTTATATCAATATCATATTGAGGATGTATCGCTGGAAGAAAATAAACTGCTACGGAGATTGAAAGCAAAATACGATAATGTTACTATTATATCGTTAATTTCTCCGTCTCCGTCACACTCCGTTACCGTACTATCTCCGTCAGTTTACTTGAACTCTAGCTATGCTGTACGGATTTCTTAGGTTACTTTGGTGGCAAGCGTAGTGCTACAGCAGCGAAGGTGCAACAATCAACCAATCATAGTTTACATTAAATACATCGCGAGCGCAAGAGCCTGCGTCCTTGGATGATCAAACCTTTTGTTGGTGTTTTGGTTGCTCCACACAGTGAACATGCGCGAATTCACTGAGTTTTTTCACGAAGTTTGTCCGCGGTACCCGGCTTATAATTCGGCACGTCGACAGGCAGAGTGAGAGTTCCACAAAGATCGGTTTGTTTTGGTTTTGCAGAGTGTTCTCGCTATCAGTGAGGACTTATTCCCTTAATCAGTAGTTGCACTGGCTAGCTGGTGCAGCAGGCGTGGGTCCTAAAAGAACTTGATGAAGCTCCATATAGTCTAGAAGGTCTTTCTGCAATCCCCAATTCAATGGGGCGTGGAAAAGCACCTGATGAGGCCGTCAAGCTGAATGCAACCATTGTAAAATAGTACGTGTCTATAATGTTGACCCTCTTTTCCGAGACTTTGGAACCTTACAACAGGCGAGGTGAAGTCAAATTGACGTGTCCAATATAAAAAAACTAAATGCCGGCTTATGTGTGTCGAAAAAAGCATGACTCCTATCTTTCACAAATATAGTTTCAAGCATTTTATACAAATTATAGTTCGAACAATGTTGCAACGCTGCACGTCAGACTGAACACCTGTATACATTACAAATAATTGGGACATAGGCTTACAAAAAGTAAGGACATGTTTTTAGAATACGATAATTTGGTTCAGTGAGCTCAACCTTCGTTACGCTTAACTACGTAGCTTGCGTTATTAAATGTATTTTACCGTCTCTACTATGGTGAATGTTCTGAGGAGCTCTTCCAATTAATCCCACCCTCCCCTTTCCTATACAGGACAACACGTGCAGGACTTAGATGCCACCCGCATACGGTGCAGAATATTCCATCAAGAACCAAGCGGTTCGGTGACTTCTTCTTGTGTCGCACCATTAAGACCTGGAATTATTTCCCTCCTCCTACAGTCCCGGGTCCTTTAAGTGGGGCGTTAACAAGCATCTGATGAGGCCGTCGAGCTGAGTGCCACCATTGTAGCATGGTACGTGTCTATAATGGTGACCCTCTTTCCAAGATTTTGCCCTCAGCTTATCATCAGGCAAGGCGAAGTCAAATTGACGTGTCCTATATAAAAAAAAATGTAGTACCTACTAGAATTTAATGATAACACCAGCAAAGATACTACCTTAGACTGATCAAATCACCATTGTTAGGCAGCGCTGTCCATGAGGTGATGGAGAAAGAATGCAAGTATCTTCACCCCATCTCATCAACAGAGTGTCGTAAGAGGCGACATCGAGAGAAGGAAATCTCGAAATAAAACCCTGTTCCAACCTATCTGGCCAGTGTGAAAACAGAGGATCAAAGCCTCCCAACGTTGGGAGAGGCCTATGTTCATCAGTGGACTGCTATAGGCTTTAATTGATTGGCATCGCCACCGTGAAATGCTACAGAATGATATATTAGCGCAATTTTGAGCGCCAATATAACTTTATAATCGCACTGGATATCTCGTCATTTAAAGAAGTCTTTGACTTCCAAAATGATTTATACTCATAGCTAATGTTCATGCATTTCTGTGTTTTGCACACACCCCTTTATGTATATGAATTGTATGTATGTATGAAAATTGGCGAAGTAAGTAACAAAATAATGATTATATTAAACTATATGGTAGGTACTTTATTTTCTAAGTATGAAATTGATATAAAAATAAACAGTCAGCTCAGTATAATGTACCCTGAGTCCCTGTACATTACGCATTTAGCATAAAAATCTTTTTAATCCACACGTTTTCTGTATCCGGCGTCCGTATTCTGTATATAAATAAATAAATAAACTAAGAATGATTTGAATGAGCAACGGCGAAAGCGTTAGCCTCTTCACTACCTAAGATAAATTCTCAATAGCCTCAAACGGCCATAGGCCAGCATTTTCCTATATCGTGCAATCGATACATATAGGGTAAGCATTCAATAATTTTGATGCTCAAGATACACATAATTTATAGCGCATTATTTATTGTATATGGTTGTAAATTAACTACTTCGTACTGTACCAGTCTGTCTTAATCCACGACAGAACAAACAAAAATCTGACAATCAAAATTTCCCACATATTTTTTGACGTTTTAACGGATTCTGTCATTATTTGTTTGATTTTTTTTACATTTAGCCCGATGTATCAACTATTTTTCAGCAGCTATGGTCACGGGGTAACTAAAGATGACAGTTGTCACATAGTTTGAAGTGTAAGTTAGTTCAATGTAGGTACCCGAATTATGATGAATTGTTGTTATTGTTTAAACTCAGCGCACACGATTCACACATCACATCTCAAATATCAAAATATCATAATGATAAACGATGTATCAGAATAAGTAGACGGCGTGTTGTCCGACGCATCTGTTTGAATGGGAGGCGCATTAACGCGCGGCATTCATCAACCGACTAATGACACGTCCGCACGTCACACTGCTCGTGTCCAAGTCATAAGAGATCAGCCACCATCTTCCTAGCGATTTTCTGGGGTTTGTTTATTATTTTTTATTGATTATTGACGATTTTTACGTCTTCCAAACTCGTTAAGAAAGCCTGCACCAGAGCTTTATCCATTGTTTAGCACGTGCATCGACTAATAGCCCCGAAGTGGTTGCTAGGGCCCTGTCATAAACTCAATATAATACTAAGTTGTACCTACATAGTGTACCTCTATACTATCACAGTTCAGTTTATGGCACTTTTGAAACTAACAATTAAGAAAGAAATTGAGACCTTGAGATCTGTAAAGTTTGCTTTATTTTGTACAATTAAGCAAAAATTTAAATGTTTTTCAGGTGCACTACTGCCTCCAAACTAGGACAAGAGCCTATGTATGAAGGTATTTAAACATATGAGCATAATACACAAAAATTTCATGTATTTGTAATCAAAATTCTCTGAAACGGCTTGATAGATTTTTATGATTTTATGTGTATATTTGATAGGACTAAGAATAACTGAGAAACGTAAACGATGACCATTATAGGCTTAATTTTCACAGAACAAAAAGTCATCGCCTTTTTCTTACCTTATTTATAAAAGTTGCACACATCCGTAAGCCATGGTAACCACTCAATGAGGGCCGTATGCTTGTTCGCCACCTAAGTGGTATAAAAAAGTAATAAAAACAAACTACTGAATAGAATATCAGTAATCGCAATTTTTTCTATCTTGGACCATACAGTGACGGATGGGAATATTAAAACATTACATATTTTCCTTTCTTCCTTTTTTCTCCGATGGCGTTTTCAGGTCTCGACCACGCCTGAATAAAAAGCCTGCTGCTATTATAGGTGCTTTAGTTAAGTTATTCCTTATACCTAAATATATCTTTATTATGGCAACCATTTATGTA
Organism: Eilema depressum; assembly: GCA_914767945.1. Taxonomy (NCBI): domain Eukaryota; kingdom Metazoa; phylum Arthropoda; class Insecta; order Lepidoptera; family Erebidae; genus Eilema; species Eilema depressum. The sequence goes on from OU612026.1 coordinate 15,254,365, forward strand.
TGCTGTATTTGCTGTCTACATTTATTTCAGGACATATTAGAGGGGTTTTTTGGGGCCCTATAATGACTCACGGGGCCCAAACCAACCTCTACTATAAGTCGGTACACAGACCTGCGGCCTTACCATAAACCTTAAAACAGGTCAATAATTGAACTGCTGTCATTCTGCCAACTGCAAATGTCACTTTGTAATGTCATATAAACATATTATAGGATTACAAAGTGACATTTGCAGTTGGTAGAATGACAGCAGTTCAATTATTGACCTGTTTTAAGAGTTCATGGTATGGGCCCTGCTGAGGTCATGAGGCTCTGGTGCAAGTTTTCTTTCCGGGGTTAGCAGCAGCTTAAACGGAAGCAGGTTAAACTTAAGTCACCCTCATAAAAGTCGTATTTAACTAATCCAAAAGGAAGAAGGAAAAGTTTCAAGGGACATACATACATACCGAACACAGCTTGACTTCTCTGTCGTATGCCGTCTGATAGAAAATATTAACGAGAATTTTTTTACTAGGTATATACCTATCCTAGGTACTAGCTGACCCTGTGAACTTCGTACCGCCTAATAGTCGATTCATTACTTTATTTTTTTAATATTTCTCTCCGTAAGAACCAGCCTCGTACTTCAAGTAATATTCTAAAAAATAATTAGCGAAATCGGTAGATACAGCCGTTCGCGTTCAGCTCGTTCAGCTCGAAATACGCGTAATGTGTGAATAAACTAATATCAATATTGTCTTTAAACTGTTTAGGATATAGGTCTAACTTGTACCAAAATAGTAGCTATTTTTAGCGTCACGTTGTTGAGGCCGTCTAAACGACAAACCTTAAACATTCAAATTAAAAACCTTCTTGCTATCATTTAAGAAGTCCTTCTCGAAACATTTACATTTAAAACCAGGCATACCATTCACTGCAGTTCCTCCACACATTATTCCACAGTCTGGACTATTACACGACATAGTCATAACGCTATAACCCTATAATAGCTTCGTAATAGCCTCTTCGCGCCACTTCAGGTGTTACGTGTGCATGAATACCCTCTTGAAAGCGCTAGTGTGGAAAAATCTCAACAGTGTTTCTCGCTTAGTGAAAATTGTGAACAGTTTTATGAGATTTTTTTAATGTATACTCGTATGTGTTAAATGGATAATGGTTTGTATACGATTTTCTTTGCTTTTCTTAGCATTTAATGGTATGGGTTTTGGGTGGAGTGTCATCTACCTATTTGACTTTAATAGTGATAGGTGAATGATGATTGTAATTTAGCAGAGATCCATATCACCGCAGACTACAGTGGATGGATGGATACAATGAATGTATGTATGTGTTGTGATGAGAATGGACTGAGTATGGGTGAGATTGGTCGATCAATATAGGTATACTGCGATTCGCTCTATCCTTCAATATTATATTGATGTTATTGGTCTGCAAGCGTGACCCACCTATATTGACATCATGATATTGACATCGGGGATTTTTATACCAGTTAGGTGGCAGACAAGCACACGGCCCACCGGATGGAAAGTGATTACCGTGACCTATGGACGTATGCAGCACCAGGTGCGTTACACTCATGCTACTGACCTAAAGAAACCTTCTAATACCCTACTTGACGAACCCCATATTGTAGTCGCTTGAGAAAACCACGCATGTTATTGCATCGCGACATTTGTTGATTATCGCGTCCAAGGGAGTTTGAAAGTTGTACAAGTTTTGTGAATATTGGGTTTTTACGTAGATTTTTCTAGAACGTATCAGAATAGCTTGGTGGAATCTGCGTTCAAATTGGAATCGTCCGACTGGAAAAGTACCTGCATTCTACAAGAGATTGCAAACAAAGTACGGCGCTTACAGACTTTAACCCTTGCTCAGTATGACTCTAATTTATCTGTCTATGATCCTAGAGAAGAATGCAAAGATAGACAATGTCACTTTTATTTTTTAAAGGGGTGACCGAAAGGCTTGAGATCGTAAGTATACATAAACTTTATTAAATAAATATGCTTATAATATACATTAAATGTATCTATTGGTATAAATTAAAGTGCTATTCAAATAAATTTGATTTATAAACCAATAATATAGAGTTCAAAATCGAACATCAACCGCCAACCACATAAATTAGGTGATAGGAAACAAGTCTGACGTCAGCAAGCTTTTAAAATCATGTCCAAATCTAGACCCAAATGCCTTATACATCATCCAAAGACCAATCATATACAAATCAGGGTTATCACTCGAGCAATAAATACACGAACTAGATCTGAAACATAATCACCTCACCATAACTGGTATTTATCACATGAACTCACAATGTTTATGTTATGTTTTGAGCGTTACAACTATTTCTGCCAAGTGTTTGGTGGAACGAACTTTTGGAACAGAAGGTGAGGTTCGTACAATCTTTTGATCAACTGTAACGTAATAGTTATTTGTTATACAAGAGTGCAAAGTTGCTTTTTAACCGCGTGCTCATTTTTGATGACCGAGCAAGCGAAAGGTTCTAAATTTGAATCACGAGCGTAGCGAGTGATTCACAAATTAGAATCTTGAGCGTTAGCGAGGGAATCAAAAGAGCACAAGGTGAAAAATCTTTGCACTCGAGTGCAACACGTAACTTTTCATCCCACCTCAGCGAGGAAATAATGAAATGCTTCTCCTTCTTAGCGTTAACTCCCAGTCAGCATCCAAAGCTTTCACCTCGGAGTCCGGGGTCCGCTTTACCAGTCTTAACTGCGGATTTGGCTGGACCTCGATATTTGCCGTGAAGCGACTGCCATCTGACCTCCACAACCCAATGATGACATTAGGCGATATCGAAGCATTGCAGCCAGACCGTTGTTGTTGAACTTTTTAGGGCTCCAACTACCCGTAACGACTGCCATAGATGTTCGTATGGCATCCGTGACCGACGGCTTAACGTGCTTTCCAAGGCACGACCAGACCAATGCAAATACCCATTTTCATGCATAAAAAATATTTGCACTGAGCGGGGATCGAACCCGTGCCTCCTGCGTAGCGGCCGCGTTCAATACCACTACGCCATGGAGGCTGTATAATATGTGTATTAATACTAGTAATAAAATACAACAAAATAAAAATTCAACAACAATGTCAACAATATGACGTGAAAAAAATTGATGCGCGCAAAGCAAATTAAAAAAAAAGTACACCAAGGAGGTTACGAGTCTGAGTTTTTCATGAATTAAAAAAAAGTTGTATGATAAATTCGGCACCATAGAGGTAGAAGTAAATAGGTTTAATGATGTTTTGAGTCCACAAACCTAGTACACACGATGTTCTAAATTCAAATTTACTTTACCTCTCTAGAGGATAAAAACGACTTTTACGCTCAGTTATCGAAGAGCAAAAATAGTCTTTCCGAGATGGTGGGATGAAAATAATATTTTCATCCCACCATCTCGGAAAGACTACTTTCCGAGATGGTGGGATGAAAATAATATTATCATTAAACCTATTTACTTCTACCTATATGGTGCCGAATTTATCATACAACTTTTTTTTAATTCATGAAAAACTCAGACTCGTAACCTCCTTGGTGTACTTTTTTTTTAATTTGCTTTGCGCGCATCAATTTTTACACGTCATATTGTTGACATTGTTGTTGAATTTTTATTTTGTTGTATTTTATTACTAGTATTAATACACATATTATACAGCCTCCATGGCGTAGTGGTATTGAACGCGGCCGCTACGCAGGAGGCACAGGTTCGATCCCCGCTCAGTGCAAATATTTTTTATGCATGAAAATGGGTATTTGCATTGGTCTGGTCGTGCCTTGGAGAGCACGTTAAGCCGTCGGTCACGGATGCCATACGAACATCTATGGCAGTCGTTACGGGTAGTTGGAGCCCTAAAAAGTTCAACAACAACGGTCTGGCTGCAATGCTTCGATATCGCCTAATGTCATCATTGGGTTGTGGAGGTCAGATGGCAGTCGCTTCACGGCAAATATCGAGGTCCAGCCAAATCCGCAGTTAAGACTGGTAAAGCGGACCCCGGACTCCGAGGTGAAAGCTTCGGATGCTGACTGGGAGTTAACGCTAAGAAGGAGAAGCATTTCATTATTTCCTCGCTGAGGTGGGATGAAAAGTTACGTGTTGCACTCGAGTGCAAAGATTTTTCACCTTGTGCTCTTTTGATTCCCTCGCTAACGCTCAAGATTCTAATTTATGAATCACTCGCTACGCTCGTGATTCAAATTTAGAATCTTTCGCTTGCTCGGTCATCAAAAATGAGCACGCGGTTAAAAAGCAACTTTGCACTCTTGTATAACAAATAACTATTGTTATATTCATGTCTGTAAATCCCTGAAGGGATCTATCCCACGTTATAGTGGGCAAACCTAATTGCCATGCGAGTTTTTTTTTTTCATGAGCTGTATGTTTACGGTCACATGGAGGACAGTCCCTTTCTATGACACCCATGGAAAGAGATGGGGTGGCCCTATTTTTCTATTTTACTCCACCTTGAACCCACACGGCTAATGTAAATTTGCTAAACCAGAAGAAGGAGAAAGTTTAGGAAGTATAGGAATAACGCTATGATGAAGATTGCGTTATACATACATAAATGTCACACCTTTATCCCCGGGGGGTTAAGCAGAGGTGAATTAACGTCCACATTTCACCAATCATTATATTAGACCAAAATAATTTTCTGACGTATATAGTACCTACAGTATATCTTTATTGTGCACACCAAAACTTGTGGTATTAGGTAGTACATTGTGGGTATAAATTATAGGCGGCCTTTAGTGGCAATTTCTTACGGGCAACCATTGGATGGAGAAAAGAGTCCGAGTCTATGTTTAGGTAGTAGGTATGGTGTACAAAGTCTGTTTTTGATACCTTTATAATAATAATAATAAAACGTCTTTATTGTAAACCAAGGATTTTACAAATAACATGAGTTACAAGTTTGTGGTAAGTACAGATGAAGTACGCTCGGTGGCAATTTCTTACAGGCAACCATAGGATGGATAGAAAAAAATAGGAAAAAGAAAGTTCTCGGGAAGTTTGGTGCACTTTGATAAAATATATATCTAAATAAAGGAAAACAATAATAATGATAAAGAAGAAGAAAACACATAACATAATAACTACCTACCTGAGTTGGTCTAGGTATATAAGCATACATACATAAATATACATTATACCATACATAAACTTTACCTTACTCTCTCTCATCCTAGCGTTAATTCCCAGTCGCATCCGAAGCTTTTTAGCTCGGAGTCTGGGGTCCGCTTTTACCAGTCTTAAGGATTTGGCTAGACCTCGATATTTTTTCGTGAAGCGATTGCCATCTGACCTCCACAGCCAAATGGTAACATTAGGCGATATCGAAGCTTTGCAGCTAGACCGTTGTTTTTGGATTTTTTAGGGCTCCCAACTACCCGTAACGACTGCCATAGATGTTCTTATGGCAACCGGGACCGACGGCTTAACGTGCTCTCCGAATCACGACCAGACCAATGCACATACTCATATTTCATGAACACAAATATTTGCACTGAGCCGGGATCGAACCCGCGCCTCCTGCGTAGCGGTTGCGTTCACTACCGCTACGCCACGGAGGCTGTCCATAAACTTTACCTTACTAACTGTCAGTATTCGAAAGAAAACTTCAGCAAGTCAACCTTCTGAGTAGTCCCTGCACAATACCCGTAGGCAAGGCGTTAAGATATCGTATCTCGGACGCTAATGCAGTACTAACTCATGTGCACGCGCCGTTACCATGGCGCAACTCTGACTTACTACCCGAACGGATATTTAGTTTGTTTTCCTAGCTTTTGTTAGTAAATGCTGGGCATAATATAATGTGGTCTTTTTCTGACTTATGGGTACAACCTTAGAGTATATACAAACTCTATACCTAGACGCAGCAAGGTGCATTACAACACAGCGTAAAAAATGGCCACTACTTCGGTATAAGTTCATTTAAGAGTTCATTGAATGAAGAATGATAAAAGAGCGGTAAAAGCTGCGTCTGTTCTTATTTTAAAGTTGTTATTTATTTGTAATCCAAATCATCCACCCAACCAATATAATTGTAATTTTTTTGACATTTTTGACAACTTTGACAATAAAACATTATGACTTCACAATTGCTTATTTCATACCTCCAAGTTTCTTAATTTATTCTGTGCTTATAACTTCCGTTTTGACGTTTAGTAAAAAGTTACTAATTTGACTAGATAGTCAAATACCTCATTAGACGATGCCTGCTAGACAAGTGGCAATTTATTGGCGTGTTGTAGAATAGAATAATTACGAATGTACCTATTGGGATTTGACGTAAATGACAGTCTTCAACGGATGTCTTAAACGTCAAATCCCATACATTCATCATTCTATTCTACTGACAATACGCCGCCGACCAACAATTGCTACTTGTCTAGGGGAGCTGAAGCATTTTTTTTTTTCGTTTATACTTTTTAACATCTACTTCACTTTTAACTTTTAAAGTTTTAACATTGCGAAGCGTTTATGAAACGATTATTACCTGTAGTGTCAAGAGTCAAAAGCAATATGTTGAAGGCTTTGAAGCCGAGTAGGCGTCACTGTGGTGAAACCCACTTAATTCATAATAAACGACGACGTATTAAGCTTTAATTTATTAGTAAATAGATGCTAATGATGTTAAATTACTTCAAATTATACATTAGCACTCCTCTTAACACCTTGTGTGGATAGGGACCATAAGGATCTTCGAGCCCAGGATAAGGTCATCTGCAAGCAAATACACCTGCTAATTCGCGGACAAGGCTGGTCGTCTCGAAGTCAAGATAGGCGACATCGAGACATAATCCGTAAATAAAACTCATAATATTAACTACCTAATAGGGGGCGAGCCTATTGCCGTCAAACGGGCAGTTTGTTATTAGCTGTATGTTTACTGTCGGATGGAGATAGCGTTGTTACATTTTCAAATGCGCTATTTCCATATTACAAAGTAGATATAACGTTGTACCACCATTAGGTAATCTGTGGTACCATGTAGTAAAGTTTTGTTCTATTATATTTATTATTGTACAGTCGGCAAAGGAGATAAGTATACCAACACTTTTACACACAACATTATATCAAAAAGGTGTGTCTTTTGCTGGTAGTTGGAGCCCTAAAAATTCTAACAACAACGGTCTAGCTGCAATACTTCGATATCGCCTAATGTCACCATTGGATTGCGGAGGTCAGATGGCAGTCGCTTCACGGAAAATATCGAGGTCTAGCCAAATCCGCAGTTAAGACTTGTAAAGTGGACCCCAGACTCCGAGGTGAAAGCTTCGGATGCGACTGGGAATTAACGCTAGGCAGAAGAAGACTGTGAGAAATAGTATGCTCCTAAAAATTTAGAAAAAGGTCCTTGGTCAGCGGTTTACGGAGCGACGAAGACCTGTAACCTGGGAGGGTCACAGGGACCAGAGAAATAATTAAAATATTACTAATATTACCTACAATAATATAATAATTACTTATTCACTGTCCTTCTATAGAGTTGCAGGGGTGAGTCCTAGTAGGGTGTCGACATCATTGCTAAGGGTGGCTGCCGCCAGAAAGTAGGCTAGCCACTTAACTAGGGATGGTCGGCACGGCCAGACGCTCCTGTAAAAGTTACTGTCCAATTCGCAGGCTTGAGCTGGCTCGATGATTAGTTTCCCGGCTCTTAACGGGTGATGCTCCTCCTGGGTGCATCAGAGATGTCCATCCCTCAGTGGCTAGGTGTGGCAACAGATGTAGTGGTGACAATGATTAACGTGTAGTCGTAATATATGATAGGTGTGAAGCCGGTCTGTCGCCCAGACGCTCCACCCGACACCTCGGACTAGGGGTACCTAGTCCAAGATTAGCGTAACTGGAGTAAAGGACACTGGGGCCCTAGAAAAAGTGACATTCTACTGGCGAAAACGCCAGTGGAATCGCTAATTGTAGTATGAAATTGACATAAATCATTAATATAACTATAACTTTTTTATGAAATTTTAATCTTTGTGACTCGAAATTTATTATTTCACATATCATTATTACTTTAACCACCGCAATGTCGCGTAATCCACTGTTAAAAATTTAAAATGGTTCGCTTCAACGCGATTCCATCAATAGAATGTCACTTTGTCTAGGGCCCCTGGACTGGAACGTACCGTAAAGGTATGATTCCGTAGCCGCCGCATACGAAAACTGCCAATGCACTCAGCACATGCGCGATATTCATCGCGGCTTCTCAATGATCTCTTTTATCCGTATCGGAGTTTAATAAATAATGGGTATGCTGTATGTACTGCATGCGTCTGTCGTTGTCGTATGTGGTCGGCTTCGGAATCATACCGTAAGGATTCTGTTAGTGGGTGTCGCAATAAGGAGACGAGCGACTGTCAAAAAAGGGGTTTGGTAAGGTCAATTCTACCCGTGTAAACCCCTCATTACGACTAAAAAATACTGAAATAAAAAGCTCTAAAAATACTGTCAATCAAGAGCCCTCACAACCAGTTATATGCGTCAACAAATCAATAATGTCGTTACAAAACCATCGGCTATTGGTTACGACATACTCATACATATCTCGCGACGTGCTATCGGCGTAGGCCAGACAGATCGCTGACAAATTTATGTGCCAGATAATCTTATCAATGCCCCATACGGCTTTATTGCGAGCGAATTATAGGTGGAGGCTGGATTAAGTTCTAGTTGGTTGTAAGGTTTCAGGTTAGAAGAGTGGGTTTTGAGATACGGTTCTATGTTATGTTGGTACTGGGTACTGAAAACCTGTTGATTTTTTGGCACTTTTTGAAGATTTGACAGATTTTTAGTTTGTTCAGTTTTGTGCTAATCTTGTAAATTAAAATGGATGTTGCACTAAACTCGGGAACGGCTCGATCTATTCGGCAAATCCTTTTATCGTACGCTCCTTAAGTTCCACGGAAGGTTTTTTTTATCAAGGGAAATCCACGGGGAATGGGGACAGAATTACACCGTCGCGGTTTACGTCAGTATCTAACTAAAACTAAACATCCTATGACAAGTGTTCGGTTGAGGCTAATAGACTCACCCCCTTGGGTACTTACCTCTACAGAATTATAAATGCATTAATGTACGTACAAATATTTCATTCAATCATTGAACTTCATAGCACAGTAACACTAAAGTGTCCACTTTGGGACCTGGTTTCAGTAAGTTCGTCGCTATTGATATGTTAATTTTACCGGGAGCCTACTTGATGAAAAGTGGTTACCGTGGCCTATGGACATTATGCAACACCAGGGGCGTTACACTCGTGTGCCGACCTTGAAGAAAACTCCTAACACCGTTCTTGAAGAAGCGCATATTGTAGTCGCTTAGGAAAACTATAGACGGGATTTCACTTTTCAACAGGTGCAACGACTAGTAAGTGCCGCTGGCTTGAGTTCCAGAGGTGTTACTAGTGAAGAGAAATCAAACAACCGTCTTGAGTAGATGATAGTTTAATACTAATCGATAAATGATTTCCAATACATAATGAGATTACACGCATAAGCATAAAAGTATACAAGTCATGTTATAATAATATACAGGGCGTCCCACGGCGATGCCACATGGAGGGCAAGTACCTTAAATCCTTAAGTTAGCTCATTTTACTTAAAGGAGACATCATTTTATTTTTAAAAAGAAACAAAACTGCATTTAAAATTTTTTTAAAATTCGCTTGCCACACCCGGTAATCGAACCGACTAAAATCCGAAAAAGTAACAACCTGTATTTTTATGGCATCAATCGATAGTGTCAATCATAAGGATCAAATCTCTCTAAGAAACATGGTAAATTAAATGAAAGGAAGTCCTTGAAATCTAAAATTATAAATTCAATTTGGCAAAATAAAACACTTTAATCCAAAGTTCATCCAGCCATTTGATACCATATTAACAATAAAATTCCATATTTAAACTACTTTTCTTTTTTTATCGTGCTGACACCGCTGCTGGTCAGCAGTAGTATTTCTAGGTATGTCGAACTCAAACCGACTAAAACCGCACGCCGTCTAAATTAACAGGTTATAAGTTGATCCATAGGGCAATTCTCTTGCCATTTTCGTTGCACAGGGTACACCGCGTGCAGGTTTCTAATCAAGCACCCAAAAATAACTACCTACCCTACCTACACATACCTCATGCAGTTACCCAATAAAGTTACATTCTAAACAGGTAATAAAGTTCATTCATTTAGTACTCATTTTACTAAATAAATTTCATCAAAGATATCTCTAGTATTGATACCTTGTGAGAAATTCTTACAAGGTATCAACACTAGAGATATCTTTGATGTGTTGATACCTTGTAAGAAATTCTTACAAGGTACCTATCAACACTAGAGATATCTTTGATTTGATTAGAAACCTGCATGCGGTGTACCCTGTGCAACGAAAATGGCAAGAGAATTGCCCTATGGATCAACTTATAACCTGTTAATTTAGATGGCGTGCGGTTATAGTCGGTTTGAGTTCGACATACCTAAATACTACTGCTGACCAGCAGCGGTGTCAGCACGATAAAAAAAGAAAAGCAGTTTAAATATGGAATTTTATTGTTAATATGGTATCAGATGGATGGATGAACTTTGAGTTAAAGTGTTTTATTTTGCCAAATTGAATTTATAATTTTAGATTTCAAGGACTTCCTTTCGTTTAATTTACCATGTTTCTAAGAGAGATTTGATCCTTATGATTGACACTATCGATTGATGCCATAAAAATACAGGATGTTACTTTTTCGGATTTTAGTCGGTTCGATTACCGGGTGTGGCAAGCGAATTTTTAAAAATCTTTGAATGCAGTTTTGTTTCTTTTTAAAAATAAAATGATGTCTCCTTTAAACAAAATGAGCTAACTTAAGGATTTAAGGTACTTTCCCTCCATGTGGCATCGCCGTGGGACGCCCTGTATAGTATAAGGTAAATGCCCTTTAAGTACATAGATAGTTCTTACTACACTATACTAGGACTCTGCTCATTCTGTATAACACATTGTGTACATGTAGATATTTCATTATCTACAGATGCTTCCTTAAAAATTCAAGCATACAAAAATCACGTTAAATTGTCAAGTGCCACAAAGTAGTGTAGCGAAATAAAGTTCTGAGTAAACTATAACATACAAGGTTTAATCTTGTTTCCTACAAGCCTCTTTGTGGGCTAAACCTGTCGATGCGTTGGTGGGCGAAGCGATTTTACAAATAATATAGTAGCGCCATACCGAATAAAAAATGAATAAGGTTAAGTTAAGATTTCTTCGGAGTTAGATCCCGCATAGCAAGACAGAGCCAGTGTATAAAACCATCACATACTATCCTAGTGTATTGAAGTGACTGGCAAAAACTTGACAATATACTACAGCTGCACAGTGCACAGAGAGCGTTCTTAGGTCTCCTTCATGATTATGCGGGGCATGACTGTTGAGTTCAATCACAGATTATATTTAAACAAGCGCAGATTCCAAAGTTATTCTGTTTTTTTGGTGGGTATTTTTTTTGTTTGCACTGCCGAACGCATGCGTCAAAGACATTTCATAACATAGACATGTCATATGCTTACAAATCAACGTAGAAAAATGTGCCGAACTCACACACACACATTTTTAATTCATCTACACTTCCCTACATAACCAATGGATTGAAAAGAGAGGACATGAAAAATACAATATAAAAGAAGAAGACAGCTATTGTTTGTCACTTGGACTTTAATGATAACAATGTACCAATCACAGTGCGGTTGCTAGTCGGTGACATAGGCAAACAAAATTATTGAAAAAGAAGGTACAGAGCTCTCTGAATTGAGGTTATTGCCTAATTTTGTTTAGACAAAGATGTTTGTTTAACTTTGTTAATGTATTATGAAAAAGCTAGGTAGGTATAATTTTTAAATTTCATTATTTTGTTGCTGTCAGTAGTACAATTTTAACAAGTACCTAAGTAGGTACTTGCCAGTAAAGTGAAGTTTGAGATAATTGCGTAATTTTGTTTAGACAAAGATGTTTGTTTGTCATTGTTATTGTATCTTCTAATATATAAAATTCTTCTGTCACGGGGTGCGTAATCGAACTCCTCCGAAACGGCTCGACCGATTTTGATGAAATTTTTTGTGCTTATCCGGTATCTATGAGAATCGGCCAACATCTATTTTTCATCCCCCTAAGTGATAAGGGTGCAGCGGGAACGGGATTTTAATACCACGCGGGCCGAAAATATGGCGGTACGAAGTTCGCCGGGGCAGCTAGTTAAGTATAAAAAAGCTAGGTATGTTTATTCTATTTCATTATTTTGTTGCTGCCAATAGTACCTACAAATTTTAACAAGTAGGTACTTACCTAAGTAGATACTTGCCAGTGAAGTGAAGTTCGCACTTATTAACTTACTTGAACCACATAGTATTAGTAGGCAATTATAAAAAACAACAAATTAAAATTGGGAGGTAGTATGTAGTGAGTTTAATGCCTACGATATTCTCATCTGTACTTTAATCTATGTTCGGATCACACACGTCCTTGTCGCTCACGCACCAAATTATATCATACTGTCTCTTTTTAACAATTTTAACTTGAATATTATGAAAGTCAGAAATTTGGTCTTTATCAGTCGAAATATGTATTATTTCCATGTGATATGAAATCCCTTTTGATGTATTAACTTAAGAGTAATAGTTCGTGCAGTGTCTATAAACATACGATGGCATTTTCGTTATTTTTATAAGTCACTGATGCTTCCGCTCAACGTCCGGCCGGCGCCGCTCGGCACGCGGTACTAGAGGCAAACGTTCCAATTGACTCGTTTTCGAATCTTCACGATTTTCGCGCAATAACGAATCTACTTCTTTTTATATATAATATCTTTGGCATGCGTACACTTTCCTAAAACTACGTCGTCTATATCCTTTTGAAGTACAGATTTAACGGTTCGGGCTGAAATTTACTACACGAATAGATTGTGGTCTGGAATATAAGCTACTTTTACGGGATCAAAATATACTTAAGACCTAGTCTATAATAAATATCTCAAAGAGCAATAATTAAATGTAGAGAGAATCACATTCCGCTTCCGCTCACTACCATAACCTCTCTCTAACCGACACGATGTGACGCGAGCCCATACTAAATCAGTAACCCGATACGGTAGTATCTGTACGTGTCGCGGTTCGTGTCCCGGCCGGGCCTGTCCCGGTGACGTGTTTACTTGCATGCTGCGTCAGCGCAACAAGTCGGGTAACACGATCGTGAATGTAGGTGATAGTGGTGAGAGAAAGTTTTGTGGGTTTTATGGAAATGCTTTTGTTGGCAACACTGTGAGGTGTAAAACTTCTGTAGCAGTATTTGTATAGTGAGGTTTTTCGCGTGCCTTTTTAAAATCTATCTTAGAAGTTTACGCGAATATCACTCATTGAAATAAAACCGCTGGTAGCGGTGTAACTCACCTCGCGACCATGGCTGCTCAAAAGTAGCCGAAACGTCGGGCTTAAAGTAAATAATAACAAATAAATTGCGAGAGAATCCGTTAAAAAGTGGTTCTAGAAAAAAAGTGTCTAAGCATGTATATCCGCATTCTAGATTCCATAACACAAGCTAATTAAGTTTACCATGGGTCTAGAAAGCGTTGTGTGGAATGTTGTGGAATATTTATTTATATTTATTTACTTATTCTATTTAGGATAATAGAAAGTTCTAGGCTCCCAGGTGGAAGCTTCGTAACCAACCCTCCATAGGCAACGGTAACCACTTTCCCTCAAGTGGGCCGTATACAACCGCTGCTATTAAAAAAAACCTTTATATCTGGGTTGAAACCGAGAAAAAATATTCTTGGGTTGAAAACCTAAACATCCGTAGTTAGTTCTTCATAAACTGGTTCAGCTTCTTCCGCAGAGTGAAGGTTACCAGCATCGGTAGCTCAATAGTTAAGGAGTCGGCCTTACGATCAAGAGGTAGGTACGATACGGGTTCGAATCCTGGCTATTGCACTACCGACATGAACCAACTTGAAACACAAGCAATTTAGCTTAGCTGGAGGGCTTAGAAGCTCATTGCACTTGCAGGTATCCAAATGAGGCTACCAAATGGATGGACGATGGCGGGGATTTCATACAAAAGTAGACATTTGGGAATACCGGGAATCCTTGTGTGGCTGCCTGCAATGTGAATCCCCGCAAGTACGTCGTGGGCCTTAGATATCCGTAGGAAGCTCCGTAGTAATTTCGGCTATTAATATAATTATTTTTTATAAAAAAACACCATTCCACTATTATCACTCTTATATACTCTTTGATTATCACTATCACCATAATGTATTCCACGAGGTAATAAAATTAAACTATTACAGCGCGCAAAACTCACAGAGTAGTGAGTATAAAGGCTCAAATTACGTTTAAATTGTACCCAATACTAAGTACTGTGTACTGTAATGCTGGAAGTTTATGATAATCGTTTCAAGTCGTTATCTTTTAGTGAAAAGTTGGTGAATTTTATTACGTGTCACCATAGGAATACTGGACTAGTTTTTGAATAGAAATTTCTTGGCTATCAATGACTAGAAGAATGCCTTTCTGATTCTGACAAGATTTAAATCGTAAGGTGTAGGATAAGTATACACATTTTGGAAGCAATAAGATGAATTAATTTTCGGATATACGAGGGTCCTTAGCAAAATTCTTGAGGATTAAGCCAAAGTTACGTTTAAACTGGTATACCTGGTGACTGACGAATGAGGTTTAGGTATTTCCACCGTCACTTCTACTAATTAGCGGTCGGGGAGGATCCTCCTGATACCCCCTTTAAAGCGGAGGAATCATACCCCTAGGATATTTTCCACTGAATCTAAAGTTTATACTTTGTACAAAAATCTTGGTGTTACCCAATACACCTGAAACATTATACGCCGTTTGCCAAACCCACCAAGTGTGAGTTCGACTCGCATTCAAAGGGTTCCGTACCATTATCTGTTTTTAGTAAATACTTATTTGTTGCTAAAGAGCTACAGAAATACATCATTTGTGAAAATTTCAACTGTCTCCCTATCACGGTTTACGTTTAGCCTGGTGATAGACGGAGAGACAGCGGAGTCAGGAAAAAAAGACTGCTAAAGAGCTACAGAAATACATCATTTGTGAAAATTTCAACTGTCTCCCTATCACGGTTTACGTTTAGTCTGGTGATAGACAGAGGGACAGCGGAGTCAGGAAAAAAAACCGCTGAGTTTCTTGCCGGAGTCTTTTCGGCAGGGTACGCGTTTCAAACCTGCGGTAGTCCATTTGCTAAGCTGAACTTTATTTTTTCTTTAATTTAACGTTTTGTAAGTTCAGTTCTAATGTTCTGTTCAGAATAAATGAAAATGAAAAATGTTTTATTTTCTCAAAAACATGGTTTACAAAGAGCTGACTGCCCCGTGGCACTACTGGTAGTGTCAAGGGTAAAATTCAAGATATGAATTGAAGGCTCCTTTTAAGCAACAAATGCCTGTGTTAAGAGAGAATGATTTTGTCTTCTGACTTTTTTGACTTAGCAATAAGGTTCTGTATTATCCTTTCCACTTGCAAGGTGTCAGACAACAACTCCAAGACACGTAATACGAGCCCAGTATAAGTGAATTAAACACATCGTGCATTAGTGTTTAATCGTTGTACACGGACGACGGATCGCGTCTCTCGTATATCGGATAAACGACGCCGTTACTTTGAACTAGTGTCGCCAAAACTGCACAAAACAACGACTGAGGTGTTTTGATACTTATAGAAAAATATAAAATTAACAGATATTCGAGTTGCTGTATTAGTGGCAAAGAGTGGTATGCCACCAATGTAAGGGTTGATTATTATTATTTTATTTTATTTGAATTAAGTACTTAACACTGCAAAGCTATATACAGCAGAGAGTTTTAAAAGCTCACTTGTTAAATCTTGAATAAAAAGGTATTAGAAATTTTGTACTTGCACTAAAACTTTTATGACAGCAGAGGAAGTTCGGGAAGTATGGCATTATAAAAGAAAGGAAGAATCAATCATTACGTGTCACTTCTCGTTTTGATCTGCAGGCACATGCTGTAACAAACATCTCGAATGATCGAAGTGAGCTCGATAGCTGAATCCGCGGTGATTGGTCAATTTCGCCAAATTGACCAATCACCGCGGATTCAGCTATCGAGCTCACTTCGATCATTCGAGATGCAAGTTACAGCATGTGTCTACTGTTGCTGCTAGCCACCTTTTTACGTATTTATTGAATTGCCCGTACCTTACAGAACAGTATAATATGCCTACCTATTTCGTACAAGTATCAAGACTTCGTAATCCACCGAAACCTAGACAGTATGGTGTGTTGTCAGTGCACACATTACGTGTGACATACTATCGTATTGTGCGCTCCACGGCGACTGAGGCACGTATTAAATGAAATTATTTGACTAGAATTAGGCCGAAACGGCCTGACGCCCACGACAATGATGTCTGCACAGGATTATGAAAATTTATTGCCGTTATGAACTTAATATATAATATATTAGGGAATTGATATTGGCTTGGAATTATTTTTGCTATATTCGATATAATATCGATAATATTTTATCGATAGATTAAAGTTTCGGTTGAATTTTGCTTGGTTTCTTTCTAAACTGTTTCTAAACTCTTTTTTTTTTAAACTTAATCTCCCAAATGTCAAAAATAGCATAGTCGTAACACAAGGCCCCCGGCCCCTGGCTAGTGTGGAAACGGTAGCCCAAAGTCTCCCACCAGTGGACTGTTATAGGCTGTTGGATTAATAGGCTTCCTTATTTGACACCTATGAGAAGAGTGATAGGTGAGTTGTTGTATTCTACTTCATAAAAAACCGTGACCAAAAACAAAAAAAAAAAACAAATTCAACCTGTATTTTGCATTTCCTCGTTATCAATTTCTGATCTACATATTATCCCTTTGATAAAAAAGCAAAGTCAACAAAAATTACCGGCTATGCTCCGACCACACAAACAAATTAGCAGCATTAGCCATCACATATCATTGGGCGGATCGTGATCCTCGCTAATTGCCTGCAGCCGGCCACAATGCGATCACGACGGCACATCATACACATTAATCATAGGCATATTGATAAACAATTGCCCTACCTTAAATGAGGGGTCAACAGTGCCTTTACGGCTAAACTTTTTGAAACTACCTTCGTAATAGACCGTTTGGTTTGTTACCTTAGCCTCAATAGATAAAGTTCCAATTCATTTGACATTAATGACAGTTACAACATTTGAAAATGGAATTCGAAGTTTGATTTTTCCGATGCGTTACGTTATTACTTTGAGTCTTGGATTGATAATATTAGAGCATTGTTTTGTATGAGTTTGATATGCGGCATGTTGTCGGCGATGCTTTGTCGCGGGCCGACAAAGGAGGCACGTGGGAACGTGCGCGTGCGCGTTCTTCCTGCTAAGAGAATAGTAATGTATGGTTGTTCTGTTATTGTTGATCGATTTTCGACTATTATTTTTTTACATATTAATGTTCACGTTTACGGTGCTAAGCAACTATTTAATAGACCTTAATTAGGTAAGGGTGAGTGCACATTGTGACTAAATAGTAAGTAATAAAAATAAATTCTAACGTTTTGACATTTCATAGCTCAGAAGACTCTTATTGGCGTTAACTCGGGGCTAAAGGTAGATGTCTCCCACCGTCGCGCGTCGCCCCAAGATGGTTGTATAGGAGAATTTCGAATACTCAAGACGTAACTCAGTAGCTCAGTGGTTAGAGCAGAGCATTCCTACCAGAGACTGGTTGCAGGTTCAGGTACGGTCTGAGCATTCACTTTTCCAATCTAAATCGATTTAAATGCAAAACGCCATAAACCCCAAGATTCTACCTCTATTATTCATGCTGACAAAGGAATAGCTCTTCTTCCAACAATATACGTATTCATTCGATTTCAATGGCCGCGAATATTTTCCTAGAACAACAATCCTTTAAAATAAAGATCAAACAAACGATTAAAAAAAGACAAGAAACGAAAGGTCCCGTAGTAAAGTGCAGACCTCACATGCGATGTATTCCGCGAGTCATGCCCAAATGAGTCGATCCTATTAACGATATAAATACCCATAGATATCATCAGATTGATTCATAGAACTGTCTAGAAGAGACATTAATATTTCTAATTAATTGAACAGAAAATAAATTCCGATTGGCATGTAAGCATTGGACTTGAGAATTATGCTTCGAGAAAATAATGGTACGGCCGTGCCGCTTTCTTTTGACTTTAGAGAGCAGCAGATGTAGACCTGAAAATTTAAAAAAATATTTTGACATTTTACAAAGCTCTTTGTAGACCCATTTGCACGAGTACCAGCAGCAACCAAATCAGTTAAATTGGGTACTTTCCTATTGTAAAAAGTGAGCTTGTAGATAGACAAAAATCAATTTAAAAAAAAAGGAAAAATATGTCTGTTCTTTTTTTAAATATTTATTTCTTTTTAATCATACACGCAACCTATAATAGTCATTTTTCACAATGTAATATAAGGGTAAGTATAGTTCTTTATTACATAAAGGCTTCCACATTGTGCATCGTTTGTGGCATGCATTTTGAAGGACTTAGCCTTTTTTTTTTTTTTATCGTGCGCAAAATCCCCACGGATACCTCCCCCACCGTAGCCGGAGGAGGAGGTTATGTCGGACTCGAACCGACTAAAACGCACGCCGTCTGTGGGCCGTCAGTTGCCGGAGGTGAGATTGTCGTAGCCATATCCCTCGCACCCCGGCCGACCCAGGACCATATCTCTCGAGAGGGCCAGCCTCTTCCGGTGAGGGGACCACAGAGTCCCCAACCCGCCCCCGGGTATGGGGAGGTTGCGTGCCACCGCCGCGGCCTGCTTCTGCTAGGGTGACAGGCGGCTCTACCCGTCAGCCCCAGGCCTGCGCTCATGGGGGACGGAGGTCATTCTGCGACCTCCGACGCCCGAGTTGCCGCTGCTCGTTGCGGGCCGCGCGGTTTGCGATTCTCCTTCGCTCCTCGCGCTCCCGCTCCGCCGCCTCCTTCACTGAAGGACTTAGCCTTTGTCTACGTAGCTGAGATTTAAATGGGATAGTTAGGTAAAATGACGGATTTGCTTCTGACTGCCAAATTGGGCATAAAGTCTAGATTGTCAGATCTATCTGATCAGGACCGAAGCTAGGTTTCTTTTATTTTAATTTCAGATTCTAAAAGTATCTAGAGGATTGTACTTATTACCTTATTACTACTCTTTATTCAGCTACATGATGTGTCTCATCTAGCATACACACATCAATGGCCGATCAGAAATATCGCCGGCATTGTACGGAGGTACATACCTATATCGAAAATGCGTGCGGCTAACGGCACTCTATCTTGTGAATTTCTTTGTTACAATAAATTGCTTGCTGCTAATATCATATCACTTTGTCTATTTATTACTTTGTTTTTTATTACTTTTGCCCAGTGTGGGACTAAGGTCAAAGTTGGAAGCCAATTTAGTGGTCGGTCGTTTGAAAATGTTATTTTGATCGGCGAGATAAGCTTTTGATGGGAAATTTTTTGGTTATTGCGTTCGTCACAGTATGTATGCTGTTGTCCTAATGATTTGGATTGTTTTTTTTTATACCACTTAGTTGGCAGACAAGCACACGGCCCATCTGATGGGAAGCGGTCACCGTGGCCTATGGACGTATGCAACACCAGAAATCTTCTAATGCCCTTCTTGAAGAACCCCATATTGTAGTCGCTTGGGAAAACCACCGCAGGGAGTTCATTCCACAGCTTGAGTGTGCGTGGGATGAAGTGCCTTTCAAACCGCACAGTGCGCACCATTTTCGGACGCAATGTGTGAGGATGAATTCCCTGCCTGTGGCGAGAGGTGCGATGATAGAATGTAGCTGTTGGCATCATGTCAAATAGTTCTTCTGAGCACAAACCATTTTACACAAACACACACCATGTTTATGCCACTTAGGTCCAGACTAGCACATGATGGAAAGTGGTTATGGCCTATGGACGACTGCAACACCAGGGGACTCACACTCGTGCTGCTGACCCTATATTATGAACAGTGTGCGTGGTGCGTGAGGGTTAAGAACAGGGGTGTGCGTAATATGGTCACTGAGTTCAAGTTAGATTTTTTTCATATCATTCACTGTGGCTAATATTGCCTTCTCCTTTCAACGCTTGCAAGATAGGTGGCATATTAAGTAGAGAGAAAAGTAAAAAAACATCAGTCAAACTAGTTCTTTACAAGCCTCAATTTTCAACAGAAAACAAGCCTATAAGTAAGTGTTAGTAGTCAGTTAGAAGGTAATAGCATCGCAAATTATTTTGAATATATCTTATGCCACTTAGATTGCATACGTACAAACGGCCCACGGCTACAGCATTATGGCACAGAAGCGACAACTGCGGGCCATTTCCACTTGCTTCTATATCTCAAGGCCTTAGCAACTCTAGCTGTCTCTTGCAAAAATTTGCGTTTCCGTACAATCATGAGAATTTACCATAGGCTACTCTGGAAAGTAAAAGCGTACGATCCTGAGAATTTAGCATATGCTACTCCCACAAGTAAAGCCAGGCAGCATAATGATCATAATATTATAATATAATGTACATTCATTTTCTATTGGAATAGCAGGGACCACATTAGCTGTCCTTCTGTTACAATCCTAGAATATTCCTTTAGCATCAACTACTTTGATAATTGCTTTCATACAAGCTCGACGGTTGCATGAAATCTGGACTTTTTCTTTCCTTAGAATTTTTAAATAAGTAGGTAGGACGCCTAGCTCGGAATGATTCCTATGATCAATTATTACACTACACTCGATAGAGCCAGTTGATCATTCATACCGGTACGTGACGTCACTCAGCACTTTATTTCTGTCCTACAATCAATCGATCGAGCGTAAAAATTACCTACCATCTGACATATCTATTACATTGATTATTACCTGTGATCTAACGTATTGTGAGCGGCGCGTGCGCACCGTACTCGCATTATCTGAACGCATAGATTACCGTTTCTTAAATAATTATATAGATTAGGTTTAACACGTGTTGTGGGGTACAAGTGTTGGTTACAGGTTATTTTATAATCGCCGTGATGATGTCGAGATTGGAATATGGATTTTTAGATGATACTACCACGTTATATACATTTAGTAATACACACGATATACATACTTTAGTATAACCTCAGATATATTGGAAGAGATGTAACAAAGGTACCAAGGGTGTTATGTAACCACATAATAGTGCCATCAATCGGAAACTTTTTAATGAACTGTATGCTTTCTGTGAATGAGAGAAACACTTGGATGGTCTTACGACAAGCCATGGAAAAGATAAAGTGCCACTTGTACATATCTACGTAATGTATCACGATGAAGTAATGGAGTTTTTTTTTTTTCAAACTATTGGAAACCCCCTGTAGCTACCTCATCCAAGCTGACGTGAGGTGGTAAGGTAACTGTACCAATGCTCGACACTGTACCAATGCTAGACACTTTCGAACAAAACCCAGTATTTTGAGAAAATTATCCATTTGTTTTATAAGACTATTGACTCAAAAGATGCCTAATGGTATCTATAAGATATGTTCAAATATTCGCAACACCATCCGAAGTAAATTTAGAAAGACTGTTGACAGCAAATAATGTGACTCCGTGAACACGGTCGTGTTATTTCTTAAGATTTTTGCCAAGGGTACTGATTTTTATAGGTGTGATTTTTTTGTTTATAAGTTATGATTATTACTAATTTTAGTATAAACGTTATAAATATTGAAGTTATTGACATACTTGGACCATTGGGACAATGATGTCTAGCATTGGTGTTTTCGACCAAGTGCATAATAATTTAATTTAAAGTAAAAGTATGATAGATTTTAAAGATTTTATGGGCAAAAGTTAATGTCTAATTGTTGCTGTAACAGTTAAAAAAGAATGTAACGACCATGCTGTAATTAATTTGTTAAATTTTTTAGATTGAAATTTTATTTTTCCTTAAAGTGTCGAGCATTGGTACAGTTACCTTATGTCAAAACCATGAAAAAATCTGAATCTGGTATTTAAAATTTAAAAGCAAAAAAAGTTATTATTCCAAATTCGAAATTCAAAACGGCAATTAAAAATATACGAGTCGTATGCACTCAAAATTTACACGAATCGACGCGAAGTTGTGAGAAAGTTTGTGAAATGCATTCGATTCGAAATTCGAATACAATACGCGTTTCAATTGGTCGCAAATTGGGTGCAATTAAAAAGTTTTCGATTGTGACTCAGTTTTGTTTCGTGTTTGCGGCTTTAGTCTTGTGAATGTGTAGAGCTAAATCATATTAATTATTATTTAGGAACACGCAAAACGAACAAAATTTAGGATTTGAAATATTTTTTGGGAATTCCTTTTTCGTTCGTGTTTTATTTTTCGATATAAAATGTTATTTTCACCATAAAAGGCTTAGATGGAGTAAAGCACAGGTACCATAATACACAACTTTTGAAGTAATATAATGGTGAGAGTATTATCAGCAGATAGACCATTTACTTTTTACTACATTATCGGCAAACCCTTGAGCAACACAGGCGAAGTACTTCATGTGTCAAAATTCATTAATTTTCGTTTCATAGAACGTCTTCTAAGTATGAAACAAAAATATTTCCTGTGAGTGTTACAAAAAATATATTGTTTTAAACCTCAAATTCCACAGCACACAGTATTAACATTCGAATTCAAACATAGAACGAACAAAAACAAACAATCAGTCGATTGCGTAAACAAAATATATGAATTTTCCGCAAAAGCGAAATAAAAGCGCTGACGAACGGAAAATCGGCCATTTTTGATTCAACATCGCGTTCAATGCAACGATGCAGTCAGCAGTTTTGTTACCGTAGGTAGGTATTTGTTTAACCGCTGTTTATATTGTTTTTATTTAGTAGGTGAAGCGACCGACTTCAAAAAAAGAGAAGGTTCGCAATTCAGCTGGGTTTAAAATATTTTTACTGAAGAATGACCTCAGAACTGCCTTATTATAAGCCGCTTTGGATAATTCTTTCTTTAATACCGGTCTACCACATGATGATCATAATAATAACATGATGGTAGATGGTACGATGTATTTTTGCAACGGGGTAGGTAACTTAACTTTTGTATGTAACTATAAAATGTTCCTAGAAGTATTTCTCTTTAGATTTTAGAGACTTTAAGATTTTTCCCAAATTTTGTGAATACTGTTCAGAATATCTTCAACAGTTATGGGTAGTCTCCTAGTTTTGCTGTAACTGTTACCCTTACTGCATCGACTCAAAAGTACATTCTGTATAATTACGTCTTAAGATACAGTAAATGTATGGTTTAGAATCAATTCATGTCTATGTTGTCTTAGCAAAATCTTGGTCCCCATATACCAAGTGACTAAAAGCAGATGTGCTCTAAAAGCGCGTCGAGCAGTTAAAGCGATGCTTTATTTTAGGTTTTAAAATTTTCTATAGAATATAAAAATATCGTAGTGGTCTACAAAGTGGCAGATAAACGTTGTCTTACCTAAATGTTAGGTGATGCTGCCACCTATGGGGATTACAAAGCATTCAAAAACCTTTTTTATTTTAATAACTTAGAACACTTTATAAAATTCAGCAGTAATTAGTCGATCATAAATGTAAATTCCTATTATATTATTTGAAAACTATTAAATTACAGGCACATTATAATGGGTAAGAGAGTTTCAACTCGGCCGGGGGTTCAAAATATGTCAAGACTCACGAGCGATGTTTAGCTAAACAGAAGGTACTGCAGCGTGAAGAGTATCAGAATTCCACACGGGCACAGCCGCAAGTAACAACTAGTATATTCATAAGTATTATATTATCAATGCTCATGTCTGAATTTCAAATCATCCCAACTGTAAAGCATAGCATAAACAGTAGTACACCATCCTTATCAAAACTATAGACCGAACTAACATTAAGACTTAAGTAAGGGACAGTTGAAAGTAGAATCACTTCGCAATTACAGACTGACAAATGTACGGATATTAGACACACATGTGCCACCAAGTTCTGGGACCGACCGGGAGTTCCCCCCGACGGGATGAGAGGTGGCCTCCTCTCAACGAATTTAGTTTTGAAATTGATTAAGTTACAAATTTTGATTCGGGATTTTTGGTGACGATACTGGCTAGTTTGGTTTTCGAATGCGGTTTTGAAAATGTTGAAATCATTTTCAGCTAAGCAGTTTGATTTTGAAATTGGAATTTGGAACTTACATTTAAATTGGTGATGATATTCTCGATAGTCTTATTGTTCAGGTAAATTGTTGGTATAAACCTTAGAGTATCCATTACTTAGATACTCTAAGGTATAAACCGTACTGTTACTTAAAGTTTACTTACTTTTGAATGAAATTTTGAAGCATTTATTATGCTAACTTTTCAAATCGATTTAGAAAGGAAAAAGAATCGACTTCGGGCGGGACTCGAACCCGCGATCTTTCCCTTACAGGGGGAATGCTTTGACCGCTAAGCCACTGAAGCTTTCTAAATCGAGTTTACTTACTTAAAGTGAGCGCTGTTGCATCATAAGGTGACCCTAAACCTACATCTGGGTCGCAAGTCTCAGTCGCCGTCACGGTGTTCCTCTCTGTATCACGCTATGGACCCGGCGACCGCACGGTGAATTCATGGAGTGCTGAGAATCGGATATCTTTAGTGAAGTTAGTATTTTCCTGTCTTTTCATACCAACATTTCATATCAGGCGGTCATAGTGCCATCTAGACACTTACTAAAACGGAAAGAAAAAATCATTATATTCTTCAATCAACGAATTACCACTTGTCTAGCTAGGTGGCAGATGTGTTCACTTAACGTATCAATATATAGAATCGATATGCAAGTAACTACAGTCACTTTAGAAAGCACACATCCCTATATCATCATTAATCTGGCAAACGTTACGGAAACCGTATCTGATTGAATTAGCCACACAACCAGCCATCGTGACCCTTAGCCTTAGTATTGTTTAAAACAATGTATTGAAGCACGACAAAGGTAGGCGGGTCGTGCAAGATTGGTTAGGAGTCGATTCGCCGTTGCAACGCGAGTTATAAGTGTGGAACTTTCGTTGCGCCTACGCAACGCCTACGGTGTTGGCCTATCTATGACGTGTGGTATGACCATAGTGCTAGCAGACATGTTAGATAAAATATTTAATATTATGTTGATAGGAACTTGGAGAAATCATGTGATGTAAAAGGTGAATATCCACCTAAAATTTTTAAAGTGGCAGCAGCGTAAAAAAGGCAAATACTATGTTCGTAGTAGGTAATATATTGTTAAATCTAAAAAAATTATTCTCGGTAAAGGTCCATGACATGAACCGTGCACCACTGACTTAGAGATAGTGTGGCTGCAGAGGGAATTTCAGAGCCCCGTGTACTTATTGTGCCCACAGGGTTTTTTCTGTTGTGCGTATAGCCCCTCAGATACCCCATATAGAGGAAGCCCCAAAAAAAACAAAAGGTCATAACCATGTTAGATAGAAGAATAAGTTTATTTCATTCGTAAGGTAAGGTTGGCTGGAACTTTGAAAATCATTGTGATTGTGTCAACCGGGGCGGACCGGCCAAGAGGTGGGGCCCCATACGACTGACCAAGTCTTCAAACATACAACCCTTTTTATACTTTTACTCGGACGTGAATTGAAATCTCTCCACGTAGCAATGTATCCTCAACCTAAGTTGAAGTCAGGACGATATTTACTATACAGAGCCAACGATATGATGTCCACACGACTATGTGTAAAATTCTGACACATTTCTCACTCCATCTCCACTTGTATCATTATACGGCTGACCAAAATATGTAGTATCATTTCAAATTTAAGCTTTTAGTCGAAATACGTTTATGTGGTATGTTTAATACTGTTTGACACAATAGCCGACTGTACGCATCTTTAAGAAATTTTGGCACAGAGGTAGTTCACAGTCACAAAGATTACTTTTTAATGAAAATTTAGAGCAGAGGCTAACTTTTCCTATAGATTAAAATTCGAAAAACTGAACATCTAAAACGACACTTGAACCCGCGACCAGAATCTTACAGGGGGAATGCTCTGGCAAACTGAGCTACTTGTACACATCCTATATATTCGAAATTCTCCTCGATTTAAGTCCCATCTCAGTCCGCGTGGGTCCCGGCAGAGTACTATTTGGGCCACCCCATCTCTTCCCATCGTTATCGCACAAGGTGACTAAGGAATTGCATGAGTTGAGTCAACTATAGTGGGAATACGGCAATAGCCTCACCCCCTTTTACATAGGATCTAATACCTACAATGATTGGTGAAATGTGGATGTTATTTCACATCTGCCTGACCCTCCGGGAATAAAGGCGTGTTTATATAATATGTTTGTATTTTTCCAATGTAAATATAAAGCACAGAACAGATAGTACTAGCGTATCTAAAGGTTGTCTAATTTTTCTCAAACATAGTTTTCACGCGGGAGGAGCCGCGTGTAGCTGCTAGTATGTCCATTCTATCACCTTTCTATCACCTTTCACCTCCAAATAGTCTCATTATCCAGTGCAGTCAGCTATAACGCCTATTTAGAGATGCAATATTTATGGGCTGTCTGCTAATGAAATGGTTTTCGGAGCAAAGATCATACGATTTCCTGTGGAGATTTTGCGAATTACGATTGGTGTAAAGTTTGGTTATGGTTTTTGATCTGATAACCGACTATTGTTTTGATTTTCTCATTTTAAGAAATCACTACATATTATTATTATAAAAACAAAGTCGCTGTCGCTGTTATGCTTAAATCTTCAAAACTACGCAACTGATTTTGAAGCGGTTTTTTTAATAGATAGAGTGATTCAAGAGGAAGGTTTATATGTATAATATTTTAGAGAAACACTGATAAATTTAGAGATATGCAGCGGGAACGGGGTCAGAAAATATGGCGGTACGAAGTTCGCCGGGTCAGCTAGTAAATTATAAAAAACAAAACGTTTGAAAAGTCAGGGTTTTTAATTTCTATGTAAAGCAAGGGTTCCGATACAAACATACTTTTGGCGCCAAAATATTTGTCACTGAATAGTACGAGAGCCCACGACCAAAATTTTTGTCTCATAGCAATACAGCCAAAACCGCATCAAATCGATAGATACGATTATCCTGAACTCAAAAAAACCAATATCAGACATTTTCCGCGTAGCGTTTGATGTGACCGAATTTTCAAAATTGTCAAAGAATTTTACCGAACTGCATCATAGCAATATGTCTGATTTGCAGACTGTAGTTGAATGATAGTTCTAAGATACCGGAAACATATTTTTCAGACGTTAGTGGTGTAGCGCAAACCCGTAAAATCACTTAAAAAAATTAAAAATGAGACAAAAAAAATGTCTCATAGCAATACGTCTGAAAATCTTTTTTATTAGTAAATTTTGGTTATTTGATGCGAACAAAACAATTTTCAGACGGAAATGTGAACGCATTAAATTTTGAGACCGTTTTGAAAATGTTAACAAATTTTACCGATCGGTATCATAGCAATATGTCTGAAAATTGTTGGACATGATAAAATAAGTTGTCCACATGTGCAAAAAATTTATATCAGACAAATTAAGTGTAGCATCTTCTCTATCAGACAACTTTTCGATACTCAGATATCATTTAAAAATCGTATTGAGGCATCTTGAATTCTCTGTTACAAACCAATGAATACGTTGTGACCCTGAATTCATTACATGATAATTAACAAAGAATTTACCCGAAACCGTAACATTGAAGTTGACGGACTGAAATAAATCGCACAAAAGGAAACTGGGATGAAGTTGAAAAAAAAAAACGGTTTATTCAAAGTTACAAAATATCTCTCTCAGTTAAATCGTCTGATTGAACTGATTGATTTGATAGTTTTGGTTTTATTTAAAGCACACTTGAGTAACTTTTACAAAAGAAATAAGTAATGACATCTGTCACCTGTCAAAGTACATATAATAGACAAAGGAGATTCTTGAATATCTATGAAGGCTGTAAATTTAAAAAAAAACATTTTCGTACTTATTTTCGTTTTTGGGAGTATATGCTACACTTAAAGTGTCTGAAAACCGGTTTTTGGTAATCATGGCAGCAATACGAAAAGTTAAAAATTTTTTTATCCGTATTGCTATGATACAGGTCGGCTAAATTTGTTGACATTTTCAAAAATGCGCTCAGGCTATGTGCTACGCACAAAATGTCTGAAAACAAACTTTTTCGTAATACAATTATAAAATCTATGTACATTTTCACTATCAGACGTATTGCTATAATACCGACTGCCTTTTTTTTTTGACACAGCAGAAATGGCCTCCCACGCAGTTGCTACACTTTCGACCGTTACTACACACTTAGTCGGGTTCAGAATCATACAATCTAACGATTTTATGGTGTTTTTGCGGTATTGCTATGAGACATGGTTTTGGTCGTGGGCTCTCGTACTAGAATGAGTGTACGGGGTATACCATGTAACAGAGATAGTGTATGTATGTTAGAACTTTATGCATACTTACTACTAGATTTGCAGGAAAAAATATAGTATCGATTTAAAACCACAACCTGATCAGTAACTTTTGGTAGCTGTCATAAATATAAAAAACATTGCAAAGGCGTGTTGTACCCATACAAATAGATATCTAAACTCATTCTCTCATTGAACTGATTTCTGTATCGCGTTCAAAAATCATTCCCACTCGACGTGACACACTTTTTGTTTTAAATAGCCTGTCTAACCATAGCACTCAATCAATGTAACTCGAAAACCATTTTATAATTCCATTTTCAAAATTGATTTGGAAATAAATTGAAATATACTTACTATTCTCAACTATCAACATGCATGGTGATAGAGACTATCTAGTTAACCTTTGATATTGTTATTCCAAATTCAAAATTATAATTCCAATTTCAACATTCAGTTTGGAACATCCACACATGAAATCCAAACAATCCTAACATAACTTAGCAATAATCTTGGGAGGCCATTAAGTTTTCAATAAGAGAGGACGGGCCACATATTGCGGAATATTCGTGCTCTATTATAATTTTGATACGGGTAAGGGATCGCCAGTAGGAATTAACTTATCACGTTGGTACCGCATCTGCATACCTTAAACATTTATGTGTAGGGAACGGACTTGGGAATTTGTTTGATTGTAAATGAGGTTTGGTGGGATATGTTGACACTGGAAGTTATAGAGGATTATCGCTGAAATAATTTTTTTATCAGTTAGTAAAGAGTAGTCACTATTGCTACAGTTTTTTTTGGTAACCTGTCTTGCTCTTACCCCATTTGCTTGATTAAGTCAATTATAAGTGATATACTATAGTTTTGTGTGACACCTACTAATTCTTGCAGAGCTGAAATTATTAACTAAATAAAAATCACTATATTGCGCAAGATACGCATTAAGTTAGAACTAAATAATTGATGAACA
Source organism: Eilema depressum (assembly GCA_914767945.1). Taxonomy (NCBI): domain Eukaryota; kingdom Metazoa; phylum Arthropoda; class Insecta; order Lepidoptera; family Erebidae; genus Eilema; species Eilema depressum. The sequence continues at coordinate 15,283,856 of OU612026.1, forward strand.
AAGCTAGTATTTTTATTTGAATTGTGACATTTATCTTTTGCCCTTCTTTGATTTAAATGTACAATTTCTTGTGTGTACGTACGTTTAGTCCCGAATTTGAGTGATATATTTTGTAATTTAAATTTCACTATTTCAAGAATACATTTATATTGAATTTATTGTTCAAATGATATCTCCAGAGTCTGGCCCTGTTGCCACCCCGGTCTGGACACGGGGAGCCAAGACACATATCTCAGCCGGGGATGCAAGAAATGCCCACACCCCAATATGTAGATTTGTACTTCGCCCAGGCGGTGGTCATTATTGTACTGTGAACACGTTGTCTTGATACTTGTTGAAATGAAATGACAATATCAGATAAAAGGAAGGAAAGGAAATCAAAATACATCAGCGTGTAGAGCTGAGCAGGTCACAGCGTAAGGTAGTGAAATTTTTAATACAAGTTTCATACGAATTTATACGAAAAAAAAATGTATCTAAGTAATGTTTATCTGCATTCTAGAACCCATAACACAAGCTAGTTAAGCTATGCTTACTTTCAGTCTTATTACAAAAAACAGAACAAAGTCTGGTTTAGACCCGAACTACAGAGTCCAGGCTTAATCTCAAGACCATGGTTTATACCTCTCCTTATTACAAAAGCTGAAAAATCCGGAGACTACTTAGTACCTGGTTTAGACCTTGGCCTAAATAACAACCACAGATAACTCCAACTATTGTTCGTTCATTATGATATCATTCGGTCGCAACGTTTCGTTTCTAAAATTTCTGAAATCACTAATAAATAATATTTACTAAAAATGCTGAAAAAAATATTTAATCATAAATATTTTCATTAAATTCAATTGCATGAATAATAGTTATACTTTATTTTATAATATAATATCATTATTATGCTATTATTTAGCAATCATTGTTATAATATTGTTATCATTGTTATAAGACGTTAAATGGAACGAAACGTAGTTTGCCGGAGTTCGCGCGTTCTGTTCTAAAATTTTTCCAATTTTTATACCCACTTTTAAATTTAGTTTAGTATACATAATATACCTATTTGCAAGTTATTTTACGAGTTGGAACGAGAAAAGAGAAAGAGAGCCGAAAATTGGACTTCCAAAAAAAAAGTACCTATGCCAAAATATGACGTAAGTCAAGTCTGATGTATTATTATTGTGACATTACTTAGACCAACGTTAAACTAGGGGGCACGCAGGTTTATCTTTAGACCAGAGATAGTCCTTAAGAAGAAATTAAGAATCGCTTTTAGATAAAAACAGAATAGTCATAATAATTGAGACCTTATATTGTAATCAATTTAACTTACTATGCTTCTCAATTAGAAATTAATGTTAGTATCCACTTCAACAGCTTATAGTGCGACAGGAGGAAGCCACAATAATTATTTAGAGCTCACAGAATGTGCAAAAATATAGACTCGTTTCCGTCGTGTCGTGACTATTTCAAGTTTCAAAACCACTCAATCCTCAGCTCCATAATTTAACATACCTCTACCTAATCAGCACGTAGAGAGAATGTTTTGTCTGCCTCGAGTCGAGTTGCCAAGTGTGCCGTGTGACAGTACCTCATGCCTCGCCTCGTGGAGCATATGCCTCGAATAACCCTCATTGCGGGCGACATGTTTCCATTAAGACAACCCTCTTAGGATAGGAGATGGGCTTTGGATTTGATGAATGTAGGTGTGCGAAATTAAATGGTCAGTGTAATTAATTTCACTGGACTTTATTTATTGATGTTCAATTTTACAATGAGAAATATATTTGCTACTATTTCTTTCAATTTTACTTCTTCTTCTGTCGAGTAGACGGCATACCTATCTACGGCAATATCAAAATAATTACATGCGAACTAAATATATTTAATATTATTTAGACTGTAACGACACATTTTGTAAAAGTTTACTGCCATATTAATTTTTCCCATTTATTTTTTATATTTCTATATTTTAATTGAACACTACCTGTTGTATTACGAGTATAATTTTCAAATAATATCTGGAAACCAATTCATTAAAATTACGTCTTTAAAACGTGTGAGTTCAATACTTACGAAAACTTACAGGAAAAAAATTTCGAAAGTTTATTTTATGCCAGGACAGTCATAGTTTTACAGTATTTTAAATTAATTATTGGCTTAGTACCCTAGCTCCTAGACTACATCTCAAGACGTCGGCTAGGGTTGTCCAACACAGATGCCAATAATATAATAATATGAGAATTGCGATTGTCGTATGTGCGTCTAAGGGAATTATTAATGCCATTCTGCACCCGACGGGCGGGGATGGGCAAGGATGAATATGGGTTTATTTAAATAGATTCCGTAGATCTGACTTAATGTTGGCATCTTTGATTTGACTACGGCATTGAACTGTAAAATTGACTTAGGTTAACTTTGAAATTGACTTATTTTATGTATAAATAGATTGAATTCATAATAAGATTTGTTTTTTAAAAATTGTTCACATATAGATAGTAGGTATTATAAAATCTATCGATTAAACTATAATATAGGATACGTCAATTTAACTTCACCTCACCTGATATTTTATACCACTTAGGTGGCAGACAAGCACACGGCCTACCTGATGGAAAGTGGTTACCGTGGCCTATGGACATATGCAACACCAGGGGCGTTACACTCGTGCTGCCGACCCTGAAGAAACCTTCTAATGCCCTTCTTGAAGATGTTAAGCTGAAGGCAAAGTTTCGGAAAAGATGGTCAGTATTATAGATACGTATGTACCTACCGTGTTACAATGGTGGCACTCAGCTTGACGGCCTCATCAGATGCTTTTTCACGCCCCGCTTAAAATAATAATAATAATAATAATATATTCTTTATTGTACACCATAAACAATATTTACAAAAAAAAGAGTTAAAAATTTACAATTTATGCGGTAGGTAGTACAAACGGGAAAGACCCGGGACTGTAGGAAAAGGGGATTACGTGTACTGGTGCATGAGAGTCATCATCATCATCATCATCATCTGCATATAGACGTATTCTCCTGATTGCATCCGTGGCCAAGATGACCTCGGAGCTCAGGGTCCGCCTTCCGGCTCTTCCTCCTCCACTTCGCACGATCTTGGGCGTCCATGGTAGTGAGACCATTAGCACGCATATCATGAGAGTCATCATCACCATCAAAAAGACGTTCTACCTATTGTCCCACTTGTATCAAGCAAGCAAGCAGTGAAGGCTCTGTCGAAAATTATTTATTTTTGATAAAAGAACACGCAAGTTTGTAACCAATTCTCCAATAAGAAACAAGATATGTAATTAGTATGCAGTGCTCGTCAACCCTCAAGTCGGCTGTCGCGCTAGGAGCCGGACAATGAAATATTTGCTCATTAGCCCGTCGACTGATTAATTGGGCTCCTTAGTGATGGGTGCGGTCTTAGTGTGAGCGGATAATATGAGATGTGACATAATATTATGTACTTGTACATAATAATGTAACAAACAGAAAACACATAATATAGTATTTATACCTTTCACACAGTGTTCGCAGTAAAAATTATGGTACATACTTATTTTATTAATCTTCTGGTAATGATCAATGTATTTTAAAAGCCAACAAATTATGTTCATCGATCATTACCACATTCAACGCAAACTTATTAATATTTTGTTTTTCTCTCTAACTAATATAAATATGTACCACAATTCTCACTACACATCTACAAACAAATAAGTACATTACCTACTGAGAATGTCGTCATGATGGTGTACCTTCTATCCTTTACTATGTCCACAAGACTGTTCAAAAAAGTATTTATTAAAACATAATGTAATGTGTATCGTTAGAATCCTTACAGCCTTAAACTCGAGCGAGACTTGAATTATTTAGATAAAACTTATATTTGGTGGGACAGTCGTAGTTATTTTTAAATTTATCCATCCTAAATAGGGAAAAGTTGGGTTCGTGGGGTCCGAGCGCACGGTCGCTTTACACGGAAATTGCAAAGCGACTGGTCTGGCGAAAGGATTGGCATTGCCATCCAACGGGGTAATGCCGCCAGCCTTTTGGGTACGTTACCAGTCGACATCGATTGGGAGGAATTCTTCGACACCTGACCCCTTTTTCCTTTCCCTTTCTTTTTTTTAATCTCGTAAATATTTTTATTTATTAATTTAGTTTTGTTTATCTGTATATATTATCTGTAGACTATAATCCTAAATAGTACTTCAGAAACCCCTCCAAACCACCCAATCTAGGGTCAGCAAAAAAATTCTAGTATTGAATTTTTAACTCCTCGCTGGAAGCAAAACCAAGTCCTATTTTCGGCTTTCAAGTTAACCGTTGTATTGTTTATATGCTAGATATAATGTGTTTTGTCGGTAGTGATACTACGCCTGGCTAATTGATGCTAGCAGGAATGCAGGTAAGTGGCCAGGTATGGATTTGAAGTTTATTTAGTACTCAATGTATGGTAGAGGCAGCAACTATTATGACTTCAGGGTTGAATACTATTGTTAGTTTGTGGTTTTATTTCAACGGTTTACGCGAATATTTTTTTTTATACCACTTAGGTGGCAGACAAGCACACGGCCCACCTGATGGAAAGTGGTTACGTGGTCTATGGACGTATGCAACACCAGGGGCGTCACACTCGTGCTGCCGACCCTGAAGAAACCTTCTAATGCCCTTCTTGAAGAACCCCATATTGTAGTCGCTTGGGAAAACCATCGCGGGGAGTTCATTCCACAGCTTGAGTGTGCGAGGGATGAAGTTCCTTTCATACCGCACAGTGAGCACCATTTCCGGTCGCAATGTGTGAGGATGAATTCCCCGCCTATGGCGAGAAGTGCGATGATAGAATGTAGCTGTGGGCATCATGTCAAACAGTTCATCTGAGCACAAACCAATGTATAGGCGGTAAAACACACACAGTGAAGCAAAGTCTCTCCTGAGACTGAGAGATATTGCACATTGATATAAAGCAACTTAGTTGTATGGTAGCCAGAGCTCACAGGAGAGTTTTTGTGCTGTCAGTGGGAAGACGAAAGACTTGTCCTGCTATGTCTTCTGCACTGACGATACAGAATCTCTCTGTTTTTCAAGGGCAGTTATTCGGCAGCACAAGTGTGTTCCCCTGGTGTTGGACACACTCATAGCTACGGTAACTACTTTGCATCAGGTAGGTTGTGTGCTGTCCACGAAAATCTCACTCGATATAACCCCCCAGTCCCTCCACTGGTTCCGGCGGGGGGTATTCGTGGGGATTTATCGCGTGATAAATAAAAAGGCAGGTCGCGTGGCTCGTCTGCTACCTAAGTGAGTGTGACAGAGAATTATATTAAAGACCACCGCTATCTCACAGGAGATGCCTACACATTGACTATAAAGCATAACTAAATGAAAAAAGAACTACAATACGAGATGCATCGAAAAACGATCGACGCCACAGAATTATGCTTACGTTCTTACATACTATTATTATTCAATTCACGAACTACGAGAACTGTTAACCCTAATTGTAAAAGATTACTCATTAATAAACGGTTAATTCGCGCAAAACTGATAAACAAATATTTCCCTTTTCGAATCTACACATAATAACACAAATAGAGGACTATTGCTGTCCCTTTTGTAATAGCCATGGATGAAAGAGACATGAGGTACCTTTATTGGTCTCACATGAACATAATTGTCGAATACAGATGTCGCAGAACCCAACCGAGATTAATTCTAACAAGGGACGCACTATAATTATACGGGTTATATTTTGGTTTATGTGAAAAGCTTTAGCGGAAAAACAGTTATGCGTATAAAACTGGGGAGGATCGGGATAAGATATTCCTCTGTCACAAATACTTCAATTATTATGCGAGGTGATCACGTATGTAGGCCATGGTCCAACGGTCGACGTTGGAATGTTGTATAATTGCGATGATGAGCTATCCAGCCCGTGGACTAAGCATTCACACACACAACAGAATATCGAGCATTCGTGGTCGAACTGAACAGCAAACCAAGCTAAGCACAGAGCCAAACATCGCTACGAATATTTTCGTGATTTTTCTAACAAACGCTATACTCGATGCAAATTTACCGAAATTTACTGAAAATACTAGCTAGAACGCTCGTTAAAAAGCTCGCTAAAATGCTCTCGTTTGATTTTCTGTAACGTTGTCTAGCAGAAATGCGCATTACAAATGAAAACTCAAGTTTATCAGCACCTAAAGAGTCTGTGTTTTCGAAGAGGTTGAAATAGGTCACCACTTTCCTGCGACGTAAGTGGTATAAAAAGGTGTACCGTTGCTGGATACACCGGACGTTCAAAAAACGCCTCTATTTCATCACTTATACCACACACAAACAATCCGTGTATAACACACGTAGGCGGCGGTTGCGACAGATCACGCGATCAGGTATAATCCCACCAAGAGCCGGCACACACGGATCGCTAATCTGGGGATGAACTCGCTAATATTGGCACCGGTATTTGTGTTGTTGCCTAAATTGTAATATGAATTGGAAACTGGCTGTCTATTTTATTTTGATTACTTTTTATTTCTATGGGTATAAATGTGTTTTTCTTACTTCAAATAGGATGATACCACAATTGGGTGGATGAGGCTCTCCCCAATGTAGACGCCAGGCTCTGAACCAAGATGTTCGGGATATACGTGCTGAATAATGTACCTATCGGTTCTAGCACTAGCTTTCCGTAGGGTTGGGAGGCTAGATGGTAGCCAATGCCTTAAAAGTCAAGAAAATCCAAATCATGATAAAGAAAGAGCATGTCTCTCCAAAGTCAAAACTTGGATGTAGTTTTAGCATTGCTTTTTTCCTTTATAATTAGGCTAATTATGTACCCTATATCCATATGATCCATTCTCTTGATCCATAAGAACTTAGGCATGTGATGACTACCAACACAACACATATTCATTGTATCACCATCATTATCCTTGTGTTAGTCCCGGTCCCATTTGAGACCTACACCTCGAATTCTACGAGTAACTACGACGCGGCTGTCTTGCAATATTTTTCATCAATGGACTGCTATCTGACGTATGTGAACACCGATTTAGAGTAGAGGGATATAGAGTAGAGTATAGATTTAGAGTATTAGAGCGGTAAAGACGGTACCTAGTATAGAGGAATTTGGATTGGTTTCGTTCGGGCTTCGGTGGCTTAGCAGTCAGAGCATTCCCCCTGTAAGGAAAAGATCGCAGGTTCGAGTACCGCCCGAAGTCAATTCTTTTTCCTTTATAAATCGATTTGAAAAGTTAGCATAACAAATGCTTCAAAATTTCATTCAAGTATGTGAACAAGTGAATTTTTATTGGATTAGGTTGAAGTCAACCCATCCAATAAAAAATTTTTACGTTATTAAGTAACATAAAATTAACAAACTCTCTTTTGCAATTACTCTAGTAAAAGTTTCAGTAGTCCACGAACAAAAATAGAACGTAAACGCAGAACGTACCCTACATACATAATGCAAATATAAGCAATGATAATCAAGTCAAAACATATTAATTTTAAACCCACATAGCCCACATCTCCATTCTATATAAACACATAAACTTATGGGTTAGTTTCCGAGGTCATAGCTGGGAGGTTGGCATATTAACATACATTTACATATCATACGGACAGGGACTAAGGCACTTTTAGTGCGATATAGGTACCCACTAATTGAAAGTTCTGGTGTACCTATAAGTTATGCGGGTAGTTGCGTATTTTATTATTGATGTTGATATTAAAGTTCAAAGAGGAGTTTGTTACTGTTTGTATGTTAGACTAGAACTAATAAGTTACTGCTATGGTAAAATTTTGTATGAAATATTTTCTACTCACAAAGAAGTTTTTCCTACAGTCCCGGGTCTTTGTAACATGGTACGTGTCTGCAATGGTGACCCTCTTTCCTAAGACTTGACCTTCAGGGTACTATCAAGCGAGATGAAGTCATATTGTTGTATCCTATATAAAAAAGAAGGGATAACAAAGAATGTAACAACATTACATGGAATCGAAAAAATCTTTGGCACAATATGATTTCGATTCAATTTAATAGGAACCGAATGCTTTATATTCTCTATCAGTTGGAAAAACTCATATCTCTGTATCGCCTAGTATGTCTGGTAGCCATTGCATTATATTCTATACAGAATCGGGACCACGGTTTTCTAAATACAAGGAATAAGGAATTTACAAAAAAATGTGTATTTTTCTTACCCTTTCATTTCTTTACTCAAATTCCTAACTGCCTACAACCCCGGGTCCTTTGAGCGGGGCGTGAAAAAGCATCTGATGAGGCCTTAGAGTATACATTATAAATATAGAGCGCGCCTATCACTCAGGTCTTTGGCGCCGAGTGTTAGCAGGTACTTTGCGATGGTATAGCGCACCTATAGTGACGTTTCAATATCAATATATGCACTTATTAATGTAGTTTGTTGTTATGATGTTTTTTGTTCGATTTGATATGCATGGATAAAATTAAATACAATACAAAAAAAATTGCGTCATTTTGCGGTATTTTTGCGTCATTATTACTACAAATATACGATGTTGTATAAAATTTTGATTTAACATATCGAATTAAATATTATTTGCGAAGTTATTTTGATGGGTATTGTTTTGCTACAGATTGAGGTTGAGCCAGGAGCCTCGGTACTGTTCATACCCGTGATAGCAGTTCATACATATAAGACGCGCTCTATAGCAATGTATACTCTAAGGATGAGGCCGTCAAGCTGTGTGCCACCATTTTAACACTGTTGGTGTTTGTAATGAGAACTCTTTCCTGAGATTTACAGCTTACAATAAGGTGTAGTGAAGTTATATTGATAAGTCCTATAGTATAAATAAATGCAATTAACCGGCATGTGTAATTTAAGGCAGATATTTTCGAAAACACAGGATCTCTTTTTACCCGACTGCCAAGAAGGGTTATTTTTTTTTTCTATCTTCTGGCCTGCGAATCATCTAGCGTAGCTTAACTTTATCAACTCCGTAGCCACTCAAATCCATGTTCCTCGCAACTTAGACCCTACAAAATATAACAACGCTCCTCAACAAACCGGCAATGTACTTGACGAGACGCGCACTAAAATAATAAGCTGAAAATAGACAAAAAAAAAATAAAAAAAAAATAAAAAAAATTGGTTAAGCGGCACACAACCCGAAAACGAAACGTTCTGGATTGCCCTCGAGAAGATAGGTACGGGCTTTTCGTAAGGCCAAGAGATCAGCGATTTCAGGATGGACTTAGCACTGCCAATAATAGTCTGATCGACGAAACAAAGGTGGTTTTATTATTTGTACGAAAGTGCAATATTTGTCCATGGTGTGGCAGAAGTGTCGAATATTTGAATTTAATTGAATGATATTTTCTGAAATTTACGCGAATATCACTCATTTAAATAAAACTACTTTTAAACGGATTCTATCGTGATTTATTTGTAATTTAAAATTGAATGAATGAAATAAAATTCTTTCACGGCAGAAAAGATTAGGAAACATTGCAATCTACATCGAAGTAGGCTAGTTGGTATCAAAACCCATATTTTAATAAATATGGGGAATACTATCGAATAGAATACTATAATAGTTACCAGTTGCCACGACATCTCAGAATATGCTTGAAAGCGACGCTTGTAAAATCACTTTTAATAATTAACCTCCTAGACACTTCGTTGGTCGGCGTATTGTAGAATAGAATGATGAATGCATGGAATTGACACGTATTTTGACATTTATGACATACATTGACGATTGTCATAAACGTTAAATACGCACAAATACAATACCAATATTCTACAATACGCCGACCAATGAATTGCCACTTGTCTATGGGGTAGGGGCCCCCGCATATCGATAGTAGAAACACGCTTATTTCATGGCCCGTTGCTAACAAACGCTACGACTGAAGCAATCCTTTTTTTCATGCTCCTCTCCTTTACCGGGAAATGACTTTCTGACTCATAATCTCTCTCGCAATCTCATTAAAATTTCATAACTCAAAACTGCGAAAAGTTTATTTTTTTATAGTGACTATCCAAGGATTTGTATGATTTTCCTTTGGTCACAGATTTAAAAAGGCCTTCGACATTACTGGTTATGAATAAGTATAAGCGGTTATAAATGGATTATTGCTATAAAAAATTATCATCGTCATCCTCATAGTGTTATCCTAATTGCGTTCAAAGTTTGCACGTTGGATTAGTGTGTCGACTTTTCTGAGAGCGACTACTGTCTGACCTATCAATCCCGAGAGAAAAGCCTGATCCATAGCCTCATCTGTTGTTCAGCATGTGCACTGACTAGCAGGGAACGTTGGTTTGGGGCCCTAAGGTGCTTGTCCTGCATATCCATCCATTTTTAATTTGGAATTGAATCTTATGGTAAAAGTTAGAGGTATAGGGACACCCCATCTTTTTGAGGGTGTTGTACAAAGCGACTTAGGGATAGGGATGTTCTCCCTCGAAAAAAAAATGGAATGAGAACATAAGCAACAAAATAATGTATGTTAATACACCTTTGTCTATCCCTTTAGCGATATTAGGTGTTAGAAAATAATCGTATTAGACCTACAGCTGAAGTTTGTAACGAAAATCAAGTAAAATTATTTAATTGCGAGGGTAGAGTTCTGCACTTCCGCCAATCTATTTGAACTGGGAAAGTATGACTGTACCAACTGTACCAAGTTATGAAAATAATAATATTCATTAGAGCAGTGTATCCTGCCAGTTAAGTTATAAATATCCTCTTATCGACGGTCACATACAAGAATCTAGAAGCCACCAAAGTTCTAATTAAACGTTCAATTATTATCTGCACACTGATGGGTGGGTGGGGCTAACTGTGTACGGCATTAATAAGACAATCGGCTACGCTATATTGCGCGTGAGTTCACTATTTAATACTGGCGCGAAAGATTTAGTACAGGTTAGTGCAAAAGTGATTTATGTATGTTTTTAATGTATGCAAACAAGGGACATCTCAAAGTGCATCACAACAACTGCTAACTATGAAGTCTAAAATTAATAGGATTTTTGTGCAGATTTTGCAGTGAAAACGAGCGAATACATGAGGTCGAAAGGTGCCATTAACTCAGGTGCCATTAAAACGGGTGCCCAATATGGACTACTTCGAAAATAAAGGAGATGACAGGAAATTAAACAAAAATAGTCAAGTTATAGTGGCGTGCCAGATAATTGCTCGATTAGTTCATAACATATTATTTATCAAAAAATAAGAAAACATTAAACGGAGAAATAATAACAACTTCATTATAATATTTTAATGTTTTAACATAAATAGGTATGTATTGACACATTTGTTTGACTACGACTGAATCTAAATCAATCATCAATAATCATGATTGATTTGAAGTAAAAATCATCATTATTATAATTGATGAGTTTCATAATGATACTGTTTTATTTCAATGTAGGTATTTCATGATAGTTTTCTTTATCAGATTTAATCATTATTTTATTATTTCAGTAGTTTTCTTGGGTTGTCCCGTCTTCATACCACGAGAACTCATACCATTCTTAAATCATATAAAATGCGTATTCCTTACTCAAACCATTCTTATCTCATAACAATATCCATTCTTAAGTCATACCAACGCAAAAAGTATCGTAGATCGTGTATCCAACTAATTTAATTATTTGATTAGTTTACCAACTCGTATTTTTAACCGACCTCAAAAACTCACTAATTCACTAACACTTGAGCACACAGCAGTACAAACATGACTTAAACACGTTTCAAGACAGGTCGTCACTTAATTGCAGGCGTCGTCGTGTGCGCAGCCTAATCTCGTCGTAGCGTGCCGAATCGCGACTCCCGTACGGCTACGACCGGTCCAGCATGGCTGCCAGAAGAAAGTAGCCGGATTAAACTCAAATATTTTAACTTTGACGTATTTGTATAGTAGGTACAAATATACATGATTGATATTGATTTCAAAGTACTAAGGGTATAGAAAAAATCAAAGCGTGCACGGAAAATGAATTGGTTTTTTATACCACTTAGATGGGTAATATGATAAGCATACGGCCCAGCTGATGGAAAGTGGTTACCGTGGCCTATGGACGTATGGAACACCAGGGGTATCACACGCGCGCTGCCGGCCCCGTAACCTCATAATGTAAAGGGCATTAAGAGGTTACAGGGCCGGCAGATAAGATGAATGAAGAACCCCATACCCTTACTGTAGTCGCTTGGAAAAACCGCAGCAGGGAGTTCATTCCACAGTTTAGGCGTGCGGAGGATGAAGTTCCTTTTATACCTGACTGTGCGTACTGTTTCTAGTCGCAACGTGTGAAGAAGGAAAAGCAGAGCACAGTGCTCAGAGCATTCCCCCTGTAAGGGACTGGTTGCAGGTTCAAGTCCCACCTGAGCGATTCACTTTTTCCATTCTTAATCCAAAAGAGAAATATTGTCAACCCTATTCGCAGTGTTGTCTATCATGCTAATCAAATAAATCTACGAACAACAACTATATTGAGTAAATAATTGTACAAGCCTCCCCTAGTGTGTCATTACCTTTATGACTGATTAAGTCGACGATTAAATTATGTCATATAAGTTACCGGTGGTCATTATGTTGATATGTTTAGCGGTTTGATGAATAATTTATATACTCTGTGGTAGATTATAGTATAGCCTAATGGAGACAAAAACGGCGGATGTGGTGTTGGTTTAAAATAAGGCAATCCAAATTCAAATAAATTTATTCGTTTAGGGTACGAAGTAACACTTATGAATACCATGATCTAATTATCATATTCACATTTACTGCCAGGTTCACAAGGCAATATGTAAAGACTGTGCGAAAAGAATCTGGCACAAAAACTTATGCCATCTCTTTTCAATCACATAGATTATTATTGCAAGATTCTGTTCTCACTGACTTTACCTTTTGCCTTACAAATCTGCATAGGCATAAAAATGTAAATGTAAAAGCAATTATCTAAAGGTTCATAAGTGTTACTTTGTGTGTTATTTTAAATAAGAATAAAAAAAGAAAAGAAAAAATGAAGCAAAGAAAAAGAAGAGAAAGAAAAATAAAAGAAAAATTAAGAAAATAAGAAAAAGGAAAGAAGAGGATTGACCTACCTAAATAATAAATTAATTTGTTATGAACCTACGCACCATATTTCATCAATTACCATTAAATTTGAATTAAAAGTGTGATACTAAATGAACAAATCAAAAACCTTCACCAGGTTTTAAACTAACCTAGAGATGAAGGGGGTTCAACCACAGTTCAAAGGTCAACATATGTATATTATGGTAATTACAATATCTCACTCTGTCATTATCGCCGTACACAACCTTCTTATATCAACAGGTCATTAAACCTGCTATTTAGATACCATATTCGCTTTAACGTCTCACAATGGCTATCAAGGATACATTCGCACTTCGAACAAGGTAACGAACACGGACAACGACACACAAACACGCACAGATCCAACACTATAAACTAAATGCAACGTCAGTACGATTATCACAGGTTTCTCACACACTGTCCTGGCCATTTGTTTAAATTACATTACCATGTGAATACTTTCGTTAGGTCTGTGGTGCAGTGTGGAGCGATTGACAAGATATTAAAGCATACTTTTAGTATACCTCCTGCCAAATATGTTTGCTTACTGTACGCTGTTCGTGTTTGTGGGTCTCTTTGATGATAGCACGTGTTGCTTCGACGGTGGATGAGCTCCAATCCACCAATCATCAGCGCCAGGACCTCGTTTGTCTCGCAACTTGGATTCAATATAACATGCCCGGAGATTTTATACTGCGGTAACAACTGTTCAAAATCACCAGTCAAATTCTTTTACTTTCTCGCTTTTGTTATGGAGACGCTCTGTAAAGTAGGTATACGACACGACTCAGGTGAACTTAACTATATTTTAGTACTAGCTGACCCGGCGAACTTCGTACGGCCATATTTGCGGCCCGCGTGTACCTTCTATTCAAATTTCCATGATAGATTCTAATCCCGTTCCCGCTGCACCAATCCCGACCTGTGCACGAACATGCCACATATAATTGACCATGGGAAAAATATGGCTTTTCTAGATTCAGACCCGTTCCCGCTGTACCTTCTACTCAAACTTCCGTGTTAGATTCTGATCCCGTTCCCGCTGCACCGACCCAGACCCGTGAACAATGTGAACATGCCACATATAATTGACCATGGGAAAAACATGGATTTTCTAGATTCAGACCACAACTTTTAAGGATTGTCCTTGTGATTTTGTTTATGGTCATGGCCAATGCAAGACGGATTGAAAATTGAAGTCGTTTAAATTCAAACGGCATGTCGGTTGGGATTATCGGGATCTTTGGAATGAGAACTTCCTCACCTTAGAATTTTCCTTTGAGTGAAAAAAAAAAAAAAAATGTATCCTATGTCCTTCTCCTGGTTCTAAGCTATCTCCCTACCAATTTTCAGCCAAATCAGTTCAGCCGTTCTTGACTTATAAGTGTTGTAACTAACACGACTTTCTTTTATATATATAGATTTTCATTTCATTTAATTTCATTTCATTTTCATTGTTTTTAATATTTATTATGCTATTCAGGGCGGAGACAAATCCAACGAATCAATAACCATGAATATTGGTTCAGCAGATCTCGAGTTATAAGTGTTGTAACCAACACGACTTTCTTTTATAATATATATAGATTAGCCTTCCGCCCGCGGCTCCGCCCGCGTGCATCTCGGTTAACGCGACCTTTGATATCTTCGGTTCTACTCAACCGATTCCGATCAAACAAACGTAAGATTTTAAGTCTGAGCAAACCCTTTCTAACAAAAAAAACCGCATCAAAATCCGTCCAGTAGTTTTTGCGTCCATCGCGGACAAACAGACAAACAGATAAACAGACAAACAGACAGGAAATTCAAAAAAAAAATTTTCGTATTCAGTATCGTTAACTTAACATAACCCAAGTATTTTTTTTTTAAATGTCTCCAATGTACAGACACGACCACTTTACAATTATAATAATAGTATAGATATCGAACTCGCGACCTCTTACTTCGCAACCTCTATCGCTACGTCACAGAGGTCATCGAATACTAAAAAATACCTATAGGTAGTAGTTGTTTCTTGAAGTCAGTTTTACATTCATACGGCCAAAAAATATGTATATACCTTTATATGCACCCTCATTATGTAAAGGTGTACACTTAGTACAAGAAGGACATTAGAAAATTTCTTCAGGGTCGGTAGCACGAGTGTATCGCCCCTGGTATTGCATACGTCCATAGGCCACGGTAACCACTTCACTTCAAGTGGGCCGTGTGCTTGTCTGCCACCTAAGTGGTATAAAAAATAATATATATATTATTACCTTGGCCGTGTGTGCTTATGATAGAAACTGGCTGTGCCGATAAAGTCTAAGTCTGTTTCCTAATAGTAATATAGCAAACTGTTAATAGTGGACAACAAGGCTATCATCTTGTGGTAGAAGTGTAATGCGTGGGCGCAAGTTCGTGATGCGTGCGCGCAGATTAAATTGCATTAATGCAATATACTAACATACTTAAACTTTGCTCTTTTTGTTTCGCATATTTGCTGCACGTTTAATTTATTTATGTGAGGGAAGTGTTTGTTGGTTGTGTAGTGTAGTGAATGCGACCGCTACGTAGCAGGCGTGGGTTCGGTTCCCGCTTTGTGCAAATATCTTTATGCAATGAACATGGGTGTTTTGGCTTGGAGTCCATATTAAGCTGTCGATTCCGATTACAATACGAACATCTATGGCAATCGTTACGGGTAGTTGGAGCCCTAAAAAGTCTAACTGTTCTAATTGCAATGCGTCAATATCGTCGACGGGTTGTGACGGTTAGATGGTAGTCGCATCACGGAAGATATATATAGAAGTTCAGCCAAACCTTCAGTTAGAGTGAAAAACGGACCCCAAGCTCCGAGGTTGAAAGCTTCAGATGCAACTGGGATTCATGTTTCTTCCAGACATAACCTAAAAATATTAGCTCACTACACAGAGGCGGGTTCGATCCCCACTCAGTGCAAATATTTGTATGCATGAATATGGGTATTTGCATTGATCTGGTCATGCCTCGGAGAGCACGTTAAGCCGTCGGTCCTGGTTGCTATACGAACATCTATGGCAGTCGTTACGGGTTGTTGGATCCCTAAAAAGTCCAGCAACCACGTTCTAGCTGCAATGCTTCGATATCACCTAATGTCACCATTGGGTTGTGGAGGTCAGATGGTAGTTGCTTCTCGGAAGATATCGAGGTCTAGCCAAATCCACAGTTAAGACTGGTAAGGCGGACCCCAGATTCCGAGGTGAAAGCTTCGAATGCGACTGGGAATTAACGCTAGGATGAAGATTAGCTCACTATTTTAATCATATCTAAACATCCAAACAGACTAGCTGTATCGGGCATATAAATTTTCCATCTGAATATTACCTCCGTATGCAAATAGTCCGATGAAGCCCTTTGCCAAATACAAACGAGATTCCTGACGTCTACTCCACACCAGATCACGTGGTACGTAATATCTTACAAGACGGCGGACAAGCTCTGTGCAAACGTCTTGAAATTGTTGATTGGCTACTGAGACACGGCCTATTTGATTTGTACACATCGCGTGCTTGCTTGTTGATATGTTTATAGAGTTGATATTACCAAGAAAATGTTTTGTGAAACATTTTCAATACCTATGTAAAAAAAATTCGACCCGAATCGGAGCACCTCTACTCCAGTGGTCCAACTATCTGCTCCTCCCAAATGGGAAACTGATTTGTTTTTATAGAAGAGTATAGCCGTATTATTGTTCTTGTCTATATAAATGTAAGCTATAAGTATTGAAGTCAATGAAGAATGTATACCCGGAACCTATAGTTTAGTGACTATCAGGTAAATAAATACTTACAATTTTGTCTGATCCAACCTACTTTACCTAAAAAGTTTATCATTTGAGAACATTTCCAAAGCATTCCAAAAATGGATCACAAATTATGACTTATTTATAAAACGCTATCTTATTTTATGTTTATTATTTTTACGACTATCAACTCTATATAATTCCACCAGCCACATGTTATAATACGGATCGATGTGTACGGCAGCGAGCGATCAAATACGTGAGATTTGCGACGTTCTCAGTCTCTGAATGTTGTTCTACTGTAATGTACAGCGGCAATCAGCAGCGGCGGGATATTCGAGGATTGAAGGGGTCAATATTATCGTAATTTCTTGAGCACAAGCTTTTAACATAGGTGAATACATTAATATATTTTTTAGAAAAGATCTGAGGCAATAATATACTATATATATATTTAGATTTTTTACTTGTGAAATGAAGAAGAAAAGCCCCCTCTGAGGTGAAAGCTTCGTTTGTGACCAAGACTTACGTTATCATGGTGATTAATTTCTACCAAAAAAAACTGACTAATTTAATGGCAAGTGATACGAGGCAAGTGACAAAAGGTCAAGGAATCTCACATCTTGTACGAAATGTACGAAACTACTGTCATCATCCTTACAGCGATTTCCCAGATGACTTAAAAAGTTCAATTTGGAGCCGGGGCTCTACTTATTTATTGGTTTTCATTGAGCGACTATCTTCTGACCTCCCGGCCCAAAGAAGAAAATCCATGCCAGAGCCTCGTCTGTTACTTAGCAGGTTTACCTACCGATAGCAATAATGTCCGCTTGGGCCTAAAAGTGTGGATAGAGTCCTGTAAATCCAAGTAATATCTACTCGAAGTTGATATTACTGTGACTTACGACGATACTTCACCTGTCAAAACCACTTATTCATCATGCGAAAAGCACATATCTACCACCTATCATGCATGACCAACGACAACTCGATACGTCTGACTACAAATTTCGAATATTTAGGATAATCCCTCGGACTGCGAATCGTCGAACTGTCTGACAAGTTTCTCTTGTAGTTTGTCCTGTCAAGTTGTGTGCTCAGTAGATACCTACGTGTCGTATTAGTGTTCAGAGCTTTAGCATTCTAGTTGGCAATATCATCTATTAGGAATAAATAAAATTGATATGTCATCGTCTGTATGTAATACGACGTAACAGGGATTCTGAGATGAAGGGCTTGCATTTGACCGGAACTAACAAAACGTGACTTAGGACATTTTTATTTTAGGAAACTAAAGTAAAAAACATAAAATCCATATCGAAGTCCCCTTGGGTAAAGTTGCGGGTCAGCTAGTTATAAACTAATAGACGTAAAGGTAGGTACTATAATTCTTTTATGAAGCGTATTTTCAAAAACTGTTCAGTTCAATAGTTTTGATTTAATCGGAGTGTATTTTGAACAAAAATATTTGAATTAGTAGCCACTGGAATGCATTAAATGTCAGTCATACATGTCTGCCCTTGCATACAAGAAATTGATGTATTTGACCTTTTCTTGACCCTTGCCACTGGCAACCTGGTATTAGACCGGTTCTAAAGACTGGTAAGCTCGATATATATTTTTTTACATTCCCAAGCGAGTATACAACCCATAGCTATAATGGGAAGCGGTAACCATAGCCTATGAATGTTGGGAATACCTGAGGTGACACTAACACATTATCACCTGCTGAAAAAAGGCGGAGCTAAATGAGAAAAATGGGGAAAAGAGACTTTCACAAAACATATAAATGCCGTTCTACTATTAATATACCTAATTAATTAAGAAAGCAAGTGTCTACTTCGATGCTCCATTTCCAATATTTAAGTACAGGAAGTTAATAACTTGTAACATATATACCTACTTACATAACACAAATGTATATACATATTTTACATGTATACAAAAACAACAAAAATGTACTCAAACACAAACTACGCACTACAAAGCTTACTATGATTTAAACACCGCTTACAAGTAATAGAATTTCTTTCAGAGTAAATCCTACAGAGAGTCGGAGAGAAAGGAAATGCAAAAACGATACCCGCTGTAAACCAATGCAGACTGCGGACTCCACATTAAAACGTAGACACACATTTAAAAGACATTAGTAACAGCTATCATATATCAGTAATATTGTGTCGCGGAAATTGAATCCATCTAATATATCTGTACGCGGAGTTGCGAACTGAAGTACGAAATGGAGTGGGCTTTTCGTTTGGTTACAAAGCTTTTAATTGTCAACGCGCTTCAGTGCTTATTGCAGAATATAGGTGAAGTAATTTAAAAACTGGATTAGAAGCAAGTCATCTGTTTGGGAGCTATGATGGTACAGACGAATACCCAAATACGTAAATATACAAATACATAAGCAGAAAGTTCGATTAATTCAAGCTTATAACACCCCTCATCTTATTTTATAACAATATTATTATATTATACATTATTGTCTTAAACATTTTTCTAAAACAGATTGGTTTAAAAAGAGTATACCTAATTCAAAAAACATGTTGTAAGTTGGCACCAAAACAAAAAAATCTGAAAGTCCTTTATTAGGACTGTACTGATTTCAAAAGCTTGTTTTGAAATCAGTACAGTCCTAACAAAGGACTTTCAGATTTTCAATAGTTCTTCCTTAGTTTTGTTTTTCGTCTTGTAGACCACAATTCTGAATTTTGGAAACGGCAAAAAATAAAATTTATCGTGTTCATTACCTTCATTCGTTCGTCATTCACATCGGTTAAGTTAACAAAAGGACCCACTCCTCCAATCTTCGCACATCCTTGACAATCACGTCACACGTAACAAGTCCCCACATCTCACAGTATCGAGATTATTAATTCGGATATGAATCCGATAGCCGCCGGGATGTAAGCATCGAGTTATCGATAAACGAGAATCGTTCCGACATATCGAATAACTCATGCTATATTACTGTAAGCAGATTTTCTACTCGCCTCGGGTTTTTTATGATTGAGGTATCGGGTATATTCATATATTGGTTTTTGTGCATTATGTTTTTGATTTCTTGTCGTAATAGGATTTTGTTATGAAGTAACTTAATCTTACATTACCTGCGTCAATCCAAAGCTTATAGAGCGGAGTTCGAAATCCGTTCTCTTATTCTCTATCTTTTTTATCATTGATTATACTTATTTCTTTCTTTCACGGGAACGACAGCCCTCTAACTTGTAAGATCTCTAAGTTATATGCGGTAACTAGAATTTATGGATAAACATACTTACTTACTTTTTTGTAAATACATACCTACATATTATAAAAAAAAAAACACCGTGACCACAGATACAAATATTTGCACTAAGCGGGAAACGAACTTGCACTCCCTGCTTAGCAGTCGAACGTTCTACCGTCACTACAGTTTTTATATGAAAGTAGTAGCGAAAACTATATTTAAGAATCGCAGTAAGGTGTAGACATGTAATGTCTGCCTGCCTCAAAGGTTCGAACTTGCCAATCTATCAAGCCAGTCGATATGTGAGTGCGAGTGCGAGTGATATTCTCAAACGGACGCCTCCGAGAATCACACATGGGGAAAGTTGCCTTATTTGCCTGATATATCCATACATTTTCTATTGAGAATTGCACCACACCTTTGAGTATCTTATATCCCCAAAAATACTTCAATCGTCGCTAAACTGTCGTAATAAGCCCATAAATAAATCGCGTATATAATCGGAAATAATATCAAACTAGGGATTTCAGCTAGTATAACATACTAAAACCACAGACAGACAGTGTGTTTATAGTTATGTGCGCGCGTGTCCGTCTCCACTCTGCGGGTATTAACCGTAAACCGTTTATAAATTAGCGGTAATTCCCCTCATGTGTTTGGTTCCGTTTGTGAAGTTAGGATTTATACGTTTATTTGAATGTTTTAGTGTTTGAAAATACGTGTTTCGATACTTTTTTATACAGCCTGTTAATTAACTACACCGTGCCGGATGGTAAGAAGCTAGAGTAAAGTCCAGATGATAAGGACCATCATTCCAGATGCTGGAAATCCAAAATGGTGGTCCCTACTCAGTTGGATACTGTTTTCCAGTTTAACCGTGATGCGATTGAACTTCGATACTTTCCGTGCAGCGACTGCCATCTGACCTCCACAATCAATGGGCGATATCGAAGTTCAGCAGTTAAACTAGTTTTGTAACCGTAACGGTTGCCATAGATGTTCGTATGACAACCGGGACCGATGGCATAACATGCTTTCTGAGGCACGGCCAGATCAATGCAAATGGCTATATTCATGCATACATGTATTTGCACTGATCTGGAATCGAACCCGCACCTCCTGCGCAGCACTCGCGATCACTACCACCACGCCTTAGAGGCTAAGCATCACACCAAAAGAACAAAATTAAGAGTCGATATGCCATCGACATAGAAGAAGAAGTATAACTTCCTGATGCGAGATTAGTTCAAAACAAGCCTAGTTTGCAGTTTATTATATAAACGCATGAAAAACTGCATTATAAAACGACATAAACCCACGACAGTTATTATGTACCTGAATGGATTATGAGTGTCATAAATGAAACTAAAACGAATGGCCTGGCTACAGCCATCCGTCATTTTAGAGAAAAATGTGTGGATACGACGAAGTAGACTATTCTAAATTTAAAGAATATTCCTCAAATGAATATTTTTATTCACACTATCAAGTTATTAGTAAATCGTTGATTAAAATCAGTGAGTAAAATAAACTTAGTAGAAAACTGAGTTTTTGATGTTAGAACTTCTTTAGGCGCGTTGTTTTCATAGAAAATTTCAGGTGAACAAAAATCATGGAACTTGCATTTCACCTCCGGTCATGTTGACATCAGCAACGAAATAATTCACTAGTTACTGACTTAGTTTTCTTAAATTCTGTACAGCCATAGGAATGCAGGGCAGTGTTGCCATTATTGTACAATATGTTTAAATGGGTTTTCTTTTTTTAAGAAATAGGAATTAATGGTCTGCATTGCGTGTAGTGAAATAAACATTTTTTTCTTTTTTTTTCTTTCCATTGGTACCTATTTGACATGTGATACCTCTTTGAAGGGAAAATTTCTTTTAGTCTTCGGTGGCGTAGCGGTAGAACACTCAATTTCTTAGTTCGATGCCCACTCAGCGCATATAATAGATAAAACCCATAATACAAGCTAGTTAAGCTATATTTACTTTGATTCTATATTAATTTAGCGAAAAAAATATTTGTGATTTTACCACACCACAGATCTCTTTTATGCAAACAAGAAGATAAAAATAAATATCTACTGTAGTTTTGATAATAAACCTTTTATCAAAGTCGTATCCACACTAACCTACCGACAACATATTCTAAAGTTCCCGCGTTCCTCACGCAAGCAACCTTTTCATAATGTATCGCTGAAAGCCCCTCATGTGTAGACTCCTTAATGAATCACCGCAAAATTGCATACAATTATAATGATAAACGCTTTGGAGCAGTCACGAATGGTTTTCATAAAAAAATAAAATTGCGGGTAGTTTTGTTGAGTTAGACGTTTAAGGGTGCATGTTCATTTGACAAATGAGTTTATGAAGGTAGTAATACATTACATTATTTTTTATAAGATTATGCAGAAAGGACCTACCTGTATGAAGTGTTTAATAATCAATTGATGGTAGAAGCAACGCGTCAGGTATTTAAGCTCAGTTCATTCCTAACACTGGCTTTTCTTTTTCAAAATTTTGGTTTCTAAGGAAGCTACTGCCATGAGTGCCATATTCTGATCCACACGTCAAATAAGCCTGCCTTAGGATCTTGTTCGTTGATTAACTACCTGGTGAGGTTGGTTTGTGCATTCCTTATTACTTAAGAAGACCATTTGATTTATCACCAAGTCATGAAGTATTGTATGAATTCAGAAATAGTACTTATTTTATCGCAAAACTTTACTAACTACTCCCTTATCCCGCTTAAAAATCTCTATCCCATCGAACTTTTCAAGCCAAATATAAGATTTGATAAAAGGTTTACCGTATAATATCTGTGCCCATGTCCGTATCAAACTTACCTATAGGTACCCTTCCAATCTCGCCCCAACCCAGTCGAGTCACGTGACCCAAGACGGGTTGATACCACAGACATTTGAAATTCGAATGTTAATTTGAAATGCAGGGGTGTGACCACGTTCGAAATACAATTCGATGTTAGTAATGACGTCTGTGTGATATAAGGTGGGCTATAGATTATCGAACATGTGTTTACAGCTATAGTTAGCCATCTAAATGTTTATAAAGTATCCCTTTTATAATCTAAATCTCATAATGGTAAATAAATTTAAACAATAATTTTAATTTTGAAAAGAGATGAGTCAATTTTGGTACAACACATTTTTTTGGTACCTACATTGGTACAGTCTGGGCCCTTTAAGTGGGGGTTCAAAAAGCATCTGACGAGGCCGTCAAGCTGAGTGTAACAGTACCATTGTAACATGGTACGTGTCTATAATGGTGACCCTCTTTTCCAAGACTTTGCCTTTAGCTTACCATCAGGCGAGGTCATATCACTACTCTATGTCATTATTCTGCTAACTTTTGCATGGTATTTTATATTTGGTTCTTCAGCTTAAAAGCATTCTGTTGTCTGCGGTCTGTTGGTAGACTAAGATGAAGTTCTGAAAGTAAAGTATACCATTCCATATACTATGAATCTTAAAATGATGTCCCTATTTGGACGCTTAAACTCCCAAATTGTTCAACTTTTTTGTCCCACTCCAATCCGTTGAACCTTTACAGTATAAAGAAAAGTAAAGACATACAAACTCACTCAGCTACAAACTTTCGCATATAACAATAGTAAGAAGTAGCATAATCTATTGAATGAAATGTATTTAAGTACTTAATTTAATTTTAAAAGTAGGTTGAATTGATGGCCTTACAGATGGTGTCGGTGCATCGATACCCGCTGTTTCAATTGTCGAACACGTTTCAAATTACGAACGCTATTGAATTGCTTAAGGGCTTCACACACTGCGTAAGATGTATTAACAATTTTATTAATTATGCTCTATTATTATCAATAAGAATGTATTCTAACAAATTTCATTAATTGAGTGGCTATTATCAATAAGTACCTAATGAGATAACTATTTATATTTTAGGCTACTAGCGTATCTGATTTTAATAGTATGCCTGGGAACTTTCGTGTTATATTATATCTACTTATAGAGATGTAGATTAAAACTTTGTACCCAAATCTTATTTTTATCTGCAGTCCTGGCTATCTGTTGATATGATAGGCTAGGCAGAAAGCACGAATTAATATACATTTTTTTAAAATATGTAGTTCAATTTCTAGGGAGACGGTGAAATAAATGAAAAAAAAAGAACTCATTGAAATACATTACATTTGTAGGAGCAATTAATAAATAAATAAATATTGTAGGACATTCTACACAACGCTATCTTGACCCAAAGTAAGCATAGCTTAACTAGCTTGTGTTATGGGTTCTAGGATGCGGATAAACATACTTAGATACATTTTTTTTTTCGTAAATACATACATTTATTATACATAGAAACACCCAGACCAATGCAAATATCCATATTCATGCATACAAATATTTGCACGGAGCGGGGATCGAACCCGCAATTAAATAGGTAATAAGGCAATTATTTGTCTACAGATCTATAAAGCTATTAGAGTGTTTGTGGTCTCAGCCTATAAGCCACAGCGATCTATGTGGTGATCGTGATCTATGAACTCTTGAGAATAACATTACACATCAATGCATAGTTAATTAAAGCAAGTTAGTTCAACGGTAACCAAGATCGGAAATGAACTGTTTACTCTACTAAACTGCTCAAACAATACATTGTAATTGGATTAAGTAGGTAAGCATGTTTGTAAATGGATACAAAAAAAGCTCACTGAGTTTCTTATGAACTACGTATGAAAGACTTTTCAGGAGCTCGCGTTGCGAAATACTGGTCCTTTTGCTAAACATTACTTTTTAAACATACAAACGCTCATGCCTATTTCTCTCCGGGGTAAGCAGAGACAACAGCCCGCCATTTGACTCTGTCCTTACATACTTCAGGAGCTTCCTCGACTGTCATTAACCCTTTCATGCAAGCACGCCAATCTACGTGATGTGATATAGCTTCCTGACCAGGTTATACCATGCACTGAGCATCTTCTCTTGATGTAAGCAATCTTATAGTCCTTCGTAGCTTTGTCTTACATTACTTTAATTCGGATCGTACTCGAGGCATTTTAATTGTAAATATAGGCTGTACTCGGTATTTCCTAGTAAAAACTGTCGGTATCAGTACACGTGACGCAGCACACGTTTCTTCCATCAATATGTAAGCACCCTTATAACCGCGCCTCCGACCTACCGCTGGCCAGTCACACTTTAGAGGTCACAATTTCAAATATCGAACGAATAAATTCCAAGAAAAATAATCGTTTTGATGTTCTCCAAATGAATCAATCAGTTGGAACGTTTTTGTATTTGTTCGATTTTATTTCAAAAATCGGTTCAATTAAGTATTCTATTGAAATATGGGTTAGGCATTAATTTAAAAAATAATTACGTTTTTTGTTTACCATAATTTATTTTGAATATAAAGTACTTAATGAAAATAAAACTACAGGTAATAAAATTCATGTCAGTGCTTTAAAAAATAGCAAAGACCTAACCCTGCTGGCGAACAGTGGCTTCAGTGAAATCATCGAAATGCGTAAATTTTTTGATGAATCATAATTTTCTAGCCTATTTATCAATTCAATAATTCTAGCCTATAATCATAATCACACACCGCAGCTGTCAATTAAAAAAATAACTGAATTCGAATTTCGAATGTGTTCGTAATTCAAAAGAGTTTCACACGTCGTGACGTCAACACGTTCATTAATCGCGGTGCTCCAATTAACACCTCCCTCATTCACGCGTTAACGTCGACGTATTATATACCTTCTAATTATAATGTTAAATACTTATTGCTTTAAGCCCTACACAACCGGAAGACATTAAAATGATAGCTATTGATACTCTTTTTGTATTTGTTTAAATTTCAGGAACGCATTTTTTTGTTATTAAGTGGCTGTGGCCGATTGGCAATCGCGGTGGTTTCCATAGCTTGAACTTTGGAGCAAGATTTCCACCCTCCTACTCCTTTCCATGATTTATGGTTTATTTGGCTTTTACAAGAGCGACTTCTGTCAATTCTTGCTAAGTTGTGATTGTAAATTGTAAAATTTCTACAAAAAAAAATAAGTACTCATTCTCACAATTTCGATTGGTAGGTAGTCTCGCAAAACGTACGAATCCTTTATAGAAAAAAAATCGTATCAAATGCATCAGCTGTAACGGGACATATACGATCCAACCGCAAACGAAGCGAATGTCTTTCACATAGTTCGTGTGACAGATTCAGTGTTCATTAGGAATATGTGCCCCAATACCACCGTAATTGCAATCTGATCTGATTTGAAAAGATTCCCGAGTGTATTGATTTTAGTTTTTATAATTAGAACACTAATAGTGGCTATAGTTACAATCTGATCAGATTTGAAAAGATTCCCGAGTGTATTGATTTTAGTTTTTATAATTAGAACACTAATAGTGGCTATAGTTACAATCTGATCAGATTTGAAAAGATTCCCGAGTGTATTGATTTTAGTTTTTATAATTAGAACACTAATAGTGGCTATAGTTACAATTGAAGAATAGTTAGTCTGAAGTCCTTATGTAGTCAGTTTAGCTTGAACTCTAGTATTTTTAGATTCTAATATTCTTTATGAAACAAAAAGGTTGCAAAAAACCTCAGCCTAATGCGAAATCATTGACAGGAAAATGTGTGTCAGTTAAATCAATAAAAAAATTGTTAACCTGTGCTATAGTAGTATAACACAGTGTTAACAAATTTTTTTATAATTTTTTTATTTGTATATTAAATTTTGTTTGCAACGGAATATTCGACTTTGAAACACTTGTTTATTACTATTCCTTTTAGTGAGCAATATTTCCCTTACATATCTTAAAGGGGTGATATAACCCCCTCAATGATATCAATAACCATATCAAAAGTTTCTTTCCCAAAAATTACTTCCCGACTTTTACTACATGACGTGTTATAGATACCATATCATTTTATTACGTCACAACTTTTCCCATCCCATTGTTACCCTATAGTTGTCGATTGTCGATTACTTAACAACCCCTATGCAGTGGCGGATCCAGGGGGGGGGTCGTGGGGGTCATGACCCCCCCCCTGGGCGGGTCACCTGCTAAAAAAATATCCCAATGTCACTGATAAATTTTAAAAAATACCACGCATAAAAAGACTGTCTCTTTGTACCTAATAGTATTATAATTTTATGAGGCACCAATCAGGTCCATCAGTATGAATATTATTCGCACGATTGAAAATTTGCGGACCCTGAGCTCCGAGGTCATCTTGGCCACGGATGCAATCAGGAGAATACGTCTATATGCAGATGATGATGATGATGAAAATTTCAATTTATCGTGCAACGCAGCCGATCAACCGGTGGATTCGAATAGTTTTCGGACCTGACACCCTGTCCGCTATGTTAAAGAAATAAGCGCGAATGACTAACCAGGCCGGCAGTCAGTCGAAGGTCTGGAGCTGACAGCCATGAGGTCCTTTTTCGATTTGGGCAACAATTTGACTTGGGTTCAGCTTCAAAGGCCCCGTATTTATGTTACTGTTTGCTTACAAAAACTTTTTGTGAACTTGGAAGAAGCCTTCCTTTCTGGATCCGACGTAGGTAGTCACCAAAGCACCCGTGCCCGGTAATAACCTGCGTCAGCCGGTACGAGAGGCAGCCATGTGGCCTCTCTAGCCACTCCCCTATAGGATGGGATGGGCCTTACTACCGCTATTACCGCGGGCCCAGCGGTTGTGGCCAGTGGCCATCTTCTGCTGCGGATGACGCAGCTGGCTCATATGCCTGGTCCTTTTTTTTATCGTGCCTAAAATCCCCGCGGATACCTCCCCCGCCGGAGCCGGAGGAGGAGGTTATGTCGGACTCGAACCGACTAAAACGTACGCCGTCTGTGGGCCGTCAGTTGCCGGAGGTGAGATTGTCGTAGCCATATCCCTCGCACCCCGGCCGACCCAGGGCCATATCTCTCGATCTGGTCCTCTTCCGGTGTAGGGACCATAGAGTCCCCAGCTCGCTCCCAGGTACGGGGAGGCACGCAATACGCGCCGCCGCGGCCTGCTTCTGCTAGGGTGACAGGCGGCTCCACCCGTCACCCCCAGCTCCGCGCTCATGGGGACGGAGGTCATTCTACGACCTTCGACGCCCGAGTTGCCGCCGCTCGTCGCAGGCCGCGCGGTTTGCGATTATCCTTCGCTCCTCGTGGGCCGCAAGGTCTGCGATTCTCCTTCGCTCCCGCTCCGCCGCCTACTTCACGAGCATTATTTGCTCGCAGAAGGAGGCGCCGGTAAAAAAAAAGTACCTGGGATCTGTACTTCACGTGACTGGTCACATCAACCGCGACATCAAGGCACGAATTGCCGCCATGTGGGCCAAGGGGCGGGAAATGATTGGCGTCACATTTGAACCTAAAATGCCAGTCTGGTTGACGGGGTAGGTCTATAAAACAATCATTAATCCTGTCTTTTTACACGGCTGTAAGGCGTGGCCGCTGCTGGAGCGACATAAGCAGGAGCTACGTGTCACGGAGATGACATGTAGTGTACCATAATGCTGCGGTGGATGTGCGGCGTCAAACGTAAAGATCGCATGAGGAACTCTCAGATCCGCGGCAGCCTTCATGTCCGCGACATCACACATAAAATGCAAGAGAGCCGCCTTCGCTGGTGTGGCCACGTTTTGCAGCAACCGCCAGGCTACGTGGGTAGCAAATGGCTGGCAGTAGCACAGCCACCGGGATCAGGTGGAAAGGATAGGCCCAAGAAGTCTTGGCTTGAAGTCGTGAAGGGTGACATGCGTGCAAATGGTCTCATCTCACTACCATGGACGACCAACGTCGTGCGAAGTGGAGGAGGAAGTGACGGAAGGCGGCCCCTGAGCTCCGAGGTCACCTCGGATTCGGAAGCAATCAGGAAAATATGTACGATAATCATGAAAGGGGGAGGCGCACGTCGCGCCGCCAACGCGGCCTGCTTTTTTTATAGTGTCAGGCGGTTCCCCTGTCATTTCCAGGCCCGTGCTAATGGGGACCGATATGGAGATATTGATACGAAAATGGAGATGTTGAGTGACGTCGCCCGAGTCCTTCGCTCATTGTGTATTATGCGGAATGGGAAACAACTAAATATTCTCCAGACCCGTTCCCCCGCCTCCTTCTCGAGCATTACTTGCTCTCAGATGGAGGCGGTGGCAGCCGCGAGCTTACGGTTTTACGCCATCACTGTAAGCAAGCGAGAGAGAGTGCTGAGCGAGAGAACTCCCATCCCGAGGGCCGCCACAAGGACCCGCTTCGGCGTTTCCCATGCCGGGTATTCGATCCGCGTATGCAGCCCCGTGTCCTCGCTTGCATCACAGTGATGACACCCGGGCGTTGGCTCCTTCTGAATTCGCCGCAGCTAACTTCCGAAACATCCATATCCGGTGATCATCTGCGTCAACCGCTACGAGAGTTACTCATTGAAGCCTTTCTAGCCAGTTCTCCATGATGGGTGATAGTTAGCTGCGGCTAGCTAGTTCACCGTGATAGTGGTGGTAAGAAATACCACCACTATCACGGCGTGCCCTGCGCTTGGTTGTCCAAGTCGTAGTTTCAACTCCACCATGTCCCGATAAAGCTGGGACTTCGTAGCCTCGATTTAGTACCGATACGGATTTAGTACCGAAGGTGCTCTGACATCTTCATTCGCCATAGAGTCTCCTGCAGGAGACCTCCAGCCCCCTCAAGCCAGAGTGCCAGCTGTGTCCTACCACTTGGGGGCCAGCAGCTTAACCGGGTTCTGGATCGTATTTAACAAGAGTTGTTCAAGGTATCTTACTTTTCTCCTCTCACCTCATTCCTCCTCCATTATTTCGTCATGAATTTCATACACATTTATTTTCATTGTATTGTTCAATGACATTTTATTGGGAGACTAGACCCCCCCCCCCCCCCCCCCCCCCGAAACTATGTCTCGGCTACACCATGACCCCCCCCCCTGAATCGAAAGCTGGATCCGCCCCTGCCCCTATGATATACCCCTTCTTTTGAGGGTGAAGTGAAATTATTGGATTCGAGTGCATAACACATTTTCTTAACCTACGTTTACTTCACAGTATACTTTTTAGGTGTCGCGTTGATCGGGTTCTATATTTTAAACGTAGTTTATCATCATAATTATCATCATCATCTTAGATTTATTCCTATGGATCTCGAGGCTTTACTCTGGGAACCTAGAGTACACTTATTCCTGAGTCTGGTTTGACGGACTCTGTGGTGAAGCGGTAGAGCGTTCGACTGGCACGCAGAGGGCTCGAGTTCGATTCCTTGAAGTGAAAATATTTGCATGAATAAATATTTCCGCATGAACATCACTATAAAATGGCAAACAGAAATGAGGACAATTGTCCTGATTTTAGCACCAATCAGAGAAGCGAAAGTGTGCTACGCATAAAAAATAATACGTCATTGTTTATCTATCTAAAACTGTGTCAAAAAACTGATAAGTGATCGATTCCCTAATGTCGGCGCTCCCTACATTACAGTCGTCACACAAATACTGCTACGTGTCGAAACACAAGGAACTCCCATTTCCGACACACTTTCCTTTTGATTCGAATTTCGAATTCTTGTTTTGTTTTTATGATGTTTTAGATTTTACGTAACTGTGTCTTATTTAATTGACCATGTACGGTTTTATACAACTAACGTATGTACAATATTGTGATTCGGAATTATTTTAGGATAATTACATTATTTTAGGAGAATTATATGAAATAGAGCGGTAAAAAAACGTGAGGTCTTTAGCGTAAACGTGCTGATTGACTCTCGGGGTTGGAAAGTTCAATTCGTAAGGAAAGGAAGAGTAGAGGAGCAAACCCTAGGTTCCGAATCGAAAGTTTTGGATGCAACCCGGATTGTCGCTCAGATGATGCTTCACGAAAGCGAAAAAAAAATAACAGCTACCTATCCGGTGTGACCATGTGATGACAAGTCCTCTTAGAAGGAACTATTAAAGAAACTAATCACTGAAAAATTCGTGTGAATTCATCACAATTGTAAAGCAAATACGTGTTTATAGTATTTTCCATTTTTTGCTCCTTTTAGGCCGATATAAAGCTTACATTAGTTTTGTATTAACCCCACGAGATCTGCAATCATCAGGTACATTACTGGAATCAGGAACTGGATCTAAGTAAATATTTATTTCAAAATACAAGAAAGAACCTCGACGGCTACGAGAATAAAGCACATTAGTCAGCCGTATTTATATTTCCGTTCTACTTCAAGACCGTCTCCAAAGATTTCTTACACATAAAATATACAGAATATACAATACACATTTTTCCCGCCACGACCCACGTGAACGCTAAGCATAAAGAATGTCTCAAGGAACTGAAATTGCGCTCTCCGACAAGAAAATATCGTACTAGAAAGAATAAAAAAACAAAGTTGGATAGAAAATAAAAACAATTCAGTAAGTGCACCCATACACGGCATTGTCACACGTCAGACGGGTCATGCGATAAAACCGCACAAAACGTGCACAAAACATCTATTGTGTCGTGAATGGGCGCTTTATACCGCACGCGGAAGCAAATTTTTTTAAGAAATGCGTTCTTTTTTTGTGTTTGAAATGTGTCGAGGGAGGTTAAAGGTCCTGTATATTTTTTTTGTTTGAATTGTTGCTGGCCACGAACAAATTATGCATACATTTTTTTCAGTTTTTTAGTCACTTTGTTTTGTCATGGCTTATCATTTATATTTTGGAAATGGTAACTGATCTTCGAGTGAAAAGTGTTTTTCTTACTTGTGTTGTGTTTTTGCTGGTGTGTGGTCACATCAAAGGATAATTCCACTTTTGTTTTTTTCAATCTTTTTGTCTATTCTTGTATCTATCTATCTTCCATGTTTATGTGGTAAGAGATTTTCTAAGTCCAAATGATTCCGTGGTCCCAAAATTACCATAGTCCATGCTTTAGTAATTTTTAAAAGTATGACTAACTGAATCTATTGACGGCTATTATTTCACCTTCTACTTTACCCCTTAAATATTTTCAAAGTGATAGTTTGTAATAATATCGCCACAATGTTTCATGTGTGGTAACATTTACTTTTTACTAGCATAAAAAAACACAACAAAAAATATTACTTAAGACAAATGGTTGTAAACCAAAAAACTCTAAGACTTAATACTAATGTGACCTTAATCCATAAAGTACATGTATAAATTTATCATATTTTTTATTCTAGAGAACCCTAAACATGCAATGTGTTGTGGCAACACCGTATGAATACTTTTAAGTGTATTGCTAGCGTGTATTTTTTAATTTAAATAAATGCGTTCCTTTTTGTTGTACGTTAAATATTCGAAATCCGAATGGTATTGTACTGTTTATTTAGTTTCAACATTTTATTTACTGATTGAGGTTTTACGTTATAATATTATGAGTTCAACACACACGCTAGGTGAACTATATTGATAAAACACGTGCCCAAAATGACTAATAATTTTGAGTAGGTACTTAGATATGGAACGTGGAATGGGACATTTATATATTTTTTTGTAATTTTTTATTTACTGTACTAAGCAATTGCCCGTTGGTCAAATGAAAATAATCCCTACTAATAATTATTATAAATGCGAAAGTAACTCTGTCTGTCTGTCTGTCTCACTTTTACGACTAAACCGCTGAACCGATTTTGATGAAATTTGGTATAGAGGTAGGTTAGACCTTGAGAAAGGACATAGGCTATGTTTGGTCGCGATAACCGACATCCACGCGGGCGGAGCCGCGGGCAAAAGCTAGTTATGTATAAATAGTCAAATGAATATTTCAGGCAAATATAAGTGACGCAAACCAACTGTATTTTTTATTGATAAGTAATATTAAAATAAATAACTTCCTAAGTCCACGACCGTCCTACAGGCCACAAACTGGTTGTTGGTGAGAATGTTCGTAGAATCGTCAGATTAATAATATCATAGTTGATCGGATCCTGTCAAATTAATTCGTATATTATCAGTCTACAGTTCATGAATAGATATCTAGTAGTCTTAGAATTTTCAGAGCAGGTATCTCATTTTAAGAAACTAAAAATTTTGTAATTTTTCTCCCGTGTTACACTCAGTTCAGTTTCAGTTCAGTTTAGACTAGTATTATATCTCTATCTCTATTTCTAACGATAACAAGACAAAGATAGGAATACATTTACCCTGTCTAACTCGCTCAACTAACTTTTATTACAAGAGAATCCACACCATTGTTACGATTCATTATCCAACTTTTAGTGGGAAATATTTTCCCTAAACTTCAGCTATTTCTAGGCGCGTCAGTGTTGTCACTCAATTATAGTAAATTCCCTAAGCCCAAACATTACCATAAGAATACATGGAACAATCGTGAGCCGACTCCATAAGCTGGGCTGTCGATATCAGTTAAGGTGTAATGGACACCACAGACACGCCTTGAGCGTCCTTGTTGTAAGGACTGGTCCTACTTCGGTAAAAGTTCACTTGCACTATTGTAAATTATTATTTTGTTAAACAATGTTTTTCCTAATTCGTGTTTAACGTTGCATTGATGTGGAGAAATACTTGGCTGCTTACTCTACGATATAATGACTTTGAAACTATTCAGAATAACTAACCACTTTGACAATTATCTACATATTATTTTCAAGCTCTCTAATCATGGGTAGGTACAATCGTTTTTAAAAAAGAAAAAAAAATGTAAAATGGTATCAACAAAACAAATGGACAAGAGGTGTATCAACGCATTCATTTCACCAACTACGTTTTAGGTTCTAAATACTAGAAAGCGAGCTAAGCAAGTTTTTCGAGAAGGAATCGGTTCCTCCTGAAAATTTTAAAATAGAATATCCCTTATTACGCTTAACTTTAGCCTAAAATCGAACCAGAACCTTTTACTTTTACTTACAATATTATAGTAGTTACTAAGATACTATCGAAACTGCCGAAGCAGGACGAAACTCTAGTCGCGTGCCAACACCCACTCAACTGACACATCAAAACAGAACTGATACGCAATATTATTTTTACACTGACAGCTACGTACGGATTTATTGTACCATCTACTTTATAATAGCGGCAGTGTAAACAAAACAACACAAGGAAATTAATATTGGCAGACGATGTATAATGGGCACGTCCGAGATTTATTTAGAATGCAGAAGTTAATTTGTATGTATATTTTTGACGTGAAACGTCTACTAACGCTCTTTGTCAGTTAAAGCTGACACGTATGCCATGTCAGGAAATGTCATCATGACGCAAAGTGTCATTTCTTTTAGTTGAGTGTCAATACACCCGAAGGTCCTGAAAATCTTGGTGAGCCCCACGCACCTAATGATACGTGGGCCTCTTCAAGATCTTTGGACCCAAGAAAATTTCACATACAATCTGGTACAACTGCTGATTAATGAATGACGCTCTGACGCAGTCTTTCTCTCAGAATTGGGGTTCAGATGGTAGTCCCATCCGGAAAAACCAGTTAAACTAAATTATAGGGGGTTAGAAGAGTGGACCATGGGCTGTAAACAGCTGGGCTCCTGTCCCTCCTGGCTAGATTCAAGATTAACGCCCAGTTTCCGAATGGCTGATCAACGTCAAATTAACTAATCGACTGTAAAATCTGGTTTAATTTGATCATCGTGTTGGTTAACCAGCTATGTTAACCGACACGATGATCAAATTCTATACAAATTTGGTAAGATCCTATCAATGCCGCTTTTGATATTCGATTTAGTAAAGAGCTTACTGAAGTTAAACTACTAATGCAACTGAAGAGTTGCAATAGTCCGGTCAACCGAACTACTCACCGGACTACTGCTACACAATTTAGCAACAGTTCGATTCCGTTTGACAACCGGACTACTGCTACTGAAAAGTTGCAGTAGTCCGATCAACCGGACTAGCAACCGAACTACTGAGACTAAAGGCTATTTAACCATACTTCTAGCAACCCAATTGCTACTTGACAAGAGATTTAACAGCCGATTAGTTAATTTGTTGTTGATCAGCCTTTCGGAAACTGGGCGTAAGTAGAGTTGATTTACAGCTTCTCACCATATAGCGAGGAGGGACAAGTCATATTGACGTACTCTATAAAAAATACAGCTGCCAACAGAAGTACCGTCGTCGGCCAGTTGAGCGTAGACAACAAAAACGGAACGAAAGAAGAGCTGTCCTCTCAAGTATTTCATAAAGACAAGAGATGCTGTCTCAAGTAGGTACAGCTCCCCTAGACAAGTGGCAATTCGTTGCTCGGCGTATGATGGAATAGAATGACAAATGTATAGGATTTGACGTTTTTGACATTCGTTGACGCCTGTCATATACGTCAAATCCCATACATTTGGCATTCTATTCCATAATACGCCGAGCAACGAATTGCCACTTGTCTAGAGGGGCTGGCCGCGCTTCACTCACGACTGTTATACACGAATGTACACAGGTATTAAAATTAGGTGGGTAACATGCTGCATGTGAGGTCACATAAAAACGTCATTGTTCTGAAAATTATGAAGCAATTAGCTAACTTTTCCTATAAAATCTATAGAATAAGTTATGGTATGATTCCGAAGCCGATCGCAAAGTAAAACGGCAGACGCATGCAGCACATACAGCGTACCCATTACTTGTCAAACTCCGATACGACTAAAGGGGACCATTCAGAAACCGCAATGAATTACGTGCATCTGTTGCGTGCGTCGGTCGGCTACGGAATCATACCTTTAGATTTGAAAAGTGAACGTCCAAGACGGACTTACAAGGAGATGGTTCGGACTGTGCTACTCAGACACGTCTGTCCAAGACGTGTCTGAGTAGCACTTGAACATTTGAAATTCTCCTATACTATTGTCTTGGGGCGACAGTGGAGCTATCTGTCGATATTATTGCGAACTATAAGGAACTGGCCGCAAGGTCAAATCCGGTCTTGGAAGTTCACTTTTTCCGATCTAAATCAATGACTGCCTCTGTGGCGTAGCGGTAGTGATCGCGGCCGCTACGCAGGAGGCGCGGGTTCGATCCCCGCTCAGTGCAAATATTTGTATGCATGAATATGAATATTTGCATTGGTCTGGGTGTTTCTATGTATAATATGTATGTATTTACGAAAAAAAATGTAACTAAGTATGTTTATCCGCATTCTAGAACCCATAACACAAGCTAGTTAAGCTGTGCTTACTTTGGATCTAGATAGCGTTGTGTAGAATGTCCTACAATATTTATTTATTTATAAGTAATACATCATCAATCATCTTCTGATCAATCTCTGATCATCATCTCCTCCCATCCGACCCCATTTTCCTCCTCTTTACCCGAAACGTAGATGTTGTTCCACCTAATAATGCGATACAATTTTAGAACAATATAAACCGCTCAAAAATACAATATCCATGTTTTGCTACATTCGTATTTCACCGCGTCTTGCTAAGCTCTTGTGACTTCATTCTACCTGAGACGGGATTTTTGCATGAGTTACCGCCCGACCCCACTCACCCACTAGAGTCACGATAGCATCGATAAAAGAAGTTTTAGAATTAAAATCTCATAATTTATAGTTCCTTTTATTTCAGTAAAGTCAGTCGTGTGGTTCCCGGCAGAGTAGAAATTTAGGCCAGCCCATCTCCTCCCATGAGGTGTCGTACAATGCGACTAAGGGATAGGGCTGTTTAACATCAGACATTATTATATTATACAGCCCAGACTAAGCGTCAGGTGCACGGCTCGAGTCAACAATAGTGCCAGGAATACGGCACCTCTTATTACGTGGGACCGAATACATTCATTGGTGAAATGTGGGTGTAAATGCCTACCCTCCGGTGATAAATACGTGCTTATATGTATAAAGTAAAGAATTAGGTGAGTGAAACCGGGGCTTCAAAGTGTACTGTAATACAATAGAATTGGTTCTTGAATGAAGATGATGATGATGATGATGCTCTCGTGTGGAATCCACGAAGAGAATTTCTCATTCTCATAAAATTTGGACGAGTTTTCGAATAACATTGTTTAAATCATCGACTACAAGAGTAATTTATATCCCGATATATTATATCGATAACTAGTATCGATAAAACTCTAACTACCCTCAAACGTCTTAGGAGTACATTACCCAGTGAGATCCCGACCGCTGAAACCAAACCTATTTAACTTCACTCGAGTACTTACTGTGCACTCATCTCAGCTCTAGATTAACTCGACTTCATATTTTTAAAGTGTCCATGAAAACAATAACAATATTTTCTTGAACATTTTAATGAACTTCTTGAGTCTGTTTACTTTCAGGATAAAGAAAAGTACGAATTATTTAGGTGCATTAATAGTGACGTCGTCGCAAAAAACAATTCAATTTTTACCCGACAACGGTAAAACCAAAAGAGAGTTATGATTTTGACAGTCTATGTATGTAGCTTTGTACATGCGTTCTCAACTACTTATTAGAACTGGACAAATGAGGTATCCTTAGAAGCATCTTGATCGTCCGCTGGTTATGAGCTATAATATTTTTTTATACCACTTAGTTGGCAGACAAGCATACGGCCCACCTGACGGGAAGCGGTCACCGTGGCCTATGGACGTATGCAACACCAGGGGCGTCACACTCGCGCTGCCGACCATGAAGAAACCTTCTAATGCCCTTCTTGAAGAACCCCATATTGTAGTCGCTTGGGAAAACCACCAATGATGTGTCACTGAATCTAATGTGCCTCTAGCGTTAATAAAATACTATGTTAAATAAATTTGTGATAAATATGCTGTGTTTGGTATCAAATGAAACAAAGGGCTTAATTAGAACATTTCAAATAAATTATTAGCGGGTAACAGCTAATAATTTATTTGAAACTAGCTTTTGCCCGCGGCTCCGCCCGCGTGGATGTCGGTTATCGCGACCAAACATAGCCTATGTCCTTTCTCAAGGTCTAATCTACCCCTATACCAAATATCATCAAAATCGGTTCAGCGGTTTAGTCGTAAAAGCGAGACAGACAGACAGACAGACAGACAGACAGACAGACAGAGTTACTTTCGCATTTATAATATTAGTAGGGATGTTAACATCATCATAATAACATAAATTAAAAGTAAAGATAACTATAAAAACTACTTTTTTTTTAGTTTTTAAACCTAATATTTTCAGTGCGTTTTCTGAATGCCTTTTAAACTTGTAGTACCTTTTTGTACTTTTAGAGGGCGGTCCGCGCTCCTACTCTATTTTCCTTATGAATTGGTTTATCTTGGCTTTAACGGGAGCGACTGCAACAACCCTGACAGGTAGCAGATTCAATATGATCCTCCGCCTTCCGCATCCAGTCCGTCCATAACAATGTATGGAATATTAAATATATAAAATACTTTTTGTTCAACTGGTGGTTCATGATAGCAGATTTGTCGTTGAAATTAATTACATGTTTAGGTATATCAGAATTCCTCTGATTGACCTCCTTCGAGAACTGTCTTATCTCTATCAGTAGAATTTTGTGATCATCCACTTAATCCTCAATAGGTTTTACTTTATTTATTTCATTCATAAAATATAATTTATTAATCCACTTAATCTACCATTAACTAGCATATTTTTTCTAGTGTTGTATTAGCCAATTTTTTCAATTATGCCAGTTTCAGTCGCAAAAAAAAAATCGCAAATGTTTTGGTGAAAAAAAAAAAACACTCAGTCTAGACATTTACAACGAACTAGACATTCCTAACTAGAAATATCTCCAAGACACCGGCAAACTTACGGTGACTTGTTTCAAAGTACAGTTAAATATATCTACTGTAGGGTAAG
The DNA here is from genome assembly GCA_914767945.1 of Eilema depressum. Classification (NCBI taxonomy): domain Eukaryota; kingdom Metazoa; phylum Arthropoda; class Insecta; order Lepidoptera; family Erebidae; genus Eilema; species Eilema depressum. Next base: position 15,322,717 of record OU612026.1, read on the forward strand.
CAAGTACTTCAAGATGATAACTCGTTTCACATACAATAATTTTTCAATGTTAATTTTTTTCACATACGAGTACAATCGATTGACGATTTCTGTTTTCTGCCACCTGCTAAAATTCTTTCCATTCTCTACCCTTTTTTTTATATAGGACACGTCAATTTGACTTCGCCTCGCCTGCTGAGCTTACCATCAGGCAGGAAGGCAAAGTCTCTGAAAAGAGGGTCACCATTACAGACACGTATCATGTTACAATGGTGGCAGTCAGCTTGACGGCCTCATCAGATGCTTTTTCACACCCCGTTAAAGTACCCGGGACTGTAGGAGGGAAACCCTGGCGTAGGACGGTAATAAACTGTCTTTTATTTTCTTTTTTTTTTATATTCAGTTCTTCAGTTGCTGCTCCCGGCAAAATGATAAGAAGCTAGGGTTAAGTACAGAAAATACAGGCCACAATGCCAGAAACTATCGCTATTAAAAAAGTTGTCGCTACGGGCAAATCAGCGCCATGGTAAAGCAGCCTATACAAGGTGTTAGGGAAACGCTGCCGAAGCCGAGTAAACCCGGAGTACTAAAAGGTGCCTTCAGCTTCGGGAGCGTTTCCCTAACACCCTGTATACACTCTCGGTACAAGCAAATGTTGACAGGTAACCTGTCAAAATCTCACATATATTATCCCGCGACCATCTGAAGTAGCCTTGTAACCCTTGTAGGTTACGGTATTAATAAATTTCCCCGCCAATTAGTACCCCGTACCACTGGTACGTCAGCATTTCCGTACCTAACTACACATGCAGCAATAAATAGAGCTGCCCACGTATTACATCGTTGCCAAAAATCCCCCGTCAAATTCGCATACGAAACGCATTCGCAGATAATGAGTTGAAGGAAATTGTTACCGGACCGCTTTATTTGCGAATTTTCGGCTGTCTACCCACCCCCTTTGTTTTTACGCGTGTGTGTTTGGCAGTCATTATTTTTTTAAGGTTCAGAGGAAATGAGAGGTTTACTTACTTAAGGGATGGAGGTACTTTAGAAATGTATGGGTTGATTTTCTTACTTGTTTTTTAATTCACCAATAAATGAAATTTTGAAGCATTTATTATGCTAACTGTTCAAATCGATTAAGAAAGAGCGACTCGAACCCGCGATCTTTCCCTTACAGGGGGAATGCTCTGACCACTAAGATCGTGGGTTCGAGTCCCGTCCGAGGTCGATTCCCTTTTCTCTTTCTTAATCGATTTTCACCAATAAAATGTAAAATGGTGATTTTCTTAATAAAAACTATGTTATTCTATCTATCTGTTTATAAGGGTACGTGTTGATGTTCGTAGTGTACTGACTAATGAGTGGCATATAAAACCGTAACCTCATCACAACGCAAGTATAATGCCTGAGCAACCCCATATTGTAGGCGCATGGAAAAACCACATGCATGGTTAGCAGCCCCCCTAGGCAAGTGGCAATTCGGCATATTGTATAGACATGCGTTTTGACGTTTGACAGTCGTCAACTTATGACAATCCCATTCTATTCTCCTCTATCCCAGTCTAGGGAGGCTGGTCATTCCACAGCACGGAATGAAGTTTCTTTCGTACCCAACTATGCGCATCGTTTCCAGTTGCAGCGTGTGAGGATGAATTTCTATTTTTGAAGTAAAAATATCAATATTAATATAATACCTAAGTAGTTGTTGTAAAACACTGTGATCAGTGAGCTGTGGTAAGAGTTATTTCTATAATCGGCCATGCTGATAGTTCAACCAACAAGCTTCTTATGATACTTTTGTTTCCTGTTATTTCTTTTATATAAATTATTCAAAACAAACAAATTATAATTTCTCCACCACAATAATAAAATAAACCAGCATACTTTACTACGCAGCGCCAGTTTTACATATCAAAAAGCAATTAAATCATAAAAAAACAAGTATGTTTCATATTTATAGCTCAAGTCGCAGTTTCCTGGGGAGGTTGGGGGAAAGGGGCCCGCAATTAAAATTATAATTTTTGGCAAACTCTTCTACCCCTCAACGTGTATCTGTATCTTTGGCATGTCCCGCCGGCGATGTTGCTGGAGGCACACCGGGGACATATATTTCACGAGTTATTTTATTGCTCAGCTTATCTTTTCTTAAAACGAAATTAAGACAATGGAATAATTATAGGAATTTGCTTTAGATCACTACCAGAAAAGAATCAAGTTATCATTTCATATTAGGTTTATTTCTGTATACTTTTTTCTCCTCCATTTCTAAACTTGGCGGTAATGGTTAAAATTTAGGGGCTTTAAGACAAAGTATAGTTTTCTTCTTCAATCAATCAATTTAGCCTAATTACAGTCCTTCGATGGATAAGCTTTTTTAATGTAAACCAAATCCAGTCGGATGCGGAAGGCGGAGTAACTAGGATAAACTTATCCTTACTTTTTATGGGTAGGCAATGAGTTATTTACCTAAAAAGAAAACAAAAAAGAGTCAAGCTAAGCTCTAGAATTCAATGAACAATAAAATAAAGAAACCCACTAAGTCTTTCTTAACAAGACACAATTAGGATGAAATATATGAGCTCAGTGTAGACGTAACTTGAGAGCCAAAAATACGTATCTTTTTAGATTTGGCCCGCCCGTCATTGTGACGCGAGCCCTCCACAGATATTTAAATATTCATTTCTACTCTTTAATTATACTCTGTGCATGTGAGCCGAGCTTTGTTTTTTTATTTTATTTCTTTGTCTCAATTTAAAATGGATTACGGAATTGCGTTAACTTGAGGATCCTCCGTACGTTTTCCTACTTAAATTAAACATGGAATTTCCAATGATATTTGGATTTTGTACAGAATTAAGGATATAATTGTATTTGGAATGAGTAGGATACGGGATCTTCTACGAGTATATGGTGAAAGTTTTTAATGAGGAGATATTGTATGATGATACAAGAATAATATTGCTACGATTGAAGAAATGAGTGAATAACAGTCTCTATAAATACACTTGTCAACTACTTAATAGTGGTACGGTAGTAATAGCTGCTATTTTCATTCGGAAAATTCTCAGTAGTGAAATAAATTCTGGAAAACCTTACCGGTTTTTAACAATAGTATTATTCTCTATTACATGATACTGAAAAACAGTTGGCGAATTATGGATGTGGTAATATACGTTTACCTTCATCTTTATATCATTATTTTAAAACTTAAAAGTTAAAATAAATATAGAAATAAAGTCTCAACCGTAAAATTTCTAACTTCAATATTAACAGTCACTTTAGTTTATTACCGCTACCGCGTAATACTAACTGCCTTCAAAGAAGTGTGCAAATTAGATTGCGTTAAATACACCTCAACTCCGACGCGCCTTCGTCACCTAGGTGCATATAAGTAGTAGCACTCATCGGCTAACAATTTTACTCGTAATCAATTTACACTGCTCCGACTTGCCCCCACCTCCCCTTACCTGGCCGCTTTGCGACGACAAACGTGGTTGGGCTGTGGGCTTTTGTAGCAAAAAATATTTAAAAGATTTTATTTCAATTGAATATTTTGTATTATACGAATATAATTTTATTAATAGTAACGTTTTGTAAAAGGCTTTAGCTAGAATTGTACTTAATCACTTTGGTGTGCAAATTGTCCTTCATTTGTTGCGGATTTTCTCAAAAAATTTCGTACTTCGTGACGCAAATACGTGTTATATTGTATTAGAATTTTAATCACTGTTATTTTTAGTAACTTTGGTTATAATTTTTTGCCGTTATTTGGTTCAATTACAATTACAGCCTGATTAAATTTTTTCTTACATTTATAATTACACTAAAAATTACAGCATTAATAATAGAATTTGTTATGTCTGCTGACACAGATAGTGCTTTTGAAACGTGCAACTGACGTTATTAGCATGTGGACCGACAATTTCGTTACCAATAAAAAACTTTAGAAATTATTTCATAAAATAAAATAATATTTCACAAAAAAATGTTCCAAGTAATTATTGTAACCATCTTAAATATAGAACTTAAAATATATACACAAAAGGAACTAAATTTATTTTCATCCCGCTTGTCGAGGGCTTCAGCCCACTGCCCATTCGGTCGCCATCAAACAAAGTTACGTTGAACCGTGATTACTTTTCCTGCACTGCACCTCTTGCACTCTCCACTGTTTATTGCTTTCGCTTCAATGCCTGGCGTTCTCGCTATATCTTTGCATTCACTGAGCTTGACTTACCTGTGAATTGTAGAAAAATGTAAAACTTAAATATTTTTTAAATTCTGTTTTTCAGTTCTATGATTTCCATTAAAATATTGAATTACTTTTTTGTAGGGCAGGAGTGGAGTACATATTTAACGACGTAGTCATTCAAGAAATAAAAATAAGTCGACTATTTCGAAATTATCATTTCATCTCATCACCTTAATGGTCGTGATAAATGATATTATGTGTAAGCAGCTCTTATTATTAGACCACTGGTTATTTAAAAAAAATGACTATAATATTATTATAACTAACGCGAATAAATTGATTGCTAAACTAAAACGAATTCTAGTAATTAACTACAATGCTTAACCAAAATTAACCAATTTTTAACGATCACAAAGTCTTTTATACTAAAACCATTAACTCCAAGTATACATTTTATCTTCGCTAATATCTACAGCAAATCGTTAAATCTGTTGCCTCCTTTAATAACCTGTTTATTCAGGCAACAATATTTGAGTCCATAAAAACTTATAACGGCTCATAAAGGCTGATACACACGTAAACAAAAATCCATTATTATTCATCTACGAGCTGACGTGGCGAAGTCAATGTCTATCTTATTTCTTTTATAATTATTCAACGTGCCTCCTTGTGGGTGGTTTTACCCCACCCTCCCCTGGGGTGGTGCGATAGAGAGAACGTCTTCGGTTTTTGCGGGGTTTGTTTCAAGTTTTTTAGGGGGTAAACCCTTTCCTGAACATGACAGGAATTGGATCATTAAGCAGGCCTAGCTAAGCTTAATGCTGGCACCCTCGCGGTTTTCTTATACAATCTTATGAATAATATATTTTAAGTGTTATAGTTATGTTTAAATGATGCGGTCCTGTTGAATTTTAATGTACATAAAAGTTTATAATAGGCAACTGTATATCTGAGATCATTGAAATTAAATTCATTTTACGTTTGAATTATTTTTAATTCAAATTAATTTTTGTATGTATTTCAATACCAAATCAAAAATTCTTTCATTATTTTTTTTTAAAAACAAGATTAGCAACCGTAATTACTAATATGCCCTATAACCCCCCCACAGCTAAGCTAAATTGCTTGTGTTATGAGTGGGTTCACGTCGGTAGTGTAATGGCTAGGATACGAACCCGTGACCTCTCGACTCCTTAATCACTAATCTACCGATGCTTACATGTTCATAAAAAGGTACGTTTTTGTAACCAAAAAAAAAACGTTGAGTGCTGGAATAGAGGAAAACGGAAAAAGCGAAATAACTGAGGTAAGAGCTTAGAGTATACATTATAAATATAGAGCGCGCCTATCACTCAGGTCTTTGGCGCCGAGTGTTAGCAGATACTTTGCGATGGTATAACGTACCTATAGTGATGTCTCATGCATTACCGAAAATATCAATAGATGCACTTATTAATGTAGTTTGTTGTTATGAAGCTTTTTGTTCGATTCGATATGCATGGATAAAATTAAAGCCAAAATAATAAAAAATGGCGTCATTTTGCGGTATTTTTGCGTCATTATTACTACAAATATACGATGTTGTATAAAATTTTGATTTAACATATCGAATTAAATATTATTTGCGAAGTCATTTTGACGGGTATTGTTTTGTTACTGATTGAGGTTGAGCCAGGAGCCTCGGTACTGTTCGTACCCGTGATAGCAGTTCATACTTGTAAGACGCGCTCTATAGCAATGTATACTCTAAGGGTAAGAGCTATTTCAACTAATCGCTCCAACTCCCTTCCTAGATAGAACAACACGTGCTGATCTACAGGGTCACCCACATACGGTAGAAACAACACCGACTCGAACCAAACAGTTCAAAACTTTATTTATTTGTCGCCCTGTACAGAAGTAGGATTTCCTGCCTACGTACATGTCCTCCCTCTTCCTACAACCTCGGGTTCTTCAAGTGGGAGGTGAAAAAGAATACAAATTCTTTTTCACTTCCCGCCTCTACGGCGACCGCCATTGTGGTATTGTCAGCATTTAGAATAGTGGTCCATATACCTGAATTTCATTCTATTTATTTATTTATTTTTTCTAGATTCTTAACATCTAGCAGAATGTCAATTGAATACAAAATTCACCCTGTTTTTTATATAAAAATTTCAACAACGTCGTTTATTGATTTTTTCTAATGCCACAAGCTGTACAAAATAAGTCATCATCCTCCTTGCATTAATCCCGGTCGCATCCCAAGCACTTACCTTTCCAGTCTGATACGCAGCTGAACTCCAATATTTTCCGTAAAGTGACTGCCACTTGACCTCCACAACTCACTGGTGATATCTAAGTACTGCAGTTGAATTAGTTCTCGGACTTTTAAAGGATCCAAAACCAACTACCTTTAACGACTGTCATAGATGTTCATGCATACCTAGACATACTTACGTACAAATATTTGCACTTATACAATACAATACAATACAAATAGCCTTTATTACTGATACTATAATAAATATTACATTAAATATATCACATTTGTTCCACATAACATTTTTTTTTTTAAGTAGTAAACTTCATGCAAAATTACGACTTAGATTATTCTGCTACATTGCTACTTGCTCATGCATTGCATTAAATTAAGTTCAATAATGGCTACATACCTACATCCCTAACAATCATACAGTTATTCTCAATTTATTAAGTATATTTTTTACTAATTAATTACATTACAATTATTGAAATTTGGAATAATTAAAATATTACAATAATATTATATCACATTTGCTTTAAAGCAGAACTATGCTTAATTGCTTACTTCATTTATTTTAACTAAACAGCCCAATTTCTAAATGAGAAGTTCATTGTTTTAATAATTTTATTCATAGTTTTGTTTATCTATTTATTGTATTTACATAATATACACATACATGCGGCATTGCATTGCATTGCACTTAGCAGGAATCAAACCTGGCTGCGTAGCATTGGAAATGCACTACCGCCACGCCTCTTGGGCTATCCGTACGAAATAAGTCACTCAACTATTTTAAGTCGAATTCTACAATCCAATTACAGTGTCTACAATTTCCTGCTTACCTCGTTGCAATAAGCCAATTCCCGTTGCGCAAGTGGAAGTAATAACTTGACTAAGTTTATTGGTTGATGGTACAGTCGAGTTCAATAATATATTGACACCTCCAAGCTTCATAAATATATGAACGTTAAAAAAGTTAATAATATTGTGACAACTATAAGCATCATTAAATTGTGGGCACGATTTAGATTCATTAATATGTGACTGCTTTGTCTCAATAACATGTATACAGCCAAAGGCACATTATTATATGGATACAACAATAGGAACATAATTATTATTATGTGAAGACTGTAGAAATCATAATCATGTATACACACATGAAAACAATAATATCTGAACTAAGCAGATTCTAATTATAATTTTGGTTTTTTTTTTAATTTTTAAATTGTAAAGTTTTTGTTTCATCGGTGCACGGGCGGATCTTTTTGTATCGTGCAGCCAATACACGATATGATGAAGGGAATGTATTGCCAAATAGACGTGGTGGACGCTTTACATTCGGATTTTGGGGGTGGATAAATTCGGGTGGGCTAATAGAATTGTGCGAAATATACCAAATGAATAGTGATGCCGATTTTGATATTCTAAAAGACGTGTTTTTACCAAGTGCAAAAATTGTGTATCCTTATAATCACCGAATAACTTTTATACAAGACTAGCTTTTGCCCGCGGCTCCGCCCGCGTGGATGTCGGTTATCGCGACCAAACATAGCCTATGTCCTTTCTCAAGGTCTAACCTACCTCTATACCAAATTTCATCAAAATCGGTTCAGCGGTTTAGTCGTAAAAGTGAGACAGACAGACAGACAGACAGACAGACAGAGTTACTTTCGCATTTATAATATTAGTAGGGATAATAGTTCCGTTCACAATGCCAGACGAGTTCAAAATTGGATAACTGAGCAAGAAACTTGGAATTAATAAATATTCCACCGAAGCCCTGACCTCAACCCCATCCGCGGGCAAAGCTAGTATATATTTAAGCTTGGATGTAATCCCTCCGGTATTCATATAAACACAAGCTGTCGAAAAGAACATTTAAAGATACTCATTTCAAAAACTAGAAAACAATGGAAGCTACTGTCATTTCTGTCAATGTAAACTAGATCTTATTTGTTCCGGGAAGATAATTAAGAATCTTAGCCTGCTCAGATATTATTGAAGCCAATATAGATTAGAATTTTTTGTTGAAAAGCGTGATCACAAATTATTGCTTAATACATAGCATGTATTATTGAAACTTTCACATGAGCACATATTTTTGATCTATAGGTTCTATAGAATTTATTGAACTTTCCAACGCTCACAATATATTGAATCCTTGGCAGTGCCAATATATTATTGAACTCGACTGTACTATCAGTGTGTTAAGCTACCTAGGCGCGGTTGCAACTTAGATGGATGACCGTTTGAGGACACGTTAAAAGTTCGTCCCGGCTGCAATAGTCATTAGGTCAAGACGGAGGTATATGGGTGAACAAGCCAACTCTGTAAGTGGTCGACTAACCACAACTCGATCAGAGAGCAGACGGCAGTCGCTCCAAATATAGCCGAAGGGAAGGCCTCAGTTGCGATTGGGACTAACGCAAGGATGATTTTTTTTTTCTCTTTATTTATTATTGGGGACTTTTATACAACGTACATGCCAGTATCATTGTACCTTTTATACAGACTTAATCACTTACAAATTGTAACATAACGAACTTAAATAGGCTATAGGCCGCTTCAGAATTTGTATTTGTTGAAATATTTACAAATTTAACATTATACAAATTTAAGTCTAGCTATAGGATGATGATGATGGTAATGACGGTCCGATAGCGTAATCATCATCATCATCTTTCTTAAGACCATCCCGGTGGCAACTGAAGGTTATACTTTGTAGTCTGGGGGCCTATCGCCTCCTTTACATAGTTTATTTTGACTGTTATAGGAACGACCGCCATCTAACACCAACCCCGAGGGAAAACAATGCATGTTTCCATCTTCTTTGTCCGGAATTGTAGCCTGGATTCTTCAAGCGGGGCGTGAAAAAGCATCTGTTAAGGCCATCAAGGTAAAATTTTGTGATTGTCAGTATCTTTAATGGTGGTTCATATCATCTGGACTTCACCCTTCTTACCGTCTAGTCTAGGCGCTACCTTTCCTCTAAGACAAGTGGCAATTCGTTTGTAGCATAAAAATAGACTAGTTGATGGAATTGACATACCTACGTTTACGAATGTCATAAACGTCAAAATACATGTCATTCTACTAACGATTGTGCCACTTGCCTGGGCCTGTTTAGTTACAGTGAATCGGATCGGAACTAAGTGCCACTTTTTATTAGTCCCAGTAAGTTGGCACTAAATCATCGCACGTTCTTTTTTTACTATCAAATAAGTTTTGAATAGAATTTTATTTTCATTCAATCTTCAATACAAATATGGAAAAATTAATACTGTACTTAGCAATCTGAATGCGCTGATTCAATTCCACAAAAAAATACTAAAACATTTGAACTCTATTCACAACTCGATATGAACCCGACCTAATCAATTCAAAAGGGGAAAATAGGGTAAAACGAACACACGCCGACTGCTTATGAAATTATATCGTGGAAAATCTACGGTTGGGAATGTCGAAGAGTTATTCTTTTTTGGTGTAAGCAGTTCGTCTGAGTCTTAAATGGGTTAGAAAATTGAATGAGAATGTGCCCGCAACCGAGTTAGGTTTGAATAAGTGTGAGAGCGTATGCGGAGAGGGTACACATCTGGTTTTTATTGGGATATTTACTGATTCTGTTTTGTTTTCATATTCCTTATTGTTTGTTTGCATTCTTGTAACTTGTTTGGATATGTAAAGTACTTACAAACATGATGTTATTTAGCTAAGTAGGTGATGGACTATGGAAAGTTTATGCTACATATAATATGTATCTAAACTCTCTCATATATACCTAAACAAAAAGAGAGTGCTAATGAAAAAAATATCCACATCTGTACATTTCTTTCTTGTACAGGACACGACATTATGAGTTCACCTCGCCTGATGGTAAGCTGAAGGCAAAGTGTCAGAAAAGAGGGACACTATTACAGACACATCACGGAAGATGTACAGTATGTATACCGATAATGTTATTATTACCTATTAATTATAACATACATACATACATACAATCACGCCTTTATCCCCAGAGGGTTAGGTAATTAATTATTACCTACCTAATATAACTCTTCATTAGAATTTATGAGTTAATTTTGGCTTTTATGGGAGCGACTGTCGGACGACTTCCTGACCCTGAGAGGAAAGCCTGTACCAGTGCCTTATCCATCAACCAGGTTAGAATGGGCTACGAATATAACCTCTGCTTCATTAAATAAATTCGTATTGTCAAATTAACTGCCTCTGTTGAGCAGCGGTCAAGCGTTTAACTGTATAGTCAGAGGTCACGAATCTAGTCCCATTTATCACTGAGCGTTCCTCTGTGCCACACATGTTTAATATGCAAGCAAGTTAAACTATGCTTACTTTCAGTCTAAATGTGAATGACTTACCTTTTATTCAAAAACAAAACCTACAAGTCATATGCCCGACCTGAGAATCGCAACCAGGGCTAAATAATATGAGCCCATATTCATACCGCAAGTCAGTCAATAAGTTTAAACAAGAAAATTCAAACGAAATAATGATGTAGTACAATATTGAATGCAAACCGAACTGTAATGCTCTTATCGTTCGCGCCACTAACGACATCTACATCAAAGGCTTCCTTCCACATGTGCAGGGGAGACTAATGAAAGAGTCTGATCTGTCGATGCCGCGAAACGTAAAGATAGGAAAATTAAAATGTCTAGACAGCTCCGTTCGACGTTTTGTTTTGTTAAGACATCCTGTTCACCATCCTTTCGTATGTCGCAGCTCACGATGTTATTTATGAGATGTGAATTATTTAAATTGAAACTCAGAAGGATTTCCTAGCTGAATAAATTGCAAAACTGGTGTAAGTATGGCTACTACTTAAGATATTTTTACATTTGCAGATATGATTTTTTTAAATAAAAAAGCTAATTAAATAAATTAGTGGAGAACAAGAACGCATGTTCTGAATAAAAAGCCTTTAGCGAGTAAAAAGGCAACCATCCAAGACGTTCTCTTCATTAGCGACAAGAAAAGTGATGTCATTCCGTTGTGACACAGCAGCATGCGGAGGGAGGTCTGGTCCCCCCGGCGGCCGCTCTGCGACTGACTTCCACGCGGTTTCCCGTCCTCCCCTTCGCCCATTCCTAAGGAGGGGGTGGACGGCTTTCTCTTTCATTTTTCCTTCGCTCCTCGGCTCATCCAGTTACATCGTTCTTATGTTTTATTTTTAATTAAAGCGTACGCAAGTCGGCGGCGTAGATCTTCCCCCCTACAGGGTGGCCGGCGGGTACATACGCGGTGGGTGTTGATGATTTTTCAATGGGGAGAAAGAGTTCCCTCATTTTCTTAAGAGAAAATTGCGTTTTGTTTTCGAGTAGTCGAAGTCTGTAGTAATCGTTTTTGTTTTGTAGAAGTTCTCCGTCGTTTCTGTGCATGTGAACGTAAATTGTGTACTTTAAAGTTTCGAGTGGTATTGGGGAGAGAAGTCGAAGTAGTTAAGGTGTTATGCATGTTATTTTACTCAAGTTAGAGTGGAAAAATTCTGTAGACATCGTACTATACTTTTTAACAAACTACTACAATAGAACACTAAGTATTTTTGCAATTAAGTATGATGATGAAATATTATTGTGATTGGTAATTTACACATATAAATGTTTATATAAGTGTATAGTGTGTACTCGTACATAAAATTGCGTCTCGTCATTGATTATACGGTTATAATACGAGTAATTATAGGATACCGTAAACAAGAAAGCCGATACCAGATAAAAGCAAACCTTTCATTAAGCCCAAAAATTACACTCACACACTAACAACACATTATCCCGTCTCAAAAGTTAATGTAATGAAAAACAAAAAGGGCCAAGAAAAGGGTGCGTTAAGTTCCACCGAAAAACGGGAATTTGTAAGAAGTCCACCCCAACCTCCCCTTGGGGAGACACTGCCCCCTCGTGTGCGAAAATAAATTGCCAAGAATAATAATTATAATGAAAGCGAAAGAACGTATAAATTAGTGGGGACGCCTCGAGACTTAAAACTCTATCACTGTGTGTGTGTGTGTGTGTGTTTGGTATACAACTGTATCTATGTGCGTGACACACAGAAATAAAATGAATCCTTAATTTATTTTCTGTTCTACACGACGTTGACTGTTTATTGGGTCACGTTTTATGCAATAAAGTATGTCCCTTTACTGAAAGAACTATGATAAGAGATATCACTGTTGTATATAAGAGAAGTCCCATCATTCAATTAGTAATCTGATTGTAATTAGTAAGCTATTAATAATAACATTACCAAAAGAAACATCATCATCTTCATGGAGACGCATTTTCACATTTTCCTGATTGCATCCGTAGCCAAGATGACAAGATGGTCCGCCTTCCGATTAGTCCTCCACTTCGCGACCAAAAGAAACAATAATGATTATTGATTGTACATTAGAACTTAGCTCTATTCTCCAATTACCTAAAATTTTACAAATCACCATTATTTACCAATGTGGTTGTGGTTGTTCGACTTGTTTAGATATAGAACTAACTAATCACCATACTTAGGTATAAAAGAAATCCCAATCACAGAGTCCCTGAACTCACTAGTTGCTTTTTTAAACTGTGGAACTTTTGAACATCCCGCTAATAATATTTTTTAGAGAAATAAAACGCCCCGTACTACACAGGTACTCAAAACATGATGTTCCAAATTACTTCAAGTACCAACCAAGTCTAGTACAAAACAAAAGGTCAACATCTAGTCAGTATTTAATAATCACGCTTTAATTGTGCTTCTCACACAGTACAGCAGTGTCTGAGCTTGACAGCGGACGTGACAGAACGCTTATGGTCCTACCACAGACCTGATTTAGCCCACTCTCCCCTCATTATGACGACGATATTATGGGCGACTAATGGACATTCCACGACGTTTTTACGCTCTTGATTTTACACTGTTGATGGGGGAAAACGGATAATAATTTTAAATTGATTATAGGTTGGGGTGTCCTTGTATTTTGCAGTCACGCTTAAGCGTTTTTCTCTGAAGCGGTCATGTGGAAAAAGGACGTAACACTTAATGCTTTTGAACCCCTTTTATAGTTTTGTATTGACCTTCATTTAATATGAACAGAAATTACTTAAATATTAGTTATTCCTTATTTAGATTATACTGCAAAATACAAGTGTAGCAAAGTAGCATAATAAGGGTGAAATCTGTGTCATCCTTAATTTATCACATATCAATAATAATATAAATTGATAAACAAAACATAAACACATATATAAAACTCGAATACATATTTCTTGCACGATCGCCGGGATGCGAAAAAGGGGGAATGAAAAAAAAACTAATTAAAAAAGCAATCAAGGTTTTCTTGACGGCGCTCACGTTCGCCCATATCGTCTTACCCCCGTTTCCTGGGGTGACTTACCCCCTGGGCCCCGCTCGCCAACACACCCTTTAGTGGGTGGCAGGGGGTGAGCCGTACTAGATTTACGTAACACGTTTAAAGTGTGTTTTGATGAAGTAATCATCCCATTTCCAAGGACTGCGTTTAAGAATTTTGCGGCGCGGACTTACGGCGACATTTTACCTTTTTTTCCCTTCAACTCTTTAATCCGGATTTCTTAACGAGCCGCCATAATAATTTCTGTGAGTAAATTCTTTGGATTGGTCCGCGAGAAATGTATTGGAACCTTTTTTCGTTGACAGCAGTCTTTTGTAGCAGAATAATTGCCTGTTTAGAATTTTTAATTTCTTAAGCGATAATTTTTTCGCTACTGTTGTTGACTTACAGATGTTCTTTTTATGTTCATTTGTAATAAGCAATTGAAGTTTAGGTATTAAGTAACTGATATAATTAGAAGAAATAAATTTGTATATTTTTTTTTTTTGTTTTTTTATTTATTTATTCCAATTAAAAATACATACAAAATACATCGAAAAATGCCATACAAACTCATTATAGAAAATTAAAATAAAAAACATTGAAATTTAAAATTATGAATTGAAATGAAACGTCTTTTTACCGGGTTCTTTCGAAGTAATTTTATTTCAATCAGTGATATTTGCGTAAACTTCAGACAGTATCATGTTCTATCACTGCAAGCTAGTTAAGTTATGCTTCCAGTCTATCCAAGCCATTCCAGGTCGTTTAATTTGTTTGGGTTCATTGTTTTTATTTAAAGACATTACTAGTGAACGAAATTACCAGCATTCCAGTTGACCCCTTTCAGTATTTATGTTGGTAGTGCAATGGCGTAAGCTCTCAATGTTTTAACCACTTGTCCTGGCCACCTGGTAACAATATAATTTCAATATTCTCATAAGATAATTTACTTACTTACTTATTTACCTACTGCAAAAGAAACAATGGAGAAGACTTTCAGGATCATAATATCTTTGTCCGTTTGACTGCCTGTCTGTCTGTATGTCAAGTATGTCTTCTTCAAGAATGCGACGAAGTAGTAATTAAAAATTAGTACCAAATATTGAAGTTACTTGTTGTTGTGTAAAAATTCAAATCTATACTTGTTGTTTTTTATACCACTTAGGTGTCAAACAAGCGCACGGCCCACTTATGGACGTGTGCAACATCACGGGAGTCACACTCCTGCTGCCGACTTTGTAAGAACAGAGAGATTCTGTACCGTCAGCGCAGAAGACAAAGCAAGACAAGCCTTTGGTCTTCCCACTCACAGTACAAAAAAAAATGAAATGTAGTTGTGTCTCTAATAGTTTGTACCTAAATAAATTATCATATTCCACAGGGAAATTCACTCACAAGAATATAATAATACATATAATTTGTCTCGTTTTGGGATTGAACCCACAGTACCAGATCCAGTGGCATTTCGCGAGGAGCTCTTTAGAACTCTTTTTATTAAAATCCATTGACGTATTATTAATAGATACGGCTTTCAGATCGTGAATGATAGAGGCTTTCAATAATACTAAGTATGAAAAAAATATTAGGCAATCAATAGTCTAAATTATCATCATCACTACATATTATAAAACAAAGCCGCTGTTGCTGTCTGTCCGTCCCTATGTATGCTTTAATCTTCAAAACTACGAGGTAAAATTTGAAGTAGTTTTTTTTAATAGATAGAGTGATTCAAGAGGAAGGTTCATATGTATAATACATGCAGAATATTGTAGAGAAACACTGATAAATTTAGAGATATGCAGCGGGAACGGGATCAGAAAATATGGCGGTACGAAGTTCGCCGGGTCAGCTATATCCGTTTAAAAGTGATTTTATTTCAATGTGAAAAGCAATAATGCAATATTTGATAAATACTAACTTTGGAATAAATATAGTACCTACTATACTTAGAGCCCGTGGTCCAGTCACCTCCTTTCCACTTATGGTTCATATTATTCTAACAGAAGCTACTACTACTGCCTCCGAACCTCTATACCTCCAACCCTAAAAGGCAGGCCAGTAATCAATTTACTTCAGATAGATATAAACTATGAAAAATACTACAGATGCTATCCAAACTGAAATATGAAAACTGCTATCAAATTCTAAAACAGTAGCATTAATGTTATTGACTGCATAACTGACTGATTCCTTCATACCTGCAAAATAAAAATACATTACAACATAATAAAGTAATTGAAATTCCTCGTGTCCTTAAGAATCGTCTTGTCCTAGATATAAGTGGGCAAGACATGATTTCTTGCACAATCCAGAGAAAAATAAACCCTATGCCTCTGTTTTAGGGTCGTGATTGGCATGCAGTTGAAGTCGGTTTATTAAAATACTGTGGCCGTACAGGTATAGAGGTAGAAATAAAAACGAGCCAAAGCAGTTACTTTTATGAGGGCGCGAATAAGATGTTTCGGACTTGGTCTAAAGAATGAGAGGGCAGGGTCAGCGTACACGGGGACTGGAAACAGCTGGACGTTGTTTCTGATAACTTCTGTCTACTCTAGCGAATGTTACAAATGCGAAAGCGATTACATTTGTCGGATTTTAGTTACAAATTTTTGACTAATCGATGTAAATTGGTGGAGACCGCGCGAAGGTAAACGGAAGGTGGAACACCCCCTAGCTAGGTGGACTGATGAGCTGCGAAAGGTGGCTGGGACGGACTGAATGCGGAAGGCGGAGGATCGGCAAACGTGGCGAGTATTGGGAGAGGCCTATGTCCAGCAGTGGACTGCAGTGTAGGCTAATTGATAGATCGATTGATATGATCATGAAATAAATAAAACTAGGATGGAACGACTAGGTATATACCTAGACTAGGTAAGTATGTTCCTGAGCGTATCTCAGGAACATATCAAGGAATTCTGAATCCTTCAGTGACAAAAATTGCAGTTGCGTTTTTGTTGGGAATTATTTGAGAGGGAAGGAAGAATAAAAAAGGAAGAAGAAGAAGGAAGCTCTAAGGAGAATTCCAAATAGTAAAGACCCGCGTTATCCAGATGCTATTATTTCTTGGTTGAAGACCTCGACAAATCTTTTTTCGCACATTACTTGAAGAAATTCATATTACAGTACAACTTGGATAAGTGGGACCCGGATAAGTGAGAAACCTCTATAACTGGAACTCATGCTGAGGTCCCTAGACTTTGGCACTGAATTACCTCTATTAGTGGGACGAAGCAAACCTCTATATCTGGGATTCGTTCTTTCGATATTATCGTCAAAGTTACCTCTATAACTGAGACAGCGAGTGAATTTTATATGCATTTACCTCTATAACTGAGATAACACCGTTTTTTTTTTATTACTTATTCTTATTCAACCCGCAAATTCCGTGCATAACTAATTTTGAGCCTTAACGATTTTTGCCAAGTATATAAACCAGTTTGTTTTAAAAAAAAACTGTTAATTTAAACAGGTGTTAATTTAAAAAAAATGCCGAAACGAAAGCTATCAGTAGGTATGTGAAAATATAATATCCTTTTATGAAATTGGGAAGACACGGGATGAAATCTGTGTCGAATTTAATATGCCATAGCTACTCTTTGTGGAATAATTCACAACAAAGATAAAATTTATAATCAGAAGGCCTTCGGTAATTTATTAATTTTTATGATTCCCAATGAAGATTTATACTTAGACACACGTATCGTATAATGTTTACATCATACGTAATTTTAAATAATCGCACCTCTATAACTGGAAATAACCTGTATTCTGACCTCTATTAATGGAACCCTCTGTAAATGAGACAGACATTTTTTTATACCTGGATATCTGAGACACTGGGTAAGTGGAATACCTCTATAAGTGAGACAAATTTGCAGATCCCTTGAAGTCTCACTTAACCAGGTTTCACTGTATTAAGTAATCAGAGGTTACATTTTCAATTACTACGTCCCTCTAGTCTAGTTGAAAAACGCAGTCGAGAGCGTTTAAAAAGCCAGCTAAGCGTTCATCACAGGAAAATAATAAAATGCCGTTCCACAGCCGTAACAAGCGTTGTTGGAACAAAGCGGGCGCTCGCTCAAATAATTTGTATCAATTTGTAAAAATGCAGCACCCACTTCTTAACGACTACACCCCTGGGGGGTATCTCGGAACCCCAGTAACGGTATCTCGGGACGTTATAATTACTGACGACAGATCTTCATGTCATGCCTTCTCGGTTTCTTGAAAGACTAGCTGGGAAAGATTAAAGCTTTTGCTAACAAGCTCTGACGAGCTTTCGTTGCTTTTCTTGGTCGAAAACTGGTCTGTTATTATGGTTACTGCTTCTAACGTCGGTTTTAAAGAAGTTACTTAGTAGATATTTATAAAAATTAGAAAAACTGCAAAGCGCATATTGTGCTTAATATTTTTACACCAAGTAACAATCGCGCAGTGAACGAATAATTGTTTATGAAAAGCTGTTTACTCAATGAAATTCATAAATGAATGAAACATTTTGTCTGTCTATTTTTCATCCATATTCCATTTGGCTAGGTACCAAAGGTCTCACACCCGTATTCACAAACAATACTGTGATATCTCATAGTGTGCTCGAGCGCATAGGGCTGGAAAAATTAATTCACAAACATCACGGAGCAGTATCTAACGCAGTGCGTTCCCTCAACGAAATATTACTTAAGTGTTATCAATGAATAAAAAGGCTTGCCAAAACGAACGCACTGAGAATTTGTCGTTCTTTGCACAGTTTTGGTAGTACGCATAGCGAAGTATTGTTTGTGAAATACGGGTGTTAATCTTGATGTGTCTATTAATATTTTGTATTCAAAAAACGCAGTGTATTAATCATTATTTGTTTAAAAACTAAGTTTAAAAAAAACGCGACTAAAAATATTTCTTTAATATTATGTGTTTGTGTATAAAACACATCAAGATTATTTACCTTTACTTAAGAACCTAACTAAATGGAGTATAGTAATACACATAGAAGTCTCTAATAAAAACTTATTAACTAAGTAATATCCAAAAGCACATGAACATTACTTTTTATTAAAAGTTATCAGAACTACTTCCGAAGTGATTACGCGTATTACAGAAAATTACAAGAAACTACAAACACACACGCTACATTGTAATCAATGTAATCATATAGCGATTGTGGAATAAGAGTCGATCTCGAGCGCGATAAGCGCCACACACGGTAATATTATGATAATATGCGAACGAAAATGTACTTAAGTGTAGCTTTGTTACATTTAATTTGGGAATTTTGACCTTTCAACTCGATTATTTCGTGAAAGTTGTTCATTTTGTATTCATATTTTTTTTCACGAATATTTTCTTGTAAATTGTCACGAATATGTACTTACACGTTATATTTTTGTAGAAGGTGTAAGGGTCCTACCAACATCCTTGGGTCAAGGCAACCTCGGGGTTGAGAGGACCCCGGGGTCCAAAGCATAATGTTGTTGTTGTTGAATACAACTGGGAAATCACAAGTAAAATGATGTTGATACCCTTGTAGAAGTTATTCCAAGTGACTACAATATAAGGTTCTTCAAGAAGGGCATTACAAGGTTTTTATAGGGTCGGCAGCGCGATTGTAACGCACCTGGTGTCACACACGTCCAATAGGTCCCAGTAGCCGCTTCCCATCAGGTGGACTGTGTGCATGTCTACCACCTCAATCAATCAATTAGCTTAGATAATATATATAGCTGGACATAGGCCTTTCCCAAATTTGGGAGGTTTGACCTACTGTTTCCACTCCGGTTTTATTTCGAGTTTTTCTTCTCTCGCAGTGATATCTGTATATTTTTCCGTTAGTTGTCATGAGCTGGGTTGGTGATACTTGTATCCTTTCTCCTTCACCACACGGATGTTTCTCCGTCACCACACGGACTAAACGGTCTATCACCTAAACAGTGTAAATAAAAGTAACCATAATTACTTAGGTACATCACATGGTTAAACTGATTGTCTTATTTGAAGCGTCGGTAGCTTAGTGGTTTAGGAGTCGGCCTTACGATCGAGAGGTCCCGGGTTCGAATCCTGGCCATTACACTACTGACGTGAACCCACTCCTAGCACAAGCAATTTAGCTTAGTTGGAGGGGTTAACGGGAATATTAGTAATTTCGATTGCTAATATTCTTTAAAAAAAAAAATTGTCTTAGAAGTGGGTTCATGTCATTATTGTAATACTCGAGCTTAGAAACCACGACCTTTTGATTACAACTCTTTACCTAACTGGCTACCGTTCACAGCATCAGATAATGACCAGTACGTAAACAATATAAGTACTCTGATACTTATCCTCCACAAATATCCTCAATAACAAGACAATTCAAATCACATTAGATGAGATATGTCGATATGAGTGTCCAAATGCCTCATATCACATACAGACTTGATTATGATTAGCTTATAATAGTAATGGAATCACCCGCGAACTCATATCTCGAAAACAATGGGACAGAGATGCCAGAATTCGAAGACCTTCCCCTCTCTTTTTGATGCTAAGAAAATAAGGTGATAGAGGAGACTGATGTTGTACAATGAGAGGTGTAGTTATAATGGTTTGGAGACACGTAAAATGAGAGAATATAGAAGCTTTTAAACTAGTAAACGTAATGAAACTAGTTTTAAGTGAATGTCCACTATTATAGTAACTGCTTTGTTTGTTATGAGAAATATGTAGAAATAGCGGTATAGCTTATATTGGGTTGGGCATGTGTGTGTGCATGGGCTATACCACGACCATTAGAGTCAAGTCGACTTCACCTGCAAGTTGGTACACCTGTTGAATGACCGATGACGCTCTGGCATAGGCTTTCCTCTTGGGGTCGAAAAGGTAGGCGGTAGTTGCTCCCAGGATGAAAATCTCAGTACTATTTATACAGGCTCTTTTCTGGATACTAGCCACTGAGAATGAACGTCAACTCTGTAATCAAACTACTCGTATGTTGGCTTCCCTTATCTACTAAATATGTTCACCAGTTACTGAATTGCTGCAAAACTATCTATAATCCATAATATGTTTTTTTTTTTTTTTTAAGAATATTAGCAACCGAAATTACTAATATTCTTGTTAACCCCTCCAACTAAGCTAAATTGCTTGTGCTAGGAGTGGGTTCACGTCAGTAGAGTAATGACCAGGATTCGAACCCGGGACCTCTCGATCGTAAGACCGACTCATTAACCACTAAGCTACCGACGCTTATGTATACCCAGTAATGGTTTAATTTCATGGATTGGCATTCACTGCGATACCAAACATCAAAATATTATAGTTCTGCTATTGCACGCTATGGCGCTAGCGCTGTAACCAACTTTATTTAATTACAATAAATAGTCTTGTGCTAACAAAACATGGCTTTACATAATAATGTACCTATGTTGTTTTAACTAAGTAAATAATATAAAAAATAAAAATTGTAAGTAATGAGCACCATACAAAAATAGGTAGGTGAGGTCATTAAATCATTACACACAACACTTTTAATCAGGTATAGCAAATATATATTAAATAGATGACTAACTAGCTAATCGCACGGAAGCCACAGATGGCGTAGCGGTAGAACGTTGGACAGCTAGAGGGCACGGGTTCGATTTCGATTCCCGCTCAGTACAAATATTTGTATGCATGAATGAATATGTCTATTTATATTGGTATGGGTGTTTCTATGTATAATATGTAGGTATGTATTTACAAAAAAAAAGTATCTAAGTATGTCTATACGCATTCTAGATTCCATAACACAAGCTAGTTAAGCTATGCTTAGTAGGTATGACTCTAGATATAGCGTCCTGTAGAATGTTGTAGAATATTTATTTATTATTATAATTACTTCTCAGAAATAATATCAAGATGTTTGTGTACATACAAAGCAGACTGAACTGTCAAAGAAAAAAAAACAATCCAGAAGTAAACGTTACAAAAATATTTACATACCAATAACAAACTCGTGCACCACCAATTAGAACTTCGTTACAACCAATACTTAATCAGTGATTAAACACAGACAGCATTAAAAATTCTAGTTCCCAGAATTGTAATGTAAAATGGCTAATCTAATGGCCGTGGTGCGATTATCGAAATTGGTCCGTGGGCACGGCTATGTCACGTTCGAATATCAAGCAGGCTTGGGTAATACCACTTACTGGCCAATGCGTGATGTGCTCGGTACACCCCATAGAGTGCAATGGTGTAAGTACTGTAAGTTCGGAATTAAGGTTTATGAATTTTCTCATTATTGTCATTACAAGGATGTTCCTAGTGGCATCTAGCTTATGAGCCCTCCGCTCTTCTATTTCTTAATTTGATTTGGTTGGGTCTTAAAGGAGCGACTGGCATCTGACCTCCTAATTCCGAGAAGTCTAGGCCTGCCTCGTCCGCCAGTCCGCAGTAGTACGAGTATCAAATGAGGTAGGTTTGTTTGGGCCCCAAAGAACTTGGTTTACATCCACTGTCAGGTGGTAGTGATATAAAGTTGCAGTTTAACTACTAACTCTCAAGAAGTGAAACGTATATCAATTCGGAATTATCCAAAGATCCTTCCGATACATTCCAATCTGTCTACTGTAGCTTTTCTAAGCGGCTACAATATGGGTTGTTCTTCAAGAGGGGTATTAAAGGGTTGCAGCATTGACAGTTCGATTGTGACGTCCTTCATTCTGACATTTTTCTTTCATATTCCTCCACCATTCCTTTCACCATTCCTTTGTAGATTTAGATCATAAACTCCTCTTATTTGCTGTGAACCGCAAATTTTCTACTTAATTTTCCTGTTCTGAATTTGATTCTCCATCCCCACATTATGTCTTTATTATAAGTAATAGTAAAACTATAATCGAAAATTTCAATTTCGTCGGTTATACTCCTTTCTTAGAATGTTACCTACATAGGTATCTTGTTAGTGTGTTCTCTCAATCTGTCGTATTACTTATGGCTAGTTTACAGTCTGCAAAATATTTGCATAATTCTTCAATAATTTGGCTAACTATAATAACAGCACTAAATTCAGAATTATGCCGATGTCTGAATCTAAAAGCAGTAATGTTACCAGAGTAGGACTTATAAATTCAACTTTCAGAAACTTGTAAGCGAATTCTGTAGTTACCATACCACACCAAACAACCAAATGGTAATTAGGCTTCCTCTTCTTCTTTTGTACTTTAGCCTGCTATTTTTGGCCCTCATCAGTGTCTCAGGCAGGTACGAGTACCAACACGCGTCTGTTGTTGTCAAAGTTTATAGGCCATGCTAACAAATCTTTCAGGTCAGATGTGTACTAGTAGGCTAATAGTATAAAAATAAATTTCTATGGTTTCGTCCTCATCATGCTTAATATCTTCATTATCACATGACGGTATATCATACAAACCTGATGGATAATAATAATTATAATATCCTTTATTACTTGTTAGTGTGTTCTCTCAATCTGTCTTATGCCTCGTTAGAGTCTGCAAAATATTTGCATAATTCTTCAATAATTTGGCTAACGAATGTGAATTCTGGAAATCTGTAGTTACCATAGGTAAAAACACAACCAAATGATATTTAAGTCTCCCTCTTATTCTTTTGTTCTTCATCCTGCTGTTTATGGCCCTCATAATTATACTCTTTAGGTTGACAATTACCCGCCTGGTGTTGTAAATAGTATGAAAATAAATGTAATGAAATTTTAAAGCAATTAGTATGCTAACCAATCAAATTGTTTAAGATCGGAAAAAAATGTGAAATGCTCAGTCGGGACTGGAACCCGTGCGTGACCAGTTAATTTTAATATCCTTTATTACTTAGTATAGGTATCATTGCCAAAAACTTGAAGCATTTTTAAAACTAGTGCAACGGAAGGCAAGTTCTTTCCTGAATTTGTGTAAATTAAAAAAAGCCCAAAGTATAACCACAACTCATAACAACTAAATACACACAACACGATCCACGCCACCCCTTTTCCCATACGCCGAACAAGTTCAAACACCTTTAAACATGTTTGTTTTACCCTTTTTGTTGCAGCCCATGAAGATGTAACTTCCACGTTGTTACTCATGTCAAAGGTTGATAAATATGCAATATCCCCGGATAGATCCCAGATCGATCGAGCGTGTATTTTGAAACCATTTTACAAAGACCTACCACGCTCCCCGCGTTTAAAAATTATCGGATATAATAGGAGGAGAGTCGATGTTTTTGGCCGGGTCATTTTATTTTGGACATGTTCGAAGCATTGTTAGAAAATTATAGATGGCGCCTTAGGAGATGGTTCGCTGTTTACATTCCGTACTGATGTTGGCTATGGTTGTTTAAGAGGTTACAGGTCGAAGAGTGATTATATGTTTGTCTTGTTTGTTTCTGATCAAATTGATTCCGGTTTATGTCTTGTTACGATTTCTGTCAATAAAGACTAATTGTTGAGAGATCAGTTTAGATAATCAATAAATGCTAAATACGTCTTACATTAAAGTCCCGGATTCGATGCGATTGAGTGCAAATATTAATTGAATGCATGAATTATTTGCATTGGTCTGGTCATGCCTCGGAGAGTACGTTAAGTTCGGTCCCGGTTGCCATCGAACATGTCTGACAGTCATGATATAGGGGAAATTGGTCAAATTGGCCCACACAGAAGGGATGATCACTCATCCAGTCAACGGCAGTTCAAGAAGACAAAATACAAACATATACATTCAAGCCTGTAAGTCCCCGAAGGGGTAACCAAATGTGAATTAACAATTAATCCACATTTCGCCAATGATGATTTTATTTCTCACGAAAGTGGCGAACCTTATTGCCATCAAGGTAGCACTTTATCATGAGCTGTATGTTTACTGTCAGATGGAGAACAGCCCTATCCCTATCCCTTAGACGCCTTCTACGACACCCTCAGGAAGAGAATCGTGTGGCCCAATTTTATTTTATCGGGAACATGGCAATCTATGTGATTGATAAGTTTAGGCTGGTTGTCACGAGGATCGACTTTTATTACTACTTAATTACTAGAATACAATACCTTTTGTAATCACTTTATGACACAATAACCAATACCTTCTTATAAGTAGTTATAAGAATGGATTATTATAAAGAATGGCGTGAAATTTATGTTATGGAATTAAATATGGCTTTCTATAATTAATTTATAAAAAATATTTTTCGTTCATTTATAAATAAAAGAACTTAATGTGGACTAAGCCACGGGCAGAAGCAAGTCGTAGATAAATTACGGAACCTTAACTGCAGAGTGTGTGTTAGTCACAATCAAGCCATTTACATAATTGCCCCGGCAGTATGTGCCGGAAAGATATAGTACTGTTTGCCAAACGCAATACATTGTGGTAATCCGCAATGACTTACTTAGATCCGTATTCTGGAGAATTTACCGATGGAATCCTACTCCCTACTAATAATGCAGAAGTTTGTAAAGATGTTTGGATGTTTCATACAATCACGCTCTAACGCTGAAATTTGGTACAGGGATAAATTTAAAGTCTGGAATAACACAACCTATTTTTCATACCTGGAGTAGGTTCCCATGAATAGCAGAAGTGGTATAAGAATTCCACCAGGGATACAGAGTGCAAATGGAGTAAATAAAATACACACAAAAGTATAACATACAAATACATGGTGTTATAATTTTATTATAATCAAAATACGTGGTGTCTACAATTTTGTGTCAGTTGCTTTTTTATTATTTATTTTTTTTATTTTTTATTTATTTAAAAACATTATAACATTTACAATTGTTTTATAGGTACCAGTAAGCCGAAAGGGTTTGTATCGGTACCTACCTATTCACATACATAATGCCTACTTATCTACTAATACTTTACGTATAAAATTCCTACCCACCTATTCACAATCGTATAGTTATCCACTATGTACTAATTTATACAAACATCAGTTCAATTCTCAATTCGCAAGCATCAATTCGTCGGAATAAAGGTAGTTAGATATTATTAGTTTTTTGCTCGGGAGTGTGCAAGCGTCACCGCAAAAAATTAATGTTTTATAGTTGAACTAGACTAATTGGCAGGCGTTACCGTTTTGAGCCATTGTTCTACTCGTTGCTCATAGTGATTTCGCACTTGCAACCAAAATTCTCACTTTTCTGGCAGCAATTGCCTTCTGACTTCTGAACCCTGAAACTAAAGGAAAACTTGCACCAGAGCCACTTTAGCCCAGCTTGCTGTTTAGTATGCCTTGTGCCCCGAAGATCTGAATGGAACCCTAAATACGGAAGGCGGGATGCCCCCTAACCAGATGGACTGACGAACTGAAAAAGGTGGCTGGGACGAACTGGATGCGGAAGGCAGAGGATCGGCAGACGTGGCGCACATTTAGAAAGGCCTATATCCAGCAGTGGACTGCAATAGGCTAATTGATTGATTGATTATTATGTCATAACATGAGAATAATATCTTAACACCTTTCAATATGACAGAAACGAATGACGTCACGCTAATATTCCAGAATTCCAGAATAATCCAACGCACATCGCAGGACCGTCGACCGTACGATCTTGATATGCCCATCCTACTCGTGATTTAGAGCAATGCCCAAGAAATAGAGGTCCATTTGCACGACGAGCCAGCATCGTGATGCGGGCGTTTGCAGAAATGTAAGCTTGAGAAAATTGTCCGTAATGATTGGACAAAGGATGTTGTTTTATATAATAATGCTTTTTAGATCACATATACGTCGCAATAAAGAGAAAATTTTAAAATTTAAAAGAATATAATTAATAAAAGAGAAAAGCCTGCGCCACAATCTTTAATTAGCAGAATACCGACTAGGTTTGGCTTGAACTCCAAATATTCTGATGAGACACATAAGCTCTTTAATCGTACCTACAATCCTTGTGAAGCAAAATTTAAAATACCTTGTCATTATTCTCTGAGCCTTCTCCGAACTCAGCTTCTCCGGCTTTCTAGTCTAACGGTCTAAATTCTTAATTCTTTATTATGCACTGAAAATAATACATGATAAATCATAACCATTCAATTTTGATAAAGGCGAGCTTAACTCAGTATTGAGTTTTCTCCCAGCAAATATTTCGGGGATAGAGGAAAAAGCGTACCAAATGGGTAAAAACTTCCATATTTTTTTTATACTACTTAGGTCGCAGATAAGCACACGGCCCTCCTGATGGTAAGAGGTGACCGTGGCCTATGGGCGAGTGCAACAGTATTACAGCCAGGGGAATCACACTCGTGCTGCCGACCCTGTAAGAACAGAGAGATTCTGTGCCGTCAGCGCAAAAGATAAGTAGGACAAAGCCTTTGGTTTTCCGTGAAGCGACCACCATTTGACTTCCATAACCAAAAGATGCCAGATTAGTCTAATTGCATGCAGAACTCAGAATCTGACATTTTAGGGCCTGTATCATAAATAAAATACCCTGTATCATCGATAAAAGTAGCCAACATAACAAAGTGAGGCAGATAATAGTAATAGCTTTAATGCTAAACTACATTCGAGCAAACACCTATTAGAGGAGCAACACAAATATTGTGAAATTCGTGCTCAGCACTGATCTGACATTGAACCACTTAAAAAGGCAGGTTTCATAAAGTTCTGGGCTGTATTCATAGTCCAGCTAACAAACGCTTTAGGGCCTAAAGGTATGGTTCCGAAGCCGACCACATACGACAACGACAGACTCAAGCAAACTTCTGCAAGCATCTGCTGATGGATGGACGAGACTATGTCACAGGCTTTAATCTCATGGTTGGTAGTATGACAAGATAAGCCAATGAAAAATAATATAAAAGCGAACCCTGGGTTCTAAACTTCTGATGCGCTCGAATATGCCTAACAAACTTAGTAACAATATAAATCAATGTTTATTGTTTATTGTGAGTTACATTGATTTACAACCTGATACAACCTGAAATATAGTTTTTAAAATAGATTTGAGTTAAATTTCAACATAATATTATATCCTTATAGTTGTAATATTGGGTTTTTCCTCCTGGCCAAACTTAATTAGGTACAAGTTCCACTTTCTTACTTAAATTGACATTAAATAGCAGTTGGCTACATTTTTTACGAGTCATGAATGTTCCAAAGGCCATAACTCTCTTCTTTCTTAGACTTTTTGTAATTTTTTTCCAGGCACAATAAGCACTGTGGATCGTGGTCTAATATCACTATTAGACCATAATCCTGGAAACTTCTCTATTTGCACATGTACACCCAACGGCGGCGGGCGGCGTCGAAAAATACTGACGTGCCTATAAATAAGGCCCTTCATAAGTAAGAAATATTGAGTCAGTCAGCCCCGGTGAGCTTTTACAATAACAGGCTGTGTTGACTGCCTCTGTGGCGTAGCGGTAGTGAACGCGGCCGCTACGCAGGAGGCGCGGGTTCGATCCCCGCTCAGTGCAAATATTTGTGTGCATGAAATATGAATATTTGCATTGGTCTGGGTGTTTCTATGTATAATATGTATGTATTTACAAAAAAAAAATGTATCTAAGTATGTTTATCCGCATTCTAGAACCCATAACACAAGCTAGTTAAGCTATGCTTACTTTGGGTCTAGATAGCGTTGTGTAGAATGTCCTACAATATTTATTTATTTATTTATTTATTATTTAACTAGGGTCACACTACGTTTACTGTAAGTTGTGAATTACTATCTCCTCTCCCCTAAAACGTCAAGTAGTTAATACTTATAATTTACATGTGGTAATATAATTATGTTCCAAAATTGCAAATAAAAAAATAATGTAGGTATAGGTACTTTTTAAGTACACCGCGCTATCTGGACCCAAAATTATAATGAAAATTCTATGTAAGTAGGTGTTTTGGAATGCGTTATCCACATACGTAGATTGTTGTAGAACCATTTTAATTACACAAAGACTACTAAAATAGGTTTAAAAAAAAAATATAAAAAAAAAATACCATACATTCAGCATTTGTGCCTTACTTTAAGATTTGTGCACTTGTGATTCATCCAAGAAGTATAATCACCAGGATTATTCACACACACACGCATACATAGACATTCAATTTTCGTTTCGTCCGCTTGTACACATCACCAATCTATTAAGGCCCCGAATCAGATCAGCATCGAAAAATCGGTATTTTCGAAACCGTTTTTCTTTTTAACTATAAAACCTACAGATCTGGAATTTACATGCCTGCATACTACAGGATATACAGGGTAACTTCTCCTATTCATGAATTAAATAAAAAAGAAGGAAATAGTTGAAAAGAGGCTCTGAACATCACTCTACTCTTTCTTATGAAACCAAATATTTTCTACAGTATGTATCCAAATAATCTAAAATTTCACATGTATGTTAAATAAGTGTATTAGCACGTGCCCTTCTTAGTTAGTAACCGTCGTCGCTTATAAAGTCATCTATTAAAATGATTTTAGTGATTTTTACGGTTCAAATATGAGCGAATGACCTTGAGCATTTGTATGGTGAAACTCATTCGCGTATGTAATCACCTTAAGAAGCGAAAATAGTATTTTCTCTCTTTTAATACTGATCTATGATTTTTATAATCAAATGAGAATTGCATTCAGTCATGTACTAGAGCATAATATGTAGTAGAGGATCGAGTTGGAACATCACGATTTTGCGTGAATTAGAATAACAATAAATGTATTATCTGGCTCGATTCGCTTGCACTCACCTTTGAACGCAACTGAGTAATCACTGTGATGATGATAATGATGGTGACGACATTAAACAGTCAAGTGTTTAGAATTCATTTATAACACAGAAGATGTCTAAGGCCCGTATTCTAGAATGACGCTCAACTCAAACTCGATTTACCTGAGGACAGATTGTATAGAACTATAGACAATCTGTCTGACGGCCTGTCAAATCTGAGGAATCTGTGCATACAATCTTGCCTCAGGCAAATCGAGATTCAGCTGAGTGGCATTCTAGAATACGGGCCTAAAAGGAGTGTCAGGTGGTAGCCAATTAAGTTACTAATAATGTTGAACATCTTCAGAGTACTATGTCACATATATGTGGGAGATTCGTTGATAGGGGAAGTGGTTCGTATTTTCTAGTTGAATGATAGGAAATTACTGAAAATATTACTAAATTTTTCAGTAACAACACTACAGAATTTCAAAACATACCCGGCACACGGGTATGTTTTGAAATTCTGTAGTATCCTTCCTCTTTTGGCATATACATATACAGGGTGTACAAAAGATACTCTGCCACATCTAGCTAACATCCATCAGAGATTCCTCCGTCGTAACAAATACATATAAAGCAGATGATCGGTAACGAGCGATTGGCACCTGGACCGGGGCTCCGGGAGCGAAAGTCGTTAGAGGCCCACTAGACTACGGCCTAGCTATCAGTCTTTCATAAATTGACTCGATGCAAAGACTTGAGAATAATACTAGACCAGTACTACGAACTAAAATGGATTTTGCACAATGGGTGTATGAGCAATGATCCTTCCTGTCTTTATTTCTCCTAATATAATACAATAGAGTAATGTTAGGACGTCCGCTGCCTCATACATATAACTGTGAGTAGTGTTATTTAGATGAAATTATTAGCAAAAAATACGCATAGGTAAGGCAGCAATATAGACACGATAACCACTTCTGATCGTGTTGACTGCCATATAAGTGCTATGAAAAACTAAAAAAAAAATACTTAATTCGTTAAGACTAATAAATAGGCTCAATTAAGATCAAGCACTTATCAAAGCTGCCACTTTACCCATGCATTCTCTATCTACTTAAAGCACTGTGAGTTTAATCAACTATGCAAGAAATAGAATTTTCATAAAAACATTCTCTAAACGTGCATAGAAAAATATTATATTTGCTATCCATCTGCGTTTTTACCAACAAAAACTATCATAGAACTATTATCCGCCTATCTATTCATTCTTAACTCTACCTCTAACTTAAACGCTGTAAGTAAGAATCTCCAAACTGTAGTTAAGTGTACAAATTACTTAATTTAAGGTTAAGTTCACGTCGATCAGTCAAGTGTCCTAAATGCTCTGTTCAAGTTTTAAGTGTGGCTAAGTTGTATGCAATGCGTTTGGGAGAGAGTAACTTTTGCTTTCGACATTCCCTTGAGAGAGGAAGTGTAACTTTTTGACTCTTGTAAACCACTCGTTAGATGCTCTAAGAGGTTTAGCATCTAAATGCCGATTTCTACAAAAGCCTACTGTAATAAAGGCACACGTGTGCAGACCGTGTGTTCACTGTTCAGTTTTTTATTGTGCAAATTTAGTTCATTATTAACTGTGGATGTCTGGGAATAAGCCACTGATATCTTTTTATTTTATTCTTACTTTGTGAATTTTATTGTGTGAATTGAACCTTTTTTTAGATATTACATTTAAGTACATAGATTTACAAGATATCGACTGACGATTGCGATCCAAGTTCAATTCACACTATGAGAGTAAAGCAATACTGAAATAATATTACTATTAAGAGATGGCAGGAAAGTTCCGTATCTGGGTGTTTACTTATCGCAATATTTATATTTGTTTATTTTATTCTTCAGAACATTTTTTACCGTTGGGTAAAAACAAGAGTTAAGTATGTTATTTATAAGTTAAAATACACATACGCCTATTATAGTGGAATATGGAAAACCTACCTGCCTACATAACTACCTACTGTAATAACACCATGTAACCCACATTTACAAAGAATAAATAAAGAATTTACATTTGAATTCAGTCGGTAAAGTGTTCTCCCTAGATACTTCAAGTTGTGCCGTTAACTTTAACCAATAGGTACCTACAGTGGCTAAAATAACTAACTAATAAATTCATTAACAATTCCGTCTTGCTGACTGATACGTAGAATTACAGAAACTAGTCGGAAATTAGCATATTATATAAATTAGCGAGAGCCCGGTCAGTTGGAATTTAATATCATACCATACACAGACGTTTGTAGCTACAATCGTATTCAACGGTCTTTGGTGGCCCGTAATGGTGTACAGGGTGCTCTCAGAATGACTTTACATATTATTTTGGTGCAAGTATTTTCAATGGATACGTTTGAATGGATATTATTTATGGTCCTAAGTTTAAATAAAGGGTTTTGTAAAATGATATTGAGTTTTTTTAGTTACAAAATCTTTGACAGTAGATGGATAGATGGGAGTTTGAATAATTGTGCGTAAAGCACGTGTGTATGTATATCTTGTACATGTAACAAATAAAAAAAAATTATATGATCAGCAATTAACTTAAATTTAATGGTCTCTGTGCTATTTCAACTAAAATTTAATTAAAAAGAAAAAATCATTAGGAACCTGCTTTTCTTTTGCAAAGTAATTAAATTACACAACGAGTTAAATGATAATTTAAATCACCATTTGGTTTTGTATGATTAGGTATAGATAATTCTTGTGTATGTGTTCCATAAATTATTACCTGTCAGGGTTGGACAATCAGACAGTAGTCGCACCCATAAAAGCTGTAAAAGCCAAATCAAAAGAAGGAGAATGAGTAAGCGGACGTCCAAGTTCAATGCTAAGATGATGATAATTACAATATAATGTAAAAATTTAATACAAAATAATAAAACGCGTTAATTATATTCACAACAATTTACATTCAAATAACTTAAACCAAACTAAAACAAACTTAACCATATTATTACTGTATAAATTTCTTGCTAAAATCCTTGCAAAACAACTTAAACACCCTGTAGTGTGCCGACATTGCCAAGAAATTGCTTGACGGTCAAAATATCTTAGTTATGACCACTCCTGTCCGGCGCACGGCTTACGTTGGCCAAGTTTGGTCCCCCTAGGCCCCGAAGGCATAGTTGGGTGGCCACCCCAACCCCCTCGGTTATTAATAAATCTATCTGTGTATTCGGAGTTAAAGACAGAGGTATTCAAATGGTAGCGGGTAGTTTTGGCTGATAAGGACTCTTTGGTGTATGGTGGACAGGCCGATGAATGGTGTTCGGTTTGTTATCTGAAAACTGTCGAGAAATTTAGATATAGGTAAACTAACTGTTGCTCGCGGCTCTGCCCGCGTGGGATTCTGATCCCGTTCATCGCTGATAGTAGCGAAATAATATAGCCTATGTTAGTACCTGGTTAATAGATTTTTAATGGTGAAAGACTTTTTGAAATCAGTCCAGTTTTTCAAATTGTTTGTTAAATACAAAAATACAAATCTTTTCTCTTTGTAATGTGTGGCAGTGATGAGGAACTCAATCAAGTTGCTCTGTGGACTTTGTAGGAAGATAATTAAAAAGTGCCTACCATAAAAATCAGTCAACTTGGTCATGCTGAAATACAGTGAGTATTTACTCTGGACTCTCGGCTCATAAGCACTTAGTACTCAAAACAAAAGTTTTTTTCTTTTGCATAAGGAACATTTTTGGATCACCTTCCTCGCATGACGATTTCTCTGAAGCGGCGAAGAGGACCTTGAAAAATTGTTTAATTTTTTTTAGCTTAGGACGGCCTCCTAGCCTAGACACCTGAGCCTTTGCCTTCGCTTACCATCAGACGAGGTGAAGTCATATTTATTTGTCCTATATAAGAAAGTCTGAAAGCCTGTTTGTAATAAATCTGACATGTGATCAATTACCAAAATATACGTTGTCTGAAACCAAAAAATTGTGACTCAGTCAAGTATATTTCTCAATACTCATTTTAATTCTCAATACTTATAATACATAGATACATGTTTATAATCACCCCTTTATCCCTGGAGGGTAAGGCAGAGGTGAATTAACACCCACATTTCACCATTGTATTAGGTCCCACGTAATAGGGGATGAGTCTATTGCCGTATTCCGGGCACTGTTGTTGACTCGAGCCATGTATCTGAGGCTGAGTACGAAGCTAAATACTTATACTAATTTAATAAATAACTAATCTCTTACAACACAACAAATACAGACTAAGACATCAAACGGAATATTAATTAATCATTGCAGACAAATGTAAATTGAAATCAAAATTGAATCACACACTAGTATAACTCAATCATGCGGGGCGAGACGGGGCAAGACGGTCGGGCCGGACACCAGACGGAGTCAAAGATGGGGCTAACTTCGGACAATAGAGCTAAGATTTGACTTAGAATTAATTCGCTGACTGTACGACATGTATATTTACGTCACTAGTATGACTCTGCGTAGGTTGTATTTGGTTCATTTTCAATTTTGCTTCATTTTACAATTACTTATCTAACACACAATAATAAACAACAGGCTTAACTGCCTTTTAGGGTTCCGTAGCCAAATGGCAAAAACGGAACCCTTATAGATTCGTCATGTCTGTCCGTCTGTCTGTCTGTCCGTCCGTACCTATGTTACAGCCACTTTTTTAGTTTAATTTCACATCATATTTTAGGCACATAAGTATGTGGTATTTTTTTTATTTTTAATTATCTTACCTGATCGTACGAAGACTCAGAAATGTAAGCCTAGCCTCAGTTTGAGTACGCCGTGAGATACTTTGTCATCTTTAAGGATCCAGAATTGCAGAATTATATTTTTATTTATTCTTCATCCTAAAAGCGTAGAGCCTAGGATCCGCTCTCTTGTTCTTCTTTTATTGGGTGGTTTTGACTTTCATGGAAGCTACTGTCGTCTGAGTCTGATCTCCATGCACCGAAAACGAACCTGCACCAGAGCCTCGTCCATCAATCAGATCTTAGAATGGTACCGTACACACTCAAATATTTTTCACTTGTAAATACGACCTAATTATTATACTTGCTATTCATTAAATGTGCTACCATTTAGACAACCCGTCTTAGCCATCGCTAATACATTGTGCGCGAATTCTCCGAAGTACCTGGTAGTTATGTAAGACATTCGTAGCCAGGCAATCATCTAGTGAATTTAGAACATTCTCCTACAGGACACCCATAGGAGGGGCCACTCGTAAATTCCGAGCGTCTTCAAATTCAACTATGTTCAACTATTGACCAGTGCAAGATGTAAATATTCTAGATAGGCCCCATTGCGCTGTTATCCTAGAGAAACTATTTAACAGATTGAAATTAAAACCTTTTTAACGGACAGAAATCATTGTGCGAAACACGGTGTGCGAGGTGTTTTGTTGAATTTTCGCTGTTACTGCATATTCTACTTAGAGTAAAATGAACTCACACTTCTTCTTCTTCCTCCTAGCGTTAATTCCCAGTTGCATCCGAAGCTTTCAGCTCGGAGTCTGAGGTCCGCTTTTACCAGTCATAGCTACTCACACTTATTAAGTAACAATTGAAATCAATGGAGCTCACATTGCTGATAATGTTTGTTGTTTGTTTAAGTGGGTTATGGGACATCTCGCCCAAGTAATAACTGGTCCACGGGCTAAATGTCCACTTTTTAAAATGTGCATGGGTATATTGGCCCGGAATAATAGACAGGGTGAGATGTAGTCCATGCTGCATTTGCTCTGTTAGCCTCTGGACCCTTCTACCTGTGCTATCGAAGACCTGGAGCCGTAGACGAAGTGACATTCTATTGGCGAAAACGCCAGTGGAATCGCTAATTGTAGTATGAAATTAACATAAATCATTAATATAACTATATTTTTTTTATGAAAT
Organism: Eilema depressum; assembly: GCA_914767945.1. Classification (NCBI taxonomy): domain Eukaryota; kingdom Metazoa; phylum Arthropoda; class Insecta; order Lepidoptera; family Erebidae; genus Eilema; species Eilema depressum. The sequence continues at coordinate 15,358,042 of OU612026.1, forward strand.
TTGAGTCTTTGTAACTCGAAATACATTATTTAACTTATCATTATTACTATAACCATCGCATTGTCCCAAAATCCATTGTTAAAACCTTAAAAATGGTTCGCTGCAGCATGATTCCATCAATAGAGTGTCACTTTGTCTAGGGCCCCTGAGTAGAGCGACGGAGAATGCTGTAGCCGTGGTCAAATATTGGTCCCTCAAAATTAAAAAAAATAAACTCAAAAAAAACTCAAAAAAAAAGAAAAAAAAAGGTTAATGGCCTTTTGCCATTAACCTTTTTTTTTTCATTTTTCGCCACCTATTACATTGGGACCTAAACATAAACGGCGAAATGTGGGTGCTAGCACCTCTGCCTACCTCTTCGGGGATATAGGCGTGAGTTTATGTTATGTTATGTAAAATTTTAAAAAAAATGAGCCGTGGATTCGATGAAGAAGAAGCAGATACCTTTTTAAAACTTCACTTCTAGTAAACTACAGATCCGTGTGCATCAACTATGTCTTGCTTTTACACGGGCGCTACGTTATTATTGTGCCTCTGTCAACGGAATATGAAATGTATTGGAACTCGGGATGAGCTCTCCTTGACCACCCCCCAACCCCTTAACTACCACCCCCTGACCTCGGGTGGTCAGCGAAAGGGTTGGATAATAGGGGCGTAAGTGTATTGTTTAGTGATTTATTCGTGAAAACTTGAAGTTGGATGTTAGGGTACCTTTTGGTTGGAAGTAAAAATGAGGAAATAATGTGAGTTAAATAACGCTATTAGAACATTTACTGTGTTAAGTTGGGTAAATGCTTAGAGGATAATGATGATGACTAGGTTAAATAAGTACTACTTTATATTTAAATTATTGTAATTCGGATTCGTATTCTAGAACGACACTTATTCCTAAATCTCGATTCATCTGAGATTGACAGATTTGATAGATTGTCTATACAATCTGGCCTCAGATAAATCGAGATTTAGAACTGAGTACCATTCTAGAATACGGGCCATATCGTGAATGCAGTTTGACTAATATACGGCATTTAAACATAAAAAAGAAACAATATTAGTAATTGATATTACTAGCGAAGCTGCTATGCTTGTATTATTAAAAGTGAGTTCATGACCAGTATCCAAAACCGAGAACTCTCGATCATAAAGCCAACTTGTTAATCACTAAACTACCGACATTTTTTCCCTATGCAGTTGTTTAAAATGCCTCTGATTTAGGTTTCCATGGGAATGAATTTACAGCAGCGCCCCTATGAGTCAAATGCGAAGGATCTTCTTCAGCCGCAGTACCCTGAGGTGCGGGCGCTAAGATTTAAGCAACATGCCCTCTCTCCATAGCTTTGTACTAGTTAGATTAGCTATTGGAGATTTAATAATAATTTAATACGTGTATATATCGGATAAATGATAGTAATGTTTCTACCTTATATGTAGAAGCCACAGTGGAGAAAATGGTGGAGTCGAGCTGAATTGTTTTTTTTTTAGATTCGAGTCGGGCCAGATTGTTTCTTTTAGATCAGCAGGCACATGTATTAAGAACGTTTCAAACGATCGAACGGACTCCACAGCTGACTCTGCGGTAAGATTTCATTTTCGCATGCTGTAAATTTTTGATGACATCACGTTGTAGAGCACATAAACATACATCATTATCGATATGTGCTCGACAATGTCACGTCTCCGACGACAGCATGTGCCTGCAGGGGTTGATGAATCTTTTGCTCCGCATCAAGATATTGATGGTCAATGTCGAAAGTCGGCATAACTACAACTTACCTCGCAGAAGCCTTAATAAATCCGAAGATCAAGACGTTACTTCATGGCAAAGAGAACAACATCTTTGAAAAATCCTTAAATTAGTCTGTTTCATGTTTCAAATATTTTTTTATTATTGTAGTAAAAATATAAACATGCGTAGTCATTACTGTCAATAAGGATTTCAGAGAAGAAAAATACTTTTTTTTATCTAGATTTGTATACGTATTTATACTCGTAGTCTGCTCTATTCTATTCTTTCTAAGTGCATTTACCGGACACTCGACTTACCCATTTCAAATTGGAAAACACTGCCTACGACTTATCCTTGTAACGTCGTACCTCTACCTAGATCGCCCTACTTGCTATTTGAGTTGCCACCCGCTCCGTGTGAGTACTGCGGTTCAAGTTACAAGCGCATGCGTTTCTTGTAACCATAAATTATATTGTTAGGGGAGAAACAAATACTTCTAGTCTAGCAGCTCTAAGATTCTGAAGCCTTGCTGGCAGTGTTTGAGTAAATGATGATATCTTACACGCTCTAGTACTATTAAACATAAAAAAATACGATACGGCACATGAATATTCACAGTGAAGTTCAGTAGGATATTCTAAGTTTATTTGATTCTATCACTATGTCGTACTATTTTGAACAAGCTTTGTCCTGTTGTTTCAGCTAAATTCAATATGAATTTATAGATGTAGGTATATACACTGTTTATTAAATTGTTTCACTCCTAACGATTATGACGTGATGTTTAATAGTCTCGTCAAAATATTTTTTTTTTATCGTCGTCACTTTTTGCCATAGTTTTCCACAGTGTAATCAATGTACACTCTCAGTTCTAGTTCTACCAAGTACTTCACATTTTAAACCTAATATATTAGTCAGTCACATTACGAAAAATACCGAAGTCCAGCCAAATCCGCAGTTAGACTTGCAAAGCGGACCTCAGACCAATTTATTAATCTGTGCTCAGACTCAGAGGTGAAAAGCTTCGCATACGACTGGGATTAACACTAGGATGAAGAAGAAGATTTTTAAACACAATTCGCTATCATCTCATCACTTGCACCAAACATTTAAATAGATTATCTTAACGTATTTATATGCGGTTGAAGCTAATTTTCGGACAATTACGGGCAGCGGGTTCGTTTGCACACCGTCTTACGTGGTCAGTGAGGTGATTTGTGTACGTTAAACTTAAACAGAGTGGTGTAAAGTAAACACACTTGAAATTCTGTTTGTTTTGAATTTCTGAGGGAAGAAGCGAAGATTGCGAGATTGGATTTATTATTGTGGTCAATTTTGTAACATATTTTAGAAGAAAATTAACCATGGTGTCACCAAAAAAGCGAAAATGTAGATATCGGTGTTTGCATTTATTCACAGACAATAATGGGGTCAAAATGATTATACTACAAAATTTATTACTTAGCAGTTAGTTTTTCTAATTAGTTATCCAAATTTAAAATTATCATTATTGAATTGGAAATCCATATACCTACCTATATAAAAGCGAATATATATATTATCATATCTTATGTTGTATCTATCTCCAATTTCTGCCATCTATCGCGAGGCTTTTGCTGTACAAGAGGCGGCTCAGAACTGCCGTTTCTTGGACTATTTTAAGTTTCTCCCGGATCGCCAATAAAAATTCCTGTACCTACTGCAGGACTTCACTGATTCTAATTCCAAAGTGATTGGTGACAGAGCTCACCATTATGTTTCTCTCATGAAGAAGGAATCAGATTCTGTCCTCCGTGGTTTCTCTTAAAGTTAGATAACTACATATTCATGTATTAACTACTACTGATGCAATTTGTATTAGCAAAATTACTTCATTAATAAGCCAACTCACACAAGTCCATTTATAACTTGTATCCATCACACTTACTCTCCTAAACTAGCAAGCGAACCCTTTAAGACAGTGAAAAATACACAAGACATACAACTCGGCTAATTTAAGGAGCCTACCTTATCTTAGTGTAACTTCGACATCGGGTGTCATTTGTCTTCGTCAGTGTTGCCCGGTGATCATTTATGCTACAGCACACCCTACCCTTTCGGTGGAAACACACGGGTATGTATTTTGTAGAGCACATCTGAAACTATACGCGAACTATTTCCTAACTTTAAAAATAATTGTAACGTATTTCAGCTTTCAGCTAGTTTAATAGTTTAGTGGAAAAGTATCCCTTTCTTTTTTTAATATTTGTTGTAGTTACAACTACAAAAAAATACATCATCTGTGAAAATTTCAACTGCCTAGCGTGAAGCGTGATAGACGCTTCATGAGATACAGTCTAGTGACAGACAAACAGAAAGACAGAGTCGGAAGGCTAATCCATATTATAATATTATAAATGCGACTGTCTGTCTGTCTGTCTGTTACGCTTTCACGCCTAAACCACTGAACCGATTTTTATGAAATATGGTATAGGTGTAGACCTGACCTGGAGAAAGTACATAGGCTATGTTTGGTCGCGATAACCGACATCCACGCGGGTGGAGCCGCGGGCAAAAGCTAGTAAGGAATAGTTCTTTTACTTTTTTTTTACTTTGTAAACTTTTAATACCTATACAAGAACCGACGAGATCAAAAAGATCGTGCTCTCCATTAAATCTAATGCTGTGGGCTATGATAACATTAGTCGTAGAATGATTATTACTATTTTAGACCATGTCCTACTGGTGATCACACACATAATTAATTTTTCATTAGATTCTGGTCAGTTCCCGTCATTGTGGCGTAAGGCATATGTTATACCTCTTCCAAAAATCTCGAACCCATCCCTTCCCAATCATTTCCGTCCCATTAGTATTTTACCTTTCCTCTCAAAAGTCCTTGAAGCCTGTGTGCACAGACAGCTGTCCCCTTTTATCCACAAAAATAATTTATTAAGTCCTCTACAGTCAGGGTTTAGGCCCGGGTACAGCACTGTGTCTGCTCTTTTAAAGGTGACCGGTGACATTAGGGCTGGCATGGAGGACACTAAGCTCACGGTACTTGCATTGGTTGACTTCTCAAATGCCTTCAATACCGTCAGTCACGATCTTCTTTTATCCATCTTATCCTTCTTTGGGATCTCGTCGGATGCACTGGAATGGTTCTCAAGTTATCTTCGGGGGCGCCAGCAGGCTGTTCGCCTGCACGAAATTTCTTCGTGCTGGTGCGATATTGACGCTGGTGTCCCTCAAGGCGGTATACTATCTCCTTTGTTATTTTCAATATTCATTAACCTCTTAACTAGTAATCTTCGTTGTGCGTATCATTTATATGCAGATGATTTGCAGCTTTACGCTCAAGCGAGTGTTGATGATGTTGCTGCTGCAATAGGTGCCGTTAACCGGGACCTGGAATACGTTAACAGTTGGTCGAACAGATTTGGCTTAACTGTGAACCCAACTAAGTGCCAGGCCATTATTATAGGCAGTCAAAGATTGATGCATCGGTTGGATATGTCATCTCTCCCACCCATCACTTTCAATGGCTCCACCATACCACTAAGCGCTTCAGTGAAGGATCTAGGTCTGTTTTTAGACTCAACTCTGAGTTGGCGAAGCCAAGTAGCACATGTCGGTCAAAGAGTGACGGGATCGCTTCGTTCATTTTATCGCCTCCGCAATCTTCTGCCCGCAAAGACAAAAACTATAATTGTGCAGACACTACTCTTTCCTGTCTTTGACTACGGTGATGTTTGCTACTTCGACCTGAATGCAGAACATCTAAATAAATTTGACCGACTTCTAAATAACTGCATTAGATTTGTATTCAATCTCCGTAAGTATGACCACGTGTCTGCTTATCGTGAGCAGTTAAATTGGCTACCGATTCGACAGCGACGAAATCTACGTGCTCTTACTACACTCTTCTCAATTCTTACATCTCCTACTCCCCCTAACTATCTATCTCCTTATTTTCAATACAGACATGAAAATCACAACAGAGATCTTCGCTCTAAAAATAACCTTCTCCTAAGCTGTCCTACTCATACTTCTGGGTTTGTTCACTCTTCTTTTCCTATACAGTCTGTGCTCCTTTGGAACGCGCTACCTCTTGAAATCAGGAAGGCCACCAGCAGTCTTGTGTTCAAGGCGAAAGTTCGCCAATTATTTCTCGACAAACTGGCAGAATCATCGAGGCAATCAAATCTCAACTAGATCATACTTTTATATAATATATATTTAGGTATATGGTATGGTGTATGTATATGTAGGTTTATTTATGTTTATGTGTAGGTCTATTTTTATGCATGTATACTTATATATATTATATATATATCTATCACTACCTAGCCTTACTCATATCTACATACTGGGGTATGAGTGGGTATGGGTGTGATAACCTGTTACTATTTCACGGTACTATACCTAGTTATGTATAGTGTTTGTTTACCTATGTCACTATCAATAATGCACCTACTAATATATCTCTGCACCACCTTTGGTTGACTGGTAGAGAATGCCTACGGCATTAAGTCCGCCTTTGTACTTGTGCATAAAGTGTAATAAATAAAAAAAAAAAAAAAATAAAGAGAGCTGCTGCATTGAGTAACATACGGGGCCAGAAACTGAAGATTACTATTTTATTCTACTTAAAACGATATACATTTGTAACAGCAAACTAAGTAGCTCAATTTCTTTCGTACCAACCGACCAACTTGCTCGACACAAAAAGCTTCAGTACAATCTAACCGCAAACATTCCTCACTTTCGGCCCTATTTCCACCAGTTTAAGTTCTAATTTCCCATGACATATGTGGTGAAGGGATGACTAGAGTTTTCCTAAGGAAATTGCCGCCACTCATTTGTGGATGTACAATGACATCGCGTTTTTACGAGTCAACGAGTGAGGGTAGATTTTTGGTTGTTGGATCTTTTTTTGTCTCGAGTTGTTCTTGAAAATAATTTTCAGATAGGTAGGTATATGGTTTGTTTTTTTACAGAATAGAATGTGCAGTACAGAGTGATTGGCTATGAGAGTGATATATATGCCTGGCCACCAGTAGCGAAGGGTAATTTTTTAAAAGGGAGCTGGTGGAAATTACTCAAAACCCTTATAGAACGACCATAGCAATTTTGTATGGAATTAAAAAACATCGCTACCACGACTTTGAAGCAAGCGGTCTTGGTCTCTGAGGTGAGAGCTTCGGTCACAACCGTTATAGTTAGGTACATCAAAATGTTCTTAGGACACTATCCATAACTTTTTAAAATATTATGTGTACTGCATCCACAGATTTTGGCAAATCGTACAGTCAGCAAGAAAAATGCTAACAGCTCAAAAAAAATTTTTTTGGTCGCAATCGATCCTTTTTCATGTCGGGATCAAAAGTCTCTATGAGACCAATTGGTAAATTGCAAAAAATACACTCTGTATATAGATCAGTAGTCAAACAAACTGTGGTTCTAAAAAAATCAGTTATTAAAACCATCCTATAAGATTGTAAGAAATCAGCATATTTCCAAAGATACCCGAAAATTGCCGATCACACCCGAATCCATGATTAGTTTACCGTATTATTTGCATACGTCCGAACGTTTGTTTTTCAAATTTGGAACAGCCGAGTGGACCCGAACATTGTCCGAACAATAACTCGTCCAAGATGTTTCAAGCAGTTAATTTAGTTTACTTTGATAAGGGTCACCCTTCCCAAGTAGGTACTCCCAGGTAGCCGGTCAGTACTACGACAAATATTGAAACTATTGAGTTTGTATAAGTAGGTTGCTTGGGAAATTATTAATTATTGCTTACTACGTTCAAATTGATAGGATAGGATAGTGGTAATTGGATGATTTTGATACTTGGGTAACCCTCAAAATGTTGTCAGTTTTGGGAAAAACTTTCGAGAAATTTGTATGCTAACTTTTCTTATAGATTTAGATTAGATAAAGTCAACCCCTGTCAGCCAGACCAGGACTTGAACCCACAACCAGTCCTTCCCAGGAGGAATTCTCTAACCAACTGCATTGCATCATTGATACACTACCTAGTATCACATTTCTTTTCTCTACTCTGGTAGCAAACTAGCACATAGTAGAGCTGATAGAAAGATTTTCCCAATCATTATGTAGGTTTACCCGACATAAAAATAAAAATAAAATATGATATTTTTCCTTAACTCTCAATGAGCAGTTTTCCAGTAGGTATAATAATCAGTTGGTTTTTAAATCATCAGGAGATGGCGCTAGCATAGCTTTTGGTAATTTTAATGTACTCTGTGGTTTGTTTGTAGTATTTTTTCATGACATTTGCGATGTTGCCAAAGTTTAATTTCATTTACCCATATTATAATAGATAAAATATAATAAAACGCTTAATTCTTTTCGCGACACTGTCTGTAATTTAAAATAATAATATTATATTTAAAATGATTGTATCAAAAAAAATTACAAAATATTTACGGAAAATAACTCATTACAAAACCGAAGAACATTTTTTCCATAAATTAGGGAACACTAGATGTGCCACCACACTCTTCTTACCAAAAGTGCCGGCTGCGCCATCTAGCGCGTCTTTAGGAATCCTATAAATACCTACTAGAAAACTGCTCATTGTAAATTTAATGAGTCCCTAGATCCATACGACTAAAAATATCTTAAGAAAATTGCCCAATAATCAAAAAAAAATTCACTACTAAGTACTAACAATACACGCAAATTAGAGTAAATCTAAATAAAACAGGGCCCAGTATAATTATAAATTCCGCGTCACTCGGCAACGGTGGAACAATGAAGTTAATCCATCAGGCAAGTCCTCGGGCGTGGGCAGAGATAAGAAGAGGGCCGACGCCCGCACCCCGACTGTCTTAGGCACCTACCCCGGTTGTAGAGTAGAGAATAACTGCAGACTGGCAAGTGGGTGACGTTTCTACCAATTTTTTCATAATGTTATGTTATACATATAACATAGAGATGATTGTTATTTTAGATAACGTCAAACATGAATCAATTTGCCTCGGATATAGGCCTTTCGGATATAGGCCTCTCCCAATGAAGGCCATAGTCTATGAGTCTATGAGTGAATTTTTTAGATGTTATGTGAGTATGTATAAATAAATGTGTGACATACTATCAACTTTATCATACATATTAACAGAGGAGCTTAGTCTCATTTACCAAATTACTTCTGTCTCTTTTCAGACTGCATTGCTTACGAAATGAAAAAATCAAATCCTGAACTTTATCTTGTACAGTCGCATGAGATTTTGGGCTTGAGACCAACTAGGTATATCAACATAATTATCAACTATAACAATATAAAACATCTTTCTGAGATTCACCGCGGTGCGAGGCATTTAAAATGCTGCAGTCAGTCTTTTGACATCACTTATCCAAATTTAGCTTATTTCATGAATCTTGCTTCACGATACACACAGACCATTAGGCATAAACCTAGCTCACTCACGACCCTTCTGCGTCTTAATCCCTAAACATTGACCAGTCCTTAAGGCCACCCTTCTCAGCCAGTGACGTCCACCTGGGCCTGTCATATGAATATTAATTCGACCATATCTTGACCCCTGTCCGACTGTAAGAAACCTTGACGTATGAATATCTCAAGTAATAGATGAGGTAATGTTTTTGCTTTATGATTAATGGACACGGTAGTGTTTGTTTATTGTATATTTTAAACAAATTATTTTTAGTAATAATTATAGGAAATGAATGAAATTATAAGCATTTAGTGTGCTAACCATTCAAATCGATTAAAATATAAAAAAGCGAATGCAGCTCAGGCGGGACTCGAACCTGCAATCTTTCCCTTACAGAGGATATATAGGCAACTAGCTTTTCGCCCGCAGCTCCGCCTGCGTGGATGTCGACTACCATCACCAATAGCATTTTTTTCTAAACTGACGGACTTGTTGTATAAATATAAGTATCCCGATAGTTCTAATAGTAATAAATTGTTGTATAAACTTTCGACACCTTATTTCGCTCTCTCAGTAGTGTTTTTTCAAAATATTAAATGAAAACTGTAAGAAACATCGGCCTTGTCTTACAAAAAAGTGGTAGATTTTTAGAATATTACAACAAAATAAAAATACTATTAGTATCTTTATACCAATAGCTAGTAAATGGCTAGAAAAAGACTGGTAAGAAAAAATTACTATTGCCTAACATTTCGTTCTTATCAATCAATCAATCAATAGCCTATTTCAGTCCACTGTTGGACTTAGGCCTCACCCAAAGTATGCCATAGCACTCGATCCTCCACCGTATGTTGGGGACATATGCTGTCAGTTTGCACATTTGGACCCCATGAGTCATAACAGGGGAGTAGAAACCTCGACGAATTTTCCCAATGTTGCCCAACCCTTGTCGACCCTTCGACGTACCTATATCTCTTTCTGGGTTTCGTCTTCTAATCTAAAATTACCATCTCAGCAATGAAAATATCGTATCAGCACGACACTGTCGTAGACAATCCAGAAATGCCCAGGTCTAGATGATGTCAGAAGGCTTCTCGTAATCTACAAATGCCATACATAGCGGCTGATTATACTCTCAGGTCTTTTGTATAATCTGCTCAACAGTATTGGCTGCAACACTATAACCCTTTTAAAACCCGGCTTGCTCCAGTGGCTGGAATTCACAACTATTCAAGACGATTCTCAAGAACAAAACTTCTATAGAGATATGACTCAGGAGTCTTATAATTCTTCAGCAAGACCTTATAGCCTTTTTTGGAGAACAGTACTACCGCACTACAGTTCCATGTTCAGTTCTGCTGGATGACGGAATCAAAGAGGTTCGTAAGCTCTTTTAGAACTGAGATTCCACCTGCTTTTAAGAGCCCTGTCAACCAGTGCGATATCATCAGTATACCATAACTATGAAGGTTGCTGTTGTATGCTAAGGATACAAAAAATCATCAATTGGCCTATTGCAGTCAACTACTGGACATAGGCCTCTCCTAATATGCGCCACGTTTACCGATCCTCCGCCTTCCGCATCCAGTACGTCCCAGCCACCTTTCGCAGATCGTCGGTCCAGCTGGCTAGATGGTGTCCCACCTTCCGTATTCCTTCTCACGGTATCCACTCTAGGACTCGTCTGCTCTAACGGCCATCAGTCCTTCGGCAGATGTGGCCGGCCCACTGCCACTTTAGCTTGCTTATTCTGCAACCCTACGGCCAGATTGGAAACGAAGGTTTGGAAACCGGTTTCCATAGCAGAATTATTTTTCTTTTAACGAACCTGGTTTCCAAGAAAGAATAATAATTCTGTTTTCGAAACTAATTTCCAAAACAGAAAGTTGGATCTTCGTTAGCTATGTCGGTAACTTTGGTTCTATGTCGGATGACCTCGTTTCGAATTCTATCCTTCAAAGAAACTCCAAGCATAGCTCGCTACATAGCCCGCTGCACGACTTTTAGGTCACGGACTACCCCACCTTCAGTGGCCACGTTTCGTCACCGTAGGTCATAGGTAACATAACAGGCAGGACGCACTGGTCGAAAACCTTTGTTTTGAGGCATTGCGGCAGGGGGGAGGAGAAGACCCAACGTAGTTTGCCAAATGCTGCCCACCCCAGTTGAATTCTTCTGGCTATTTCTTTCTCGAAGTTGGTTTTACCGAGCTGGATAACCTGCCCCAGGTAGATAATATTTTTGAACAACTTCGAGTGTCGCTCCTTCGATGGCAACCGGTCTCAGTACAACATGTTCGTTGAACATAATCTTGGTTTTATCCAAGTTTACACCGAGGCTGACTTGTCGAGAAGCTCCATTCAGGCTGTGCAGCATTTCGCCCCGTTGTTCTAGCGACTCCGCAACTATGATGATGTCATCGGCGAACCGAAAGTGCGAGATGTAACTACTCCAGCGTCTTGAAGACGTCCTCCAATGCGTTGGTAAATGCTGAGGATACATAAATTACTATGTGATACGTCAAAAATGAATACAAATAAAACAACATACTTGAAATTTGTGGTGGTTTAATTTTTTTATAATTATCTAAAAATAATATTAAGAAAATAAACATTTTGTATTATATTCTTTGTCATCTTAATCAGAAGTGCTCTGAGCTTGAGTAATTGAGCCCACAGCTGATAAGTGGAAGTTATTGAATTGTGTTCTGCCATCTCTATTATTGTTGCCTTAGTATACTTCTCATCAAGAAAGAAAGTGAAGTTTTCTAGAAGCCAGGCGTTCGTCTATTTGGTGAAACGTTTCTAGCCATTGATATAAATTGTTATTTTGTTTCTAGCTATGAAGCCACCCCTTGTGTTATATCGGCGGCGTCAATAGATTTAAATTCACATACCTTACTGTTTGAGAGCTTGTAAATGAGGATTGATCTGGATGATAATGTGCTGTATTACTTTTAGGCTTTCTTTTATATACAGGTATATTCTTTTATATAGCTCTAGATAGCTATCATCGCTGCTATCATATGTTTTTTTTCTATTTCCAATCAATTAAATAAAGAAACTGCAGTACATAACTCTTACACAATATTTTTCACATATACGTGACAGAGAGTGACATTTTTATAAATATTATCATTTGACAGATCAAAATGTGACTTAGCGTTGACACCATCACTTTAGTTCCGTTGTCATGGTAACAATTTTGCTAGCGATATTAGCGCCATAATATTTCGTATTTTCTTTAATATTACATTATTTCGTGAATTTGCCACATTTTAATTGTGATAATTGCTATTCGGCGACAAATCCAAATTCAATAAACCAAAGATCATGAAAATCTGTTCAGCCATTCTTGAGTTATAAGAAAGTACGTTTTTGGCACTTTTTAGGCACTTAGGGTCTGAATTTCGAAAAATCGTTTCTTAGTACACCTCCACGCATCAAAACATACACTCTCTATAAATTTCAAGTCTCTAGGACCAGCGGTTTAGGCTGTGCGTTGTCTCTAAGTCAATCAGTCAGTCAGTCAGTCAGGACTAAGAGTTTTATATATAAGATGGTTTATTTTCGTGAATTCTTGTGCGGAAAGGCGCCCGCTTTCGGCCGTTCAGACTAACTACCCTTTTTGTTTCTGGCCGAATAGCTCGTGAATAAATTAAAGAAATTATTATGACAACAATGTCTCCCAAATAATGTGGGTAATGCCCCATTCTAGAACACATTATAAAAACTCAATAAGCTATCATTATCATTCTCATAGCAATTTCGTTCGTTGCGTTCAAAGTTTAGACTTTGTAACCTGCGGTCCGTTTACTGTTTGTGACTATTGTGTTGGCTTTTCTGGGAGTAACTGCCATATGACCTCGCAAACCTGAGAGAAAAGCCTACGTCAAAAACTCTCAAACTGTTTAAAATCAACGCGCCCATTATCTCAAATTCTTTAAAAAGTGTATGTTTACATACATTCATACATACATAAACAGTACATAAATAGGTATTCAAACCTGTAAATCCCAGAATGGATAGGCAGAGGTGTATAAGGACCCACATTTCGCTAACAATACTTTTTGCTGTCACTTAATAGCGGGCGAGCTTAATGCCATCAAGCGGGGATTTCGTCATGGGCTGTTATTTACTATCGGATTGAAAACAGCCCTATACCTCTACGACACCTACAGGAAGAAATGGGGTGACCCTATTCTACTTCACCGGGTAGCAACACCTCTACGTTTCGTAATAATCTCTAAGAAACAGATATATTACCCGAAGCTTCGGCCCGTGGCGGCGGTCAGCACAAATATTGTTCTAATTGATTAGACCTTGTTAAGGATTGCGGTCAAGATTCTGATATCGAGGGGTGTTTTCTTAGGATGTGCTGTATTGAAGTATGGAATATTAATATTGAAAACATATCTTATACATTCACGATTTTATATTAATAGAGTAGTAGGCAGAAGTAAATTGTACTCGTGTCTTATCAGCTATTTTTTGAGTTTTACCGAGACGAGCTGATGGCAATCTACCGGATAAGCTTCTAAACTGAAGCGTGGTTCCCGGCAGAATAGAATTTTGGGCCACGCCATGTCTTTCCATGTGGTGTCGTAAAAAGTGACTAAGGGATACGGCTGTTAAACATAAGACAGATATATATAGCCCAAACTCAGCCTCAGATGCATGGCTCGAGTCAACAATAGCGCCCAGAATACGGCAATAGGGTCTATTACGTGGGACCGAATACAAGGATTGGTGAAATGTGGGTTTTAATTCACCTCTGCCTAACCCTCCGGGGATAAAGGCGGGATTATGTGTATGTATGTAAGCTTCTAAACTTTGTGCTGCTACTCAGCTACTGACAAAATTTTGTAACAGAATAATATTTTTTTTTTTTTTTTTTTTTTTTTATTGTAGGACATTCTACACAACGCTATCTAGACCCAAAGTAAGCATAGCTTAACTAGCTTGTGTTATGGGTTCTAGAATGCGGATAAACATACTTAGATACATTTTTTTTTTGTAAATACATACATATTATACATAGAAACACCCAGACCAATGCAAATATTCATATTTCATGCACACAAGTATTTGCACTGAGCGGGGATCGAACTCGCGCCTCCTGCGTAGCGGCCACGTTCACTTCCGCTACGCCACAGAGGCAGTCAATTACAATACCAAAGGGAATCAAAGTTTAAACTCGCGAATAAAATTAAATTACATACGTAACATACGTAATTAATGGTTATACAGTTACAGTAAAACCAACGTTTCTGTGAAATGGTGAAAATAAGTACTACGGTTGTCACTATCAAATTCATACTGTTTTATTGTACACTAGCTGTCCCGGCGAACTTCGTACCGCCATATTTTTCGCGTTCCCGCTGCACCTATTTTCTCATCTTTTAAACCTTTCCTGGAGACCCACGAATATTTCAAGACTAAAATTAGCCAAATCGGTTCAGCCGTTCTTGAGTTATAAAATAACAACGAAAAGTGGCATTGATTTTTATATATTAGACTAGCTGTCCCGGCGAACTTCGTACCGCCATATTTTTTCCGTTCCCGCTGCATCTATTTTCTCATCCTTTAAACCTTCCCTGGACACTCACGAATATTTCAAGACTAAAATTAGCCAAATCGGTTCAGCCGTTCTTGAGTTATAAAATAACAACGAAAAGTGGCATTGATTTTTATATATTAGATTAAAAACTATTTAGCACGACTTGACATTATTGCAGGGCAAGTGTCGGCATCCTTTAGTTCACAGGATTGTTGATTTTTCTATACCGTGACTTATACAATTTCTGAAATGAAAAAAAAAACAACAGTAAGATGGTTCTGACACAACTCATGCTTACCTTTTTTTTATCGTGCGAAAAATTCCACGGATACCTTCCCGCCGGGGAGGTATCCGTGGGAATTTTTCGGAGGAGGAGGTTATGTCGGACTCGAACCGACTAAAACGCACGCCTTCTGTGGGCCGTCAGTTGCCAGAGGTGAGATTGTCATAGTCATATCCCTCGCACCCCGGCCGACTCATGCTTACCCATTTTAGATCAACCCATTATACACGTAGAGTAAACCCAAAATTACTATTCAAACAGACGAGGTAGGTCACCTTATCACACCCACCCTTTCCTTGACCGAACGCATTTGAATAACTATCACAAGTTAATTCTTCAGATAAAGACGTCCGCCATGTTGGGTGCGGCCTCTTCCGGCGGATGTCCAACTTGGACGGATATTCAAACTCGACCGGAACTGGATGGTATTGCGACATACATTTTGAATTTCGAATGGTTATTGTTGGGGGTTGGTATTAGTTGGAATCGGTCGTGATTTGAATCTAAGCATCCTAGATGTATCTACTTACATATCGTTTAGATATTTGTAAAGCTTTATATAGAAAATTCCGATATACCGTTTCGGATGAAAAGAATTACAGACACACACGTGTCTGTAATTCTTTTCATCCGAAACGGTTTGTCCGATTTTGATATCCTTTTTATACTTCTAGATGGGTAGTGGGTACCCACAGGGCCACAGCTCAAGTAGAATCTTATAGTCGGAAGTAATTCGGTAGTAATTTGTTTTGTGGCATTTTTTATCTGTGTAACCTCTACGCTACAGTTCTATAAAATGTCGTACTATTTTGGTAAATAAATATTATTCTATTAGATGTACCCGAATAGTTTTACTGTACCTAATTGAACCAGGTTGATGGCGCTGTGGAACGAACTTTCCTTAGTCATAAACCCTAGTACAACCCCAGGCTTCTTCGCGTTACATTAGTAAACTGACAGAATTCAATCGAAATATTATGCCAGTAAAAAAATCTACTATTTTTTGTGCTCTTGACCGAGAGAAGTAAAGATTGAGATGCATTTGCGATTTGTCGATATTCTGAAAATGATTTTTGGTGAAAGTAAGTAAGTAAAGTGAAACCCACATACATAAATTAAAAAATAAAATTAAACGCGTCATGGAACTCCTCCGCATCGCATGCTTCTTATGGTAACGTTCCCAGAAGACTAGCAGCATTGCCACGTTTGTATGGTAACCCACATACCTACATACTATTAACGGCTTTTATTGTTTAAGATACATTTAATTTATTGATATATTTAATCAAAATAAATATCGAACAACACCTGCGTCCCTCTGGCTCGTGTAGCAACAATTAAGTTACTCTCTGAGGAGACTTAGTTTATCACACCTCTCCACATCTCGAAGGCCCCACACATTTAAACATTAATATTGAACAACTTGACTATCCAACACTTTCTCGTACAAATCCAACAGATATTTCAAATGTAAGTTTACGCAAGGTGAACTGAGGGTTGTATATAATTGTGAAGGGTGGCAGGGGGTGGTCAGTGTTTGTGATTTGTAAATGGGCTCAGACCTTAGCCCTTTCTACAGACGGGGATATATCACGTAGGCGGCGATAACTTTGTTTAAGGATTTGTATAGAGATGATAATTGCATATTTAGTAGCTTAGTAGCGAGAGTATGCATTTGATGAACATAATATAATGTTGAATATAGAACTATTTTATGTAATTTGTGAATTTTTTTTTTCAATATTAATAACATTTTGACTCACATCGTAACTTAAACTATTCAATTGGATTCAAACCATTAGATTGATTAATTTCTTTAAATTAAAAATTACTTTTAACATCTACAACGAGTAATATTAATTATTCAGATATACTAAACTTGTTACAAGCGCCAGGATCACAGATTAACATCAAGGTAATGGCCACAATCCCTGACAATTATTGTCAGTGGTGATTATTGCCACAGGCCTGAAATATTGACAGCTCAATATAACATTATACATATAATTATTATAAAATATTATTTGTGTCACTACGTCAATTTAAAAATATAATTTATCCTTCTCCTGGATCTATTATGTTTACCATTTTATCGAAAAAAGTGCTTAGCACTTTAATCTTTATTCGTTCTACTCAATTCTTCGAATATTAGTTTCCTTTTCGAACCAACCCTTCTATCATATGAAATGAACCAAAGTAACCGAAAAAATTATAAATCTTTTAATAACGTTTCAATCAGCGCTAAACTCATCCTCTAATTCGGAATGCTTGTTCAATCACACAAAAATGATACAGTCACACTTCAAACCTCTCTATATCTATAAGCAGAATACGCCTGTAGAATTGTCTGTCGAGATATCTTAAGGGCACAAAGGTTCCCGCAAATTGCCGAAGTAAGTGTAACGTCCGAACTGAAATACATTATCTGGACTGGATGGGCTGCGATCGGTAGATTTATTGTTTCGGACTGTACTGCCTGTCCTATTTCCTTGGGATATAAACGATTGTTTTGCCCTTAATTTTCCTCTGGATTGGAGAGGTGCCAATAGTGGGTTCGTACCTCCCTAAGCAAAACATTAAGTATGGTGACAAGATTAGTTCTCTTCGAAGTCTAGTACAAAACAAAAGTATCTTGTCAATAGTTATTATGACTGTTACAAAAACTATTTATTAGTGTTTGGTACTAATAAAAGTCATCACAAAAGCAAAAGTTATGAAGCACTGTGTCAATGTCTGCATAATATTGCTAGTTTTTTTTCCGAGATAACTCACAAAAATATGGAATCTATGACAAAATTCATGTGCGAGTAACACACTACCTTTATCGAGATACTTGATGCTTTACGAGATACTGAATTTTTTTACCTTATAATATGCATGATAAAACACTATTTTAATACTGAAAAATTGGGAATCCAGAATGGAGGGAAACGCGACTAGTCCGAATCTAAATGTTTCTCTAATATCAGTTGAACGTTCATCACACTTGCACTGTTTCTCACAGCCGCTCGTGTCCAACGTTTAGCATTAAATATATGTTTTACCACCTTATAAAGATTGCGTCTGAGATCCGCGCCCAGGGCATGCCGCACGAAGCACTTGTATCGCCTACGACAGTTCTTACCACCTTCGTAGTCTGGGAGCCTGGTACCTGTAATTAACTTGCAAAACTTTAGTGATATCGAAATGGCGTTAAATAATGTTGTTGTCGACCAACAACTTTATATTTTACTCGATAAATATATTATGTGAAAGGAGTCAACAAATGTAACTACAATCGTTTATCATATCGGTATTACTATAGTAGCAAATGTACTCCATTTAATTCTTAACTGTTTCTATGATCATCGAAAGCCCTTGAACCTAGAGAAAGAAAAGGTAAGAGAAACGGATGGAGATCTAAAAATTCCAATGGTGAAAACACCACTCATATTTCTTGCTTGAATTGACTTGAATCGGTATGGCTCTATCATCTCCAAATCATAATTATGTCCTTTAAAAGGACTGCTTTGTCTTCAAATAATAATTATGTCCTTTGAAAGAAGCGACATTTTGTTACTCAAAATTTCTTTCAAGAACTACATTTTCTCCCATCCGTCTCCTGAACTATAAACTTAGATACACACACGCGGCAACGTATCGGTGTGCGCTGGCCCGCGGCCCCCATGTGTGCCATGACGGAGCGGCGTGACTTGCGCCTGGAATGTTTATTGGTCCAGCCAGGGCTTGCAGGACACTATTAGTAAGTTATTGATAGAAATAAGACAATTACTGTGTAAACTCGATTAACCCGACTAATACATGGTGCACTCGACTAGCGCGTAATGCAACAACAGATATTTAGGAAAAAAAACTGATATTTTAAGCCCACATTAGACCGTCATAATTTTGATTGTGTCTTACTTCAATCAATCAATCAGCCTATCGCAGTCCACTGCTGGATATAAGCCTCTTCCAAAATTCGGAAGTTTCGGCCTAATGTTTCCACGCTGCGCTGTACAAGGTTTTTATTAAGAGTTTTCCTTTTCTCAAAGTGATATTTACGTATTTTTGCGTTAGACGCCTCGACAGCCTCTGGATGAGGTGGAGTGGTGTATTCTTTCTCCGTCACCACACGTGGAAGAACGAGGTGTGATGTTCCTCTTCCCCCCTTGTGGTGGGCTCCTCCGACCAGGCAAGGTGATCATGCCTGCCTGTGTCTTACTTAATCAAAACCCTCATACAAAACGCTCATTAAGTTTTAACCCTTCCTCCCATCCCTGGAGTTTAACACTTTAATGCCCAGTACACACAATCAGATATTTGTTTTAAATTATGGTAATAAAATGTCGGTGAAAGTCACGAGCGCTTGAGTTGAACGCGCGTGCGCAGGAAGACGGGGATGAGCGAATTGGATCGGTATCCGCATCAGGATAGGCATTAAACGTGATTCAAATTTGTTAGCGAGAGGTCAAATAAATATTGTGGTGTTTTACGTAAAGTGTGAGCTCTTTGTTGTGTTATGTGAGAAGGAAATATGATTTCTTAGGAGTTTTTCTTGTTTCACATGGAGCATAAGCTTTTAAGTAGAAATAAAGAAGTTAAGGTAACTCAACTGGTACTGTTGAGTGAAAGAATGGGATTAAATACCTACATAATAAATATTTCAAGAACCATTTTTGAATTCATCATCATAATCCTTGCATCCTTGCCTCGGATGCGACCGGGACGCATCCGAAGCCTTTGCTCCGGTTAAATATGACGTGTTGATTTTTTCGGCTATAGAAGCGACTGCCACCTGACATCCCAGCATGAATTTAGTTAGTGGTCAAACTCTGCCAAATTAAATAAACAGACTAAAAAAAATATTTCAGAAATCAAAACGACAGAAAAATGTAAAATTACCGAATTCCTTTTCGTTTTACAAGAACAAAATATACGTATTTTTAACTATGTGCGCCATTGCCTCCAATCCTCTGCCTTCCGCATCCAGTCTGTCTCAGCTACCTTTTTCAGGTCGTCAGTCCATCTACCTATATAGCTAGGGGGTGTCGCATCTTCCGTTAGCTTTCCCGCGCTAACAAAAGCCTTACTTCCATCAAATCTAATATAAATCTAGGAATCACACCGCACCGAATAAACATACATACATACATACAAACAGATATTAAGATGAGATACAATGCAGTGTACGCTGACGCATACTTGGCGCGGTCTGAGCGGGAAATGCGCAGTGAGAGATAAGCCGATCCAAACGGACTTTGTGATGTCTACTGTCCGCGCGTCTCCGTTGTGAGACGGATTTGTGTGGATATGGTATGTGGGAGCATGCCTAGCCATTTTTTGGTATGTATCCCGAGGAACTATACCTACGATGGCAAATTGCCTTCAAAAAAGCCTTCAGCTTACCATCAGGCAAGGCGAAGTCAAATTGACGTGTCCTATATAAAAAAATGGCACTCATCATCTGCATGTAGACGCATTTTCCAGATTGTATCCGTGGCCAAGACGACCTCGGAGCTCAGGCTCCGCCTTCCGGCTCTTCCTTCTCATGTCAAATGGTACCTACTATGGTCTAATATTCATACGACATCTGTATGAAAATCAAACGATTAGTTAGTCAATCGTTCTTTGATCGATTTTATTGATCGAAGTTCGAATACAATATTTGATGAAAATCATAAAGTGACTTTTTTGTTGGAATCTCTTAATTTTATTGGCAGAATGGTATGCGATAAAACGTACAGGAATGATTTTTTTCAAACAGTTTTTGACTCATCAAATAGCTGCTATATGACTATTATCATCATCATCTAAGCGTTGTTCCCAGTTCCACATGGGAGCCTGGGGTTCGTTTATTCCTTCTTTTCCCATTTATTTTTCTCAGTACTTACGAAATTTATTCGAGCGACTCTGCCCTTTGACCAACCAAAAAGCCTATACCAGAGCCTCATCTGTCTACCAGATGCTACCCCTATATACACCCATTATGTTGTTATTATATGAATTCAAAATCTCCTTGCATGTTGCTTCATCAATATCGGAACATATATTGCGAAATATATTTCTAATCAAGCTTATCCACACTACTCCCACGTCCACCTACAAGCAAATCAGAGCAGCCCAGAGTCGCATTGTTGCACTGATTTAGAACGGCAGACATCTCCAAACTAACTCGACTCTCACGTATTAATATATTCTATTCCATTCGATAATTCGCTAGACACCTACAGATGTATCGATTAAAGAGCGATTAACGAGTTTCCGATGTATCTCTCGATGTTCGATTAGTTTGTGTTCGATGTGTGAAGTTTGGAGTTTGGTCGGTTGGATTAGAAATTGGTAGAGAAATTTGACGGTTACTTTTATACCTACGCGAGTATAGTGACTGGCATACATCTTGACCCCAGTTACGTCACAAAATGTACTCTACAAATTCACAGTGCGCTTGTTTTGGTGTCTGTTGGTGATAACATGGTGTGCTACGGTGGTGGAGGAGCCAAACAGCGCGCAATAAGGCCTCGTTTCTCTTGTATACTCTTGATGGATACTTGATATTGACGGTTAAGAACTTTGTAAGAATGTCCTACAAAATGAACTAATGATAATAAGCAGTACAATAATTTTAATAGATAAGAAATTTTGTCAACCGCAGTTGCATGCAAAGACTGCAGGTCAAAATCCTTTGTCATACTCATCCCTCTTCCACAAATTTACTTGCATCATCTTAACCCTAAGAACAAAGCCTTGTTACGACGACCTTGTCAGTCAATGAGTAGGTAAAACTCGCAGACTAAATACTAATAAACGTATTCATGCATACCAAAATATTTGCACTGAATTCGGACCTCTAACCTTACCGCCGCTGTGCCACACAGGTCATATTATTATCACTACACCTAAAAGGAGAATATAAAACTTTCATTGAGTGAATTTTCAAGCATTTAGTATGCTAACTACACAAATTGATTAAGATAGAAAAAGCGAAATCAAGTTCAAGCGAGACTCGAACCCGCGATCATTCCCTTGCAGGGGGAATGCTCTAACCACAAAGCCACCGAGCTTCGCCCGAGGTTGATCCAAATTTTCCTATACATCCGTCTTGGGGCGACGGTGGGAACCATTTACTGATATTCATACGAACTATCTGAGTTTAATTTCGCTTTCCCTATCTTATTATCCATAGGCGGAGAATTCATCCTCACACATTGCGACCGGAAACGGTGCGCACTGTGCGGTATGAAAGGCACTTCATCCCTCGCACACTCAAGCTGTGGAATGAACTCCCCGCAATGGTTTTCCCAAGCGACTACAATATGGGTTTCTTCAAAAAGGGCATTAGAAGGTTTCTTCAAAGTCGGCAGCACGAGTGTGACGCCCCTGATGTTGCATACGTCCATAGGTCTCGGTAACCACTTTCCATCAGGTGGGCCGTGTGCTTGACTGCCACATAAGTGGTATAAAAAAAAATCTTAATCAAAAATATAAAACGTTTATTTCTAAATAAGAAGGTTTTATTTACTACGTTAATAAGTTTAATCTAATTGAACGCTCTTAATTAAATGGAGCATTAAACCGCGATTGCAACCTCACACGCTCCTTTACGGGCCGTTTACTTAATTGATAGTTAAGTAGAATAGGTAATAGTTTTAATAAAGTTCCCTATTGGGGTTTAGTCGATTTCAGTTCATGCTATGGAAATAACCGTTTTAGATCTGAGTAACTTTTATATATCACTATCTTATATTAGAATCACTACGTGTTTGTGTATGTGTATAATAATTATGTGTGTGTATGAGGGTGCATGTGTGCTTCGAAAGAGTAGGGATGAGAAAGATAAAAAATTAATATCCACCCAGGTATACTGAAAACGAATGGATACTGAGCTAGGATAAGACTCAAGCATATGAAACAAATGCAAAAGTAGACAAGTTGAGCGCAAATCACAGAAAATACATCCACTCACATCGATGATGCCTTCCAATGCCGATCGAAGGAGGCAGGCTAGAAACTAGGAACACGTTGTTGATCCTAGAGTACAAGAAGTCGCAAAGCTAGGATAAACAGAGATACCCGGCAAAACTATTGTTGAAGTTAGAACAATCAGATCCTTTTTGTGTTAAGACTGAACCAAACAGTATCAAAATGCATTTATCCTAGATATTCTTCATATAAATCCGCAACAGAACATACTTATTATTTGTTCTATAGACATTTCTTAGGGAGACCATTTTGCATATATTTATACCACATTAAATTTACCATAAAAAGCAAATAGTTTGAACTCTATTTTGATATCGATAGGGTTTATTTTTTAATTTTAAGAGTGGTGTTCTTTAATGTTGTTTATACAGCATAGTTTATCTAAATCGGTCAGCCGTCGTGTGGGGGCCGGGGCTGTTATAAATCATTGCATGTATCGGTTGCTGACAATATATTCTATCCGCTATTTCAGTAAACGACTAGTCGATGTGCACGATTTTTTTACTGGACGACCATACGATCAGGTCGTAAGCTCGAATCCTGGCCTTCACAGACGTAAACCTACTTCTAACCTTAGGTTTGAGGGTTAACGGGAATTATTCTTTAAAACAACAGTGCCTCTCTGGGAGCGTCGACAGGTGTGAAAATTGTAGATACTTGTACTCATATAGAGGTGTCACATGTAAATTGTCAGAATCGCTGAATGATCGCAATCAGTCACAAGACTCACAAGAGATGTCGGTAACGGTGTCGTGGATTCCATGGTTTTTTCTCATTTCATAAATATCCAACGCGGTTGAAAAAAAATTCACTTGAAAAATTTGCGCTCTGATGAAGATCACTACTTTATTTTCCCATTCTTTTCCTTCTCTTTGGCAACACGTGGTGCAAATAGTCACAGGTCATGATAACTGCTTAACATCAAGTGAACCGTGACCTTATCCTCCTAGTGGTGTAGAATAGGGCTACCCTACCCCTTCTCGTGAGAGTCGTAGAGTACATTTCTTCATCTTACAGCCAACAACAAAGGACAATTGGGTCGTCTGTCCCCTATTAAGTAGGACCGAAAATCATGGATGGCAAAATGTGGGTGTTAATACACCTCTGCCTAACCCCTCTGGGATTTACGAGCGTAATTATATATGTACTAGCTTCCGCCCGCGGCTTCACCCGCGTGGTGTGTTGATAAAAAGTAGCCTATATGTTAATCCAGGGTATAACCATGGCTGGACCGATTTGGTTGAAATTTAAATTTCAACCAAATCGGTCCAGCCGTTTATGCGTGAAAGAGTAACAAACATCCGCACATCCACACATCCATTCTCACAAACTTTCACATTTATAATATTAGTAGGATGTATTAACTTACTTTGTAAGCTAAGTTACTTTGTAAACCAATAGTGTGTATTTTAACTTTCTAATGGTATAGTTCTTTAGTTACCGTTACAGTTTAATTACACGTTACCTCTCTCTCAGTAAGTGAATATTCTCATTACACGATCCCAACCAGAGATGTACAGTCGACAAAGAGGATAGCGTCGCACCTTTTACATACATACTTTGTAAAAGTGCAACCGTATCGTCTTTGTCAACTGTACATCCACATTATAAAAACTATTAATGTATTTACGATTGACATCCTCTGTGACGTGGTGGTAGTGAACGCGACTGCTACGCGCGGGTTCGATTACCTCTCAGTGCAAATATTTGTATGCATGAATATGTCTATTTGCATTGGGCTGGGTATTTCCGTGCCTCGGAGAACACTTTAAGTCATCGTAGCCTGTATGTTTAGTGTAAGAAGGAGAATAGTCCTATCCCTTAGTTGCCTTCTATGATACACACAGGAAGAGATGGCTCGGGTCCTTTAATGATGATGATGGGTCCTTTAATCGGTGCGTGAAAAAATATCAGATCAGCCCCCCTAGACAAGTGGCAATTCGTTGCTCGGTGTATCATGGAATAGAATGACGAATGTATAGGATATGACGTTTTTGACATTCGTTGACGCCTGTCATATACGTCAAATCCCATACATTTGGCATTCTATTCTACAAAACGCCGGCCGACGAATTGCCACGTGTCTAGAGGGGCTGATCAGGCCGTCAAGCCGAAGGCCACTATTGTAACATTGTTGGTGTCTGTAATGGTGACGCTCTTTCCTGAGAATTATTGATGCATCTACATATATACTCGTATGAAAAAGAAACAAATTTTTAAAATGTCTGTAACTGCAACATACATTATGACTCGGCTCAATCGCAAAGGGCCGATATCCCATACCTAGCCTTTGACCACGCCTACTCAATGACAATAATTAACACACACATACACACATGACACACTCATACGTATGAGAGAATGTAGCACACACTAATAAAACTAAACACCAATACACATTGACCTCTCAAAACGTTTCAATTTACACGTAATAAGTACAACTTTTGGGTGGCGATACATTCCAAGTTATAAAAGTTAGACGGTGGTATATTATTCTGGTCCAGATTGTATGTTACTTTGATATTATCTTTGATATGGAGTGGGCATGGAATACTAAATGAAGTAGTTATATGCCAATAAAGCTCTATCAATTTATATGTTCTACTCACGATTTCATCGAGCAAACCGAGATATGTTTAAATGCAAATTTTGAACTGAATAAGTAATACATACCTAAACTTTTCTTTACCTACATATTGCGTAGATATTTTTATGTACAGTTATGAAATGAGATGAAGGAGACTCAGGTCTCTCCCGTCTTGCATACTCCGCTATGTGAGGAGTGAGGAGGCGATTCGGGCGTCGGAGTTCACTCAGCGGAGTCGTTTTCATGGGCCTGAGAGTTCAAGCATTGGATGCAACTTTTTATTAAAAAAAAGTTGCATCCAATGCTTGCTCTTCGATCGCAGACAAGCACATGGCCGTCCTGATAGAGTGGTTACCGTGGCCTATGGACGAGTGCAACACGAGGGGAGTCACTCGCGCTGCCGACCCTGTAAAAATAGAGAGATTCTGTGCCGTCAGCGCAGAAGTTTGACCACATTTCTGCAAATAAATGAATTTGAATTTGAAGATAAGTAGGACAAGCCTTTGGTCTTCCCACTGACAGCACAAAACCTCTCCAGTAAGCTCTGGCTACCCTACTCACCGCCGGGAACACAACACGAGGAGGCTAACTGCGTTAGTCCTGTAGGTTGATGATGTTATAACACGGGTAGACCGTATGTACAGTTAAAGCACGTTGTAACACATAGTTGCGATTCTTATAGTCCCTCCACATTAAAAAAAATCCCTGCCACATTTAACGCCTAGCCTAGTTGAACCATTACTAAATTTACGACCATTCTAGAAAAGGTTATCGTACCACAACAAGCAGATGTCTCATTAAGGGGTCGCGGATCAGGGGCATGACGCCAACGAGCCACTGCACTACGCAAGCAGCGGTACTGACACCGGCATCGCCAGGGATCGCTAACAGTTTTTGGGAACCATAGAGCGCACCAATTTGTATAGCACCATTAAGTCAAGTATTATCTTTGGTGCGATTCAAAATTGGCGCCCTAGATGGTATGTCTCTATTTTCGAAATAAATTAGTCTTCTGAAAGTTTATGGGTATAGCGCAGATTGGGAGAGGCTGGCAATATATTGCAAAAGGCTTATTATCCATTTTTTATTTCCTTTTTAGCACCAATGCCGTTTAAAAAATGAAAAGCTTCTTATGTGATATGATAATAAAAAAAATATCAATATTTGTAACCCCTGCAATAGAAGTGATCTTAAAAACATAATTATACACACGGATGCGCATGATTCACGAAATATTTGAATACTGTATCATAAACATTCGCTACACTGAAACAAACTCAATTGTGATTTTGAGTACACATGAAAACCTACCTTCTTATTCAAGCTTTAGAGACTTATTTCCAATAACAGTATCAATATTGTTAAATTTTAAAATTGGAACACAGCTGTTATGCTTAACGTATCTTTAATAAGCATCTCTGTCAAACAAAATTCAACTTAACACAATTGACATAAGATTATGTTTTGTTTTGAATAAAATTCGAACTTTAGTTGAAGAAGAGTGATGTGGAGACGCCGTGGGAACGATTCAGTTTGGGTAATGTTGTGCTTGAACGAGAGCTACAACTAGCGATCGGTCTGAAGATAGCGCTCACAACGTGCTATTTACTTATATTGGAGCGTAATAAATACTATCGAAGATTTTTATGAGAGCAATGCTCTGTTAGAAATGAATTTGCAGACTTGAATATTTATCAGTTCTAGCGAAATACATTGCTTTTGTAATAGCAATCAGTGACGTTGTTGTCTTATATAAGTTATTAACAAGCAACGACCTAAGAAAGGTGACTGGGATGAATTGCATGTGGAAAAGGCTGTAGATCGAGAGCAGCGCATATTGAGAGAGGTCTATGTCCAATGTCCATGGGCTGTGATAGGCTAATTTGTTGATTGAACAAGCAATGCAGTGGACATTGTTATATTTATTTCAACCTCGATCACTGGTCATTTTCTTCAGTTTATATAAGTACATCGTCCCGAGAGGTATGCAGACGAGAATTTCAGTTACCCAGGATCTTCTTCTTCTTCCTCTTAGCGTTAATTCCCAATCGTATCCGAAGCTTTCAGCTCGGAATCTGGGGTCCGCTTTACCAGTCTTAACTACGGATTAGGCTAGACCTCGATATTTTCCGTGAAGCGATTGTCATTTGACCTCCACAACCCAATGTAAACATTAGGCGACATCGAAGCTTTGCAGTTAGACCGTTGTTTTTGGATTTTTTAGAGCTCCAACTACCCGTAACGACTGCCATAGATGTTCTTATGGCAACCGGGACCGACGGCTAAACGTGCTCTCCGAGGTATGACCAGACCAATGCAAATACTCATACTTCATTCACACAAATATTTGCACTGAGCGGGGATCGAACCCGCGCCTCCTGTGTAGCGCCTAAAAAGGGACTAGCGTAAAGTTTACGTACAATTATGTATTACTAGCTTTTGCCCGCGGCTCCGCCCGCGTGGATGTCGGTTATCGCGACCAAACATAGCCTATGTCCGTTCTCAAGGTCTAACCTACCTCTATACCAAATTTCATCAAAATCGGTTCAGCGGTTTAGTCGTAAAAGTGAGACAGACAGACAGACAGACAGACAGACAGACAGACAGACAGAGTTACTTTCGCATTTATAATATTAGTAGGGATTTTTTTATATGAATGTTTATTTGCCTTTAATATATGCTGCGTATTGTCTATACTGCTGAAATTAAAAGTAAAAATATTACAAACTGTAAAGCTTTCAGGCTTATTGTTACATTATAATAAAGTAAATTCTTATGAACATGAAAAGTCTCGGTTGTTTGTATAAGCAGTCTCAACAAAAAAACGACAGTTACTAGTCAATAAAGCTTTTCGTAAACAATTTCGGGTAAAATGTGAACATGTGTCCAGTTGACGAAAACACAAAAGTAACTTAATTTCATTTTCACTACGTGGACATACATAGACACCTTGGCGTGTCCAAATGACGAAAAAATAATTAGTACTAATTTAAAGTCAACACACGTGTGATCAGTTCCTCGTGTCGAGTTGGTGAAAAACCCATAAATCGAATAACAAATTGAGTTATTAATAAAAGTCAGTCATTTCATTTCACCGCACTTCCTTCATAGAAGCAGGTGGTATCTTCAGATTGACCCGGTGATCTCCAATCACACTAATCGTTAATCCTTTCAATAATCGATTTGCACGCACGCGACCTTACCACACTTAATATACTGTTACAAACCACAATTGCTGTTCAAATTTAGAACTTACTCTACAGAGATAAGACTCATTAGTAATTTTGTCAATAATTTTGGTGCTTAGATGCATGTGCGTTCGCCGCGACGATGGCCACATCCTGTCCATTATTCGATTTTAAATCGAGAACTCGTTCGTGAATCGATTCTTTTTGCTGACGAGCAACGTGTCTATACGCGTGTAACTTTTTTTTAACTACTTGAATGACTTAACTTTTTCAATGAAACAATTCAAGATTCTTTGTTGACAATGTTTAAACGAGCTTTGCTTTGACCGCTAACTTATCGTACGATCATTTTTATAATGAACAAGATAACCCTAAGTTATCCGTAAGTAAGTTTCATTACCTACTTAAATTCATAAATATATACTTTCCAATAATAAAACAGTTATCAATAGGTAACAGTCAGCTCGAATCGCGGATACATTCAAAGCTTGTACCAGCTTTGGATAGGTAGGAAGTGTAGGAACCTAGGTAGGTACTCTTTCTTTTGATTTTGTTTATCTTAGTTTTAACGGCAGCGAATGCCATTTGACCCTTCAAGAGAAAAGACTGTACTAGAGTTGGTTGGTTAATCAGCAAGGTATACTTACCAGCTACCAGGGGAGAGGCAGCTGGCTCCCCTTATGTTGAGAATAAAATTTATAAGCACATGTCCAATGTGCTATTCTAAGATGTCCACCTTTTAAAGATACGCTCTTCGTCAATAAAGTACATAATTATTCAAGAGGAACAAAATAACTACCTACCAGAATTACAATAGAATACTAACCAATCCATTTCTGAACGAGTAACCCAATCAGTTAAATACATGATACGCCGTTTTAATATCCTGATCGTTTCGATCCGTTCAAAAACTGATAGCACCAATGAGTAATCACAATATCGCATATCAAGGTTTAATAAGACGTCAATATAATATTGTCTTACTATTGTTCTTTATAATCTGTGGATCTTGACTGGCTGGATAGACTTGTTAATTGGACATATCTAAATTGTGTTCCTTTTTTGAATTGTGTTTGTTCAATTGAGGTTCCGTTGTTGTGTCTGATTAGCGTGTTGTCTGGTTGAAAGAGTGAGTTTCAACTTGAACTGTCAAAAATAATGTAAAAATTTGATTTCTTTGTCATAAACGAACTAAAACGATAAATTAGGTTAACCCTTCAGATGTAATAATACACCCTTGCCAGCATATTGATTTTTTTATACCACCAAACCAAATGGCAGACAAGCACACGGCCCAGTAGATGAGTAGTTACTGTGGTTTGTGGACGTGTGCAACACCAGGGGAGACTCACTCGTACTGCCGACCCTGTAAGAACAGAGAGATACTTACAACAAAAGAGCAAGCCTTTGGTCTTCCCACTGACAGTATAAAACCTCTCCAGTGAGCTCTGGCTACCCTACTCACCGCCGGGAACACAACACGAGGTTATTAAGGCCGTGGTATTCTATAGGGCCGGGCGGAGGAACTTTCCCAGTCGAACTACTCAATTGGGACGGAAATACATAATTTATATTATTACAAAAGAATTTAGGAACTAAATTACTAATATTCCCGCTAACCCCTCCAGCTAAGTTAAATTGCTTGTATTAGGCGTGGAGCGATAGTGTAATGGCCAGAATTCAAACCGGGGACCTCTTGATCGTAAGACCGTCGAGCTACTCACACTTTTTGTGAATGCACGTGACGGTGAATGGATGAATTTTACTCTCCATATTTGTCAAATTATAATTCTGAAAATCAAAAAAGGATTATCTCGTCAAAACTTCCTGAATAGGATTACCTATTCAAATTAGGAAGTGACCAACTGACGAAGTCAGATCATCCCTAGAGAAATACAGTCTTACTAATAACCGCAGCTGAGTTATACTACTCCTATAGTTGTGAATTGACCGCCTCTGTTGCATGGCGGTAGTGCCGCCGCTACACAGGAGGCGCGGGTTCGATCCCCGCTCAGCGCAAATATTTGTATGCAGGTTGCCATACGAACATTTATGGCATCGTTACGGGTAGTTGGACCCCTAAATAGTCCAACAACTAGTCTAGCTGCAATGCTTCGATATCGCTATTGGGTTGTAGAGGTCATATGGCAGTCGCTTCATGGAAAATATCGAAGTTCTGGTAGAGTGGATCCCAGATTCTGAGGTGAAAGCTTCGGGTGCGACTGAGATTAACACTAAGAAGAAGAAGTTTTGTTTATCAAATATTTAGACCTCTTTGATGGACAGGAATAGCTTAGTACAGGACTAATAGGAAGGATATGTAGTTAAGAGGAAGTTGTGCCAAAAAGGCTATTTAATAATAAAATACAAGAATATTTAGATGATAAACTAGCTTGGAAATGAGCTGTTCACTCATGCATGCTTCTCAAACAAATGATTGTATTTAGACTAAGTAGACTAAGCATTTTTTGTAAATAGACCAAAAAAAAAGCCCGCTGAGTTTCTTGCCGGAGTCTTCTCAGGCCGGGGCCGCGTTTCGAACCGGTGGTCCATTTGCTAAGCTAGTCTTTAGTACATATATGTATAATTTTGACGTTTTGTAAGTGCCGTTTTGATGATCTATACAGAATAAATGATTTTTGACTTTGACTTTGACTTTGATAAGATGACCACTCGTATTTTAGAAAAAAAAATCGAACTACCTACTAATTAGAGTGGCTCGATCCCCGCTCAGCGCAAATATTTGTGTGCATGCATATGGGAATTTGCATTGGTCTGGTCGTGCCTTGGAGAGCACGTTAAGCCATCGGCCCCGGTTGCTATACGTACATCTATGGCAGTCGTTGCGGATAGTTGGAGCCCTAAAACATCCAACAACTGGTCTAGCTGCAATGCTTTGATATCGCCCAATATCACCATTAGGTTGTGGAGGTCAGGTGGCAGTCGCTTCACGAAAAATATCGAAGTTCAGTCGAATGCGCAGTCTGACTGGTAAAGCGGACCCCAGACTCCGAGGAAAAAGCTTCGGATGCGACTGGGATAATGTTAGGATGAAGAAGAGCAAATATGAAAAATAATTATGCTGTATAATTTTACATAATACAAGCTAGTAACTCTATATCTTAGCATTATAATACATACTTATTGTTTATTCTTGCCATTTTTCTTACCTACAGAGAAAAATAGATTAGCAGATTCAACTGGAAATAGTATAGTAACGCCATCTACTGTCGAATAGCGAAAGTTATTAGACTAACATTATGGGAACTAGAGAAAATAAACTAACATTACTCAATGATAATAAATTATGTTATTGATTAGGAACCAAGTTTGATTTTTTAAGAAGGTTCAAGTCATAGTTAATACAATAATAATATGTACCTACCTATTTAAAATTCTCGATAACTCAGCTTCAACGATCACTATCAATTGGGTATTACAGTTGGACTACGGGTACTAACTTTGACAATAATAAATACAGACATATAATCACGCCGAAGTATTAGGCAGAGGTGAATTAACACCCACATTTCACCAATCATTGCATTCGGTCCCATGTAATAGAGGGTGAGCCTATTACCGTATTCCGGGCACTACTGTTGATTCAAGCCATGCATCTGAGGCTGAGTCTGGGCTGTATATGTGTCTGATGTTAAACAGCCCTATCCCTTAGTCGCCTTGTACGACACCGCATGGGAAGTAATAGGGTGGCCCAAATTCTACTCTGCCGACAATTCAAATCAATACTAATATTATAAATTCGAAAGTAACTCTGTCTGTGTGTTTTTCTGTTTGAATGTCTGTCTGTTACGCTTTCACGCCTAAACCACTGAACCGATTTTGATGAAATTTGGCACTAGGTTGGTACCAATTTTTGGTCTCGATAACCGACGTCGATGCGGGTGCAGCCGTGGGCAACAGCTACTACCAGTATTATACATGTCCGTAATAGACCCTTTATTGCTCGTTTTGAGTTTTTCGTTCTGCCTGAATAACTATTATTATTATTATTATTTTTATTTTATTTTATTTTTTTACCCCCGCATGTTGTTTATGTAACCGTAAAACTAAGAAACCTTTGCTGGATGTTGCGAAATATGTACATATTCATAGGAATATAATGACTAAATTCATAGGAATCTAAAGACCAAATGAAATAATTTCACACGTATACACATCAAATTTCAAATTTTAAGGTAGGTATCGAGAAATTACTGATAATCATATAAATTAGACTATTCTATCTATCTACTATATAGATACAGCAAGTTACCTGGCTGGGCTGGGCTAGGGTTGAAAACCAGCGCTGCAGATTGTACCAAATCTGTAGCATTTAGCTGAACTGTGGCCATTTAAACACACACTCCACACCGACATACCTACGCATATCTGTTGATGTAAATGTAGGGAAAGTTCATGACGGTGCGCAGCGTCGTCCCGTCCCTACTTTACCTACTGACTGCTACTATACCTACTTATTGTTATGTAAAGTACTATATTTTTGTGTTTTATTTTTGTGGGTGTTATTTTTTATTTTGTATATTATGTATTTTATTTTTTATGTGTGTGTTTAATAAACGTCTTTTCTTTCTTTCTTTCTCTCTTATTCTATATTTAAAGCTATCTAAATTAAAACTATTTCAAATTATGTAATTTACCTAGTATGGACGCCATATACATTTAAAAAAAACGTCGTGTACAAAGTATACGAGTTGTAAAACTTACTGAGTCGTAGAAACTTAACTCCTCCAAGGAAATGTGTGTAAAAGTTACCAAGTAGGAACAATTTTGTTTATCTGTTTGTGAATGAATTGAGAGCACCCTGCAGGCCCGTGTTTTCTTAGCATTACCGCGAGACGCCTCAGCGCATTTAAATCTTGCTCTACGTATGCTAGGGTTGGCACGAATCGGCAAAGTTTTGAATAAAAGATTTGACATAATTTAGTGGTGTGGTGACACATCAAGTATGTAAGGCACAGGTGAATGGGCAGGCTAGTCAGGGTCGACACTGACCAAATTAATAAACTATTGTCAGAAGTACTCGGAAACTGTTGGGCTTGCATGAAATTTTTGAGGATAGTAGTGGAAGCTTGTATCGTCTGTAATGATAGGAACAAATGGCGGGCTGTTGTGTCTACCTTACCCTCGAGGGACATAGGGCACATAGACATATACCTATATGTTTGTAGAAAATCACATCATCATCCTCACAGGCTTAGTGAGGTTAGAGAGGCACAGATAAAAGTCAATATTATAGTCTGTCTTTGAAAGAAATATACATTTTGTTAGGCACATATTAAAATTAATTCTGCCTACTCCCCCGTGAATATTATTAATACTCGATCAATCTACTCATCAATATTTTTTTTTTGGTTCACCTAATAATTTTTCCAGTAACAGTTTCACGAAACTTTTAACTTTGCTGTCAACAATTTTCTTTTATCTTTATTGATTGAATCCATGCCATGAAATTAACTTTGAAAAATTCAAACTAAATAGCAGTTGAAAAGAGAACTTAGAATAATCGCGTGGACAAGTTTCCATAAATACCATACAACACAAACGAAAAACCAAACTCAACATTTCGTGACAACCCTACTCAAATCCAGCACTTATTCCGCGTCGCCTCTCACAATACACTGTATGTTATAATTTTTGTCTACCCTCAAATATATCAGAACAAAAGGGCCTAATGAATGTATTGCCAAATTCGCGAAACCATTATTAAGCATTGTTGCCGAGTCGCGCCGGGTGGGGGTGGTTTTGTTTACTGGTATTACTTTTCGCGTATATTATTTTTAGTACAGATTCCTAGATTTTTTAAAGAAATGGTAGAGCCTCGCGTTTCCGCAAGAAGAATGAGAAAATGATCATTATCCGTACGTCATCTAAAGTTCGCACTTCGGTACCCGTACGGTTCGGCGACTCCTTTTTCTGCCGCACCATTAAGACCTGGAATTCCTAAAATTCCTTACCAGTTCACGTGTTTCCCTCCTCATACAGTACCGGGTCATCTAAGCGGGGCGTGAATAAGCATCTGATGAGGCCGTCAAGCTGAGTGCCACTATTATAACATGGTACATGTCTGTAAAGGTGACCCTCTTTTCTGAGATTTTACCTTCAGTAAAGTTATCCACTCCCCTACTCCTTCCCATTACTAACCTTATCTCGACTTTTAAGGGAGCGGCTATCGTCTGACCTTACTTTGTGAGCAGGTGTAAAGGCTTGGTGATGAGTTTGACTTGGTTCCAAAGATCTCGGTGGGTCTTATACTACATTTTTTTTTTTTTTTTCGTGCGAAAAATCCCCACGGATACCTCCCCCGCCGGGGTCGGAGGAGGAGGTTATGTCGGACTCGAACCGACTAAAACGCACGCCTTCTGTGGGCCGTCAGTTGCCGGAGGTGAGATTGTCATAGCCATATCCCTCGCACCCCGGCCGATCCAGGGCCATATCTCTCGATCTGGCCCTCTTCCGGTGTGGGGACCACGGAGTCCCCAACTCGCCCCCGGGTATGGGGGGGGGGTCTTATACTACCAGAATCGAAGTAAAAATTTGAGAATAGTTCTCTAAGTATAACCTACGACAATGCTGAAAAAGGCATCGCAGACTCGTACAATTTTCATTTCAAATACAAATAGTAATGTAAAATATCAAGAATGATTGTAAAGAGACGAATCTTGAGACGAGTTGTAACAGTGGCTGTAAAACAAAAGAAATTGTGTGTGAGTGTGTTATCATTAACAACCCCCTCCGGGAGGGTGGTTGGTTGAGAACATCTCCTTTCTTTCCGCAGATTCTATACAAAAGTTTGAGTAAGAGTAATACACGTCTTGTTGTCTTGAAATGTAGTACGACCATGTTGAAAGGCTTTTGAAATATTTTAAGACCGTTTTATCATTTATTTTAAACTAGCTGACCCTGCGAACTTCGTACCGCCTAACAGTCGATTCCTTATTTTTTTTTTTTCTCGTACTTCAAGGAATATTATATAAAAAGAATTAGCTAAATCGGTTCAGCCGTTCTCGAGATTTGCGTTTAGCAACACATATAAGGATTCATTTTTATATTATATTGTTCATGTAATTAGAGTTTATAGTTTAAGAAGCCTTTATCATCACCTTAGCATTGTTCCCGGTTGCATCCGCCGAGGCTTTCACCTCGGAGCCTGAGGCCTGAGCTCATTTTGCTCCTTCGCCTCCTTTTGATTTGGCTTGCACGGCTTTCATGGGAGAGCCAGCGTCAGAGCCTCGTACGTCAGTTAGTATGAACCACTAGAGATAAAGATATATTTTTCTAGTATAATTTATAATGTTTTATATGAGTGCCTTTCAGCAAAATTCATCGAGTCACCGTCGCCCCAAGACGGTAGTATAGAGGAATTTGATTCGACTTCGAGCGGGCCTCAGTGGCTTAGTGGTCAGAGCATTCCCCCTGTAAGGAAAAGATCGCGGGTTCGAGTCCCGCCCGAGGTCGAATATCTTTTTTCCTTCTTAACCGATTTGAAAATTCAATGAGCTGTCCAACAACTAAACAAATTAATGAACTAACATACAAACTTTCACATTTTTATAATTCTTGCTTATGTTAGCTAGAAATATTGATTTAGGACCGACGAAGGGTGTAAATTTTTCAAAGGGAAGCCAGTAGAATAAAAAAATTACCTCGATCTAGTTTGTCATACACCATGCAACCCACTGGGAAGCCCGCAGGAATCTAGTAATGGGGACCCCTAGCCATTGGTCCCTATTACCAGGCATTGCACCATCTAGGGGTCCAAACACCTATTATCAAGTTAAGTAAGTCAAGGTGTCTTGCTCGACATCGACGTATATCATTCAATGCAATTCAAATAATTCAATTAGTTTATTCAATTCTTTCACAAAATATGTAAATCACACATACAGTTTGTAATTACCTAGTGCAAAAAAAGGCAAGTATCGGCGACTGTAGTAGTATGAACTGTGTGTGTCACAGTCGCACCTACCATCATTGTCACCCTATTCGCAAGTATGAAGCCAATTGTACTCAAGATTGGTTTAAGTCTCGTGTGATCTTAATTAATGAATACGAACGAATGACTAAGCTGATTCCGTTAATTTATTTATTAACTAAGGGTTCCGTACGGTGTGTTGCCGGTGTGGTGAATTCATTTGAAATGAAATCTTATTCTGTATGTTATTACGTATTCTTGATGAGTTTTGATTCCGTTACGTCTGTGGAAAGATAATATTAAGATATTTTATTGTTATCTTCCACTTTACATCAGTTTGGTAACGTATTGTTATTTTTTTTTGTCTCGAGAATATTAGGACAGCCTCCGTGGCGTAGCGGTAGTGAACGCGGCCGCTACGCAGGAGGTGCGGGTTCGATCCCCGCTCAGTGCAAATATTTGTGTTCATGAAATATGAGTATTTGCATTGGTCTGGTCGTGCCTCGGAGAGCACGTTAAGCCGTCGGTCCCGGTTGCCATAAGAACATCTATGGCAGTCGTTACGGGTAGTTGGAGCCCTAAAAAATTCAAAAACAACGGTCTACCTGCAAAGCTTCGATATCGCCTAATGTTATCATTGGACTGTGGAGGTCAGATGGCAATCGCTTCACAAAAAAATATCGAGGTCTAGCCAAATCTGTAGTTACTGTTAAGACTGGTAAAGCGGACCCCAGACTCCGAGCTGAAAAGCTTCGGATGCGACTGGGAATTAACGCTAGGATGAGAGAGATTAGGCACCGAAATACTTTTGTGAAGATGTTTGGATGATTGTTATCCACTCACGCTCTAACGGCTAAA
Organism: Eilema depressum; assembly: GCA_914767945.1. NCBI lineage: Eukaryota > Metazoa > Arthropoda > Insecta > Lepidoptera > Erebidae > Eilema > Eilema depressum. Next base: position 15,395,547 of record OU612026.1, read on the forward strand.
CAGATCAGTCTGGAATTGGGTGCAGGGATAGGTCACGCTACTATTTATCCAAAGAATTGGTTCCCATAGGTAACAAGTAATTTCGCTTAATCCCATTAGCTAAACTAAAATGCTTGTTTTAGGAGTGGATTCACGTCGTCCGTAGGATACTCGTAATGGTCAGGATTCCAACCCAATTCCGGAAACGCCGAAACACTAATTGAAAACCTTAAGTGGACTCTTTATGTTCTCAGGTGGGGTGGAGCTGAAGTTTGAATGTGGAGTAACTTCACAGACAATGGCCCACCTGCTGACGTGTGCTTTATGCCCAAACACATGTATAGTTGGCGGCATTTAACTTGGCAACAAACACGTCACAAAATATACTCTTTATGCGCAGGATGCGCGTATTGAGTGTCTTTTGAGGATAGCTTGAGGTGCTGCGGCGGCGGAGGATCTCAAATCCACCAATAATAGATTATATTAAACCAATCCGTGCGTACCAGAGAGGCTTGTTCGTCTCGCGACTTCTTGCCAAGTTAAATGCCGGATCTATACATTGCACACCGGAGGATCACATGTGCGCCACTGAAAACACCATCCAGGTACCAGCACACTGGGAGAACACTATCTGAGAGTTGAGGCGCCATCGTCACGATAGAAGAAGAAGTGGACTCCGGGATCCAAAATGCAAACTTTGGATGCAACTGGGAAATCGATATGATGATGATGATAAACCAGGAAGCTGTTCTTATACTCCTTTTTCTTTTACCTCCCTACTGCTTTTATTGGAGTTCCATCCCTCTCTTGTTGGACTAAATAGGCGATGTGGAACCTCTGTCTCAGAAGAGACTTTGCCTCACTGTGTGTGTTCTACCGCATATACAATGGTTTGTGCTCAGATGAACTGTTTGACATGATGCCCACAACTACATTCTACCATCGCACTTCTCGCCATAGGCGGGGAGTTCATCCTCACACATTGCGACCGGAAACAGTGCGCACTGTGCGGTATGAGAGGAACTTCATCCCACGCACACTCAAGCTGTGGAATGAACTCCCCGCGGTGGTTTTCCCAAGCGACTACAATATGGGGCACTTCAAGAAGGACATTAGAAGGTTTCTTCAGGGTCGGAAGCACGAATGTGACGCCCCTGGTGTTGCACGCGTCCATAGGCCACGGTAACCACTTTCCATCAGGTGGGCCGTGTGCTTGTCTGCCACCTAACTGGTATAAATAAAAGAGTCTCTCTTTACGTGCCTATTTAGTCCAACGTTGACCGCTGGTTCTAAAAACTTTCTATAAATTCATCTACTAACTCCAAATAAACTCTAACAATCTCAATACAATTCTAATAATCGAAATCTCCACCATTAGCAAACAATATAACCCCACAAAATGGAATTACCCTATAAATACACATACCTATGAATGTTATCATGGCTTTGCAAATTGGCAACGTAATGCCAGGTGAACTGGTATGATAAAAGCTCCATTGAACATTAATGCTTTCTAGTTAACATATGAATATTTCAAATGTACCCGATGTACCGATAATGTGAACGAATATTTGCTTGAGGTACCGTCAGCAAAAACGGCTTAGATTTGTTAGTTTAAATTCATACCTGCAGCTTTTGTAAGCCAGGCAAGAAATTGTGTCTCGGGTCTCGTCATTATCCTCCTGCTATCCCCATATTTGTTTGGGTTCAGCGCAACATGTGTCCTTTTTTCATTCATCTCTGGTTGCAGTCATCTCAACACTCGCTCCCTTCCTAGCCATATCAGCTTTTATATAGACCATCCATCTCCTTCCTCTCCATTGAATGCCTTCTTAGGGACACCACTTTCATTTCTACGCATTAGATGTCCGAACATAGACTAGTGAAACAACAAAAATATCTGTCATGCTCACGTTACCATGTTACCAAAACATGTCATTCAATTCAAATTGTACGAATCTACAGTGCCGTGTGAAAAAAAACTGAGTAGAAAAAGAGACAGGTGTAGATTTATTTATACTTCGAATTAAGACTAACAAATAATGAAATATTACTGTGAATCCTGTAAATTAGTATTAAGAGCTGTAAACTGTTCAAAAATAGCAAAGCAATGTCCGAATCATTCCTACACATCAATAGTTTAATCGAAAAATTACCAAAATCCGTAATTAATTCAGCCTCACAGTCAAATAACTACTCCAAACCTCCTCAGCCACACAAAAATACTTCCTACAGAAGAAAAATTAAAATTAACAATTCATTATTTCTTCTGCTGACTCTCCCGGCCCCAGACTGCATGTCTCCGTACGATAAGCGGTGCACACATTATACCGTCTTAGATCTCGAGTGCAGTCTGCGAACCTTCCCGTAGAAAGGTCACAGCGGCTAGCGGTTCCGGTGAAAGAAATGCTAATGAATTGCATGAAAATTAAATTTTAGTCAGACCACTATTTGCTGAGTGCATATTTTTTTAAATGAGATTTCAGAATTCTTTTTTTTAAAACCAGCTATATAAAAATTTGTATGTATCTCTCTGCGACGAGGACCCTCAGAGACCTCTATCAGGGTGTATGAAGGTGTGTCTGTGTAAGTTTGCAAGTGTGTTTTTTGTTATTCCAAAGGTTTTCTTGACTAGCTGTATCTTTTGAATACGTTAACTTCGAAGTAGGATTTTTGTACAGTCTTATGCTGTTGTAGACACAAATATCTGATCTTAATTTCAACTTGATACCTCTAACGCATTCTTCAGTAAAAAGTATTGACATACAAATCGACAGACAGACAAATAAGGTGATCCTATAAAAGTCCCAGTTTTCGTTTTGAAGTAACTACCCCAAAACCGAACATTCGTCAAAAAGCTCTTTAACATAGTTTTAATAGATAATACATAATACAAGAGGAAGAGCAGACTTTTACAAAGACACTGTTACCTTAAATACTCAATACTCAGACAGAACGAATCTAATGAGACAGACAGCACAAAATCACACATCCTGAGGGATCCTCCGCTACAGGAGCGACGTTCTACACGTGACGATACGACTGCGACACGATATAACTGTCCTAGTTTATTCTTTTAAGGTTTCAAAATGGATACTCAGATATTTTTTTTGGAGGTGTACCTTTATATAAGAAAATATTGATACCGCACTATAAAAAAAATGTATTCCGTTTTGTACTCCGTGAGGTGTTAAATAGTTAGTTCACCTGGAAGAACCGGTACAAACTACACAACGCTATCTAGATCCGGCTATTTCTTTTAACACGCTTTTATTAGCTTGTTCACAGAATAAATAATGCCACCTTGTCAATGTCTCATAACGAACATAGTATTGTTTTTTAAACTAACATGCTTTTTTTATTCTTTTGCCACTTCGCTCGGTCTTCGGCACCTTAATACTGACACCTCGGAAATAATATATCGCATCGTATCGTCTCCGTAAATGGAAAATCCTTCCTCGCGTCATTTCATACCATTACGTTTAATTTCTCATAGCGTATGTCTCGGTGAATTTTTATCTGAAGACTTTATTAGATTTTATTCAGTCTGCGGATTTATTCATCGTCTGCGGTCTGTGGGTTTGTGTTATATTGATTTAAGGGTGCTTGGGAGTGTAATGTATGCAGCTATTGGGATTAACGTTATAAAGGGAATTTTGGCTTTGTTTTTGTTTACACTGTGTTTTCGTTTCATATTGGTTACGTATAATTCTGTGATATGAGATTTATGATTGTGTTATGCTAAATCATCATAGGCTGTTAATTGATCATCATTTTCTTCACGGTGTTAGTCCCGACTGCATCCAACGCTTCCATTTTAGAACCCAGTGTGGGCTCTCATAACGTATTATCGTCTTAATGTGACTATACTAATTTTGACTTTTACAAAAGTACTATCAACGGAAAAAGCATACAATGTAGCTTTGACCATTGTCACATTGGACGAAATGCCGATTTGACGAATATCAGATTTGACCAATGTCGTTCAACCTGTTGCACTGACTCCAAATAAATTTGGGATAAGGGCAAGAGGATGATGATAAGGCGGAATAGCTACTTGTTTTAGTTTTACAATGATTAATGCCCAGATATTGACAAATTACTTGACCGTTCTTCATCACCGCTTACTTAGATTCGGTAACGAACTAATGATCCTCGAGTAGCAATTCAAATTCATAAAAGTATTGTATACATACATAATATATACCTACTCATGCCTTTTTGTCCCATGGACAGACCCATACTACCTTTCCTTACATACTTACTCTATTAAAAAATCTTAACTATAATCCACTAAAAAATTATCCACTCCAACATTCACAAATAAGTTAATGCCGCCATATGCCACAATTATGAGCTCAAACAGCCATTATGTCTCAACACTCAAAGTGGTTGACGTCTACATGTCCTCACGATTTCTATTACATGCTAAATTACCTTTCAAGTCAACACCCTTATTTCGTAGACTATAAAGTTCATTTTACTAAAGATTATAAAGGATTAAAACGTGTATGCCTACCTCAATCGTATGAAATTGTTGTCGACAGTTGTGGTTTCTGTCGCAGACTTATTCTGAATACTTTTTTCTTTATTTATGTTAGTAATACAATGTATTATCATTACATTGTACAAAACAAAGTGACTTCCCGCTGTTTATCTGTCCCTATTGTGCCTAAGAGTCCCAATAGAATAGAATTGCCGCGTGGTTCCCGACAGAGTGGAATTTGGGCCACCCCATCTCCTCCCATACGGTGTAGTACAAGGCGAATAAGGGATATGGCTGTTTAGCATCAGACAGATATATACAGTCCAGACTCAACAGTACAGGCGAGTCAACAATAGTGCCGGGAAAACGGCAATAGGCTCACCCCCTATTACGTTGGACCTAATACAATGATTGGTGAAATGTGGGTGTTAATTCACTTTTGCCCAACCCTCCAGGGATAAAGGCGTGATTTTATGTATGTATGTATGTATGAAACGGAATTAAAATTGAAAAGTGGCTTATACCTCTGTAGCATGAGAAAAAGTATTCATCCTTCCATTCCCAAGGGGTCTTTTTAAAAGAAGAAGAAACACTGCGAAATATTAAAAACAATTGTAGTTTTGGTTTTGTTTCTGGAATAAAACGTGAGTAAGCAATCGAACAGTGAATGGCTATAGGCCATAGGTTAGTTGATCATGAGTTCCTGAGACGTGGACATGATCATGAGTTCGTTATATTGTCGCCACGAACGCTAGTGTGACTACGTAACCAAAGTACAGTCAGCAAAAAAAGTTGCTTAACACTAACAAAGGAAATATCATGGCTCTACTTATACACTTTTACGTCCAGGTGTTAATTTTTTTTTACCACTTAGGTGGCCGACAAGCACACGGCCCACCTGATGGAAGAAAGTGAGTAGTAAGTACTTATTTGCAAGAATAGCAAGTCATTTATTGAAAGTTGAGATAATATGGCTAACCAGGGATCAAGATCATCATCTCGGAGCCTTTTCTGAACTCAGTTGGTGGCTGCTTGCAATTGAACTGCGATATTTTCCGTGAATCGACTACCATCTGACCTACACAAAACACTGGCGATTTTGAAGTTCTGTAGTTAGACCAGCTGTCGAACTTTTTAGGGCCCCAAAGCGCCAACTACCCAACGATTGCCATAGATGTTCGTATAGTTACATTACGAAAATATCCATAAAATCTTTATTATATATCTCTTTATTGTATGTACACAACAGAAATACAAAAAAAACACAATTGGTAGAGTTTTGCGGCATTTATAAATGGCGGCCTTATCGCACAAGGCACTCTTCCTACTATTTTAGCCAATGTAATAGGTTGCTCTTTCAAGCACTCAATCGGCAACAACAATTTGTTCTAGCTAGTTGTGTCATAAACATAAAAGTCTCCGTAAACACGTCTCCCAATGTCTCTTATAATAGCGCAGTAGCAGTTCTATACTTATGCCTTGATCACACGCAGCTAGTGAAGTGGCGAGACAGTACGCTCGGCCGAGTGCTCGGTACGTGTGAACCAAAATGTGAACGTAGCGCCGAGTACAGCTCCAAGCGATATGACACGACGGTATTCCCGTCCCAATTGAGCAGTTCGACTGGGGAAGTAGGTACCTCCGCCCTAAGAAATACCGTAGAGCCATAGTAATAACCTCGTGTTGTATTTCCAACGGTGAGTAGGATAGCCAAAGCAAACTGAAAGCTTTTTTTCCTATCAGTGGGCAGACCATAGGCTTGTTCTGCTTTGTCTTCTATACTGATGGGATAGGTCTCTCTGTTCTTACGCAGCACGAGTGTATCTCCCCTGGTGTTCCATAGGCCACGGTAACCACTTACCATCAGGTGGATCGTGTAACGGTAAGTATGAAAAAATGTAGTCTCAACTCAATAGAAATGAACTGACTGCTAATTTCAAAATACGCGTAAACACTACTCGCCAACATCACTATCTCGGCCGAGTAGCTACTGTCTCGCCATTCCACTCGCTGCATGTGATCGAGGCATTACGTTTCCAGTGATTTTGTAAGTCATTACTTGCGTGTTAACTTTCTGGGTGCATCACAATTGTGGTTGAATTAGCATGGCGACGACAACAAATTACAGACGCTGTCGGATTCTCTCGGCTGTTGTGGTGTAGACGTGTAGGTAAAGTATTGGTAGGTGTAATTACTCAAATGAGACGGGTAGGTAAATGAGAATAAATAATTGTGTCCCGTGCGGGTGGTAAATTTCGTTTTTTTTACTATTTATTGCATTTCTGTCTTTTGACAGCCTCCGTGGCGTAGCGGTAGTGAACGCGGCCGCTACGCAGGAGGCGCGGGTTCGATCCCCGCTCAGTGCAAATATTTGTGTTCATAAAATATGGGTATTTGCATTGGTCTGGTCGTGTCTCGGAGAGCACGTTAAGCCGTCGGTCCCGGTTGTCATAAGAACATCTATGGCAGTCGTTATGGGTAGTTGGAGCCCTAAAAAAAACAAAACAACGGTCTAGCTGCAAAGCTTCGATATCGCCTAATGTTACCATTGGGTTGTGGAGGTCAGATGGCAATCGCTTCACGAAAAAATATCGAGGTCTTGCCAAATCCGTAGTTAAGACTGGTAAAGCGGACCCCAGACTCCGAGCTGAAAAAGCTTCGGATGCGACTGGGAATTAACGCTAGGAGGAAGAGAAGATTGCTTTTCTGTCTTTTGTATCACGTTATATATTTTATAGTCAACGTTTGTCTCTTTTCGTCTAAGGGATAGGGCTGTTCTCCATCCGGCCTATGACAAAGTGCCTGTTTGACTGGGACTATTGGGTACGTGGGGCCAAATAATTTTCAAAGCTTATAGGAACTTCGTTAAACATCAGTCTGTCTGTCGAGACTTTTTTCTCAGAAACGCGTGGAAGTATCAAGTAAATCAAGTTGATATTAACAAGTACCTATTTAGGTCTACAACATATTAATGCTATGAAAAGCCTAGCCAAGAAGTCACTCAATTAATCTTTACTAATATTACAAATGTGCAAGTGACTCTGTCTGTCTGTCTGTGACACTTTCTCGCCTACACCACTGAACCGATTTAGATTAAATTTGGCCTGTACCAATAGTGTATATCCTTGCCCAAAGTTTAAAGTGTTACATTAAATTGCACCATTAGATAGATACTTTGTCTCTGCTGTATATTAGAAATTGTTCGAGACTCTCGAAATCTTAAAATCGCATTACAAACAATGTATCATTTGCTATTATACACACGTTCACAGCCATTACGCTTTTTTGTCCAAAATTATCTTGTAAGATAAGTCCAACATTAAACATTCACGACTATCTAGTAGATCTCAATGCCACACATCAAAATCGCATTTTTATAAAATACCATGTGAATCTTACAACAATGAATGTTATGGACTTCATTAAAATACACTTACCGGAGAATTCGGTCATGAGAGGGGAAACCTTCACGTTATAAACACTCATAATAAACGATTTGACAATATACATACATAATTATATTCACGCTTGTAAACCCCCGAACGGGTAGACAGAGGTTTAACACAACATTTCGACAACTTCGATTTTCGAACGAGCCTATGGCTATCAAGCGGACATTTTGACAAAGTAATGAGGGTCATACCAGGACCTTCGAGGTCAAGTCAGCCTCACTTGCAAGCCGGTACCTACACCTGATAATTGGATGAGGCTTATGCGCCGACATCCTTCAGGTCACGGTTGTTTATGGTGTCCATAGGCCAGGGGTTACTACTTCCTATCAGGTGGGCCGTGTGCTTGTCTGCCACCTAAGTGGTAAGTGGTATATAAAAGAAAAGTCAGTCAACAGTCGCTTCTATAAAGGCTGTAGTCCAACAGATAATCTTAACCCTCAGTTATTTATGAACTATTTACCCTAACAGTGGCCTAAAGAACATTTTCAGTTTTTAGACAACCTGTAATTTCGTTTCAGTTATATTTTTGATATGCATGACATCTATCGGTGAATAGACGAACTTGATAAAACTACTTCATTTCAGGCAAGTAACATTAAATTTCTGTCTTGTTATAGTTCCAATAATATCAACTAGATGGCGGTAAACGAAGCTTTTAACTTACATTGTGAGCAAAATTACGAGTGTAAGTTAATAACATACCTTAACTTGAGAAAGGGCATAGGTTATTTGGTCATGATAACCGACATCTACTCGGGTGGCAGCAGCCAGTACACAGTAAAAGAATTCGCAATATAAGTGTCCATGTCCATCTGATGGAAAGTGGTTACCGTGGCCAATGCACGAGGGCAACATCTGGGGAATCACATTCGTGCTGCTGACCCTGCAAGAACAGAAGATAGGACAAGCCTTTAGTGCTCCAGCAGCTTACAAACTCGAAACTTAAGTGACTCAATAGACTGCGTTTTTATAGCCACCGCAGGTACATAAAACTTTGATACAAAGCGATATGCACTAATCCGGATGTCATATAGTCCGCTTGTCAGATAATAATGAGTCTATTGATGTAAAAAAAACAATTCCCCAACCTTGCTGGAGCATTATTCTACTTGACAATGAGTTTTTATCATAGTTGGAACATGGTTAGACGGTAAATTTCGATTGGTTGACATAAAAGATAGAACTGGCGTAAAACTAAACCTACTTAAATATATCGGTGAATACGAACGTGCGTATAAGGCTGCCTTTCCACCGGAGATGTGCCTTGTAGCTATGTTACGAAGATGTCAAAGCTAAGCTATGAAACAAAGTGACCGTTTCCACTGTGCTATGCTATGTAGCTAAGCGAAATAAGATATGCTATGAAGATGCGCAGCTCGAACTATTTCTCCTATGCTACAAATTTTCAAAACTCTAATCTCATAGGCATCCACAACACATATCTATACCATACATCCAAAGCACCTGGAATTCTTTACCAGCTCACGTGTTTCCCTCCTCCTACAGTCCCGGGTCCTTTAAGCGGGGCGTGAAAAAGCATCTGATGAGGCCGTCAAGCTGAGTGCCACCATTGTAGCATGGTACGTGTCTATAATGGTGACCCTCTTTCCAAGACTTTGCCCTCAGCTTACCATCAGGCAAGGCGAAGTCAAATTGACGTGTCCTATATAAAAAAATAAAAATAAAAATAGCCCGCTTTTTTGTATTAAAAAAAAAACATAGCTTTACTAAACCCCTTTCCACCAGTGCTATGCAATGTGGACCAACGAATATGATTGGTGAATATCAAATGCATCCATAGCAACGTATAACTCCGGACGCGTATCTTGGAAATAAATCGCAAGACAAACGAGGCTCTGGCGCCCGCGGATTGCTTTGTAATAATAATAATCTATGCTTGGTGAATTTGAGTGCGTCCACCGCAGTAGCACGCCGTGCTATCCTCAAAAGACACCCAAGAAATGTGTACTGCGCGTATATACTTATTCTGTGGTATAGGGCACATTTTGAGCACATTTTAGGTCCAAGATAATTGTCCGGAGTTATAGCATGGCACATCTAAATATATATAACTCAAAGGTGACTGACTGACTGACTGACTGACATAGTGATCTATCAACGCACAGCCCAAACCACTGGACGGATCGGGCTGAAATTTGGCATACAGGTAGATGTTATGACGTAGGCATCCGCTAAGAAAGGATTTTGTTTAATTCTACCCCCAAGGGGATAAAATAGGGGATGAAAGTTTGTATGAAACTTTGTCAATTTTAAACCGATCGGGCTGAGACTTTGCATGCATAAAGCTACTATGACGTAGGCATCTCCTAAGAAAGGATTTTGATTAACTCTACCCCCAAGGGGATAAAATAGGGGATGAAAGTTTGTATGAAACTTTGTCAATTTTAAACCGATCGGGCTGAGACTTTGCATGCATAAAGCTACTATGACGTAGGCATCCCCTAAGAAAGGATTTTGATTAATTCTACCCCCAAGGGGATAAAATAGGGGATGAACAACATTCCGAACTTAACGCGGACGAAGTCGCGGGCAACAGCTAGTCTTCAGTATAAAGGCAGCCTCATGTTACAGTTGGTCAAACCGAAAAGGGGTCCTGTGGCTCATTTTAGTGTTTTGGTGCTATCAATCACCTTCAGATAAAGAGCTTTCATGGCAATGGACTACCTAAAGCCTTTGTTATCTGAAGTGCTTTTGGTTATCGTCTCCCACTCTGTGTACAGCTTTAGTGTTTCCAATACATAGATTTGGTTGAACAGTTCATTTAAATTGATAAACTTTCCATTTTATTTCAATTAAATTTACCAACGTTTCATTTTATTTCAAATTAATTTATAGACGTTTCATTTTATTTCAATTAAATTTAATGTCAGTGACATTTTATTTCATGTTCATTGATTTGAATAAAAAATCTGGTAAGGTTTTTTTATACTTAACTGTGCATTATTTGTCTCTTTGTTTATGAGCTTATTCCAGGTAAAGTTAGTTAAGACTTCACTAGTACTGTATTGATTTTGGTCCAATGTAATTATTCGCACTCTTTATTCAATAATCATTAACGCCACGTTTTTAAAACCCTTCATTTCAACTAAATTACTAGTAGAGATAATTTTAAAGCATTTAGTATGCTAAACTAAACAAATTATTTTAAATTGGAAAAAGCCCATCGCCCAAAGATGGATGTATTGGAAAATTTATATCAATCTCGGGCGAAGCTCGGTGGCTCAGTGGTCAGAGCATTCCCCCTGTAAGGGAAAGATCGCGGGTTCGAGTCCTGCCCGAGTATTGATTTCGCTTTTTCCAATTTAGAATAATAAATTACTAGTAGGTACAAGTAGCTCCGCCCTAAAGAATATTGCGGCCATAATAACCTCGTGTTGTGTTCATCATAGGGTAGCCAGAGCTCAGCTGTCAGTGGGAAGACCAAAGGCTTGTTCTGCTTTGTCTTCTCGTGCATTGACGGCACATAAACTCTTTGCTCTTAGGGTCGAGTGTGACTCCCCTGGGGTTACCTACACACATTTATAGACCACGGTAACCACTTTCCATCAGGTGGGTCGTGTACTTGTCTGCCACCTGAGTAGTATAAAAAAACAAAAATAGTTATACATAAATTCATTTTAACAAAAAAGTTTAACCGACTTCAAGAAACGAAAAAGAGGCACTGAAAAGCAAAAAATAACTTAATTTACAGACTTACTGATTTATTAGAAGTCGGTGCCAGCCAACTTTGTTGTGTCTGAACTAGTTACTATGATGCAATCAATTGAAATATATGGCTAGGCACCGACTTCTAATAAATCAGTAAGTCTGTAAATTAAGTTATTTTTCGCTTTTCAGTGCCTCTTTTTCGTTTCTTGAAGTCGGTTAAACTTTTTTGTTAAAATGAATTTATTTTTCTCTTTTTAGTGAGTTTGTACAGTCTCACGACTGTACATCGCATGTATAGTGACCTGACTGTACATGCGCTGCTGACGCTGCACTACAGATCGAACCGGCCACGCTAAAAAAAAAATATTAAAGCATTATTCAAAAAAAATTTTTAAAATCAATGCATATACACCGGAAATATAGCTGAATATTCTGAACACTTCTGCGTACCCCTTTAAAGGACTCAGGCCGTGATGTTATAATGTGTCATGGCAGAAACATTGCAATAATATGACATTGCAGCAATCGCGGCTGATTTCCTGGTACTTTTTGAAGAGTTCCCTGGTCTAATCTCGGAAACCCATCATCAGATCTTTACGAAATTTAAATGGGACCACTTCGGAATAATCTTCTTACGAACAGAAAAAGAATTTTCAAAATCCGTCTAGAATTGGCTTCACAATCGCGTAACAAACATACAAAAAATATAAATGATAAAAAAAAAAAAAAATTGGGTACGAATTGAGAACCTCCTTTTTTGAAGTCGGTTAAAAATAATATACCTTGTTATTAGGTCATTAAAAAATGCTCAGTACCTACATTTGTGATTTTTGTGACTCCTGAAGTGCCTTAGGGTCAAATCAGATCAGGATCAGTCAAAAATGCTCGAGCACTTTCAATCACTTTTCAAAATGCTAATGACATTTCAACCTTATTCCATTTATCCAAGGTTAAAAACAGTAAACACCATTCAATATTATCCGATAAGACAGTAGCTTATGGAAAACTGTGATAATTATTATGTTGGGAAATAACTTTCACTCAATCAATATTGTTTCAGTAGAGGGCTCTTGAGAGTTAAGTGCTGTTTGCTGACGTCATGAAGTGAGTTGTATAGTGACCATGGATTACACAGAGTACAATGAAACAGACGTGAAAATCGCTCCCAACTCGTCCTTGGATGATTGGGAAAATGTAAGTTGGTACTTAATTTTCGAAAACAATGCTTCTCAATGTGAGGCATTTGCGGCGTAAATACTGGTCTTACTGCTTGCTATGCCTATTGGTGGTGTGTGGCCCGCCTAATCAATAAAAATAAACATATATTCTAGGACATTCTGCGCAGCGCTATCTAGATCCAAAGTAAGCTTGTGTTAAAGCTCGGTCAAACGGCGAGCTGAACGCGTTGGTTAGACCGAGCCTTTAGGTGTTCTAGAATACAGGGACCATACCTACCTTTTTTTTTATCGTGCGAAAAATCCCCACGGATACCCCTCCGCCGGAGCCGATGGAGGAGATTATGTCGGACTTGAACCGACTAAAACGCACGCCATCTGTGGGGCCGTCGGTTGCCGGGCGGCGGTGAGATTGTCATAGACATAATATGTCTATACAATCCCCGAATATCCCTCGAACCCCGGCCGACCCAGGGCCCTATCTTTTGATCTGGCCCTCTTCCGGTGTGGGACCACAGAGTCACCAACTCGCCCCCGGGTATGGGGACCATACCTAGATTACGTAGATACATATTTTTTTAAATACTTACATATATACATAGTAACACCTAGGCCAATGCTATCCCGCTCAATGTAAATATTTCGTTATATTTCGCTCATTATATTGAATATACATCGAACCTGCGACTGACTTAGCAGCCGAACGCTCTACTATGCCACAGAGGTCTTCAAACTGGCATAGCAGTTTTTAACACATACTGCCCTTAAAATTTTTATTAGTTAAACTCCCACGCATCCTGCAATCATGTGAAACAAAATTCTGTCATAGCCAACTGCCTCCTATGGATCAATTTGATAAGAGTGATAAAACTACGCAGTTCGATGCCTTTTGACACAAAGAAAGTCAGTGAACTCAGATAATGTCAATAAGGAAAGCTTATATTGATGTTTTGAAAACTTTCGCATACAATGTCATAATAAAATTATCTACATCGCAACCGTATACAATTTGAACCAAAAAGAGAGCTGACTTTTTCTTGTAAATTTAAATTTAAATGCTCATCGAACAGCTATTTCAATCTCTCCTTTACGTGTTTATATTTTAAATGAATTAGGCAAGGAAGGTAAAAATACAGAGTCGCTATAACCAGGCTACATAGGTAACAAATGACTGACCATGCCACCTCCGCCGGCCCTTGTAGGATGGATAGATCATAACGATGCCTTAGTTCACAATTGCACTAACTACGAAATTTACATTTTTGAGGAGAGAGCTTTAAAGTTTTTTAAAATTTAGATGAGAACCGTAGAAAATCCAAGTAAAATAACGAAAAAAATATGCATCTATTCATAAGACTAGTCCTTTTACTCCATCATATCTCAATATTGTAATATTAGTTTAAACGTAACCTTTTCAAAATGGCCAAATAAACATAAAACCCCCCCATTTAATACATTTGTGCACTAAGATTGATTATGCTGATCGGCATGAAGTGAAAAGCTACAAAAATATTTAACAGCAATACCAGGCTGGTCCAAGAAGGATAATAATAGTTATGGATATTGCATTAAATAGACAAAATAATAAACCAGTGATCCATATTATTATTCATAATGTTTATTTTTATTATAAAACACAAAACAGTTTTTATCCACAATCAAATAAAATAAATTTCAAAATCACAACAAAAAATCAAAAGGACTGAAGCCCAACTAAATCTTTAGCTATTTCACAAAACAATTCGTTTCTGAATCATTAAAATAAGATTTTTATAAGAAAATTAATAAAGTCAGTCTTCAATTTCAAGTATTGTAACAATTATTCATTTTTACTAAATTGGTAATTTAAGTCCCACTAAAAACACATGCCGTCGCGGATTTTCAGTGGGGTGTAAGATTGCCTAGGGCCTAGGGCATATTGCGCGCTCCCCCTGGGCCATCTACAATTTTAAGATGGTCCCTATCGAACCCGGGAAAGGGGGGAGGCGGGCGTGAAGGGTTGACAGGCGGCCAGCACACCTGTAATTCTCACACCTGCGCTCGGTGACCAATCCTCCCCTCGCCTGCTCTCCACTGTACCCTCTGGTAGTCAGAAGGGCACGTGGGAAGCCTCTGAGCAGCCCTCTACTGAGCCGCTCACGTTGCGACAGGTATTTGCCGTAGGCGGCAGCGCCTCCTCTGGGTGAGAGGCGCTACCGCCTGCGTTGCCCATGGTGTTTCACATTTCCCCCCAGGTTCCGACCCCGCATTCGGATCCCGTACCCGTTGCATCTTCTGTTCAGCTGACCCTCCCCGTTTTCGCTCGTGACATACAGTGAACGCCTGTTGCACCCTTTAGCCCATACCCGTAATTAAATAGTTTTAAAATAATGTATGGGAATCTAACGGATTTATTGACATTTATAATTTCGTAATATCTTTTGAATAGAGCCTCCGATTTCAATAATTCAAAAAGTAATCAACAGGTATTGAAACAATCTTTAATACTAAACAATTTATTTATATTAGAATCAATACAAAGGTATAGATTCCCTGGTCTGACTTTGATCAGTATTTCTGCTTGAATTTATTTCGCCTTAATATTTTTTAATATTGCGATAACTCTTAAACTATTCGTTTTAATTATATAGTGTAAATGGCAATTTTGATCTACATTAAATGTACAACGTATCTAAGGTATTTAATTGGATAAGGAATAACACCGTATTGTTAAAATAGCTTCGAAAATGACACATATTTTTGTTCTAATTTGTAAAAGATAAAAATGGTTACTGTGGGCTACTTATTAGATAGACATATGCTATTGCGGACTTTTATGTAGATCTTTTTAAGTTATACATTTCCACAGTACATTATTTTGTTATATATTCAATAGTGTTCGCAGCGCACGCGATGTAAGGAATATTTTAGGTAATTTTTTACACCTTGGGTTACATTATTGAAGTTTTAGTAAGGATCCCTAATTTTTTTGAAATTGTAATACAGCCTATGTTAGTCAGTGATAGTGCAGCTTTCTAATGGTAAAAAAAAATCAAATTCTAATTCAAATCAGTTCAGTAGTTCTTGAGTTTACTCGAATACAAAAATACTATTAGTAAAGATGTATGGAAATCTGCCCGATTTATTGACATTTATGCTCACTGCTCCACTCCCTTTTGTAGTAGCGTGATGTTATATAGCTTATGACACTCAGCAATATTGTGGCTTTCTATTGGTGAAAGAATTTTTAAAATCGGTTCAGGTGATCCCGAGATTACCCCTTACAATTTAACAAACACAAAAACTTTACTTCTTTATAATATTAGTATAGAGTATTGATATAGATGTACACTGGGAATATATCTCAAAAGGATTAAATGCTTCAAGTAAAAGTACTTAATGCACTTGTACAATTCGGACAATATCTCAAAACGATTTAATGTATTTGTACAATTGAAAAATTGCCAAATCCCTTCCAGTAAAAGTACTTAGCACACTTGTGCATCAAACTTTCTTGATCCTTTTGTACTACCAACACATAATACTCTTGTAGCACTGCTAAAAAGTATGAGCAGATATTGCAAATGTATATAATACGTTTGTGTCTTGAAATTTCCTGCAGTTGAGAAACTTAAAATCAGTTAAAGTATATCTTGATTGGTTTTACAAAAATAAAGATCATTAGTATAATATCACATTCATGGTGTTCCATTTAATACAACTGTGACCCACGTTTTTGGTAGAAAGAGATGGATTATCGGTATTTCGATGCGCGGAAACGAAAGAGCATGAAATTTAGTGTATTTGGCATTAAAAAAGTAAAAATTGAAAATTTTGTAGTTAGTGCAATTGTGAACTAAGGCATCGATAATATGGCTTGGCGTTGTGGAAAAGTGTGCCTGGGATGCCCAAGACCATGCGAAGTGAAGAAGGAAAAGCTGACATGCAGATTCCTTGCTCCAAGGTACAGACACAAATTTTCATTTTAAAACTAAATTTATCTGTGTTCGTATTGTTACAGTTGGATACATCTCAGCACCCATTTCCAAACGTACTATGGCATGTGAAGCCTGCAAGAGAGATGGCGATCAAATCATCTCTTATGGTCACCGTCGGCGTGATGGGAATATTTCTAAACTCCATAATACTGATCATCTTGCTCAAGAATAGATGGCTCTGGTCTCCGAGCAACTATTTGATAGGCAATTTGGCCATGACTGACTTACTGATTTTGATTTTCTCCCCTTGGTTCATGCTTGTCAGGGATTTCTTTCAAAAATTCGTTTTGAAGAACTTCGGATGTCGGTTTGAAGGATTTTTGCAAGGTATATGAGACTATTCTTACAATTATTGAATAAAAATAGTTAGTTTTACCTATTTTTTAACCTTTGATCAAAATTACTTGCAAGCAGTTCTTAAAGAATTCATTTTGGATGACTCATCAAATCTATCAAAGCTTTAGTGGATATTGGAGACATTGCTAATAGTATAATAGGTATTCCAATGTGGATAAAAGTATTCTGCGGGCTGTTCCAGACTATAATCTATAAAATATTCCGCCTTAATGAAAATTCCTCGTTGGATCAATGCATGGTCAATGTTAGTGAAATAACGTCATACTAGTAATTCTATTGACTCTATATTTTATTTATAGCAACATTCTTACTAGCAAGTATAAGTGCAGTTATGCTAGTATCCTACGACCGGTTGGCTGCAGCAGCTTTGACCACTGAAGCCAGAATTACATTAAAAGCAGCTCCTAAACTTGTACTGGCGTCATGGGTTATAGCAATCAGTCTATCAATACCTTGGATAGTTAGAAGGACTTATGTGGTGAGTTTGAACAAGTAAATAATGAAAAAAAAAACAGTAAAAAATATCCTATACTAGCTGTTGCCTACGACTCCACCTACATGAAATTCTGATCCCGTTGCCACGACTATAGTAACCTATTCCAGAGATAATAGTGAGCTTATATGTTGCTTCGAACTATAATCTATACCTGTACCAAATATCACCTAGATGCATTCAGCTATTTGAGCATAAATGAGTACTAAACACTAAAACGTCTAAACCTCTTCACAATATTTCACATTTCCTAATATTACAAATGTGAAAGATTATGAAGATGTTTGGGTGTTGGAAGATAGGAAGAAGGATGGTGCTTGATTTAATTTAATCATGTATGTTCCGCTTCTATCCTTCTCGCATTCATCTATCTATATTACGTAATTCCAAAAAATATGCATATTATTTCACAGGAGCGGCAGTGGCTGGACTATCTAGAAACGTTCTGCGTAGAAGATCCCAGGGTCCTGGGGATCTACTGGCATTTTTTGTTGACTTTGCTAGTGTGGGTGCCGCTTTTTGTTATGGTTACCACCGTAAGTATAATATAATTTTCTTCAATATTTTCTTCTAAAATATCGATGTTCAACCGTATAATAGTTCAGTTGGTTAACAACAGAGCATATTTACCCTGCTCGATGGTTAAGAATGATAATACTATTAATTATGGTATACTTACCTAAAACTGAGTAGGTTAACACATTGCAAGGATAAGCAATACTAGCCGGGTCAACCTTAGAAAGGGTGACTATTTTAGAGACATTGAGATCCCTCGATAACTCGAAGGAGCACATTCAGTCCCGCATGCCATATAAAATTCCATGGTGGGTATTACAGGTAGCTGGATCCTAAAAAAGTCCGACAACTGATCTAATTTTAGAACTATATCAGGTTGTGGTCTTTCATCCACAACCTGATATGCATGATAAGCAGTCGCTTCACGGAAAATATCGAAGTTCAACCGCGTCACAACTGGAAAAAGCAGACCACGGACTTCGACGAGAAGGCCTCGGATGCACCCAGGACTAATGCTGACTTACACCCGTATTCACAAACAACACTGTGAGGTCTCATAGTGTGCTCGAGCGCACAGGGCTGGTAAAATTATTTCACAAACATCACGGAGCAGTATCCAACGCAGTGCGTTCCCTCTACGAAGTATCACTTAAGTGTTATCTATGAATAAAAAGGCTTGCCAAAACGAACGCACTGAGAATTTGTCGTTCTTTGCACAGTTTTTGTAGTACGCATAGCGAAGTATTGTTTGTGAATACGGGTGTTAGATAATTATGTGGTTTTTGTTAAATAGTACGGTGCAGTAATGTGGCGATTGGAATGCAGTACTCGCCAGCTGTCGTCCCGCGGTGGAGGGCGCTCAGTGGCCAAAGCCCGAGGTCGAGCGATGAGGATCACCGCGTGCGTTCTGTTGGTGGCTGTGATATGCCGAGTGCCGTACACCGTTATTATATACTGGCAGAACAAATTGGACACTCAGATCAATGCAGTAAGATTTTTTTAACATTTTTATCTTGGACAGAGAATAAGCATTGCCATTCAACGTGGCAATGCTGCCAGCCTTCTGGGAATGTTACCGGTCGGTGATGATGTGGAGGAATTTCACGACGCATTATGCATGTAAATATTTTATTTATTTACTAGCTGTCTCGGCGAACTTCGTACCGCCATATTTTCCACCCGCGAGCAATTCCGTTCCCATTCCTGTTCCCGTTCCCATTCCCATTACTATTCCCATTCCTATTCCTATTCTCATTCCCATTCCCATTCCTACTACTACCTACTACTACTAAATACTAATCCCGTAACGTAAACATAAACTTCTCTCACATAATAGAAAAAGTTTGTATGAGAAAAAGAAAAGTTACTTTCTGAAATTTTCTGTACAACTGTTTTATTATTTTTTTTCGTAAGAACCTTCTCCCGATAATAACAAACACAACAAAAAAAGAATTAGTGAAATCGGTAGAGCCGTTGGTGAGTTATGCGCTTACCAACACATTTTGCGATTCATTTTTATATTAAGTATAGATTTTAGTTTATTTTAGTAATAAAAGTTTGTAGTGTTAATTTAATTTTATTATTTTGTTTTTATTATTACTTCAATAAAACTCCGTCCTTAACATACCTTTGTATCTACATAATTTATCTTTAATGGATACCTAACATTAATTTGGGGTTCGAATGTTAGATCGAGACCCCTCTGTGACTACGAACATCTGTGGTAGCAATTAGAGCTATAAAATTCCGAAAATCTGATCGAATTACACAACGATCTGATCGACATCGCCAGTGGGTTCTATAGGTTACATGGTATAGTACGCGCCAGTTAGTGTGGCAATACGAGTGGAACAAAGTCTTACGAATACGAAGTAACAAGAAAGATAAATCAAAAATATTAAGAAATAAGAAATATTACAGTATCTTTTAACATCGAAACTGTCGTTTTTGCAAATTTCGTATACCTACACCACTGTATGGGGCAATGTAAATGACTCGTATTGCCACACTAACTGGCGCGTACTATTGTTAGTTCGCGGAAAATATCAACGTTTTGAATTACACTTAACTCCTGCTGAGTTGGGAAAATGCTCGGAGAATGATTACTTGGCCTTTCTACCTTTCTTCAAGGAAGGTATTGATTGCTATTTTCAGTTAATTTTTTGTGAAGATAGCCTAACGTATTGGATTGTTCAGTTTCCCCGGATATTTGTTTTTAGTAAAGGGCACACAGAAAAAATGGCGACGGAATATATAAGTTTACCTTCTATTAGTTATTTTAAAATGACGGACATTGCCATGCTATGCCAGATAATGGACAGGAATGGTGACACTAGAAGCTGGAAGGAAGAAAATTGATAGTAAAACTAGGGTAGGCCTGAAAAACACCCATCAAAAGAAGAAAGCCAGCACTCCTTCAAAGAAACGAAGTCTCGATATACTTTTCTGATTACTTTATACCTGACTTACTGTTGACCTGTTTGTATCTACTCTTGTCACAATTTTTGATTATTTGCTCTACAGGTGGAAGGTAGTTTTGCAGTTTTTTGGTTTGCCGCAAATTGGCTCATGTATTTGAACAGCGCTATCAATCCACTTATTTATGGATTTACTAACGTGAGATTCAGGAACGCAATGGACAGGACCCCTGGAGTTGCCTGTTTTAAGTTTGGAAGTTGGTGTTGCGTTTGTTCAATGGTTAGTTTTATCTTTTTCATCACCTATATTATTTTCATCATCATCTGCCTGTTTTTTTTGACAATACCTCAATGTAATTTTTCTATTATACGACATCTCCTTCGTTATTTCTTTGCTTACCATATACTTTTTTTGGCAATACAACTTTTTCTAGGTTTCTTATTGCTGGGTGAAAATTCAAATCAGTTGCAGCAATAAAATGCAATATTTAGTCTACTGAAAACTATTGACTAATGAAAAAAAAACGCTATCACGAATTCGATGAAATGAAAGTTTTCAATTTCGGTGCTAAGTTCTAATCACGGAGGACCATTTCCTTCTCCATGGTTCTAATACATTATACCTTCTTTACCTTCCAGTTGAAAAGAAAACAAGTACAGATCATGGACAAGAACACAGAGAAAATTTTCGTAATAGAGAACTCACCTCGTCCAAACAAGAAACTATCACGCGTCATCAAGAATATTTTGCACATCAATAAAGACTCTGTAGAGTTCAGCATTAAAGTTGATGAGTTAACGACAAAGCCGACTAAAGTGACGCCTTTAAAAACTGAACAAATGTAACCGAGTCTGACCCATTTTTTGAACGTTACGTGATTTTCCGTAACCTAACGTAATTTTAGATGCTTCTAAATTTTAGAAGCATCTATATTCCGGTATTACAATTTTTTTGTTTTTAAAGCACCTTTGAAATGCCAAATAATATGACCTTGTGAAGAATATTTAGTATTAATATTAGAAACTATTGCGTATATAATACATTATTTTATTCATCAATTTTATTAATATAACTTAAATATATATAAACTAACTATTAACATTGTCATTAATGCTTGAAAGTCTTTAATACATTTTACTAGTAAATAATAATAAAGATTAATTTTATGTGATAAGCACATACGTTATGTTAATGATTTAAGTAATGTATGTTTCCTTTAAGTTATAAAAATAAATGATATTGATACCAAATGATGTTGTTTCTCTGTATCTCAATGTAACTAATACATTTACCATTATTTATTTTATTTTATTTTTTTAATAAATAGTTATAATATATTCATAACATTTTGTCTTTATAATAAAACTTCACAGTCCATCTTTCTACATATTCTTCATTTTCATCCTTTCTTCTCATTTATTTTTCTTCAACTTCCGTTGCATCAAGAAGGCTGGTGAGCTCTTGTATTTTCACTTCTAGGATATCTTTCATGTGTGGTTCCACTCTTAGTATGTTTGTTGCTTCTTGTAATAGTACTAGACTTTCCATCAGTTCATCCTGGAACAAAATAAAAATGGTAAAATTCTAGTCTAAGATAAAATTCATAAGGAAAATTGACAAGAGTAATATTTTGTATTTGTTGATACAAACATACCTACATAAATAGATTAACTTGTTACTTATTAGTAAATATTAAATATTTATTCGATATGTCACAGCTTACAAAATACAAATATACATATGTAATACATATTAAGTCTAGTTAAACAGCCCGTCCGTGACCGTTCCCCGTGGAAAGGTGCCCATCACACTCGCCGCGTTTCCACGCTGGATTGCGACGGCCAGCCTTTGCACCAGGAACGAGCCGGATCGACAGTCCCCTGTTGTCTCATTTAACCTTTGACCTAGTTCTTTCACAAAGGCTCTGGCCTCCCTGCCCCAACTCCCCAGAGTCTCCACGGCCACCGGCACGAAGTTGTAAAGCGGCTCCAGGTCGGCGTACTTAAGCCTCTTCTTTAAACTGGCATCTTCCGCGGCCGCACACGGGGAGTGAACGGTACGACTAAGATGACTGGCGGCTACTGTGCTGACGCAGGTTGCGTCCCAAATTAGGCACTTGCCGTTTTTCCAGGGCACCAAAGTCAGCCCGTCCGGCCTCTTCCCGTCCGACCTACTAAGACCCGGAGGCTCAAGCACGCAGGGAACGTTCGCCGATATCAGGGCCCTGCGAACGATATCATTGAGAGCGTGGTGTCGCGGAAACCTCCCAGTGCACCGCCGACAACTCAAAGCGTGATGGCCATCTGCTTCCACCGTGGAGCCGCAGGTGCAAATATGGGGTTCACACACCTTACAGCCCAGGCGAAAAGCAACCGCCACCCGCAGAGAGTCGTCATCGAGCAGGGTGCCCAGGTGAGGAGAAGGCAATGCTTGCAACCACGCTCCGGATTCTAGTTGTGACACAGCCCGCAGCCTAGCCTTATCGGCCCCCGTAGCATCTCCCAACAGTTTACCCTGGAGACGCTTCACACCCACTTCATCCCACGCCCGCTGAAGGCGCATTGCTTCGGGAATCGATGCTCCCGCGTTGAGGGCCGACCACGCTGACATAGCACCCGACACAAAAGGCATGATCTCCCCGTCACCATTAGAAAGTAGTGTTGATATATATAGCAACGTAGTATGTTATCCAATAACTTCTATGTATAGTATTAGAGAAACTGTTTAGAACAAAATTGTTTCACAGTTCATGGGCGAGATCGAAATGATTATTTTATCAGGCGACAATATAAACAAAATATTTAGTTGTAATAAGGGTGCCCTGGAAGAAGAAAGGTGTGCTAAGCTAACATGTTGTTTAAATCAAAATGAATACCGATAATGTTTTAATACAAGTTTACGGCTATATGTAAATGTTACTAGTACCAGTTTAAAACACATTCATGCGTTAGTCTCATCAGATTAACGGTACGCACTGGCACACGTCCAACTTACATAAACATAATATGAGATAAAAAAACGTCTGCAGTTAAAAGATAGATAGAACTTCTATTAGAGACTACAATAGTGAAGGCTATACGAAGTTCGCCAAGAATGCTTTTATCAGTAGCAATTTTGGTTACTTATGAGGATTAAAATTGAAAAAAGAAAATGATACTTGTAGGTGTAACAAATCAAATAAACCCTAATTCAATATCAGGTACCTCAGATTTGTTAGAGTTTTTTTATACCACTCAGGTGGCAGACGAGCACGCGGCCCACCTGGGGAAAAAATAGTTACAGTGGCCCATGGATGTGTGCAAGATCTGCCGATTTTCACTGTCTAAAATTTAACCCAATTTTGGATTAGATCCTTAAATAGGAATATTTTATTTGCAATGCGTAAATTACAACTCTTGCGTAACAATTATTCATAAGTTATAGTAAAAGGTAGGCCTATCTATCTAGAAATAAAATCTTTAAAAAGTTTCAGGTGCTTAAGATTACCTGTGCACCAGCTTTAGTGATCTTCCCAGCTTCAAACTCTCTCTTCGTCTGCATCGTCATCACGGCTTGTAAATCCAACAGTAAACCTCCTCTGAACCTCGTCAAGCCGGGTTCTAGTTTATCAGCTACTTCTAACATTTCGTGGCAGAGGTCAATCTTTCTTTTTATTAGATTTTCTGGTAATTCTGAAAAGGCAGATCGAATGTTATTTTTCCTTGTTAAAGAACTTAAATTTCAAAGTATTTAGTTATCTTTGCTCTTTAGCTTCTGCATTTCAAATTTTCTGTTATTACTCATTGAAATTTTACGTGTGGAAAATTACTGGAACCAACCCATAAATCTGAAATATTTTGACCTTTCGTACAAAACTGTTATATTTTGTTGAACTAAACACGTATAAACAAGATAAATATTGTATGATCTCCGTTCCTAAGTAAAAATAAATATTTTTTCTGAAGCGCTTTATTTTATATACAATCATACATTTTTATGTATGTTTTCCATTTGTATAAACAAACAAACGTAGGTATTTATTTGGAAGTCTCGTTTTTAAGTTTCGTTTAAGATATTTTAGATAATTACAACTTCACTATATCTTCAATCAACCTTTGGTATAGGAAATTTATTTGTGATATTGTATGATAGATTAATCTGTAAAGTTTTAGATTTTGATAATCTGTCATTGTGTGTATTAATAAAATGAATTAAATATGAATTAGTTGATCATTCTGTAAAATAATCGTGAAGTTATATATTACTTCAATTATATACTAAAGCAATCGAAGAGTCACATAACTTAATGAAAAGAAAATTGCATTACCTGTCAAAGCATATCCTTTGTAATTGCCATACATTTGTATCAATGCCAATTTAGCTTGCACAACTAAATGGTTGCTTGGATGTAAAGTTTGACTATACATATCTATAAAAGCTTCGTAATCCTTCGGGTTGGTCTTGTTCAACTTTAGTAGATCCTGTTTCAAGGCGTTATTGCCCCAGACCATCTGCTTCGCTAATATGCTATGGTCACATTTCTCACATTTCCAAGGTGCGTTTTCATTCATTGGGTCTGTTGAAACTAACATTGCCCCTCGCCATTCATTATTTGGACTGAATGGGTTGTTACAAATGGAACAGTAGATATTTCCGAGATGGGTGCCAAACTCTGTGGGATCTTTACATCTATCGCATTCACACGCGAATATTTTGGTTGACATTAAATGCTTTCGCCTGTCTAATGTACCCCATAGTGATTGACAATATGTTGCTGTAATCAAATCACCTTTAGCTATTGGCACTGTCGCTATCAGAGCTAAATGAAAATCGTCACCCAAAAACACATGTCGTGTATTAGGCCTACAGCTGTGGTCCATCATAGATGCAGTTAAATAAATAGCTCTTAATCTTTTAGTTCCATCTGGCGATCGCACATCAAACGAATTCGTATCGAATATAGACGCAACCTTCAATATAGTTTCTTCATCAAACGGTAATCCAAGTACTTGAACCACAAAAGTCACTAAATTTGCTTTCAAAACCAGGTACAGAGGAGTATTCATTCTGTCCTCTAAATGAGCCTCCAGATTCATTATATTCTCAAATTGAAGAGGATTCGACTGCTTCATTAACAATACTCTTAGTGGTGATATAACACAATAGGCAGCTTGAGTTTTATTAGAACCTTGATATGTTATATCACATTTGTATTTTCTATCAGTCATTGCTTTACACTCGGACTTATGAACTTCAGCGTTTTCACATTCTGAACCGCACATTGGCCAATTACATTTTGAACATTTGTAATAATCGAACTTCTCTTCAGCGTCATTTGGATCTAAATATTTGCCGCACGATAAACAGATCGTAGTACACGCAATTCTAGGACCGATAACAGCTGGTTTTTCTTTCAGGATCATTTCACCTTGTTTGATATCTCTTGTGGCAATCATGTGGCGTCCTAAAACGTCTGATTGCTCGATTTTGAAGGCGCAGCATTTGAATTTGTGTCCTTCGCGCCATCCTAGTTTCTGATGTGGTCTGGAGCAGTAGTAAACGAGCTTGCAGCCTCCACAGATTTGGTTTGCGGGCTGTTGGCACACCTCGCACGATGGCATTTCGTGCCTGGAATCTTGCTTTCTTTAGTGTTGTATGGTCGCGTAACACGCCCGCTCAGGTTCGTTTCAAACACAATACTCGTTCTAAATAGATAAGTATAATTAACTGCAGAGTAAATCTGTGGGACCATTGCCAACAAAATGTAGTATTAATGGTACAACCAAATGTTATTCTCTTTACAGCAAATGGCAAACCCGATGACAATAAATACGGTTTTAGAATGCAGGCAATAAAATTATTTTTAGAAGAACTAATATTGGATAATAATTATTATGATCGTGTTGAAGTATTTTTCTTGGTTATTAGTAATGATAATGGAGTAATCATGTAAGAGCCTTTTTTATAGTGCGCAAAATCCCCACGGATAGGGTTTCTTTCGAAATCATGAGAGCCTGGAAATTTTCTTTATGTATCTAATGTTTCTTAGATATTAAAAAAAAACGAATTTCTACACACTGCTAACACTCAAAAATATACAATCTTGCTTAAAAATTATCTTGCTGGGAGACATTTTTAGGGTAGATAAAAACCACACGATCCAAAAAAAGTGTAAGCACCATTGCAACAACACACAGGGGTATTAATAATGTGGTGTGTTATTGCCTTCTTCTGTAGTCGTGCGCAAGAAAGGATTAAGGCAAGATTTGACAGTAAATTCTTCCACAAAGTGGATGAGCATAGCTTCATTTGATATACAATGTGGAATCGACTCAATACCACGCTCAGCAACTTCAATAATTGTTTCTTGCGAACACTGTACTGCCCAAATATATTTTATAAGTATTTTTCTTCATCCAATGGTTGCCTGGAAGAGTTTACCACTGTGCGATAAGGCCACGAAAATGTTTATACCCACAGTATCCACATAACATCTTGTCTATATCAAAAATATTTTGTTTGTCATCACTTCACTACATATATTATAAAACAAAGTCGCTGTCGCTGTCAGTCCGTCCCTATGTATGCTTAAATCTTCAAAACTACGCAACGGATTTTGAAGCGGTTTTTTTAATAGATAGAGTGATTCAAGAGGAAGGTTTATATGTATAATACATGCATAATATTGTAGAGAAACACTGATAAATTTAGAGATAATACCACGCGGGCGAAAAATATGGCGGTACGAAGTTCGCCGGGTCAGCTAGTATATAATAAAGAGATAATATCATCTATCTATTTGTCTGTATGACATCTTTCTGAATGCATATTCGTCATCGTCATCTTAGCGTTCTCCCGATTACTTCAGAGGCTCTCACATAAGTGCCGAGGGTTCACTTCTTTTTTCTCCTTGTAATACGAGTATACAACACTAAGTAACACACAAATCTTGTAAACTCTCAAGCTCTAAGATGTCTCTGTCTGTATCCATCAAAATTCATTAGTGTAGGTGTGATAATATAAAAAACAGGTAGACAGAATTAGGTACTTTCACGGTACTATAATATTAGTAATGAACGTTATAGACTACCCTGGAAGTACTACATGTACTTAAGTACCTATACCTACGAGTATATATCAAATATCAATGAATCAATCAATTATTAGACTATCGCAGTACACTGCTGGTCAGAGGCCTCTTCCAATATTACCATTGCTCTATAGGCGTTTCACCTTCCGTTTGCCTTCTCACAATTTCCACTCTAGGATTCGGCCAGTCAGCGTCATACCAATTACACAAAGATTAATGACATTAACACAAAATCATAATTCTGTCTGAGAATTGCGAAAATGTTCCACAAAAAATCCCTTTGGTCAAATATTTTTTTCTAGTTCATTCATAATTTATCCGCATGTTACGCAACCTGCGGCTAAACTCAGTCCTTCGCGGTGAGAGCGAGAGCTGCGCGCGCGCATCCGCTCTGGAACTGCCTTCTTTATGAAGAAAATAATGACTTTTTAATCATTTTATGAAGTTTTTCTGTATCTCTGTTCTGTGGTTCATGTGAAAACTGTTTTAGATTTACACAGATTAAAAGCTATGTGAGTATTTTTCTAATAATTATTAACTAATTATTAAAATTTTTGATCAATCGAGTGCCTAGTAATATTTAGCAAATAGGTATTTCTATTATTTTTAATGAATAAGTAAAATATAGATAGTTGTAGTTGTTAATATGAAAGTACTTTATCATTCCTTCGAATTATTCTTTTTAAAGATAAAAATAAACCTTTGGAAGTAGAAACTAACATACATTATGGTATCAAAATGTCGATAGGCATCGTCTAGAAATACTCGATTTACTGCCAAAGTGACGTCATCACACCCAATAAAGACATAGCCCTCTTTAATCGTTCGTTCCTGAAATAGAAGGTACACCAACTTATAATACGAGACTAACAATAGATAAATGATATTTAATCATTATATTATCGCCAGTCGCGAATAGTCGTTTTTGATGGACATACAAGACTTATGCCGGTTTTTCAAACGGTTTTGCTTTTGACCTCCCAACCTCTACGATGAAGTTGACAAAGATTTCAAAGATACCCATACACAAATTGATAGTAAGTAATAAATATGGTCACTTTTTTATTTGGGATCAAAATATTATAGCGAAATGTGCACTTTCGTGGACAGATTTCAAGGAAAATTTGACATAACTGCAAGAAATTAACATAGTTACTTACACTAAGCCATCGTATTTTGGAATCTGACTTAACATAAGTAGAATAAAATTAACGTCATTAAGTTATAACCATGCAGTTATCATCATCATCATCATCATCATTCTCTGAACCTTTTCGCTACTCAGTTGGGGTCGGCTTCCAGTCTAACTGTGATGCGGCTGGACAGTTATATTGTCCGTGACCTTCACAACCAATTGGCGATATCTTAGTTCTGTAGTTAGTTATATTAGATATATTAGTTATGTAAGAAATAAATGAATTGAAAATTGCATTGAAATTAACTTTACAATCACACACATCCTTCCTAAAGACCAAGCTTCAGGACCAACGATACCATGAATGATTAATAAAATAATCAAACATACCTACTTAATAACAAAGTCATTTCAAACTTCAGGGTTAACATTTCTATGAAAATGATGTCGTGATTTATATTATCAACAAAGATGTCTTTCTGCAACTGCTTCGTTTTCAGATATTGATTCTTTGATAAATAACTATAGTCCGGCTCGAACTCGGACATTTTTTCTAAGTCAACAGTAGGTACGAGTTTGCATATACTGCTGACTTAGAAAAAATATTTGAGTTCGATGAGCAGGACTACTTTACTTATAGTTATTTTCCAGAGAATCAATATCTGAAAACGAAGCAGTTGCCGAAAGACCTCTTATAAAGTTACCACAGAAATGAATGTCAATGTATATAGTCGTTTACATCATAAGAACTGCAACGCATATAAAAACCGTTCTAACATTCAAAATATAAAATATTGGAACACAAAATACGTACTCAAAAAATTGTTCAGTTTTCTTTTCTGACTAGAACAAAAATAGACCGACGTAACCCACTTTCGTTTGTTTCATGGAAAACTGCAACGCTTGCCAAAGATAATTTATGTTTAGACAGACGTGATAAACAGTTATTTATTGTGTATATCGTGTTTATAATCAGGAATGCAGAGCACACAATATTTTGACGGTATTCTAATAAGACATAAATTGTTAGATGTACTAAACTCAGACTGATATTGTAAACGTAAAAGCAAAGAGTTTTTGCAAATTTGTTATCTAGGTTTGACATTTAGGATGTCCTTGTGTTGGTGGTGATTTTAGTTCTGGATAGGTCACCTACCCAGACCTATCCAGAACAGAATTTGGCCTTCTGGAAGGCCAATTCTCTTAATAAAAGATATTCAAAATTCAGTCTCTACTCTCAATCTCTCAAATGTTAAAAGCGATCACGATTTCTATGATAAAACAAATTATTCATTCGTCTCGATCTAATGTTAAAAACGATCACTATATCAATGTTTGTTCTTGAAAATTGTATTATGAGAATACCTTTTTTGACATTTCATTTGATTATCCTACTACTACCTACTACTACTACTACTATCTACTGGTTTAGAATATGTTTTTATGAGGCGAATTCGCCTTTAGAACGAAAAGTATTACAAATCGTATTTTAATTGAATTGTGGCTGGTGTATGGGGTTCCAACAAGATCTTCGGTGCTGAGGTCAACCTGCAAGTTTGTACACCTGCTGATAGAGAGACGAGGTTTTAAAATCAGGTTTTTCTTTAGGGAGTGGAAGGTCAGACGCTCTCATAAAAGGTCAACCAAAGCAAAAATTATGAAAAGGTCCCTTGCTCCAAAGTTTTAGGGCTTTTTAAGGCTCCAACTACCCGTAACCATAGATGTTCGTATGGCAATCGGAACCGTCGGCTTATGTGCTCTCCGAGGTACGACCAGACCAATACAAATACATACCCATATTCATGCATACAAATATTTTTGCACTGAGCGACCGCATCCACTACCGCTACGCCACAGAGGCTGTCCGATATACTCGTACCTATATCGGACAGCCATAATAACTGACATACCTAATAAAAGACAGCGTTAAACGTAGTAACTATTTATTAATCTGTGGTTATAATAAATGCAGTAAGTATGCCTACATATTTAGGACCGTTAATGTCATGTCATGTTGATTTAATGATTGTCCGAATCTGGTCCAGCGCCAATAGCCAAAAGTTTACATTATGCAATAGGTACGATGAGATAGAATTGTGTCAGTGATCTCTGGGTTTATTTTTAAAGATGAATTACGATTGTGATTAATTTATGTGATTGATAATTGAGAAAGGTGTGGCTTTAAAGATGATATTTACTGTCAAGGGTACCAAAAACTGCAGGAAGTGGCAGAGAGAAAGCTGAAAAGCATTCGAGGTGAAGGCCTAAACTCAGCGCTTAGGCTTAGAAGATGATGATGCTAAGCATGTGGCAAAGGGTACATATTTTCAAAAAGGAACCCGGTTGAGAAATATCTTAGGTACCTCCTATAAAACTATCATAGCAATTTTGTATGGACATCTGGGTGCTCCGATTTCAGATATTAAATTTTATATATGTACTGAATTTCAGTTACTAAGTATATCTTTAAACATCTTTACCACGGCTTCCCTTTGCAATTGCAAAGCAAGCCGGCTGGAATCAGGTTATAGGGACCCATTGCCACTGGTAGCATCCATCTACTTAAATCACTTTAGTTAATTGGACGCCTAGATGGTTTATATGAAAAAACGCTGACATCCGTTCAAATGCTATCCAAATTGAATGAAAATCATTCAATATTTGACAACTTGGCGTTGAATGCCAGCCGGTTGAACATTACTGACCAAGAGCACAGCCAAGAGCCCGCAAAAGTGATTTGAATTTAGTTCTTAGCAAATTACTGACCAAGACTTTAGCTATTTTTTTGTTGTTTTGTATGTAGGTATGTTTTTTTTTAGTTGTTGAATACAAATTTTAATACATTCCCCAAATAAGATTTACATAACTTGTGGTTACGTGGGCGAGATGTCCCATAACCCTATAAGCGTTTAGTTAACTACAGATCATTTGTTAATTAAGGATACCTTGACATCGATCGATGAGTAGGTAATGTTTGCCAATATGTTATCGATACAGCAACTAATTAGAAGTTCATTTTAACTATGTGTAGTAAAAGGCGACAGGTGACACGCGGCCGTACCTGTCACCCCCTGACCTGCGCCCGAAGTGGGCAAAGTGGAGAGTAGGCAAGGGGACGAGCCTATGCTTGCTCTCCACTTGGCCCTCTGCTAGAGAGGCTTCAGAGGGGCTAGCAGCGTCTTCTCTGCAAGAGAGAGACGCTGCCATCTCCGTTACCCAGGGTGCACCAAGAGAAACCAGCCCTACCGGGAAGCACCTGCTAAAGAACCTTGACTTTGCTATATCATATTTTGTTAATAATCTATTGTGGTTTTTTTCTTTCAGAGAAATGACGACCCAAGAGAATTCTGGGCGCCTGGCAGCATACGAGGTAAGCATTTTCACACAGTCTAAGATAATATAAAGCATGATACATATTTTGTATGTACAGAATTATTTAGAACCAAACTAAGAATGGCTTGTAATATTGGTTCTAGAATACAGAGGAACATACATAAAACATTTTTATTTAAAAATATAATTTGTTGACCAGACCACTCAGTCTCTGATCTAACTAGTTCGGCCACTACACCACACAGGTTGATAGTGCAATAGTTGATGGTATAGCACTCCTATAGTGACGTTTCATGCATTACCGAAATTATCAATAGATGCACTTATTAATGTAGTTTGTTGTTATGAAGTTTTTTGTTTTTGTTTAATTTTTTTTAATCACGCCATCTACTGACCCGTGAATATACTTCGATAGGTGCAGCATAATTATTATTGTCATGGTTGTCAGTATTTCATTCATTTTATTGCGATACCTATAGATGTCACTAAAACCAAGTTTTAGTTCAGTTTATTAATTCATCGCTAGAGGGAGCTATTTCACTGAAGGCGATGCACATTGAAATGATTAATAATATTCCTTGTATCTATTTTTTTTATTATGTAGGTACTTTAGGCACACTATCCTACCAAATGATAAATACAAACGTTTCTGCGTGACATTGAATATTTGTGGTAACGACAGGATGTTTTTGTTGTTTTTCGATGAAATTTTGAATGGAGATAGCAGGTTCATATCCTGATATAGGTGACTACCTGCCTACCTGTCTGTTAAACGATCTGTTTAAGGAATTGGATTGCTAATTTGTCAACTTGATATACCTATAATTTAATTTATGTTTGTTTATTCTCCTTACTTTCAGGCGCATTCATCAGAAGAACTCGGTAAATACCTGATCGCGGCGCATGACCTGTCTCCTGGTGACCTGGTCCTGACAGAGAAGCCTCTGGTATTTGGACCAAAAGCTATGCCAGACCCTGAATCCGTTGTGCCTTGTGTCGGCTGCTATAAACCTATATTGACTGATGCTGGAGAGAGATGTGCTAAGTTAGTATTTTTTTTTTTTATAAAAATTTAATAATAATATAACCTGTTACAGTCAGTAACTAAAGCTGCTTAACACTAACAAATTTTACATAGAAATACATCTATGAATAATGGATATATTCACCACCTATTAGGTACGTGGGACCGAATACTATGATTGGTGAAATGTGGGTGTTATGTTAACACCCACATTTCACCAATCATAAAATTCTCTCTGGGGATAAATGCTGTGGTGTAATATTGTGATTGGATGTTAGACCGTTTTCATCAGATGCGGCTGGCCAGTATGTTCGGGGAACTGCCCGGGGCTGAAGGATCCGAGACATCATGCAGCAGAATGTGAAGTTCTCCGAGTGAGGTCTGACTGCGTACTGAACGACATGGAAGATTACTACAGGTTAGTTGACCATGCTACCTACTGAATGTCATTTCTTCTCTTCTAAGCAACTTTCCAGAATGTCAGAATATGTGCTCTTATTGAAAGTTGCCTAATACTACTCATACTCACACCTGTATATTCCACAAAGGCTAGGCAGTTATATCACATTTTGCCAACTAATTTTTGGTCGGCACTGTCGTCGATCAAGCATTTTTATGGAATAAATGTGCCTATGTTGTTAGATGAACAATAATGGCGACTAAAGAAGTTCCGTGCCAAGATTTGTGAATGGTTATGAAAAACTAGATTATAAAAAAATAAAAATATACAGGTATACTCTTCATTTGCGTGAATATTTATACCACAGATGACGTCGTGACCTCAAAGAATAGACTAAAATACCCCCCGCTTTTTGAGTGCTATGACAGAATTAGAAAAGACCCATAGGTATAAGTACTCAACGCCAATTTATACCATCAAAAGTCATACAGGTGATCCAGCAGCGTCCTGTCTGCAATAGACTCATTAATGGATTTATTGCCAAATAATAGGAACAATAATTATACATTATTTTTAATTTATTTGTTTCAGACACGACGCTCTCCTCCCTCTGAGATGTGTTCTTCTTCAAAAAACGGATCCTGAAAGTTGGAAGAACGTATTGGAAATGCAATCACATATGGATTGCAGAATCCCAGGCACTGAGGCTTATGAGTAAGCATTTCCAAGATTGCCATGCAAAATAACTTACATGAGTTAAAAGCCGGTACCGTATAGCGAATAGCGATGCTGCTTTTTATCATCATATCAAAACGAAGTACAACTGAATGCCATTAATTTAAAATTGTTATGTCTAAAAATATTTAAGACCTTTTTTATACCATTGTCTGTAAATGCCCAAAGGGGTGACCAGGTAGAACGATATTGTGTCTCACGTAAGAGGGAGCGAGACTAAAACCACTCTTATCCACACTCATATTGTATCACAAAATGCAGTTTAATGGGCATATCTTTTATTTGAAGCTGTTTTGGCGAATTTCCTTAAAGAAAACAATAAAACATTTCTAAAAACATTCATAAATAATAAGCTTTAACTTTATGCCACGAGACTCGAGACCAACTTGGAACTTTTAAGTTACACTTTACCAAATTATTAGCCCAAAGTAATCGAATAATAGGTACTCTTGAATCAAAATTAGTTTTCGTCTGAAAACACTTTCAATAATATCATTTGATATGCGTTCATGAATAGACTGTGTAGCCTAATATCTTTAACCGGTGCGGCCTATCTAACTTGATGCAATTTGGTTTCCAGTGAGGCGAATGAATTCATCGTGGAATATCTAATGAATAACTTTATCAACAAATTAGACGAAAAATTTAAGAAATCATATGAAATTACACCTGCATTGCTTCATAGAGTATGTGGTATTATTGACACAAATGCTTTAGAAATACGATTGGCACACGGGACAGAGCTCAATGCGCTGTATGGAGAAACTTACAAGATGGAACACAGTTGCACTCCAAATACTAAACATACATTTTGTCTATCTACTAAGGAGAGAAAAGATTTATATACAATTTCAATAAAAGCTGTTATTCCAATAGAAAAAGGTCAGCACATATCTACAATGTACAGCCACGCATTATGGGGTACTCAAGCTAGAAGACAACATCTAAAAGACACAAAATATTTCTCATGTAAATGTCAAAGATGCAGTGACCCAACTGAACTTGGTACATATTTGAGTGCTATGAAATGTTTAGGAGATGGAACTAAACATTGTGATGGAATTCATTTACCTGAAGAGCCGTTAGATGATGAAACTGATTGGAATTGCAGCACGTGTTCAATGAAAATGGGTAATTCACAAGTGAATATGATCATATCGCAAATGGGTGAAGAAGTCGAAAATGTTTTAATGATGGGTGGTTCTATACCGATACTTGAAAATCTTCTTTGTAGATTATCCACATTCTTACATCCTAATCACTATCACCTGTATTCTATCAAGCATTCATTGGTACAGTTATATGGAAGACAGCCAGGTTACACATCACAAGAAATTTTGAATAAGAAAATACGAATGTGCAGGGACCTCATTACGATAACTAAGGCTTTGGATCCAGGAAATGCAAGACTTAGTTTGTATTACAGTATTTTGCAACATGAATTACATTCTGCTTTGATTATGAAATGTAAAGTTCCTAACGAAGATTGTACTGTAAAAAAATTTGAAGATCTCAAGACTTATCTTTCTGAAGCAAAATTGGCTATAAATGAAGCTTTATTATCTTTGAAAGATGATATGGAAGAAGTGTCTGGTCAGAAATTACAAGACGTTATAAATAATAGTAAAAAGGATTTTGAAAAGTATTGTAAGGAAAAGAAAATAACTGTGTAAGAATTTATTTACAATAAGTTATTGTAACAGGCGGTCTATTATTAAAATTATATTATAAGGTAATATCACAGATTGTCTTTGATTTAATAACCCATATAATTAATAATAACATACAAAAGTAATCTATTATCTAATTCTAAAGTAAGCTTATAACTATGTAAGTAACTGCAGTAAAAACACAACGAACATTATAAAAAAATTACCTACAGGTTTCGTAAACCTAAGTAAATTACAACGAGCTAAATCGACATCAACGAGTTAAATCTGTTATCACATTATTAACTTATATTACTGCTTTATCTTCAACACCTATATACAATTTTAATTAGTTTATTTCAATAGTTAATGCTGTTTCTCAACTTTTTATCTTTGGAACCTTGGCATATTTTCAACCATATACCAACATTTCAGTTAAGTATATAATTATTTGTATGTTTATCTTATTTATTTATTCATTCATCATTAATAGATTACGGTGATTATTTTTGCGTTGTTACACTTAACCTTCGAAATTTAAAAAAGAAAGTATAACCACAGTATTTGAATAATACAAAGATTTTACAACACTCTTGTTAAAAACTGCCTATTGTATATTAGGAGAGACCTAGTTTACATCTATAGTGATTCCTAGATCTATTTACCTAGAATAGTGTAGATCTCTTTTTTCCATAGTAGACAGAACTAGGCTGTTTGAAGTTAAGAATTTAAGACTCAACATTTCGTGGTCTATAACTCTTCAATGGGATAACTATTGTCATTCTTCATTGGTTGTCATCATTCTAAACCTAAAACAGCTATTTTTGATCTGGTCTTCCATTCTCCACAGTCAATCCAATGAAAGTGCAGATGACCTGGTAATAAGCTGGATAAATTGACTTTGCCCTTACGACTATATCCGTCAGCTAATATCTGATTACAATCATTTCAAAAACTTGGAAGATTTTACCCAAAAAAGTTACTAAATCTTGAAAACCAGTTCAATCTACCAAAACCGCTTCTAGCGTTGTCGCTGTTAACACTGTTGCTGATCCAGTCGGTGTATCTAGAAATCCTGGTGTAGATTCCAGGCATTCTGGGTCTTGCACAACCGCTGCCTGTGGATACGACACCTACAACCATTGCATGACGTTTATCTTCCCTGACCATAAGGGGACCACCGCTGTCAGCCTGTGAACATAAAAACTTACATAACGTAAACATGATTATCAAAATGAGATAGGAAATTAGATACCTGAAAGGTTTTTCGGCTGCCCAAATTCAAAACCCAGTAAGTGTTTTTTAACAAATTTCACAGGAGAGCGTAAAAACATAAAACGGGCAAGCCTTTCAAAAGTATTGGGGTTAGAGTAATAAAGTGATATTTTTTGGATAGAGTACTAACCACTGACTACATAATGAGTAAAATATTTCGATAATAATGTATATTGCACGTTTTATACCCCTTACTAACTTTGAAAATGGAAATCTCAAATTTTTCTCTGTACTGACCCGTTTCAAAACCAGTCTTCACAGGTCGATGCGGTTCCCTATAAAAGTTCATAAAAAATGTCCCTTACTGGGTTTTGAAGTTGGGCAGCCGTTTTATTATCAATGCAATCATCATCATCTTAGCATTCCTGTAGGTTATATCCGAGGCTTTCTTGAAGCCCGACATCTGTTTACTCCGGATACCCCGTTTGGTTTCACATAAGCTGCTTTTATGGAAGCAACTCCATCTGACCTCAAAACTCTGAGAGGAAAGCCTGCGCAACTTCATCTATCAATTAGCAAGTGTTCCGAATTGCAGGTTAGCTTGACTTGAACCCCGGAGCCTTTGATGGGGTTATAAAAACACGATGCACGAATGCAATATAACAAAAAGATTTAAGTACAAATTCAGAGTCTCAGGGAGGCAATTCCATATTAAAAAAATAAAACCACAATTAGACAACGCAATTTGATAGGGACAGTGCTGTGTTTCTGATGGTGCGGCGAGTAAGGTTACCACCGCTGTGCGGTGATAGGCCTGTTTCTATACTCCTGCCACTGTGATACTCCAATACCTACCCAGCAAGAGTCACGGCCTCCTACTTCGTGTCCAGCACACATCTGAGTAGAGATGACTTTGACCTTACTGCCTGCAGATCTGTACCAGCTGTTGCATTCGTCGTTGGTGACTACAGTCACTTCAGTCTTCTGTAGTATATTCGGTCTTGAGCCTGTTAGAGAATCAGGTATATCAAGATTAAGAAAGAGTATTTTTTCAGGAATCCTTGATAAAGCAAACAAATACACAGCTTTCCTCATAGAAATTTTGATCTAATCAGAGTTGCAATCCGCATAGTGTAACAGGAAGGATTGTAGGTACTTTTTTCGGCACGAAAGGGTCATGTCAGCAGGAAAAGTACCATCATTCCACTTATTTAGGCTTTAATTGCAAAAGGTAGAGGTACCCTACCATTAGACGATACAATTCCAAAATTATTAATGTCTTT
This sequence comes from Eilema depressum, assembly GCA_914767945.1. Lineage (NCBI taxonomy): Eukaryota > Metazoa > Arthropoda > Insecta > Lepidoptera > Erebidae > Eilema > Eilema depressum. Next base: position 15,433,912 of record OU612026.1, read on the forward strand.
ATTATTAGTGACCCTATTATTGTTACCTGAAGAATACCACTCCTCTCGGTGTTACTAGTAACGTTTTGGACCGTCTGTGGGTCTTATGTTGCCGGAGATGATATTGGCAGAGACATATCTCACGCATCCGGACAAGGTGTTATAATTAAGTAACCTTATTATTAACATTTATTATAATGCAATCAATACGTATTTTTATTTCATTGGATAAACGTGAGAACCCAATTTAACTGAACTTACACGATACACATATTTATTTCACTAGTAAAATACGACTTTAGAAAAGTATTTATTGTTTTCTGGAATTCCATTCAGATATCAAGAGCCAGACTAATAATAATATGACAGTGTCATTGTTGATCTGCCAATTTGTCTCACCAACACCACACTGATATAACTGTCACGATCGTCAATCTTGTTAGTCTCACATCGGCGTAAAAATAAAAGTAATGTAGTAACAAATCGTCTGAAAAACTCAACCGTTGGACATTATAGACGATAACCGATGATTCTTTAAGCTTAATAGCATACATGGCGTTAAAGAAATGTACAAACTGACACATTTATAAGTATTTTGTTAAAACATTGATATGTATTTTGCCAAAACAAAACAAGACATAATTTTTTTGGTAGTAGAACCATTATTTTTCCACCAAGAATGAGTGAGAATTTAATAGCTGCATATTCCATTTCTTTTTGTTTGTGAGAATTATCTTCCTGTTGTCGTTTTCCCAAGAGACTACAATAAGAAGTTCTTCAAGAAGAGCATCAGGAAGCTCTTACACTTACAGGGTTGGCAGCCCGGTGTTGCATACGTCCATAGACCACGGTAACCACTTCCCATCATCATGGGCCGTAACTTACCTATTTTCCTTCCATTTACCTCCCTACACTTCCTCCTTTCTATATCTTACTCGTGTGTGTGTCGAATCCTTCGTAAACCAACGTATTTCTACAAAAAAATAATCATTCTCTTACCCTTTTCTCTATTTTCATCAGTAAAACCCCATCCTGCCACAGTGGCCAGCGTTCCACTGAAATCTTGTGTTGGTGAATTTGGTAGACAAGCTGGCTGCAACTCAGTTGACCACCTCAATTGCCTTATTGTTTTCAGGAGTGCTACGTCATTTGATTTCCTGTTGCACCTAGAAATATAAAAAATATAAAGCTAAGTTTTTTATCATTAGATATTCATTTAATGTCTTAGGACACGAAGTTTCTTTAAGTAGCGTACGCCGGTACGCGCATTGAATAGATAAAAACACTCAACACAAAGCAGTCGATAACAAAAGCGAATTTAAAAGTAATTCTAGCAAATATAACGAGATTAATACTGTTGTTCATTTCCTGGCGCAATTCCCGATTACATTTGAGGCTACCACCTTGGCTGAGGCTATGTCTTTCTTCATCCGGTAGCTACTCTCAGTCGCAACCAAAGCTCGCACTTTGGTGCCTAGGCTCAATTTACTGGTCCTCCAATAATTAGATTATTTTCATTTTTTCCGGGTACTAAACATCGGATCTCATGCAAGCTCTGTGCAGGTTTTTCTGAGAAAAACCTGCAATGCAGGGCTTCATATAAAAATATGGCGCTTTTACATTATCATTTTTCGATATTGTAGAAAGCGACTTTCGTCTGATCTACCAACCCTTGGTGGACACCTGCACCGAAGCCTCTTTCATTAGTCAGCACGTGTACCAGCTTACACATGAGGCTAACTAGCCCCCCGGAAATCCTTTTGAAGCTTTTTCATAACCTATATTTTTCATATCAATGTTCTTTTAAGTGCCAGCTCTACAAGTACACATATGAAGTGTCATTGTTAAAGATACTTGAAGACAGTTATAAATGTGAAGATAATTTTGAAAACAAGAAAATATACGCTGACAACAACAGACATAACGACAAGTTAAAAACATTGATTGTTATTAGCGCTTCAAAAGACATCAGATGAGAATTTAATTCATAAGGTACCAAAATACTTATATTAAATAATTCTGTTTTGCCACTAATATGACAAAACGTCTCTGCTGCTACAGAAAACACACGCAACAAACAAACACATTGTCCGACCCTAGAATCTAACCTAGAACTTCACGACTGCTTATGCCATTGAACCGGCAGGTCATTGTATTATAAACTAGCATCGCCTCTTGGTTTTACCCGCATACTATGTCGCGTAGGAATGTCAGAATAAAAAGATAGCAGAAATAATCTAAGGCTGAAAGATTTTAAGGTACAGAAGTTGTGTGTTTGCCCTGGGTCGGCCAGGGTGCGAGAGAAATACTGTTATGGAAGAAAGAAGAAAGAAATCATATGTAGGTACTTACTTGTATTCTGGATGAGGGAGAATTTTTGAAATTGGTTCATTATCTTCTTTGATTGAGATATCTGTATAACCAACCACTACTGACAACTGTTTGGATCTGTAGAACTCATCAAACACACTAAAATATGAAAAATGCATTAGTTATGTATTCATAAAATAAAAATAAAATTAAATATTTTTAGTGAACCGTCGCATTCAAGGCCAGGCTTTTTCCAGTCTAACTGTGACGTGGCTGAACTTCGTTACTTACCGTGAAGGGACTGTCACCTGACCTACACAACCCATTGGCGATATCGAAGTTTTGAAGTTACACCAGTAGTTCGGAGAAGAAAGTCTAAAAATTATTTTTCTATTTGGCTCTAATAGTCGAGGAGACAGCCCCCGTGGCGTAGCGGTAGTGAACGCGGTCGCTACGCAGGAGGCGCGGGTTCGATCCCCGCTCAATGCAAATATTTGTATACATGAATATGGGTGTTTGTATGGGTCTGGTCGTGCCTCGAAGAGCACGTTAAGCCGTCGATCCTGGTTACCATACGAACATCTATGGCAGTCGTTACAGATAGGAGCCCTAAAAAGTTCAACAACAACGGTCTAGCTACAATATCGCCTAATGGCACCATTGGGTCGTGGAGGTCAGATAGCAGTCACTTCATGGAAAATATCCAGGTCCAGTCAAATCCGCCGTAAAGACTGGTAAAGCGGACCCCACCCCAGACTTCGTGGTGAAGCGACTGGAAATTAACGCTAGGATGCAGAAGAAGTCGAGGAGAATCACCAGATCAAGGGACGAAGGACAAAAACAAAGTTGGTTTTGTGACAAGATTCATTTCCGCGGTCCACTCTTGTTATTACACTCCTTAAGTTACATTTTTCTCGCGTACATAATCAGGCGACATGAGCTATTGCGCGGACAAAATGCAGCCCTATTTTAATACTAATAAGAGCACACCACAGACATTTTACCTCCCCGCCCCGTCGTCTGCGCAGCGCCTAAATGTACTACAATACTATGTATATTGACGGTTGAAAGACAAATGTTCCAATTGAAAGTGACGGCTCTACTTGTGCATAAAGTTTAAGAAAATGCCTGCGTCATGTCACTTATTGAAGTCATAAGGAACTATTGACTTTCAACCGTCATGCGTTCTGCACCTGCAAACACAATGCCCTGCAGTCAGCAGCCATCTGTCACTAAGGATAGTGGCACCGCACTGGTGGGTCCCTTGTCTCCATATGCTGGCTGTCCAGGGGAACTCGGCAGGAAGACTGTCCACTCCTCCAACTATACGACCTCTTCGAGCTATGTTTAAGCCGCATTCTACGTCCGCCACTGTAAGAGAAAATTTATTATGATGTAAACCTTAAGAAAGAACATTTTGGAAAATTTGGAATCTAGGGACCGCTCTCGTACTTCTTCGTCTCCTTCCCATTTTTTTATACCACTTTGTAGCAGACAAGCCCACGGCCCAAGTGATGGGAAGTGATTATCGTGGCCTATACGTGTGCAACATTAGGGGCGTTGCTGACCCTATGAGAAGATTCTGATGCCCTTCTTGAAGAGCCCCTTAATGTAGTCGTTTCAGAACACTACAGCAGGGAGATCATTCCACAATCTGCATTAACATGAGCGACTGCTGTTTATCCCGAGAGAAAAGCCAACTTCAAAATCTCGTTTTTCAATCAGCAGGCGTACAGTCAGCATCAGGCTCCAAAGATTTTGGCTGGTTCCCATACATCCCTGACCTTTGTCTATATCCAGGTGCGTGGAATACTGGCCCTACTTACTACTGTTAAAAAGAACTTACTCCATCAATAAAAAATACTTATCTAAAAGCCTTCGAAACAATAGGATACCTAATATTGATTGTGAATCCACTGTAAATGTAAATGTAATCGATCCGCAATTCTCGTTGACATTTATAATTACCGAGCAACTCTATTATTAAGTAAATACCTACCTACCTACGTTGCTATAGTGACAAATAACATATCTACTATACACATTGTTTGATAACGTGGTGTAACAAATGACCAATTTCAAGGTCCGACGTCGGGTTGCTGTGACCTTCGGTCAGTTGATAGTTTTGTTTGAAAACTGTCACGGTCAATGTCACTGTCACTGTCAATACTTTGGAGTTTGGGATCTATTTTGACATTTAGGTACGCGGGCAACTACCTGAAACTATAAAAAAACCTGAAACAACCTAATTTCGATATTTGCCGTGAACCGACTGCCCTCTGATCTCCAGGACCCAGTGTTAATATCGAAATTCTGTGGGTTATCGCATTTTTAGAGCCCCAACTACGTGAACGAATGTCACACATACATCATGTATGGCAATAGGGGCCGACGACTTACCGTGCTGTCCAAGGCACGAAGAGGTCACGGTATACCCATCCTGAGACTGACCTGGCTAGCATTGCACCTAGAAATGTGTTAACCGGTCACCACTTATAGACCGGGTTCCCTAGAACATTTCCAAAACTTGATTACTATCAAGCTAATTTTCCGTGAGTAGCTTCGTTTTGACGAGACGCCCAACAAAAGCTTGTATGCAATTTTCGAATGTGGTAGCTAACAGAGGTGGCATGGGTCAAATATGTCGATTTCATGATTCCAAAAAACTTATTACTAACCGGCTAGTTTTTCTTATATCTCAAGATAATTATCTATGTTATTAACCACGATCTTCTACCTGAATCATATCAGCACCTACCTTAATATAAACAAATAATAAAAATACTTTCAATAAAAAAGCTGTAAAATTTGTTTCCTTCATAATTTTATTGCTGTTTTCAAATATGGTCAATTATTTCATAATAGGCTACATAATTTATGAGGCTATATTTAGCTTCTCGTTCTGTGGGTCATAGCCTCGGTCATGGACAAAGTTTGTTATGTTTTAACTCAGTCAAGGTTTTTGAACGTGTATCGTATCGTAACTTGAATGAAGCGGAAAGACTTTGACGATCCTTTTTATTGATTTCGTAGTTTTGCTGTCTAAGTCAAAGTCATTTATTCTATTTGCATTATGGCATTTTTTTTTTATTTAAGTATAGTTTACCAGTTTAGAACGCGGCCCTAACTTGAAAAGACTGCGACAAGAAACTCATCGGACTTTTTTTATCAATATACAAACATTACTTCTTGAGCAGCATAGTTAAATAATCTTGAATTTTTCCGAAGACCTTTTCCGGAGACTGTTAACGATGATTCTATGACTGACCTAACTCTATGCGTATTAGGGTAGGCAACGCAATCGAGTGAGTGAATTCTGTCGATGTATTTTAATATCCATGATTCGCCAAATATGATTTTTGGTCCCACGTAATAGGGGGCAAGCATATTGCCGTCAAGCGGGTACTTTTTCATGGGCTGTACTGTTGGATGGAGAACCGCCTTAGTCACCTTCTATGAAATCCACAGGAAGACCGAAGAGGTCATTTTCAAATATCAAGTTAGTCTCCTATATATCTCTTATTTCTTATACTTATTTCTGTATAATTTCACTTGCCCCTTATGTGTTTCATTTATTTAATTTATTGAAAATATGTATACTCGATAAAGCCTCAAACGCACGTGTGCTTTATTATCGCCCGATAATACCGCAAGCGTTATTGCGATAATTCATTCCTATTCCTTCAAACAATCGTCGTTATTATCGCAGCAGTAGGTCGTTAAAACCGCGTCCTCATAGATTGCATAAATCTAAGGCTTCCAATATAATATGCGTAATGCGTATATATGGTTTTATAAGTTAAACTTATGCTTGACCCAACTTAATTGTCTATGCTTTGCAGAATTTTCCAAGTAAATTTTAATTACAGGATCCCACAATTATGTGAAAATCTAGTACATCTTCTATACCTAATATAAAAACAAATCCCTAAATGTGTTGCTAAGCGCAAAAGAGAATATCCCTTGAAGTACGAGGATGGTTCTTACGGAGAGAAAAATTTAAAAAAATAGAATTCACTGTCAGGCGGTACGAAGTTCGCGGGGTCAGCTAGTGTACTATAAAAAGATATCGCAATAACGCTAGCGGTATTATCGACCGATAATAACGCGACTGTTTCTTTAATTTAATTTGTTCTCAAAAAGAACATTTTGTCAATTGATATAAAATCTAATAAATTTAACAAGAAGGGTGGCTGGAATGGACTGGATGCGGAAGGCGGAGGATCGGCAAACGTGGCGCCTATATTGAGAGAGGCCTATGTCCAGCAGTGGACTGCAATAGGCTAATTGATTGATTGAAATTCAGCAAACAAATTAAGTTCTTAGAATTTGCATGTGCATTGTGCAATGTGCAATGTTAGTCCATTAACTAGAATGTTGTTAATCCATTCAAATTTGGCTAAGCATCATAAAAAATGTATGAATATCAACGATCTGTGGTTGAAATTGCCGAATAATGTTCCAGTATTTTTCGATTGATATTCATTTTTCAACGATTGTATCATAGAACGATTTTATCTCAAAATGATAATTTTATTTTCATAAAGATATAACAATGATTAATGATAATTATTTTGAATTGTTATTTAATTGATCGCTTAAGGATTTAAAAGATATTTTCGTTTCTTTTATTTACGTACCTACATGGTTAATATTTATAAACTGTACCTATTTATCTTGTTAAATAAAACTTTCTAATATTGTTTGATAAGAATTTAACTACAAAATTAAATATTGAAATATATTTATTTTTGACCTATTTCAAATGAATTTAAAAATACTCACAATTAATATAACACAATCCATAACTCACACACAATAATAAAACCACAATTACACGACACATTTTGTCAAAATGTAACAATAATCTGAAGTACCCGAGATAACACAGTCGTATATATCTCTCAAATATAGGTCTAGGATAAACTTCATATATATAATTATATATCGATATATATCGATATATTTAAGCCCATATGTTGGCACGTGTCAAAGTGCGTGCACTTACTACATGCTGCACGATTAACATAAGGATATTTAAGTGCTCTATGATTTGTATCAGAACTCCTTTGCGTGTACGAAGGCCTGACCCCTATATTGTTTTAGTGATGTGACTAAAATTATCGATAACTGTAACGATAACGCCTAAAATTGACGGCATTTTTATGTTGTTCTAATGTTTAAATTCAAATTCGAATTCATTTTATTTATTTAAATTTGGTTATACGAGTACATGGTGTTACAATAGTTTTATGCAGCACGTTTACAATTATATTATGGCATGCAAAAATTTAAATACACAATTATATTATTCCTATTAATATAGAAAAAATCTTGAATATGCACGGATGAGGACTACTAAGTGCGACTAAAAATATAAGAACGTAAATACAAGATTGTATAATACAAGGTTACAAAATTATTACTCCTCAATTTATCAATGCAATTATATCTCAGGCTGTGGTTACTTTAAATTACTGTACTCATCGAGAGTGCCTTTGTGTTCGTATGGTTATGAGCAATAACATTTTCTTAATCTGCTATAATTCGTTATCAACACAATGTATCTATTTATTTTTCCTAAAAGTAGTACAATATCACTTACTGATGTTGTTTAAAAATATATTAGTTCTTTAAATACTGAACTGAATTGCGTATTTTCGAAAATTGGCGGTATAAAATTTACTGTTTTAAAAATGCTACACAGGAAAAATCGCACACTTCAAAGTTTTTCTGTAAAAGTAAAATATAAAACTCTATTTTAAAAAGCTTTTCATTTCAAAAGAACAGTGGCAGTATTTTTTTTTTTTCAAACCTCAAAAAATCGATACAAACAACGATGCGCACATCACTAGCTGATACAAATTCATTGTCAGGTTCGCAGCAACCTCGGATAAGAGACGATTAGAGTCGCGGAACCAATTGTTACTGATAAATGCGTGGGTAATATCGAAATATTTCTATGCAATGTCATCAGCTGTGTACATTAATATGCAGTGACAATCATTTCAAATTATTTTTAATTTTTATGAAATTTTATTTTTTTAATTAAATTTTAAACCTGGTTACCCTTCAGAGTTACAATTCTTTCAATAGTGTCAACAGCATTTTTTTGTTTTTTTTTTGTTTTGGTAGGTTTACGATATAAATAATAATTATGTATGTCTGTTTATAGGCGAACTGTAATCAATTAGGATTAGTAAGAGGTGTGACCAATGTTAAATTTAACGATGCTACTTACTTATTAGATACTAAGATTATTATAAATGTGGAAGTTTGTGAAGATTTTTGGATATTTGTTATTAAATCACGATCTAAAGGCTGAACGGATCTGGCTGAAATTTGGTACAGGTATAGATTATAGCCTGAAATAACACATAATCTCATAACACCCCATTTATTGTGAGAACGCCGCGGTGAACAGTTAGTAAATTCATAAAACAATTGTATATTTCAACCTGTATTCAAATATCAAACAAAGGAATCAATTTATTTGATAAAGTCTGTATTTAAATGCACACCTTGTCTCCTACGTGACCTGACGTTTAACATTTGATAATACTACAAAATTTCCTTATACCTATGTAAAATCGTTTCATCGAATGTTATTGCAATAGATATCTTCAATTCCATACCTACTAGAACAAAGTCACAATGGTTGACTTTGAGATCAATTCCTTTTAACCCACTTCAGAAATCAAATCTGGATAAAATTCAATAACAGATGCTATGGACTTTTTTCAGATTTGTAATTAACCTCAAAACGCAGGAGAACTCATTTCGTAAAAACATCGTCAACAGTTGTCCAGTTTTCTTTTTATAGTTAGAAAGGTTGGACTAAACCCCCAAATACCCGCACTTCTAGCTCCTGCTACCTACATACCAACCCACATTAGTAGGCAGAGTCCACTTGTCACTTTGCGAGCGCAAATCGAGTGAGTACTCGATATCATAATATCAAGGTCAAACTGACAGATCACTCGCTTCATTCGATTCTCCAGCTATACCCAAAGACTGTACTTGGGAGCCCGCGTGACGCTTATTATTTTTGATTAATATATGGGCTTCTCAGAGGGCGGGTACTATCTGACTTCCCAACCCTGAGAAGATAACTTACATAAAAACCTGGTACACGTGCACTGACTTATTATGGTCTAAGTAATTTAGTAATATAGACCAAGATTAAGCAATTCAAACTATTTCATTGATTTAAATTGTATTACCTCTCGAAATAAAGGTGTGTACTAAATATCAGAACAATCAGGCAACAGGAAGGGATAGTATTAAGATCATTTTGAGTACTTATTCGTCAAGATTGATCTGATGCTGACTGTACAGCCCCTCTAGACAAGTGGCAATTCGTTGCTCGGCGTATGATGGAATAGAATGCCAAATGTATGGGATTTGACGTATATGACAGGCGTCAACGAATGTCAGTTGTCTAGGGGGGCAGGTGAGGTTGGCTTGAGCCTCAATGATGTTGATAGGACCCCCACCAGTGACGAGGGGTCCCCCATAAGATGATTCCGGCCCCCTTGTTTTTGTAGATATAGTAGAGAACAGTTTAATGGATCACATGGTGCAGGACAAACTAGATCACAGTAAAAAACAATTCACCAGCTTCCCTTTTGAAAATTTTTACCCTTCGCCACTGCCCTCTATACCCAGGATCATTAAATTAAAGCTGAGTATAAAATATAATAATTTGTTCTGGTGTAGCAGGGTTTAAGGCAGTATAATTTTTCGAAACAAAGACTGTTATACAAGTCTTCAAAAAAATTATTAACTCTTAACCCAAATTGAACATCATTGTTCTGAGTGTAAATTTTACTTTCCTGAAAACAATAAGTGACATTGGTGGAAGTGAAGTAATTAACAAAACACGGACTGTCCTTGAGAATATACCGAACGTATGGTTGCCCCACAATAATTAGCATAAGTGACAAGTCTGATGACACATTGTCATTTCCACAGTTGGTCAAGTGCATGTTAAATGGAACAATATGTGTCATTTTATCTCAATTTGAACTAAACTGGGTTAGTTCATATCATTATTTTTTTGAACTTTAACTGTTCCATTTATGGGTCTAATCTTGTAACTTCGACCAATACTGTATAGACGGTGTCCTATCATTTGACAAAAAACAAATGACAAATTTTCATTTGACAAACAAGTTATTGTTGTTGTTGTTAGTTGACAAACAGACAGTTAAATTAGAGATAGATTATTGAAAAAGCTGCTCATTCCGACTTGGATAGATTAGGTTAGAATCTCTGCTCCCGCATTAGCCTTCGTGGTTATTTTTTTTTTATAACCATGCAGAACTTTATTTTGGTCTAATATACACTTTTTAAAAATAAAATTTTAGCAATCGAAATGTTTTCTAAGTAATACATTTGCGAAACGTGTATTATGTCAAACGATTATTTTTAAAGTAACATGTTTGCGAAATGAAAGTTTGTCAAATGATTAGTTTTTCAAACTCTGTTTGTCAAATGATGTTTTGTCATACGTTTTTTGGTCAAACAAGGGTGAACCTTTATAGACACAGTATGATAAGAAGATCCATCGCAATAAAAAACTTCATAAAACACGTGTTATGTGTGAGTGTTGTGTCAATTGTATGTAAGCAGTAATCAATATTGTTCTTTAAACTGCCAATGTATGCTTGTTACGATGGATTCAGACTAAACGAACATAGAGCCTAAAGAATTGAGAACCTCCTCCTTTTTTGAAGTCGGTTAACAAGAGCACTCTTTCTTAGTATTTCACATACATACAATCACACCTTTATCCCCGGAGGGTTAGGTTAGGCAGAGATAAATAAAAATAATAATAAATAATTAACACCCACATTTCACCAATAATGTATTAGGTCCTACGTAATAGGGGGTGAGCCTATTGCCGAATTCCGGGCACTATTGTTGACTCGACCTATGCATCTGAAGCTGAGTCTGGACTGCATATATCTGTCTGATGTTAAACAGCTCTATAGTCGCCTTGTACGACACCGCATGGGAGGAGATGGGGTGGCGTAAATTCTACTTTGCCGTTTTTATAATGTAGTGTGTGTAATTAAGTGTAAATTATTATTTAACGAAACCTTGTTTTCTACGTTTACATAAGAAAGAACAATGAACGTATGTTCTGTCAGAAGGGATAGATTGAGCATTCGTTCGTCTGATGTATGATGTATGTATATTATGTCAACTCGTACCAAAGTAATAGATCTTTTTTACACCGCGTTGTAGTGCTACTTTCTGTGTCTATAGAGTTTGTATATAGTCAAAATCTTGTAACTAAATTTAGAACCAGTCCCATTTTTATAATAATAAAAAATTAATCAAACTTTTTACAGGCGCTTTTTTACTCTAAAAAGTCAACCCTCAGGATTGACCTTGAACTCACGATAGTAATGATGATATTTTTTTTATACCACTTAGGTGGCAGACAAGCACACGGCCCACCTGATGGAAAGTGGTTACCGTGGCCTATGGACGTATGCAACACCAGGGGCGTCACACTCGTGCTGCCGACCCTGAAGAAATCTTCTAATGCTCTTCTTCAAGAACCCCATATTGTAGTCGCTTGGGAAAACCATCGCGGGGAGTTCATTCCACAGCTTGAGTGTGTGTTTTTCCAGGTATTCATTTTATATTACCCTAACTGTTGACCGAGCAGCTACCCCCATGAAATATTGTTCTCGTTCTTGACCAGTCGGAACCTATTCTCGGTATGAATTGAATGAACAGAAGCGACTGTCATCTGACCTCCCAACCCCAAGAGGAAAGCCTTCACTAGAGCCTCAAACTTAACGTTACCTTGGACTTCGGTGGGTCAGCCATACAGGTGCCCCTATCGCATCAGCACATAGCCTATCACTCCGGAACCAACCATAGGTACACACTTACAAAATTTTACTGAAATCGGTTGAGCTATTTCAGAGATCAGTATACGCTAACAAGTAGTTTTGATACATTACCGAACACATCATATAAAGTAGTTATAGTACATCGCTCATATGTCATGCGGGCGTGTCCAGACTGTCAACAGACGATCACCTTCGTGTGACCTCAGCTTATCACCACCCACATAGTACACGAATCTTTTCCGCAACTGCAGTTCCGACTTTGACTGACTATTTTTAGTAGAAGGACGTTGATTCATCGATTGTTTACTTTTTAGATAACACGCTAAAAGATTAATTGTGGGAACGCCTTTATTTTTGTTTTTGTGTACAGTCGTGTACAAAAGTTTAACTGAATAATCTTGACATTGAAATAAATAGTAGGATATACGATGGGGAAGATTTTCGGGCCCCAAAGCCAACTTTAACTGTAACATACACAAGAAGCCGCGTGGTTCCCGGCAGAGTAGAATTCGGGCGACCCCATCTCTTTCCATGCGATGTCGTACACGGTACAAGGCGACTAAGGGATAGGGCTGTTTAATATCCGACAGATATATACAACCCAGACTCAGACTCAGATGCATGGCTCGAGCCTACAATAGTGCCCGGAACAAAGTAATAGGCTCCACCCTGTAGGTATTACTTGGGACCTAAATCATCATCATCATCATCATTTCAGCCATAGGAAGTGCACTGCTGGACATAGGCCTCCCCTATAGATCTCCAATAGGACCGGTTGGAAGCAGCTCGCATCCAGGGACCTAAATACAATACAATTATTGGAGAAATGTGGGTGTCTTTTTTTCCCCATTATTCTTATCTCTTCTAATGATATTTCATGCAGTCTGCAGTCTTGTTCTAATTATTATTTTTATACACGTAGCTCTCAAAAGAAAAGGTCAATAATATTATAATATTTTATGTTTTGTTTATTATGGCGCGTACCGTGTGGTTCTCAGCAGAATTTGGGTCACCCCATCTCTTCCCATGCGGCATCTTACAAGGTGACTAGGGGACAGGCGCGGTCCGAGGGGGGTTACAGGGGACATGACCCCCCCCCCCCCAAACCATGCACGTCATATTGAAAAGTCCCAGTACGAGGGGAGGGGGGGTTAAATTTCTTAAGGAATTTCCGAAGTGACCCCCCCCCCCCCCAAACTTCAAGCTGCGACCGTTCCTGCTAGGGGATGGGGCTGTTTAACTATATATATAATATAGCCTAGAATCAGCCTCAGATGTATGGCTCGAGTCAACAATACCTAGTGCCCGCAATACGACAATAGGCTCACTGTTAACTGAGCTGGGTGTTAATTCACTTCTTCCTAACCCTCCGGAGATAAAGGCGTGATTATAATTATGTATGTATGTTGTTCATAATTTTATGAAAAGTGGTGTTTTGTAAATTGTAATGTATTAAGCTACTTTTGTTTTTTATGTAGGTACAGCCACGTGCACTGATATGTATACAGTGATAAATTTGCAAAATGCAAGATATGTAAAAAAAAATGCACGATGACAAAAATTTACATTATTGCGAGAAAGCCCGATGATTACAAAGAATATTTGTTATTGTGACTATTTATTTCTGAAATTTTCAGAGTGAACATTGATTCAAAATTCTGTCCGTGTATACATTTCATTGTAGGCGTGTACTTATGTAAGTAGAAAAAAAGTGTTTTTTTTCCTGTATCAACTTTGCAAATAAACAACGAAATCTATTCTCAGAACGACTATCTGTGATTTTTTTTTGTTTATACGAGTTTGATAGTAAACAGGCACTGAACCCGCATCATGGCAAGCGGTTTCCGTGGTCTACGTGCACATTTAGATGGGAAAGAGGAGGTAAAATGGGTGATGGAACTTGTACAGTCTTGTACTATCTGTCTTGTACATAATAATATTGCATTGGTTAAAGGCTATGTATGTAATTATTGTAGAATTATTTACCTACTTATCGAAACGGGATGTATATATTACACTGTATAGTATACATAATTGTAAGTTTATTGATATTTAATAAAAAATATTTGTGTGGAGGTAACGTTCCTCCAACCAAAGGGAGGATCCTCCGACCAGGCAAGGTGATCACGCCTGGCGGGCCGCGGCCTAACGATTGTCGTTGGGATGTTGTATATAGCTTGTACCAGCGCTGGAACTTCACTTTCGCGATGCAGGATTCGTAGTGACGTAGTAGTTCGGCTTGCTGTCGCTAGATGGCGCTGTGTACATGTGGTATCGCCACATCACTCCCCTCCAAGACCGGAGGTTGATTGCGATGAGTCAGCTGTCTTAGCTCTCTTGAAGAGCGTGCCAGTACCAGTCTTGAGTAGTTTCATATCGTCGGAACTAGACGCCGCTTATTCCATTGGCGGAACAGTCTTCCACGCTAGTCCCAGTGAGTCGGGACTGGGACTACCGCTGGTCCCGAAGATGCGGGGCGAGTGCGGTGATGCGGTGCTGCGGTGAGATGCCCAGAGAAGTGGGGCTCGAAGCGTCGAGATGAGTCCTCGGTGAGCCGCCAGTGAAGCGAGGCGAGTCCTCGGTGAGTTGAGGTGAGTCCTCTGCAGTGACGGGGCGAATCCTCGAATAGCGAGGTAAGTCCTCCGTGTAGTGGGGCGAATGCTGCGTAGTGGCTGAGTGGTACGTAGATGGGAGAGAAGTCCTCTTCTTGAATAGACCGTAAGTAGGTGTACCGTGCCTTTAGATGCAGGCGTGGCCGAAGGGTAACCAGGCTGCAGCGGGTGCTGCAGGCTATGGTTGTAGCCTTGTAATGGCCGAAAGTGCTGGATGGCGAAGACTTGATTACCGCTCATGCGGAAGAAGTGAATGGGATGTGACGATGAGAAAGCTGCTGATAAGCTCAGCGAAGGTTACGTGATCAGATCACGTCGGGGTCACCACTGTGGAGGTAACGTTCCTCCAACCAAAGGGAGGATCCTCCGACCAGGCAAGGTGATCACGCCTGGCGGGCCGCGGCCCAACGATTGTCGTTGGGATGTTGTATATAGCTTGTACCAGCGCTGGAACTTCACTTTCGCGATGCAGGATTCGTAGTGACGTAGTAGTTCGGCTTGCTGTCGCTAGATGGCGCTGTGTACATGTGGTATCGCCACATTTGAAAAAAAAAAAAGTTTTTACGTTGCTTAAATGTAATTTCAAACATTTTTCGCCACAATGTCTGTCGCTGCAGTGTCATTCGCCCTGGTGGAATTCGCTTCAATGACCTATCGCTGCAACGTCATTCGAAACTACGTACGGGACCCCTGGATAACACAGCGGTAGCGAGTTTGACCTGGGTACTCGGGATCCCAGGTTCGATAACCAGGCAATTTTTTATAAGTACTTAGTACAGAGTTTGAATAAGTAACCAGGACACTTGGTTCATTTCCTATTATGTAGAACCGAAAACAGAGAAATGTTAACATTATCATAAGTACTACTGCGAACCTCTTCAGTGTTATATAGGTGTGAACAATGATGTATAAATTTATAGATACGTCATACAAGAAGATGGCGGCATTCAAAAATGGCGCAAACACTAAATATAATAAAAATATAACTGCTTACTAAAAATACGTCAATGTTATTAATTTATATGAATTATACTAATATTTATAACAATAATATTTGATTATTACGAATTTATTATTAAAGACGTTTTTTTGGATGGCGCATTGCCGTGATTCTGATTGGTGCATAAAAATGATGACCAAAAGTCATAATTTTTTTGTCGCCATTTTTGATTGTGGACAACATATCTATAGTTTATAATACATCATTGGGTGTGAATATACTCGTACATGACTGTTAAAATCATCATTATTACTGTTTAAATTATCATTATTACTGTTCAAATTGCCGACTTCTCATCCCGTTCTGCATCCGTCTGTCAGATTTTTTAAAACTTTAAAAAAGAAAATCCATGTCCTGCAGCCACCTATAGATACCTACATTTCAGCGATTCATTTTCCCAGATACGCCATTATAATTTATCGGTCTCTCAGCGACAGTGCGAATAATATCTACTTCTCTAAAAACTGATATTCCTCGATACCTATCACATCAATCTCGGTATCAGGAAATGTTTATAAATTCCCCAACACTTTTTGTGCAGTTTTTACTTATACAGTATTCTTATTCGCTATTGGTTCACCTGTCTAGCAGTCATACATAATAATAAAAGCTACATTATAACCGCTACACATGTAAAACATATTCCCGATGACGTTTTTACTTGAAGCTAATAAATATTTCAACAGGATAGGAAATATATTCGGAGCGAGCCAAGTGTTCAAATACATAAAATATTGCAGGTATTATGTGATAGATTAGATGTGAATGACGATCAAAAGATTATTCCAGAACAGGTGCGCACGCGCATATCTTACATCTGTCATCTCATCAGCATTACAGTGTGAGTCCCAGTTGCATTTAAAGATTGTACTGTCAGCATCAAATCAATCTTGACTAGCTTCTTGACTTGACTTGACTAGCGACTTGACATCTTTGCATCCAACTGATGGTGACTGTTGTACATGCATGGTGGTGTTGATGTGTGAAAAATAGTACTCAAAATGATGTTAATACCTTGGTGATGCTGACTGTACAATGGGTTGCGGAAGTCCGTGGACATTTTTTTATATAGGACCCGCCTCGCCGACTTCACCTCGCCTGATGGTAACCTAAAGGCAAAGTCACGGAAAAGAGGGTCACCATTATAGACACATACCATTGTATGATGGCACTCAGTTTGACGACCTCATCAGATGCTTTTTCACTCCCCGCTTAAAGGACCCGGGACTGTAGCAAGAAACACGTGAGCTGCTAAGGAATTTCAGGTCTTAATGGTGCGACAGAAGAAGGAGTCGCCGAAACGCTTGGTTCTTGATGGAATATTCTGGACCGACCTGGACGGATGACATATGAGACAACACGTGCAGGACTTAAAGTCCTGCACGTGTTGTCTTATATAGGAAATATAGATCATATAGTGGCCGATATCCAAATAGCACGTATTATACACAGTTAGAAGAAAACTGTGGCGTCACTTCATACAATTTTAGTTTGAAACTGTATACGTATTTGTACAGCCCACTATATACATGCACATAATTTACGTCTGTCATCAGCGTCATTTCAGTGCTAGTTCGGTCTCTGTTGCATTTAAATCTTGTGAATGGACGATTTTTTTTATTCTTTTACTATCTCACTGGCAGAAATCACCATACAGTTAACTTCACCATCTTACTATAACCAGTGACCTCATACACCTTGTTAGGGTTTAGAAGTAGGTCCTAATATTTTTCTGGTCCTTCGAGCCGGGGTACTTCTGAGTCTGGGGTTCTTTTACTGTTTCTCATTTATTTATTTATACGAGTATATAGCTACACACATAAATGCTCTAATTTCCCTCCGTGGGTAAGCAGGAATAGTAGCCCACCATCCGCTTCTATCCTTACAGACCTACTTCACGAACTTCCTATGTGTGTTCTTAAACATTCCTTGCTAACCCACCAGTTTCTAGCCCTTCTGCCCATCTAGACAAGAGGCAATTCGTCGGCCAGCGTTTTGCAGAATGGAATGCCAAATGTATGGGATTTGACGTATATGACAGGCGTCAACGAATGTCAAAAACGTCAAATTCTAATACATTCGTCATTCTATTCCATGATAGGCCGAGCAACGAATTGTCACTTGTCTAGGGGGGCTGAGCTATCCTTTTTTCTATTCAATAGATATTAATGATTCAAAGGGCAGTTTAAATTTGACCTTCATTCCAGTTTACAGTTAGAGCAATATTCTTTACTTTCTATACTTTCTTTTGAAACTCAATTCCGTATATATATTACTAGCTTTTGCCTGCGGCTCCGCCCGCGTGGATGTCGGTTATCGCGACCAAACATAGCTTATGTCCTTTCTCAAGGTCTAACCTACTTCTATACCAAATTTCATCAAAATCGGTTCAGCGGTTTAGTCGTAAAAGTGAGACAGACAGACAGACAGACAGACAGACAGACAGACAGACAGACAGAGTTACTTTCGCATTTATAATATTAGTAGGGATTAATCCTAGAAAGTATTCTATCTACCTTCGGTTCAAATCCTGTCCTAAATGCTGACTTTTCCGATCAAAAAATTAAAAAAACCTGCCGTTTCATGTACTCGTTAAAAAATAAATTCATAAAATTATTAAACAATATGACTTCGGTAATGACACAACCATTTTAGGTAAAACATTGAATACAATGCTCTTTGAACGAGGTTACTAAACAATACGTAAGACCTTTTCGTCCATTTTTAGTTTGCACGATCATAAATTTATAAACGCACTGCCAAATATATTATACGAAAAATTAGGTTAATCTCCACATCAAGGAAATCAAATTAACCATAAAAATTTAACGCTAAATAAAGTTACAATGGTGGCCCACGGCTTGACGGCCTTATCAAATGTGTTTTCACGCCCTGTTTTCATGACCAGGGACTGTAGGAAGAAGGAAAAATTATAACAGATTTTTAGGACTCCAAATACCCGTGACGAAAGTAACCGGGAGCGAGGTCTATGAGGCTCCGTGCTACCTACCATAGATTTTAATATACGATATGGATACGACATATGTGCAAATACTGAAACCGCGAAGCATCCTGGTCCGTAGGAATAGAACCAAATTAAATTTAAACTTAAATTCCCTGATTTAAAAAATCCGAAATTTTCTCACAAAATAATTATTAAAATAAATGTAGAAAATGCAACCACTTGTATAAGTCATTAAATAGTTTCATCCATTGCTTTAAAGTCATTGACTGTGTCATAAGTCATTAATAAATACGCACACACCTTCACACACACACACAACAACTTCACACACACACACAACAATAGGCATAGTAGGTAACTTACTTGAACAGCTAAGCGGCAACATGCGATTCTACAGAGTGCTCAAAGTTGTTCAAATTCTATAAAATTAAAACTCAAGTTTCTGCCCTTAATACTGGACCAATTTTGTTCAAACTTTTCCTGCTTGAAGCTTAGGGGGTACCAAGTATATGGTTTCAATTATTGCCTATATGTCGTATCCATATTGTATTTAACCACGCACTCTTGATACATTTATTTTTTCAAACTCTTAATACAACCGCGATGGCTTTCCCAAGCGACTACAATATGGGGTTCTTCAAGAAGGGTATTAGAAGGTTCCTTCAGGGTTGGCAGCACGAGTGTGACGCCCCTGGTGTTGCATACGTCTATAGGCCAAGGTAACCACTTTCCATCAGGTTGGCCGTGTGCTTGTCTGCGACCTAAGTGATATAAAAAAAAAATTACTTGAACAAGAATAATATTGACGAACGCGTTCATTTTAACGAATTTGAAAGGGAAGTAATGAAAGCTTGTGAAAGGTATGTTTACTTAGGGTTGTAATTAATTCGCGTATTGTATAAAAGATATTTGGTAAAATCATAATACTTAATATTATATTCAGTGTATTTATTCAGTGAACCATCTCGGCCGAGTAGAATACTTTGGCCCGTCCTTATCTTCCTCTAGGTATTGTGGCGATATCAGCGCTATCTAGCGTTAGCAAGCTGTACTACTACAAAACTACCGATCCTGAATCGCACATTTAAGTTCACGCGCTGGATCCTACTAATGTTATAAATGTGAAAGTTTGTGAAGACTTTTGGACGTTTGTTAATTAATCATGCTGAAACGATTGAAAGGTTCTAGCTGAAATTTGGTACAAGAATGGATTATAGTCCGAAATAACACATAGGCTAGACTCGTCTGTAAATCGGCAGGTGTACTGGTTTCCAGTTGAGGTTGACTCGGACCCCATAGATCTTGTCGGGTCCAAAATAGATAGATAGATAGATAGATGGGTAACTCTTGTTGAATGTACAATGGGTGTCCTTATCACTAACGACAATTGCTTGAATTAGCTTCCAATCAACCTTAGAATGGAAAATTTTAGCTTCTTATCTGCATTTCCTGTATATATTTTCTTGCACTTTCGCAAGAAGCTTCAAACTAGTTGACTACCTATTCTCTCACAGTTCACGTGCGATTGCACATTCTGCAAATATACTTACTTAATATAAGCCCAGTGGATTAGCAAGTTGAAATGGCAGTGGGCAGGGCACATAGCACGGAGGACTGATGACCGATGGGGTCGAAAAGTTCTCGAGTGGAGGCCACGTATCGGCAAGCGCAGCGTAGGACGTCCACCCACAAGGTGGACAAACGACCTCATTAAGGCCGCGGGAATGCGCTGGATGCGAGCCGCTTCCAACCGGTCTTATTGGAGATCTATAGGGGAGGCCTATGTCCAGCAGTGGACTTCCTATGGCTGAAATGATGATGATGATGATGATGATGATTAGTGGCGTATTTGCTATCACAGTTTATCGAACACTTATAACCGCGTCTTTGAAAAATCTAATGTTGATGTATGTGTCACTATGCTATAATAATCAGTTGGTTTTTAAATCATCAGGAGATGGCGCTAGCATAGCTTTTGGTAATTTTAATGTACTCTGTGGTTTGTTTGTAGTATTTTTTCATGACATTTGCGATGTTGCCAAAGTTTAATTTCATTTACCCATATTATACCCACTATAATTAGTACTACTACAACTACTAAAACGCTTAATTCTTTTCGCGTCACTGTCTGTAATTTAAAATAATAATATTATATTTAAAATAATAGTATCAGAAAAAATTACAAAATATTTATGTAAAGTAAATCATTACAAAACCGAAGAACATTTTTTCCATAAATTAGGGAACACTAGATGTGACACCACACTCTTCTTACCAAAAGTACCGGCTGCGCCATCTAGCGCGTCTTTAGGAACCCTATAAATACCTACTAGAAAACTGCTCATTGTCTTTTATTGACATTAATTGTTTTTTTTAGTTTGAGTTTTTATTCCCTCTCTCTTTATCTGCCTCTCTCACACACAACTCTATTGGTTAATTCATCATTTTTATGAACTGATTATTATATCAGATTTATATTTAGATACATAAAAACAAAGTTAAACAAAAATTCTAACGCGCTTTGTCTTGTATTAAATTTTCTTGAAAACGGTTTATTTTTGCTGTTAAAATGATATGTCAATTGAAGACACCGCATTTATTTTGGCAATAAATTCTCAAATCACTTAGCAAGATTTTCTTTTCTCACAATTCACCCACTATATCATGTGAATTAGAGTATTCACATGATATAGTGGGCTATGCGCCTCCAGTTCACTCCTTAGTCGGTCACTTTTCTCCTTTTTGCAACGAACACGTACTTTTCAAGCTCTCGGAAGCCTTTCATAAAAGGACGCATTTGTACCGCGTTTGTCAGATGTGTACACACCCTATTAAATATCGAGATATAACTGCAAAATATTCTCACTTTCATTGACCTCAGCAGTTAAAACACCAAGTTAGTTCCATAATATAGGGCCCATAAACGTAGCCATAAAATGGTCACAAAAGACAACTGCAGGGAAAGGATTAGGAGAAGGATTATCTTAAGTAATAATGACGGGTTATTTGGTTCAAATAACGTATTACTACCTATTAATAATTAATATTTAACCCCTGATCTATATACCATATACTGGTTGATTTTATAGTCGTTTTGGATAAAATGATTTTGGGCACAGTTTCGTTAGCAAAATCGTCTGGAAGTAGGTATTATTTTGGCGAAAAAGCAAAAACTTCTTTTTTACAACACCTTATGCCTTTCACCTGTACATTATTCCCATACATTATTTAAAAAAAAGTTTTTTTTTCCGCCTTAATATTCCCGCGATTAAAGGTTCAACCCCACCAAACGGACGGCATCGGCCCGGATTTTACAATCTTTAAACAAAATTAAATCTTATTATCACAGTGTTTGAAGTTTATATTACCAAGTCACCCACAACAGTTTGACAGCGACGTGCGGCGGCATGACGCACGTCAAGCTGTATGCGTGACTTGGTAATATAAACTTTAAATTCCGTGATATAAGATTTATTTTGTTTAAAGATTGTAAAATCCGTTCCGATGCCGTCCGTTTGGTGGGGTTGAACCTTAAAAGTATTCGGTAATATCTCTAACAACATAAACTGTCTGAAGTTTACGAGAATATCATTTATTGAAATAAAAGCACTTTTTAAACGGATCCTATCGCGATTCAGACACTTCAAGGAAGAAAAGCTCAAAATAAATCCCTGTACCAACCCTTCTGGCCAGCTTGGCAACAGTAGTCCAAAGCCTTGCAATGTCCAGCTGGCAGTGCACTACGCTAATAATTGATTGATTCGGTTAAGAAAGGGAAAAAGAATCGACCTCGGACGGGACTCGAACCCGCGATCTTTCCCTTACAGGGGGAACGCTCTGACCACTAAGCCACCGAGACACGTACGAAATCAATCCAAATTCCCTTATACAACCGTCTTAAAGGGCGACGGTGAAGCCATCTACCGACATTCATACGAACTTATCGGAATCAATGAATGATGTTACAATCATTTTTAAACATTGATTTTTGATGACTCCGCCCAAACAACTGAATGAAATTTTGAAGCATTTACTATGCTAACTGTTCAAATCGGTTAAGAAAGGGAAAAAGAATCGACCTCGGACGGGACTCGAACCCGAACCGAACCGAACTTTCATTCAGTTGTTTGGGCGGAGTCATCAAAAATCAATGTTTAAAAATGATTGTAACATCATTCATTGATTCCGATAAGTTCGTATGAATGTCGGTAGATGGCTTCACCGTCGCCCTTAAGACGGTTGTATATGGGAATTTGGATTGATTTCGTACGTGTCTCGGTGGCTTAGTGGTCAGAGCGTTCCCCCTGTAAGGGAAAGATCGCGGGTTCGCGTCCCGTCCGAGGTCGATTCTTTTTCCCTTTCTTAACCGATTTGAACAGTTAGCATAGTAAATGCTTCAAAATTTCATTCAATTGATTGATTGATTGACAAATAAATCGCGATGGAACACGTTAAAAAGTGGTATTATTCTAACTAACATAAAATTACATATCTACATATAAATCTTATAAGCATATAAATTCCCGAAGGGGTAGGCAGAGGTTATTAACACTCACATTACACCAACTAAGATTTTCGGACCCACGTAATAGGGGGCGAGCCTATTGTCGTTAAGCAAGCACTTAGTCTAGCTGTATGTTTACTGTCGGATGGAGAACAGCCCTATCTTTTACGACACCCACATAAAATTAAGATGAAATAAAATCAATTTCAACTGCTATGAGCAGTTTTCTAGTAGACGATATATTGAATGTTCGATATATTAAACATTCGATTTAATGAACGTTCGAGTATTTGGATGTTCGATTTATAGTGGTCGATCAATTGATATTCGATTATTTGGCATTCGATTTGGCATAGTACACCCCTATTTATACATAACATACATAAACTCACGCCTGTATCCCCGAAGGGGTAGGCAGAGGTGCTAGCCACCCACATTTCGCCGTTTATGTTTAGGTCCCAATGTAATAGGTGGCGAGCCTATTGCCATTAACCGGGCACTTATAAACCTGCGATAAATACACACATAACTTCGAAAAGCATCGAAAAGTCATTGGTGTGTGCCATGGTATAACCTGGGATCGAACCCGAGACCTCGTCTCAGCAGTCCATTACCCATACCACTAGGCTACTGCCCCTATTTATAGCGTTCCTATATTTTATCTATTATAATATGGGTAAATGAAATTAAACTTTGGCAACATCGCAAATTCATGAAAAAATACTACAAACAAACCACAGAGTACATTAAAATTACCAAAAACTATGCTAGCGCCATCTCCTAATGACTTAAGCATCAACTGATTATTATACCTACTGGAAAACTACTCATTGCATTTGATAGCAAAATGCAGCATGTGCATCCAAATAACACTTAATTGCATTGTTAGTTACATAATAATGTGGCACCCAAGGCGCATGCGCGTTGTGAATAATATATCTTACGAACGAATGTATTACAATGTCACGGTTGAGGTCGCCGCAATTAGGACAATGTCACTCGCATGCATTGTGCATCGGTTAGATTTATGTATAACCAATATTAGGTTAGATAAGAAATTTTCCGTGCTTTATGAAAAAAGAATTTCAAAAGAAAATTTTTTTTTTTTTTTTTTAAGTACAGTTATTTTAAAGGATATTATCGCGGTATACTTTCATAATAATTCATAATAATATTTAATCTTTGAATCATAGGTTAGTTATAAAGGTCTTATGATTATGTTATGTTCGCTATGTTCTACCACATGCGGTGTATATGTTATAGGCAACGTATAGAATGCCGGGGTCGTTCAGGCAATGTATGAAATGATATTCAATTTTTAAACTATTTCACACTTTGCCTAGGTAATGTATAGAATACCTAGGCATTGTATAGAATGCCGGTCGAAGCATAGGCAATGTATGTAATCTATTTTTCTTCTCTATGATTTAGTTAGATAGATACTAATCTTTTGAGAGCTAATCCTAATTTCAACTGCCACCAGCAGACAGTGCTGATAAGACATGTGTTCTATTGGTAGGTATGCCTAAGTACCTACGTGTTTTTTGCGTAGAATGTTTCTCACATAGTAGTGAAAGAAAAGCTGCACATTCCGACTTGGATAGATAAGGTTAGAAGGCTAATGCGGGAGCGGAGCGGAGCGGAGCGGAGCGAAGCTCCCGCATTTGCCTTCGTGGTTATTTTTTTTTATTACCATACAGAATTTCTATAGGGCACGGCAACCACTCTCTTACCATCACCACTGTGCTGGTCAGCCACCTAACCTGATGGAAAGAGAGTTCTTACCGTGGCCTATAGTTCTGCATGGTTAAAAAAAAATAACCACGAAGGCTAATGCGGGAGCGGAGCGGAGCCAAGCTCCCGCATTAGCCTTCTAACCTAATCTATCCAAGTCGGAATGAACAATTTTTCTTTCAGCAGTAATATCCATTTATCAAATTTTGTTTGCTAACAGTACTTATTTATCAAGGTGAGACGAATTTTCGCACATGAAATATCATTTTGAAGAGACGAATTTACAACAACCCGTCCATTATACACATTGCCTGATGCGCTTCGGGCATTGTATACAATACCTAGGCAATGTATGAAATTAATCGTATTATACACATTGCCTGAACGTTTTAGGCAATGTATAGAATGCCTAGGCATTCTATACAATGCCGGATTATACACATTGCCTATAACATATACCTACATTTATCAAAATTAATTTATAAGGTCTTATAACAATTGCAATAATTATAGACATAACAAGCAACTGCTACATTCTATCATCGCACTTCTCGTCATAGGCGGGGAATTCATCCTCACACATTGCGACCGGAAATGGTGCGCACTGTGCGGTATGAAAGGAACTTCATCCCTCGCACACTCAAGCTATGGAATGAACTCCCCGCGATGGTTTTCCCAAGTGACTACAATATGGGGTTCTTCAAGAAGGGCATTAGAAGGTTTCTTCAGGGTCGGCAGCACGAGTGTGACGCCCCTGGTGTTGCATACGTCCATAGGCCAAGGTAACCACTTTCCATCAGGTGGGCCGTGTGCTTGTCTGCCACCTAAGTGGTATAAAAAAAAACTGCAGTATCATAATCATACTTGGTATTCAAAGCGACTAAGATAGAAAAAACTAATACAGCTCAGATGGGACTCGAACCCGCAACCTTTCCCTTTCCCGCAAGCTTAATGCTCTGACCACTGAGCCACCGAGCCCCGCCCGAAGCCGATCTTTTGGGTAGGTACCTACTTTGTACCAAGGTAAAAATAGGAGTATTGGTTAGTAAAAATGGTATTATTTTGTTATTTACACATTATAGGCTCCCGGCCTATAATGTGTAAATAACAAAATAATACCATTAGTAGTACATTTCCAAAACCTAACTACTATCAAGCTAATTTTCCGTGAGTAGCTTCGTTTTGATGAGACGCCCAACAATAGCTTGTCCGCAACTTTCGAATGTGGTAGCTTACAGAGGTATTACCTACACGGTGATTCTGAATTCAAAAATATCTTTTTTCAATTAAAATCAATATAAAAAAGTGGAACCGAAAATCATTGTTGGCGAAATGTGAATGCTAAATCACCTGCCTACCCCTTATGTTTTTTTTTTTTTTTCAAAGTAAAACCTCCCTGTTAAGACACCAAATGCCTTTTTACCAATACATTGTATCTGAATCACGCCTAAATTACGCCTTTATTTTTCATTTCCAAAACAAAAACGGCGTAATAAGCATGAACTGCGCAATTACCATAATATCGCAACATTATCGATTATGGCAACATCTGCCAACATCTTTAAAAAAGTATAATAATTTTCTCAATCAAGGGCGTGAAATAAAAATCCTGTTTTTGAGCGCACGCTTCTCATAATTATTGCAAAAATGCAGCTATAAAGTAAGAAATAACATACATTAGGCCCGTATTCTAGAACAGTACTCATTATGAATCTCGATTTATTTGAGGATTGATTGTACAGACAATCAGTCAAATCTGTCATCCGTCTATACAACCTGTCCTCAGATAAAACGAGATTCTGGACTGAGTGTCATTCTAGAATACGCGCCTCATTTTCAATATGCAAAAAAGAAAAAAAAAATTGTCCAATTATGTTAAAATCGCGATAATAATAACACATTATGGATAAAATGATGGAAACGTCTTCATAACTGAACAGCATGGTTATTTTGCATTATAATCGTGATTATAATCACCATAATAAATAATTATCTGAATTATTCTTTAACAAAGTATTAGCATTTAACTTGGATGGAATGTAACATATTCGTTGATAATAAATTAGGTATTCGCGAAACGCCATCATAAGACAAGTAATAAGTAATAGGCATAATATTTATTACTTTGTTGCATACCAGTATTATATGTAGGTAGTACCGAAGTAAGAGAAGATCTATTATCTTTGCCTACCCTTTTCTTTCACGCGGAAGTCGCCTCGGATATCCTCCGTCGACCAGCGGTAGCGGTTATATCGGACTAGAACCGACTAAACCCGCACATCGTCTTAAGCCTTTAGATGCTGTGGTGTGAGATTGTCGCACCCCGGTTGACTCAGGGACATCTGCAGTTTTAAAGTCTTTGTCTACTTAATTGGTTACAGTAGCGACGGTTCCTTCCTATAAACCCTATTTTGCCTGCTTGCTGTGCAAAGGGAACTCACGGTAGAGATGATTCTGAAATTCAGATTCGGAAATTCAGTAGATCGCCCAGAATTCCATACAAAATTGCTATGGTCGCTCTATATGTTATAGGCCCGTATTCTAGATCGACACTCAGTCCTGAATTTCAATTCATCTGAGGACAGATTGTATAAACAGATTGATTGATAGATTTGACAGGTTGCCTATTACAACCTGTCCTCAGATAAAGTGAGGTTGTGTGATTGTGTGTAGAGTGGCTCTGAAAACCTGGTCGAGTTCAATGCCAAGAAAACTTACCATCAGGCGAGGAGAAGTCAAATTGACGTGTCCTATATAAAAAAAAGAGTACCATTTTAAAATACAGGCTATAATGAATGGAATGGAATGGAAAGGGGACTCTTTTATCCGCACTTAGCCTCTTTCTTGGGCCATTGTGCGTGGAGAGTGCTGGCTATAACAGCCAGCCTAGCTCCGCCTAGAAGCGCAGAAGCTTACTGGGGGCTTCACAGGCTTCGCGGAGCGATCTCGCTGTGCCGAGGATTTGGAAACGTTGGTTACTGCCTCGCATTCCAGTACTACGTGGGCAACCGTTTCTTCGGCGACGAAGCACCCCCTACATAGTGGGCTATCCGTTATCCCGATGGTGTAAAGGTGCTTGTTTGTTTAGTGGAATACAGGCTATAATGTTTCATTGTTATGTCATAAATTACTAACAACTTCCTTTCCATTATCTTTTTTATTTCGACTTTTACGGGAGTGACGGTAGTCTGATCGCCTCGGCCGGGGTGCGAGGGATATGGCTATGACAATGTCACCTCCGGCAACTGACGGCCCACAGACCGCGTGCGTTTTAGTCGGTTCGAGTCCGACATAACCTCCTCCTCCGGCTCCGGTGGGGGAGGTATCCGTGGGGATTTTTCGCAAGATAAAAAAAGGTAGTCTGATCGCCACGATAGAAAAGCCTGCACCAGAGCCTCCGCTTTACTAATAACTTTCATTCCATGATGTGATTTATTTTGGCTTTTACGGTAGCGGCCTGCCTCGATAGAGAAGCCTGTGCCAAGGCCTGAAACTAACATAGTATAAATATAAACATTAAAAAGTGTAAAAACTAAGGAGTCTTGTAAGTAGGTAGGTACACTTGAAAAAAAAACCACCCTCATTATATCATTTAAAAAATTATACTTAAAATGAAGTTCTATTAATTTATAACTCAACTTCGAATAACCATAAAAATATACATACATGCTGTTTTGCCTCATATTAAGTAAAAACGTTTAAAATAATTATAGGATACTTTAGTTCGGCCGCTGTTCCATTATCACAGAGATGCTATGCTCAAAATATGAGCAATTTTATATTTTGTCTTACAGACGCTTAGCACTAAAATATTGAAAAACGAATATTACATTTTTTATAATAGGAATCGAATATCATCCAAACCCATGGTTTGACTGGAAAAAGCGGACCCCAGACTTCGAAGCGAAAGCTTCTGGTGCAACTGGGACTAACGCTAGAATGATGATGAAGATTTATTTGAGTTTTTTATTTCACCATTTAGGTGGCAGACACGGCACACCTGATGAAAAATGGATAGGTACCTACCGTGGCCTATGGACAAGGGTGCTACACTCGACCCTGAAGAAACCTAATACCCTATTTGAAGAACCCCATATTGTAATCGCTTGGGAAAACCAAAGCAGGGAGATTATTCCCCAGATTTATTTGTCGAAAAATACAGCAACCCAAAAACTATTTAAGGAGAGAGAGGCTACTACCATTATTACTAGGTATAAACTCTCCTTATTCTGTACGCCAGTAATAACAGGAGCTATTTAAAAAACACCGAGCAAGTTTCATCATTAGCTAGACTATCTTGGAACACGCATTAAAATCCATCAGAAGTAATTTGAAAGTGCCCATACTATCCATACTTGCATAGGTACTAATATTATAAATGCGAAAGTAACTCTGTCTGTCTGTTACGCTTTCACGCCTCAACCACTAAACCGATGTTGATGAAATTTGGTATAAGGGTAAAGTAGACCTTGAGAAAGGACAAAGGTTATGTTTGGTCGTGATAACCGACATCCACGCGGGCGGAGCCGCGAGCAAAAGCTAGTTGAAAATAAAACAATATTCCTGTAACTACAAATCTGATAGTAATTAGGGTGATTTAGATCAACGACACAGCGCCATCTTTTGAGGTCAAGCGCAAACTTAAAGCATGCGCTTACAATTTGTAGATCGGCAACCGACGCTTTTCAGAGACCTAAGAAAAAAAAACCCATCCCAAAATCAAGTGATACCAGAATGAAAACTTAGATAACGAGAGTACCTAATGTAAAATTGCAAAGAGAACGAATATACCTAAATAATAAGTTACCTACTTGATAGATAATACACAACAGATACAGTACGAACAAGCCTATATTTATTAATATTATCCCTTGTATTGTATGCGGCCAATCTATGGTCGCTTGCCGACACTGAAGAGTTTGTTTGTTGAAGTGTTAATCTCAAGAACCACTGGTACGAATTGATAAATTATTTTCGTCCTGAATAGTCCGTTTATCGAGGAAGGTTATAGGCTATATATCATCACGCTACTATTTAAGGAAGCGGAGCAGTAATCATAAAATATTAACAAATCCGGCAGATTTCCACACGTTAATTATTGAAAATGGGTGACACGGGTTTTCGAAGTATACCACGAGCGAAACCAAGACTGCCCCTCTAGACAAGTGGCAATTCGTTGCTCGGTGTATGATGGAATAGAATGCCAAATGTATGGGATTTGACGTATATGACAGGCGTCAACGAATGTCAAAAACGTCAAATCCTATACATTTGTCATTCTATTCCATCATACGCCGAGCAACGAATTGCCACTTGTCTAGGGGGGCTGGTCGACTAGGAAATAAATTATAAAGTTCCCAAAAAAAAAATTATTGACGCCCATCAAAATGATATTATAAATATATTTTATGTTAAATGTCTTGCTAAAGAACTTCAGGCTTAAATGTATAAAGAGTTGATCGGTGGTATCGCAAAAATTGCGTTTCTCGCGATCAGAGCTCGGTGGAATGTCATTAAATTTTACGAGCTATTTGCGAGGCGGCAAAATAGTTGTTAAATTTGCACAGATTGAACAGCAATATGCTCTACTTGAACGCCGTACGGCTCCTATAAATGGAAGGTACGGAATGTAGCGATCGATTATATTATTTTTAGTAGGTACAATATTCAATTTGCTACCCTTCTCATCTATAATTTGTACCCTTATTACTTAATACATAAAGTTATAAATTATATTAATTTAATTTCCCCGTCCTGTTCTTAGTGAATGATTGATGATGTGTCCAATATATAAAATAAAATCGGCCAAGTGCGAGTCGGACTCGCCCATGCAGGGTTCCGTAGTAGAAAAGGCGAAAATTGCGGTTTAGGACGTATTAAAAAAACTACTGACTGGATCTCGTTCGAACTAATTTTTAGTGGAAGTTTGCATGGCAATTTACATCATATATTTTTTTTAGATTTATCATTCTCTTATTTTAGAAGTTAGAGGGGGGTGGGGGGGACACATTTTTCCACTTTGGAAGTGTCTCTCGTGCAAACTATTCAGTTTAGAAAACAAATATGTTAGAAACCTCAATAGCATTTTTAAAGACCTATCTATAGATACCCCACACGTATGGGTTTGATGAAAAAAAAAAATTTGAGTTTCAGTTCTAAGTATGGGGACCCTCAAAATTTGATGCTTTTTTTATTTTTGTGTGAAATTCTTAATGCGGTTTACAGAATACATCTTCTTACCAAGTTTCAACAGCATATGCCTTATAGTTTCGGAGAAAAGTGGCTGTGACATACGGACGGACAGACAGACAGACATGACGAATCTATAACCCCGCGTTTACATACTGCCGCTCGCATTGCTCATCGTGTTGCCAGAAATATTCGCGCGATTAATGCCCTAGCATTCACACACTCCCATCATCGCGTTGGTCCGCATTACAGTATTCGCCCTGCAACGGAGACGGACGTAAACGTATGGAGGACAACGCTGTAGCAGTGTACGCAATAAGCTTTTACAGCATAGCGAATTAATTAAATAGATTATTAATAAAAACTATCACTTTCAACTACTATACCCTTTCCGTAGATCGATATAAATATTTTTAAAAGTAAATATTCGAGGAGCAATAACGAAAGTCGTGTTTTATTTAGCTTAGCGCCATCTAGCGGTCTCGTATAGTTCATCGCGCTAGTATTTGCGCAACATACGCGGCAGTACTCGCGGCATGACGAATATACCATTCACACCACGTCTCTGCCCACTTCTCTCGCCACTTCCCTGGCTCTGCCGCGAGTATGTAAACGTAGCATAAGGGTTCCGTTTTTTGCCATTTGGCTACGGAACCCTAAAAATGAGGTATAACAATATAAGTACTCCTACTAAGTATTCTCTCAGTCCTCCTGTGGAAGGATTATTATTTTTTTGGTAGGTAGACTATTTATAATTTCCATCTTTCTAGTACCTAAGAAGGATGAAAATTATTAAATTACATAATTAAATTACATAAGCCGTTTTTTATACTACTTAAGTCGCAGACAAGTACACGGCCCTCCTGATGGGGGTTTTTTATACATTTTGTCAGTAATATCAAATGTATGAAAACTAATTAGGTACAATATCTATGGCATTTAGGGAAGTCTATACAGCATATTATGGTCAAAGAATGTTAACTTCCAAAGCTCTAACTTGATACAAACAGTCAAGAATAGTTATTTGTTATACAAGAGTGCAAAGTTGCTTTTTAACCGCGTGCTCAGTTTTGATGACCGAGCAAGCGAAAGATTCTAAATTTGAATCACGAGCATAGCGAGTGATTCATAAATTAGAATCTTGAGCGTTAGCGAGGGAATCAAAAGAGCACAAGGTGTAAAATCTTTGCACTCGAGTGCAACACGTAACTTTTCATCCCACCTCAGCGAGGAAATAATGAAATGCTTCTTCTTCCTAGCGTTAATTCCCAGTCGCATCCGAAGCTTTCACCTCGGAGTTCGGGGTCCGCTTTACCAGTCTTAACTGCGGATTTGGCTGGACCTCGATATTTTTCGTAAAGCGACTGCCATGTGACCTCCACAACCCAATGGTGACATTAGGCGATATCGAAGCATTGCAGCTAGACCGTTGTTGTTGAACTTTTTATGCATACAAATATTTGCACTGAGCGGGGATCGGACCCGCGCCTCCTGCGTTGCGGCCACGTTCACTACCACTACGCCACGGAGGCTGTATAATAATTATGTGTAATAATACTAATAATAAAATATCAACAAATAAAATTCAACAACAATGTTCAACCATAGGACGTGAAAAAAAAATTATGCGCGCAAAGCAAATTTAAAAAAAAAAGTAGGTACACCAAGGAGGTTCCGAGTTGAGTTTTTCATAAATTAAAAAAAAGTTGTATGATAAATCGGCACCATAGAGGTAGAAGTAAATAGGTTTAATGATGTTTTGAGTTCACAAGCCTAGTACACACGATGTTCTAAATTCAAATTTACTTTACCACTCTAGAGGATAAAAGCGACTTTTACACTCAGATATCGAAGAAAAAAAGTACTCTTGCCGAGATGGTGGGATGAAAAAATTCTTTACCATATACATGATCGTTCCAAAAGTGGCCCTCAGTCCAGCAATAGGACTATAATTAATTATGACAAATACGAAGAAGCTTACAGTCATTATGTTAATACTAAGATTTAATGGCGTCATAAGCCATCATTAGCCTCACATGCGGAATATTTAAATCCTGCTTAGTGCATAGTTTGCCGATAATAATATACTTAATCTGCAAACAAATCCTCTAGCTTTGCATCGGCTAAAAAGTATAAATATGATAATTATGTATGACACAACACTTTACAAATCTTCAATATATTCGATATTGATAATATAATTCTCGTCCCAACATAGAATTGGGAAAAGAGGACAAAATGAGACAATTAAAAAGAAAGAAAGAAAGAAAGAAAGAAATAATTTATTCAAGAACACACAATGCACACAAAGTCAACAAACAAACAATATATTACTTACCTACAATGTTTGTCAGGAAACTTCGAAACGGCTTGACCAATATTTGTGAAAACTACCAATATTTAGAATTGGTCGAAAGCTATTTATTAAACCTCTTCGATATTTTGGTGGCCACCAACCCTTTTTTTTTTAAAGAAAGCGTATGAGAGTGGAGTGTCCACTCTCGTACGCTTCCTCCTCCAGATATGGCTTATCTTAGTTTTAACAACAGCGACTGTCATCTGAACCTCCCTTATCCCTTCCCCTCACCTTATAGAAAGTGGTTACCATGGCATATGCAACACCATGGTGTCAGTTGTCACACTCGCACTTCTAATGCCCTTCTTGAAGACTCGAGGTACTTCACTTAAACTTCAGGGAGTAACTGACAGAATCTTCTACTCTAGCATAAAAGATTAATGAGATTCAAAAAATTAAAATATCTCCAAACAGTATTATATTCAATGCCTAGGCAATGTATGAAAATGTTATCATAAAATATACATGTTGGTTATAAAAAAAACAACCAGGTCCACGTTAGGGCGCAATGTCCACACCGCGTAATTTGACTTGGATAGATTAGGTTAGAAGGCTATTATGACCCGCATTAGCTTTCGTGGTTATTTTTTTTTATAATCGTCCAGAAATAGTATTTTCGCTGAGAAATCCACAAAATATAGACTAAGATTTATTTATTTCACACATTGCCGGTGGAGTGGCAGGCATTCTATATAATAGCATAGGTACATTGTTTAGACATTGTATAGAATGCCTGCATTATACACATTGCCGGTAACATAATGCATTGCTAAAGTAAGCTTAACTACACTATCCATTACGCGTTATTAAAAATAAATGTGTCACATAAAGGAGATGATTTATTTTCGGCCCATCAATACAACGACTTTTAAGTTTTTGTTTCTTATGTAAAACATCAAAGCGAGAGTGAGAGAAGAGAGAGACAACAGAGAATAGGGCATGAACAGTCATTGTACAATATGCACAAAATACGAATCCATTTATTATCATAATTGGACGAAGAATGTTCCAAAATCTAACCGATTCACGATAACTTATTAAAGAGTGTTTTTTTCATTTATTGTATATGTAATATTTCTTAATATTTCACATGACAAGATGTTAAAATGTTGCCAGACATCTTCTTTACCATAGACTCAAATCGATTAAGAATGCGATTGTATTCGATGAAACTTCAGGCACATAATATAGGTTTTTTCTTCAAATCTTCAGTCTTACAATTCTCATTCTATATGACATTATCGAAAGTTTTTGCTAATAAAAGTATTTGCAATAAACGAATCTTCATAGAATGCGTTGTAGATGGTTTTATTTCATTGTGTAATTGAAATAAAACTATCTACAACGCATTCTATGAAGATTCGTTTTCAGTTATTTCATTACATACTGTCATCATCATATACTGATTTATCTCCGGAGAATTAGGCAGAGTGAATTAACACCCACATTTCACCAGTCCCACGTAATAGGCTGTAATAGAATCCGTTTAAATATTTTTATTTCAATGATGTTATAACACAACAGTCCATATTATTTACACTATGCCTGTCTAGAAGTAAACACTAAACTACAATACTCTCAGGTTAAAGCTTTACGAATACAACAATACAACGTTAGGTTGGGCATTGCACTCTTTACCCACTTGGTTGTCGTCATCATTATCGTGGCCTAACCTTCGAGTCCGGGGTGCACCTCTTCCAGTCATCTGACCTCCACAACCCGATAATGAAGATTATTTTAATTTAAAACTGATGTTTTAGTTTTATTTGAAAGTATCAATTGAGGAATCGATTCCATGTGGTAAAAATTGTTAGCGATTACGATTTCATTATTTCGAATGGCAATACAATCCCAAAAGTGCCAAAAATTGTTTGACAGTTATTTTGTGATTATTTTGAGTAATTGATTAGTGAATTTTCTTGTTGTTCAATGATCATTGTAAAAAAAATAATATTATATAGTACAGACATTACACAGGCAGCTGATAAGTAAATCAATGGCTAGTATTGAATAATATGGACGAGTGGAGTATAACAGTGTCTATAAGTGACGTAGTCAAACAATTCTAATAAATACACCAGTCGTACCTACCGCCAACCATCTTTTTCAGATGAATTACTGCAAATCAGTAAACAACCAAGGCACTAGGAGAATGTATGTTATTTACATAAATTGAGTTTTCTTTTTGCTCATTTACTATAATTACTATGATTTGTATGCTTTTTGGACGACATATCTACCAGCAATAAAATACGTTTTATATACCTATGTAATAAATAAATATTATTATAATATGGTTTTGTTTGTTTTTATTTCATTGGATACCTACTTTCATTTCATGGTGTAAGTATGAATCATCATCTTAGGAATTTTGCCTAGTTGTAACCGAGGCTATTACCGGCCGCTTGCTCCCTCTCTTTTATTCGGTTTGGAAATATGCCTTATGGTAGCGGCTGCCGTCTGACCGCCCAACTAGTCAAGATAATCCTGCTTTTCTACTTCCGAAAAACATATAGACTGTGAAAAACGGCACATGCCCGTACTTTGAAATCACATATTGATGTATTCACGGCCATGCGGGTTTTGTAGGTTCGAGTCCGACATAACCACCCTCACTGGCTCCAGCGGATTTGAGTGAATTTCCACTTGTTAAAAAGAAGGTTATTGCCCTATCCATCTTCTATTTATTCAATACATTGCATAAGACATGATTTTAATGACGTCTATTATTATGTCATACTAAATAATAAAATTATAATTTTCTGAGATTGGCGCCATGACAGTTTCACATTGATTTTAGTATCAGTTTTGATTTGGTTTATATCAATGCTCCGGTTAGACTAGCTAAGAAGCAATGTACCATTGTAATCCCGATAAAATTACAAATAAATCAATACTCGTTTCATTATTGTTCTCCAAAATTTGTAGGTGGCCGAAAGCTCAAACATAAAAAATCGTCTCCTTTAGTTCTCTTACTAAATGGTTTTCAAGCAGAGCCTGTGTTTAGCTATTACTCACGAAAATCCTTTCGAACGAATGCGTTGCCATAAAACAAAATTATTAAAACTTATTTTTCATTCACGCTGCAGTTGTTGTTGTACCTACAATTTATTTATCGGATGGTAGGACCACACACTGATCTATCCGAATAAATGTTTAATTTACTTAATTGTACTTTTTTGACAGGATTTCTCTCTCCGAGCTTTATTTTTAATACTTTGCAGATAAAGAAAAAAAATTGAATAAGACACTTGTACTTTTTCACAGTACCTAGGTGTTGTTACCGTGTTGTGTTAGTAGTCGGTTCGACTGCGACGTAACCACTTTAGGTGGGACAATACAAAATCAAGTATGTAGTTTTAAATGTTGATTCAGGCGTTATTGAGAGTTTCTCGCACGTTTTGATCCGAAAAATCGTATGCGACTATCACTAGAAATAATCGCCATACCATTATCGTATCAAAATGTTTACACACAGCCCCTCTAGACAAGTGGCAATTCGTTGCTCGGCGTATGATGGAATAGAATGCCAAATGTATGGGATTTGACGTATATGACAGGCGTCAACGAATGTCAAAAACGTCGAATCCTATACATTTGTCATTCTATTCCATCATACGCCGAGCAACGAATGGCCTCTTGTCTAGAGGGGCTTTATATCAAACTTAAAATAGTAAGTAGGTAAGAATGCGCTTCTGTCTTATCGGATAAAGATTGCAATGTTGCATACTATTTTCAGCCTTCATTAACAACTTCATGTAGACGCATTTTCCTGATTGCATCCGTAGCATATTTACGTATACTATTTTCAGCCTTGTCTAAATATAATAAGGTTGATTTTACTTCTCGAGTAATTTGCAGTTTGATTTGTATTGACCCTAGTGCACTCAATAAGACAAATGGCTAGACTATACACCAAATACAGTAAAAAGCAAAATGTTAGAACTTTATAAAATGCATTTATAGCTATCCACGAAATTTGTTGTTTGATCCCGCTTTAACGGAACCTATGTTTAAAAAGTCATATACATTTATAAAACGGTTTGTTTGTTCGTCTATGACATCAATAGCATCTATAAATGTGAAATGTGTATACATTAGACTGCAAACATGTGCAACTAGACGTGACACCCATTTATTTTTGTGACCTACCTATTTGAAATGTTTAGGACTTGCGTACATTTGCGTACGTTTCTGATTCAAAATTGCAAATTTCCATCATTAAGTTAATGTTTAAAACGATTTACAACAATTTAATAAATAGATTATGTATTGACAAATGAAAAGATAGAAACTAACAAAATTGAGAAAATCATGCCAATATGTCTTAAATACGTTTTAAATACTCAAATATTAGAACAAAGGGGGTTGGGTAATGTTGGCGTCGTGTCGGAATTGAGCGGCCATCAATGAAATTGGTATATTATGAAAGTACAGTATAAAGTGATCAAAAGTTACTATGGCCAAACTTCTCTAAACTATATCGGGACTTAGCTATACAGGATGGTATTTTTCAACTTTACTTAGATGGAAGTACTCTAAATACTGAAGATAGCGAATTCCACTGAAAAGAAACATTCCCTTATTTTTAAAAATAATCAAAACTGCATTCATAGTTTTCTGAAAATGCCACACCCGGTAGTCGAACCGACTAAAATCTTCCTATAACCTTCTATTTCATAGATTTCCTTTTACTTAATTTACCAAGTTTGTTAGAGAGATTTGAACCTTATGATCGACCCTATAGATTGATGTAATAAAAATACAGGGTGTTATTTTTTCGAATTGTAGTCGGTTCGATTATAAGGCGTGGTAAACGAGTTTTCAGCATTCCTTCAATGCAGTTCTGTTTCTTTTTTAAAAACATACTAAACTGTATGCAAAGTTTTCTGAAAATGCCACACCCGGTAGTCGAACCGACTAAAATCTTCCTAAATCTTCTTAAATCTTCTATTTCATGGATTTCCTTTTATTTAATTTACCAAGTTTGTTAGAGAGATTTGATCCTTATGATCGACCCTATCGATTGATGCAATAAAAATATAGGGTGTTATTTTTTCGAATTGTTCGATTATAGGGCGGGGCAAACGATTTTTCAACATTCCTTAAATGCAGTTCTATTTATTTTTTAAAAACATACTAAACTGTATTCAAAGTTTTCCGAAAATGCCACACCCGATAGTCGAACCGACTAAAATCTTTCTAAATCTTCTATTTCATGGATTTCCTTTCATTTAATTTACCAAGTTTGTTAGAGAGATTAGATCCTTATGATCAACCCTATCGATTGATGCAATAAAAATATAGGGTGTTATTTTTTAGAATTTTAGTCGGTTCGATTACAGGGCGTGGCAAGCGATCTTTCGAAATTCCTTAAATGCAGCTTTGTATTCTTTTTTAAATAAGAGAGTGTTTCCTTTGAATGAAATTAACTATCTCCTGTAGTAAGAGTAGGTACTCGTACCCGGTTCGACTACCGTGTGTGGCATTTTCAGAAAACTTTGAATACAGTTTAGTGTGTTTTTAAAAAAGAAACAGCACTGCATTTAAGGAATGCTGAAAAATCGTTTGCCACGCCTTATAATCGAACCGACTACAGTTCGAAAAAATAACAGCCTGTATTTTTATTACATCAATCGATAGGTTCGATCATAGGGATCAAATTTCTCTAACAAGCTTGGTAAATTAAATAAAAGAAAGTCCATGAAAAAGAAGGTTTTGTAAAATATTAGTCGGTTCGACTACCGGGTGTGGCATTTTCAAAAGTCTTTGAATGCAGTTTTATTTCTTTGAAAAAAGAAGGTAAAGTTTCCTTTAAGTAAAATTCGCTATCTTTAGTATTAGGGTAGTTTCCTTCAAGGTAAAGTCGAAATGTTTCACCCTGTATATCGCAGCTCCGATATTACTTACAATGAAAATAATGACATTTGTACGTGTGTTTAACACAGTACAATGAAGTGGTATCAAAATTAATTATGGCCGCTGAAAAAATTAAGAACGCCACTGTCCATACTAGATTACCCAATCCCCTTTTTGATTGATTTTTTAATTGTCTTACAATATATTATTTGAATAGAAAGCCGGTAATGCCGAAATAAAGGTTAGCCGGAATATAAATAATCGAAAGATTTTCAACAAAAAATCATGCCAATATATACGTCCATGTGGAACACCCCCCTTACCACTAATACATTCAACCTATCGTAAATACGATGCCGCTACTTTAAACGATTCCAAAATCTGTAGCTAATATAAAATACAGGATTCACCTGCCAAAAACATTTCTTTGTCCAGTAGACGTTATACGAGAAAAAGTAAATTTTACATCAGTTCATCGAATCGAAGCTATAGGAGCACCATATAAACTTTAACACTGTATAAAACAAGTAAAAAGAACATTCAACCTTATTTCCAATGTAATAAAACTCAAAATAGGCACAGATGATAGCAAAATTGATTTTGCAATGCATAACATTGATGAATCTCCGACCGTTTTAGGAACAGTCGAAACTGACATAAACATGAAGCAAAATTAACATTTCAAATAACAAGTCATTGTTGTCAACCGAACGCAGGAAAAACGTCGGAATAAAATCAACCTGTTCACAAAAGCTGCATTTTGTATTCCGTCCGAAAAAAATATGTTATCCATGTTTCTCATGAAAAAGTGATCGAATGTATAAATTGAAAAACTGAAACGGTTGCCCTCTATTTGATTTGAATATGTTAGTATTTCATCCAGCGTTGTCCATCGTCCAAGAACCTATTTATTAAGTTGGTGAAGAAATTATTATCTGTCAACACTTAATCAGTTTATTATCTGTCTAGTTTTTATTTGCTACTAGCTATAATACTTTGTCCACGGTTTCATCAGAGCGTGGAATTACGTTATAAGAACCTCTGTTATTTTTTTTTGTTTACCCCGTAATTATTATACTTACTTACCTATTTTCTTTTTTATACCACTTAGGTAATTTTTCATCAGGTTTAGAATTAAATAAATTGTACGGAATTTTAATTTCTAGATCCAGGAGTTAGTTATGAACCTTGGTGCTATTTTAACATCCTCAAGGGTAGAATCTTATTAAAAAAAATTATAATGTTCTTCCCATAATGGGAATTCCTGTACATAGCATGAAAACTAGGAAACTTTATAAATATTTTCATTCAAAAATTTTCCATTTTTAATTTTCTTGGTTATACAATGCAATCAGAAATTAGCATACCACTCGACTTAAATAACGATGATGAAGATCAAGTTAAATTATCATACTGAAATATAGTTTATAATAAAAGGCGCTGAACAATTACGGCCAAGAAAATAGACTTAAATCGTATAATCATGTCCGAAATCAAAAACTATCCAATCGTATTGGAAACATAAAACTGGCCACTTAAGCCAAGAATAGTACCTGGTTTACACGCGAAGCAAAGAACCCAATCTTACCACGCATTATTTCACCTTTACAATCCCCTATTACTACCGTCAAATTAAGCCTGAGCTCCCATGCCGCCCTACAGTCAAAGAAATGCAGAACATTGTATCGAAGCTCAAGGATCGAGTAAAAATTGTAAGTTCATAAGTGGCGGCGTCGTACAAAAGCTGGCAATTGAACTGCGCTTCGGCGCTTGCGCATGTTAAAGGATCGAGTTAAGCATGTCAGCAGTTGATTGCGTAAAATTATTTTAGCCAACTATGACATCTGGCTGAAGTATTTGATTGAAAATTTTCAATTATGTCAGCTGCTTTGTTACGTATTGAATGTTGTTTAATCTCTAGACTTTAGTGAAATTGCCTATACGAATGTTTTATGTTTTACAATGTTAAACATAAAACATTCATTACATACATTATGTTTAATGTTAAAGGTTTTATGTTTATTGTTTATAATACGCACAGCACATAATAGTAGGTAACTACTCTCAACGCGGATTACAATTAAATATTTCTAGGCATCCTGATTAACATACCAGTTCGTAATTTTTACTCTAAAAGTGTCTTTTGTTATTGAAGTTGAAATATTGAAAGAAGTTCAAATTGTACATTCTTTATTTGTGCCTTTCTT
The DNA here is from genome assembly GCA_914767945.1 of Eilema depressum. Lineage (NCBI taxonomy): Eukaryota > Metazoa > Arthropoda > Insecta > Lepidoptera > Erebidae > Eilema > Eilema depressum. The sequence continues at coordinate 15,475,499 of OU612026.1, forward strand.
AGCCCATTATGTAAGTTTAACAAATTACCTAAAGGTTATACTATAATAAAAAAAAAGTTTATAGAGTTTTTAGAGCAGAGCAGAGTCTTTATAGAGCAGTCAAAAAGTAATTGCGTAGAATTCTTCCTCTTCTTCATCCTTGCTACAAAGCTTTCACCTCGGAGTCCGGTGTCCGCAATTTCCAGTTGTAATTGGGTAGAATATGTTGCGTTAATTAATTGTACATAATGTGACCAATATGGGCAAAGCGAAGATTCTGTGAGACGATAAATAAATAATGGCTTTTCGGAAATAATTCACGAAATCTAAGTAACTGGCAAGCTAGACCAACCGAATTTATTTGGGAAATCATGGATAGTGGTGACATATCTCGTTTTACCGCATAGAGTGTATTCACCCGAAGTAAAATAATCACCTGCAACGGGAAAGGGGAAGGGATAAAAGGAAAGTGTGATTAGGAAATAAAGTAAGGTTAAGTCTTTGACACTATCTCTAGCTATACCTACACAATGCTTAATACTGGAGCTTAGCGTCTAAAGTAAGTTTTACACTAACTTGCGGGTGTACTTACTGCTTTTTTTTCAGTCATTCATAAGGACGTATCGTAAAAAGTAAAACTATACAATTAGTTGCAAGGATTACTAAAAATGAGTGAAAATGACTAGAAATGAGAAATCTGAGAAGTTTAGCTTGAGTGAAGTTCATTGACCAAGTGAGGAACTATGTGAGTAATAAAGGAACGTGATGAAGATATAGTGACCAAGATAAAGAAAGGGATACCTAATTGATTCGGATACGTAGAGAGGATGGACAAAAGAAGAATAACGAAACGGATTTATGAAGCAAGGACGAAAGGTTAAGGATGTTAATCAGGTCAAAGACGTTTTATAGAATGGCCATATCAAGAGTACCCATAACTGGCATGCATATATGAAAATAATTATGAAAGTTGATAAAGCGAAAACCATATTCCACGATCGTAGGAAGTGACAAAACGTTGTATTGCCTACTTACTCAGCAAAGACGTATTACTTTATGTATGTACCTAATTAATTGGTGAGTTACGTCTTAAGCAATAATAATATGTCCATAAAAGGTCACATGTCACAGGATATCCAGTATTTTAATAACCCATCGTTAATATGACTGGTAATTTGTATTTGTGTTTTGATTGTCGCAATAACATGTTACTGCAATAATGTCACAGTAGTTAAATACTGATAATCCAATAAAATACCAGCTTTAAATGTCTTGTTACCTTACATTGTTTGTTAGTTCATTACTACCTCATGTGGCGATATCATCAAGTATGTAGCAAGCGTAACTATGTAGAAGCTACTCATCCTGTACTTTATCATCATCATCATCATCATCATTTCAGCCATAGGAAGTCTACTGCTGGACATAGGCCTCCCCTATAAATCTCCAATAAGACCGGTTGGAAGCGGCTCCCTTTCCACCTTGTGGGTGGACGTCCTACGCTGCGCTTGCCGATACGTGGCCTCCACTCGAGAACTTTTTGACCCCATCGGTCATCAGTCCTGCCCACTGCCATTTCAACTTCACTGTACTTCATTCTAGCGTTAATTCCCAGTCGCATCCGAAGCTTTCACCTCGGAGTCTGGGGTCCGCTTTACCAGTCTTAACTGTGGATTTGGCTGGACCTTGATATTTACCGTGAAGCAACTGACCTTCACAATTCAATGGTGACATTAGGCGATATCGAAGCATTGCAGCTAGACCGTTATTGTTGGACTTTTTAGGGCTCCAACTACCCCTAACGAAGCTACTCATCCTGGATCACATAATTAAAGAATTAATGCCTTGATTATTGAACGATTGATTAGGTATAAATGAACGGATCTGGTTGTTTGGTTCAGTGGCCCTAGCACTAAAAATATTTGAATTCACACAGGATCACAGTAGGCAGGCAGCCAATCGCAATGCTCCATTCAATTGATACGTTTACGTTACGAATTCTAATGTTTCTCGAGCTCGAGCCACAGGAACGGGTTATAGTCGAGAGATCCGATTCTTAGCATTTCATGGATTCACCGTGCGGTCGCCGAGTCCATAGCGTGATACAGAGAGGAACACCGTGACGGCGACTGGGACTTGCGACCCAGATGTAGGTTTAGGGTTTACGGCTCACCTCCACCGTCAGTAGTATTTCCCCCCCCCCCCCCCCCCCCCCCTACCTATCCAAATTTGGTAAGATCCTATCAATGCCGCTTTTGATATTCGATTTAGTAAAGAGCTTACTGAAGCTCTTGGCAATCCGAGGTCTTTAAGCTCTTAGAGCGGAAACACACGATGCGTTGCGGCGGCGGCGCGACGCCGGAGCGGTGTCGCTGCGTCGTTTTACATAGAAATATCTGTAGCATGTCACACGATGCGCTGCGTCGCCGCGCCGGACTTGCAACCACCGAGACGAGGCGGGGAGGGGTGAATGCGTTGCGACGCTGGAGCGGCGCCGCTCCGGCGCGCGCCGCACCGCCGCCTCGTAGTTGTTTATGATTTATAGACCGGGCGCTAGAGGTATGAGTATGCAAAATGTGAGTACCGAATTTCGCCAACGGATTTAAGTGAAGAAAAGGTCCAAGAATGATAATGTGGATCTTGCCGGTCTATTTTCTGGTCCATTTTTTTACCCCCTCTTGTTTTATTCGTAAAGGAAATGTATTGAGTAGGTACATGATATAAAATCATTTTAATGAATATTTCCGTTATAATTTATAGTTTGTTCTAATGGTAAAAGTGAGGATGGATTCTTAAATAGGTACTTAATAAAAAAAAAACGAAAATAAAAGTAATATTTAAAAAAAAAAAAAGTTATTCGAACAACCAGCGAATTCAAGCATAAATTTTCTTAAAGTAGGTAAAAAATACTTATTTTTAATTTTGACATTTGTTATTGATGCATTTACATAATGAAATACAAACCAATTCAGATTTATTGCAATTACAAGACCTTGTGCGACAATTTACAGTTCATTTACATGGGGGGAATTAATAACTCTGGTAAAGACGGCTTGTATAGTCATTTTGTCGTGGACGTAAGTCACTGTTGAGCTTTTCGTAAAAGTGTACCTACTTTTATATATGCCTAGGTAGGTACCTACCTATATTTTGTAGCATTAATGATACTAATGTTGTCAGCAAAATGTTATTATATTTAATCATCGATATATATTATATTAGCTTTTGCCCGCGGCTCCGCCCGCGTGGATGTCGGTTATCGCGACCAAACATAGCCTATGTCCTTTCTCAAGGTCTAATCTACCCCTATACTAAATTTCATCAAAATCGGTTCAGTGGTTAAGGCGTGAAAGCGTGACTGACAGACAGACAGTTACTTTCGCATTTATAATATTAGTATGGAAATATGGATTCAGGGTTGGCAGTCGGCAGCACGAGTGTGATGTCCCTGGTGTTGCATACGTCCATAGGCCACGGTGACCACTTCCCATCAGGTGGGCCGTGTGCTTGTTTGCCACCTAAGTAGTATAAAATAAAAATGGATACAAAAACACGACTTAATAAAGCAACTTCTTTACGTCAATAGATGTAGAAACACACTAAACGCATACGCGCGCTATGCTTACTTTAAGGGCGCAGAGGGGATGTGAAGGGAGCGGGAAGGGACCATCACACCCGGCGGCAAGATTTCTTTGTCATTATTTAGTTAGAGGATCAGGTATAAGAATCCGGTCATAGTTGCCGTCACTCGGATTTTGCATACTCAACTACCTCTAGCGCTTGCACTACATTACAACGCAGCTGGGGCGCACGCGGCGCCGCTGCGTCATAACAACGCAGCGGCGTCGCACCGCTCGTGTGCCCGCTACTGCGGCGAAATTTCTGCGGTGCGTCGCCGCAACGCATCGTGTGTTTCCGCTCTAAGTTGTACAGGGATTTAGCTGGAATTCCCCTTGCTCCTACTTCTACGGCGTAGAGTTTAACCACGTAGCCGTTTTTGGTTAACTCGTTGTCAAGTCAAAGTATTTGTTTGTCTTTATAGCGTGGTCTTTAGGTATATTAGTTTCCCACGGTACTGTGAGTTCTACAAGCACTGCACGCCTATGCGATCGTGAAAAAAGGAATATGTCGGGTCTGGATGATGAGGCACAGATATCCTCCGGTATTTTATAGTGCTTCTCATACGTGTCTACGAGTATTGTCCAGTCAACGGCAGCTTTTTATCCCCGTAATAGATTACCATGGGCTGTGATTTTAGAGTTATTCCGGTTGGATACCCCGTATTTGATACCCTGGGGGATCATTTTGAAAGGGATCAAAATTGTACCTACACGGGTGAAGCGGCAATAATTGCTGGTAATAGGTAGAAAGCATACCAACTGGGCCGCGATTCTGCTAAAGCAAAACCATTGTCAAGCCACTGACACTGCAACAAAATTCCATTTAATTTTAGTCCTTAAATTAATGTCATTAAAGTTCAAAATTAAATGAATTTTTGTAGAGTGATTGAAAGAGTGTAATGAAACTCTTTTCATTTCATTTTTGACTGTGAGTCTATAGAAATTAAGTCTAAAATTTAATGCCATTTTTTGCAGGCTCTGTGATATGACAGTGGTTGTGCTTTAGCAGAATCGAGGGCCTGTTCGACGGTGGCTCATCGAACGTGCTTCCTTCTTTCTGCACTCCTGGGTCATTTAAGCGGATTATAAAAAGATTCTAAGCCAGCAATCACATACGCGGAAAGTCATGCGGAGACCCATGAATTCAATTTCGACTATCAGGCCTTCACTTCTCGTCTCTTTCCGTGGATGTCTTACAAGTTGATGAGTGATAGAGGTTCTTTATTATACAGTCGATGAAATGGTGCCAGTTCTTGAGGTGCTATATTAGATGAAAACTGAAAATATCAGGCGAAATGCAGGCGTTTAATGCATCCAAGCTCAGTCTTTATAGGGGTTCTGAGTCTATCTAAAAACGAATAGCAATCGAAGCATCGATAGGTCGTTACATAATAATTATCAACTAATTACTTAGGTAATAGCTTACAATTAAAAAATCAATAAATCGAAAGCGTGTGGTAGACACGCAATCGTAAACAAAAGGTATCAAATTGTTTGTCTATCATTAAGCCTACGCACTTATAATGCAAGTGCCTTGTCTAAATATAATGCACAAACAAACAAAACTCTAACAACACCATAAATACTAACCTATAAACTTTTACCAACATTATTATACCATTCAAAAATACATAAAAGAACTTACTACCTTACGTTAAAGTGTAATTTTGCTTGAACTGGTGGTAAATATTAAAATTGCCCGATTTGCAGAATGAGTCGATATCGAGATCTGCCTATTAACGCGAAGAGCTTAGGGCGTGGTCACACTGACATGATGATTACAACTTTTGGTACCAAAAAACTTGGTCCCGATTATATCACGGTTAGCAGACGGGTACTTCAGGGCTAATGAAATAATTTCATATGTAATTTAAGACTGTTTAAGACGTCAAATTTTAAATTGGATGCGCGAAAAGGGATGCTTTAAAATAATAAATTGATCGTTTCTCTGAAAGCGTGAGCTGTAAGTGACTGTGGGTGAAATAAATGAATTTTGTGTTCGGGCGGCATCAAAAGACCCAAGTCTTTTTTATTTTGGTGGTGTTAAAATTATTGATGGAATGACATGAAGACGATTGTTTATGTTTGCTTTGCTTCCTCAATCAAAATGTGTTCAAATTCAACTTAGATGATTTTTTTTTATTTCGGCTAATATAATACGGCTTTCCCAACAGCCACCACTGAAACTGTCCAGCTGTGGCAGTAATGTGAATTCTTGGCACAACATCTTACAATACATGTCATGTTCTCTACCATCATTAATGGTGCCCTACCAACACCAGTGTGTATCTGCGAATCTACGCGTGTCGTTGCGCGCAGTGTCATAATTATTTCGTGGACAATCGCTGGATCCGACGAGGTGGTATCCCAGGGAATTTCTGCACTAACTAAGAAAAAAAGATACATTATTATACGCCGGAGGGATACGCTTATTGTCTATCCCTTCGGGATAGGTAGCTACAACAGCCCGCCATTTGACTTTATCCTTACATACTACATGGGCTTCCTCTTCCATTTTTTTCAATTCTATTCAATTCAAATTCAAAATTAATAAAAAATGAATGATTCTATTCAACTTTCTAACAATATTGCAGAACGTTCCCTCAAATATTGCGTAACAATTGAGATAATTTTAAAGCAATTAGTTTGCTAGACTAAACAATCCCGCTCGAGAATTGATTTCGCTTTTTCCAATTTATTATAATAAATTGCGTAACAAACTTACAACTTTAAGGTGACAGCTTCATAACATTGCGAGTATTATAAATAATATAATCTCTCTAATCAAATCAAACATAATGTCATGCTGTTAATAAACGTCATTATATTTGACTTTTCGTCTTGATTGACATTTTAGCTCAGCCATACCTGTTATAGCCAGCTCTTTGCACCTCTTGCCTCGACAGCCATTGATGATAATAATAATAAATTATACTCTGTACTCAGTAATAGGTAAACTTCGTGCACTAGGCTAGGTGCTATTCGCGCAGGTGCCATTCAGCACCATGCATACTTCTGGATAGAACCTCGTTCAGAAAAAGACAAAACGGTTTTTAGAGTTGAACCAATTTAAGCCATGCATCATAATCACCCTTATTGGATATTTTTTTGGAATCGACGCAACATGTGTGCTTTTTCCATTCATCTCTGGTTCCAGTCATCTCAACATTCCCTCCCTTCCTATCATCTTTCACAGTTCATCTATTTTCTCCTACTTTGGTCTCCCTCTCCCCTTGTAGCTATCCTCTTCCATAAATGTTTTTCTTACGACATTACTGTCATCCCTTCCTTTCCTTCAGTGCGTTCTCCTAATGAAACAAACTAAGTACTTCTTCTTCTTCTTCTTCTGTCGAATCGATGGTGCTTCTACTCTTAAATTCTATTTTCCCAGTAAGCTGCTACCTGAATCGCATTCTCGGACGCACTCATTAGGTCCTCCGGTGTACAGGTAGATGGACATGCAGCACACGTTAGCAGGTGGGCCATGGTCTGTGGAGCTACTCCACACTCACACCCCAGGTCCGCGTCATCTGAGTAACCCCACCTAGACCGATTCTCCCTGCTTCGGCCGACTTGGGTTCGAAGTCTATTTAGGGACTTCCACCTGATCTAGGGGAGGTCATAACTAAGTACTAAGTAGGTACCTTACTCAAAATATACACTTAAAATGTATAATACCCACTTAACAGAATTTAACCGAACGAAAGGAGCAACGCCTCTCCCAAAGTAAAGATGAGAGGTTTTACAGCTACTCTTGCCCAGACTCAAGTCCACATTATGAACTCAGCATTTAAATAAAATATTCTCGATGAGAGACCATAGATTGAGATGATCTGTTTCACTTAATAACTGTCGATTAAGGTTGATAAACAACACGCACGAGTCGAATGTTATGTCAAGACCTGATACCTGAGGACAAAACCAAGATGGGTAAGATTGAACACCAAAAGATACGACCAATTGGAGAGCAAACTTAATTGCGTTATATTTATTTATTTATTTAAAAAGGCATATCAACAGTTATACACATAACTTATATTACTGAACTATCGATATTCGATTGACTTGTATCGGTTATGGGACCCAATTTTTTCAGTAATACCACATTTTCAATTCCATTAAAAAGAAAAACGTGAAATAAAACTATAGATAGTAGGTACTAGCCTTCCGCCCGCGACTCTGTTCATGTGGAAACCTTATCTCCGGTTCTACTTATCCGATTGTCAACCGATCAAACAAAATGTAAGATCTTAAGTCTGACCAAGACCTTTATATGAAAAAAAAGCGCATCGAAATCCGTTCAGTAGTTTTTGCGTCCATCGCGAACAAACATTTCCAATGTATAATTATATAATAGTACCTAATAGATGCCGTATGATTTATCAAAACGAATTCTACCTAACTTTTCGTGTGCCTATTAAAAAACTTTCAAAATCACTTATCGTTTTCAATTAGATCCGCCGAGAGTTACACATTAAAAATCTTTGAAATCCTGTAAAGTTTGGAAAAATAATTTATAACTTATTTCTTTATTTGTCGTCGGTTAAAATTCCAACCATCTTATTCATAGCTCCTCGTCGCGTGCAACTTCAACATCCATCAAAATAATCTTTTTATCATATCTGTAATGGCGATGCGCTGAAATTCCTCAACTATTTATAACGACTCGATTAATGTCGTTTTCTAACGTTTTCATAAATATCGTTTTTATACGTTTGTGAAATTCATAAAGCGCCGATAGCTTAGTGGTTATAAATTCGGTTTTGCGATCGAGAGCTCCCGGGTTCAAATCCTGGTTATAACACTACCGACGTAAACACACTCCTAACAAAGGCGATTTAACTTAGGTACATAGTTTATTGAATGAGACACTATTTTTCATAACTACTTGTCCACAGTATTTTATTTTTTAACCTGAACGGTTACGATCCACGGCATTCTAAAAAAAAAAAGCAATTTATCCGGAGGGTTTTATGAAAATACTAGTAATTTCCGTCTACATACATACATACACTCATATAATAGTATACATCTGGGTATCACTACATATATTATAAAACAAAGTCGCTGTCGCTGTCTGTCCGTCCCTATGTATGTATGTATGCTAAAATCTTCAAAACTACGCAACGGATTTTGAAGCGGTTTTTTTCAATAGATAGAGTGATTCAAGAGGAAGGTTTATACTTATCCCTACTAATATTATAAATGCGAAAGTAACTCTGTCTGTCTGTCTGCCTGTCTGTTACGCCTAAACCACTGAACCGATTTTGATGAAATTTGGTATAGGGGTAGATTATTAGACCTCGAGAAAGGACATAGGCTATGTTTGGTCGCGATAAACGACATTCACGCGGGCGGAGCCGCGGGCAAAAGCTAGTGTATAATAAATGCATAATATTATAGAGAAACCCTGATAAATTTAGAGATATGCAGCGGGAACGGGATCAGAAAATATAGTGGTACGAAGTTCGCCAAGTCAGCTAGTACTATTATAAAATGGTAAAGTAGTCGTGTCTATGGCGTGGCGATGGCGTGGCGGTAGTGAACGCTTCGCAGAAAGCGCGGGTTCGATTTTCGTTCAGTAAAAATATATTTGTGTCATTATGTTTATTTACATTGGTCTAGTAGTGAGCACGTTAAGTCATAATAATTGTAAAGTGGTAATGTCTGTACATTGCACATATTTATAAATATAGTTGGCTTATATTTAATTAACGATAAATATTTTTGTTTGTCTTGTCAATTTGTTTGGTGACTATACGACCGGTAGAACCGGAGATATGAGCAAAAGTTACGTTAACCGACATCTGCGCGAGCAAAACCGCGGGCATAAACTAGTCTCTTATATAAAAGTCTTTTAAATGATAAGTGCAAACGATCGTATGACACATTCGTGTCCAAGCACATGTATTCGTATACCTTGGGACAAGTATCTTGGACCGCATGGCGCGCATGGATTAATTTGTAATAATCTATGTTTCGTGAATTTGAGCTCATACGCAATAGCACCCCGTGCTATCCTCAAAGGACACCCAAGAAACGTGTACTGCGCGTATTAGCGCACATATTGAGCAATTTTAGGGCCAAGATATATGTCTCGAGCAATATCCTTGATTTAGACCGAGTGACAGACTGTCCATTGTCACCGCGCCGGTTTATATTTAAAACCGAACGCGCACACCGCATTCTGCGCGCGCGCAATGTTTTTCTTTCTTTCTTCTACAGTTCTACACTATTAATTAACTGGCACATTAAAAGGGGGATGAGAGAAACTGATAACAGTAAGATCTACTTAGTGTTATCAGTTTCTCTCTCAGTTGTATCCACTAGGATAGTTTAATTTATACTCGTAGATTGGTTAGTTAGACAGCTGTCGTGGTATTTTCTTGTTAATTTGATTTGTACATAAATGGATTAAAGTTATATATTTATAGCGTAAGTATATAATTAGCAGTTGCCTAGGTCTCCACCTGCATGAAATATTAATCTAGTTTACAACCCACAAGAAACCGGGATAAAAAGTAGTCATGTGCTATTCCGGATTTCTAGTAGATACAAATCACATCTGGATCTGGTAAAGGTACGGCTAACATTTTCACTAAGAATACGCAAAAAGAAATGCAGAAATTTACATCTCTATGATTTTTCACATTTTTTTAAAGATATTTTGGCTATAAAATGGCTTTAGTTAAAGAATAATATTATGTTCTCTGAGGCCAAAAATTCAACAACAAGCACCTACCGGGGCTTGACACAAGCATTCATCCACACAAACTTTCACAAGTAAAATGTTAATAGGATAGTATTCATTAGCCTATCTTTACTTGAATGTTACTGCCAAATCGTAAAAAACATACAACATCGATTTTACTGACATATAAAAATCATAAAGACATCACCACAACAAAAATATACAAAGCAGTGAAATCAAAACAGAGCATCGTTGAGTGAAAAACGAATCAAAACGGCCCAATAAAATTCAAATAATTATCTCAATCGAATGCGCCGTATCCCCTACATATCGGTTTCGCGTAGTCACCTATAAAATGAACACTTCGAAGCTCGCGTCGAGCTTGTGTAGAACTGCAGTTTTTGTTTATTTGATAGCGTTGCATCGCTAGCTTGCACACGCATGATCCGAGCAGTCGCCCCTCGGCGCGTGCGACACGCACTTCAACCGAAAGCTCGCTTGATACGGATCAACTCGATATAGTCCGGAATCGACAACAACTAGTGTGACCGCGCCTTTACGCAATTAAATGACACCGTTTTCCTTTTGTTTTATGGTGATGAGTGAACTTTTTTACTGTACTAGGAACGATTTCGTATGAATAAATGATTTAAACTACGTGAGCAGATAAAATTAGGAAAGCAGGAAAAATTATATAGCATAGCAAATAGAGCATAGTGACACATGAAATAAAATTTTCATTAATTATAATAAAAATGCAGTCATCCACTTGTTAGGCGGAGAGCATAATTCATGTATAAAATTTTGAATTCGGATTTTCAAATCGTTTCTATATTTCCCGATCGCATTGAATTTCAAATAATGTCTTTATAAGCGTTGGATTTTTTCATTTTGGTGAACTATTTCCCTCTGTATGTGGTGGGCAGTTGTTGTGTCGGTTGGCTTCCGTTACAGGAGTTATCTTGTGAAAAATACGGAATGGGGTAAGTTCCTTTTTTGAAGTTATATTTTCGTTTTTTGAAATTATTTTTTCGACTAAATGTTATTTTTTATTTTACGAAATTTTTTATCAAACGTATTCATCATTTATTTATTAATATTATGGGTATTTTTAAGGATTTTTTTTAAGAAAAATTGTTGTTTTAACAATGTTTATTTGGGTAATTTCACAATGCCTAATTTTTTGCTAATTTCGGTGGTATTTTTCAATCATAGGTTTTCCGATGAAAAAATTTAATGGAGTTCTTTTAGAATATCTAGAATACTGATGTGTTTAGAAGAACTTCATTAAATTTTTTTACCTACTATAATAGATACTATAATACACATACATTAGACCTACTATAATAAATTAACCTTAATGTAATAAAAATATAACTAAACAAAAATAATATTATTTTATTTTTGTTACATTTACCTACTTTACAAATAAAATTAATGAACAATCAAATGATGATTAACAAACTATGAATAAATTAATAAAAAACCATATTACTCAACCGAAAGGCTTGTCAGTAGTTCATTGACTGGGGTTTGAACCTTTGCCCTTCGCAGCCTTCTCACGATAACGATCTAGGCTCATTTCAATCAGAAGCCTATTTTATTAAATGTAAGGTTGTGAGAGTCTAATGCACTATTTCCAATTCAATCAGAGTTATTCAAGGTCCTTTTTTATTTATAAAAAAAAATAACAAACGTATTTGAAAACGCGCGTTCGTTCATGGACGACTGAAGTATCACCCTACTTAAGTGAAGCGAGGCTCTGGCGCAAGCTTTCCTCAAGTTTTCCTCAGGTTCGGGGGTCAGACAGTAGTCACATCCATATAAATCGGGAGAGCTTCGGATCTGATCGGGATCAACGCTAAGATGATCATAAAGGCATCACAAAAGAGCAAAAGTACCAATAAGTAGAAAAAAAATTATATCCTTTAAACTCAGACTACAAGAATCTTTAAATCATAACTAAACAAAACATAAAACTGTACTAAAAGCGCCGATAGCTTAATGGTTCCGGGTTTGAATCCTGGCTATTACCCTACCCACGTAAACCCACTCCTAACACAAGCTATTTAGGTTAGCTGGAAGGGTTACTTAGAGGGGAAATCAGTGGCGAAGGGTTCTTATAACCCGATTCCTGCCAGCTTGCTCTGTAACGAGAAGCCGTGGTAGAATTCCATACAAAATCACTATAGTTCTGTTGTTCTATATGGGAAATACTTCTTCCACCGGCACCCCTTTTCAAAAATTTTCAACACATCACCACAGGGGGATAATTAGTAATTTTGGCGACTAATAGGTTGGTACCTAATATTCACCCGAAGGAGTGAAGGATTGCGAGGGTGAAGTCTCAGACAATCTCACCTCCGGCACAGTCTCCGGTAACTAACGACCCACAGACGACGTGCTTTTTGGTCAGTTCAAATCCGACTTAACCTTCCCTTCCGGCTCCGGATGGGGAGTATCCGTGGGGATTTTGCGCACGATAAAATAAAGTAGGTACCTACCTATTATTAAAAAAAGAAACTTCCTTTACCTTATAACGAAATAAATAGGCACGTATCGTACATAAACCGTAAAACCCACATACTTACCAATAAAACAACACACTTACATAGCACATAAATGAACTGAAAGTTATAGTGGCGCTATAAGCAGTCGAAGTTCTCAGGTCGCATAAGTTCAACACGACATAGTACTAAGTAACAAGTACTGACAAGTCGATACAGGTAGGTAACAAGACCGCACTCTGTCGTTAACGACTTTAAATTACTAGTTCCCTCTGATAAGAGTAAAGGGCCACCATCAGTTTTTATTGTTCAAGACATAGGACCTAAAATGTGCTCAAAATGTGCTTTATACACGCAGTACAAGTTTTTTGTGTGTCTCCCGAGGATAGCTACGTGTTACTGTGGTGGACGACCTCAAAATCACCAAACATCATCATCATCATTTCAGCCATAGGAAGTCCACTGCTGGACATAGGCCTCCCCTATAGATCTCCAATAAGACCGGTTGGAAGCGGCTCGCATCCAACGCGTTCCCGCGGCCTTAATAAGGTCGTCTGTCCACCTTGTGGGTGGACGTCCTACGCTGCGCTTGCCAAACATAGATTATTACAAAACAATCTGCGCGCCCCAGGACCTCATGTGTCTCGCGATATAGGTCCATAATGCGTGTCCCGAGTTATAGTACCCTATTTTCAAAAGTATAAAGTCGGTAGCCTTCTGTGGCGTAGCGGTAGTGAACTTGACCGCTACGCAGGAGATGCGGGTTCTATTCCCGCTCAGTGCAAATATTTTTATTCATGAACTAGCTATTGCTCCGCGGCTTCGCCCGCGTGGATGTCAGTTATCGCTTAGTGTTTATATAGCCTGCATCTCAAAATCCTTTCTTAGAGGATGCCTACGTCATAGTAGCTTTATGCATGCAAAGTCTCAGCCTGATCGGTTTAAAATTGACAAAGTTTCATACAAACTTTCATCCCCTATTTTATCCCCTTGGGGGTAGAATTAATCAAAATCCTTTCTTGGCGGATGCCTACGTCATAGCATCTACCTGCATGCCAAATTTCAGCCCGATCCGTCCAGTGGTTTGGGCTGTGCGTTGATAGATCACTATGTCAGTCAGTCAGTCACTTTTGAGTTATTATATTTAGATTAAATGTGTATATTTGCATTGGTCTGGTCGTTCCTCGGAGAGTACGTTAAGCGTTGGTCCTGGTTGCCATACAAACACCTTTGTAATGGCAGTCGTTACTTGGAGCCCTAAAAAGTCCAACAACTGGTCTTACTGGGTTAATGCCAATAGGTTGTGAAGGTCAGATGGCAATCGTTTTACGGAAAATAACGAAGTTCAGTCAAACCCGCAGTTAGACTGGAAAAAGCGGACCCTAGACTCCAGGTGAAAGCCTCGGATGCGACTGATATTAACGTTAGGATGAAGAAGGACGAAGAAGATTCAAAAGTATCTTGCAAGTATACGAGATTGATATGCCATAAGCGGGTAAATGGCAGTGGGCAGGGCACATAGCACAGAGGACTGATGACCGATGGGGTCGAAAAGTTTTCGAGTGGAGGCCACGTATCGGCAAGCGCAGCGTAGGACGTCCACCCACAAGGTGGACAGACGACCTCATTAAGGCCGCGGGAACGCGCTGGATGCGAGCCGCTTCCAACCGGTCTTATTGGAGATCTATAGGGGAGGACTTCCTATGGCTGAAATGATGATGATGATGATGAAGCGGGTTAATTCGCACTTCTTTGTACCGGCTTCTCTTTTTACCCGACTGCGCCAGCGAGAGGGTAATGTGTTTCGCGCGTATGTATGTATGTAGTTTTCTTTGTTCTACAGGCCTAACGCCTGGACGGATTTTGATGAATAGGGTCTCAAATGAAAGGTATTCATCTCCCGAGTGTCATAGGGTACATAAAAATTCCAACAAAAACTATACGGTAGATTTTTGATGCTAAAATATGTGTTGGCAAAAAAATTTTTCATTCAAATTTATCGAGTAGGGTATCAAAATGAAGAGAATTAAAAGGAGATTACAAAAATATATAGATGTCATATCCTAACTAAAAAGGTTAAAATAAAATTAATTATTAAAAAATAAAAAACCTGAAACAAGCTTGATAGCAGGCGGTACCCATTGAATTTCTTTCGGTTTATGATTGGCAAATGGGTACCGCCTGCTATCAAGCTTGTTTCAATCTTTTAGACAGCAGTCGGGTTTTTTTATTTTTTAATAATGAAAGTTTCACCCTTTGCCACTATTTTACCACCGCAGCACAA
Organism: Eilema depressum; assembly: GCA_914767945.1. Taxonomy (NCBI): domain Eukaryota; kingdom Metazoa; phylum Arthropoda; class Insecta; order Lepidoptera; family Erebidae; genus Eilema; species Eilema depressum. Next base: position 15,490,580 of record OU612026.1, read on the forward strand.
AGGAATGTATCGCAGTTAGCATCATGACATCTTGGAAACAATCTCGGTAGCGTACACGCCCATAGTTAATTGAACTCGTTCGTTGTGATTAAATCGTTCGCTTACAACTTCTCAGGTTTCGTAGGCACTTTATTTCGAAGTAGGTATATTGGGGCCTACTTGACTAATGTAAAGTTAGTTAGGTAGGTATAATTACCTACTACCTAACTCATTTCAGTTATAATATTATTTTCTTGGTAAACAATCGTAAATGTAAATATCCTAAATAATCACAAAATTTAAAATTTAAAAAACCGACTTCAACCGATTTTTGTTGATATTTCATAAACTGCTTTACCGATTTTGATAAAATTTACATGGGACCACCTGGGAAGTAAAACCTATCAAACAAAAAAAATAATTTTGCAAATCGTTCCATGCGTCTTTGAGTAGGTAATCGGTGAACATACATAAAAAAAAATATTCCGACGAATTGAGAACATCCTCCTTTTTTGAAGTCGGTTAAAAAATAGCGTGATTGAATAACAAACATTCAAAAATCTTCACAAACTTTCACATTAATAATATTAGTAGGACTAACGGAACCACGTGTTGTGTTTCCGGCGGCGAGTAGGGTAGCCAGTGCTCCCTGGAGAGGTTTTGTGCTGTCAGTGGGAAAACCCAAAGGATTGTCGTGTTTGTCTTTTTCACTGACAGCATAGAATCTCTCTGCTCTTACAGGGTCGACAGTACGAGTGTGACTCCCCTAGTGCTGCATACATAGGCCATTGTAACCACATCCCCTCAGGTGTGCTTGTCTCTGCCACCTAAGTGGTAGGTATAAAAAAACTGCCCGATTGACAAATAATTTTCTGCCATATCTGTACCTTCAACGCTCTTCAGTAAATTCTTTGTTCGAGTTGATTCCGGAATCTACCTGCGTATGTAACCTATACGCTTATAGAATGTGCAATCCTTTTTGAGGCGTCAGAATTTTTTTCACACATCGAGTGGCCTGCCTATTGAATAATGTTGTTGTTGCTACTTAAGGAGGTATCCTTAAAATCTGTGAGTCAGTGCGGAGCTGTGGATATAATCTAGTGATTTATAGAGACTGGTTAACTCGGTAAACCTAACATGGCAACACCGAACGTGGCAAATTCACAAAACAATGGGCAGGTACACGAGCTTTACGAGGAAAAACGGTTATGATGTTAATATTAAATACCAGGTGATACATTTATGTAGGTAGTTCCTGAGATAAATTAATTTCTTTATTAAAAAAATAGGTCATACATAAATAAGGTTAAAAGCATCTACGATGCACCTGTATGAGTCGCATGTTGTTTATCTGTGATCTACTTGGCGTTCTCGATTCCGATAAATAGAATTTTAACACACTATCCACATTGCTTCAATAATAAAATATCTAGCCTCGAGTAGACATTATTTTCAAGTACAATTTTCAAGGTAAATCCTAGATAACGATTAAGTTGAGCTTAAGTGAGTCCACGAAAGAAAATTCTTCTTTTCGGCCGCCATGGCAACTAAACTTTGCAACCGATAGCGAATAAGGAATTTTTATTCTCTGTTGGCAATTAGTTGCCATCAAAGAATTATTTCTTTTCGATTTCTAACAACTCAGACGCTGTCAAGTTACGATTATAAATAGTGTGATTTCAAAACTTAGAACAAGATTTTTTACGTTTCTCTTACCACGCGAATTGAAATCACGCGTTTCGAAAACGTACAGCACTGAATTTGGTTACCAGTATGCAGACCCACTAAATTCTTAGATCATTTTTACGTAATCAATTCAACCCTTTCCCTATGAATATTAGGGTTGCATTTACGTCACAAGGCACTAAATAAACACGCGTAACGAATCAATACGTTTAACCCTTCGTAACTCGATGACGGGGAAGCCCCACAAGGGACACTGCAATTTGTGTCCTGTCATATTTACACCATATAGTGATGATACGCTAAAGGGAGGTATTGGTTACGGCTTATGATAAATGTTTAGCGATTAAAACTGGTGATTACAAGATCATTACGTATTCTCTTGTAATATTCCCTGCTTTGGCCGTAAAAAAGACTGTGGGTGCGAAAGTGTGAATTTTAGACACAACCGAGATAATTATCATTAAGAAGGTGATAATGATGGCTTATTTTGTCTATTACGAAAGCCATTGTCGCCAGACACTCATCACAAAGATGTATTTTCGTCACTCACCTCGGAGCATAGGGTTAGCTGACTATCAATCCTCCATTTCGCAAGGTTTTGGGTTGGTAGTGAGACCATTACCACGCATGTCGCTACAACATTAAGCCAGGCCTTCTTGCATCTACCAGTCCTACCGGGACCTGGCTGGGTCGCTATTGCCAGACATTTGTTGCCCACGTAGACTAGCAGTTGTCTGTAAAACCAAACCGAAACTGATTGGAATTGACAGTCAATTAAGTACCACATTGTTCCACAAAAACTAAAGTAATATCGACAATATCAAAGTTTACACTCACTCCAGCTCAAACAAAACATAAACATTGAGAAAATACAATACTAACATCGTTACAGCAAGCATTGAAACAATATTTCGCATTATTTATTCGCAAAGTATTTCAACGTACAGCACGTTCGAACTCGTTTAGCTCAAATAACACGCCAACAAACTAACAACAATGCCCATTATATTTGCAAGCCGTATTTCAACTAAAATCTATATTTTAAACTTTATTTAAAGTGTCAATGTTACTACTATGAAAGGCGAAAGCTTGAATAGTTGTAGGTTACGCAATAACGACTGAACGAATCTAGATGTTTGGCACGAGTTTGGCGAGTAATGTCTTTATTGAAAACAGAGATACATTTTCTGAAACGGGTTGACGAGGTCAGATAGTAGTCGTTTGACGGAAAAAAAAAAAGACGTGGGGCACTCGGGGACTGCCGCGGTAAAGCTATTGCATAGCATTTTTTATGAACTTATGCAATTATTTTAAATAATAATTTGAATTTGATTTTGATTTCTGAGTTCCGAGTTCCGAGTTCCGAGTTCCGAGTTCCGAGTTCCGAGTTCCGAGTTCTGAGTCTGAGTCTGAGTCTGAGTTTGAATTTGAATTTGAAAACTAACAACTTATGCAATTATAATTACTTACGTTAAGCGAAGCTACTTCGGAGCAGCTCGGCTCGATTCGTGCGAGCTCGGAGTTGGGGGTGTTACCATTTTTCGTTACGGAATTTCTGGATTCGGTCTCCACGCTCAAGGCTCGCGATAGAAGCTATGCAATAGCTTAAAACAAATTTCAACGCAACGCAGTTAGACTGGAAGAAGTGTAGGTACCCGGACTACGAGGTGAAAGCTTCGGATGCGTCCGAGATTAACGCGAAGATGATGATGATAGATTGTCTGAATGATTCTGGGGACTGATTTCTGGGGATTAAGAGAACGGGCTTAGTAATTTACACGGGTAGAGCTGTAGGCAACAGCTAGTGCCTATTATAAATGCGGAAATTTGCAAAGGTGGACGCCAAAACGGCTGAATAGATCTGGTGGAAATTTGGCTACGAGATATACCTACAGTCTGGAATAATAGCAAATAGGCTGCTTTTTAAACTTTTTATCTTCTTCATATCCGCATCCGATGCTTTCACCTCTAAGTCCGGGGTCCGATTTTTCCAGTAACTGCGGGTTTGGCTGATCTATGATATTTTTTGTAAAACAACTGCCATCTGACTTCCAAATTCATCCATCCATTGGCTATATCGAAGTATTGCTGTTAGACCAGATGTGGGATAACGACTGCCATAGATGTTAGTATGACAACCAGGCCCTCGATTCTGCTAAAGCTAACCACAGTTGTGCCACAGTCTCTGCAAAAATTGGCATTAAATTTTAGACTTTATTGCTATGAAATTAAAGTCCAAAATTAAATGACAATATTTTCATTATACGCTTTCGTTCCCTCTACAAAAAGCCATTGAATTTTAAACTTTAATTTCATCATTTTAAAGGCTAAAATCAAATGGAATTTTCTCGCAGTCTCTGTGGTGTGACAGTGATTGTGCTTTAGCAGAATCGAGGGCCAGGACCGACGACGGCTTAAGGCACTTGTCCCACCGCCGGCGAGAAAACGAGTAATTATCAACTATTTTCTCACTCAAGAAACGTACAATAGATATACATTCCGTGTAAACAAAAGAGATGCATATACAAATAGTTGATCGCTGACTGTTTACACCGCCGCGCCGGCGAGTACTCGCTTTACTAGTTTGTCGCTGAGCGACAAGAGCTATGAAAAATAACACTCGTTCAGCGATACTCGTTAAGCGATTAAACACGCCGAAAGAGAGCAACGAGCGAGCGGTCATTTCTCTACAACCTGGACTGTATGCTTGGCTGCCGCGAGCGAGTGTTGCGAGTAAAAACTCACCTCACTCGCACACTCCCTTATAGCCGAGCTACAGAACTATCGGCACTACACACTCGCTCCTCGCTGCTCGCCAACTCGTTTGTAGCTCTAGCTCTACTCGTTACTAGTTCATCGTTCCCGGTGAGACAACTGCCTTACGTGCTCTCCGAGATATGACTTTTTATCAATTTTATCTCAGGCAATATTTCCGTGTGGGTTCGACGGAATTTCTTGTGGCGTAATAAATTCGTATCGAGGTAATACTTACCGCTGGTCTTATAGGTTCATGTTATGAAATTAAGAGCGACGAAACTTAACACCTCTGAACTAACGACCTATAACTGCCAGAGAAGTGTACTAGCTAGGAGCACTGAGCTATGCACGAATACTTAGACCTAAGTTACTTAGGACCTAAGTGACCTAAGGTACTTAGATCTAAGGATAATAATATATTTTCTTTAAAATTGATGTAGGTACCCACACTAAGCGAAAGTAGCTTAACAAAAACTCTAAATAAGTAACATAAAAGTATAATAATTCTATTCTATATACCGTTTTATTAATCTATCTATCTATGCTATTATATAATGAGCAGTTTTCCAGTAGGTATAATAATCAGTTGGTTTTTAAGTCATCAGGAGATGGCACTAGCATAGCTTTTGGTAATTTTAATGTACTCTGTGGTTTGTTAGTGGTATTTTCATTGTATCAGAAAAAATTACAGAATATTTAAGTAAAGTAAATCATTACAAAACCGAAGAACATTTTTTCCATAAATTACACTAGATGTGACACCACACTCGCACTCTTCTTACCAAAAGTGCCGGCTGCGCCATCTAGCTCGTCTTTAGGAACCCTTTAAATACCTACTGGAAAACTGCTCATTGTAAAGTGGTTGTGTCTGTACATTGGAGATATTTAAAAAAAATACTTGGGTTATGTTATATGTTAACGATACTGAACACGATTTTTTATTTTTTTTTATTTCCTGTCTATTTGTCCGCTATGGACGCAAAAACTACTGGACGGATTTTGATGCGGTTTTTTTTGTTAGAAAGGGCTTGCTCAGACTTAAAATCTTACGTTTGTTTGATCGCAATCGGTTGAGTAGAACCGGAGATATGAGCACAGGTCGCGTTAACCGAGATGCACGCGGACGGAGCCGCGGGCGGAAGGCTAGAAAACATAAGCCTGGTGTATCTTTTCTCTCCTTAGGTATATGGGCGTCATCCGCATGAAACTTAGAAAACGGCAAAATACAGCAAGACTTAACGACACAGTGAGCTCATTCTGCGTAAATAGTAACACCAAAAATGTAATCATGATTTGGATAACTTTAAGATAACTTACACTTCAAACTATGTACAAACTACCATCTTTAGTCACCCCACGACCATGGCTCCTGAAATTTAGCCCAAACATCTGGCTCAAAATAAATAAATAAATCGCGATAGAATTCGTTAAAAAGTTGCTTTATTTCAATGAGTGATATTCGCGTAAAGTTCAGACAGTATCACCTACCATTTTTCAGTTTGTCACTATAATTGGCTGAGGAAATTCAATCATTCGTTTACCAATTCGCGGTCTCCATTCTGGGACTCATTTGTAGGCTTTTGCAGATGTGAGTAATCCATTTTCACTTCAGTTTGCTGCAACACATATAAGTAGCCAGTAGGTAATTGAATGAAATTTCGAAGCATTTATCTATCATGCTAACAAAAAAAAACATGCTAACTTATAAGTATCTAGTAACTCCAGATTTCCACAAGCAACTTTAAGTTTGTACCTTAATTCAGTTGGGAGTTGGGACCCTTAGTGTACGAGTCCGACTCGCACTTGGCCATTCGAAGCTTACAAATCATATTGAAATCAACACTTGTGCAAGGGCGTTGCCGACATCATAACAAGTTTGTACACACACCACTTATCATTATTTTTCTACCGTTTTTGTTGACCGTGGAGAAATCTGATGGCGAAAGAGAATTCAAACGTAGTAATCTATAGGTAACATAATAAGGAGATCTTCTAGAACAGCATTAGAAGATTTCTTCAGGGTCAGCAGCACGACTGTAACGCCCCTGGTGTTATATACGTCCATCGTAACCACTTTCCGTGAGGTGGGCGTGTGCTTGTCTACCACCTAAGTGGTATAAAAAAAATATCTTTCGTGCCTACCACAACACGCATAGGGTAGCCTTGATGACTGACTGATTCATCAACACAGAGCCTAAACCGCTGAGGGTACAAATTTCAAATGGCAGGTGAAGCCTCATGTGCATCCACTAAGGAGGGATTTTTGGTTATCATCTAAGGTGGTAAAGTTAGGTCTCCGTCCCCCATGAGCGCGGGCGCGGGACGCGCTTCCCCATACCTGGGGGACACCGTGGTCCCCTACAAAGAGGTCCAACTAGATAGAGTTATTCGTGAGGATTTGCCGCACTAAAAACAAAAAACGTTGTTAAACTGGTAAAGTAAGGTATCGACGGTGGAAAATGACGGACCTCCACACAACTGGAAGTCTGTCATTTTCAAACTAGAGATGTAATAATATTGCATTGATAGAATTATAAGTTTAACTCAGTGCCGGCGTTAAGGAGGGGCGCGATGCGAAGATGGCCCAGGGCGCCAAATTTGAGGGGGCGATTGGTGGGGGGTGGAATGTTTCCCCCACCAAACTGGTACGCGTGGTGTATGGTGAGGAATGGGAATAGCTAAACCTTCGAGCGTGGCGCGAAGTCGCCGATTTTTTATCTTCCGTCATTATTTATATTTTAATCTTCCGTCTCGAGCGTCGCTCGATCAAACGAGAAAACCTACTCGCGTCTACGACCGTTTACAATGTTTTAACTAAGGGCAGAATTCTTTGTGTTATTGGCTCCAATATCGATCTTCAAATATCCCAAATCTTTTATTCTCATTTTTCTGTATTCAAACACATTTCTGGATTTTTCTTTTGATTTTTTTTTTTTCACTATTGTGAATTTTTCCACCGTTTTTTTTTTCTTTATCCGCTCACTAGTAGTCCACTGCACTCGTCAAGTAGGTACCTTAACCGAAAATTAAAAAAAATTAAAAAAATCTCAAAAAAATATTTAAAAAAAAAACAAAATATTAAAAAAATATACAAAAACAAAATAAAAAAATAGGAGCTACAAAACTTTCTACGTCCACGTCGTTAGCTCTGGGTAAAATGTGGAAAGATAAAATTCTTTACAACACACCTGCTCATAACAGTGATATTATTTTACCGCAATTAAGCACGGAATGACACCTATTATAAAACTGTGACTTTTTCATTGCTATTATTCACAAAAGTGAGTTATAGATTATTTTTTAAATTTTATAGGAAGTGTCTATAATTGTCTATGTTCTTAAAAAAGTTTTGATACAAAAAATAACGTGTTTAATAGTACGAATAAATTAATACGCCTATTGTATGGTCATTTGATGCATTTTCGTATTTAAATAAATAATTTCAACTTGTAATACTTGTGTAATAAACAAAATTTTCGCTCAAATTTAACTTTTTTTTTTCTCTAAGTACAGAAAAAAAAAGCAGAGTAAAAAAAGTTAAGTTCAAACCTCATTTTTTTTTAAATATGGTCGACCGCCATTGTTAAATGCGCGCGCATAGGAAAACAAATTAATTTGTAGTATTGTTTATTTTTAGTATTTGTAGTATTATTTTATTCGCAAGTGTGTTGTAAAACGTCGTATGGCACGTGTGAGCATGATGATTACCGTCCTCGGCTGTCTTAAGACCCTCGCCTGGCGGCTCGGGTCTCAATGGCGCCTCGGCGGTAATCACCAACGTTGCTCACTTGTACCATAATGTACTATTATACACATTCGCAATGATTGAGCAAAAAATGAACACTCGATTTTGATTTGGGCGCCATAATATTCTTGCCCGGGGTGTCAGTCTCTCTAACGCCGGCACTGGTTTAACTCTTATATTTTTATCATTGCACACAAAAGAATTCAATTCACTGCAATAGTATGATCGATTGCTCTACAATTTACACTAACTGAAAGTCATGTACCTATGCAAAAAGTATAGCTACCTAATCTAATTTATAATCTTTAGGTTATTAATCGCTTAAGTATAAGATAAATTTATTCTAACAGTCCACAATTTACTGAAGATTTTCTTTTATAATTTATAGCTCGCCAAGCTAAAAAGAAGCTTTTTTTGCTTGTGACCCGTCACGTTTGATATAGTGCTCTCGTAATGTTCTACACTAAAAGGCTAAGAAATAAATCAGTGACCGATCAGAAGACACTTCTAAATATAATGCGCATAATTCAATCTTGTCAGTTCACCGAACAATTTATTTAAATGCACTAAACGTCATTACGTGTGAATGTCGTTGCTAAGCTATTTTTACGTTTTTTCAAAAACTTTTTTGTTGTGAAGTGGATAACTAACATCTAACCCTTAGTTAGACTATATGCAAACTCTATACTCTATACAGTAAGTAACACTACGGCGTAAAAATTATGCCGGTTGCCCTATGAACATGAACATCTATGGCAGTCGTTACGTTAAAAAAGTGGTCTAACTGAAAGTAAGTAAGTAACTGCAAGTAGCTAAAACCTGAATGCAGAAGGTGCTATGACTGCGATGCACCTCTGCAAACAATAACTGTGCTCCACTACCTGTAAATTTGGAGACCTGAATTCAACTACCCTCTTTAGAAGTCAATGTCACCGAAATATGGTCTGAATACATCTATTCATCTAATTCATCTAATTGCACCTTTTTAGGGTTCCGTAGCCAAATGGCAAAAACGGAACCCTTATAGATTCGTCATGTCTGTCCGTCCGTCTGTCTGTCTGTCCGTCCGTCTGTCTGTCTGTCCGTCCGTATGTCACAGCTACTTTTCTCCGAAACTATAAGACCTATGCGGTTAAAACTTAGTAAGTAGATGTATTCTGTGAACCGTATTAAGAATTTCATATTAAAATATAAAAAAGCATTAAATTTTGGAGGTCCCCATACTTAGAACTGAAACTAAAAAAAAAATGTTTTCATCATACCCATACGTGTGGGGTATCTATAGATAGGTCTTTAAAAATGCTGTTGAGGTTTCTAACATCATTTTTTTCTAAACTGAATAGTTTGCGTGAAAGACACTTCCAAAGTAGAAAAATGTGTGTCCTGTCCCCCCCCCCCCCTCTAATTTCTAAAATAAGAGAATGACAAATCTCAAAAAAATATATGATGTACATTGCCATGCAAACTGCCACCAAAAGTTGGTTTGAACGAGATCCAGTAAGTAGTTTTTTTTAATACGTCATAAACCTCAATTTTCGCCTTTGCTACTACGGAACCCTTCATGGGCGAGTCCGACTCGCACTTGGCCGATTTATTTAACTATTGTCATCAACACGACAATGAAGAAGAAAACATCTAACGTGCGAACACAAAAAAAATTAATTAGCTAATTAATGTAAATAAATAAAATTAATTAACCATTACAACACATAAAATATAACTGTCAAAATTAATTACAATGTTAACATAGAAGTTATAAGACTTAGAAGTCTGAGTATCAGTCAGAGTGCAAATGGGAACAGTCGTAGATGATTTTACGAAATAAAACAAATTATGAATGGGAAAAGTGGTTAAAGTGAATATGTACCAATAAATAAATAAGTGCAAAATATATCAAGTGCAATAAGTATAGATGTGTATAAATAGAAAAAAAAATAACCAGGCTACCAAACAAACTCTAATTACTTAAGAACTAGTTTTCTAGTGAATAACAAAAACAGTGAACAATAGACTCCTTAATGACACTAAAATTCTCTTTACAAACAAAAGATTTTTTACAAGTAAATTATTTAATTAAGCCAACTACTATTTTTAGCTCAAATAAAATCCATAAAATGAAGTAAATATTTATTTTTACAAATGAATTGTTTTACTTTAAAATTGTGATTGCTATAATAATAATACCAATGTGAAATTTCATAATTAATTGAATGAAAATAACAATTCCTCAACAATATCAATTGATTAATCGGTAATCGGGTAATCACAATTGAAGAAATCTGTTAGTATGGAGATACAAATTCACCAAAGGTAGGTAAAATTAATACGTACTAATGCAATTCTGTAAGTGCACAACCTTGACAGCCTTGATATAGATTGTCATTGGTCGATCTCCAGTGACGTCACCCCTTAGAGTATCTATACTATTATATAATTGTAAAGTGGTCGTGTCTGTACATTGGAGATATTTAAAAAAAAATACTTAGGTTATGTTAACGATACTGAATACGAAAATATATTTTTTTAATTTCCCGTCTGTTTGTCTGTTTGTTTGTTTGTCTGTTTGTCCGCGATGGACGCAAAAACTACTGGACGGATTTTGATGCGGTTTTTTTTGTTAGAAAGGGCTTACTCAGACTTAAAATCTTACGTTTGTTTAATCGCAATCGGTTGAGTAGAACCGAAGATACGAGCAAAGGTCGCGTTAACCGAGATGCACGCGGGCGGAGCCGCGGGCGGAAGGCTAGTACATTATAAATATAGAACGCGCCTATCACTCAGGTCTTTGGCGCCGAGCGTTAGCAGATACTTTGCGATGGTATAGCGCACCTATACATATAGGTACGTTTCATGCATTACCGAAAATATCAATAGATGCACTTATTAATGTAGTTTGTTGTTATGAAGTTTTTTGTTCGATTTGATATGCATGGATAAAATTAAAGCCAAAATACAAAAAAATGGCGTCATTTTGCGGTATTTTTGCGTCATTATTACTGCAAATATACCTACGACGTTGTATAAAATTTTGATTTAACATATCGAATTAAATATTACTTGCGAAGTCATTTTGATGGGTATTGTTTTGCTACTGATTGAGGTTGAGCCAGGAGCCTCGGTACTGTTCATACCCGTGAAAGCAGTTCATACTTGTAAGGCGCGCTCTATAGCAATGTAACTCTAAGGGTTGTCACAACATTGTGCTCGTCGTTTTGCACAGCAGCCTATAATAGTTTGGATTTCAGTTGTCAGTATCTTCCTGAAATAATTGTATGTATCTACTTATATCAGTGGGGTGAGCACGAACAACTATCGTAATCGTATCGTGAACGTAACGAGAGCGCGGAGCATTGCCATTGGCCGCCTGCCTGAAGCCTGCCAATCGCAATGCTCCGTGCTATCGTTACGTTCACGATACGATTACGAGAGTAGTTCGTGCTCACCCCACTGGTGTTGATGTGCTTAAAAATGAACTAATCAAAAATATCCAATTAAAGGGTATTTCAGCTCAAACCGCTTTCATTTTCTAACAACGTAACCACATGATCAAAGCTTAGATAGTAATACTGTGGTGAAACTGTGGTTATAGTATATTTGCTTCTTTGTACCTACTTACCTACACAATCTTCACATTCTAATACCTAATACAATATTCTTGCAATTTCATCTCCGATTTTGACATTCCGCAGATATAGGTGAAATAATTCTTGACTTTACATACATAAACATACACACGCCTGTAAAACCCTGAAGAGATAAAGTAAAATATTAGCATGCTTATGAGTATGACACAGCCTCTGTGGCGTACGGGTACTGAACGCGACCGCTACGCAGGAGGCGCGGGTTCGAACCCCACTCAGTGTAAATATTTGTATGCATGAATATGTCCATTGGTGTGGTAGTGTCTCTGAAAAAAGTCCAACAACTGGTCTAGCTGCAATGCTTCGATATCGCTCAATATCGCTATTAGTTTCTGGAGGTTAGACGACAGTTGCTTCACGAAAAATATCGAAGTCTAGCCAAATTCTCAGTTAGACTAGTAAAGCAGACCCCAGACTTCAAGGTGAAAACTTCGAATGCGACTGGAATTAACGCTAGGATGAAGAAGATATGAATCTCAATTCCACAAACTTCATATGAAGGAAACATTTCAACAGATCCACAAGTTATAAGCGATCGCATCTATAAATACAAGCAGTCTGCCCGTCTGTCTGTTCGCCAATGTTTTGTATTTCTGTCTGTCTGTGTTTTGATGTATTTACTTCATGCAGTACGTTTTTGAAACGTCTCCCAGTATAAATAAACTCAAGGCTTGTTACTGTTTAGTTATTCCTTAATGAACCAATGTTCTTTGTTATTTTTGTATGAACTTATGAATGGTATATTCTTTAAGTAGAATGTTCATGTGTACCTGAAAAGGAAAAAACTGTGGAACGTACGGGTACCATACCATGTAACAAAAACAAAATGTAAGTACCTCTTTTTGAACCAACGAGAACCCATTCCACACTAGCAATTTGTCTTAGCCGGATGGGGTTAGACTGTTAGAGGGAATAATAGTAATTTAGGTGACTAATTCTTTGCAAAAAAATGTAAGTAGTACCCTCAAATTTGTAGTACCCCGGATTTGGTATATACATATGTATATTTTTGACGTTGTGTAAGTGCCGGTTTAATGGTCTATCCCTACTAATATTATAAATGTGATAGTAACTCTCTCTGTCTGTCTGTCTGTCACGCCCAAACCACTGCACCGATTTTGATGAAATTTGGTATAGGGGTAGATTAGACCTCGAGAAAGGACATAGGCTATGTTTGGTCGCGATAACCGACATCCACGCGGGCGGAGCCGCGGGCAAAAGCTAGTACAGAATAAATGATTTTTGACTTTAACTTTGAATTTAATCCCTCGCCATAAGTCTCCCGTGGTGAAACACGGTGTAGTTCAGTCGGATCAATTCCAATATAGTTAACCGTTAGCTGCGCCGTCCAACGTAACCGGGTTTTCGAGGGTATAACCGGAAAAAGTACCCGAGGAGAAAAGCCCAGGTAAAAAAATATAAACATCCGAATTGAGAACCTCCTCCTTTTTTGAAGTCGGTTAAAAAAGTTATGCGTTTGTAAGTGAATGAGTATTTATCTCGGAACAAGTGAAAAAAGTCGTTTGGGCTCCAAAACTACTGTAAAATTTTTAACAGATACCATTACATTAAATAAATATTCTACAACATTCTACACAAAACTATCTAGACCCATGATAAGTATAGTTTAACTAGCTTGTGTTATGGAATCTAGAATGCGGATAAACATACTCAGATACATTTTTTTTTCGTAAACACATAGATATTATACATAGAAACCCTCAGACTAATGCAAAATATACATATTCATGCATACAAATATTTGCACTGAGCAGGGATCGAACCCACGCTTCCTGCGTAGCGGCTGCGATACCACGCCACAGAGGTTGTCAACTTTGCAAGTTTTGCAACATGTTAACTTTTACATTTTTTTAATATACCAATTGAGTGAATATTCTGTACAGCTACAACATCAAAGTACCCAGGTGGTCGATCTTTATAGCTATTTTATAGTTCTCGTATATTTTTCCTTTTACGGATTATTACACATGCACTTAAGGCAAACAAAATAATACTCAGTATATTACTTGTAAGTGGTAAAGAAAGGTATCTAATAATAGTAAATTGTGTTTTTTATTTCTTGTACTGTTACACGTTGTCGACTTTCAAAACTGTTTAGTTTAAAACTTTCTAACTAATTTTACTTAGCTGTTTTTATTCAGTATTTTGACTTGCTTCTCTTCTCTTTTATCTATGTAAGTATACTATTATAATTTACGTCCAGCCACCATGGAAACCAAAGCCCTCAATATCGGGAGAGGCATATGGGCAGTGGACTGCGATACCTAGTTTAATTTGATAGATAAGATCTTGACCTTTGAAATCGGGCTACTACCATTTCAATTGTAAAGTCGGATATAGTTGTAACAACGACTTATTGCTGAATATACAAAAAAAATATGTTCCATATATAATCAGAAGCTCATTCTCATTTTAAGTTGGTTAAAGATAAAACCTACCAGCAATACCTTACTAGTACTTATAGGTAAATGAAATAAAACCAATTTTTTAAGGCCCCGAATCAGGGGCCTTACAGCGGGGGCACACGATGCGTTGCGTCGCCGCACCGCAGAAATTTAGGCCAATCGGCGGCCACAGAAGCTGTGCGGGGCCGCTCGTATGGCCGCCGATTGGCCGAAATTTCTGCGGTGCGGCGACGCAACGCATCGTGTGCCCCCGCACTTACTCCGAAAATCGAAAACTATCGTATTCGTTGACGTTTCGGCCATTTAGCTACCCCGAAAGTGTTTCGTGTCGTATTTCGTATCCGTCTTCGATCGTTTGACATTGAGGTGGTCGATCATTGTCGGTGCACCTACTCCCAAAATACATTTGACGTTTTCGTTGTCGTTGTTTGAGAAGTAATTTTGCGGATTATTACTTAAAATTCAACGAAAGCTATATACCTTTCGTAAGACTTTCGAAGTTGAATTTTTATCTAAGAAAATGGCGAGATTTTTATTGTTGGACGATATGATGAGGGAAGAAGCGGTTGAGCGAAGCCAAAATCGTCACCGGCTTCGTGAAAAAAACTTTTTGAGGCAAATTCCGGACATGGAATTTGTCTCTAATTATAGATTGACGAGGGTACTTTCAGAGGAGCTATGCGAGGAAATCATTCCTCTACTTCCTCAAAAAAACAATATTTTGGCAAAGGGGCATTGAACCAACAACCTTTAACATTATCCATTACGGAAGTATTTGATGACCCCAGTAGATGGCGCTACACACATACGGGCACCATGACAGGCACTCATCTCTATTATCTTAATAGAGATAGTGCATACGGGTATCAAAGTTTCAAATTTGAAATTGTCAAACTGTCAAAGTACGTATTAAAAACATAGAACAATATTATGGCACGAGGGTTTTTAGGATCGTTCACATTAAATATACGTAAATTCTTGAAAAATTACATTTTAGTGATCTAACAGTAAGTACCTTTGTAATAGAAATCTCATAATATTTTTTAATTTGACGCTCTTTTCATGAGAATACAACTATATTTGTTGATTTTTCATTTGTTAACGGTTTTTAGATGTTTATAATATATTGGTCCACACTATTCATCTAGACTCGATCGTTAGTCTATGATTCCGAAGACGGCGGCATCCGTCAGTCGTCACCGAAAGGTTTTCAGAGTAACTTTAATGGTCCGTGTTCGGCGACCGTTCGTTTCGATCCGAAACGTTCATGTTCGTTTTTGGGAGTAAGGCCCCTCATCGAAAAATCGGTATTTTCGAAACCGTTTTTCTTATTAACTATAAAACCTACAGATCTGGAATTTACATGCCTGCATACTACAGGATATACAGAATAACTTGTCCTTCATAAATTAAATAAAAAAGGAGGAAATAGTTGAAAAAAGGCTCTGAAAATCACTCTACTCTTTCTTATGAAACCAAATAACTTCTACAATATGTATCCAAATAATCTAAAATTTCACATGTATGTTAAATTAGTGTATTATCATGACGTGACCTACTTAGTTAATAACCGTTGCCTATAAAGTTATCTATTAAAATTAGTTTTACTGCTTTTTACGGTTCAAATATGAGCGAATGACATTGAGCCTTTGTATGGTGAAAGTCATTCGCGTATTTATAATCACCTTAACGGATTCTATCGCGATTTATTTGTTACTATTTACTTTTAACCCGACATTTCGGCTACTTCTCAGCAGTCATGGTCGCGGGTTGGCTAGATATGGTAGTTAACATAACAGTTTGAAGTGTAAGTCTTCTCAACGTACCCGAATCATGATGAATTGTTTGTGTAACCACTTTAGAATCCGTTAAAAAATGGTTTTATTTCAATGAGTAACATTCGCATAAACTTCAGAAATTATTACGAGTATAAATTACACTTACTCTTAAGTATTTATAGATAGCTTTCTTTCTGCAAATATGGAAACGTTACATGGAAGAAAGATAGTAAACAGTTTTCATTATTGCCGATTGTCCTGTCACAGTTCTTTTAGAAAGATTTGGTTCGTGTGTATTGAATACTACTTAAATTATTTATCTCTCTTTGTTTTAGTGTTTTGTGTCTCAATTAACCTCTGCCTAACCCTCCGGGATAAAGGCGTGATTGTATTTATGTAGTTACCTACAGGGCCGCTGATAGCGGGGGTGCAACGGGTTCACCGCACACGGGCGGCACGTCCAGGGGGGCGGCAAATCCCCAGATATGCCGCCCTTCCCTCTTTTTTATTTGCCGCCCCCTTGTACGTATACACACCCCACATAAATACTATTAAAAATAATTTCGTTTCTATTATATGATTAACATCGCCATCTATTAGCATCCCTTAAAACTAGAACGCAATACATAATAAAGCGTCTGCATGTTGAACCATCGCCTCGCCGCTACGCGGCGCCCGAAATTCGATACAAAGTAAGTAGGTAAATAGGGATGTGGACTATTTTTATACTATTTAATTTCGTTTCTATTAGATGATTAACATTGCCATCTATTAGCATTTAGCATCCCTTAAAACTAGAATGCAATACATATTAAAGCGTTTGCATGTTGAACCAAACCATCGCATCGCCGCTACGCGGCGCCCGAAATTCGATACAAAGTAAGTAGATAAATAGGGATGTGGACTCTTTTATTTGTTGTCGACAAATGTACATTCTATAGTAATATGATGTTTTGCTAAAGTAAAATATTCTAATGACAAATAGGTTAAAGAAAATATGTATATTTTTAATATTTATTTTGCTTGAATTATAACAATATCATTATACAATAGGTATATTTGATTTTGATTATTCAATTTCTCAAGTCTTCTTCATCCTAGCGTTAATTCCCAGTCGCAACCGAAGTTTTCACCTCGGAGTCAAGGGTCCGCTTTGCGGATTTGGCTCGATATTTTCCGTGAAGCGACTACCATCCGACCTCCACAACCCAATGGTGCCATTAGGCGATATCGAAGCATTGCATTGCAGACCGTTGTTGAAATAGGACACGTCAATTTGACTTCGCCTCGCCTGATGGTAAGCTGAAGGCAAAGTCTCTGAAAAGAGCGTCACCATTACAGACACGTATCATGTTACAATGGTGGCACTCAGCTTGACGGCCTCATCAGATGCTTTTTCACGCCCCGCTTAAAGGACCCGGGACTGTAGGAGGAGGGAAACACGTGAACTGGTAAAGAATTCCAAGACTTAATGGTGCGGCAGAAGAAGGAGTCGCCGAACCGCTTGGTTCTTGATGGAATATTCTGCACCGTATGCGGGTGGCATCTAAGCCCTGCACGTGTTGTCCTATATAGGAAAGGAGAGGGTGGGATTAATTGGAAGAGCTCATCAGAACATTCACCATGGTAGAGACGGTAAAATACCGCCAAAGATGCCACATCTCTACGCAACTGCAAAGGCTCGAGGGTTTTGGTGATCTCAGGATTCCCAATAATGCGGACTGCACGTCGCTGCAACCTGTCTAGAGCATCTAGTAAGTGCTTTGCGGAGCCATCCCAGAGATGAGAGCAATATTCCACGCAAGAGCGAATTTGTGTCTTGTAGAGAAGGCACCGCTGCTCCGGAGTGAAAAAACGTCTCACTCTGTTCAGGACTCCGAGTTTACGCGAGGCTGTTTTGATGATGCTCTCAATGTAGTTTTTGTTGTTTAGTTTGCAGCGGACATCCATACCTAAGATGTTGAGATTGTCCTGCAGTGGCAGTGGCGTGCTCTGAAGAGTTGGAAGGGGAAGGAACGAAGATACCTTTGCTGTAAACGCGCATGCCTGCGTCTTCTTGGCATTGAACTCGACCAGGTTTTCAGAGCCCCATTGGGAAACGTGGTTCAGGGTCCGGTCAAGTTCACTGACGAGAAGCTGCCTTTTTTCCGCGATATCAGACTGCTTGGCCGCAGGATGTCCGTGATAACTCCCGTGTAAGGTGCTATCGTCTGCATAGCAGTGAATGCTGCCAGTGGACAACATGTCGTTGATATGCAGAAGAAAGAGAGTGGGTGATAAGACGGACCCCTGTGGCACGCCAGCATTTACCTGCAGGAACTCCGAAGTTCGACCATCACAGAGGACGCGAATACGGCGCCCCTGCAGGAAGCTAGACACCCAGTCGCACAGTCTGGGAGGCAGACCAAAGGCTGGTAACTTGGAAAGAAGCGACTTGTGCCAGACTCTATCGAAAGCTTTGGCGATGTCAAGACTAATTGCCAGTGACTCGCCATGCTTGTCCATAGCCTCACCCCAAAGATGGGTTACGTACGCCAGAAGATCACCCGTTGACCGCTTCGGTCTAAAGCCGTATTGCCGGTCATTGATTAAGGAATGATCCTCTAGGTGACGCATGAGCTGTTTGTTTATTATGTACTCGAATACCTTGCACAGCACTGAGGTGACGGCTATAGGCCGATAGTTGCCTGGGTCCGAGCGATCCCCTTACTTGGGGATCGGCTGCACTTTCGCCTCCAAGCCGATGGCACTGTACCTGAGATGTACGACATCCGGTACAAACGCGTAAGCATTGGAGACAACTCCGCTGCGCATTTTTGAAGAACCACCGCTGGAATACCATCCGGTCCGCTGACTTTCCGGACGTCGAGTGACTGCAGCACACCACGGACATCGCGCTGCCTGATGCGGATCTCAGGCATTGCGTGGTCACATACGGGTAATGTCGGTGGCTGCTTACCGCAATCATCGATTCGGGAGTTTGCCGCAAAGAGATTAACCAGCAGATTTGCTTTCTCTTGCGGCTCATGGGCCAGGGATCCATCAGGGTTGCGAAACGGGGGCAGCGAAGGCTGGCAGAAGTTGGCTTGCACGGCTTTGGCCAGTCGCCAGTAGCCACGGCTGCCCGTGGGATGCGCCACTAGCTCCTGACCAAGCCGCGCTATGCGCTGGGCATCCGCTCTGACGTAAGCCCCCTTGCAGACCTTTGTGGCTTTATTGTACGCTGCCTTGAAGTGGCCCACTTTGGGATCGCGTGTGGCGCGCGCCCTTACCCAGGCGCGGTACGCAGACTGTTTTTGATTGACAGCCTCCGCGCACTCGCGGCCGAACCAAGGGCGCGCTCTGCGGTCACCGGTGACATCAGTGTATGGGATATAGTATTCCATACCTAGACTGATCTCACCGGCGACAGCAGTAGCACTATCCGATGGGTTCTTACCTTCAAAGCAACGTGCAACCCACGGGATGGACGCAAAATACTCACGCATACCATCCCAGTCCGCTGACGAGTAGTGCCAGAGACGCCGCTTCCCCTGCGCGGGTCGTGGGGGCGCTGTGATTGGCACCTTGGAACAGACCAGACAATGGTCGTAGTTGCCTAAAGCGGCACGCACCGAAACACTGTATTGGTCTGGGTGACTCGTCAGCAGAAGGTCTAGAAGGGAGGGTGTCAGGCCCGACCTTCTTGGTATCCTAGTGACCTCGCGTACCAGTTGGGTCAGGCCATGCGCCAGAGCGAAAGCGTGAGCGGCTCTTCCCGCATGGTCAGTTTTGGCGGAGCCCAACCAGATCTCGTGGTGTTATCCGCTTTTTTATCATGGTCTGCCAGAAAAAATATGTCGGTTCGAGTCCTATATAACAACCGGTGGGGGGGGGGAGGTGTAAGCGTCCTTAGACCTATTTAGGGGGCGGCAAAATCGACTTTGCACACGGGCGCCCACATAGCTAGCGGCGGCCCTGGTTACCTATGTAAAATTGGATTCAGAATTTGTTGATTTATATAATATCTTGTAGAGTTATAGGCTTGCTGGGTCCATATTGAGTTTAAGAGATTGTAAGCTTTGACAGTCCTAAAAAATTTT
Organism: Eilema depressum; assembly: GCA_914767945.1. Lineage (NCBI taxonomy): Eukaryota > Metazoa > Arthropoda > Insecta > Lepidoptera > Erebidae > Eilema > Eilema depressum. The sequence continues at coordinate 15,510,674 of OU612026.1, forward strand.
GGGGGAATTTCATAATGAGGAAATGTAATAATATATCATTGTAATAGCAGAATACAACGGATAGTTGTAACACAAATATGCCTGACTGCAAGGTTGGCACTGACTACTGACTCTCCTAAAAAAAAAAAATTGTCTTTACGAGCGCTCTTCAGAGATATACTTACTCCCTTCGTCTAGGTGAAGTTTAGCAAATAAATCACTTTAGTACCTACAGTGCGCAATGATTTATATGTGTTACGCACGAACTCGTTTGTACAAAGACTCTTTGTCCAAGTTCCTGCACACATTTGTGGAGATTCCTGTACTCATTATTGCCTGTACACATCTGAAAATAGATATAAAAAATCAATAATAGAATTTACACTTTTCTTAAATAAAAAATAGGTATATCGACGGTGAAAAGGCTAAAGGATGTAAGCGACAAATTACAGTTCACAAGAAAAGCGTTTTTCAGCAAAGTGTTTATGATGTCGTTTGGGATCATTTCCCATTGAACATGCTATGTGGCTTGCGCCTTCAAGACTTTCAAACGTCGGCAAACACCTCAACTATATTGAGTTTATTACTGTTAAATACTATTTTTTTATAAAAGAGTTTTGCCGAAATTACTAATATTCCCTCTAACAAAGGAGGTAAACCAAGCTAAATTACTTGTGTTAGGAGTGGCTGTGTATCGGTATTTTAATGCCCAGGATTCGAACCCGGTACTTCTCGATCGTAAGGCCTTAACCACTAAGAATGAGTTCATATTGTCCTGAACTCGACAAAATATTACTATGTAAGTAAAATTACTATACCTACCTGCTTAGTTAAAAATAATTTTATTTTAATCTTTATCAGCACTTCATTTTTTTACCTGTACCTGCATAAAAGAAAGGTTGTAGACTACATAGCATAACTAACATCAATAGTCTAGAAGACAAACACACTAATTCACAAATTTTACACGTTCAATTATAAACCCTATATTGATAAAACAGAAACCGAAAATGCTATGTCCAAAAAAATTCACATAATAAATTTGTCTTCTAGACAATCGATGTGATGTTTCAACCCGTTGCTCCATAACAGTAGCCACAAAAACACCACAGGTCTTACTAACAAGGTCTTACCTTTAAGGATTCAATCAACTGCGTCGGAGGTCGCAGAACGACCTCCGTCCCCCATGAGCGCGGGCCTGGGGGTGACGGGTGGAGCCGCCTAGCAGAAGCAGGCCACGGCGGCGGTGCGCATTGCGTGCCTCCCCATACCCGGGGGCGAGTTGGGGACTCTACGGTCCCCACATCGGGAGAGGGCCAGATCGAGAGATATGGCCCTGGGTCGGCCGGGGTGCGAGGGATATGGCTACAACAATCTCACCTCCGGCAACTGACGGCCCACAGTCGGCGTGCTTTTTAGTCGGTTCGAGTCCGACATAACCTCCTCCTCCGGCTCCGGCGGGGGAGGTATCCGCGGGGATTTTTCGCACGATAAAAAAAAAAAAAAAAAAAAGATTCAATCAACTTACGGGCAGAATCCTATTATATGAGGAATAAGTGGTCCTTTCCTCATATTTTTTAACTAGGGAGGAGATAGTCATGAGTCTTATTAGATAGCTTGACAAGCGCTTATAACGATACGCTGTTACGATATTGAAAGTGAACCTTCAAATCCTTAAGGTGATGACATACGCGAATGACTTTGACCATAATTATAAATGCTCAAGGTCATTCGCTCGTATTTCAACCGTAGAAATCAGTAAAACCAATTTTAATAGAAAACTTTATAGGCGACGATTACTAACTAAGAAGGTCACGTCATGCTAATACACTTATTTAACATAAATTATATGTGTAATTTTATATTATTTGGATACATATATTATTGTAGAAAATATTTGGTTTCATAAAAAAGAGTAGAGTGATGTTCAAAACCTCTTTTCTACTATTTCCTCCTTTTTTATTTAATTTATGAAATGGAGAAGTTACTCTGTATATCCTGTAGTATGCAGGCATGTGAATTCCAGATCTGTAAGTTTTACAGTTAATAAGAAAAACGGTTTCGAAAATACAGATTTTTCGATGCTGACCTGATTAGGAGCCTAAAATTACATGATCCAATCCATGGTCCGCCTACGAACATACGTTTCGACTGGAAACAGTACGCACAGTCAGTCTGGCTCCTGGTTATTCCAAGCGACTAGGTACAGTATGGGGTTCTTCAATAAGGGCATTATAGAATGTTCTTACGGGGTTGGCAGTGCGAGTGTAACGCATTTGGTGTTGCATATGTCCATAGGCCACGGTAATGACTTTCCATCAGGTGGGCCGTGTGCTTGTCTGCGACCTAAGTTGTTTAAAAAAAGGATAAAAAAAACTACCCGTAAGCACTTATATAGACTGTTGTTCGTATAACAACCGTGACCAACGGCTTAACGTGCTCTCCGAGGCACGACCAGACCAATGTAAATTCCCATATTCTTGCATACAAATATTTGCACTGAGCGGTGATCGAACCCGCCCCCTGCGTAGCATTCGCGTTCGCTACCGCCACGCCACAGGGAATGTCTAGAATTATCTAAGATATTCGTGTATAATCGGCTATCCTCGCATCTGATCTTCTGTCTCCCTCATCCAGTCAGTGAATCGTACCAAACGTAACGTAACCTACCTTAACTTTGCCTCAGTTTTTCCATCTATACTATTATATAAATTGTAAAGTGGTCGTGTCTGTACACGGAGATGGAGATATTTAAAAAAAAATACTTGGGTTATGTTATGTTAACGATACTGAACACGAAAATATTTTTTTTGAATTTCCTGTCTGTTTGTCTATTTGTTCGCGATGGACGCAAAAACTACTGGACGGATTTTGATGCGGTTTTTTTTTTTTGTTAGAAAGGGCTTGCTCAGACTTAAAATCTTACGTTTGTTTGATCGCAATCGGTTGAGTAGAACCGAATATATGAGCAAAGGTCGCGTTTACCGAGATGCACGCGGGCGGAGCCGCGGGCGAAAGGCTAGTAGTGTATAAACCCTATTTTCTCTTTGTTTCAGTAAACTAAATATCTTCACACTAAGGTTAGCTAGCCTGTTAGTTCTGCACGCGGCGGGGGCAGGACTCGCGTCTCCAACAGTACTGGTGACCAGGCCAGTCTCCCGGGTTGCATTGGAGTTCCTACCGATGGACAACCAAACAGTATACAGGATACGTGAAGGGGAGAGCCGAAGGTAAGGGTGTTACACCTTGTATGTGTGAGACTATAAGAATTTATGCGTATGCATATTAATAGCTGCCCTATACGTATCACGCATGTGGTCGCCAACACGTCGTCCAAATTGTATAGATTTCTTGAACAATTATGCAAACTGCTCCCCATCCACCATCATCCGCATCTACTCCATACAAATAGGGGAACTTTTCAGCACAATATTATTTGCACGAATAGTTGCCCGTATCGTGCTAATGCACGACGCAGCGCAAACCCTTAACGTTGCTTCTTGCCAAAAAGTTCATTATTGTAGAAGCCCTTTCTGTTGTCTTCTGTTACCTCATAACCTCCGTAAATCGTAATCGGTTTAACGGCTTAACGTGCTCTCTATTCTCTATAACGTGCTCGTATTCATGCATGCAAATATTTGTGCAAAGAAGGGATTCAACCCGTGTCCCCTGCGTAGCAGTCGATTGCTCTACCGCCATGCCACTGAGGCTGTCACTCTTAACCCATAGATACAATTGTGCCTAAATAATTACAACCTACGCTTTGTTTGGGCCTAGATGACACTGTGCAAGTATGGTCTACAATATTTACTTCATTAAAGCTCATTTTGTTTCAGCCTGGAATTAAACACCACATCGATATCCCAATCAGTGGTGTTCTTCACCATCAGCCCTTGTTCGAGGGATTTCCACTGGGCACTGTATCATGGGAAAGCATCTAGCAGTAGTGGTAAGTGCCTAATACCAAATATTACTTACACCGGCTTTCCACGGTGCGAGGTTAGCAGATAGGTACTAGTAAGATTTATTTGGGGACTCTGCGGTCCCCACACCGGAAGAGGGCCAGATCGAGAGATATGGCCCTGGGTCGGCCGGGAAGTAACTATTTAGTAATCTGTGGCCGGGGTGCGAGGGATATGGCTACGACAATCTCACCTCCGGCATCCGACGGCCTACAGACGGCGTGCGTTTTAGTCGGATCGAGTTGGACATAATCTCCTCCACGGCGGGGGAGGTATCCGTGGGGATTTTTCGCACGATAAAAAAGTAACTAACTAATTCTTGTTGATGAATGTTTTTTATTTGCAGGACAACTTACATTACAAAAAGAAAATGGCGACGGGGACTTGAGTACATTCTCTTTAAATGTATCACCAAAAGACAAATATATTTTAGTGGTAAGTAGAGCATCCATACTATTAGATAGAGCGACAGACATACAGAGTTACCTACTTTCGCATTTATAAAGTGCAACATTGAACCAAATTTGATAAAAGTTGCCAGAGTTTTTCCCCTTTGACATTTTCATCGCCTCTACATCAATAACTTGAAAAAAGTTCTTTTTATTTGCTTTTTTTCTAAAAAAAAAATAAGTACAAAATTTTGCTCTTGCTTGTATTACTTTTCAGTCTCGACTTTGTTACTCAACATTTATTTCTGTTTTTTTTTTCTAGTTATCATCTAATCGAGGGGGGGCAGCAGTAGTGAGTGTACGCGGAGAAGCGACGAGGCAGGTGCGCATGCGACTTCGAGTGCGATCACGGAGAAGGCTCGCAGCCAACTGGGAACCCAGGTAAGCTTTAACTTTTATTTTTGTATTGAAATCTAAACATCAGGAACAGTCAGCAAGAAAATTATCTTTACTTTGCAGTGCAGTTTACAGAAATTTCATCCATTACAGTTGAAAATATTTAAAAGATACGATTTGACGTTTATAGTCTAGGGATGGAGCTTCTTAAATCAATTGTCAGAATAATCGATTCAAGTAACAAAAGATTAATCGCATAGCTGCCAAAATGTAACTTTTGTAACATTGTAAATAAATTAAACTATTCATCATAACCGCGCAATATAATAATTATCCGACAAGATTTCCATACCATAAAACAACGTTACTTTTTCCCTGTTAAGTAACTTTTTAAGCTATCTTGTTTACATTTAGACTAGACTATCTGGCCCTGGCAACACTGATTAATCATGTAATATATCTAGTATTGATATTTGGATTAGTACCTATATCTATGTGTTAGGCTTAATGAAAACATAGGTATCATTATTATTCCTCTTAATGCCTTGAAAAATTTTATAAGTTATATTTTTAACCGACTTCAAAAAAGGAGGTTCTCAATTCGTACGCAATTTTTTTTTTTTTTATTTTTTTTTTGTATGTTTGTTACGCGATTGTGAAGCCAATCCTGGACGGATTTTGAAAATTCTTTTTTTGTTTGATAGAGGATACTTTCAGAGTGGTCCCATATCCAAGATGTCCGGGTCTAAGGCTATGATCCTGGAGAAATCAAGGGAAATCCTCCGAAACCGGACTGATGCGCCTTCAAGCGCCTGCTCTTTTATATTAGCAATCAGATGAATGTTGTTTTATTTTCAAAGAACATGCAGGCGCTTGCTCTTAAAATTACAGCATAGCGAAAATTACATAATATAAAAAATACAACTTTAATAATGATACTTTACAGTACGTACGTAATAATCAATATTTATTATGAAAATACAGTGACTTAATAGTCATAAGTACGCGTTCTACGTGGCTATGCTAGGGAGTATCTATAATATAACATAATATAGTAGTACGAGTATAGTAGAGCCATAGATGAATACCTATGTGTACCAGCATTTTCCAAATTTTGATACTATGGGGGTAAAATAGGTGACGAACCGTTGTATGTAAAATCAGTATTTTGTGAAACGGATTTTATGATCTTTGTTTTGTTGGAGAGAGAAAGGTGGTTCAGGGAGCCAGAATCGTATGACAGGATTCAGGAAGTCAGGATTGGATTATGGGATCTAGGGAAATCCTCAAAATGATGGCAAAACACTGTTTCTGCTGCTTTAACATATTTAATTTCAATATTTGCCTTTTAAAATTATCTTCACGTGATTTTTTAAGCTGCTGATGATAGGAACCTAAGCAGAGGGTGGAAGATGGATCGATTATAACTCACTAAAAAGAGGAAAATAAATTCATTTTTAACAAAAAAGTTTAACCGACTTCAAGAAACGAAAAAGAGGCACTGAAAAGCGAAAAATAACTTAATTTACAGACTTACTGATTTATTAGAAGTCGGTGCCAGCCAACTTTGTTTGTTGTGTCTGAACTACTATGATGCAATCAATTGAAATATGGCCTCTCTTGGGCTAGGTACCGACTTCTAATAAATCAGTAAGTCTGTAAATTAAGTTATTTTTCGCTTTTCAGTGCCTCTTTTTCGTTTCTTGAAGTCGGTTAAACTTTTTTGTTAAAAATGAATTTATTAAATTCATATACATAAAAGAACATATATTTAAAAACATAAAATATAGTACCCTACTGGTATAGGGTACAGGGACCAAGTCTCACAATACGTGCGGAGAATGTTAGAAACGTAAAAATACAGAATATGGTTGCATTTTTTTTGTCCGATAGTGCACATGCGCGAACATTCCCCTCCACGCCAGTTTAGGTTCAAGATATGTGTTCAGCCAGTACTACACTATACCATAAACGCAACAAGTAGAGGAGAACGTAATGGAGGTTCCATACGATTAAAATGTAACAATCTATAAATTAATTTTAACAAAAAAGTTTAACCGACTTCAAGAAACGAAAAAGAGGCACTGAAAAGGGAAAAATAACTTAATTTACAGACTTACTGATTTATTAGAAGTCGGTGCTTAGCCCAAGAGGCCATATTTCAATTGATTGCATCATAGTAGTTCAGACACAACAAAGTTGGCTAAATTAAGTTATTTTTCGCTTTTCATTGCCTCTTTTTCGTTTCTTGAAGTCGGTTAAACTTTTTTGTTAAAATTAATTTATTTTTCTCTTTTTTTGTACAGTCTCACGACTGTACATCGCATGTATAGTGACCTGACTGTATATGCGCTGCTGACGCTACACTACAGATCGAACCGGCGACGCGCGTCATTATTTGTTGCACAATACAGTGTATTTAAATCGACTACGATCCGCTTTGACTACCTCAAAAGTATGCCAAAGCGAATACAAAAAGAATTTATTTGTATTTTTAATTGTTTGAGAGAATAAAAATATTTTTTTTATTTTTTTTTTTTTTTAATTTTTAAAATTAATGCATATACACAGGAAATATAGCTGAATATTCTGAACACTTCTGTGTACCCCTTCAAAGGACTCAGGCGTGATGTTATGATGTGTAATGGTAGAAACATTGCAATAATATGCGATTGCAGCAATCGCGGCTGATTTCCTGGTACTTTTTGAAGAGTTCCTTGGTCTAATCTCGGAAACCCATCATCAGATCTTTACAAAATTTAAATGGGACCATTTCGAAATAATCTACTTACGAACAAAAAAAGAATTTTCAAAATCCGTCTAGAATTGGCTTCACAATCGCGTAACAAACATACAAAAAAAATAGATAAATAGGTTAAAAATAATAGATAAATAGGTATTTGTAGTTATTCGGTCCCACGTAATAGGGGGTGAGCCTATTGCCATATTCCTGGCACTATTGTTGACTCGAGGTATGCATCTGAGGCTAAGTTGTGGCTGTACCTATATAACTGTCTGGTGATAAACAGCCCTATCCCTTAGTCGCCTGGTACGACACCGCATAGGAAGAGATGGGGAGGCCCAAGTTCTACTCTGCCGGGAACCACGCGGCTCCTACGGGAAACCTAAAAACCTAAAAATTATAGCTTTGGCCTCAGATGCAATTAGGAAAATAGACGTATTTGCGCATGATGATACTGGTAGGCAAAATAATCTAAGAGGTGCATTTTTACAATCAATTTAATATTTATCTTGTATTGATATTAGGTTCAGGATATATAATGTTAATAAAGCAGGGTAAATGAAAATACGAAATGGGTATTAATAATTTTTATATATTCACTGTCTGAGCTACTTTCGATTTCAGTATCAGAAAAAAAATAAAAAAATTCGTTGTCTCTAGTATGCGATACGATAAAAGAAAAATCTAAGCAATATTTTCATTTGTATTACTTAGAAGAAACATAAGAGGGTAAAAAGAAATACATAATATTACAAAAGTTACATTCTGGCAACGCCGACCATAAACGTAACGAGTTGACATAAACTCCATACGATTAAAATGTAACAACCATAGAGAACACAGCCGCAACACTCAAATGAAAAAATAAGAACTATATGACGTAGCTGTCACACGAGATTTCGAAAAATGAAGAATCACGTCTTATTTTAAATTATTTGTAGCAATTCTTAAAATATTTGTAGTAATTTAAAGTGAAATATGTCACACCATATTTTTTATACTTACTATTATAAGTTATTACGTATTTAGAAATGGTTTAACTTAATTTATAACAGTTTCATGTATCCTTTCAATAGTGCCTAGTTACCTACCATGAATCCAGACATCTGTCAAATCGTATCTCTTAAATAATTTCAAGTGTACCTAGTAGATAAATTATCTTTGAATCCTAAATATGGGATCTTGGTTTGAAATAGTTATAACTTAGTAATTTAATTTTTCTTTGTATACATCCATTACATAGTACAATACTAGCGACCGCTTGCGACTTCGTACGCGTGGAGTTCCTTTTAGGTACTTTTACCACCTTGGGTGGAATCAGTAGTATATTAGATATACCTATACTTATTTGTACATACTCTCAACTACTTAAGCATGAATATAATTAATTTCAAAACATTCTAAAACCGTGCTTACCTCAGTACTTACGAACAAAAAAAAGCTTTAATTACGATTGAATTTCTACCGACCAATAGATCACTGACTTAAATTGATCTGTAGGTACGCGTCTATACTAAGAAAACTCTAGACATCGTTGTGAGTGCTAACAGTATTAACGACATACCTACATCATACATTGGAATGTAGATCCACTAGTGGCCCACAGCTCCGATAGGACAAATACCTATAGACTTGGACGTATAGAAAAGGCGGATAGAATGTCATCTCTATAATATAAAAATGAATCCCTAAATGTGTTGCTAAGCGCAAATCTCGAGAACCGCTGAACCGATTTCGCAAATTCTTTTTTTATAATAGGTATTCCTTGAAGTACGAGGATGGTTCTTTCGGAGAGAAAAAATTAAAAAAATTAAAGATGTTGTAAAGTAGTTGACCCCGCGAACTTCGTATCGCCTAACAGTCGACTGTTAGGCGATACGAAGTTCGCGGGGTCAACTACTTAGTACCTACTAGTGAAACACCATAGTGTCATCTGGTGATGGACCTTGGATGTCTTAAACTCTGGGATGGAATTAGGCGCAACTGGGAAATCACTATGAGAGGGTTCTGATACTGATTTTCCAGTATATTATATGAAAAAAGTAATATTTGTCAGTTTAAGTTAGGTAGGATACGATGATATTTCCGTCCCAATCGAGCAGTTCGACTGGGGAAGTATCTCCGCCCTACAAAACCTCGTGTTTGGCTCCCAGCTGTGGGTAGGATAGTCAGAGCTCACAGGCTCACTGGAGAGGTTTTGTGCTGTCAGTGGTCCAAAGGCTACTGTTTGTCTTTATCGCTGATGACGGCACAAAATCTTACTGTTCTTACAGGGTCGGCAGCACGAGTGTGACTCTTCTGGTGTAGCACTTGTTCATGGCCGTGGTAGCCACTTCCTCGTGTGCTTGCGGCCTACGTGGTACAAAAAAAAATGAAACCGCTTCAACTGTCGAATGAATTCGATGCCGTGGTTTTTTCAAACGACTACAATATGGGGTTCTTCAAGAAGGGCATTAAAAGGTTTTTATGGGGTTGGTAGCGCGAGTTTGACACTTTTGGTCTTGCACACGTGCATAGGCCACGGTGACCACTTTCTTGTGCTTCTGCATACGATCCACCTGATGGAAAGTGGTAACCGTGGCCACCACCGTCACCACTTAGGTAGAAGAGAACTGCTACCTAAGTGGTATATGAAAAAAAATCATTCCCCACAGCTCCAAAACATTGCCCTGCCGTCATTGAGATGCTTTATTGAAAATAGTTAAGCGAAATTCCGTCCATATTTTTTATCCGTCCAGGCTTATAGGAGTACCAATATACCTACAATGTTGTAAATACAAGGATAGGGTATCTATTCACGAGCTCCGCTGAATAAAAAGTTGACACAGTAAAAACTTGTTGTAGGAACTATTTCTTTTTATAAATATACCTTAAATGGTTTACTATAACTAACTGATTGATATACAATATCGAGAATAGAGTCCTTTTTAAGTGACATCACAGATACCGGCTTACCTGCATTCCCTTTTTTTCTTCATCCGAGCGCCATCCTGGTTGCGCACAAAGCTTGCCCTTTAGGACTCGGAATCCTGTCTCCTACTCTTCATTTCCTAATTTGCGGAAGTGACTGCCGTCTGACCGACCGGCCCCGAGACTCGATTGTCGATCATCAGATGTACCGCTTTCTGTCTATAATTTGACTTGACGAAACCCGACCCTACCTAAGACCCTATTCTAGAACGACACTGGACTGAGTGTCGTTCTATTTTGTATGGACACTAGACAGTAGTGTACGACCGAATCTGACGCCGAATCCGAAGCTTCGGACAAAATTGCTCGATTTAACCCCTCCTTCGCAATAAAAGGTAGCCTATGTCCGTTCCCAAGCTCTAATACACCTCTGTACCAAATTTCTTCAGGATATCTTCAAAACTTAATGCCTGCAGCAGGCACATTCTGTAAGAATATTTCAAACGATCAAACGAACTCGACAGCTGAATCCGCTAAGAGTTTTAAATTTCACATGCTGTAATTTTGGTGATGTGAGCACAAGTCGTTAGTAATGTAATGTCTACGTGTTTGACAACGTGACGTCACCTTTACAGCATCTACTTCAATCGAACGTTCGAAGCGCTCTTACAACATGACAATGTGCCTCTTGTAGTGCAATTTGAGAGATGGTCATTGGTCGAACTTAGTAACGTCATTGGAGATCGACCAATGACAATCTCTAAGTACGAAAAACTTGGAGATATTTTTTGGACAAAATATATTTTTAACGAAGTAACTTCTGTCTCACAGACAGTTTCAAATAAATATTCGTCAAGTACGACATAGTAGTTATAAGATTAGCCAACATTTAATTTACTCGAGTCCACATACTTGTTTTATCATTAGTTACAGATTTCAAGTCGATAACATATCGCTTGTGTAACAAGGAATAGGAATCTAGACTTGTTTTTTTTTTTTATAAAAATATTAGCAACCGAAATTACTAATATTCCTTCTAACCACTAGGTAGGTAAGCTAAATTGCTTGTGTTAGGAGTGGGTTCACGTCAGTAGTGTAATGGCCAGGATTCGAACCCAGGACCTCTCCATCGTAAGTCCGACTCCCCGAGGGCGACGCGCGACGCTTCGAAGTGTTGCGTGGCGGTAGAGTGTTCAAGCTAAGAGGTCACTTAACTGTAAATATTTGTGTGCATGTGATTCAGCTTTGCAATTCTATAAGTGTTCAACGTCGAGCACAACGTTGCGACAACCTTGATCTAGATTATCATTGGTCGATCTCCAGTGACGTCACCCTATCTGACCAATGACAATCTCGATCAAGGTCTTCGCAACATTGTGCTCGACGCTGAACGCTTACAGAATTGCAAAGCAGGTAGCTACATATTCAGGGCTTTCGGATTTTTGATACAAGTGTTATAACTATAAGACTTACTTTGATATTTCCAAATTTCATGATTCTAAAGGTGCTTCTAAACGCGCAATGTTTTACTGCAATTAGTGGCTGCAACACTGTGGCCCGGCAACATTTCAACTATTACAAGCAATACCGGCCAGTATTGCAGTAATGTCCCGGAAATATAGCCAAACATGTTTTGTGTTGCCACATATGGCCGATATTGCCGCAATGGGTTGCCGGACGATCGCTAGGCGGTCGATTTTACTGCAATATTGCTCGGCCAGTTCTATTGTTGTTTCAGTCGCTCTCCTTGATAAGACACAGTCTATCCTTTTCTACGCGAATTGTTAAATAATTTACTATCAAGGCTTATTTCTAGACTTAAATTATCTAAAGTTTCACGCCTATTTAAGTAAGGTCGAATCCACAATCTCTTCTTTTTCTGTTTATTTTTTAATAAACAATATAAGCTGCTGCACTAAGTGTGATTTCGTCAGCCATTGTTGCCGGTTTGTGTAGCCCGTTTATGAATCTTAGTTGCCAATAGTGCAGCCACATATTGCAGAAAAACATGGCCCGTTTAGAAGGGCACTAAACTAAACGAGAAATGGGAAAAACCGGGAAATAAATATCTAGATGTCTAAGGCCCGTATTCCAGAACAAAGCTCAGTTGCGAAACGACTCTCAAAATTACATTAAAACTGTCATCTGTCAATCTGTCCTCAGATCTAGTTATAAATCGAGATTCAGGACTGAATATCGTTCTGAATACGAGCCCTAACGTGCTGAATGGGCGCTTGGTGGGAAAATGATAATTGTAGCCTTATAGCTTTCTAGGCTACAAGCTACAATCATCATCGTTTAGCTTTCAGTTACAGAGATGTTGTGTATAGTACACATGACGGATTTTACGATACGGATCCTTGCCGGAGCTAGCCCGGCAGTGGCGTGCAACCATAATATCTACGCCCGACGTCAGTTTTGTATGAGACCTCATTCTAGACCAAGCATTAAATTTTCAGTCTTATCTAAATGAAATAAGGTTGATATTTAATTGACACATAAAAACTGATCGAGCGTTTTCCGCTCGTTCGCTGAGCTTTTAAACTGTACCTATATAGGACTGGACTGGACTGGACAGTTTGTTTTGTAGACAGGTGTCTACAAAACAAACTGTCCAGTCTTATAGCCAAACTTGGTCAGATTCTATCTGGCATTGGCAAAAAACTTCTCGTGAGTAGGTATGCAGCCTAAGAATAGCAGAACGCGTAGATATTTTAATTAAGACCATAACCTACTATTAATTACGTACCTATCAGTCCAGATTCGACACAATGGCATACCAGTGTGTTTTCATAGAAGTAATTATTTATCGTACCTACTTACCTACGTATTAAACACGACAGTGATGTGAGTTATGGGCATGATCAAAATGTGATGGGATGAAGTATGATGGATCTATGTGTATTTAGCATCATTATCCGAGCGCTAAACCCGGTTGAATGAAAAGCTTGGAATTTCGAGCCTAGGAATTGGCTCTCTTTGCCGCCTACGGCCAATTCCGGCTGAGGCTGAGGCTCAGAGGCTCTCTACGTGCCCCTCTGAATCTTCCCTAGCGTTTTGAACATGGAGCCATATTATACCGGCCTCAGTAGCCGAGCGGTAGTTACAACATTCGACTGCAACGCAGGGGGTGCGGGTTCAATTACCTTTCCCGTTCCAGTACCGGAGAGAAATAGCGAGCGTATGATGATGATGATTTTATTTTTGTTTCAGTCCAATTGATCCTCAAGCAACAACGTACTGCGTCGTGGCTTCGCACAGAAATAATTACACATCGCTGTGCGCAGCTCAACACGACATTAAAACCCATCGCATGGAAAATAAGTCCAATCGCTTGAATCACGACTCTGACAGGACAAATGAGAAAATGAACCTAACACTTTTGGAAAAGTCTGAAGTTGATAACAAAATCAATATTGATGATCCGTTTAACATTTACAAAAGCAGTCACAGCAGCGTTTTCAGGAGAAAGAAGTTTGGTGAGTTTGTTTTTTTGTGTACGAATATGTGTATGGGGTGTATGAGGCCCCGCCAAGATCGTAGGACCCAAGCCAATCTCACCTGTGAGCCTGGACTATACTCTGGTGCAGGCTTACCAGCAATGCAATTCTGTAAGCGCACAACGACGAACACAACGTTGCGACAGCTTTGATATAGTTTGTCATTGGTCGATCTCCAGTGACTTCACCCAGTCCGACCAATGACAAACTCTATCAAGGTTGTTGCAACGTAGTTCTCGTCGCTGTGCGCTTACAGAATTGCATTGCAGGGTCGGGGCTCAGACAGCAGTCATTCCTATCGGCTCAGCAGCATGATTGCGAAGGGTCGACAGTACGAGTGTGATGCCGCTGGTGTTGCACATGTCCATAGGCCAGGTGAACACTTTTTCCATCGGGGCTGTGTGATTATCTACCACCTAAGTGGTACAAATAGAACCAACTAGTCCAAATTATGGAATAGTGGAGCAGGAGAGTGGTCACCGGCTCCGAAGTGTAGACTTTGGTACTTTGGATGCAAGCGGGATTGACATTCGGACATGGATACACTCTCCCCGCCGGCTGCTATCGGACTCGAACTGACTAAAACGCACGCCCTCTGTGGGGTCGTAAGTTGCCGGAGGTGCGATTGGCTAAGACATATCTCTCGCACTCCAATCGACCCGAAGATATCTCTTTTAAGCTGGCCCTCTTGGGCTGTAGGGACCGCAGTGTTTATGAGAGTCTGTAAGATTCAGGTCACAAATATGAGTGCTTTACTTTGTTTATATCTTATCTACACATGTTTGAAGTGGGAAATACTTGTTTTCAGGTCGGAGTACAAAAGTGACAGACGAAGACCCTGTAATTGCATGCGTTGGAAGTAGGACTCATCATCTTATTGAAAACTTGGATCCGAGCATTGTAAGACCGTTTTTTATAAAATATATCAACTTACATTCTTCATTTTGGCTACTTACAACAGCTGACGTATAGAATACGATATCAAAGAATAACAAACCCTTAAGCTCTGGTTTCCTAGGATAGCGGTGCCGTCATAGAGCGGTCGTAATACAGCGGTGAATGACGTCACTAGAACGTTATCTATGTAAACAAAATGGCGCGGTTTCCTAGAGAGCGTTAACTGACACCGTAACGTCAAAAAGCGGTGCCGCTATTTGCATGACGGCCGTCTTGTCGGTGTCAGACAGTTTCGTGAACGTTTTATTGATAGCGGTGAAGCAATTTTTCATACGTATTTGTGGTCTTTGACGTACAAAATGAGCTTATTGGTTGGGCTTTGTTCTGGGCTTATTGGTTTTGTGTGTCTGTTGTATGGTTTGTAATTCAAATCATATCTTATGTGGTTAAGTACGTAATCAAATAACTGTGGTGTAAGGCGAAAGTATTCTCTGAATTTCTCTTCATTGCTTAGTAAACGGCGACGTACTAAAATCTCAAATGCACCTTCTGTACCACGAGAGTTGAATAAATCGTCTTCCTCCATACGAGTATTTTCCTCTTCTGATGATAGTTCATCCTCCAAGTAAATTACTAAAGCTAAATCAAGATCGTCCATTTTCTCTCATGGATACTTTTCGTTTGACGTTTGTTTCTAAAACTGACGGTCGTGAACGTCGGTTTGGTCGTGGAACTTTCCACATGTCGACACCGTAAAGACGGCCGTCTTTTTGCGTCCGTAATATTACGACCGCTCTATGACGGCACCGCTATCCTAGGAAACCAGAGCTTCCTACTAGGTATAACTAGTGGTTGCCCAAGGGTCCGCCCACAAGGGATTTCGGCTACTTAACGCGACCAAAATAGCCTGTCCCTTCCCAAGGTGGATCTATCTCTGTGCCAAAATTCATTCGATTTTGTGAGGTAGGCGTAGGCGTGAAAGCGTAACAGACAGATAGACAGTTACTTTCGTATTTTAAATAAAATTAGTATGGATTGTGGAAGCGCCTGCCTCGCTTATTCTAGCAAACCACTTGTCATTCTTTTTTGTTGTTTGTTTGTGTATATAAATGTAATAAAAGTGTTTTCCAAAATTCCAATCCGAGGAAAAGGAAACTGAGTGGAAATAATTCCCTGATTCTTATTCAATTGTTTTTTTTCTTCCCAGACGTATTTTGTGAGCATATTCGGAGTAGCAAATGATCGCCGTTCCGGATCACTCTTGGCTACAGGCAGTGTGCGTCCACGGACTTCTATCGCTAAGCGACTTCGAGAAAATCTGCCCACCAAAGTAGATATCAGGGGGAGAAATGTGTTTTATTTTAAGGTAAGTTTGTTTTACCCAACTATGGCGAAGCTAAAAAGATAGGCTATGTCAGGGGTGGCGAACCTTTATGCATGAACGTGCCATATTTCTAAAGTTCAATGAAGTCCGAGACGTGCCGACGGAAGGGGAGGGGGGGGGGGGACACCTTAGCTAAATTTCGTTTATTTCACATTTCATTTGGCCGACCCCAAATAAGTGTATCCCAAGATTATTTAGGGCTGGGAGAATATTAATTTCTGATAATATGGCATAGTCCGCCTCTTTCTATCATGCTTTCTGAAAAAATTTCCGTCTTTTCGTTCATTTTGTAGCGCACATGGTAGGTATCTTACTTTGTGAAAGAAAGAAAAAAAGAAACAGGTATAGGTACAGATTACCGAATGCCCACCTACTAACCCAGGTGGCACTAGTGGCATTGGTGACATGCCCAAAAAATTGTGCCGCGTGCCAGAGATGGCACGCGTGCCAATGGTTCGCCATTCCTGGGCTATGTGTTTGAAAATGAATGTTTATAGAACCACAGTCGGATTTTGAAATTAAACATGTTCCACACATTTTCCTTCAGCCCCTCTAGACAAGTGGCAATTCGTTGCTCGGCGTATAATGGAATAGAATGCTAAATGTATGGGATTTGACATATTATATGACAGGCGTCAACGAATGTCAAAAACGTCAAATCCTATACATTTGTCATTCTATTCCATCTTATCGCCGAGCAACGAACTGCCACTTGTCTAGGGGGGCAGGTATGATTCCGAAGTCGACCGCATACGATAACGACAGACGCATGCAGCAGATACAGCGTAGGTACCCATCATGACTTCTTAAACTCCGATACGGATAAAGGGGACAATTGAGAAGCCGCAAACAATTTACGCGTATGTGCTGCGTGCGTCGAATTTGTCGTATGCTTCGGAATCATACCTTTATTTATTTATTCAAGATTTTTTTTTTTAAGTGTGCGCACACTCAGAACAATATACATAGGTACAATGGAAGTTGAAAATTGGTATATTGGTACCTTTATTCTTCACCCTAATGTTAAATTAAATTCCTATCGTATCCGAAGCTTTCACCTAGGAATTCACGGCTTAACGTACTCACCGTGGCTCAAAATATAACATACCCTTCTTCACATAAATATTTGCACTGAGCGAGAACCGAAACATGCTTAGTAGTCGCGTTCACCGTCACACCACAGTGACTATTTGTCCACAACTCCACAAGGTACCTACAATTTTTTTAAAGGTACTACTTTTTTTACTATTGCAGGCTACTCTTGGCTCGGGGGGTGGCGTGTGGCTTGCAGCATCGACATGTGGTGGAGCTGTCGACATTGAAGTCTTGGTTAGCGGGAAAAGACTTCACTTGGTCAGAAATATAGGCAAGTAAACAAAACTAATTACCTACTCATCTCTGGTTACTCGCCACTCATAGGTGTCGCACCTCTCCTGTTATTGTCCAAAACCGAGGTGAATTCTTAAATATGCTCTTTTATACAGATCCTTATTCGAAATTCTTCGTATCGGCACCAATACCGAGTTCTTCCATTCAAGAAACAAGTGACGAAGGCTCTATCCAGTTCGATTCCAGTTCCGAAGAAACGAGAATCAAATACGTCATCAAAGTTACACCCAGCAGAAGAGACAGGGATAATGCTGTTGGTATCGAGGTGATTATCCACTTGTATTTGTTTTTTGGTCCCCGCTCAGTGTAAATATTTGTATGCATGAATATGGGTATTTGCACTGATCTGGTCGTGCCTCGGAGAGCACGTTAAACCGTCGGTCCCGGTTGCCATACGAACAGTTACACATAAGTATAGTTAGGTAGTTGAAGCCCTCAAAATCCGACTAGTCTAACTACAGAACTGGTTGTGGAAGTCTGACAGCAAGCGCATCACGGAAACTATCACAGTTCAGCCGCATCAAAGTTAGACTAGAAAACCGACGCCAATTGAATTCAGATAAAGATGATTTGTTTTTTCAGAAACCCGGGTTTCACCTCATTGGAGCTAACGATGAGGCGGGTATCGGACTCGAATTCACTAAAACCACACGCTAGAAAGGATGTCCCAAATTCTACGACTGCCATAAAAAGTTCAAAACAAAAGGCTTATCTTTTGCGCTGACGTGATGGCACAGAATCTGTTCTTACACTGAACCCTGCTAATTATTAACCACTATCATACCACTGGCACTTCAAAAAATACTATTAAATTTTCGACTTCATTGATATAGACTTAAAGTACACAATTTAAATGAAACTGCATAAATAACTTTGTAATCCCGTATAAATATAAAGGATTGCAAAGGTACAGTTTCAGTTGGTAGTATAAATCCTTCAATTATTGACCTGTTTTAAGAGTTCATGGTACAGGCTCTGGTCTAAGTATAGAACTTAGATATCACCAGTGAGTTTCGGTTGTCTGATGGTAGTTGCTTCACGGAAATTATCTAGGTTCGGCCGTTTCGCAGTTAAGACTGAGAACTAAGAGCCCAACAAAATTTGGAAAAGGCTCAGAGGATGATGATCTTCACAGCATGCTTTTTTCGGTGCTACCTAATGTATATTATGTTTCAATTTTTCCAGCTGACAGCATCGACGACTAGGTGGGGGGTGTCGGCACCAGAGCTCTCCGAAGACGGATCCACCGTAAGAGAGCTAAAACCACGCAGATCTTGCAGATCAGTCGACGTAGCGTTCTTACCAGCGTCTCATAATGCTACAGACGTAATCAGGTACCTACTATTAGTTTTGGGGCTCCACCAAAACCTTCAAAGGCCCAAACCGCAAGCTTTACCTACTCGACAGGTTAGGAGGTCAGGCAGTAGTTCTCCCATAAAACCTTATAAGGCAAATCAAAACGAGAAGAGGTAAAATAGGATGCTAACAGGCAACGCTATAAACATGATAATGATGATGTAATCAATGAATCTGAAGTTCCTTTTTTAGGACTAAACTGCCTGCGCTTCTTTTCGTGTCGTTTGAGCTGTCGCTAAAATAATATTTGTCATCAAAATAGTAAATCTGCCGCCAAAATATATTGGTGGCAACTTGGCAAGACTTGAGTAGTCTCGAGCGTTGCTAGTCGGTTAGTTCCAGCCAGTTCCAAATTCAAAAAGCTCATCCAATGACATCACTCTATTTTATTTTTGTTTTTTCAGATAC
Organism: Eilema depressum; assembly: GCA_914767945.1. Lineage (NCBI taxonomy): Eukaryota > Metazoa > Arthropoda > Insecta > Lepidoptera > Erebidae > Eilema > Eilema depressum. The sequence goes on from OU612026.1 coordinate 15,529,987, forward strand.
TGTATCATGGCGCGAGAAATTGTTACCGGAGCTAGTTACACATGTTGGTCAGCTAGAAAATCATTTTTAAAAGGGCAATGTATAGATAACATGCCGAACACGTAAGTTAAGACTATTGATGCCATCACCCTTCGCCACTGGTCCATAGCTTAAAGGTACCTAATAGCGGAACCATGTTCCTAAGATTCCACTGTCTTTCTGATGCCGCTATAACAACAAAATAATATAGTAAAGTTGATGGTACGGAACCCTTTGTGCGCGAGTCCAACTCATACATGGCCGGTTTTTTTCTGATATACCTACATATATTTCATCTGACAACACCAACTAATTCTATTTTTAATTTTCAGAGCCCGCGTGATAATGCATAAAATCGTTGGATTAAAGGCTGGAAGAAAGTATGCAGTCCAAGTGGTAGCTGTAAATAAAGGAAATTCGGTTCCGTACAATATATTATATGTGGATACCAATGCATCCTGTAAAGACAAAAAATAAACTGACACACTTTAATTAAAAAATTGTCAATCGGTGGATTAATAGTGATAAAAGGCTTATTAAAGATTAATTGGATTGGTAAACAATACCTACCTATTATTTATATTAAAACTATCAAAATTATAGATCTTAGTTATGAACCATTTTCAGCACATTTCAATAATACTAGTACCTACCTACCAGATTTTAATGTAACTTTCTTTCATCCTATGCCACTAAAATTAAGGAAACAGGCTGAAGTATAAGGAACTAGCTGTCCCCGCGAACTTCGTACCGCCATATTTTTCCCGTTCCCGCTGCACCTATTTTCTCATCCTTTAAACCTTCCCTGGACACCCACGAATATTTCAAGACTAAAATTAGCCAAATCGGTTCAGCCGTTCTTGAGTTATAAAATAACAACGAAAAGTGGCATTGACTTTTATACAGGGCGTCCCACGGCGATGCCACATGGAGGGAAAGTACCTTAAATCCTTAAGTTACCTCATTTTGTTTAAAGGATACATCATTTTATTTTTAAAAAGAAACAAAACTGCATTCAAAGATTTTTAAAAATTCGCTTGCCACACCCGGTAATCGAACCGACTAAAATCCGAAAAAGTAACATTCTGTATTTTTATGGCATCAATCGATAGTGTCAATCATAAGGATCAAATCTCTCTAAGAAACATGGTAAATTAAACGAAAGGAAGTCCTTGAAATCTAAAATTATAAATTCAATTTGGCAAAATAAAACACTTTAACTCAAAGTTCATCCATCCATCTGATACCATATTAACAATAAAATTCCATATTTAAACTGCTTTTCTTTTTTTATCGTGCTGACACCGCTGCTGGTCAGCAGTAGTATTTAGGTATGTCGAACTCAAACCGACTAAAACCGCACGCCGCGCCGCGCCGTCTAAATTAACAGATTATAAGTTGATCCATAGGGCAATTCTCTTGCCATTTTCGTTGCACAGGGTACACCGCGTGCAGGTTTCTAATCAAATCAAAGATATCTCTAGTGTTGATACCTTGTAAGAATTTCTTACAAGGTATCAACACATCAAAGATATCTCTAGTGTTGATACCTTGTAAGAATTTCTCACAAGGTATCAACACTAGAGATATCTTTGATGAAATTTATTTAGTAAAATGAGTACTAAATGAATGAACTTTGTTACCTGTTTAGAATGTAACTTTATTGGGTAACTGCATGAGGTATGTGTAGGTAGGGTAGGTAGTTATTTTTGGGTGCTTGATTAGAAACCTGCACGCGGTGTACCTACCCTGTGCAACGAAAATGGCAAGAGAATTGCCCTATGGATCAACTTATAACCTGTTAATTTAGACGGAGTGCGGTTTTAGTCGGTTTGAGTTCGACATACCTAAATACTACTGCTGACCAGCAGCGGTGTCAGCACGATAAAAAAAGAAAAGTAGTTTAAATATGGAATTTTATTGTTAATATGGTATCAGATAGATGGATGAACTTTGGATTAAAGTGTTTTATTTTGCCAAATTGAATTTATAATTTTAGATTTCAAGGACTTCCTTTCATTTAATTTACCATGTTTCTTAGAGAGATTTGATCCTTATGATTGACACTATCGATTGATGCCATAAAAATACAGGATGGTACTTTTTCGGATTTTAGTCGGTTCGATTACCGGGTGTGGCAAGCGAATTTTTAAAAATCTTTGAATGCAGTTTTGTTTCTTTTTAAAAATAAAATGATGTCTCCTTTAAGTAAAATGAGCTAACTTAAGGATTTAAGGTACTTGCCCTCCATGTGGCATCGCCGTGGGACGCCCTGTATATTAGAAGATTTGTAAAAAGTGTAAAAATCTTAAAAAGTGTAAAACTATAAAAGTTGATATATTTAAAAAAAACCGAATGAATCTAACATCTTGATATAATAAATTAAATATATAAATTTGTATATTTATACAACTAGCTTTTGCCCGCGGCTCCGCCCGCGTGGATGTCGGTTATCGCGACCAAACATAGCCTAAGTCCTTTCTCGAGGTCTAATCTACCCCTATACCAAATTTCATCAAAATCGGTACAGTGGTTTGGGCGTGACAGACAGACAGACAGAGTTACTTTCACATTTATAATATTAGTAGGGATAAGAGATCAGGTAAAATAATGTAAATATTGACAACATGCGTATAAAGGTGTACATTATTTGTATAAGCAATAAATTGTTATATTGTTTTATTATATTAATTTGTATAAAATATGCTAGCGGTTTAAGTGTGTACTGGTGGAATATTCTGTAAAATAGGTACCTAAGTACAGCTCAGTGGCTAAAGGGTGAAAATTTTCAAAAAGGAAGCCGGTAGAAAAAGTTCTCACCTTGTTCTAGTTGCTCAAAAAACTCTAATATCTCTGCTAAAGGAAGCCGGAAGGAATTGAGTTATGGAGGCGCCTCGCCACTGCTACAGCTACAGTCACCCTTAGAAGTCTCTGATCACTAAATAAATCATCTTTACCTATATTAGAATAAATTGACATGCCTAAGTGCCAACTTTAATTTTTTTTTGTCATGTTCAAATACATACAACATTTATATTGGAAGAGGCCTATAGCACAGAATAAATATATTATAGCGAGCAGTAGACTGCGATAACCTATAGATTGATTATTTATACTGTTGATTGATGGCACTTGGTGGAACTTGTTGTTATACTGACGGAACCGTCAATGTAAACCTTTGAGAATGCCGTAAGGCGAAACCGGTTAGGGCAATAATAAATATTGTGAAATAAGTACAAGTGTGTTATCAATATATGTATGGATTGATTGAACGCTTCCCCTGATATAAACCTTTGAGAATGCCGTAAAGCGAAACCAGTCAGGTCAATAATAAATATCGTGGAAAAGCACAAGTGTGTTACCAATATGTGTATGGATTGATTGCTTGTGCGCTTAACTGTGACAGTTTTAATGGTGTAAGTACAAAAAGTGTATATAAATAAAAAATAAAAAAAAATAAAATAAAACCCAGTTACCTATTCCAAGCATTTATGTCCCATTCAGATGCCAATCCTTTGCCCGATTTCTGCTATTTCATCAGTACATAGTCACAATAAACTTTTATACTTAATATTTAGCTAAAGTAGGTAGTAATAGTTGACAAAATGTATAAGTTCCTATTATAATTGTCTGTAAATAGAGTGTTATTACTGTTCAGAAATGAAATGAATATAAATTATAAATACATATAACAACATCCATCTTGTTTCATTTATTTCACTTCATTATTGGTTTAGAGATCACACCACGAATAACAGGGTCAAGCCAACTTCACCAGCAACCTAGTATGCCTGCTGATAAATGGACGAGATTCTACCGCAGGCTTTCCAGTGGAAAGCCGTGGAGGTGGAAAGTTTCCACTATTAATGGCAGGTCAGCGGCAGTCACTCCCGGTTATAGGCATATTATTGTGTCAATTTTGAGCTCCCTCGATGCAGAATTTTAGAAGAAACCTACTTAATATAATAAATGTATATACCTATAAAAGATGCAAACCAACTACTTTTTTTAATAATAATATATTTTTTTTCTAAATAATCAGTTTACAGTTCCACATTAAACAAACATTTCGTAGACAGCCAATCATAACCGGAGTCTCACTTCATAGGATTAGAGAGAAACTCTGACCACTAGCCGCTATCATCAATTTGATAAAATGCCTTATTTCTCAATTCAAGACTAGAATATATTATTTAAATTGGATGAATTAGCAACTAGGTACTTATTTAAATCATACACATATTATAAAAGTGACTGTATGTGTCTGTCTGTTACACTTGTTGAAATTTGGTATCAGATAGATCACAGCTTGGGAAAGAACATAGGCTATATTATTATTTGGTCGCGATAACCGACATCCACGCGGGCGGAGCCGCGGGCATCAGTAAGTTTATTATATTATTGAAATTAAACTTTAGAAAGAACTTATTAAGTAGTGTTCTAGTAATAATACTTATAGTGAATTCTAAAGCATTGCCTAAGCTTCAGTTGTTAAAAACAGAGAATAATACAAAATAGTACCCCTGAAATGAAATGCAGCATACCAGATAAGTTTCATTTCAACAAGTTATCGCCATTCAATTTTATCAGCCAGGTATGTATGCTGTAACAAGGCTGTAACCACTGCAGCAAACTTCAACCACATTCACTGTTGACCACTACAATACCGTAAAACAATAAATATAAATAAGCCATCCACTCATCCAGCGAGCTGCAGCGCAGCCCTCACCCTTGAAACTTTATTTACATTTTTGCAGTAATACATTATTATTAACTTAAGCCTGAGTTTATTTACACTTTACTGTTGTCTGTTTCTGTTACATTGTATCAGTGTTGCCAACTCTGAAATCTAATGGGTGGTAGAATTCTTCTAAAAATACGGTAGATTTTCTAAAATTATGTTGTAATTTTATATTTGAATTACGGTAGAATTACCTTGTTTATTTTGAGAGTCAAAGTTACAAAAAAACATATGTGATTTACCGTAATTACGGTGCAGTTGGCAACACTGCACTGTATACGAAACGAAATAGGCTCCGCGCAAACGTACGGTTTCCGTCCACGGTTTCCTGATCAAAAAGTCAGATTCAAAAAACCGAATGCTCCATTTTCATACAAAATGTTCTACTAGCCGCACACGTCCTTACTTTTTGCAGAACGGAAAAAACCTGACGTTCGGTTCAGAATGGAAAAAACCTAATGACGTCATACCGAACGCAGCACTCGCATACATTTTGTACTAATCGCCGCACACGTCAGGAAATTTCCATCCGGAATCGCGCTTAAATTGTGTCCAGCGTTGTCAATTCCCAAGAGAGTGGGGACTTTCAAGCCGATTAGGGAATTTGTGGGGATTGTGCTTATGTGGGGCATTTAGACATTCACACTAGACCTAAACTCAGAAGTAATAAGTGGCAAGTATTATACATATTTATAAATTATTAAAGCAAAATATCCGACATTAAGGTACTATTTAACTCTTTATTGGCAATATATGTACACGAGCCGCAATAAACATCGCAAGTGGTGAATATAGCGGGAAACTTCAAGAGAAGTAATGTAGTTATCAATGTCTAATATTGGGGCCTTTCTGTTGGGTTTGTGAGGAATTCAGATCATCAGTAATTGGCAACACTGATTGTGTCTCGCTTCCGGGGTTGCCAGATTGTATTGTAACTTTTGTTACATTTTGCGTAAATTTTGACTCTCTTACGACCCAGCCCCATAGTGGTAGACGCTCTCAGCTGCCTTAAGTCCCAGATGAAATAGCTGGGGCTCGTACTCAATGGCCGGTGGGATTTCAAGGAGCATCTCGGAAGGATGGCTCCTAAATTGGGCGGATACCCGAGATAAACCAAGAGGATTTGTAAAAAACAAGAAACACTATATAAAAAAACAAGAATACGTAACTTTTCCCCCGAAAATGCAACTTTTAAGCCAGCTTGTGTTACATTTGACAATTTGGCACTGGCAACACTGCTCGCTTCGAACTAATAATAAAAAAACCTAATGCAAAAAACCGAACGTGTGCGCTCGGCACACGGAATTCCAAATCAGGAAACCGTGGACGGAAACCGTCTCCGGAAACCGTACATGTGCGGCCACCCATAAACAAAAAAAGTGTTGCCATCAGCGGCAATCTTGCCATTGGAAATATGTATTTGTAATTTTATATTTGAATTACGGTAGAATTACCTTGTTTATTTTGAGAGTCAAAGTTACAAAAAAAACATATTTTTAATCAGAATCAGACAGTCTATTGGTTTCAATATGTTTATTATACATACATAGATACATACATATATACCTACATACGCTGGCGCAGTCGGGTAAAAAGATCTAAGTATTCATCGAAATTCAAATACATACAGGTCTACCGAATTCGTTTGGAATGTTTGGATAATATCTTCAAGTTGGTACCGCGCTTTTCGGTGATTCCCCAACGCATAAAACAGTGTTGTCGGAAGAATAAAACGAAAATACCCTTTCGTGATGAAAATAAATATTCAAATTCGCTAAAATTAATAAAATTTGTAGATAATCATAATACATCGACAAGATTTAATAAAACACGATCTTCATTGATTATTACGGTGTATTTTGCTACCGTAATTATAATCCTGCGGTAGGTGGTAGATCCTTGCTGAGTACGGTGTTTTTACCGTAATTACGGTGCAGTTGGCAACACTGCACTGTATACGAAACATAAACTTATAAGAGAACAGACGGGTTATACCTACAGAATTAACGTGTATTACCTACGTTCCATTTTTATAAATGAACGTTTGCCGACGGTTATTAGGCTAGGGATAATATGCGCAAGTTACTTGTTCAAGTTACCCGCTTCTACTTGTACATGGTACAAATAACTGGAGCAAGTGAAGACACGGGCTACTTGCGCAAGCAGTATGCACAGTCAAGTTATTTGCTCGTGGTGAAGAGCTACATGTGTATCAGCTATTCGCGCGGTAGCTTTATTACTTGAATCACGTCAAAATGTCTCGACGAACAAAAATTCTTGTAAAATCATTTGTTAAAAATGTAACTTGCGCACGTCTGAACCTGTTCAAGTTAACATTAACCTGAAATGTCATTGACCTTAATTAATAAATCTCTACCAGTCAAACAAAGGTGGAGTAAGATAAATTTATTTTAACATTGAATTGAAGCCGAATTACTTCTAAATTACAATAATACCTAACAGTGCAGTGTTTTTTTTTTTTGGCTTAATTTGAGTGATTATGGGTAGGTAATCAAAATTATTATCGAAATTGGCAACACTGCCAAAGATAAAATATTACTTACTATTACATATTACATACTTACTAGTTACTACTGAAAAGAAAATACCGTGAAAGGACGGACCGGGGAACTTCCTATTCCTAGTAGATTTTTATAATTTAATCTATTCCTTCAAAGTCCAATTTTGTATCTACCTATTTCGTGGGTGTGCGTGTGCCAGTTAATATCGCATCATTGCGTGTTAACATTACTTAAGTACTTAATTTTTATATAAGGTACGACCTCAGGGTACGACAGATACTGATTAATGTCGATTGTTGATGGGAAAACCAGGGAAAACCTGACCACAGAAAGCCAAAGGAATTTACTACTTACGATAAGGTCTGTTATCATTTTTTTTTATTATTCCGCTGTTTCTTGGTCTCGCTTACTCAGATAACCTATTTATAGGCACATAAATTATTATTGTACTACCTATGCGAAGTTTCATGACCAAGGAAGCAAATAAATATTAACCTCTCTTATTGTAAATGTAACTCCTTAGGTCACACACACTCACAAACATCACCTCACACCTCACACACACATAACCTAAATATCCAAGTGGTTTAATTGGAATTGACAACACTCTTATAAATAGATAAACCATCGGTAGAAGAAGAGAACAGACTGTGTAGGTATGACAACAGGTTATTATAGGTACATAACATTACCTACTTACGTATATTCAGGCACGGGCTCACGGCTCTTTCCCAGTGTTTATTATTATTTATATATTTTAACCATCCTACGGGTCACTAGTACCTATGCATAAATCTAGAATTTAAACTACGAACTTTTCACTGATTAACCTGAGGATGCCGGACCAGGTCCATCTTGTGTGTGACAAAGAAACATTTTTCGTGAAGCGACTGCCACTTGACCTCCACAATCATTGGATTGTGGAGGTCGAGCGACATTGGGCGATACCTATCGAAGCATTGCAGCTAGACCAGTTGTTAGACTTTTTAGGTACTTAAATAGTTATGATGGAGCTTACCTACTGCACTTCTGCCAAGGAAGAGATATTGCTGGTAGGGTAGTTGCTGGTATAGGTACCTAGGTAGGTACCTCTCGCAGTCTCGCATCTATTTCTATAGCGGCTGCTGCGTACCTATTTACTTACTTACTTACTTTTGATCATATGAATAACAAAATCCACTGACTCCATGACTCCTTTCATCTCAATAATTATTAGTTAGCTATTACCTGTACCTACTCTACAAACCTAAATCGTAAGACATAGGAGGCTCTGGCGCCCGCGGATCGCTTTGTAATAGTCTTTGCTTGGTGAATTTGAGTTCGTCTACCGCAGTAGCATCCCGTGCTATACTCAAAAGACACCAAAGAAATGTGTACTTACCTATCTACTGCGCGTATAGGGCACATTTTGAGCACATTTTAGGTCCAAGATACGTGGCGCGGGTTATACCTTGAATTAAAGGTAGGTAGCCTAGGTAGGTAGATACCTAAATAATCTTGTAGCGACTTTTTATAGAAACACACAATAAACAAATAAACTATGTGTGAATAATCGAGATTGATCGTAGCTACGTTTGATGAAAAACGTTGGCTGCCGCCTGAAAATTGAGGTGAATCCCACTATTTCCATTATGTATTTCCATTAATGGAAATACTGGGACAGAGTCTCCCACTATTTCCATTGCCTCTTAAGAATTTTAATTTTTCAATATTCCCCGTTGACACAAAATTTTTATTTAATGAGGATTAGAGAACTAAAAAGCTCACTATAATCCCCATCATATTTATTTCGAACAGTAACAGTATTTTTTTCCGATTGCTTGTATTATAGTAATTTAATTTCTGAATAATCTTACTCACCTATGCTGTAAAATTCGATCTATACGATCGTTGTTTGATATAATGTTTATGTACTTAATCGAAAATAATAATTTGGTCTAACGTTTAATGATATAAAAAACGTCACTATTATAATTAAGACCTCGACTCAGAGTACCCCGACTCGGATAGGTTAGGTTAGAAGGCTAAGGCGGGAGCGAAGCGGAGCGGAGCTCTCGCCTTAGCCTTCGTGGTTATTTTTTTTTTGCGTCAACGGTGAACTAGTGAACAAAAAGTTCAATTATCCCCATCAACGGGGATTGTCAATGGGGAAAAGTGGAATAAGCGGGTACTAGAGGTTTTTTTTCCCCAATGGAAATAATGGGATATAATTTGTACAAAACGCTTGTCCCACTTTTTCCATTTTGCATTTCCATGGAAATAGTGGGATACACCCGAAAATTGCGAGTGTTTACCCGTGGTCCCAGTGGGTCGACCCATTACCGGGTCCATGGGTAATTTGAATTACCCGTGGTCCCAGTGGGTCGAACCATTACCGGGTCCATGGGTAATTTGAATTACCCGTGGTCCCAGTGGGTCGAACCATTACCGGGTCTATGGGTAATTTGAATTACCCGTGGTTCCACGGCATTAGGGATTGGTCCCGGAATTCTGACTATATCGATAGAATATACAAATCCGTAATAACAGCATACCAAATACGTCAAAAGAGATCACATAATATGAAATAAATAAATAAATATTCTACAACATTCTACACAACGCTATGTAGACCCATGGTAAGCTTAATTAGCTTGTGTTATGGAATCTAGAATGCGGATATACATACTTAGATACTTTTTTTTTTGTAAATACATACATATTATACATAGAAACACCCAGACCAATGCAAATATTTATATTCATGCATACAAATATTGGCACTGAGCGGGGATCGAACCCGCGCCTCCTGCGTAGCAGCCGCGTTCACTACCGCTACGCCACAGAGGCAGTTTTACAAAGACTTACAAAGAGATTACAGTATTACAAAGAGATATTACTTGAAATAATTTTAAAGCATTTAGTATGCTAAACTAAACAAATTATTTTAAATTGGAAATATTTTACTACTTTAAAATTATTTCAATTGGTTGAAGCGGAGTTATCAAAAATCAATGTTTAAAAATGATTGCAACATCATTTATTGATTGAGTAGGTATTGTTAATTGTGAAATAATACGGCTTCGCATCGGTGCAATGACCAGTGGGTCGTGATCTTGTTGTGGGTCTCGTATGTGCGCCCATTTTTATATAGGTGTTTATTCATTGTCGTTAGACCTGTTCTTGTAATAACGCTCAAAAATCGCTAAGTATAGTTTGACATCGCATGTACTTACCGCAATACATGGTGGGTGTCTGGACATGGCACGCCATTATAATACATTTATACTATTCATAGCTTGTGCTGGCACATGGTACCGTAAATCGTAATACGTTTTTAACCTGAATTGTCTCTTTTTTCTTTTTGTGAATACGGAATGCGGATATGATATGATGTGTCAGTAACATGGCCGACAACGATGGCGTGGCACATGCGTGGCATAATCCCACTGGCTTGCGACCAACGGAGTTTGACACTAATGACGTGTAGTGTAAATGACATCCCGCCGGAAAGTGCGCGGGAGGCGTCCTGCGGTGTCAGATTGTTGCCAGTATTCTTGTTTTTTTAATTTATTTTGTTTTTATCTTTGTAATTTTTCTTTTTGTTTGCCTTTGTATATACATAATTAATTATTATTATATAATTATTATTTTTTTTTTTTTTTGCATAGTCCAGCAGACCATTACTGTAATAATGGTTTGTTGGATTGTGTGGGGAAGGAAGGAATTGTAAGATGTCAAACCCACTGCCTGGCCATCTCTGAAAACCAGCGCTGTCCGCCTGCACTACAACGCGGACAGCATTAAGCTGAGAGGTGGCCATTATTCTACCTGGCTATTTTGTATGCATATAAACCATAGACTTATATAAACACAATGTTGTAGTTTTTGTCTTGTTGAACTGTGTATTGCTAGGTTGAATAAAAAATATTTTCTTTCTTTCTTTCTTTCTTTATTCCGATAGTTCGTACGAATATCGGTAGATTGCTCCTACCATCGCCCAGGTGGATGTATTGGAAAATTTGGATCAGTCTCGGGCGAAGCTCGGTGGCTCAGTGGTCAGAGCATTCCCCCTGTAAGGTTCGAGTTCTGCCCGAGCATTGATTTCGCTTTTTCCAATTTAAAATAATGAGATATTACTTATTCGTTTTCCTGACAATATATGACAGTACTTTTATAGTCACTTGATCGGTGATTTCAGAATTGGAAGTTACTTTCATGAAAGATTCCCAAGCTGATTTTTCCAAATATTTTCTTTAAATATATTATCTTTCATCAATTGTCTGATTTAAGGGCTAACAAATATGCCCTCTTTGAGGAAAGCTGAGGAAGCTTCATAAAAGTCAGGATCTAATATGTCGTTTTCGATTGTTTCTGGCGTAGCGGTCCGATCGGAACTTTGAGGTGGTTCTGGTATAGGTGGTTCTTTACTAGTGGTTTAGCCGATGGCAGGTCAGGATACTTAATATTACTTTTTGTTTTAATTATAATGCCTTTGGTATCAGTAAGACAAAAATAACAATCAGATGAGATGAGTGGTTTTGTTGGTTCCGTCCAAATCATAGGGATTGCAAAATTTTCTCACCCATCCAGTAAGAAGACCCACACTTGTAACATAACAGATGTGTGGAACCCACACTTTATCTTGTAGTCCCATGGCAAAGCCAAAATACTGTTTATATAACTTAGTTACTAATAATGGTGTAAAATTCCTTCGCTGAGTTTTAAAAGTAATGCCGCCACAAATGTAACAAAACTTGTCAGGATCATTTTTACACTTTCTTGACATTATTTAAGAATCACTTAACTCAGAAAACGGGAAAAAACACTACGCTCTTTAAATAAATAAATTTTCTGAATGCGAGATTAAAACAAAAACGGTATTTTTTTTGGGTAGTAGCTGTAACACCAAAATGAGACCTGATAAAATCAAAATAAATATGGTAATAAAATGAGGATAGGTAGGTAATTCAAAATTGGTAAGCACTTTTCTTGTTACAAAATTTTGTTGACCAGTGTTATCAAAGAAAAAAAAAAGACTAATCCAGTTAGAACTAGAACAAAAATAGCAATTGAAAATGATGAATTCATAACCGATACACTAATGGAATTAATTACTGGCGAAATATCATTTGGATACGCACTAGAAATGTTAAGATAGTTTATGAGTCATGTCATTAGTGTATCGGTTATGAATTCATAATTTTCAATATGTATCTGTTAAGAGTATGTTTTTGTTCCCAAAGATGGGAGTTTTTTTTGAGTAAATAAAATAATATATAAAATAATAATTATATAATACACACTATATTACATTATACACATTATATAATATACATTGTAGGTATGTAACTGATGGTTTTTATTCTTATCGATATAGTCAGAATTCCGGGACCAATCCCTAATGCCATGGGACCACGGGTATTTCAAATTACCCATGGACCCGTTAATGGGTCGACCCACTGGAACCACGGGTAATTCAAATTACCCATGGACCCGATAATGGTTCGACCCACCGGGACCACGGGTAATTCAAATTACCCATGGACCCAGTAATGGTTCGACCCACTGGGACCACGGGTAATTCAAATTACCCATGGACCCGGTAATGGGTCGACCCACTGGGATCACGGGTAAACACTCAAAATTGCGGGATTAGGTACATTTTTTTGTCACAACACAACTCTTTAATGAAAGGGATTGACGAGTAGAATACAATACATACAATACGAGTATACACTATTGCAAATTTTAAATCCAAGATGACCGCTAAGACAAAAAGATGATTTTCATTTTTTTTTCACGTGTTCCTCAATATGGTTATAAAAAGAGCTTGAATAGTAGATCAATTTAAAAAGTATAAAATATTTTTTTTGTATAAAATTTAAAACCCATAGACAGACACACGCACAAAAAGTAACACATGTCAAAGCTATAATTATCATATTAATAATTGTACTTATGAGCTAGGTCCACTTGTTGTTTTAGGTAGTTCAGCTTTTGCAAGAGCGATTGCCGTCTGACCCAATCTTGAGAGGAAACCCCACACCAGAGCTTCGACAGCCTTTGTGGCGTGGCGGTAGGGAACATGACTGCTATGCAGGAGGCGCGGGTTCAATTCCCGCTAAGTGCAAATATTTGGATGCATGAATATGGTTTTTTTTTATTATAACGGGTTATGTAAATTCGCCTCAGTGAATAGTCGTCTTAGTCAAAAATAAATAGTAAACTCGCCTCAGTCTATTAAAAATGATCTTTCATGTGCGAAAATTCGTCTCACCCTCAAAAGTACTGTCATCAAGATAAGTTAAAGTGTTTTCAACACACTTGCTTATAAACAAGCTTTTATTTCACCGCAATTAAGCACGCAATGATACCTATTATAAAACTGTGACTTTTTCATTGCTATTATTCACAAGTGATTTAAAGACTTCTTTTTTTAATTTCATTGATTAAGTTGCTTTGTTCTTAAAAAAGTTTCGATACAAAAAAGATCGTGTCCAATATTACAAACGAATTAATATACCCATTGCTTGCTCATTTCATGCAACTTCGTATTTTAAAAGATAATTTTCAACTTGTAGTACGTGTTTAATAAACAAAACTTTCACTAAAATGTTTTTTTTTCTCTGTGAGTATTTACAGAGAAAAAAAATCATAATTCAAATAAGTAAGTAGATGACAAGGCAACATGGTGATAGCACCTTACCCTGTTCCGAAAGGAACAAATAAAAAAAATGTTAGATGCGTGCGCATATGACAACAAATAGATTTTTTACTATTGTGTTTTGATTGTGTTATGTAGTATTTTTAGTATTATTTTATTCGCAAGTGTGTTGAAAATAGTCGTATGCCACTCGCGTGTATGGTGATTACGGTCCTCGGCTCTCTTAAGACCTCAATGTCGCCTCTGTGGTAATCACCAAATTTACACGCTTGTACCATAATGTATTATTATACCGGATTATTTATTTGTCATATTTTTTTTGCAAGCATATATGTATGGGAGCTCCGCTCCGCTCCCGCATTAGCCTTCTAACCTAATCTATCCAAGTCGGAATGAGCAGCTTTTCTTTCAGCAGTAATATTATTTTTTTTCATATCTATAGAGGGCTTCTTAAAAGGTCGCAAATAAATGACGCTGTGATAATCTATTAAGTACTCTGTTTGCTAACAGTACTATGTATCAAGTGAGACGGATTTTTGCACATGAAAATCATTTTAAATGGACTGAGGCGAGTTTACTACTACATATTATTGACTCATGCATGACTGAGACGAATATTCACTGAGGCGAAAACAGTGAAAAAAATTACTGTTTCGTAGCTGGTTATGAACCATATAGTTACTAAAGTGGCTGAAGGGGCTATAGGGCATATAGTTACTAAAGTGGCTAAAACCCATTATAACACCCGTCGCTTTTGCGTACAAAAAACTATTTTTTTTTTGTACCACTGACACAAAAATTCCTCCATAAAGTAAAAATTAAATAGTGTGGTTGTTACTCGTTGTCGTGTCGGGGACCTTGGAAAGTTCCGATGTCATGTCGGAGTGCTTTACCAGTAAGGGTTACGGGACTGAAGATATTTGAATTAACTTGAAATCGACGGTTAAAAAAAATAAGTTTAAAACTAAAACCCGACTACTTAAAAATCACGCTCTGAAAAGTATTATATCTAGGATAGCCGTGGTCGTATGCCACTTTTCCATAGAATAGCATGTATGTATCGTTTTATTATAGTAAGTGGCATACGACCACGGCTATCCTAGATATTTTCTTGTTTAATACTTTTCAGAGCGTGATTTTTAAGTAGTCGGGTTTTAGTTTTAAACCTATTTTTTTATTTTTTTTATTTTGGAGCACCCAACGACTATAATTTATGCATATTTGAAATGTGCTAATTGAGCTCTTTAATTTGATACCATACACGGCATATTTATCTCAAATTATTTTTTCAACACAGTACTTTATGGCCGCTAGAGGGCGCTACATTAGATTTAGTGACACGTCATATAGTCTATAACCATCGGACGATCAAGACGATTCTAACGATATGCTATATGTCCAGTTCTAATAAGTAGTTGAGCAGCTATGAGGGAACAAACGAACATACATACATACATACATACATAGCCTGTCAAAATCATAACCCTCCTTTGGCTTCGCCGTAGTCGGGTAAAAAATAAAATGGCATCGCAAAATATATATGCTGCTTAATGTCAAGTCTTATAAATCGATTATTATAATCGTTTATACAATTTATTTCAGATTCTCATTCAGTGCTATTGAGTCCGATACTTTTAACTGCAAGCAGATTGAGTTGCAAATTTAGAAATGGGAACAGAACAAACCAGCGAACTCCAGTACAGCGAAAAACAAAAAATCGAAAAGCTATTTACCGCCATCAAACAAAATAGCCCAATAAATGAAAAAATAAAGCAAATCAAGCAATGTTTATATGAAGGGACTAATATCAATTCTGTTGATGTTACTGACAATAATAATACACCTTTACATGTTGCCATTATCAAAGAAGAAGTACCAATTGTTAAACTACTATTAGAAAATGGAGCTGATATTCACATTAGAAACAATAATAACCATAATGTCCAAGATATTATTAAACACCTAGACAAGAAAAAATGTGAAAAGTTGCTTAAAATTTTAATTAACTATCGTGGTTACAAAAAAAGACATGGTACTGCAGTGGCTAGGGGAGAGCTATACGAAACCAAATTACTGTGTTTTATTTTGTTTAAAGCTTTGTATGATAAACTCACTAATATCAAAGAATTTATATTAGGAACAAATGTCGATGACATTGGTGCTCTTGATGATATTGTATTAAGATACAAATCATATGACTCGTCAAAATCCAAAATTATATTCATACAAGTGAAGCATAAAGAAAATGAAACATTGAAAATTAAAGATTTGTTGAATCCGAAGAAAGATAATAACTTGCATAAATATTTAAAAAGCTGCTTACAAATAGTAGAAACATTTTCTATTAATAATATAAATGACATGTTTCAAGGCTGCTTTAAAAATTTAGATTGTAAATATATTATATACACTTCTGCGAAACAAAACGTTAGTGAGAACAAAAAACATAGAATCTTAATTGAGACAACATCCGTAGAGGAAAATTTTATTAACACAGGTGGGAATATATTTACAATAGATATTGAAAATGATTTTGTTAAAATTGAGGAGTTTGTATTAACTTCCACTAGATCACGTGCTACCTTGTTGGCACAAAATCTTTTTAAATTTGTATTCAAAGACAATGGAAATTATAAAAACATGATGTTAGATCGTTTAATAAAACAGTATAGGATTTTTTTAACCCAATATGTTATAGAAATAAAAACTGAAGAGTCAGAAGATTTAAAGTCAGCTAAGAATGATTATTGCACTGGTCAATTTCGACCGTCGTTTTTGACAAGTGATGATGAATATTTATCAATTATGAGATCCGAAATATGTAAAGAACTAGCAATAACAATCAAAGAGCAATATTCAAAAAGTAACATGTGTGAGGTAGACAGAAAAATGAGAGATGATACTTTTAAACTACACATAGATTTTAGTATAAAAATTTTTTTTCTTCATGGTAGTGAGGCGAATCAGCTAAACAGACTTGATCAATTCAGCTCTATATTTAAAAAGATGTTTCAAAATGCTGAAATGACTGATTCAAAATATGCTTGTGTCAGGATTGATCATGATTCGGTTGGCCCGGATGAACTTGTTCAAAGCAATGACTTAGAAGACTGTTGGTTAGGGGGACTAGTTGGAAATTTATTAATATTAGACAGTGAAACTGAAATGCTCAAATTTAATTTTAATGAACAAGACTTATCTGAAGATAATATTAGAATTTTAGAAAAATTAAAAGAAAATTGGGATTCCGAGCAACTCGATAAATTCAGGTTTGATATCAACTTTTACAACTTTCCCAAATTGACATTTAAGCCGTCGGCGTACGATGAAAAATTAGTTAAACATTTTCTGAGTAATGTCAGGATTTATACGAACCAATCAAAAGAAGATGAATTAGAAGCTTTTCTGAAAAACGAAATATATGATTTTTATAGTAAGAAACAATCTGATTCTGTATTTTACCGCCTTAAATGTGATGTTTTGTTCTTGAAAGTTCACGAAAAAATACAGAAATGGTGGCAAACACAAAATGATGTACTTTATTTGACAGAGAACTGCAAATTCTATGATCAAGTTGAACAAGATATATTAGATGATTCTTTACTAAGCCTTAGTCATACTGTCTGTAGCAAAAAAATACTAAGTGCTCAAGTAAAATTCGAAAAAGAAATAATTGAGCGCATGGGTTTGCACATTTTTTTTCAGGACCAACTAAAAAAAACTGCGGTAATAATATCGGATGATATTGATTTCTCAAGTACCAAAGTAATTCAGTATTTGGATGCAAGTGACGATAAGGGCAGGTATATATTCATAGATTTAGATAACGAGTCTATCCAAAACGGTTTTGAAGTATTAATAAAAGCCCTAAAAGGCTCAGTAATATCTACATTAGTCGCAATAAAACGAGAAAATACGGGCATTAACCATCAAAGATTATATTCTATGACAAACGTGTTCAAAGGTAATATTATAATAATAACAAAAAGCATTGACGATAGTTTGAGAAGGACGTACGCACAACATGCTATTTACAGAGATAATGCACACAGTTTTAGTAACCTTGACATTGACAGTCGCAAAAAGATTCTTGAGGAAAGAAAGGTCACATTTCAAGGAATAGATGTCACTCTTATAAATATGTTAAGTCCTAAGAATGATTTTTATTGTTTAAAAGATTTCGATCTTTTTAGCCCAAATTTACTGCGTAAAATAATTCGAGGTGAACGAGTTGTTATAGGTAATGTTTTAACTAATTGTTATGACGTAACCGACAATAACTATATAAACCGATCTGTAAGTCAATTCATACAACTAAGCTTAAAGGAGGATAGTAGTAACGAAATATGTTTATTTGAAGATGATAATTTAGATTCTCTACCACCCGTGATAAAAGATATAGTAGTAATAACAGACTCTGAAGAAACTTTTTTACACACATGTAAGAGACACGGGGATAGAAATGTACACTGGTTTACAAAAATTGTTGTAGACGATGTTAAGTACACAATATGGCGACAATCAAGCGGCTCCCTAGAAATCATAATGAATCATGTAGACAGAAATCCACTTTTACCGAAAGTATTGAGTGAAGAGATTCGAAAAGAAAAACCAATTACGACACTTAAAGACTTAAAGGAATCAGTAGTAATAATAACCGGTGAACCTGGAATGGGTAAATCTGCTTTTCTAACTCATTTATCGATGCAAACTAAACTTCTTCATCCAAATTATTGGGTATTAAAAATAAATTTACTTGACAAACGTTATCTTGAACAATTTTTGGAATGGCAAGAAAATTGTGAAAACATTAATTTGACGGTAGCAATAAAGTTTCTATACAGCACGAGCGACGAAAAATGTATTAAAAATAACGATAACTTTGAAAAGATTTGTGCACTTATAGCAGTAAACGATGGCAATGAAATATATATCAATGACTATGATAGCAAAGATTTGCCTGGAGTGGATTTGTCAGAAATAAATCTATTCAATTATTTTTACAACAATTACCGCATGGCCATACTTTTTGATGGTTTTGATGAAATCAGCCCAAATTATGCAAATGAAGTAATACAATTATTATGTACTCTCAGACGCTCAAGAGTTGCTCATTTATGGGTCTCTTCCAGACCTTGCAATTTTCTCAAAAAGTTAGAATTAGCGTTAGAAACATTTTCATATACTTTAAATCCATTAAACATTTATGAAAAATTTATTTTTGTACGAAATTTATGGTCTCGAAATTATCATCAATGTATAACGTTTATCACAAAAAAATATGCAACACCTATTCACGCTCTTACGGATCCATTTTTCATGTTTAATATATTTATGTTGAGCGAATTTAAAGACGATATGGACTTTACGAGTATACCTTTAAATCTATTTATGGTAGCACAAATTTATGAACATCTGTTCAGAAAATTTCTTGAAGATAACTGGAAAAAAAGTATAGAACAATACAAAATAAATTTAACAATGCTGTATGAACAGTTTATAAATATAAAATTTGATATTCAATATGACGAGGAAAATCCGAAGAAAAGAATAAAGAACAAACAAAAAGAACAAAAAAAATTTTTCAATGATCATAAAAAAGTAGCTGCTTACTTGATTTTTGATGAAAGGGTTATTTTATCGGAAGATGACATAGAAAGTATACAGGATATAATTGAAGATTTAAAATCAGATAGTGAAAACACCGGTATTATTTATTGCATAGATGAGAATCCAAAGTTCGTTCATTACACTTTTGCTGAATACTTAGCCGTTGAATTTTTTTTCGATAAATTATTAAAATCTCGTAAATGTAATACCTTGCTGTGGAAATATTTAATCGAGAAAATTTTGACTAGCGATAATCCTGGTATACGGAAGTTTATAAATAGTAAATTAAAAAATGACCAATTTAAAATAATCAGTGAGTTGAAATCTAAGGAAGAACATATGAGTACGGTTTTAGATATTTTGTTAACTCAACTAACGAATGTTTCACCCAATGCTTTGTGTATTGCTATTCAGGAAAATTTTGAACATATTGCCATATTACTTATTGAAAGCATTAAAACTATTGTAAATCCTACGGATATATCTGCCTTTATGGCATTTGTTCATAGAAAGTGTGATCCTGTCTGTGTATTTTGCGTTGCTTTATTAAGACGTAACGAATCTATAATTAAAGATTTAATGGAATTACTCAGAAAAGTAGAAAAAGACTTAGTTGACTGTCAAAATTCAACCAAAACGTTAAGTATGCTTAGTGAAAAGTTAAATTGTGTGTCCGCAAAATCAATGCTATACCTTAAACAAAACACATTTGAACTCGTAAGAGAATTTCTAGGCAAACATCATAATGCATACTCTAAAGATAATTCTAGGACAGTTAACGCAATAACAAGAAATGGATATGTTATTACATATTGTGTCGACCGCCAATTAGAAATGAGTGAAGAACAACGTTTGCAAGTTTCAAACGCATTAAACGGTAGTACCGCAGAAGAAATACTTTGTGATTTCCATACTGCTATGTTAATAATAGGCCAAGAAGATTTAGATAAATTAATGGGCGAGGCGGTTATCAGTAGGACTTCCATACCTATTTTTATAATATCTTCGATCCTTAAAAAAAAAGTTTCCGAATACAAGGTATTTATAAATGATGTGTTTGACCGATTCTGCAGCACATTTCCTGAACGTGCTCGGATGTTTTGGTGTGAGGAAAAACCATCGTCTTACTATCATTTCCAATTGACAAATATTATTTTATTTAGGATTTTATGTGAGGACGATATTAAAGAATTTGTATTGAGGACTAGTAATCCTGCTTTAATTTTTCACAGTTTTACTTTGAGTTATAAGACATATAATACACACGAGCCCAAAATGATATTTATACACCAGCAAAATGATTTAAAAATTGATGAGAATATCTTACTAGAATATTTTCAGAGTTATTTAGATATTGGAAGAGACTTTGTGGAAGGTTCCGCTAGTCTAATCTTTCCAGGATCAATGAAAAGAAAGGATTGCAAATTTATAATATACACTACCAACAAGGAGTTATTTTTAAACAAAACACGTTTAGAATATTCTGAAGAAGAAAATCTTATAAAAACTAATCGTGATGGAGAAACATATAAATTTGCACCTACTAACGAGGATGTTGAAAAATTGCTATCAAAATTTATTAACTCTCGTGTCATCGAGTTAGCAAAAAAATTGTCAGAATTAATTTTTGAAACTAAAAATTCAAAGTTTGAGTATAGCAATTATTTAGTTAGAATTTATTTCAATTTTATAACACAATATGTTATAGAACTCTTTACACCTCATGTTCTTGATGATTATGGACAAAATTATAATGCACGCATCCGAGATTCATTCTTGGAAAGTAAGGATCCTAATTTAAGTAGAATGAGAGGTAAAATATATGAAGAAATCGCATCAACTCGAGGATTGACATTAGATCAAAATCAAAATGAATTGAAAAACATTTTGAAAACTCATGTTTTTAAGTTCCCTCTTTACTATATTGGTTTTAGTTTTTGGGGCGATGAAGCTGAACAGCAAAAACAACTCAACGACGTACTCTATGTAATCCAAAAACGATTTAAACATAATATTCATAGTCAAACAGCAAAATATGTAGTTTTCAAAATTGACGATGATTCCATTGATTACGCTGAAAGAGAACAATTGCTCAAATATAATGGCTTAGCAGGTTTGGTTGGTCAGTTACTGATTTTAGATGATGAGACAGAAATGTTAAAATTTAATTTATATGAAGAAAGTATGTCTAAAGACTGTGTAAAAATTTTGCATCGATTAAGAGAAGGTTATGATGAGCTTAGTAGCTTTAGATTAGATATTAATATTTATGGCTTTCCAAAATTAACGTTGAATTCTAATGAAAGCGATCGACAGAAGGTGAAAGATTTTCTGAACAAGCTTCAAATTTATACAAACCAAGCAAATCTAGACGAGATGACTAATGTGTTAAAAACAGATATTGACCGCTACTTTTTTATTCAAAAGAAGCAAAATGATTTTGATTTTCGAATAAAATGTGATTCCATTGGATGTACCGCTTTCTGTCATGATAAAACAAATTTTAATCTATATAGTACTGATGCTTTGGATTGGAATGTAGGTAGGTGTTTATTATATTAGGTAGGTAAGGTAGGTACGTTAAGGAGGGGTGGGGGTGCTTGATCCGAAACCTTCGCGCTGTGCGCCCTAAAGTAAAACGCGTCGGTAATTCTGTGCAGACTGACTTTATTTTTTCACCCACATACAGTACATTTACCAAAGTACCTACATAATTACTAGGAACTATTAATACACGAGTAGTGACACCAGATGTCGCTAATATTTACTTTTGATACATTATTATAACACCCCTACTTATCAAAATAAAGTAAATAAACTATCAATATGTAGTTGTCATACAACCCAGCACAATACCTAACTATATCCAAGTATTACAATAGTTTGACAATACCTAAGCTTTCCATAAAGGGGATTGGGTAATCTAGTATGGACAGTGGCGTCCTTAATTTTTTCAGCGGCCATCAATAATTTTGATACCACTTCATTGTACTGTGTTAAACACACTTACAAATGTCATTATTTTCATTGTAAGTAATATCGGAGCTGCGATATACAGGGTGCAACATTTCGACTTTACCTTGAAGGAAAGTACCCTCATACTAAAGATAGCGAATTTTACTTAAAGGAAACATTACCTTATTTTTAAAAAGAAACAAAACTGCATTCAAAGACTTTTGAAAATGCCACACCCGGTAGTCGAACCGATTAATATCTTACAAAACCTTCTCTTTCATGGATTTCCTTTTATTTAATATACCAAGTTTGTTAAAGAGATTTGATCCTTATGATCGACCCTATCGATTGATGCAATAAAAATACAGGGTGTTATTTTTTCGAATTATAGTCGGTTCGATTATAAGGCGTGGCAAACGATTTTTCAGCATTCCTTAAATGCAGTGCTGTTTCTTTTTTTAAAACACACTAAACTGTATTCAAAGTTTTCTGAAAATGCCACACCCGGTAGTCGAACCGACTGAAATCTTTCTAAATCTTCTATTTCATGGATTTCCTTTTATTTAATTTACCAAGTTTGTTAAAGACATTTGATCGTTGTGATCGACTCTATCGATTGATGCAATAAAAATATAGGGTGTTATTTTTTCGAATTGTTTGATTGTGAGACGTGGCAAACGATTTTTCAGCATTCCTTAAATGCAGTCCTGTTTCTTTTTTAAAAACATACTAAACTGTATTCAAAGTTTTCTGAAAATGCCACACCCGGTAGTCGAACAGACTAAAATCTTTCTAGATCTTCTATTTCAAGTATTTCCTTTTATTTAATTTACAAAGTTTGTTAGAGAGATTTGATCCTTATGATCGATCCTATCGATTGATGCAATAAAAATACAGGGTGTTATTTTTTATAATTTTAGTCGGTTCGATTACAGGGCGTGGCAAGCGATTTTTCGAAATTCCTTAAATGCAGCTTTGTATTATTTTAAATAAGAGAGTGTTTCCCTTGAATGAAATTAGCTATTTCCGGTAGTAAGAGTAGGTACTTTTCCTACATATTAACATCCAAGAAGTAATTATTGTAATCAATTAGCCTATTGCAGACTACTGCTAGACATAGGCCTCTACCAATGTGCGCCATTTCAGTCCATCTGGCTAGGGGGGGGGGGGGGGGGGGGGGGGGGGCTACTTTCCGTTTTCCTTCTCGCTAGGAATAGTACTCTAAATACTGGAGATAGCGAATTTCATTCAAAGGAAATGTTTCCTTGTTTAAAAAAAGAAACAGAACTGCATTTAAGGAATGCCGAAAAATCGCTTGCCACACCCTGTAATCGAACCGACTAAAATTCGAAAAAATAACACCCTATATTTTTATTGCATCAATCGATAGGGTCAATCATAAGGATCAAATCTCTTCAACAAACTTGGTATATTAAATAAAAGGAAATCCATGAAGTAGAAGATTTAGAAAGATTTTAGTCGGTTCGACTACCGGGTGTGGCATTTTCAGATAACTTTGAATACAGTTTAGTACGTTTTTAAAAAAGAAACAAAACTGCATTTAAGGAATGCCGAAAAATCGTTTGCCCCGCCCTATAATCGAACAATTCGAAAAAATAACATCCTATATTTTTATTGCATCAATCGATAGGGTCGATCATTAGGATCAAATCTCTCTAAGAAACTTGGTAAATTAAATAAAAGGAAATTCATGAAATAGAAGATTTAGAAAGATTTCAGTCGGTTCGACTACCGGGTGTGGCATTTTCAGAAAACTTTGAATACAGTTTAGTATGTTTATAAAAAAAGAAACAGAACTGCATTTAAGGAATGCTGAAAAATTGTTTGCCACGCCTTATAATCGAACCGACTACAATTCGAAAAAATAACACCCTGTATTTTTATTGCATTAATCGATAGGGTCGATCATAAGGATCAAATCTCTCTAACAAACTTGGTAAATTAAATAAAAGGAAATCCATGAAATAGAAGGTTTAGAAAGACTTTAGTCGGTTCGACTACCGGGTGTGGCATTTTCAGAAAACTTTGAATGCAGTTTTGTTTCTTTTAAAAAATAAGGGAATGTTTTCTTTCAGTGGAATTCGCTATCTCCAGTATTTAGAGTACTTCCATCTAAGTAAAGTTGAAAAATACCACCCTGTATAGCTAAGTCCCGATATAGTTTAGAGAAGTTTGTCCATAGTAACTTTTGATCACTTTATACTGTACTTTCATATTATATCAATTTCATTGATGGCCGCTCAATTCCAACACGACGCCAACATTACCCAACCCCCTTTATAATGTTTAACAACACCTAGGCCTTTGGTCAATATGTCCGCTGGCATTTCATTGGTAGGCAAATAGTTAATCTCAAGCTTACCACTCTGAGTAACTTCCCTCACAAAATGATGCTTCACATCTATATGCTTTGACCTATTGTGGCACTGATGGTTGGTGGCCATCTTCAATGCACTCTGGTTATCACAATTTAACTTAATATTAACCAGGGTTTCAGTCAGCTCATATAATAATTCTCTTAAATATATTGCCTCCCTACAAGCTTCAGAAAGCGCAACATACTCAGCCTCAGTACTGGAAAGGGCTGTAACTTTCTGTTTTCTGCTCTGCCAAGTAATGGCTGAGCCTGACATTACAAAACAAAACCCTGTATAAGATCTTCTGTCCAAGCTATCGCTGGCCCAGTCAGCGTGTACATTACCCCAGCAAGAAAGTACCTCGTAGAGTGACATGAGTGGCACGTATAATTAGAGCGTTATATGCTATACATGTGCGCCGCATAAAAAAATTTGTGCGTGTTGTAGTTTTGGAAAAAAACGGAGAAAATGATTTCTGCTGCGGTAACGTTGTTCCAGCAAGAAAATTCTGAACGGATAATCGGAGAGAGAAATATTATGCATGGGCAGAGAGCTTATATTTGTGCTATGATGTGCGCCGAAAATGAAATTTGTGCCTCTTCAGGTTTTCGAGAAATTGCATTTCTTGCTGGAGTAATGTTTCGCATAATCGTGTATCTCTGAAACCATTCTATGTGCGGCTGTGTAGTAAACATATACGAGAATCTCTTAATTTGTGCTTATTTCTGGCAGAATTAGATTTTACAAAACATTTATAGTTTTCAAGTATTTTCGCTTTTTTGAAAATAAAATAAACCTTCACTGCGCCTACATGATAAAACATATGAGCTCGCTGAAAACTTTATTCGGTCCTCCTTGGCGTGTATAATAACCATAAATGATTTCAAACGCGTGCATTCACTCGTTATTGAATAATATTACTAAAAGCCAAACCGACGGCACCTCAACTTTGAGGTCGCCGCACAAGAAAACGGCCCAAGCTAAGATCTGTGGGTGTAAGCTAATAAATAGAGCGTCTAGTCAATTAACTTATTGCAAAATATCAGCTTGAAATGTTTCGCATTTAAATTGTTATAAATATAATACTAAACGTATAAGCAATGACTGATTATCCAACCAAATTAAAATGACTACAAAAAGCGACGGAATAGTACATATCGATGACCTTCTTTTTTAACGTCTTTATCATAAGCTGTTGTCCGAACAGTCGCGTTCAAACGTTTATTGGCAACTGTGTGATTTAGTTTTGGAAGCTAATTCAAATATACTTTAAATTAAAGTCATGACCATATCAAATGACACACATTTTTGATATATAAATTATTATCTTCATTCTTATATTATAACATCAAATCACAGGTCAATTACCCAAAATAAGAAAACACAAATAGTTAAATCAAATTATTTATGTACCTAATCCACTGATTAGGTACACAAATAATTTGATTTAACTATTTGTGTTTGCGGCTGGTGGGTCATCAAACCGGTGGTGCGCTTTGCTTGCTCAAAAGGTATGCACCTACTTATTAAGATAAGAAATTGCAATACAACAGCAATTTACAGGAATATGTTGATTTTTTATACTTACATTAAATACGAGGACATTTTTTTGAAATAAAATGTTCAATCACCTTTTTTTCAAAATCGGGTACTGTCTGTAGGTATAAATTATTGTTACATATTGAGCAGAACCAAACCAAAATAAAAACAATTACCTAATTTAAACAAAACTAACAACATTTAACGCGTTAAAGCGTCCGTCGTCACATCACAGTGCTAGCGGCGCGTGCACGGCGTGTCGCGCCCGTCCCGGCCAGCAGCTACCCTCCAGCCCCGCGACCCCGCTCTCGCCGTTCGCCTCGTCTGTCTGACTGCCGTCAAGGAACGCGTGCGACACGAATAGATACATCTTACCTGTAACTATGTATGTATATAAAGTCCGACCAATAAAATAAAAAACCTGTACTGGGGGCGCCAAAAACACTATGATTATGACAACACCAAGTATAGTGATACACATGTTAAATGCCAAGTATACAAATATTTTTTCAACACACTTGCTTATGAACAGGCTTTTATTTCCCCGCAATTAAGCACGGAATGACACCTAATATAAAACTGTGACTTTTTCATTGCTTCTTCTTCCTCCTAGCGTTATTCCCAGTCGCATCCGAAGCTTTCAGCTTGGAGTCTGGGGTCCGCTTTTACCAGTCATAGCTACAGATTTGGCTAGACCTCGATATTTTCCGTGAAGCGATTGCCACCTGACCTCCACGACCCAATGTTAACATTAGGTGATATCGAAGCTTTGCAGCTAGACCGGCGCTAGTGAACGCGGCCGCTACGCAGGAGGCGCGGGTTCGATCCCCGCTCAGTGCAAATATTTGTGTGCATGAAATATGAATATTTGCATTGGTCTGGGTGTTTCTATGTTTAATATGTATGTAATAACAAAAAAACATGTATCTAAGTATGTTTATCCGCATTCTAGAACCCATAACACAAGCTAGTTAAGCTATGCTTACTTTGGGTCTAGATAGCGTTGTGTAGAATGTCCTACAATATTAATTTATTTATTTATTTATTATTTATTTAGGGCACCAACTACCTGTAACGACTGCCATAGATGTTCTTATGGCAACCGGGACCGACGGCTTAACGTGCTCTCCGAGGCACGACCAGACCAATGCGAATACCCATATTTAATGCACACAAATATTTGCACTGAGCGGGGATCGAACCCGCGCCTAGTGCGTAGCGGCCGCGTTCACTACCGCTACGCCACGGAGGCTGTCATGTTTTTCATTGCTATTATTCACAAAAGTGAGTTATAGGCCCTGCGCAGACGACAGACTATCCGTGACGCACTTTTTAGTCTGTGAAAATAGAACCTATGCAATTATAAGCAGTAACGCACACGACGCGCAAAAAGACCGGCGCACAAAAAATCCGTGCAATTCGGGCAGACCGCACCGCGCCGCGGCGCGCCGCTCCGCACAAATAGTGTGTAAAAAAAATTGAACGTTTGCTTCAACGCGCGCTAACGCAGACGGCGCACACTTTAGTCGGCAATCTGCATTTGCTAGGGGTGGAACTGTCCCTTTAGTAATCTTTCCGAAAGTATAGGATGTACCCAAAATTCTCTATTTCTTCTTCTTTTTCTGTACTTCATGTACAAAATAATACTTCGCGATCTCTGCACGATTTCCATAGCGTCTACGTCCCTACAGCTCTGCCGACAAAATGATCGAAGATGTGCGTCGTGTGCGTTGAGTCTGTGAAAAATCCGCGACCGACTTTTTGCGCGCCATGCAGACTTTTTGTGCGCCGCAGACTCGATCGCACAAAAAGTGTGCCGTCTGCGCAGGGCCATAGACTTACAAGGACTGGGCACAAATCACAACACAGTAGTATCCGTATAATAGTTTACTGCTTGGAATGGTAAATACAAGTTAGACATACAGTTACATTACACTATGTATAGAACAGGGACCACGCGATATTGTTTTTCGGACTGCATAAAATTCTTGTATTTTATGCCTAACAGCACAGAGATCAAAATAATCGAGCATGATTTTCTTTTTTGCGTTAGGCTTATTTTTCTCAGGCGTAGAAAATACATTTGACGTTTGACCTTCTCTTCGTATTTTTATTACAGAAGATCGGGATATACCTAAAAATGTGAATAATAATTAGTCACAGTAAAATCAGTAGTTTAGGCCAATTTCATTGCACGTACTCTATGATGTACGTACCCGTCATGTTGACAACAAGGTCCGTGATGTTATTTAGAGGAACAGAGTCCAATCCTTTCTACTTTTTATCCGACAAATACTTTGTTATATTATAAATTACTTTTCTTAACTGGCTTTTAATAGTTTTCGGCATATTACTATAGTTTTGTAGTTTTGTAGCGCTCTCAAACTCAACAACACGCACAATTGACACCACACTGACAGATGACCATAATGACATTGTATAGATTGTTACCATATGAAGAAATTAGTTCCAATAGTTTACCGCAATATGGCGAGGTATTTTATTTTACTGGTCGGGCTTTAGTTACGAACCTACCTTGGCTGATACCGACTCCAAAAATAACAATTATTGTAACTAATTATATATTATCCTAATTATTTTTTTCATTCATAAAAGACAGATTTTTTTATTGTTCAATTATTTAATTCGTTATCTATTTAATAAAAATTTGATTTACTTATAAGTAGTCAAATATCTTTTTCATTTCATTTTACTTAAGAGAACTCTAAAAAATATTATATTGATAAGTAGGAAATCTAAGTTGATTATTAAGTTGTAGAATAATTAATTACGAATACGCAATTATTTTCGACTTTTAGTGCACATTGATTTTTGTGCATATTAATTGTTACCACTTTCCATCAGGTGGGCCATGTGCTTGTCTGCGACCTAAGTAGTACTA
Organism: Eilema depressum; assembly: GCA_914767945.1. NCBI lineage: Eukaryota > Metazoa > Arthropoda > Insecta > Lepidoptera > Erebidae > Eilema > Eilema depressum. The sequence goes on from OU612026.1 coordinate 15,559,298, forward strand.
ATAGTATTAAAAAAAAAACGAAGTAGTTAGTATTTAATAAGACTAAAAGCAACAAATATACTGAATGTACTTGTACTTAGTAATGTGCAAAGTCAAAAAACTAACATTCAGATTATTCAATAGTAAATTTATTCTTTGAGTTAGTTATTTTCTACGTAAGTGTACTCATGAACAACACTTTACAACCAGTTCGTGAACAAAGTTAAGAAGGTCATCAATTTGTACTATTCCGTCGCTTTTTTGTAGTCATTCTAATTTGGTCGGATAATCAGTCGTGGCTTATACGTTTAGTATTATATTTATAACAATTTAAATGCGAAACATTTCAAGCTGATATTTTGCAATAAGTTAATTGACTAGACGCTCTATTTATTAGCTTACACCCACAGATCTTAGCTTGGGCCGTTTTCTTGTGCGGCGACCTCAAAGTTGAAGTGCCGTCGGTTTGGCTTTTAGTAATATTATTCAATAACGAGTGAATGCACGCGTTTGAAATCATTTATGGTTATTATACACGCCAAGGAGGACCGAATAAAGTTTTCAGCGAGCTCATAAGTTTTATCATGTAGGCGCAGCGAAGGTTTATTTTATTATCAAAAAAGCGAAAATACTTGAAAACTATAAATGTTTTGTAAAATCTAATTCTGCCAGAAATAAGCACAAATTAAGAGATTCTCGTATATGTTTACTACACAGCCGCACATAGAATGGTTTCAGAGATACACGATTATGCGAAACGTTACTCCAGCAAGAAATGCAATTTCTCGAAAACCTGAAGAGGCACAAATTTCATTTTCGGCGCACATCATAGCACAAATATAAGCTCTCTGCCCATGCATAATATTTCTCTCTCCGATTATCCGTTCAGAATTTTCTTGCTGGAACAACGTTACCGCAGCAGAAATCATTTTCTCCGTTTTTTTCCAAAACTACAACACGCACAAATTTTTTTATGCGGCGCACATGTATAGCATATAACGCTCTAATTATACGTGCCACTCATGTCACTCTACGAGGTACTTTCTTGCTGGGGTAACGTACACCCAGTCAGCATCTACAAATCCTTGTAAACATTCACCCTGACTACTAAACTTTAAACAATACAATTTAGTTTTCTTTAGGTATTTTAGAACTCTCTTAGCATAGTTCCAATGCTCAACACTATAACAAGTATTAAATTGACTTAGGTAACTTACTGAGTAAGCTATATCAGGTCTAGTCATAACTGCCAAATACATAAGACAACCTATAAGCTTCTGATAACTAATGCCTGATGCACAATTTTCTGCTCTAGTTGCATTCAATTTACTCTCTATAGGTGTATCAGCTGTTTTACAATCAGTCATTTGGAATTTCTGTAATAATTCCTCTATGTACAGTTGTTGATCTACTGTTATCTCATAGTTATTACAATTTTTGTTTACATTAATGTTCATTCCTAGGTATTGTTTGACCTCACCTAAATCTTTAACATTAAACTCAGCATTTAAAATACATTTTACCTTCTCTGTCTCGCTTTCACAATTAGAAAAAATTAAGAAATCGTCGACATACAACGCAATAATAAGTTTTATGTCTTTACAATTCTTTATGAATTAACATGGCTCTTGAACACTATTTTTAAAATTATTTTTACATAAAACATCTCTTACTCTCTCATACCAAGCTAAGGCGGATTGTTTTAATCCATACACTGCCTTTTTGAGTTTAAGGACTTTATCACCCTCTTTGGGCACAAAACCTTCTGGTAAATACATGTAAATATTCTCTTTCAAGTAACCATTTAAATAAGCAGTTTTAACATCTAACTGAGTAATGTCCAATCCTAACTTTACACTTATTGCAAATAATAATCTTAAGGTTGAATGTCTCACAACGGGTGAAAAAGTCTCATCATAGTCAATACCGCGTCGGTAATTCTGTGCAGACTGACTTTATTTTTTCACCCACATACAGTACATTTACCAAAGTACCTACATAATTACTAGGAACTATTAATACACGAGTAGTGACACCAGATGTCGCTAATATTTACTTTTGATACATTATTATAACACGCCCTGGGTGGAAACGGCAGCACAACTCTCCCGCGCATGCTGCCGCCTGCGGCAAATTCCGGCCGTGTCAGGATCAGCCCTGTAGAGGGTTTCTATGTAATTCTCTTAGCATACAGCGTCGAGCACAGCAATGATTGTCATTGGTCGATCTACAGTGACATCACCCAGTCCGACCAATGACAATCTGCACTGCAATTCACTAAGCGAGCACAACGATGCGACAACGATGCGAGGCGCAACGTAGATTGTCATTGGTCAGATTGTATCACGTCATTGGAAATCGACCAATGACAGTGTCTATCGCGCACATCGTTGCGACTCGCATCGTTGTCGCATCGTTGTGCTTGTTAGTGAATTGCACAGCTGTATCAAGGTTGTCGCAACGTTGTGCTCGTCGACGGACTGAGCTGAGGACGGTAATCACCATACACACGCGTGGCATTCGACGTTTTTCAACACACTTGCGAATACACAATAATTGTAAAGTGGTCGTGTCTGTACATTGGAGATATTTAAAAAAAAATACTTGGGTTATGTTATGTTAACGATACTGAACACGAAAATATTTTTTCTGAATTTCCTGTCTGTTTGTCTGTTTGTCTGTTTGTCCGCGATGGACGCAAAAACTACTGGACGGATTTTGATGCGGTTTTTTTTGTTAGAAAGGGCTTGCTCAGACTTAAAATCTTACGTTTGTTTGATCGCAATCGGTTGAGTAGAACCGGAGATATGAGCAAAGGTCGCGTTAACCGAGATGCACGCGGGCGGAGCCGCGGGCGGAAGGCTAGTAATAAATATGATAGGAAAAATACTAGAAAAATAATAAAAATTAATTAGTCTTCCTATGCGCGCGCATTTGACAATTTCGATCGGCCATAGATATAATAAAAGAATGAGGTTTGAGGTTTGAGGTTTGAATTCAACTCTTTTTTTACTTTTTATTTCTCAGATACTTACAGAAAAAAAAATCATTTTAGTGAAAGTTTTGTTTATTAAACACGTACTACAAGTAGTTGAAATTATCATAAGCACGAAGTTGCATGAAATGAGCAAGCAATAGGTATATTATTATGTTCTTTTGTACCATTGAACACGATCCTTTTAACGACGAAAAAAGCAACTCAACCAATAATAAAAGGAAAATTCAAAGAATCAAAGAATCAATTTCGTTTATTCAATTTAGGCACATATAGAGCACACAATATATTATGAACGTCAAAATATTACAATTGTGTCAAGAAGTATTAGTCCAGTCATTTGGGCGACAACCTAGGACGCTCGTACGCCGAAACTATTGATTTTAGGAAAGAAAAGGTTTGACATAAATTGTAGAAAATTTCCTCTACTTTTATTTTGTGTTATACATTTTTCCTGTAAAATGCGTCGGAAAGGAGTAATTATCAAAAAACTGCATTTGGGCGCCATTTTTTCGATATGGCGGCGCGAGCGGCAAACATACGAGGTGGCAAAGTTCAAATTTGGAAAGAGCATATCAAAATCTATAAAATTGCCAATTTTCAAAACTCCCGGAAAACTTTCCAGGTAAAAATACCAAATGACGACTATAATATATGTAAACAAAAAATAAAATATTAAATAAATTTAAGTAAACCATTTGAAAATGATTCTTTCGCTGGTTCGGTAGTTGGTTCTACTGAGAAGCAAGAAACTCAGAGAACTCAACTATCCTTTTTATTTATTTATTTTTTAATACGGTTTTTATACAATTTACAATGTGCGGGCAAGAAAGTGATTAGGTTGACCATGCATTTTTATCATTAAGATAATATTCTTCTACTTTATAATAAGCTTTTTCCATTAGACTTTTTTTCACGTTTATTTTAAAAATATTAAGTGGCATGTCAACCAAATCCTGAGGAATTTTATTAAATAGTTTTATACTGTTGCCTACAAATGAATTACCAACCTTATGAAGCCTGAGTATTGGCACTGCTAGTTTATCTTTATTTCTCGTATTATAATCATGTGTGTCCGAGTTTTTTTTTTTAAGATTTAAGTTCTTCCGTATGTATAAAATATTATCGTAAATATATTGACAAGCAACCGTTAATATATTAATTTCTTTAAATGTTTCTCTCGGCGAGTCACGGGGTCTGAGGCCGTAGATTGCTCGTATCGCTCGTTTCTGTAATATGAAAACAGTCTCAATATCGGCAGCTGAGCCCCACAGCAGCAGACCATATGACATAACGCTATGAAAGTAGCTAAAATAAACTAATCGTGCCGTTTCCTCATCAGTTAGTGACCTTATCTTTCTAACCGCATAGGCAGCTGAGCTAAGTTTTCCTGCCAAGGCTGTGATATGAGAACCCCATTGCAGTTTACTATCTAGAGTTATTCCCAGAAAAACTGTGGTATTAACTACTTGAATTGATTCATTGTTCATTACAATATGAGTATCTATCACATCGTCAAGTACTACTTTTTGTCTATCAGTTTTAAAAATTAATGATATGTCATCTGCAAATAATACTATTTCACAAAGATTTTTAGTGAAGTAAGGAAGATCATTTACATATATCAAGAATAAAAGGGGTCCTAATATCGAGCCCTGGGGTACTCCCATGACTAAAGGGGCGCCAGAAGAGTCGGTGCCATTAATGTTGACTTTTTGTACTCTGCCATTGAGGTAAGACTTTATTAAGCTAAGTGAGCCATTAGAAACACCATAATAACCTAATTTCAATAACAAAGTCTCATGATCAACACAATCAAAAGCTTTTGATAAATCACAAAAAATACCAATGGCATCCTGCTTCTTCTCCCATGCATCAAATATATGACGAGATATATTTGATATATTTGACGAGTGCAACTCCTGCATCCGTCGTGTTTCTGCATTTAGTGAACCCAAACTGTTTCTCATGAAGTAATTTATTAAATGTAAAATGTGAATGTGTTTCAAAAATTTTACTAAGGGCTGGGAGTATAGAGATGGGTCGAAAATTGGACGGATCACTTTTGTCCCCTGCTTTGAATAACGGAATGATTTTACTGTACTTCATAAGAGTAGGAAACTGGTTTTCATCTATACATTTATTGAATATGATTGCAAGATAAGGCGCAATAACGGGCATTATTGGTTTTATTATGTTGGTTGAAATGCCCCAAAGATCCTCAGTCTTTTTTATATTCAGTTGCTTAAAAGTTTTAAATATGGTTTCAGAGTCAATATACTGAAAATTAAAGTTAACACTACATTTATCAACACTAGATTTAAGAAGAGAAGCAGCTGCATTTTTTGAAGAATTTAAATTACTTGTAGTCGTAGTTGCAACATTTGTGAAAAAAGATTCGACATCCACTTCCAACTCGAAGCATCGATCACGTGACCTTGTCTTACAGGTTTCTTTATTAATAATGTTCCATGTTGCCTTTATTTTATTATCAGATTTTTCTATTTAACCCGAATATAATTAGATTTGGCTATAGAACAGACTCTCTTGAACAGCTTTGAATACCTTTTAATTTGTTTAATTACTTGTGGCTCATTTGTAGATGGCTTTATCTCGTATAATTCATCAGTTTCTTTCTACTTTAATGGATTCCAGGTGTAGCCCAATCAAACACTTTTATGAACATAAAAGTTATTTATTGAAATGATTATGAGTTTCGATTATTAGTATGAACAAATATATTAAAACAAATATTAGTAACAACAAATTTATAATAAGTGATATTATGAATTTCAATGATTATATATTTCAATATTTATTTGTTAAATTTTTATGAAGAATAATCATTATGACTTTAAATGGTATGAGAAAATTTTTCGGAAATCCGATGATAGGAGTTGAAAAGTTATGTAAGAAAATGCGCACCCGGTTTAGAGAAGTTAGTCCATAGTAACTTTTGCTCACTTTATACTGTACTTTCATATTATACCTTTTTCATTAATGGCCGCTCAATTCCAAAACGACGCCAACCTTACCCAACCCCCTTTATTATTTAACAAACTATTGTTTAATAAACTACTCATTAGACAGGATATTTAATTTAGAAAATTTAATTATATATTTCAGATTGATTTTGTTTAAACCCGTTAGTTGACAAAACAACAGTTAGTGATAGGTTTAAAAAGCTGCTCACTTTTTAAACGTACAGATTAGGTTAGAATGCTAATGCGGGAGCGGAGCTCCAGCGTTAGCCTTCGTGGTTATTCTTTTTTATAACTATACAGAATTTTATTTAGTCAAATTAACAATTTTGAAACATTTTTTTATCAATAATCAATATATTTTCTAATTAAAACAATTATGTGAAACCTGCATTATGTCAAATGATTCTTTTTTAAGTAATATGTTTGCAAAATGAATGTTTGTCAAATGATTCGTTTTTCAAACGTAGGTAATTTGTAAAATGATCTTTTGTCATACGTTTTTTGGCAAACAAGGGTGAACCTGCATGCTGCAAGCTGCTTGCTGATATTTGCTGCATGCTACATGCCTGCAATCTGCATACAAGGTTTATGCTTGCTTGTTTGCATGCATGGCGTATGTTATTTATTATTTATATGTCCTAGTGCCAGTAGAGAGAAACAAAATGTTAAATCTGTTCAAGTCTTTTAATCTTATTAATATGTTCTTGGAACCTACCAGAATAACTGCAACTAGTGTCACATGTATTGATAATATTTTCACGGATATTAAACCAGTTAATAAATGTATTGTGGATGCTGTAGGCTCGGACCACCGTGGTCAATTAATATCTTATGAGAGAAATAATTGTAAAGTTAGTAAAAAGGAAATTAAATTTGTACCGATTAACCAGCATCGTTTAGACTCTTTTAAAGAAAGTATAGTGAATAAACTACCTGACTTGCCCTCGTATACTAGTGTAGAAGAGTCTTATGCAGATCTAATTAACCTAATCAATACTGAGTTTGGGAGAATTTTTACCTCAAAAACAATATCGATTGGCGAGCGTCCTATTTTCAGTGACTGGGCAACGACGGGAATCTATAGAAGTAGGAGGAGATTGTTTGATCTGCACTGCTATTCACTAAGCGAGCACAACGATGCGAGTCGCAACGTTGTGCTCGATAGAGATTGTCATTGGTCGGATTGTATCACGTCATTAGAAATCGACAAATGACAGTGTCTATCGGGCACATCGTTGAGACTCGCATCGTTGTGCTTGCTTAGTGCATTGCACAGCTGTATTCTGAAAAATCATACAATTTCAACGCTGCTTTTCAGAATTATGTTAAAAATTACTCCAAAATATTCAAGCGAGCCTGTTCCTTTGCGAAGTCAAACTTCATTAAAAAGAAAATATCGAATTCTGTTAATAAAATTAAGACTACTAACATAATAAATTCTGAATGTGGGAAATCTTCATCAGTTGCAAGAGATTTCCATTTAAAAATAGAAGATCGCCATGTCACGGGGGACATGGAAGTTGCGACAGAGTTTGAAATTTTTTTTACAAACATTCCCATATTGACAACCAAAACTCTCCAGTCGTCTTCCACTTCCGCCGAGTCATTGCTTATGGAATCAATAAAAAAATGTGAGGACACTTTCGTATTCTCAGTTGTTAATAGCAAGGATATCACCAAAGCGTTTAAATCTATTGATATTAAAAAGACCGTGGATCTATGGGGATTATCAGTCAAAACTGTGTCAAGTATTATTGATGTCATTGCTCCCCATCTAGCAACTGTGTTTAATGACTGTGTCAGCAACGGTATATTTCCTGATTTAATGAAACATAGCAAAGTCATACCTTTGTTCAAGGCTGGCAGCACCACAGATCCTTCTAATTTCCGACCCGTTTCTGTATTGCCGACCTTGAGTAAGGTATTTGAGAAACTAATTCTAGGACAGATGCTAACCCATTTTGGTGAAAACAAACTGTTTCATGATAAACAGTTTGGGTTTACAAAAGGACGTTCGACCACCGATGCAGGTGTAGAATTGTTAAATTGTATTCACGAAGCCTGGGAAGATAAGCATGATGCATTGGGTGTCTTCTGTGATCTATCCAAGGCTTTCGATTGCGTCCACCATGACACATTAATCAGGAAATTAGAACATTACGGAATAAGGAACAAGGCTCTCGATCTTCTGACTTAATATTTGAATAATAGAATTCAGAGGTTCGATGTTAACGGTACACGCTCAGTAGGATCTGTGGTTTCGATGGGCGTTCCACAGGGTTCGATATTAGGACCATTTTTATTCTTAATTTATATAAACGACCTCCCTTACTACGTAAGGGACAAAAATAGTATTATTTTATTTGCTGACGATACCTTTTTATTTGCTGACGATACCTCGTTAAGATTTAAAATTAAGAGGCAATTAAACAATTATGACGAAGTAAATGGTGCAATAACAAGAGTGGTCCATTGGTTTAGCTCAAATAATCTTTGCCTTAATGGGAATAAAACTAAATGTATTAAATTTACCCTACCTAATGTTGAACAGGTGGAAACCAATGTACAACTCAATGGTCAGGTGTTGAACCTTGTGGAATCAACAGTGTTCTTGGGTTTAAGTATTGATGCCAAACTGCAGTGGGGATCACATATTGAAAAAATAGCCAGTAGATTAAGTTCAGCTTCCTACGCTGCAAAAAAGATTAGGACTCTGACAGATGTGGATACGGCTAGAATAGTTTATTTCAGTTAATTTCATAGTATTTTGAGCTACGGAATTCTCCTTTGGGGTAATTCCGCGGATTTGAATACAATATTTATATTACAAAAGCGGGCTGTGCGAGCTATATATAATTTGGGCCCAAGAGTCTCCCTCAGAGAAAAGTTTAAAGAAATAGACATTCTGACCGTAGTGTCACAATACATTTTCGAGAACCTAATGTATGTAAGGAAAAATATTTCCAAATTTCCAAAAATTTGTGACAGGCATAACATAAATACGAGACATAAAAACAATCTTGTAGTCTGTGATAGCAGACTCCAAAAAAATTGTAATTCTTTCCAGGGTAACTGCATACGCTTTTTTAACAAGCTCCCTAATGAAATTAGGGATTTACCTATAAATAAATTTAAAAATGTAGTTAAGAGGAAATTGTGCCAAAAAGGCTATTATAAAATACAAGAATATTTAGATGATAAACTAGCTTGGAAATGAGCTGTTCACTCATGCATGCTTCTCAAACAAATGATTGTATTTAGACTAAGTAGACTAAGCATTTTTTTGTAAATAGACCAAAAAAAAAAAAGCCCGCTGAGTTTCTTGCCGGAGTCTTCTCAGGCCGGGGCCGCGTTTCGAAACGGCGGTGGTCCATTTGCTAAGCTAGTCTTTAGTACATATATGTATAATTTTGACGTTTTGTAAGTGCCGTTTTGATGGTCTATACAGAATAAATGATTTTTGACTTTGACTTTGTATTATAATTTACTGACATTGATATTATTTTACTCATTGACATTGTTAAATTGTGTACTAACTAGATAAACTCTGTGCCTAATAGGTACCTAATGAATTTTATTGAGATCTGACATATCTAGTACAATTAGAAACATAAGCAACTACGTTGCCATAATTGTTAAAAGCTGATAATTGGAATATGAACCATAAATAATTTAATTGATGAATATAATAATTTAAATAATATAATTATGTTTATATGACGTGTAATGTTCTTATGAATAAATGACTTATGACTTAGTTAGAATTGTTTATACAGAGTAATAAAAAGCACTTATGTTATGTGTTTTATTTTGAAACATTTCCAACCATCTCTGCTTGATTTAAATACATTTTAAATTAGTTTTCTGTTTTTGCCATATTTAAATGTATTTCCAACTATACAGGGTTATTTGTAATAAACTAGCATCCTAATCTAGCAGGGGTAGGTAGCAGACATCATAAGTAACAAAGTTTGTTCTATGACTTTTAATAAAACTGATTATAACGCGACATTCATTCCTAAACTGAAGGTCAACTCACGCACGTTCGCGCGCGCTTGCGCTACCGTATAATACCTACTACTACCTAGGTACTTTCTTCGCCAGATTATTAATTGCTCGCGTGGTTTGTTGCGTGTAGAAAGTAACTGGTATTTACACTTTTTTTTTTTTTTTTTATCGTGCGAAAAATCCCCGCGGATACCTCCCCCGCCGGAGCCGGAGGAGGAGGTTATGTCGGACTCGAACCGACTAAAACGCACGCCGACTGTGGGCCGTCAGTTGCCGGAGGTGAGATTGTTGTAGCCATATCCCTCGCACCCCGGCCGACCCAGGGCCATATCTCTCGATCTGGCCCTCTCCCGATGTGGGGACCGTAGAGTCCCCAACTCGCCCCCGGGTATGGGGAGGCACGCAATGCGCACCGCCGCCGTGGCCTACTTCTGCTAGGGTGACAGGCGGCTCCACCCGTCACCCCCAGGCCCGCGCTCATGGGGGACGGAGGTCGTTCTGCGACCTTCGACGCCCGAGTTGCCGTCGCTCGTTACGGGCCGCGCGGTTAGCGATTCTCCTACGCTCTTCGCGGGCCGCTACGCTCTTCGCGGGCCGACTGGTATTTACACTAAATCCAATATCCCTTCATACTTTCCCAGGCTTAGGACTGGCTACATTAAAAAAACAAAAAGATGCCTAAGAATGCTAAAGATGAAACGTACCTACACTTATCATATCATCCAAGTAACGAGTACTAAAGTAGTCTCAATATAAGAGGCCCACTATGACATTTGTCTTTTGGACGTAACTAGTGATGTAACCACACCACTCGGTACACGATACTCAAGATAAATCAAGTTTGTATGCGTATTTGATCGATTAGAATATGTATTGTATTGTAGTGTAAAGTTCATTGGCTTAAAGTTCTAATTAGAAAATGTAATCTAAACTTTGATATTGTAGGTATTTTGAAACAATACAATACTGCGAAAAGTCAATTTTCTTTCATTTAACATTTTTATTACAATAATATTCACTCAATAATAACCAATAGAAATCGCGTGAAAGTGAATCTTTAGTAAATCATTTTCTTGATACCTACTGTCTGAAGTTTACGCTTATATCACTTATTGAAATGAAACCACTTTTTAACGGCTTCTATCGCGATTTATCTGTCACTATTTACTTTTAACCCTACGTTGGCTACTTTCTAGCAGCCCTGGTCCCGGGGTGACTTAAGATGATATTTGAAGCCTAGGAATATAAAAACCTAGATAACAGCAAACACAACAAAGTCACAAATTGGGATAATGTCATATTTGTCGATGAGACTTGGCTGAACTCGAATCATACCGTGCCGCAGTCATGGACAAATGATACCAAGGCCTCTTGCTCAAAAGTGCCAATAGGAAAAGGTGGACGCTTAATCATCTGCCACGTCGTCGGGTCAGCTAGTGGTGGTTTTGTGAATGATAACTTCCTCGCATTTGAGTCTAAAAATACAAAATAATATCACAGAGTGGTTTACTAACCTGTTAGCAAACCTCCCTGAACAGTGCATAATTATTATGTACAATGCACCGTGACCACTCAGTTCAAATAAATAAAGCACCTACTCAAGCAAACAAAAAGGCCGATTTAGTAGCATGGATACAAAGATCAGGCGTTGAAGCTGATACGAAATAGTTAAGAGCTGAATTGCTGCAACAGGTTAAAGAAATTAAACTTGCAAAATTAAAATATGAAAAATATATCGTAATCGATTTATTTTTTCCTTAACCAATTATTCTCTTGTCTATGGACAGTATGAAAAAATCGTTATGGACAGCACAGCACTGAGCGGAGTGGGCGGTACCCATCAATGAAAAATGTCATTCTACGTTTGAAAAATGTCATTGTTTTACGTTCTCAAAATTGAGAACTTCATGGACTTGAACTGTCCAAACGGGCTTCTTACATTGCGATTACTTTAACCTAATAACATGTTTTACGAGTAATGTCAAAACAAACATTGGTAGGTAGGTAGATATGATTCACTTTTGATTTTTTAATGTAGGCGTATTTAAAAAGCGGAATCAACGTTTTTACAATAATTGAAGTTCAAGTTCCGCGGATGCCGATGAGTATCGCGCACATAACGTTCCTTCCTTCCTCACCTTCAACACCAACACAAAGACCACACCTAAATATTAACTGTTCATTAACTTAACTCTGGCTAACACTTCCCGATTAGTTTTAATTTGATTAAAGATTTTTTTTATTATCACGTCCCGGCTTTCAATTTCTCCGCCAGAGTACACCATTGCTTTAACGTGTCTCCATAAATAAAAGTCCAGAGGTGTTATGTCTGGTGACCTGGGAGGCCACGCACGAGGTTCACCTCGTCCTATCCATCGGCCGGGATAAGTCCTATTTAAATGGTCTCTGATCTGCCGTGAATAATGCGCTGGCGCGCCGTCGTGTTGATAATACATATCACGTAAGTCTGCAAGCGGTATGTCTTCTTCTTAACTCTGGTTACTGGTAGCGTTTCGGTGAGAAAGTGTAGGTATGTTTCACCAACATTTACACTGAAACGGTGTTGAAAATTATATGGTCTGGGTTCGTGAGGATTTTCATAACACCACAAATGTTCATTGTGGCTATTGAATAAACCCACTCTACCAAAGGTAGCTTCATCAGTCCACAGAACTTTAGGACGTTCAGCCAGCAACCAACTGCAAAAATCCACACGCGCAGTTTGGGCCGGTGAGTTCCTGGACACGATGGATATGGAATGGATTTTTGCCTTTGTTGTGAATGACACTCCACGCGAAGAACTGCGATAAATTAAACCGTAGCGCGGCGTATTTGGTACTTGCGGCGAGATTATCCACAAAGAACTCCAGTATTCTTTCTTGTTCCCGTACTGTGTGCCTCGGTGGACGACCACTATCACTAAACCTGGGCTGTAACTGTCCGTAATCGCGTAATCGCTGTGTGGCAGATAACATCGTTGCCCGGCTCGGTATAGGTAGATTTGGAAATCTTACGGCATATTGGCGGCAGGCTTCCGCCACATTATCATCGGACCTAGCAAGCATCCTCACAATTTCCGTGTATTCCACATTGGAATACTGATAAGGAATGGCGATAGTCAGATCGACGCAAAACAACACGGTAACGCGAAAATTCGTGGCACACAATGACCAGTGACGGAAAACCTGTGACGCGCGCGCATCTAGCGACCGACTGGCGGTGAACAGTGACCAGCGAGGCAGCGACCGAGTGGCGTATCCGTGCATTGCATGAATTGATGATACGCGTTTGTTTACCTCATTTTTACGATGCGCGTAAACTGCGGCGTAGAGTTAATAACTGTTAGACGCGAAACTAAATTAATATTTATTTTTGTGTGAAAGTAAAATTTTACGAATTACCTATAAAAAGTCGTAGAACAAAAGTTGTTACTCATGATGTCAGCTATCTACCCCTGCGAGGATGCTAGTTAATTACGAATAACCCTGTACAGGTACTATTAACAATCGACCACAAACTACGGACTAAAAACAACCCCAAAAAACTACTGACAACTAATAACAAGTAGGTACCACGCACTACAGTAAAAGTAAAAATCATTTGGTTAATGCCTGATTAACAAAATAAACTTCTATCAAATACTATTTCTTCCCTCTCTTGTATGCCAAAGGATGATTCGTACTGTAAATTTTCTGCTTTTGAAGATTAATCATGTCAAATGTATACCAAACGACGATTCTTCTTCATCCTAGCTACTTTAGCCTAATTCGACGATTCTGCGTGTGAATATTCCGCGACATGATGGTTCTACTTTTTGATTATTATGCTTTGAAAGTTATGCCAAAAGATCATTCTGACATAAAATTATGCAATATGAAAGTATGATAAATGAGTGTATGCCAAACCATTTTCTGGGAAATGGAGTTTATGCTATACGTTGTTAAGTGAAACAAAATTGACATAAAAATATCGGTGAAACAAGGGAGAACCTTTTTTTGAAGTCTACTATCAAGTGGAGGGCCGTAAGATTTATTCCTTAAACTCCAAGGACCATCAATAAATCTTCATAGAAAGGACATCATTCACGCTGCATACATTTTTGGTCCAAAATTGAAAGTGCCGGCCAAAGAAAACAAATACGATATTTCGTTAGAGCTTATTCTTACTAGCATTTTATATTACGGCGTCAAAGTTGAGGGACCACTTCCCTCGGTTTTAATTGAGTTTAAAAACCTTGAAAACATACATTTTTATGACACGAAATATTGGAAAATAATGTAATATTGGAAAAAATGTACGAAAAACAACGATATACAGTATGGGGTTTATTTTTTATTGCTTTTATTAACTATTCTTCCAATATAGTACAATATTTTTCATTCATTTTCAATAGTTAGCATCATAAAAATCCTTTGATAAATCCTTCACAGTACAGCTGTGCAATTCACTAAGCAAGCACAACGATGCGACAACGATGCGAGTCGCAACGATGTGCGCGATAGACACTGTCATTGGTCGATTTCCAATGACGTGATACAATCTGACCAATGACAATCTACGTTGCGCCTCGCATCGTTGTCGCATTGTTGTGCTCGCTTAGTGAATTGCAGTGCAGGCTATACGCCTGTGGAATGCGCTACCTGTGTCAATAAGACGAGCACAATCACTAAATATCTTCAAAGGTATGGTCACTAGTCACTATCTATCACTATGATTGCATCTTATTACTTTATGTTACATAGATTTATCTATTATGTTTCCTTGTTTTATTTATTTATTTAATTATGTTTTATTTATTGATGTTTTTATTTATTTATTCATATAGGCATACGTGTACCTAAACTGCTATACTTATTATTATACATTCGAAAATTGCATACACGCTTTTGTTGGGCGTCTCATTAAAACGAAGCTACTCACGGAAAATTAGCTTGATAGTAATCAAGTTTTGGAAATGTTCTAGGGAACCCGGTCTAGTATATTTTCAAGATTTTTAAACTCAAATAAAACCGAGGAAAGTGGGCCCTCAGCTTTGACACCATAATAAAAAATGCTAATGAGGACAAGTTCTAGCGGAAATGCACATTTGTTTTCTTTGACCGGCACTTTTAATTTTGGACCTAAATAAATGGACGAAAAACAAAGATATACGGTATGGGATTTATTTTTTATTGCTTTTATTAACGGGTAATTTCACGATGCCAAATTTTTTGCTAATTTCGGTGGCAGTTTTCAATCATAGGTTTTCCGATGAAAAAATTTAATGGAGTTCTTTTAGAATATCTAGTAGTACATAGTTTTCTAAAAGAACATTGAAAATTTTTTTCATCGGAAAACCTATGATTGAAAACTGCCACCGAAATTAGCAAAAAATTTGGCATCGTGAAATTACCCTAACTATTCTTCCAATATAGTACAATATTTTTCATTCATTTTCAATAGTTCGCATCATAAAAGAATGTATATTTTCAAGATTTTTAAACTCAATAAAACCGAGGGAAGTGGGCCATCAGCTTTGACACCGTTATAAAAAATGCTAATGAGGACAAGTTCTAGCGGAATAGCACATTTGTTTTCTTTGACCGGCACTTTTAATTTTGGACCTAAATAAATAGACGAAAAACAACGATAAACAGTATGGGGTTTATTTCTTATTGCTTTTATTAACTACTAGCTTTTGCCCGCGGCTCCGTCCGCGTGGATGTCGGTTATCGCGACCAAACATAGCCTATGTCCTTTCTCATGGTCTAAACTACCCCTATACCAAATTTCATCAAAATAGGTTCAGTGGTTTAGGCGTGAAAGCGTAACAGACAGACAGACAGAATTACTTTCGCATTTATAATATTAGTATGGATGCTTCCAATATAGAACATTATTTTCCAATATTTCGTGTCATAAAAATGTATGTTTTCAAGGTTTTTAAACTCAAATATAATCGAGGGTAGTGGTCCGGTGGTCCCTCAACTTTGACGCCATAATAAAAGATGCTCGTAAGAACAAGCTCTAACGAAATATCGTATTTTTTATTTTTTTTGGCCGGCATTTTCAATTTTGGACCAGAATGGGTGATGTCCTTTGTGGAATGTGTTTTTAACAATATATGAAAAAAGTTATACAAAGATTTTAACGAGATATCGTCTTATATCGGATATCTTTGTATTGCCTTTCTCATAATATTGCTAAAAACACATTCCAAAAGTTTCTGTGAAGATTGATTGATTGGCCCAGAAGTTTAAGGAATAAATCTTATGGCCCTCCACTAGATAACAGCCTCTCCTGGATTGTGTCTGGTGTTTATATCATGTCTGTCACAGACTTAAAAATTCGGAAATATTTTTTCGAACATACATCAGATTTTCGAGAATATATTGTGACACTGCGTTTGGAATGTCGAAATTCAGTCAAACAACAACAACAACAATATCAACACGCAGTTAAACTAAAAAACGGAATCTGGACTCCGAGGTAAAAGCTACACCAGCGACTGGGACTAACGCAGTATGAAGAAAAAGAAGACTACGGTTAGAATGTCTTATTTCTTTAAATTTTTCTCGAAGGGAGACTCTTTGAGCCCTAGCTCGGAATTACCCAAAAGAAGAATTCCGTAGCTCATAATACTATGAAAATAACTGAAATAAACTATTCTAGGGTGTCACGTACGAAGTTGCCAAGCTATAATCGTATCCACATAGAGCATAGGAAGTTACATTAATTATCCAAACTAGCTAGAACAGTCAATATGGGGAATTTGCATCAATACTTAAACCAGAGAACACGGTCGACTCTACAAGATTCAGTACTTGTCCATTGAGTTCTACAGTGGTTTCCACCTATGTAACCTTAGGTAGGGTAAATTTAATACATTTAGTTTTTTTTTTTCATTAAGGCAAATATTATTTGCTCTAAACCAATGAACTACTCTTGATTTCGTCATAATTATCAAGTTGTCTCTTAATTTTAAATATTAAAGAAATATCACACTGCACTTTCTGAAACTAATGCTATGTAACAACTTTCTCACTGTGTTTCATGCAAATAAATATTTCTATTATATTCTATCGTCAGCAAATAAAACAAAACATACTATTTTGGCGCATATTGGGAGAGGACTGCAATTAAATAGGCTAATATATTGATTG
The DNA here is from genome assembly GCA_914767945.1 of Eilema depressum. Taxonomy (NCBI): domain Eukaryota; kingdom Metazoa; phylum Arthropoda; class Insecta; order Lepidoptera; family Erebidae; genus Eilema; species Eilema depressum. The sequence continues at coordinate 15,576,406 of OU612026.1, forward strand.
ATTCTATTTTAAACATCGATTCCAACAGCCAAAAAAAAATATCACATTACTCTTACTCAGTAGGTACGCAGTACTCAAGTGCTACGTCCATAAGTATAAATGTGAAAGTCCCTAAAGCACCCAATAACGCAGAGGTTCACGTTGCAAGTGTCACATTTGTACACTGTACAACGGACTTTTTTAAGCCTGGCGCACCACTGGCAACGTAACTTCTTGCTATTATTGCGTGCTGGGTAATGCCCTGACAAGGGCTTTTGGATTGATAGCGGACGAAATCTTTGAATGATTTCGTCCGCCAACTGTACACGAAATTGCCGCTGAGCAATATCGACTGTTCCAGCGCTTGTGAACATCACAAATGAGTTGTGGATCGAAATATTTAGAAGCCGGCGAAAAACCTTTTTGTACCACATCGCATTTTTAATTCTTTCTAAGGGAAACGCCTGCAGAAGTTGGTCCTTCTTGTCGACACCTCCCATAGAAAGATTGTAGTCGAGCACTACGGTAGGCTTATATTTGTAGTACCCGTGTTTAAATTTTCCGCCGGCTTGCACAGCGTGGTATGTTGAAATTAAGGACACCACATTGGCGTCCTTCCACACCGTAATTGTGAGGTCCTTAGTGTGGCTAAATGCAACTTCACCGGACTGCATTTTTGATTTATCTTTGTGGCGCAAACTTTCCGGTACAAATTCTCGGTGGAGCCGGAGAGTACCGAGGACGTCGGTTTTTTGCGCTTTTAGGGTGCGCGCCAATAAAGGACTGTTATAGAAGTTGTCCATTACTAATGTATGTCCCTTGTTTAGTAATGGACGAACTAAACTATAGACAATCCTTGAGGTTGCACCCTCAGGTTCGGCCTGGCCAGCGTCACCGTCTTTATGCCCTCCGTCCTTGCCGACATAGATTATCATCTGCCAGAGGTATCCCGTCCTGGACTCACATAATTCGTAGCTCTTTATACCCGTCTGAGCAGCTTTGTTCTTTATTAGCTGGGCAAACGACAGCCTCCCCGTCCATAGCAATAGTGACTCGTCGATGGAGATGTTCTGCTCAGGTAGGTATAAAGAGCTAAACCTGCTGTTTAAGTGGTCTAAAATAGGTTTTATTTTCATAAGTTTCGTGTGATCTCTGGCACATAGTTTGTTGTCTACGAAGTGTAGACAACGTTTAATAATTTCGAAACGGTGAAAAGGCATAATCTCGGTGAAATTACCTATTTTCAAATAATTCAGGCATGGGGACCAGTATTCATGCTCTACGGGAATCGGAATAATGCTCTGCAACATCAGGAGCCCAAAAAAGGTCCAAAGTTCATCGGCTGTAATCGAGATCCACTTCTTAATTCTCGCATGCTGCGGGTTTCCGGGGTTACTGCGGAGACTTTCAGCATACTTATTGGTCTCCGTCACTATGAGGTTAATTATGTCCTCATCCCAAATTTTCCTTAAAATTTGGAATGGGGACATACCTTCAGTCTGAAATGTAGGCCCCGCTGGTCCGACAAATTTTTCCCGCTGCCCACAAAAGACGGTCGGGTCATGCGACCAATCGAAATGGAGCATGTCTTGTCCAGCGAACTCCCTCAGCGCACTATCATCGACCCGGTCGATACTCGCCAGTGTCTGACGGAGTTCGCTGGACAAATCCTCCGCCCTGAATTCCGTCGCATCTCTATCGCGAAGTTTTGCCTCGACGTCGTCGCCGTCCTTGACGTCACTGCCAGCGTCGTCGCCGTCCTCGACGTCACTGCCAGTGTTTACGCCACCAGTGCGGTCGCACCTTCGGGTTTCTGCATCATCCTCTCCATAAGTAGAAGGTTCTAAAACCAAATGATAATTATGTAGGTATATCAATTAACTACATACCAGCTACTTATAACATAGCCTCTGATGGAATCTGATATACAGGGTTATTGGCAACTCGACGTATTCCTGTCAGGGCGTGCTAGGGGACCCAAAATGCTACAATTTGGAGCCCACATTGAAATCAATAGTTTTCGAAATAATTGACTTTTTTAGTTTTTTCCATAGTAACCCAAAATTCAGCCTTCAATTGCAAATTCAAAAAAGTTTTTCAAAGTGGAACTTATTCTAATTTATTTTTGTAGGTAACACTTTTACTAACCTAAACTAGTTATAAAAACTAAAAAAAAACTTTTAAATGGAAAAATTGTGGAGTATTTCATAAAAAAAAAATATTTTCAATTTTCACCTTACTCTCCAGTAATTATGTCTTATGTCTCAAAAAAATACTATGGCAGTGAGCGTACAAATTAGAGGATCCACCGTGGCGTAGACTCGCTGCTTCAATGGATATCGTGCAGTTTCCCCTGATGGCCCTAGATGCCATTTTCCGCTGTGGTTTGCGCAGCCAGTCCACGTGCCTGGCTTTCAGGTTGTCCGCCCATACTGTTCACCCATATAGAGCCATGGACCGCACGACACCCGCGTAGAGTCTCCTGCAGGAGTCCTCCGGGCCCCTTCGGAAATGCTCCCCGAAGTCCCACCGACCGTCGAGCATGAGCCCCAGATAGTTCATCTGGGGCTTGATGTCGATAGGAGAGTCTCCCACTGTGATGCTGGACCCCGCCGGTGGTGGTCCGCGCCCGAGACCTAGCCGTCGGATCCGTTCCACGACTTGGGCAACCTCGGTCGTGGCCTTCAGGGTCGCTTCGCGGTGTGTAGCCCTGCTCGCCGTCACTAGCGTGTCGTCCGCATAGCACGTCACGGTGGCACCATCCACGAGCTCACTGCGAAGCACCCAGTCGTATCCGATGTTCCACAGGAGCGGCCCCAGGACCGATCCCTGCGAAACACCGCACAACATCTCTCTCCGACCGATACCGGTCGTACTTGGGTAGATGACGGAATGTGACCGCGATAACGTGAAGAGTGAAGTAGTAAATAAGGATAAAGGAAGGATCCTTGGTGTACCACGACAGTGATGGATCCGGTTTTCATGTCGCCGACAGGGATCCGAACCACGTAACCGGAATCGTAGTATATGTCTCGTATGGTGTCAATGTAAGCCTCTGGGACGCCTTTAGACCGCGGTGCCCACTAGATCATCGCACGAGGAATACAGCCGAAGGTCTTCTGCATGTCTAGAAATAGGCAATGTGGAGGCGTATTCTTCGCCTTGTATTTCTCCGCAAATCCTTAGGGCACACGTCGAATCCATGGTTCCGTGACCGGAACGAAACTCATACTGACACTCCGTGAGTGCACTCTCCTGTCAGATCCGGGAGTCGATTATCCTCTGGTAGAGTTTCATAATGTGAAACATTTGATGAAATGAAGAAAGGCAGATATATTAATAGTTTAAATAATAATTTATTTAATAAAGATTACTAAACATGACAGTACACAAAGACGAGAGTGAGCGCCCAAAGATAAAACATTTATATAGTCGTACGTGACCATAGACGTCTAGTCCATACTCTCAACAACATTACCTTTAAAACACGTTAGCTGCCATACTCCTGCGCCAATCCCTTGCCTTTGAAAACTGACGGATATTACTCAGCCTCCACTAACTCGGGATCTTAAGAAACTCCTGAACGAATCAAGATAAATCCATCAAGTTTGGGCTCATTTGTGTTGTCTTGGCAAACGCTCTATTTACATTGTATTCAGGGTCAGAAAATGGAATCTCCTCGGAACTCCTAAACTACACAAGATAAATTCAATCAGTATGGGTCCATTTGTTTTGACATAAAAAAAACTGTCTTTTGTTACATTCATGACTGTCAGGTTTTGAAGATGGAGTAGAAAACTGGCTGTAGTAACTATTGAACTAAAGAAGATAAACTTATCGAGATTGGGCTTATTTGTGATGTCTTGGAAAATTATTTTATGTTACTATGTCACAGGTGCTTTGCCTTTATATCAGTGCCTTAGTCAGCTAAAAAAATGGTTTGCCACCTTATGATTGAATGTCGAGTAGATTAAAGAACAACGTTAGTTTTGCTTGCAGATCGATCTGAAAACTTTTATAGTAGGTATTATGAATATGAACCATGTTAAAATTTTCACACTTGTAAACAAAGTCAAAACTGCTATACTACTCTTTAAGGTGACCGTAACGGTAGACACTTGATGGGGGCGCGTCTTCAAAATTAGCCTAGGGCGTTCAGAACTCTTGATCAGTCCCTGCGTCGAGTTACCAATAACCCATATCAAAGACGTGATGTTAACTTAAAACATTACCTGGTTCGGCGGTCGACGTCGACGCCACCGGTAAATGAGAAGGTGATGTGCTTCTTGGCGAAAACCCAATCAACTCGATATTGGTATCGATGATTAGGTTCTCGTCCAGCACCACATCCCCATTCAGGATTATTACCTCCGTAGAGGGGGCATTATCCAACTGGCCTGTCCTGTGAAATAACATATTCAATTACACTTCTTTTCAATACTATTAAGATAACATAACCAAGCTATCTTTGGGTCAACAATTAAATGAACTTACGTCCGGGGCGGCGTGTCCACGTCATCCAGAACCACTCTAGATGGCTCACTTGCATCTGGTGCTGAAATTAAAAATTAGATAAGATCACGCAATGAGGAATTATACGATATTTGCTAGTCAAATTACACACTTCTTTTTTGCCGTGTTTGAGGAGTAGGCGGAGGCGAGGTTCTTGGCGTTTCCGGCATCAGAGACATGCAGTCCGGTGAAACTCTCCTGGAAAATATTAAAATAAATAAAACATTGTACCTAATAATGAAAAAAAAATTGTCATTTTCAAAATATTTTTCTTGCCTTGACTTTTTACTCGGCGGAGCATCGGGCTGTAAAACCTGGAACCATGCCCTGTGCTTCTTCATCAAGTGCGCCATATTTATTTGGTCAAGCGCTCCCAACTTTTCAAATTTTTCCTGCTCCTCAGCCATTGATCTAGAGCTAGACGAAAGAAATTGCAAACCACTTTTAACATTGCTTTGAAACAGTGATTAAATTTCATAATGAAAGTGTTTACGTACATCATCGGTTGTGACGGTCCAGGAACCGGAGCAACAGCTAAGGGCACCTGTGGGACCGGAGCCACGTGGTCATCACCTTGTGGCCTAAAAAAGTTTAAAAAAATACTTCAGTCATGATCATGGATACTCATTATTTGAACTAAGCTAACTCTAAGCTCAGGATCCGCCTTCCGGCTCTTGCGTTTCATTTGATTTCGCTATTAATGGCCTTATCGGGGGCGACTGCCATCTGACATTCCTCCCCCCCCCCCCCCCGCTCCCCCTTCCCCCGTAAGAAAAGGTAGCACCTGAGTTTTGTTTGTCATTCATAAGGTATACAAGCTTGAAGGTGACCACTCTATACTTACAGTAGATTAGCTACCACCAATTCTGATTGGTACTTGACAAATTACCTTAACCTCACCTGCACCGCCTCTTTTATTTTCACTAAAAAGTGCAGGCAGTTATAAAACATGAAAGTTAACAGGTAAAAAGTCTAAAATAACTAACATTGAAAATGAAAATGCATGTGAAACACCACACCCACGAGCACGTCTCCCACCACCACGAACGCCTCTCTTGGTGCCACCACGTCCAGTATTGGCCGACTCCATTTTAGCTAAATATTGTGTGCATTTGTAAAAAAAAAAAGCAAAGCTCAAAACCAATATAAAAGGAATTAAATACGATCACATCACATTTTCAACACTAAAAAAACTGAACCATGGATGAGTATGCCAACGGAGTACATTAATACTGGCATGACCCAACCATTACAGGCGTGAACCTTATTAAGACTTTTCTGAACTTTTTCAGACGTCCAAAGAAACACTCCTGCAATGATTGTTTCATTTTGTATAATCTGAGAGCTCTACACTTTCAGATTCCACAATCCGACTTCTCTTCACATGCATGACCGCACATTGGAAATTTAAATCTAAATTTGAAAGGGTGTGAACCGTATCCTCTATGAGTTGAGAATATTTGTCCCAATCTTACCCAGTTTGGGACAAATATTCTCAACTCTAAACTTAAGGTAGTACTATTACTTATTCTGTGACTTAAGTTAAATTTTAAAAGTGGAGAACTTTTTTCTACAAAAATGTTTTATCTGGGAAAGAGGATAAAAAATGGAAATAAATGGAGGATAAATATGAGGTCTACACAGCTCAGTCTTTGACCAGATGAGCGGCGGGTAGAACAACCTGTATTCAATATGACAAGGTCAGGTTAAGGTCATCTAGGATTTCCACCACACCCTCTTCATACTGATCACAGAGCTCGGAGCCCCATCTATAGTGATAAAAGTTTAAATCACCCATAACTAATACTGGCCCTTGGATGCTCTGGAGCGTTCTGCAGTTTCGATTAGGGTGAGTAATGTAAATGGAGATGAGTGTGATACCTTCTACCTTACACGCTACAATATTTATATCATCTGTGAAGGGAGGGATACATACAGGTAACTGGTACCCTATTATCGACGAGGAGGGCTGACCCTACATATTCATTCTGTCTGTCGCATCGCATCTGTAGATGTTGAAGTGTGGTACATTAAAGCTGAGCCTTGGCACGAACCAGGATTCAGCAATAGAACAAGCAATAGGCTTATATTTGTTCAAGAGGAATATGAGGTCATGCTTCTCATGGAAGATGCTCCTCACATTCCATTGAAGTAGCTTCAGCTGTGGAGCCATTTTTAAAGTCTAATAAAAGTGACACTGGACGGTGATCTGGGGTTATTGGGGGAAATGATAGATTTAATAATTTGGATAACTAGTTCAATAATTATAGGTGAAGAAGAGGTGAATGTTTGAGAAATTTTGGTTGGCTAAACCACAGCCATTTGGCTCGCTTGATGGTAAGCTGAAGGCAAAGTCTCTGAAAAGAGGGTCACCATTACATTACTTACGATATTATTGTGCGCAGCTCTGTTGTAGGAAGGTAAAAGGGTAGTGTGGGTCTTAGGTTTGTAGTATAGTCTTGCGGTAAGACTGGGTGGGTACACCCTTTGCAGCGTTGGCATAACCATGGGAAACAGCTGGTATTACTTTCCTGGCCTCAGCATACGAAATTGACTTTTCAGCCATAGACGTCTTAATGGCCCTTTGCCCCCCATACTCAGGGCAATCTCTGCTATTAGTAAAGTGATTGCCGGAGCAAAGTATGCAAAAAGCCTCGTCAGGAGTCACAAAACATCCATTACTCTCTTCACTCCGTCTCTCACTACATTGTTAATATTAATGGTTGGCGAAAAATATACCCAGTGAAACTGGATGGAGTGTAATGCCTGAGTTGGGCTGAGGGTCTTACGGGACACATGGACAATAAACGGCGCCTTGTCGTTTGCTGTGTAGTATTCCCGGGCAACTTGCATCTTTATTTGTTTTAATGGACGACTAGGATGAGTTTCCTCCGCAACCAGACGTTCGCTGATGTAGCAAATTCCGTCAGTTTGTTGGTCGTAGCAGCTGGAGTAACAGAGAAGGTAAGGAAAGAAAAAGTCAGGGTTCTGGGAGAAGAGTCATCGGGAGGATCAGGGGGCTTTGTACTATATATTATCATTGGCTATAATCCTAATCAAATAATTATCCTCATCATCATCATCACTACTCACTACATATATTATAAAACAAAGTCGCTGTCGCTGTCTGTCCGTCCCAGTCCCTATGTATGCTTAAATCTTCAAAACTACGCAACGGATTTTGAAGCGGTTTTTTTTAATAGATAGAGAGATTCAAGAGGAAGGTTTATATGTATAATACATGCATTATATTGTAGAGAAACACTGATAAATTTAGAGATAGTACCACGTGGGCGGAAAATATGGCGGTACCAAGTTCGCCGGGTCAGCTATATAGTAAAGAATAAAAGGACAACATAATACCTTAGACCCGTTAAGATGTATACAATAACACGAGAAAGTCACAGATTTGTTCCAATAATCACCAAAACACTAAGACTTTCAAGGGCACACGTAATATGCGGCACAAAGAGTATTTAAGACTATATGCTATCCAAAACCAAAACAAAACACCGAAAATGGCGAAAAGGAAAACACAGGAAAACCTTTGACAGTTTTGACACTTGACCACAGAGCACATTTTTTTTTTTATATTTGTTCCTTTCGGAACAGGCTAAGGTTCTATGACCATGCTGCCTTGTCATCAGTTATTTTTATTCTTATTTGGGTGATGATGAGGATGAGGATGATGATGATGATAATGGTGAGTTGATGATGATGATAATGACGATGATGATTGCTGCCTCAGTAAAGTGGTGGAAACTTTACTAAAGGCTTCTTACGGAGATTTGAAACCAATACGAGAAGTCACAATCCACTGTAATCTACTGTAATATTTCACTTTCCTACTCTTGTGCGCGTTTTACAAGACGTTATGTCTAAAATTCCACCATATTTACACATAAAAACTCGAACTCACACTAATTTCGGAAAATAAAATAACACCGTGATGCGTCTCCTAGCCTTGCCGCCAAAACTCCGCCAAAACTCCTCCCCACAGAGCACATTTTTTTTATATAATATTTTTGTTCCTTTCGGAACAGGTTAAGGTTCTATGACCATGCTGCCTGGTCATTATTTATATTGTTATACTTACCTACTTATAATGAAATACTTACTTACTTACTAAAAAATTTTTTTTTTGTAAATAAGAATCACATTTAGTACTTTGCTCTTATTGAAAATCACATGATTTACTTTGTACACAATGCATTCATCCTCAATAAAAAATCATTGACGGGACTTGTGACAAAGTGGTAACCGAGTAGGTTATCACATTATGAGGTTAAGCAACATAAGCCTGGGTGGTTTTCGGATGGATAACCATTCTTAAGACATTAAGACACCTCCGTCCTCTGTTTCTCAGAGAGTACGTTAGGTCGTAGATCCCGGTAGCCATATGAGTATCTATGACAGTTAGTCGGACCCCTAAAAGTCCAACACCTGGACTCACTACATAACTTTGATATCGCCAGTGGGTTGTGGAGGTCAGGTGGCAGTCGCTTCACGGCAAATTTCGCATTTCTGCTGTTTCACAGTTAGCCGGGAAACCCGAGGCTCATAGTTTTATTGGAATTGTTATAAGAACAATTAGGTTTCCGAAAGCAATTGCAACGCTGGACTAGTTTCATTCAAATATCAATGCGGCTACGGATTATATTGCCGCACGAAAAATAAAATGTATTAATGCCGGTGGCAAACAATTAAAAATGTAAAATAAAAAAAATATTAACAATAATGCAATAATTATAAAATTATACCATTATGTTTGTTTAATATTTTAACAGTATGAATTTTCATCCTCTGACAAAATACAGAGTCGAATTTTATGTTAACTGTGAAACAGCAGAACCGCGAAATTTTCCGTGAAGCGACTGCCACCTGACCTCCACAACCCATTGGCGATATCAAATTTATGTAGTGCGTCCAGTTGTTGGACTTTTAGGGCGCCGACTACCTGTAACAACTGTCATAGATGCTCGTATGGTCACTACGATCGACGGCCTAACGTACTTTCTGAGGAATGAAGGTGTCTCAATATCTTAAGAATGGTCATCCATCCGAAAACCACCCTGGCTTATGTTGCTTAACCTCGTAATGTGATAACCTACTCGGTTACCACCAGTGGCGGATCCAGGGGGGGGGGGGGGTCGTGGGGGTCGTGGGGGACTACTTTGGCAACACTGGCCCACAGCTGTTAAATTTGTAGCTCGTTTAAATTTATTAAAATAAATTAGTTATTTATCGAATAACTTGTATTGCATTGTTTAATTTAGTTATATTTACAATAACATTAATGTTTGTGAGTTTTCTGCTGCGTCAATTGTTGTAAAACAACTAAATAAGTGAACTGAAAAACCGGTGAAACTGAATCTGTTTTGAAACTTGTGCCTACGCCCCGTATTTATGTTACTGTTTGCTTACAAAAACTTTTTGTGAACTTGGAAGAAGCCTTCCTTTCTGGATCCGACGTAGGTAGTCACCAAAGCACCCGTGCCCGGTAATAACCTGCGTCAGCCGGTTCGAGAGGCAGCCATGTGGCCTCTCTAGCCACTCCCCCATAGGATAGGATGGGCCTTACTACCGCTATTACCGCGGGCCCAGCGGTTGTGGCCAGTGGCCATCTTCTGCTGCGGATGACGCAGCTGGCTCATATGCCTGGTCCTTTTTTTATCGTGCGAAAAATCCCCGCGGATACCTGCCCCGCCGGAGCCGGAGTGGGTGGCACCGACCATGGGTGCTTCGGGCGGTATCTGCATCGGACCGCGAAGAAAGAGCCAACGTCTGAGTGCCATCACTGCGACGCGAGCGAGGACTCGGCGCTGCACACGCTCACCGAGTGTCTGGCGTGGGAGACGCCGAGACGAGAGCTGGTGGCGACCTTGGGAGTGAGAGTTCTCACGCTCGCCACTTTGCTCGCAGGAGAATCGCAGACCTTGCGGCCCGCGAGGAGCGCAGGAGAATCGCTAACCGCGCGGCCCGCAACGAGCATCGGCAACTCGGGCGTCGGAGGTCGCAGAATGACCTCCGTCCCCCATGAGCGCGGGCCTGGGGGTGACGGATGGAGCCGCCTGTCACCCTAGCAGAAGCAGGCCACGGCGGCGACGCGCATTGCGTGCCTCCCCATACCCGGGGGCGAGTTGGGGACTCTATGGTGCCCACACTGGAAGAGGGCCAGATCGAGAGATATGGCTCTGGGTCGGCCGGGGTGCTAGCGATATGGCTACGACAATCTCACCTACGGCAACTGACGGCCCACAGACGGCGTGCGTTTTAGTCGGTTCGAGTCCGACATAACCTCCTCCTCCGGCTCCGGCGGGGGAGGTATCCGTGGGGATTTTTCGCACGATAAAAAAAAATAAAAAAAAAGTACCTGGGATCTGTACTTCACGTGACTGGTCACATCAACCGCGACGTCAAGCACGAATTGCCGCCATGTGGGCCAAGGGGCGGGAAATGATTGGCGTCACATTTGAACCTAAAATACCAGTTTGGTTGACGGGGTAGGTCTTTAAAACGATCATTAGGCCTGTCTTTTTACACGGCTGTAAGGCGTGGCCGCTGCTGGAGCGACATAAGCAGGAGCTACGTGACACGGAGATGAAAATGCTGCGGTGGATATGCGGCGTCACACGTAAAGATCGCATGAGGAACTCTCAGATCCGCGGCAGCCTTCATGTCCGCGACATCACACATAAAATGCAAGAGAGCCGCCTTCGCTGGTGTGGCCACGTCTTGCAGCAACCGCCAGGCTACGTGGGTAACAAATGGCTGGCAGGACCAGGTGGAAAGGATAGGCCCAAGAAGTCTTGGCTTGAAGTCGTGAAGGGTGACATGCGTGCAAATGGTCTCATCTCACCACCATGGACGCCCAACGTCGTGCGAAGTGGAGGAGGAAGTGACGGAAGGCGGCCCCTGATCTCCGAGGTCAGCTCGGATTCGGAAGCAATCAGGAAAATATGTACAATAATCATGAAAGGGGGAGGCGCGCATCGCGCCGCCAACGCGGCTTCCTTCTTCTAGAGTGTCAGGCGGTTCCCCCTGTCATTTCCAGGTCCGTGCTAATAGGGATGTTGAGTGACCTACGTCGCCCGAATCCTTCGCGCATTGTGTATTATGCGGAATGGGAAACAACTGAATCTTCTCCAGACTCATTCCCCCGCCTCCTTCTCGAGCATTACTTGCTCTCAGATGGAGGCGGTGGCAGCCGCGAGCTTACGGTTTTACGCCATCACTGTAAGCAAGCGAGAGAGAGTGCTGAGCGAGAGAGCTCCCATCCCGAGGGCCGCCACAAGGACCCGCTTCGGCGTTTCCCATGCCGGGTATTAGGTCCGCGTATGCAGCCCGTGTCCTCGCTTGCATCACAGTGATGACACCCGGGCGTTGGCTTCTTCTGAATTCGCCGCAGCTAACTTCCGAAACATCCATATCCGGTGATCATCTGCGTCAACCGCTACGAGAGTTCCCCATTGAAGCCTTTCTAGCCAGTTCTCCATGATGGGTGATAGTTAGCTGCGGCTAGCTAGTTCACCGTGATAGTGGTGGTAAGAAATACCACCACTATCACGGCGTGCCCTGCGCTTGGTTGTCCAAGTCGTAGTTTCAACTCCACCATGTCACGATAAAGCTGGGACTTCGAAGCCTCGATTTCCCGCCTTTTGATACGGATTTAGTACCGAAGGTGCTCTGACATCTTTTTTCGCCATTGAGTCGCCTGCAGGAGTCCTCCAGCGCCCTCAAGCCAGAGTGCCAGCTGCGTCCTTCAACTTGGGGGCCAGCAGCTTAACCGGGTTCTGGATCGTATTTAACAACAGTCGTTCAAGTATCTTACTTTTCTCCTTTCACCTCATTCCTCCTCCATTATTTCGTCATGAATTTCATACACATTTATTTTCATTGTATTGTTCAATGACATTTTATTGGGAGACTAAACAACCCCGCCCAATGTACAAACAATGTATGAAAATTTGACGACAAAAAAATATTTTGACTTATTTTTGTAAAATAGCTACAAATATCCTATAATTTTTCAGGGGGGTGATGGATAGCCATGCTTCTTAGCTTGCTAATACAGAAAAGAGTTCAGAAATATTTGCAAAATTGTGGACCTGGTAGTTGAAAATATCATTAATTATCATCAAATTTTGATGATGGATGCATTGCATTTTATCATCATCATTTTTATCAATTAGTCAAAAAATATCATCAATATCAAGGCTTATCCTTGAATTTTGGGACACCCTGTCTATACAGGGCGTCCCACGGCGATGCCACATGGAGGGAAAGTACCTTAAATCCTTAAGTTAGCTCATTTTACATAAAGGAGACATCATTTTATTTTTTTAAAGAAACAAAACTGCATAAAGATTTTTAAAAATTCGCTTGCCACACCCGGTAATCGAAACGAATAAAATCCGAAAAAGTAACATCCTGTATTTTTATGGGGTGCGCATTTTCTTACATAACTTTTCAACTCCTATCATCGGATTTCCGAAATTTTTTCTCATACCATTTAAAGTCATAATGATCATTCTTCATAAAAATTTAACAAATAAATATTGAAATATATAATCATTGAAATTCATAAATTTGTTGTTACTAATATTTGTTTTAATATATTTGTTTATACTAATAATCGAAACTCATAATCATTTCAATAAATAACTTTTATGTTTATAAAGGTGTTTTATTCTAATATTGAATAGCTATTGAATTAAAATATTGAAAATTGAAATAAAATTGGAAAAATATTGAATAACTTGATAAATATATCATTGTACAAAAGTATCTGTACTATTATATAATTGTAAAGTGGTCGTGTCTGTACATTGGAGATATTTAAAAAAAATACTTTGGTTATGTTATGTTAACGATACTGAATACGAAACTATTTTTTTTGAATTTCCTGTTTGTTTGTCTGTTTGTCCGCGATGGACGCAAAAACTACTGGATAGATTTAGATGCGGTTTTTTTTGTTAGAAAGGGCTTGCTCAGACTTAAAATCTTACGTTTGTTGGATCGGAATCGGTTGAGTAGAACCGAAGATATGAGCAAAGGTCGCGTTAACCGAGATGCACGCGGGCGGAGCCGCGGGCGGAAGGCTAGTTGTTTATATGAGGCTTCATTTCACAAATTAATTATTTTTAAACATTTTATTTGGCAAACAGACAGTTAGTAATAGATTCATTGAGAAAGCTGCTCATTCCGACTTGGATAGATTAGCCTTCGTGGTTATTTTTTTTATAACCATGCAGAACTATATTTAATCCAAAAACAAATTTAAAACAAAATTTGTCACTCTAGAAAAATGATAATATGAGTTAAAATATTTTCTTGGTAATACCCTTTATTAATACAAAAATTATGATAATTGAATGTTATGAAGAAAAAAGATATGATCACTAACGGTTATGAACTCCGTTGTTAGAAATAGAAATGTATGAATAAAAAATATATGAAAAAGAAAATTATGAAGAGTGATTATTATGAGCACAAATCGGTAGTAAGACAAAGAATAGGATTTAAAATTTTATGTAAGCCAATATGGACCCATTTTTATGGCATCAATCGATATTGTTATTCATAAGGATCAAATCTCTCTAATAAACATGGTAAATTAAAAGAAAGGAAGTTCACAAAAACTTAACTTAAAAATTCAATGCAAAGAGACACAGAACTTTTACTCAAGGAACCATCAGATACCTTTTCAACACTAGACATATCTTTGATGAAATTTATTTAGTAAAACGAGTACTAAATGAATGAACTTTGTTACCTGTTTAGAATGTAACTTTATTGGGTAACTGCATGAGGTATGTAGGTAGGGTAGGTAGGGTAGGTAGTTATTTTTGGGTGCTTGATTACCCTGGGCAACGAAAATGGCGAGAGAATTGCCCTATTGGATCAACTTATAACCTGTTAATTGAGACGGCGCGCGGTTTTAGTCGGTTTGAGTTCGACATACCTAAATACTATTGCTGACCACCAGCGGTCTCAGCACGATAAAAAAAGAAAAGTAATTTAAATATGGAATTTTATTGTTAATATGGTATCAGATGGATGGATGAACTTTGAGTTAAAGTGTTTTATTTTGCCAAATTGAATTTATAATTTTAGGTTTCAAGGAATTCCTTTCGTTTAATTTACCATGTTTCCTAGAGAGATTTGATCCTTATGATTGACACTATCGATTGATGCCATAAAAATACATGATGTTACTTTTCGGATTTTAGTCGGTTCGATTACCGGGTGTGGCAAGCGAATTTTTAAAAATCTTTGTATGCAGTTTTGTTTCTTTTTAAAAATAAAAGGATGTCTCCTTTAAACAAAATGAGCTAACTTAAGGATTTAAGGTACTTTCCCTCCATGTGGCATCGCCGTGGGACGCCCTGTATATCTACTAGGTATATAAAAATAAGTCGGGTTTTCCTTCCTGACGCTATAACTCCAGAACGCACGAACCGATCTGGCTAATTTTAGTCTTGAAATATTCGTGGGTGTCAGGGAAGGTTTATAGGTGCAACGGGTACGAAGTTCGCCGGGACAGCTAGTATACTATATACAAACTCTAAGCTCAACTCACAGCTGTTGACGTCATGCGGCGCGGGCCGGGCCGACACTCGTTATTATTGCCTTTGTTATCAATTACAAGTGGAATACGAGACTGAAATGATGGTTATTCTTAGAGTTTATGAGTCATTCTTTCAAGTAGTGCCAGATGTTTTGTTAGTGTTATCGTCTAATTTATTATATACAGCTGTGAACAAAGGTTACGTTGAAAATGTTTACATTTAAATTTTAGGTAGGACGTTTAATGTACAACAAGATTTCGTTTACCGTTTTGTTTTTGTAACTTAAAATAGTCCGGCGGTTATAACTACACACGTATGTAATCATATTTGAATGGGTGGATGGATGGATAGATGGATGATGATGATGATGGTGAGTTGATGATCATGACGACGATGATGATGGCTGCCTCAGTAAAGTGGCGGAAACAACTAAAGGTTTCTACAGAGATTTGAAACCAACACGAGAATATTTCACTTTCCTACTCTTGTGCGCGTTTTCCAAGACGTTATGTCTAAAATTCCACCATATTTAAGTACACATAAAAACTCGAACTCACACTAATTTTGGAAAATAAAATACAACCGCTTTATGTTTCTTTGATCGCGTTCGCTTCGCGCCAAAAACCCATCAGTCTGTAGTTGGAATCAAGTGAAAGACAAGACTTGTTCGAGGTCGGAAGATCGGCAGTGTTCACAAGGTAGTTGCGCCCAAAAACAATATCAATTCTATTTAGTGTCTTATATTTTTCATAATATAAAGGAACAACTAAATGTAGTCAGGATTATATTAATAGTTATTATCACAATCAAAAATATACGGGCAGCCATTAAGAAAGTTATTCAGAGAAGGAAGTGAAAGGAATGTTGCCAACATTAATAGTTATAGTCATTACAGTGTTGCCATAGTAGGCCATAGTCAAACATAAAAACATTTTAACAAGACTGACATTCAGGGCCTGATTAACCCTTAGGCTAATTAGGCTGTAGCCTAGGGCGCAAGGATCGGGGGGGGCGCGCGAATCGGGGCGGAGCGCAGGGTCAGAGGCGCGCGCGCTGAAATCGTGTCTTCGCATGCACTATTCATCTAACATCATTGCATTCACCCTACATATTTCAAATAGACACTTAAACTAAATGCGCTATGAACTGATTAATTTTGAGAGTCCCTGATTTTAAAAAATATTAAAAAGTGCGCACAAAACCAACACCGACTCGAATCGAGTCACTCGCATTAAATAGTTTGCAAAAAATCACTTTCTATGGCAGGCGCCCCCCTTGGAATTCTGGCAGAAGATGTATGACTCGCGTTAATCACTATAGTAATACGGCTTAATCGAGTTATAAACGGGGCCATCCGAGCTGACTTTTGAATAAACCCCTGGCGAAATGTTGCATGGTACCTATTTTTAGACTTAAGGTGATTACATACGCGAATGACTTTGACCATACAAATGCTCAAGGTCATTCGCTCGTTTTTCAGCCGTAAAAATCAGTAAAACTAATTTTAATAGCTAATTTTATAGGGGACGATTACAAACTAAGAAGGTCACGTCATGCTAATACACTCGTTCAACATATATCTGAAATTTTAGATTATTTGGATACATATTGTAGAAAATATTTGGTTTCATAAGAAAGAGTAGAGTGATGTTCGGAGCCTCTTTTCAACTATTTCTTTCTTTTTTATTGAATTTATGAAAAGGTGAAGTTACTCTGTATATCCTGTAGTATGCAGGGATGTAAATTCCAGATCTTTAGGTTTTATAGTTAAAAAGAAAAACAGTTTCGAAAATACCGATTTTTCGATAATCTAATCTGATTCGGGGCCTTAATTGTCCGTTCAAAATAAGCAAACCATTTTTCGGACGCTTCGTTTGTCTACCGGCTTTTCTTCCTCCACTTCGTACGGTATTGTGCGTGACAGTAGTGAGACTATTCGCACGCGCATTTCACCCTCCACGACGCCAATCCAGGACTTCTTGGGCCTTCCCCTTCTATCTGGACCCGGTGGGGGCGCCATTGCCCTTAGCCTGGCGGTTTTCGTAAAACGTGACGCACTTTTTTTTATAGTGTGATAAACCCCCACGGATATCCCTCCGCTCCACCCGTCACCCCCAGGCGTCACGCTCATGGTGGACAGAGGTCATTCTGCGACCTCCGACGCCCGAGTTGCCGCCGCTCGTCGCGGGCCGTGCGGTATGCGATTCTCCTCCACTCCCGCTCCACCGCCGCGCCGCCTCCTTCACGAGCATTACTTGCTCGCAGAAGGAGGCGCCGGCAGCCCACGCATCCCAGAGAGAACTCTCACTCCCAGGGTCACTACCAGCTCCCGTCTCGGCGTCTCCCACACCGGACACTCGGTGAGCGTGTGCAGCGCCGAGTCCTCGCTCGCGTCGCAGTGATGGCACTCGTTGACTCTTTCTTCGCGATCATAAGCAGATACCACCCGAAGCACCCGTGCCCGGTGATAATCTGCGTCAGCCAGAACGAGAGGCCGCTGTGTGGCCGCTCTAGCCACTCCCCCATGATGGGTCTTACCGCCGCTACTACGGCGCGCCCTGCGCGTGGTCGCCCAAGTTGTAGCTCCCACTCCACCACCCTGTGGAGCCGGGATCTCACGGTGCGAATTTCTTCAGGCTTAGGATCGTGTCCCCGCTCCCGCACCTCCTTTCCAAACCGATATAGCGCCGAAAGGGTTCTCGCTTCCAGGATCCACGGTGGCGATCTAGCAACGAGACTCGCTGCTTCAAAGGAAATCGTGCGGGGTACCCCCTGATGGCCCTGGAGGCCATTTTCCGCTGTGGTTTACGCAGCCGGTCCACGTGCCTGGCCTTTAGGTTGTCCGCCCATACTGTTCACCCATATAGAGCCATGGACCGCACGACACCCGCGTAGAGTCTCCTGCATGAGTCCTCCGGGCCCCTCAAATTGGGCAGCAGACGCGTTAAAAACCACCAATTTTGGGACTAGACTTCGGAAATGCTCCCCGAAGTGCCACCGACCGTTGAGCATGAGCCCCAGATATTTCATTTGGGGCTTGATGTCGATGGGAGAGTGTCCCACTGTGATGCTGGACCCCACCGGCGGTGGTCCGCACCGGGGTCCATGAAAGAACATGGCCTCGGTTTTATGCGGAGCCACCTCGAGACCTAGCCGCCGGATCCGCTCTACGACTTGGGCAACCGCGGTCGTGGCGTCGCTTCGTGGTGCGTAGCCCCGCTCGCCGTCACTAACGTGTCGTCTGCATAGCACGTCACGGCGGCACCATCCACGAGCTCACTGCAAAGCACCCAGTCGTATCCGATGTTCCACAGGAGAGGCCCCAGGACCGATCCCTGCGGAACACCGCACGACAACTCTCTCCGACCGATCGTACTTGGGTAGATGACGGAACGTGACCGCACTAGCGAAGGCGACTTCCTTGCCATTTATCTGCCATGTCACAGACATGAGGGCTGCAGTGGATGCGAGAGTTCCTCTCGCAATCTTTACGCGTTTCTCCGCACATCCACCGCAGCATTTTCATGTCCGTGACACGTAGCTCCTGTCTATGTCGCTCCAGCAGCGGTCACGCTTCACTGCACTGTAAAAGGACATGATCGTTATAAAGACCTGTCCCTTCAATCTAAATAGCATTTTAGGGTTGCATATGACGACAGTCCTTTTGCGCTTGACCCACGCGGCGGCAAAACGTGCTTTGATGTCGTAATCAATTTCACCAGTTACGTGAAGTCAGGTAATCAACCTGGTTCATGCACTCGACTAAGTTATCGCCTATGCGGACGGGTGTGAGATCCAGTTCAGTTTAGCGCCAAGTAGACCTTGCTCCATCCCGTGCAACAATTTTTAGATGATTTGCGCAATTTAAACGGGGGATATTTTCGTTGAAAGACGACGACAGAAGTGGCCGTCCTACAACTTCGGTAACGCAAACAAATATCGAAGTGGTGAGGAAAATTCTACTGGAAGAAACCAAAAACTACTTACAAAGAGATAGAAAAAACCCTACAGATTTCATCGCCGACAATCAATGAAATAATTACATAGTCACCTTAAAGTTAGGAAGCTTTGTTCGCGATGGGTTCCTCATGCTTTGACCGCTGAACAAAAACAAACGCGAGTGACCTGGTGCCGGGACATGCTCCAAAAATTTGAAAATGGAGAAGGACGTTATGTTTTTAATATTATTACTGGAGACGAAAGTTGGATCTACCAGTATGACCCGCTAACTAAGCGATAGTCAATGGTTTGGGTCTTCCCGGACGAAGAACCTGCGTGGAAAGTTAAACGAGGACGCAGTGTGGGGAAGAAAATGGTGGCAACATTTTTTAGTGCGAGTGGTCATGTAGCAACAATTTGTTTAGACCATCAAAAAACTGTGAATGCTCAATGGTACAGTGAAGTGTGCTTACCAATCGTGTTTGATGCGTTACGGCAAAAACGTCCAGAAACGGGATTGCGAGGACTTTTTTTTGCTTCATGACAATGCATCAGCGCACAAAGCCAAAATTACTCAAGAGTTTTTGAAGACCACAGAAATTCAGCAAATGAGTCACCCGCCTAATAGTCCTGATTTAGCTCCGTGCGACTTCTTTCTCTTCCCGAAAGTGAAGCTTGGGCTTCGTGGTGTTCATTTCGATAGCCCGGAGGACGCTCGGAATGCCTACATAGCAGCGGTTGAGGACAAAGGAAGAGTATCGCGAATGCTATAAAGATTGGTTTAGACGGATGAATCGATGTACAGAGACTCATGGAGACTATTTTGAGAAATTGTAATAAAAAAAAAATTCTATGGCCGAAGATTTTTTTGTATCTCAAAACTTTCCTAGTCACCCACGTATTATGTCTTCTCCACATATAGCTTCAGATTGCCGTTCTCAAGCGCTTCCTTCCACACTTTCACACGTTGCACCAATCTGCTCCTATCGGTGTCCATCAGCGCGATATTATTACCATTGAGGATACATGAGCATCATGATGCTGAAGAGTGAAGTAGTAAGTGAGGATTAAGGAAGGATCCTTGGTGTACCTACTACGACAGTGATGGATCCGGTTTTTTTGTCGCCGACAGGGATCCGAACCACGTAACCGGAATCGTGGTATATGTCTCGGATGGTGTCAATGTAAGCCTCTGGAACGCCTTTAGACCGCATCATCGCACGAGGAATAGACAATGTGGAGGCGTATTCTTCGCCTTGTATTTCACTCCGTGAGTGCACCCTCCTGTCAGATCCGGGAGTCGATTATCTTCTGGTAGTTTCATGGTGTGAAACATTACCTTTAAAACGCGATAGCTGCCATACTGCTGCGCCAATCCCTTGCCTTTGAAAACTGGTGGATATTACTCAGCCTCCACTAACTCGGGATCCTAAGAAACTCCTAAACGAATCAAGATAAATCCATAGAGTTTGGGCTCATTTGTGTTATCTTGGCAAACACTCTATTTACATTGTATTCTGGGTCAGAAAATGAAATCAGAAGGTGGCCATAGGAACTCGTAAACTACACAAGATAAAGGATTGAGGATGGAGAAGAAAAGTGGCTGTAGTAACTATTGAACTATAGAAGATAAAATTATCGAGATTGGGCTTATTTGTGATGTCTTGGAAAATTATTTCATGTTACCATGGTACTTTGGAGCTGGTCTGTCCGGAAAAAACGTGTTTTGCCTTTCAGTACAGTCAGCTAAAAAATTGGTTTGCCACCCTAGGTTGAATGTCGAGTAAATTAAAGAACAATGTTAGTTTTGCTTTCAGATCGATCTGAAAACTTTTATAGTATTATGAATATGAACCATGTAAAAATTTTCACACTTGTAAACAAAGTCAAAACTGCTATACTACTCTTTAAGGTGACCGTAACGGTAGACACACTTGATGGGGGCGCGTCTTCAAAATTAGCCTAGGGCGGTCAGAACTCTTGATCAGTCCCTGCTGACATTATATATAATGGCAAGTGGCAACTGAAGTACGGTACAGTATGCAATGTCCATGCTTGCACTACATTCTCATCGAAGTTAGTTAGGCGAGGCGAGGTTTGACGAAGTTAGGGCCGGCGCCCACTGCCGGCATGGCTACTACCCATACTTGACGAATAAAGTAAAATGAATTATAAAGCATACGAGATAAGGTTCAAAATAACTTGATTAGTAATAAATTCCATGCCGTGCCATGCCGGCAGTGGGCGCCGACCCTTAGGCGAGGTTATGCGAGGCGAGGTGACACGAGGTTTGCTAGCACTTCACTCTCGTCGAGGTTAGGCGAGGCGAGGTTAGACGAAGTAAATACCGTAATTTTCTTTATTGTACTAGTACGATGCATACCGGCAAATGTCCGATTAAGCACAAGACTATGGCATACTGATTGAACGAACGCGAGAATGTGGAGGCTGCACCTCACCTCGTCTATCCTCGCACCTCGCGTCTACTCGCGCGAGGCCAGGCGAGGCGACGCGAGGCGCGGCGATGTGACGCGAGGGCTCCCACCACACTCGTGCTCGCGCTACCTCGCCTAACTTCGACGAGAATGTAATGCAAGCAGCATTACTCTATGGTATGGTAGTTACTGAACTGACGTAACTGTCAGTCACTCCAGTCTGCTCCAGTCAGTCGTGTTTCTTTCTTGTTTGTTGTTCATCTTGTTGTGAAGGAACTGAAACTGGAATATATAATCATTTGTCGGTCCTAATGAATTTCAACAGTTTCTAGTATAATAAACACGATGTCGGTCAAAGAGAAAGAGTTTTTTGGTCCATTGACACTACATCAAAAGAAAGAAAATCCATCGATTTTCAAAAGTGAAGAGTTGGTGGAATGCTCATGCCTCCTGTGCGATGAAAAGTTTACTTTGCCTGAACACGAGAAGCAACTTCTCACTCATTTGTTCATGATACACCGTCTTGTAATAGCTGACGTCAATCAGATAGCAGATTTGAAAGAGTATTTACGATACTGGGGCTACAGGTTTAAAGGTTAGTTCTCATATTTCTTACTTATTTCAATTATAATCCTACTAATATTATACCTCAGGTCGGGACACATATCTTCGGCCTAAGGCGCTAGACAAATGGCGCGCGCGAATCGTTTTGTAATAAAATCTGTGCTTGGTGAATTTTAAACTCGTCCACCACAGCACCGCGCACTGTCCTCAAAAGACACCCAAGAAAAGTTTACAGCGCATTATTGAGCACACTTTAGGTCTAAGATATACCTACTTCCTATTGTATACAGGTAAAGCATTGTTCAATTCTCTTAGTGAAAATCAGTTACAATCTAGAGGTATAGTTTGTGATGTAAGGGGTAATTTTATGATCTACTGAAATGATTTTGAAAAATTCTTTTACCAATAAAAAGTCTGTGAGTGTCATCCATCACACTATTGGTAATGGTCAGTGGTGGGAACGGGATCAGAAGTCCACATACTGGCAACAGCTAGTACTTCATGAACTAGAAATTAAATTTTTGTGCTGTGTTTGAAGAATTAAAGTTAAATGTGTTGTTGTTTTCAGAAAATCATTATCCCATCAAAAACAATACTTGTAAAAAAATGCCAAGCCTCGCCGCCCTCGGTTCTTCTACCGCAAAAAGTTGTGAGATCCATGTAATACCAAGTCCGTTAATTTATTCAGTCCCTACTTCAGATACCTTCTGTCCTAAGTTATTACGTATTAAGCTTTTATGTTTTAAATTTAATAAATTGACTTGGCGATCGCACTAACCAATCTTATTTAATGTAATTATTGTGATGTGCTATACATTGTGTTTTCATGCGATGGCCAAGTCAATTTATTATATTCAAAACATAAAAACTTATTACGTAATAACTTAGGACAGAAGGTATCTGAAGTAGGGACTGAATAATTTAACCGACGTGGTATTACATGGATCTCACAACTTTTTGCGGTAGTAGAACCGAGGGCGGCGAGGCTTGGCATTTTTTTACAAGTATTGTTTTTGATGGGATTTCAGTTCTATTTGTAGATTACCTTTCCGGTTTCTCTCACTCCCACTCCCACTCCCACACCCACACCCACACCCACACCCACACCCACACCACACCCACACCCACACCCACACCCACACCCACACCCACACCCACACCCACACCCACACCCACACCCACACCCACTCCCACTCCCACTCCCACTCCCACTCCCACTCCCACTTCTTCACTTTTCGTCATCATCAAGTTTATTCAGATACTAGTTTAGGCGTGAAAGCGTAATACTAACAAATAACAGACGCTCAGATAGTTACTTTCGCATTTATTATAATACTTCGTTAGACTGATATTAGTATGGATGGATTCATGTACACTGAAACGTTCACTGCAAATGTAACTTTGTAATCCCATATATTTATATGAGATTACAAAGTAATCCCATATATTTATATGAGATTACAAAGTTATTTATGCAGTTGGTGAAATTGCTGAAATTGAAGAATATTTTAATTTTCCCTTGAGTTGTACACTAAACACTACTTATCTTCTAAATTTGAGGCTTCTACGTCTGCTAGAAGTGCCTTAGAGTTTTGATGATCGGTCAGTCAGTGAGTGACAAAATTTGCAAAATTTGCGAACTTTGACTAGTTATAATTCTTAAACTACTGGTTCAAATTGAATGAAATTTGAAATATAAAGTGTTTTTACAGTGCCTACTTAGTAACCGAAGATTCAGGCTTCTAGGTTTATCCACAACGAAGTTCTAGGGGGTCGAAAATGGTCTGAAGTGCTTCGAGAAAATAGTGTTACGGCCGTGCCGCTCTTTTTTGCTAAGTAGTTTAAGAATTATAACTAGTCAAAGTTTGCAAATTTTGCAAATTATGTCACTCACTGACTGACCGATCATCAAAACTCTAAGGCACTTCTAGCAGACGTAGAAGCCTCAAATTCAGAAGATAAGTAGTGTTTAGTGTACAACTCAAGGGAAAATTAAAATATTCTTCAATTTCAGCAATTTCACCAACTGCATAAATAGCTTTGTAATCTCATATAAATATATGGGATTACAAAGTTACATTTGCAGTGAACGTTTCAGTGTACATGAATCCATCCATATTAATATCAGTCTAACGAAGTATTATAATAAATGCGAAAGTAACTATCTGAGCGTCTGTTATTTGTTAGTATTACGCTTTCACGCCTAAAATAGTAACTGAATAAACTTGATGATGACGAAAAGTGAAGAAGTGGGAGTGGGAGTGGGATTAGGAGTGGGAGTGGGAGTGGGAGTGCGAGTGTAAGTGGGAGTGGGAGTGCGAGTGGGAGTGCGAGTGCGAGTGTAAGTGGGAGTGGGAGTGGGACTGGGGGTGGGGGTGGGAGTGGGAGTGGGAGAGGGAGTGGGAGTGCGAGTGGGACTGGGACTGTCCGACACAGAGAAACCGGAAAGGTAATCTACAAAAAGAACTGAAATCCCATCAAAAACAATACTTGTAAAAAAATGCCAAGCCTCGCCGCCCTCGGTTGAATATAATAAATTGACTTGGCCATCGCATGAAAACACAATTTATAGCACATCACAATAATTACATTAAATAAGATTGTTTAGTGCGATTGCCAAGTCAATTTATTACATTTAAAACATAAAAGCTTATTACGTAATAACTTAGGACAGAAGGTATCTGAAGTAGGGACTGAATAAATTAACTGACTTGGTATTACATGGATCTCACAACTTTTTGCGGTAGAAGAACCGAGGGCGGCGAGGCTTGGCATTTTTATTTACAAGTATTGTTTTTGATGGTATAATATACGACTTCGTTGCTGCGAATCTGACTTATAATAATAATAATAATAGTCACTGACAGGACTATTGTTGCCAATAAGCCTGATATAGTGATAATAGATCGATTAGAGCGCCGTGCAATAATAGTTGATATCACTATCCCTCATGACGAGAATCTCATGAAGGCAGAAAAAGAAAAACAAATTAAGTATTTGGACTTGGCCCATGAGATTGTCGACATGTGGGATGTTGACTCGGCTATTATTGTACCGATAGTCGTTTCCGTTCACGGACTTATCGCCAAGAGCCTCGATCAACATCTTAAGAGGCTCTCGTTAGACGGTTGGCTCAAGGGCTTGATGCAGAAGGCAGTTTTGCTAGGCACTGCACGCATAGTGAGGAAGTTCCTCTCCCTGGAGCCCTAACCACCGGCAGCTTGGTCCCTGTACCCGATGCCGGTGGGACACTATTTTTTATATTTTTAAATGTATTTTTTTTTTTTTAAGTATATTTAGAAATATAATTAATATGTATATAAAATGAATAAAGGAGAATAATAATAATAATATTTATTCATTATTCATTGTACAATAATAATATCTACACAGTGTCTTAGTCTATCGTGCGTAATAATATGTAGTAAGTGCATAAGAATCTTAGGTATGTATATCTACTGATTATATATACCTATTTACGTATTATGTGTCTCTAGGTCTTATAAATAAGTATTTAAGTATATTACATAGTATGCGCCTGAACTAGGTAACAAATCAATTACAATTACACCCAAATGAAGATATGAAGATACGCTATGGTTTGGAATCGCACTTTGTTTGTGTGGGTCACAATTAGGGTATTAGTATTTCATGCCAGCAGAGCCACAGGCATGAGTTAGTATATTTGCTAATCATAGAATGTTCATTCTGTTATCTAATGAAGACTTTATATGTATAAACTACTAGCTGTCCCGGTGATCTTCGTACTGCCATATTTTCCCCGTTCCCGCTGCACCTATTTTTTCATCCTTTAAAGTTAAACCTTCCCTGGACACCCACGAATATTTTCAAGACTAAAATTAGCCAAATCGGTTCAGCCGTTCTTGAGTTATAATTATAAAATAACAACAAAAAGTGGCATTGATTTTTATATATTGGTGGATTCTTTTGTAGTCAGCAACAACAGTAACTTTACACATTGGAATTTACAGATAGTATGTTCATCCACATTCTAGAACCCATATTTTACAGTAGCTCAATATTTTTTTATTGATGTACTAAATGATGACATAATTTTTTTAAAATTACAGATCAAAATTTGCCATACTTCTGCACCACCATGCTACTCGACACCAAACCAGATGGTACCAAGTCTAAGGATGAACAATATTACTTATTAAGTGACGTTTTACCTGAAGACAAAGAGTTACGTACAAACCTTCAACAGACACGACTAGAGAAATTATTGGAGAGACATCAGTTTGAACGGGAAGATAAAAACTATGTAAGAGAATGTCTGTTCTGTCGTAACATCTCAACTACAACGAGAGCAAATTATCTAAACCATTTATACGAGAAGCACAATTTTCATATTGCCAAACCCGATAACCTAATATTCATTGACGAATTGGTCAATACTATCGGAGCAAAATTAGAAAATTTACAATGTATTTTTTGTGAAGGCAACTTCAAAGATCGTACTATACTTAAAGAGCATATGCGTAAAAAAGGGCATAAGAGAATAAACCCTGAGAATAAGGAGTATGATAAATATTTTCTAGTCAACTATATCGGTGATAAACAGCCTAATCAAAGTTATAAATCTCATAGAAGTTATAATACCAAAAAGAAAACAGCGGAATATGAAAATGATTCGAATGTTGATAGTGACCCAGAGTGGTCAGAATGGACCGAAGAAAACGGTCCACAAATAACTTGTCTTTTGTGTGAGCATACTGAAATGGAATATGATAAGATTTTGGATCACATGATTGTACAACATGAGTTTTCATTCGTGCAACGCACTGAGGGTATGGATTTTTATCAAAAAGTGAAAATTGTGAACTATATTCGTCGGCAGATACATTTAAAGCAATGTATAGCATGTGAAACGAAGTTTGAAGATTCAAAAAATTTGGAAAAGCACCTCAAGGAAATGAAACATTTAGTTTTATGTAAAGAAAAATGGGATCAACCTGAATATTATTTTCCAACATATGAAGATGATTTGTTTCTGTGTTTTATACACGATGATGACGAAAGTTGGTGGTCAAATGATGAGCAAGATGTTGAGAAAAGGAACAGTATGTCTGATAGCATATCAAAAGAGATGGCTATGGCCGTTCTAGATGATTAATGTATAGATTGTAGATATAAGTATTTATTTATATTAGCCAGAAGGCAATTCGCCTAATAAAAATTTGTTAAAAATTCAATCTCCATCTGAACTCAATCTTCCAAATGTCAAAAATTATCACTATGTCAATGTTCAATCTTCTTTTTTTACATATTTAGTCCGTCATCGCGTCATTTGACCGCACCACGCTAGATGGTTAAAAACTGAGAGCACCATTTCTGAATTTTCTGATGTTATTGGCCCCCAAAATGGTGGTCCCTAACGTGTCGGCCTTGATAAATGCTTTTTACGCCCCGCCTGAAGTACCCAGGACTGTTGGAAGAGGGTAGAGGATTACAGCTCTTTATCTTGAAAATTTACAAGAGTGCTGTTTTTGACATTAGGGAGATTCTTAAGCAACCAACACTGAATTTTTTACATATTTTTAATACGAGAATTCGTGCTCTGGAGGGGAAGTGCCAATATTTATTGTTATTTGGGTTGACTGAGTTTTTCACCCATTCACGTGAAGCTTGTAAATGTGAGTACAATAATGTTAACGGGAATTAACGCGATCATGATTTTTTTTTTTTTTTTAAATATTCTACAACATTCTACACAACGCTCTCTAGACCCATGGTAAGCTTAATTAGCTTGTGTTACGGAATCTAGAACTCGGATATACATACAGACCAATGTAAATATTTATATTCATGCATACAAATATTGGCACTGAGCGGGGATCGAACCCGCGCCTCCTGCGTAGCAGCCGCGTTCACTACCGCTACGCCACAGAGGCAGTCAACTACTCATGCTATAGGTACATACATACTTTTTGCCTGACGTTTCGACCCACTGATGTACCTATACCATAATCGTCTTAATTCCCGTCAACATTATGGTATATCATGGAACGCGAGAGTTCAAAAGTTAGTTAGTTATGTGAGGACGAGACTTGGCCTAACGGTCCACAGCCACAGGTCTCCGGTTTGAATCCTGGTCATTACACTGCCGATAGGAACCCATTCATAACAAGCAATTTGGCTTAGCTGGAGGGGTTAGCGGGCATACTAATCAATTCTGTTAGTAGTAGGTACCATTTTTTTTAAATAATTCGCACTCAATAGAAAAAGTTTCATAAATTTCCCGTCAGATGGCGTCAGTTCAATATTGCGATTGTGAATATTGGCAAACGGTCTTATCTATATTTTACTTTACAGGCCAAAGAAAATACTTGTTATTTAACAATTAAACAAGGCTGTATTAGGAATATTGAACAAAAACACATTCCTGTACCTAAATTGAATTGCATATGAATTCTGATTATATTGTTTACTCAATTTCTTTAGTCCGTAAGCCTTCTATAAAGAATATAAATAAATAAATTGATTGTTAAATTATCGAAATTAAGTAGGTACATGTTCTTTGTTAAATTCTTGTACAACGTTTTTTTAGTTTTTTCTCTGGCCTGTAAACTTGTAAAATAGATAGGACCGATCGACTCACAGTGGATTATCTAAATTACAGCTTAAGGTATGATTTCCATGATCGACTACGACAACTGCAGGCGCACGCAGTAAATACGCGTAGTTCATTGCGGCTTCTCAATGGCTCCCTTTATCCGTATCGAAGTTTAACAAGTAATGGGTACGCTGTATCGGCTGCATTCGTCGGCAGTTGTCGTATGCGGTCTGCTTCGGAATCATACCTTTATTGAATCCGAATGGGTGAAAAATCTCACACTACCTGCATTTCAGTTTAGGTATCTATAAATATGTAATGTATATAAATAACAGTCATGTGAATAAGAATCAACTTAATTACAAATCTCAATGAAAATTTAATGGTCTGGCCAACGAAAGATGAACAAATCTTATTTTTAAAAACTTTTATATGGCAACAATTTTTTCTTGTCAGTTTGTTATAGTTTTCGAAAACGTCTTGATACTAAGACACATAAACAATTTTCAGAACACTATATTGAACTAAATAATTTTTAAATATGGACATTAGTACCAACTGATGTTCATATAACTTTATAAAATAAATGTTCTCATGTGGTGTTATTAAGAGAGTCCAGCCTGTTGCCTGGAAATTAGTTACCAATAAAAACTATCATGGTTATTACGGTTCACTATCCATTTGCATAAAAAAATAACAATGACCTATTTTGGCATAAGGTAATTTAGACTAATGATCTTTTGGCATAATTTTTTTGGCATAATTACGTAGTAAAATTATGCCAAGTATAATTATGCCAAAATATTATGCCAAATCATTTTAGGACAAAACATTAACGAAAGGAATGCTATGAATGGAATTTTATGTCATGCATGAATATTTAAAAAAAAATTGAGAGTTTCATAATGAAAGATGTTTGTATTTATGCAAACACAGAAGTCAACTAGCCTTAACTCCTATAACACATCATTAGTACAATGTAGGCAGGTTTTTATGCGGAAGTATGCGTAAAAAATAATGAAAAGAATCATAGTATTCGGTGTATATTCAGTGCTGCAACCTCTTGATTTTTTTTTTTATACCACTTAGGTGGCAGACAAGCACACGGCCCACCTGATGGAAAGTGGTTACCGTGGCCTATGGACGTATGCAACACCAGGGGCGTCACACTCGTGCTGCCGACCCTGAAGAAACCTAATGCCCTTCTTGAAGAACCCCATATTGTAGTCGCTTGGGAAAACCATCGCGGGGAGTTCATTCCACAGCTTGAGTGTGCGAGGGATGAAGTTCCTCTCATACCGCGCAGTGCGCACCATTTCCGGTCGCAATGTGTGAGGATGAACTCCCCGCCTATGACGAGAAGTGCGATGATAGAATGTAGCTGTTGGCATCATGTCAAACAATTCATCTGAGCACAAACCATTGTATAGGCGGTAAAACACACACAGTGAAGCAAAGTCTCTCCTGAGACTTCTCTTTTTCGAACTTGCCGTCATTTTCTTGAACCATCTTTCGTTGGACAGACTCTAATCTTAATTTATTTATCAATTTCATACATAAATTACCACCTGTAAACCACCGAAGGGGTAGGCATAGGTGTATCAACATAATGTGACGACGTTGGAGCCAGAGTGATCTAGGGCACAAAAGTATGTTTTCGAGAAAAATAAGGAAACGCGTTAGGCATTGTTGCAAGAAAGTTATGCGCCTTATATTATTATATTTTAGTTTAATGTACCTCTGATGAGTTTAAAATAAAAGGGGAACACGTTTTGTCAATTTAATTTATTTAATGAAGCGAACATTTTTAATTTTTCATGTAAAAAATCGCTTAGATCACTATGGCAGTTCACAAATTTGAAAAATGTATTAACAATGTAGGTAGAATCTTCATCACTAAAAATCTTAAAAAAAATCTTTTAATCATCACCTAACACAGCAGGTAACAAGTCTTCATCAACTAGTGCTTCCTGATTGCCTCTTCTTCTTGTAACATGTGGGAATGTCAAGTAAAACTGATGATGAATGGGAGGAACGAATTTTAGATTTTTTTTTATACCACTTTTATTTATACCGGTGGGCCGTGTGCTTGTCTGCCATGACTAGCACACAGCCCACCTGATGAGAAGTGGTTACCGTGGCCTATTGACGTATGTAACACCAGAGGCGTCACACTCGCGCTGCCGACCCTGAAGAAATCTTCTAATGCCCTTATTCTTATGTCTTGCATTTTTTGATATGTTACTGGTCTTGTTTCGGGGGCTTTTTCTAGTATATAAAACTCTTTAGGTTTATAAAAAATGTTTTAGAATGCATCCAGGTAAGTAGGTATGGCTTCTGACGAGAAAGTACATGGTTATCGAGGGGGTGATCCATTGGCGAGCAAAACCGCTAGTACGTACGCCAACGAACTCGCGAGCCAAAGGTCTAAACCGCTAATGGAGCACCTAAAAGTCCGCGGACTTAAGAACCGACGGTTTTGCTCGCTGGCTCTTGGTGCATGCTTGAAATTCTAAGACTGCGGTGCGAATTTATTGTTTTTATTTTAATAATTTATTTGCTCTGTCTCTTGATGTTACAATATACCCAATTAACGAAGTAACTCCGTCTGGGAACACGCCATGACTTCGCTAACGATGAGAGAGACTATTTGGTACGCTACTCGTAATGGATCACCAAAGCGGTTTGACGAGCCAGCGGTTTAGACCGTAGGCTCACCGGCTCGCCAATGGATCACCCCCTTAAACAAATATCTGCCTTAGGTATGTAAAAGTGTAAATTAAACTCCGTTTTGAATATTTTCGTGCAAGCACTTTTCTTTAAAATTGGTTTCCCTTCTGACTCACATTTTGCTTTAAAAAGTTCATACATGCGGTTCATTGAAAGGTCTGGGCGTAAATATGGGCTATTTATTTTATGATAGTGTATTTAAACATAAGTATGAGGTAGATGACATAAAGCATCATAATTTATTGTTTCTTTATTGCACTTAGATCACTTTGGTTTTCCATAAACGTTAAGAAATCAGTAGTAAAATTGGGACCATAGTGATCTAAGTGCGTCTCATACTTAGATCAGTGTGGCATGCCTTCATTTCGCAGACCGTACCAATTCTATAGTGCCATGTTGTGATCCCTCAAGGAAGAAAGCAATCAAGAGCGCTTAGATCAGTGTGGCATGGAAGAATTATGGTTTTTCTGTGTCATTGTGTAATAACCTCTGCATTGGCAAAATTGTCACTTAGATCACTCTCGCTCCAACGTCGTCATGTGGCCCATTATGTTTTATACTCCTGTGTAACAGGGGCGAGCCTATTGTCGTCAAACGGGCACTTGGACTGTATGTTTACTGTCGAATATTCAATGTATAGAATCTTTGTAATTAATATTAGTGTTCAGGTGATAATTATTTATTTTATATACTATTTCACGTGAAATATTATAATATACACTAAACTGCCACGAGTCATGTTGTTTCATTATCCTTTTTGTGGGATACAATCAAAATCATTAGGTAATCAATCAATACTCATGATATTTATAAGTTTACGCTAATGTCAGTCATTGAAAAAAAAACTACTTTTTATCGGAACGTCGGACTAAAAGTAAATAATGACAATTAAATCGCGATAGAATTCATTAAAAAGTAGTTATTTAAATCAATACTCAATGAGTCTCGACTTAAAATCTATAGTACTAATACATATTAGGAACTAGATGTAGCCCGCGGCTCCGCCCGCGTGGAAGTCGGTTATCGCGTTTCAAATAGAGATTTTTTTTTATATAGGACACGTCAAATCGACTTCGCCTCGCCTGATGGTAAGCTGAAGTCTCAAGTCTCTGAAAAGAGGGTCACCATTACAGACAAGTAGGTACCATGTTACAATGGTGGCACTCAGCTTGACGGCCTCATCAGATGCTTTTTCACGCCCCGCTTAAAGGACCCGGGACTGTAGGAGGAGGGAAACCCGTGAACTGGTAAGGAATTCCAAGACTTAATAGTGCGGCAGAAGAAGGAGTCGCCGAACGTATGCGGGTGGCAATTATAAGTCCTGCACGTGTTTTCCTATATAGGAAAGCCTATCCTGTCCTATATGTCCTATATGTCATGACACTCATGACTCGAGTATCGCTCTTTTTCTTATACTACTTAGGTCGCATACAAGCACATGGCCCTCCTGATGGTAAGAGGTACCGTGGTATATGGGCGAGTGCAACACAAGGGGAGTCACACTCGTGCTGCCGACCCTGTAAGAACAGAGAGATTCTGTACCGTCATTCAGCGCAAAAGATAAGTAGGACAAAGACTTTGCTCGTTGTAAGCCTTAGGTTAGGCTTTATATACAACCCGTCATTTGACTACACCCTTCTAGATGGCAAAAAGTAGCGGAGCCTATTAGTAGCTGCACGTTGACATTGAAGATGCTAAGAAGATACCAAACGACACCATAAAAATGTAAACGTCCGCTTAGATAATGGATCGTCGCACCTAAAGGAATTAAAAATATTAATTATAATGAAAAATATTATAAAAAAAATAGTTATTATTTTAAAATACCTACCGTAAGTTAAAAGCATAAATAAAAAAGTGGATATTATTACGTAGGTTTATACTTTTGCTTGACGTTTTTAACAAACTGACCTGAGAAACAGACCTATTCAGAATCTGACTACCAACGAATCTGGCCTGCTCTGCCTAAAGGGCAATGTAGGCTACATGTACATGTATGTTCGCGCATAGTTGCCGAACGACTGCACCAAATCGGATGTCTTATTTACAAAAATGTCAAATAAACTCTGTTCTAACAGCTCCGACTGCGGACAGTGCATCAATTCCTCAGTAAAAGTAACATAACATAAACTCACGCCTATATTCCCGAAGGGGTAGGCAGAGGTGCTAGCACCCACATTTCGCCGTTTATGTTTAGGTTCCAATGTAATATGTGGCGAGCCTATTGCCATTAACCGGGCACTTATAAACCTGCGATAAATACACACATAACTTCGAAAAGCATCGAAAAGTCATTGGTGTGTGCCATGGTAAAACCTGGGATCGAACCCGAGACCTCGTCTCAGCAGCCCTTTACCCATACGCCCATACCACTAGGCGGTAAAAGTAAGCAGGGAGTCTTATTTTATTTGTATTGAATTTGTAAATGTCTGGACAAGGTTTGTATGAAATATGAGGAGGTAGGACACGACGGTATTTTCGTCCCCATCGAGCAGTCCGATTGGGGAAGTTCCTCCGTCCTACAGAACGCGGGTATAAAAATATAAAGAGTGAAGCTGAAGGGTCAGTCTCTAGGTTTACTGAACCGATTAAAAATTCATTTGTCAATAGAAAACTACATTATAATGGAAAGCTACACGGTCGAATTAGGTAGGTATTGCCTTCACGTCCTAGTTAAACATTGTATTGTCAATAATACGGTTAATAATGGATTTAAAAAGGATTAATTGAGTACGATGTAGGTATTGAACGATCCGGTAGAATCCACTAGATTAAATTCTGGTCCAATGGACATCCATTTATACAATTTGCGGTGGTTTTCCCAAGCGACTACAATATGGGGTTCTTCAAGAAGGGCATTAGAAGGTTTCTGCAGGGTCGGCAGCACGAGTGTGACGCCCCTGGTGTTGCATACGTCCATTGCAGATTGGAGATCTATTTTTAAGATGTTCATAAGGGAAAACAGTTTTATAAAAAAATACTTTTTCCTTTGTTTAAATGGCTACAGGCTACGGGGAGTACCTACACAAAGTTAATACCTTGAAAATTAATTTGGAGCAATATTTATAATCAGAGATACCTCACCGATGAAATCTTTTCTTTCTTTCTTTCTTTCAAAGTCAGACAGACGGTTTATTTACCAAAAGAATTGGTTCCATTTGGTAATCAAAAAATAAATTCCTTCATTACTTTCTATAGTTTTTATTTAGCTTCACTTGTCTCGACGTCTCGTCTGTATTAAAATAATATAGGTTAAATTTGACCCAATTTTTATTGTTTGATTAAGTGTCTATATTTATTGTTTATACCGCTTTGTGGCAGACAAAATATACGGCCTCCCCTCCCTGAACGATTTTCCATTTAGGTGGATCGCGTGCTTTTGTACCTACACATCCATAGGCCACGGTCATTAGGTACGTGTGCAACAACAAGGACGTTATAGTCGTACTGCCGACTGCCGACCCTGTAGAAACCTTCTATTGGCCTTCTTGAAGAACTCTATTTTGTATTACTTCAAAAAACCACAGCAGGAGGATTAAGTTCCTCTCTCACTGTAAGTAGGTACGCACTGTTTCCGGTCGCAGCATGGGGATGAATTCCACACCTGTGGCGAGAGGTACGGTGATAGATGTGGCTCTGAATAAAATCATTGTAAAGGGGTAAAGTGTGTGAAAGATCAGAGTCATAATCTTATTCGTAATTTGAAGTTTGCAAATTCAATTCATTGGGTTTGTTTGTTTGGTTGAACATGTTAATATCAAGAACGACTGGGTCGAATTGAAAAATTAAGTTTGATTGTGGCTATCTATATTATCATCACGCTACTGCTCAAGGGAGCGGAGTGATAATCACAAATCGCACCTAGCGATAAGATCGCCGTTTGTGGGTACTACCTTTAAATTGCAACTTTTTGTAAATATTGTTTATGGTGTACAATAATGAATACCTATTGCATTGTATAGGATAATAATAAATGTAATAGGTACATTATTTGAGTGATACGGGTTTTCGAAATGTGCCACAGGCGAAGAGTACGGCTAGTCATCACTATCATCATCACTACATATTATAAAACAAACTCGCGACAGCGACTTTGTTTAAATCTTCAAAACTACGCAACGGATTTTGAAGCGGTTTTTTTTAATAGATAGAGCGATTCAAGAGGAAGGTTTATATGTGTAATACATGCATAATATTGTAGAGAAATACTGATAAATTTAGAGATATGCAGCGGGAAAGGGATCAGAAAATATGGCGGTAGGTACACTACATACCTATTATAAAACAAAGTCGCTGTCACTGTCTGTCCGTCCCTATGTATGCTTAAATCTGCAAAACTACGCAACGGATTTTGAAGCGGTTTTTTTTAATAGATAGAGTGATTCAAGAGGAAGGTTTAAATGTATAATACATACAAAATATTGTATAGAAACACTGATAAATTTAGAGATATGCAGCAAGAACGGGATCAGAAAATATGGAGGTACGAAGTTCGACGGGTCAGCTATTTCTTATAAAATGTATTGTATAACCCGAAGGTTCATGTATAAAGATTAAAGGTCTTCGGTAAAATTCGTGGTGACATCACATGACCCTTCGTAACCCCTGATCCAGCAAAATTGTCCTTGTTTGGGACGACCCAATCTATTTGTCCGTGTACCCCCTGTATAACACTTGTGTTATCGGAATAAATACATTTTATTTTCTATTTTCTAGGTGAATCTTTTAGATGATGAAAGTTAATGCTCAGCCGGGATTTGAACCCGAGACCAGTTCCCTACAGGGGGAAGACTCTGACCACTGAGTTACTGAAGCACGCCGCCGCGGGTAACAGGGTAACAGTTAGTATCAAAAATTGGGAAACAACTTTTTGTTGAAATGTAAAATATTTTACAACACACCTGCTCATAAAATTGATATTATTTCACCGCAATTAGGTACGTAATGACACCTATTATCAAACTGTGACTTTTTCATTGCTATTATTCACAAGTGAGTTAAGTATAGCTCCTTTTTTAAATTTTATAGGTTTCGATACAAAAAAGAACGTGTTTAATAGTAGGTACCTACGAATAAATTAATATGCCTATTGTATGATTTGATGCATTTTCGTATATAAATAAATAATTTCAACTTGTAATACTTGTTTAATTAACAAAATTTTCACTCAAATTTAACTTTTTTTTAATCTAAGTACAGAAAAAAAATAATAAAAAATTTAATTCAAACCTCTTTTTTTTTTAAATATGGCCGACCGCCATTGTTAGATGCGCGCACATAGGAAAACGAATTAATTTGTAGTATAGTATATTTAGTATTTGTAGTATTATTTTATTCGCAAGTGTGTTGTAAAACGTCGTATACCACGTGTGAGCATGATGATTACCGTCCTCGGCTCTCTTAAGACCCTCGCCTGACGGCTCGGGTCTCAATGGCGCCTCGGTGGTAATGACCAACTTTGCTCACTTGTACCATAATGTACTATAAAACCTGAAGTAGGAACAACGGTATTCCCGTCCCAATTGAGCAGTCCGAGTAGGGAAATATCCCGGCCATAATAACCTCCTGTTGTGTTCCCGGCGGTGAGTAGGGTAGCCAGAGCTTACTGAAGAGTTTTTGTGCTTTCAAGGGAAAATCAAATATTTCGATTAAGAAAAAAAAAAGAGAATCGACTTCGGGCGGGACTCGAACCCGCGATCTTTCCCTTGCAGGGGGGATGCTCTGACCACTAAGCCACATAATTTGAATACTCGTAGTTAGCATAATAAATGCTTCGAAACTTCATTCTGAAGACTGGATGCGGAAGGCGGAGGTTCGCAGAAGTGGTGCACATTGGTAGAGGCCTATTAGACCGGGAGATGATGACAGAAAAGTTCAAGTCATTTGTTACAAGTATGGCGACCCTAGAGGGTCGAATTGGGTGATTTGAGAACAGAAAATAGTAATCTCAGAGTTGGCCCGCGGGGCGTTTAATTACATGCTGATTAATTAAATTTGTCGGAAAAAATACGGTGTTCAAGCGATTTGTTACACAAAAACTCTTGCGTTTTTTTGTATTTCATGAAAAATAAACTTGGCGCCAGCGTAATGCCATCCTTTTTTGCGGGTTTTATGGCCCACTATCTTAATTAAGAATGGCCTCGCGTACGTGTTAGAAATGTTATACTTACGTTGCTTGCACTTTCTGCTTGTATAATGCCATACTGTAACAAATTGTTTTAATCAGCCTGTAATTACACCGCGCGGGCCAGCTCTGAAATTACTATTTTCGGTTCTCAAATCACCCAATTCGACCCTTTAAGGGTCGCCATACTTGTAACAAATGATTTGAACTTTTCTGTCATCATCTCCCGATCTATTTCTGCAGCAGTGGATTGCAATAGGCTAATCGATTGATTGAAACTCCTTTCAAAAAACTTTTCAAAAGTGCAGTTTACTGGAGTCCGTAGGTATTATTTTTTAAAGCTTTTATTTAAGGTACGAGTATCTTTCAAATTTCACTAATTTAACCGCATCTTCTTCATTAAATTTCTGAAATTAATCAAAATAAATAGGTAGATATTGACACAAACTTCATCAGGATTACGGAACTTCGCTTCCGTAATATTCTGAATTCGCAATGTTGATTGCAGTGAGTGGTTTGATAGTGAAGATAAGATTAATTTGCTGAAGAACCAACTTCAGATGAAGTATTTGTAATCAAAACATGTTTTCAATGCTTGCTTCAACAATATTTTAAGGCAGGAATTCATAGTCGACCTCACACAACAGCAGCAGCAGCG
This sequence comes from Eilema depressum, assembly GCA_914767945.1. NCBI lineage: Eukaryota > Metazoa > Arthropoda > Insecta > Lepidoptera > Erebidae > Eilema > Eilema depressum. The sequence continues at coordinate 15,614,495 of OU612026.1, forward strand.
GACACCTATCGCGGTTATTCCCAGTGCCGTTCCCACTGATGATAAATGGGAAAAAAATCCCATATGTCGCCAGTGGTGACAAACGGGATAAGATATTCCCTATCGTGACCACTGGCGCCGTTCCCACTGATGATAAATGGGAAAAAAAATCCCATATGTCACCAGTGGTGACTGGATTCGTTGCCACTGGCGACAAATGGGATTTTATTCTCATTTTTTTTAGTGCTTTTCACTGCTCCGGGGCATACCTATATCTTGGACATAAAATGTGCCCAAAATGTGCTCTATACGGGTAGTGTACGTTCCTTGGGTGTCTTTTGAGGATAATACCGGGGTGTTGAGGATAATAGCGCAAATTCACCAAGTATAGATTATTACAAAAAAATCCTCGCTTGCCAGGGCCCATGTTTGTCTCACAATTCAGGTCCAAGATACGTGTCCTGAGGTATACCGTGGCCCTTGGATGAATGTGATGAGATTGTTTATTGTATTAATTCGTTGCGGCTTCTTAATGGTCGTGTCGAACAAAGTTCGATTCGAACTTTAACAAATAATAAGTATATGTGAGGCGATCTGTCGCACATACTGCACATAATATGACCCGTAATCCGCTCATTGTATTGGTTTGTACGTAACGTTCTACACATTTTTTTTACGTTTACGTTTAGTTGAGAAGCCGCATGTAGAATTCGGCAGAGTAGAATTCTGGTCACCCATCTCTTCCCATGCGGTATCGTAGGTACAAGGCGACTAAGGGATAAGACTTTTTAACAGACCGATATAATACAGCCTAGAGTCAGACTCGGATGCATGACTCAAGTTAACAATAGTGCCCGGAACACGGCAATAGGCTCACCAGGTCGACAGTCGACTTCAGCGAACATCTTTTCTCTACCGAAGGCGGCGTAGTCGACATATTCGGCGACATAGTCGACATATTCGGCGAGCGACATTCGTTCGATAAGTTTAAACATGACTTAGTTTGGTCGACTATCGCCTGCCAAAGGCGTCCGAATCACCTACGACCGTGCGCCGGCTGCACTTCTATCGACCATTCATTTGCCAAAGCCGAAGGACGATCGCCGCCTCAATGTGTTTACACCGGGATTTTCGGTCCGCGTCCTATTACGCGAGCCAATTGTCGTCAAGCATGGACTGTATGTATATTGTCGGATAGGGAACAGCTCTATCCTTTAGTCGGACAGGATAATAATTGGCCTAAATTAAAATTTGTGATTGTTAAATTTCTAATCGAAATGATTACAAAAAAATCTCGACGATATTAATAAAATTCGCAATTACGAAAATTGGCCTTCATTTCAAGAATTAGGTACGTTGTCATAGTAACTTTTCTGTGAACCGTAAAATGACAGTAAAAGTTCCGTTTAAAAACATAATGAAAATGGTTTGTTAAATTAGCAAATTCAGAAGTAATTAATTTTTGATTTTGCTACTAATTTGACGTCATGTCTTCAAAATCTCAGTTTAGTTACCTACATTTTTTATACCACTTGCACTTGGAATGGAAAGCGGACTCTTTTGTCCGCACTTAGCTTCCTCTTTGGGCCATTATGAAACCACTTGTATTTATACACTTATACACTTCTTGTAGCTAGTGACAAATACATTAAAATAACGCAGTGAAAATGTTTTATTTTTAACATAGAACATGTCAATTTGACTTCACCTCGCCTGATGATAAGCTAAAGGCAAAGTCTCGGAAAAACCTTGTTACAATGGTGGCACTCGCTTGACGGCCTCATCAGATGCTGTTTCACGCCCCGCTTGAAGCACCCGGGACTTTAAGAAGAGGGAAACACGTGAGCTGGTAAGGAATTCCAGGTCTTATATTCATCTAGGTATGCCTAACACGTTTACATAAATTTTCTTTAGAGAGTAGGTACATAGTCTTTGTAATTGTACCTACTCTCTAAATGAAGCTACCTAAGTTCTTAACTTAATTGTTTAATCTAGAACTTTAGCACAGAATAGACTAAAGCAGGGTTTCTCAGACTTTTGGCTGTGCGCACCCCTGTTTAAGTATCCAGATGATAGCTAACCCCTTTGTCTCTAATTACCTAATTACACACCCCCCCCCCCAGAAAATAAGAAAGTAGACTGTTGAACAAAATAAAATGTAAATTTATTTTATAAGACAGTGTTAAAAGAAGTATCTTTTTAATACTAATGTGAGAGGTGGACTTGTTTTTTGTCGCAAATTGAGTCAATCTTAGGTGTTATTTTGGTCAATTTTAATCGTAATTCTGGCTCGACATCCAGTCGATTTTTATATGTTTTCATCGATATCGACAGCGACCAGTACCCCTAGCACGAAAAACTATCGTACCTAATCGTAATGTAAACGTATCGAGACAGCTGAGCATTGCGATTGGCTGGCTTCACACATACACTGCAGGTTCACAGTAGGCAGGCGGCCAATCGCTATGCTCCGTTATTTCGATACATTTACGTTACAATTAAAATGCTTGGGGTAGATATTATGCTCTCACGTAGATATTATGTTTTTCCAAAGGCTAAATAAAAGAAACTTACTGCTTTGCGTGAGAGTTCGGGCGGAGAGCTGATAAAGATGACGAAGAATTTCAGCCCTCACATAGAAGTGTGCCGCCCGCGACTGCCTGTCATCAAGCCGCCATTACGTAAATTATGCCGCGAACCCCTTACCGACGAATGGCGAACCCCCAAGGAGTTGAAAGCCTGGACTAAAGTAACTAATATCTCGAGAATGTCTGCAGTAATTAGTGAATACACAGGCAGGCAGGCAGGACACGGCGGGTCGGCGCGACCGGGCACCTACTCAAGTGCTTGTCAGCATTTCTGTGTTCCCACAACTATTTGGACTTTATCAGTCCATTTTGTTATATCGTATAACTAAGTGGATAAACCCAAGTAATGATGTTACTTGTTCTCTAGTAGGTATTGTATTACATTATTAAAGTAAGGACAATATTATCATAAAGGTATGATTCTGAAGCTGACCGCATACAACAACGACATACGCATACAGCAGATATAGCGTACCCATTACTTGTTTAACTCCGATACGGATAAAGGGGACCATTGTGGAGCCGCAATGCACTACGCGCATCTGCTACGTGTGTTGGCAGTTGTCGTATGCGGTCGGCTTATTCGCCGAAACAAAAGGAGGAGAGAAAATAATATAAAGAGACACCAAACCACACTAGAAAAGAGGCACAATCGTTAAGTGGGATAGAATAATCAATGTATGGGATTGACGGCTGCGGCGGCGGCGCGCATTGTGTGCCTCCCCATACCCGGGGGCGAGTTGGGGACTCCGTGGTCCCCACACCGGATGAGGGCCAGTTCGAGAGATATGGCCCTGGGTCGGCCGGGGTGCAAGGGATATGGCTACGACAATCTCACCTCCGGCAACCGACGGCCCACAGACGGCGTGCGTTTTAGTCGGTTCGAGTCCGACATAACCTCCTCCTCCGGTTCCGGCGGGGGAGGTATCCGTGGGGATTTTTCGCACGATAAAAAAAATGTATGGGATTGACGCGTATTATGACGTTTTGACAGTTGTAATCATATCTTGTGACCGGGATTTTGGTACAGCGATAGATTTTATTCGGGAATCTTCCTCCTAGCGTTAATTCCCAGTCGCATCCGAAGCTTTCAGCTCGGAGTCTGGGGTCCGCTTTTACCAGTCATAGCTATAGATTTGGCTATTCGGGAATAACACAGCTGAAAACTTATTCCCGGGATAGAAAGTGCCTACCACTTTCTATCCCGGTAATAGGTAGGTTTCCAGCGGAACGGGATACAATTTCACGCGGGCCCCAGTACAGTTCACATTTTAATTTTGTTCTTGACTACAACAAGCAACTGAATTATTATTATAATGTCGGGACCTAAGAAAATTTACAATACAATGAGTATCTTTTTTACCTGCCTAAATTATATCTAGAAATCAGACCCTTACTATTGAGAGTTTCGTAAATAATCATGTATTTTTTGTATACATTTTCGTCGTCACATACTAACTAGAGATAGAAATACAATTTCGAGCTCAAAAAATTATTTATACATTGAGTTCACGAAATTAAGTTGGCACATCGCAAATAAAAATCATATTCGAACATTGAAGCAAATACATTTCGTTTTTAGATGAAAAATTCTGTTTATTGTCAATATTTTTTTGTGAAATTAAGATGGAAGTCACCAAGATTATTTACATAGTAAGAGTTCGAATTGTTCGAAATGATGCCCACGGCTACATTCTTTAATCTCACTTCTCGCCACAGGCAGGAAATCCATCCTCACACGTTGAAACAGTACCTACGCAGAGTCAGGTATGAAAGGAACTTCATCATCCACACCCTTAAGCTGTGGAATGAACTCCCTGATGTCCCTGCCGTGGTTTTTCCAAACGATTACAATATGGGGCTTTTCAAGAAGGGCATTTAGGTTCTTACTGGGTCGGCAGCGCGAGTGTAACGCCCCTGGTGTGACACACGTCTATTGGCAACGCTAACCACTTTCCATCAGATGGGCCGTGTGCTTTTCTGCCACCTAAGTGGTATAAAAATATTTTGGGTTGTTTCACGGTTGCTTCTGGAACCTCTACCGGAGCCTGGAGTACATTTTCCGAGTTTCTCCTTATACATTTCTTCTTATCTATAGTCCTTTAAACTTCTGTTGTTATGCCACAGATTACCTAATAGTTGGTATATACGCTACCTATATGCCATAATCTTAGATTATTTTAATAATCTAAGGCCATCATTTACCATAATTAGCTCAACAGACCACATAAAGGGGATGTCCATTAATCATGTGATGTTTTTTTAGCAATTTTTTAACCCCCTCTCCCCCATGGTGATACGTGGTGAGGTTTTAGACTATCCCCCCTCCCTCCTTCTTCCTCTTAGCGTTAATTCCCAGTCGCATCCGAAGCTTTCAGCTCGGAGTCTGGGGTCCGCTTTACCAGTCTTAACTACGGATTTGGCTAGACTTCGATATTTTCCGTGAAGCGATTGTCATCTGACTTCCACAACCCAATGTTAACATTAGGCGATATCGAAGCTTTGCAGCTAGACCGTTGTTTTTGGATTTTTTAGGGCTCCAACTAACCGTTTTGACTGCCATAGATGTTCTTACGGCAACCGGGACCGACGGCTTAACGTGCTCTCCGAGGCACGACCAGACCAATGCAAAATACCCATATTTCATGCACACAAATATTTGCACTGAGCGGGGATCGAACCCGCGCCTCCTGCGTAGCGGCCGCGTTCACTACCGCTACGCCACGGAGGCTGTCTAGCTAAAATCCCCCCTCCCTCCCTAGCTAAAATCACGCACCGTATTTTTTATTTCTCACGTGATAAATGGACAGCCTATTTTATATAGATAAACCAGGCTGTCCCAATCCCAACCAATGTATTTCTGTTTTTGCAAATAAATATTATAGACTTATGTATAGACTCATTTCAAATTTGAAGGTACTTATCCAGGGGCTAACGAGCAAAGATATTTAATATCTTATTCAAAAATTAATGATTTACGAAATGATGAGGCGTACCGCATAAATTGCAAATTAGAGTTTCGGCTCTAACAAGACAGGATTCAATTTATTTAAAAGTTGGGTGATCCGTCAATAATTGGATCATAGCTTAAGAATACTGAATTTTCGGCGAAGAAATACTTCAGAGGCCGTCTGAATTATTTCTTCACCAAAACACTATACGCGTAGCAGTATAGCTTTCAACTACTACGCAGGGCGCACGAGCTCGATTCCTGCTCAGCCTTCCTAGACAAGACAACAAATCCATGTATGGGATTGACACATATTTTGACGTTTACGACTGTCATAAACATAGACAATCCTATATTGATCATTCTATTCTATTCTACTAACGAGCTGCCACGTGTCTAGGTATGCTTTTATGAAAGCCACTCACTCTCGCGATGTATTTTTTATGCAGGACTATAATAGTAGGTTGTATAACAAGGGAGCAAAATAGTATTTTTACGGCGAGGGCGCACTTTGAACCACGAGTCTAGCGATGGTTTCTAGAATAGAACCCCGAGCTTTAGCAAGGGGTTCTAACGTAGAAACCTGAGCACAGCGAGGGGTTCAAAGTATATCGCCCGAGGGAAAAATTTGCTCCTCGAGTTATATACTTTACTTTTCATCCCCTTTCTATGAGAAAAATACATCGGTACTGATTATTTACATAGAATCATTCTCAAATGATTTATTTTACTTTATTTTTTTTTATATTATCTTTTTTTATATTATTATATTAACTGAATAAACGAAATTGATTCTTTGATTCCATAATACAAGAACAGAGACGGAATTCGCGCGCTGGTTTTTTTTTACATAGCACGGGTGTGTCCCTTCGCCCAGCATACTCACCATGGAATCTTGATATTTCATGAATGCCAAAAAATAGTTCTGAAATAGTTTTAAATAGTTGCGAAAGGAAAAAAATAGTTCTCTTATACTTACGAAATTACAGCCATAGTTCTAAGAGTATGCTGGGCGAAGGTTTCGTCCAGCATACTCACCTCCGTTTGGGGAATCTGCGTACGCTTCAAACATAATTCATACTTCAAAAAATAGTTCATAAATAGTTCATAACGGTGTCCAAAAAGAAAAAATAGTGCTCTAATAACTCCGGAGTTATAGGCTTTGTTCACTGAGTATGCTGGGCGTAGAACCTACGCCCAGCATACTCACCTCACTGCGCAAATACGGAACGAGCTATAGATACAATTTATGTCTCAAAAAATAGTTCTTGTAATAGTTGTCAATATCAGTCTAATTTTCGCTTGACTTTTGACCTAGAAAACCATTAAATTTGGTTGTAAACTTCTACATACATTCGATTTTAGTACAGTCGGGTACAAAACTTTCTAATAACTTAGGTACATTTTGTACTAGATATTAATAGGTATATAATTTTTTAACCCCCGATGCAAAAACGGACGGCAGTTTGACGTGTCTGTGTGTATGTCTGTGTACATCGTAGCTCCCGAACCTAATCGGTTCGTCAAACGTTTTTACGTAAAGTAAAATGAATTACATATAAAGCATAATGAGATAACGTTCAAAATAACTTGATTAGTAATAAATTCCATGCCGTGCCATGCCGGCAGTGGGCGCCGGCCCTAAAGCCTACCACAAAGCTAATGCCCTCGGTCGTCTCTTAGGGCCGGCGCCCACTGCCGGCACGGCATGGCATGGCATCCCGCGGCATGTTGCGGCACGCTGTGGCATGCCGAGGCATGCCCGTGGCAACCTGCTAAAAGCCCAGCTACTCTTGCATCTCGGATATCTGTGCTTGCATCATTTTTGCTCTTCGTGGATTCGAAGTTGGTTGTGTGATTGTGTCATTATGGTTGACTGGGATTTAGTATTAATAATAATAATAAAATAACCTGTAGTTAAGACTGGTAAAGCGGACCCCAGACTCCGAGCTGAAAAGCTTCGGATGCGACTGGAAATTAACGCTTGGATGAAGAATGATAATAAAATAAATAAATTATATGTAATTAAATAATAAATATATATTATACGACAATCTACACAACGCTATCCAGACCCAAAGTACCTAAGTATAGCTTAACTAGCTTGTGTTATGGGTTCTAGAAAGCCTATAAACATACTTGATACAATTTTTTTTTGTAAATATATACATATTACTAGCTTTTGCCCGCGGCTCCGCCCGCGTGGATGTCGGTTATCGCGACCAAACATAGCCTATGTCCTTTCTCAAGGTCTAATCTACCCCTATACCAAATTTCATCAAAATCGGTTCAGCGGTTTAGTCGTAAAAGCGAGACAGACAGACAGACAGAGTTACTTTCGCATTTATAATATTATAGTAGGGATACAGCAGCAGGCTGTTGCCCGCGGCTCCGCCCGCGTGAAATTCTGATCCCGTTCATCGCTTAATATAGCCAATACGTTATTCTGATGTACCAGCTATATTATCGTAAAGTTTCATCAATATCCATTCAGTAGTTTTTACGTGAAAGAGTAACAAACATCCTCACATACTTACAAACTTTCACGTTTATAATATTAGTAGGATAGAAACCAGACCAATGCAAATATTCATATTCATGCATACAAATATTTGCACTGAGCAGGAATCGAACCCGCGCCTCCTGCTTAGCGGCCGCCTTCACTACCGACAAAGAGGCAGTCAAACGGAATGTGGCACGTCGCGCGGCCTGCCGCGGCATCGTTTGACGAAATAAAGTAAAATGAATTCTAAAGTCACTGAAATAAGATTTAAAATAACTTGATTAGTAATAAAATCCTTTGCCATGCCATGCCGTGCCATGCCGGCAGTGGGCGCCGGCCCTTAGGCACTTAACTGAGTTGGATCGTTGATTTTCCAGGCAGTGAGTTATCTGTTCCAACTATTAGGTAATCTGTGCTTTAGTGTCCAGACAATTTTTTTAGCAAATAGTTCACCCTACAAGCAATGAAGTAATAGGATTTATTTACGCTTACAGTTTCATTTATTTTATTATTATTAAAAAATATATACTTACTAGCTAAATGCTAATATATTTTTTTCGACTGTTTTTGAATGTGAGATAATACCACAATATTATTCCCAATCACAACGCCCATCATTAGAATGTTTAATATTTTTATATTATAAAAACATTGTGTGGACGACTGTACCTCATTTAACGTTAGTATGTAGAAGTTTACAACCAAATTTAATGGTTTTCTAGGTCAAAAGTCAAGCGAAAATTAGACTGATATTGACAACTATTTCAAGAACTATTTTTTGAGACATAAATTGTATCTATAGCTCGTTCCGTATTTGCGCAGTGAGGTGAGTATGCTGGGCGTAGAACCTACGCCCAGCATACTCAGTGAACAAAGCCTATAACTCCGGAGTTATTAGAGCACTATTTTTTCTTTTTGGACACCGTTATGAACTATTTATGAACTATTTTTTGAAGTATGAATTATGTTTGAAGCGTACGCAGATTCCCCAAACGGAGGTGAGTATGCTGGACGAAACCTTCGCCCAGCATACTCATAGAACTATGGCTGTAATTTCGTAAGTATAAGAGAACTATTTTTTTCCTTTCGCAACTATTTAAAACTATTTCAGAACTATTTTTTGGCATTCATGAAATATCAAGATTCCATGGTGAGTATGCCAGTAATAAAAAAAAAATTGGTTCCATTTCTATGAATAATATGATGTTCCAAATTCAAATCACTTTTCCGCCCGCTAAAAAGCTCTGAACAGAAAAGTGCTACTTTGCTCCCACTTATAGAGGAACAAAGTGACACTTTTCGAATAGAAGGGATGAAAAAATAATAATATAATATGTAGTACTTAAGTTAAAAGCAAAGTCCATGCAAAGAGTATCTACCATTAAAGTTGACACTCAAGTTGACGGCCTCATCAGATTGGTGCTTTCCACGTCCCACTTAAAGGCAGGTCCTTTAAGACAAAGTAACACGTGAGCTGGTTTCATTATTTAAGTAATCTATCTATCTATACCTATATATAAAAATCAATTGCTGTTCGTTAGTCTCGCTAAAACTCTAGAACGGCTGGACCGATTTGGTTAATTTTAGTCTTGAAATATTCGTGGATGTCCAGGGAAGGTTTAAACGGTGAGAAAACAGGTGCAGCGGGAACGGGAAAAATATGGCGGTATGAAGTTCGCTGGGACAACAGTAATTAGTATTTGATAAAATTAGCCACAACGATTTGTTATTACATATTTATATAAAAATACCAACCGTAATAAATGCCAAGATGACGTCGTTGTCATCCGCAAAGGACTATCCTTTTTCATACCACTTAGGCGGCAGACAAGCACACGATCCACCTGATGGAAAGTAGATACCGTGGCCTATGGACGTATGCAAACACCGGGGCGTCACACTCGCGCTGCCGACCCCGTAAGAACCTTCTAATGGTCTTCTTGAAGAACCCCATACTAAGTATAGTCGCTTGGAAAAGCCACGTCCTTTTGTTAACTTATTCAACACTAAAAAATTCCAGGGCTGCGTTTGAAGATTGACCGGTCGAACAAGAGACTACCTGTACCATTTCTGTTGAAAAAGGGTACAGCTTGAAGCCGAATAATACTTTTTAATTAAGAGGAATGTCGTCCGTTTCCGCACGAACGCTAACGTCCAACGTCAAAACTAGATGGAATGAAACGTCACGTCGCCGTCGGGGTATTGGCATAAACGAAATTAGCTTTTTGGTTACATAAGTATCAGAATCTAGAAGAACTTTTAATTTCCTCCTCAGTCATGAATATTTGATGCCTTTTGTTGAATTAGTTAGCAAATAGCGTCAAGAAAATATAATAAAAAATGTAGTTAGGAAAACCAAGAGCGTTCTAGATAATCACGAAATCTCAGAACCTTTAACACCTAGCGACTTGTTATTTGGCAGGTAGATTCCTCGTAGGTAGGATGCATTTAATGAAATTCCACCACTATTAATACCTTATGACTCTGAAGCCGACCGCATACGACAACTACCGACGCATGCAGCACATACAGCGTACCCATTACTTGTTAGACTCCGATAGGGATAAAGGGGGCCATTGAGACGCCGCAATGAATTACGCGCTTGTGCTGCGTGAGTCGGCAGTTGTCGTATGCGGTCGGCTACGGAATCATATATTATACATTTAATAATTGAATTATTATTTTGACATCATAAATTGAAGAATTATTATCTCTTATGATTTGACATGTTCATGAATTATTTTGAAATGAAAATTACTATATTTGCTTTTATTATTCTGTAATTAATTGTTAATATTGTGTGAGAATTATTATTTAGGTAGTTTTTGAAGCATGATGAATATTGTGAATTAAAGTATTATAATTATGTTGCTACTCTGTCGCATTGGGTTCGCCTGTAATGACATTGTATGTATGAATTAAATAAATAAATAAAAATACATAAATTAAACGAATTTTACGCGTACGAAGTCGCAGGCGGCCTCTAGGTATTAGATATACGAAACTTGTAAAAAGTAACTTCTAACAAGAATTGAAAAAAAATAGGTGTACTAAAGTGATTTGGAAACGTAGAGCGAATAAGTATGGAGCGAATGACACACTAGATATCTAAGGCACAGGTGAATGGGCAGGCCAGCCTAGGTCTTCCTCGCATTACACTGAAAATTATTAATGTAGATATTGAAAAAAGGGCATTACAGATCCCATAACACAAGCTAGACCCAGTGGCGTAGCTAGGTGACCAAGGGCCCCGGTGCAAAAAGAAACAGGGGGCCCCCCTACTTTTTTTGGTTCCGAAAATTTCTTCGGGCGTCGCACGTCGCCTTACCGAAGTAAACGATGAGGTAGGCATATGCCCTGTCGGTCGCTAACGTGCAGCTGTTGGGGATCAAATCCCTCCTCTCTCCCTCTTTTTCGTGCGGAAATCCCCTCAGATACCACCCCGTCGTCGGCCATCGGGGGTAGTTTTGTCGGACTCGGACCACTTAATACCACACGCCATCACGGATCTTCAGATACCAGAGCTGCCGGGGTGTAAGGTTACTGAGAGCATATCACTGGCACCCTGGCTGATTCTGGGCCATCTACAGTTATAAAATGGCCTCCTTGGGTGTGAAAAGCACGGTGTCCCCATAGAACTCTGAAAAGAGGGACGAACATTGAACCGCGGCGCCTAGCAAAAAATAAAATCATGCTTCAAAAACTACCTAAATAATAATTCTCACACAATATTAACAATTAATTACAGAATAATAAAAGCAAATATAGTAATTTTCATTTCAAAATAATTCATGAACATGTCAAATCATAAGAGATAATAATTCTTCAATTTATGATGTCAAAATAATAATTCAATTATTAAATGTATAATATATGATTCCGTAGCCGACCGCATACGACAACTGCCGACTCACGCAGCACAAGCGCGTAATTCATTGCGGCGTCTCAATGGCCCCCTTTATCCCTATCGGAGTCTAACAAGTAATGGGTACGCTGTATGTGCTGCATGCGTCGGTAGTTGTCGTATGCGGTCGGCTTCAGAGTCATAAGGTATTAATAGTGGTGGAATTTCATTAAATCCATCCTGCCTACGAGGAATCTACCTGGGCCTCGATTCTGATAAAGAACATCCACTGTCACGCCACAGTGACTGCTAGAAAATTTCATTTTATATTAGCCTTTAAAGTAACGCAGTTAAAGTTCAAAATTAAATGGCTTTTTGTAGAGTGGACGAAAGCGTGTAATGAAAATATTGTCATTGAATTTTGGACCTTAATTCTATAACAATAAAGTTTAAAATTTAATGCCAATTTTTGCAGAGACTGTGGCACGACAGTGGTTTAGCTTTAGCAGAATCAAGGGCCTGGTAAATAACAAGTTTCTAGGTGTTAAAGGTTCTGAGATTTCGTGATTATCTAGAACGCTCTTGGTTTTCCTAACCACATTTTTTATTATATTTTCTTGACGCTATTTGCTAACTAATTCAACAAAAGGCATCAAACATTCATGACTGAAGGAGGAAATTAAAAGTTCTGCTAGATTCTGATACTTATGTAACCAAAAAGCTAATTTCGTTTATGCCAATACCCCGACGGCGACGCGACGTTTCATTCCATCTAGTTTTGACGTTGGACGTTAGCGTTCGTGCGGAAACGGACGACATTCCTCTTAATTAAAAAGTATTATTGGGCTTCAAGCTGTACCCTTTTTCAACAGAAATGGTACAGGTAGTCTCTTGTTCGACCAGTCAACCTTCAAACGCAGCCCTGGAATTTTTTAGTGTTGAATAAGTTAACAAAAGGACGAAGTCAAATTGACGTGTCCTATATAAAAAAAAAAAAAAAAAAAAAAAAAAGCGACTATACTTAGTATGGGGTTCTCCAAGAAGAGCATTAGAAGGTTCTTACGGGGTCGGTAGCGCGAGTGTGACGCCCCGGTGTTTGATAACGCCCATAGGCCACGGTATCTACTTTCCATCAGGTGGGTCGTGTGCTTGTCTGCCGCCTAAGTGGTATGAAAAAGGATAGTCCTTTGCGGATGACAACGACGTCATCTTGGCATTTATTACGGTGGATATTTTTATATAAATAATAACAAATCGTTGTGACTAATTTTATCAAATACTAATTACTGTTGTCCCAGCGAACTTCATACCGCCATATTTTTCCCGTTCCCGCTGCACCTGTTTTCTCACCGTTTAAACCTTCCCTGGACATCCACGAATATTTCAAGACTAAAATTAACCAAATCGGTCCAGCCGTTCTAGAGTTTTAGCGAGACTAACGAACAGCAATTGATTTTTATATATAGGTATAGATAGATAGATAGATAGATTACTTAAATAATGAAACCAGCTCACGTGTTACTTTGTCTTAAAGGACCTGCCTTTAAGTGGGACGTGAAAAGCACCAATCTGATGAGGCCGTCAACTTGAGTGTCAACTTTAATGGTGCTCTTTGCATGGACTTTGCTTTTAACTTAAGTACTACATAATTATATTATTATTTTTACAGTCCTGCATAAAAAAATACACATCGCGAGAGCGAGTCACTTTCATAAATGCTAGATACGTGGCAGCTCGTTAGTAGAATAGAATAGAATGATCAATATAGGATTGTCTATGTTTATGACAGTCGTAAACGTCAAAATATGTGTCAATCCCATACATGCATTTGTTGTCTTGTCTAGGAAGGCTGAGCAGGAATCGAGCTCGCGCGCCCTGCGTAGTAGTTGAAAGCTCTACTGCTACGCGTTAGTGTTTTGATGAAGAAATAATTCAGACGGCCTCTGAAGTATTTCTTCGCCGAAAATTCAGTATTCTTAAGCTATGATCCAATTGACGGATCACCCAACTTTTAAATAAATTGAATTCTGTCTTGTTACAGAAATATGAAGAGCCGAAACTCTAATTTGCAATTTATGCGGTACGCCTCATCATTTCGCAAATCATTAATTTTTGAATAAGATATTAAATATCTTTGCTCGTTAGCCCCTGGATAAGTACCTTCAAATTTGAAATGAGTCTATACTATTTTTAGCAAAAACAGAGATACATTGGTTGGGATTGGGACAGCCTGGTTTATCTATATAAAAGAGGCTGTCCATTTATCACGTGAGTCATTAATTATTAAATAAAGAATACGGTGCGTGATTTTAGCTAGGGAGAGAGGGAGGGGGGATTTTAGCTAGACAGCCTTCGTGGCGTAGCGGTAGTGAACGCGGCCGCTACGCAGGAGGCGCAGGTTCGATCCCCGCTCAGTGCAAATATTTGTGTGCATAAAATATGAGTATTTGCATTGGTCTTGTCGTGCCTCGGAGAGCACGTTAAGCCGTCGGTCCTGGTTGCCGTAAGAACATCTATGGCAGTCGATACGGTTAGTTGGAGCCCTAAAAAATCCAAAAACAACGGTCTAACTGCAAAGCTTTGATATCGCCTAATGTTAACATTGGGTTGTGGAGGTCAGATGACAATCGCTTCACGGAAAATATCGAAGTCTAGCCAAATCCGTAGTTGAGACTGGTAAAGCGGACCCCAGACTCCGAGCTGAAAGCTTCGGATGCGACTGGGAATTAACGCTAAGAGGAAGAAGGAGGGAGGGGGGATAGTCTAAAACCTCACCACGTATCACCATGGGGGAGGAGGGGTTAAAAATTGCTAAAAAAACATCACGTGATTAATGCTTTATGTGGTCTGTTGAGATAATTATGGTAAATGATGGCCTTAGATTATTAAAATAATCTAAGACTAGCTTTTGCCCGCGGCTCCGCCCGCGTGGATGTCGGTTATCGCGACCAAATATAGCCTATGTCCTTTCTCAAGGTCTAATCTACCCCTATACCAAATTTCATCAAAATCGGTTTAGTGGTTTGGGCGTGAAAGCGAGACAGACAGACAGATAGACAGAGTTACTTTCACATTTATAATATTAGTAGGGATTATGGCATATAGGTAGCGTATACACCAACTATTAGGTAATCTGTGGCATAACAACAGAAGTTTAAAGGACTGTACCTAGCTACAGTCAGCATCAAATCTATCTTGACAACAAAGTCTCATAATATAATTGATGTTAATACCTAGGTATTAAGAACAAGTCCATAATTATCGTCCGAACTAAAGGTGTGTGTGTGTACCAAATATCAGAACAATTAGTCAACAGAAAGGGAATACCAAAGTATTTATTTATTTATTATTTTATTTTATTCTTTATTGTACACACAAGTTTACATTATAGAATACAGAGATATTTCATGTACAAAGGCGAGCTTAACTCAAAGTTGAGTTTTCTTCCAGCAAATCCGGAGTGCACAGAGGAATTGCAAAATATTGTAAGGCAAAGTCAAGTGTACAACGCGGAGATTACCTATACTTACATACATACATACATATATACATATTATGATCATTTTGAGTACTTTATTCGTCAAGTTCGATCTGATGCCGACTGTACGTATACCTAATTTTCATTTCAGGAAAGGAATATTTTCCAGGATACAGGATTCTACGACGTGGGTGGAGCCGCAAGCAGTGGTTAATTATACAGCTAAATTATGTCTAGATTGTATAGAAATAACACGAGAATAGACCTATAGATGAAAGAGAAAATAGTAATTAAGTAAATGTCTTTCATAATATGAGTGCTTCAGACAAATAGCTATAATTAGGTATAATTAATTAGACGTGTAACAGTCGATGTAATTACGAGTATATAACGCTTTATTAAAACCTGCCTACGTTCCATAAAATTAGATTTTATGAGTAACTAAATTATATGTTAAACTAGCTTTTCGCCCGCAGCTCCGCCTGCGTGGATATCGGCTACCGCCACATTAGTATTTGTTCTAAACTGACGGACTTGTTGTTATAAACTTTCAACGCCTATTTCACCCTCTCAGTAGTGAATTTTTCAAAATGTAAACTGTAAGAAACATTGGCCCTGTCATACAAAAAAGTGGTCGGTTTTAAGAACATTATATCAGAATAAAAATATTGTTAACATCTTTTTATTAATAATAGTAAATGGCAAGAAAAATACTGGTAAGAAAAAAATTACAATAATTGCTAAATATTATACAATGTCATTTAAATTAATCATTTAGCCTATAGCATACCACTGTTGGACTTAGGCATCAACCAATATCCTACAGTTATCAGTCTGCTTTACTATATCCCCACTGTCAGTTCCAAGTTCCGGCCCCGTGTGTCATATCATAACAGGGAAGTAGAAACTTCGACGAATTTATCCAATGTAGCCCACCCAATTCGATCCTTTGGTGACCCCCGGTACACTTAATCTTGAACAGCTACGAAAGTCGACCTTTCGATGGGTATCTCCCTCGTCTCATTTCACGATATGAGCTTTTGGGCTTCATCTTCTGATCTTGGAGCTGGACACAGCAGCTGGAGGACATTGTGGCGGCATCATAAGCATCTCAGTGCTCATCATTTGCGTATAGACACATTTTCCTGATTGTGTCCGTGGCCAAGATGACCTCGGAGCTCAGGGTCCGCCTTCTGGCTCTTCGTCCTCCGCTTCGCACGATCTTGGGCGTCCATGGTAGTGAGACCATTTGCATGATCCATTTGCATCGTCGAGCTTGCTCGCGAGACAATTCATGACAACTCTCAAGAACAACATGTAGATATTATGACTCAGAAGTGATGAGTCTGTAATTCTTCTGGCCTTTTCGGAGAACAGTACCACCGCACTCCAGGTCTATGTTCTGTGTTCTGTATGGTGTTGCATACGTCCATAGGCCACGGTGACCGCTTCCCATCAGGTGGGTCGTGTGCTTGTCTGCCAACTAAGTGGTATAACGCCTATTTCATCCTCTCAGTAACTGAGTTTTTCAAAATAATAAATGTAAAATGTAAGAAGCATCGAAAGCCTCTGTGGCGTAGCGGTAGTGAACGCGGTCGCTACGCAGTAGGCGCGGGTTCGATCCCCGCTCACTGCAAATATTTGTATGCATGAATATGTGTATTTGCACTGGTCTGGTCTTGCCTCGGAGAGCACGTTAATCCGTTGGAGCACTAAAAAGTTCAACAACAACGGTGTAGCTGCAATGCTTTGATATCGCCTAATGTCACCATTGGGTTGCGGAGGTCAGAATATGGCAGTCGCTTCACGAAAATATCGAGGTTTAGCCAAATCCGCATTTAAGACTGGTAAAGCGGACCCCAGACTCCGAGATATAAGCTTCGGATGCGACTGAGAATTAACGCTGAAACAGAAGAAATAAGAAACATCGGCCCTGTCATACAGACACAGTAGACTGTAAGACATTGGTATCTTTACATGAATAGTAAATGGCAAGAAAAGACTGGTAGGAAAAAATTTGAATACGTAAAATTATACTATTTCGTTCATATCAATCAATCAATTAGCCTATTGCAGTCCACTGTTGTCCAATGTGTGAAACAGCACCCAATCCTCCACCCAATTTCTCTGGTTGTATGTCCCCATTGTCGGTTTTCACGTTACGGCCCCGTAAGTCATAATATGGAGTGAACTCGGCGAACTCAACCCAATTGGATCCTTATGGTGATCTAAGGTAGACCTATTCTTGAACAACCTCGGGTGTCGACCTTGCGGTGGGTATCTCCGTTGTTTCATTCCACTTTGTAGGCTTTTAAGGCTTCGTCTTATGAGCTTGGAGCTGGACGGACATTATGGCGGTATCATGTAGGCATCTCAGCACTGATACGTCATATCAGCACGATACCTTAGTAGAGAATCTAGAAATACCCAGGTCTCGGAGAAGGGTTTCTTGTAATCTACAAAAACCGTACACAGCGGCTGATTGTACTCTCAGGTCCTTTGTATGATCTGCTGGACAATGTTGGCTACAATACTATAACCCTTTCAAAATCCGGTTTGCCCCCGTTGGTTGGAACTCATCGAGCTTACTCGTGAGACAATTCATGAACCAGCGTCCCTTGTGTTGTCATTTATATTGTATCAGCGTCAATAGGTTTAAATTCACATACCTTGCTGTTTCAGGGCCTGTAAGTGAGTATTCAACTGGATGATAACGTGTTGTAGCATTGCTTTTAGGCCGTGGAACTTACTGAAGATTCTATTAGATTCTATTTTGAATCTATTCTTTTAGATTGTTTGCAGTACATACATAATATTTACCCTCCGGACCATCTGACCACCATGAACTTGCCACCGGTGGTCAGTTGAGACGGAAACTACCCCATTCCACCACTGGTGGTCAACTGGGAAAAACTTATTCCCAATTGACCACTAGTGATAAAATGGGACGATTTTAGTTCTAATTGACCACTGGTGTTGAGATGGTGTAAAATTTTACCACCAGGAGTGAAATGGGACTAATCTGCTATCCATAAAAATATACATACTTCAATGGAGTCCTTGTACCGAAACAATTCTAAAATTTAATGAGTATTTCAAAAAGCAATGGCTTGATAATAAACTATTGAGTAACATGTGGAATTGTGAAGGCGAAGAGTATCGAACAACAAATCATTTAGAAGGATGGCATTCAAAAATTAACAGATTCATAGGCCAAAAAAATCTTACATTACCACGACTGTTAAATTTTTTAAAGAACGACGCTCAATATTCGAAAGTAATAAGGATTTTAATATTACAAAAAAAAGTCGTGATTGTGCCGAAAACGATGAAAAAATAAAGAGGGCTGTCGGCGCATTAAAGGATAACAATATTACTGTCGGCCACTGTCTAGAGATAGTTAGCCCCTTTGCTTACTAATGCCAGAAACCCAGAAATAGATACTTACTTAATATTTTTTTTAAATAACAAAGAATATTTTTTAAATGAAGTACCTAATTTAGATAATTTAGAGAATAATTTAGATCCAAATAGTTTATAATATAAATATATAATATAAATATATAATATAAATATAAATATAGGTATTTATTTGTATTTATTTGTACTTAAACCAAACTATCCGCTCTTAGCTATCATAAAATACAAATAAATGTTTTGGATATAGTAAACGGTATATTTATTCAAGTGGTTTAGATAATCTTGATTTTACTAAATTGAAACTGATCTTATAATTTGACCACTGGTGGTAAAGTGCTACTGATGTTGTCTCATTTTACCACTAGTGGTAAAATGAGACAATTTTCACCACTGGTGGTGATATGGGAGTAATACTGTGTTAATTGGTCACTGGTAGTCAGTTGGGATATAGAAATCCCAAGTCACCACCAGTGGCAAGTTCATGGTGGTCAGATGGTCCAGAGGGATATTTTTCACGTTCTTGCTTATTATACGTGACAGAGAGTGACGTTTTAAGAATATTATCATTTGACAGATCAAAATGTGACACCATCACTTTAGTTCCGTTGTCATGGTAACAATTTTGCTAGCGATATTAGCGCCATAATATTTCGTATTTTCTTTAATATTACATTATTTAGTGAATTTGCCACATTTTAATTGTGATAATTGCTATTCGGCGACAAAGCCAAATTAAAAAAACCAAAGATCATAAAAATCTGTTCAGCCGTTCTTGAGTTATAAGAAAGTACGTTTTTGGCACTTTTTAGGCACTTAGGGACCGAATTTCGAAAAATCGTTTCTTAGTACACCTCCACGCATCAAAACATACACTCTCTATAAATTTCAAGTCTCTAGGACCAGCGGTTTAGGCTGTGCGTTGTCTCTAAGTCAATCAGTCAGTCAGGACTAAGAGTTTTATATATAAGATTGTTTTTATTGTTTCCATGCCTAGGAGAGCACGTTAAGCTGTAAAGGCCGACCAATAAAATAAAAAACCCGTACTGGGGGCGCCACAAACATCTATGATTATGACAACACCAAGTATAGTGATACACATGTAAAATGCCAAGTGTACAAATATTTTTTCAACACACTTGCTTATGAACAGGCTTTTATTTCCCCGCAATTAAGCACGGAATGACACCTATTATAAAACTGTGACTTTTTCATTGCTATTATTCACAAAAGTGAGTTATAGACTTCTTTTTTTAAATTTCACTGATTAAGTTGCTTTGTTCTTAAAAAAAAATTGATACAAAAAAGATCGTGTCCAATATTACAAACGAATTAATATGCCTATTGCTTGCTCATTTCATGCAACTTCGTATTTAAGATAATTTCAACTTGTAGTACGTGTTTAATATACAAAACTTTCACTAAAATGTATTTATTTTTCTCTGTGAGTATTTACAGAGAAAAAAATGTACTATAGTTTAATTGGAAACTGTTGCAGAAATAAAGTGTCATTCACAAGAGCATGGCATTTATATAATACTAGCTGGTGCCCGCGGCTCCACCCGCGTGGATGTCGGTTATAGATAAAAATGACGAAATTTCATACAAACTGTCATCCTCATTTTCCATCTAAGGGATTTTTTCGCGATTCTATATCAAATTTCATCAAGATCGGTTCAGTGGTTTAGGCGTGAAAGCGTAAAATACAGACATACAGACAGCCAGACAGACGAGAGTCACATTCGCATCTATACTATTATATAATTGTAAAGTGGTCGTGTCTGTACATTGGCGATATTAAAAAAAAAACTTGGGTTATATATTTTTGAATTTCCTGTCTGTTTGTCTGTTTATCTGTTTGTCTGTTTGTCCGCGATGGACGCAAAAACTACTGGACGGATTTTGATGCGGTTTTTTTTGTTAGAAAGGGCTTACTCAGACTTAAAATCTTACGTTTGTTTGATCGCAATTGGTTGAGTAGAACCGAAGATATGAGCAAAGGTCGCGTTAACCGAGATGCACACGGGCGGAAGGCTAGTTTATAATATTAGTATGGATATTATGTTTTAAAGTTTTCTGGTTAAAATAGAAAAATAGACGCGGCGTGTTATACTGGTTACAAGGACTGGGCACAAATCACAACACAGTAGTATCCGTATAATAGTTTACTGCTTGGAATGGTAAATACAAGTTAGACATTAACTGTATGTCTAACTTGTATTTACCATTCCAAGCACTTACACTATGTATAGAACAGGGACCACGCGACATTGTTTTTCGGACTGCATAAAATTCTTGTATTTTATGCCTAACAGCACAGAGATCGTAATAATCCAGCATGATTTTCTTTTTTGCGTTAGGCTTATTTTTCTTAGGCGTAGAAAATTCATTTGACGTTTGACCTTCTCTTCGTATTTTTATTACAGAAGATCGGGATATACCTAAAAATGTGAATAATAATTAGTCACAGTAAAATCAGTAGATTAGGCCAATTTCAATTGCACGTACTCTATGATGTACCTACCCGTCATGTTGACAACAAGGTCCGTGATGTTATTTAGAGGAACAGAGTCCAATCCTTCCGACTTTTTATCCGACAAATACTTTGTTATATTATAAATTACTTTTCTTAACTGGCTTTTAATAGTTTTCGGCATATTACTATAGTTTTGTAGTTTTGTAGCGCACTCAAACTCAACAACACGCACAATTGACACCACACTGACAGATGACCATAATGACATCGTATAGATTGTTACCATATGAAGAAATTAGTTCCAATTGTTTACCGCAATATGGCGAGGTATTTTATTTTACTGGTCGGGCTTTAAGTACCGGTTGCTATGCGAACATCTATGGCAGTCGTTAGCCTTAAAAAGTCCAACAACTTGTCTAGCTGCAATGCTTCGATATCATTAATTGGTTGTGAAGGTCTGATGGCAGTCGCTTCACGGAGAATATCGAGGTTCAACCGCTGTAGAGTGGAGGTAGGTACTTCCCCAGTCGGACTGCTCATATTCATAGTTTTTGAGAGACTTTGTGGTTAATTTAACTACTTTCTATAGACTCTGTATGATAAAAATAAATTAAACGGTTTTCTGCTCCAAGAATCTGTTTAAACGATTACGGTTTCAAATTAAGTTGGGATTGTCGAAAAGCAGGGAAAAGAGGCTGATAAATAATTTAATTTTATTATCCCACTGAATAATTTGTCTCCCTTATTGTTCACAGGACGAGTAGAATTTGAAGTGAGTGGTAAATAAGATTTTGAAAATAGAGTGTACAGTCAGCTACAAAAGTAGATCTACATCCGTATAGTCCGTATACCTATCGATGGGTCCTATGTAGGAAATGTAAAAATGTAAAATTACAACTTTACTCGCCACCTATTACATTGGGACCTAAACATAAACGGCGAAATGTGGGTGCTAGCACCTCTGCCTACCCCTTCGGGGATACAGGCGTGAGTTTATGTTATGTTTTTTTTGATTGATAAATCCAAAGTTCAGGTTAGCAGATTGTATAACCTATAAGTGTCAAACTGGCTGATTGGTCCAAAATTTAAAAAAAAATGCGCGGAACGTCCCTGCGTATCTAAGCCTTAAATTACTCTTTGGACCTTGTAAGTTTAATTTTATTTTACAGATGCCGTATACATATAGAATCGTGGTTCCATGATAATTAAAGGCATACATGATTAATTATATCAGTAGATGCGTTTACCATAAAAAGACCCATCGATATTATGTAGGTGCCTACATTACAACGGATACGATTAAAAAATATTGCAATTAAACAGTTTTAACCTATTGTAGGCTAATGTTGGACCACTTGGCCTACTACTAGTTCTAGTTTAACTCAACTATCTTTTTCAAAATATTTTAAACTCTGATGTCCGCAGCAAGTTGATTCCGTTCCCGCAACTCATGGGAGCCTATTTCCGATATAAAAGTATGACTAGCCTGTGCGTTATTCCAGACCATGGAGAAGGATATTCTGTCCTCCGTGTTCCAGACCTCAATCTACGTATACTTACGTACTACGTATACGAATAACAAAAATTCAAACATTCAAAAATCTTCGCAAACTTTCATATTTATAATATTAGTAGGATTCGTAATATCTATTAGTAGGACTAGTAGGATTTGTTGCTGACTGTCCTACCTTCATTTATTAGTAAACGCGTTCGGCTTCACGAGATTTGTATTATTTCGTACTTGAGTGCACTCACTAAAAGTATCGGTGAATAAAGCAAAGATTCCAAGAAAAGGTTAAGGCCCCTAATCAGATCAGCATCGAAAAATCGGTATTTTAGAAACCGTTTTTCTTTTTAACTATAAAACCTACAGATCTGGAATTCATATGCCTGCATACTACAGGATATACAGAGTAACTTCATCTTTTCATAAATTAAATAAAAAAGGAGGAAATAGTTGAAAAGAGGCTCTGAACATCACTCTACTCTTTCTTATGAAACCAAATATTTTCTACAATATGTATCCAAATAATCTAAAATTTCACATGTATGTTAAATAAGTGTATTAGCATGACGTGATCTTCTCAGTTAGTAACCGTCGCCTATAAAGTTATCTATTAAAATTAGTTTTACTGATTATTACGGTTCAAATATAAGCGAATGACCTTGAGCATTTGTATGGTCAAAGTCATTCGCGTATGTAATCACCTTAACG
This sequence comes from Eilema depressum, assembly GCA_914767945.1. NCBI lineage: Eukaryota > Metazoa > Arthropoda > Insecta > Lepidoptera > Erebidae > Eilema > Eilema depressum. The sequence goes on from OU612026.1 coordinate 15,637,945, forward strand.
GAGTTCGATTCCTGAGTAAGGTTTAATGTAATTGGACGGTGTAAAAGTGGTGAAAGCGATTTCCTTATACTTACCTTATATTATAGGTACCTACTTCATTCGGTTAGGTACTTAACGAAATGTACACAATCTTGGTATGTATTTATAATATGTTTTATTTAAAATCTCACCTTAATAATGTTTATCTGTTTAGAAACTCATTTTAAAGACTAAAAACTTATTATAGTTAGATAGCCTAGTTTATTTATTCAATATGTGTTTTTTATAAAAAGTCGCCTCCACAACCCATTGGTGATATCGAAGTAAAAACTAAAGCAAAAACTGTCATATTCATAAACATAATTTAAAAGAGCGTAAAGTCATATTACAGATATCTACTGCCAAAAATAGTATTAAACTTTAGACTTTATTACTACACTATTAAAATTCAAATTCAAATGAAAAGAGTTTCATTACACATTTTCGTTCACTCTACAAGAAGGCATTTAGACTTTAACAGCTTTTAACAGACTGGAAAAGCGGACCCCAGACGCCGAGGTGAAAGCTTCGGATGCGACTGGGATTAACGCTATGGTGAAGAAAAATGAAGAAGTAGAACAGCATTACTAAGTCCAAAATTAAATGTATTTTTTTGCAGTGTCCGTGGTTTTGCTTGAGCAGAATCGAGGCCCAATTTTTAAACTTTACAGGGCTTCACTAACGACGGCTTTCCGAGGTACAGAAATACCCAGATCAAGGAGGGGACGTAGTAAGCCTTCCCGAAGAGCGATACCAATGCTCAGCCCCTCTAGACAAGTGGCAATTCGTTGCTCGGCGTATGATGGAATAGAATGCCAAATGTATGGGATTTGACCACGGAGAAGGATTGTCTATAGTACGCGCCAGTTAGTGTGGCAATACGAGTGGAACAAAGTCTTACGAATACGAAGTAACAAGAAAGGTAAATCAAAAATTATTAGGAAATAAGAATTATTACATAATCTTTTAACATTGAAACTGTCGTTTTTGCAAATTTCGTATACCTACACCACTGTATGGGGGAATGTAAATGACTCGTATTGCCACACTAACTGGCGCGTACTATAATCATATTCTTTCCTCCGTGGATTTGACGTATACAAAAATATACCTACACAGCTTAGCAACCAAAAATAAAATTACAACATTGTGCATACATAACAGTGGTAAATGCATCTAAAGGCTGCCTCTCAGCTTAATGCTGTCCGCGTTGTAGTGCAAGCGGACAGCGCTGGTTTTCAGAGACGGCCAGACAGTGGGTTTGACATATTATACATTCTTTTTTATCTACTCTCGCACTGAAATGCAAACGTCGAAAAAACAAATAAATAAAACGGTAAGTACTTCAACGACACTCTTTACGCACATAGTGCCAAAATCAATCCAAAAAATCACAACATGATACCGCTCCTCCATGGGGGTAAAACACAAAAAACATCATAAAATGAAAACTACTGGGCCAAACTATGCTAAATTTCTATGGGACCAAATGACAACTATTTCGCATCGAATAAAAAAAGAATCACGGAAATCGCATCATAAAGCTAGGAGTAATCGGTGTACATACCTACATAAAAAAACCCGTCGAATTGAGAACCTCCTCCTTTTTGAAGTCGGTTAAAAATGAAAGGAAATCCCTTAAAACTAAAATTATAAATTCAATTCTTGTAATAATTAATTAATCGCTGATGTTAGGAGTGATCCACGTCGGTAGTAATACATAATTTGCAGATATCATACTAACTGCTTGGTACCTATACTACTATATTCCTCAATATCTTTTCTGGATGACAAAAATAATAATAGAAAAAAACGCAGCTCTTGTAATACCTACTTAGATATTGATAGAATAGAATTATGTACATACTTAGGTATAATACAATTTTGACTGATATCTGAAAACTAATCTAAAACCAATCTGAAACTGTAATTCTCAAATTTCAATTTTAGAAAATTTTATCAGCAAAGTTTAGGTACCTACTTGGTTGAATTGAAATATTCATAGAATTATGTTAGGAAAGTAATTTCATTGTTTACAAAATATTACTCTTACATTTATTTTACTAAACTTTTTTATAACTTGAGGTGTTCAAGCTAAGTAATTAAGAGACGACATCCGATTCTCAGCACTCCATGGATTCACCGTGCGGTCGCCGCCGGGTCCATAGCGTGATACAGAGAGGAACACCGTGACGGCGACTGGGACTTGCGACCCAGATGTAAGTTAGGTACCTACTTGTATTCTTTTTCCGTCACCACACGAATAGTAAGTGCTGGAATAGCAAGTGTTTTTCGATCCCCTTGACTACAGTGGGAACGGACATAGGCTACCTATTACTGCGAAAAAAAAAGAAGATTATAAAAGATTTAAAATAGAGAGTGAAAGTTTGTATGAAAGTTCGTCATTTTTAAAAATAACCTGTTGATAAATTCACAATAATGATGTTCTGTGTGTGCATAAATCCATACTAATATTATAAATGCGAAAGTAACTCTGTCTGTCTGTCTGTCTGTCTTTTACGCTTTCACGCCTAAACCAAGGAACCGATTTTGATGAAATTTGGTATAGGTAGATTAGACCTTGAGAAAGGACATAGGCTATGCTTGGTCGCGATAACCGACATCCACGCGGGCGGAGCCGCGGGCAAAAGCTAGTCTTAAATAAATAAAATAAAATAAATAAAATTATTCGTACACTGATAGATTCGATCTTGGGAAAGGATTATAGGCTATGTTCAGTCGCGATAACCAAGAGAGGCCAAGCCGCGGGCAACAGCTAGTACATAATATAAAGGGTCTAGCTAGACTCAAAGGATGCCAAGCCCTAGAGCCATATTTCTAAATTACCAAGATTGCTAAATAACTACAGACGAAAAGCAATATACGTAGCACTGTAATACCTGAAAACTTTTATTTGACGAGCAAAACTGCGTAATAATAACTTATAACGTATAATAATAAACCTGTCTGCAAAGTACCATTATTATATGGTTCAATAAGTCAAAGTCAAAGCGATTAAGATAGTAAAAAGCGAATATAGCTCAGGCGGACCCGCGATCTTTCCCTTACAGGGGGAAATACTCTCTGACCACTGAACACCGAACCTCGCCCGAAGCTAATACAAATTTTTCTATACATGCGTCTTAGGGCGACGGTGGGCCTGAGCCAGGGGCATTTTTTTTATGAAATTTGAGTCTTTGTAACTCGAAATACATTATTTAACTTATCATTATTACTATAACCACCGCAATGTCCCTGAATCCTTTGTTAAAACCTTAAAAATGGTTCGCTTCAGCGCGATTCCATCAATAGAATGTCACTTTGTCTAGGGCCCATGAGCTGTGTTCGCTTTTTTATCTTAATCGAATTGAATAGTTAGCATCATCATCCTCCTGCCCCTATGCCAAGTTTATTTGGAGTCGGCGCAACATGTGTGCCTTTTCCATTCATCTCTATTTGCAGTCATCTCAGCATTCACTCCCTTCTTAACCATATCATCATTCACACAGTTCATCCACCTTCTATTAGGTCTTCCTCTCCCTATGTAGCCATCCACTTCCATAGCTAATGCCTTCCTTACGACATTGTTTTCATCCCTACGCATTACATGTCCGAACCAGGACAAACGATTTCCTCGTAGCTTCTCCGTGATTGGTGCTACTTTCAAACTTCCTCTAATATATTAATTCCTAATTTTTATAATACATTTAATTCAAAGTCGAGTCAAAGTCGAGTTCAAATTTTATTGACGTTAAGTTTTTTATGCCACTTAGGTGGCAGACAAGCACACGGCCCACCTGAACGTGGTTACCGTGGCCTATGGATTTGGGCAACACCAGGGGCGACATACTCGTGCTGCCGACTCTGTAGAAACCTTCTAATGCCCTTCTTGAAGAACCCCATATTGTAGTCGCTTGGGAAAACCACAGATCATTCCACAGCTTGAGCGTGCAATCTCTATAGGTACTAATTTTATAATAATGTTGGTGGGAATTAACGCGACCATGGTATATGTATACCTTTGAATTGTCCGAGAGAGAGTACAAAAGTAAATACTGATATTATAAAACTAAAGAGTTTGTTTATTTGATTGAACGACGCGACGTGCTAATTTTAGGAACATATCCATTTTGATTTTTTTTTTTGCATTACGTAAAGGGTTTTGTATCATCACAATCATCACGTTATTGTTCTAATGGGAGCAATAATCATAAATATCAACAAATCCGATATCCGAATCCCTTACGACGTATATTTCACTTACCAGTGACTTGAAATCAGAAAAAATGAACGTCCAAGATGGGACTTGAATGCGACCAGTAAGGGCAAATATTTTGATGACTATTTTTGATCTAAGTCCCGTATTCCACAACAAAGCTCAGTTGTGAATCGACTCTCACAATGACAGTAGAACTGTCATCTAGAATACAATCTATCCTCAGATCTACCTAATTAAAAGTCGAGATTCAGGAGAACTTTGTTCTGGAATACGGGCCTAAGTCTATAGGAAAAGTTAGCCTGGTTAATTGCTTTAAAATTTCATTAAAAAGTTAATATCCAACGAACCCATGAAATTCAGTTTCTTGTCGAATGAATTTCGGAACCTTCCCTTTTGTTCCATAAGAACGTATATCGAATTGACCTCGAACAATGTTCCACATGTTTGTATTGGCCATGGGGATTCAATTTATGAACGTCAAGTCCTATTCAAATGTACCGTGTTGGAGTTTGTAATGGAAATACTTGTTATAAACATGAAAGTTTGTAGTAAGGATGTATGTGATGATGTTTGTTTCTCTTTCACGTAAAAACTACTGAATGGATTTTAATGAAAATTTCCAATAATATAGCTTACTAGCTGCCCCGGCGAACTTCGTACCGCCATATTTTCGGCCCGCGTGGTATTCAAATCCCGTTCCCGCTGCACTCTTATCACTTAGGGGTATGAAAAATAGATGTTGGCCGATTCTCAGACCTACTCAATATGCTCATAAAATTTCATGAGAATCTGTCAAGCCGTTGCGGAGGAGTACGGGAACGAACATTTGTGACACGAGAATTTTATATATAAGATACTAACTTTTATAGCTTATATAGCGTAATATAGCTTATACATCAGAATAGCACATAGGGTATATCAGTGATGAATGGGATCAGAACTCCATGCGGGCGGAGCAGCGGGCAACAGCTAGACGATTTATAATAACAAAGAAAAAACGCGCAATTCTTCTTTTGCACAAGTAATGTAGCAAAACCTGTTTGTGTTTTCGTTTGACTTGGCTAATCTCTGAACCAATTTTGATGAAATTTTAACTGGTAGATAGATTACGGTTCCGCGAAAAAACATTAAACCTAAGCCCACGCAGATAAAGTCTCAGACACAGTACTGCACCCTCGTGAGACGTGCATCAGAATGTCAATTGTTAATACTTTATTATTTGCATGTACCTAGTAGATTAAGTTAGCTGTTGGTTAGTTAGTAAGTAGTATAACATTATTGGCGCTTTGGTGTTACACTGTTAGCTTATATTGTTTGTAAACAAATAAATAAATAAAATTATTCAGATGTTTTGATTTTTCAGCGTATCTAGTCAAATGAATAAAGGACGATATTCATAACCTAAGTAATATAGCTCTGCTGTGCAATTCTGTAAGCGCACAACGACGAGCACAACGTTGCGAGAACCTTGATCAAGATTTTTATTGGTCAGACTGAGTGACGTCACTTGAGATCGACCAATGACAATCTATATCAAGGCTGTCACAACGATGTGCTCGTCGTTGTGCGCTTACAGCTGTGCAATTCACTAAGCGAGCACAACGATGTGAGTCGCAACGTTGTGGTCCATAGAGATTGTCATTGGTCGATCTCCAGTGACGTGACCCAATCCGACCAATGACAATCTCTATCAAGCACAACGATGCGACAACGATGCGAGGCGCAACGTAGATTGTCATTGGTCAGATTGTATCACGTCATTGGAAATCGACCAATGACAGTGTCTATCGCGCACATCGTTGCGACTCGCATCGTTGTCGCATCGTTGTGCTTGCTTAGTGAATTGCACAGCAGAATATCTATCGAGCACAACGTTGCTCATTGAATTGCACAGTAGAATAGCATTGCAGTAGGTTAGCTATGAAGTGCGGAACCCTAACAACCAACGCCTGAAAAATATCAGAATCTTATACTCGTATACGAGCTGCAATATATTTCTTTTATTTACTCACCCTGTATTTCCCTGAAGAATTTAGAATCCCTTAAGAATATAGTATAAATGTATTGCCTTTTGGTTTTCACATATATTCACATGATTTGTAGGGGTTAAGGGGAGGTATTTTTATTATTTTATCACTATACAAACCAGAACATATTTCTATGTAAAACATAATTCAGGCACAGAAACTCTCCACTTTGCTCGCAGCGATGGTTCGCTGCGCGGATGCGTGGGCCGCCGGCGCCTCCTTCTGCGAGCAAGTAATGCTCGTGAAGGAGGCGGTGGAGCGGGAGCGAAGGAGAATCGCAGACCTTGCGGCTCGCGAGGAGCGAAGGAGAATCGCAAACCGCGTGGCCCGCGAAGAGCGGCGGCAACTCGGGCGTCGGAGGTCGCAGAATGACCTCCGTCCCCCATGAGCGCTGGCCTGGGGGTGACGGGTGGAGCCGCCTGTCACCCTAGCAGAAGCAGGCCGCGGCGGCAGCGCGCATTGCGTGCCTCCCCACACCCGGGGGCGAGTTGGGGACTCTGTGGTCCCTACACCGGAAGAGGGCCAGATCGAGAGATATGGCCCTGGGTCGGCCGGGGTGCGAGGGATATGGCTATGACAATCTCACCTCCGGCAACTGACGACCCACAGATGGCGTGCGTTTTAGTCGGTTCGAGTCCGACATAACCTCCTCCTCCGGTTCCGGCGGGGGAGGTATCCGTGGGGATTTTTCGCACGATAAAAAAAAAAAAAAAAAAAAAAAAAGGCACAGAAACTCTCTGTTCTTACAAATTCTGACTGGGTTATAATTGTAAAAAGGTTTACAGCATACAACACACACACACAAACTCATAAACTCACGCCTATATCCCCGAAGGGGTAGGCAGAGCTAGCACCCACATTTCGCCGTTTATGTTTAGGTCCCAATGTAATAGGTGGCGAGCCTATTGCCATTAACCAGGCACTTATAAACCTGCGATAAATACACACATAACTTCGAAAAGCATCGAAAAGTCATTGGTGTGTGCCATGGTAAAACCTGGGATCGAACCCGAGACCTCGTCTCAGCAGTCCATTACCCATATATCACTAGGCTACCGCGCTCCCAGTGACATTGGCACTACTTGCGAAAGAGTAGTGTCACGGGAAATGCAGTTTTACCCATGGCACTACTGGTAGTGTCACGGGAAATAGAAATCTCCCGTGACACTACTAGTAGTGTCGCGCAGTAGTGTCAAGGGAAATGGAGGAGTGAAAATATTTAAACAAATTATTAAAAAAACAAAAATCCGACTGATAGGTACTTAAAAGATCGAAACAAGTTTGATAGCAGGCGGTTATTTTTATTTTTATTTTCACAATATGGCGTCTAGTAGTCTCGCCGGACTAAGAGGAATCGATTGTCGTGTGAATGTGAATCACAAAAATCGATCCAGCGTTTGGTCTGTATGTATAGTGCTTCAAAGGAACATAAAAACATACTTGAGATAATTTGAAAGCATTTAGTATGCTAAACTAAACAAATTATTTTAAATTGGAAAAAGCGAACCATCATCGCCCTAAGATGGATGTATTGGAAAATTTGGATCAATCTCGGGCGAAGCTCGGTGGCTCAGTGGTCAGAGCATTCCCCCTGTAAGGGAAAGATCGCGGGTTCGAGTCCTGCCCGAAGTGCCCGAGTATTGATTTCGCTTTTTCCAATTTAAAATAATAAAAACATACATAGGCTGATAAACACATTACCTATTTTTTGCGTCGCGCAGTCGGGTAAAGTAAAAAATACTCGGGATAAGACGATAAAAACACTAATTAGTTCGTAAATTCCCGTGACAACCTATCACCCCCGTTGTCAGACTCTGAATACCATGTAATACTAGAAAGATTGTTAATACAAAACAAATGATCCTAAACTCAATTTTCAGTACGACAATCCGATTGGCAATCCCGGTCTCCGTACCATAATTTGATTTATTTTGGCATTTATGTTTGTCTTTCTAGTTACTCGAATTTTGGCAATATGATTTTTAGTAACATTATCAATTCGTTTTGCTTTCAAAAAAATCGGTATTTGTCTGGTTTGAATTTCATTTATAATAGGTACACCACATGTATAAGTCACCGTTTCAAATATATTTTGCCATCTAGCACCGGCAGGGTTTCCGCAGGGTGGCATCGTCGACAAATGTCAGATTCTAGAAATGTCAGATGAATTTAAAACGCCAGATTCTATGAATGCCAGATTCTACAATTGCCAGATTCTTATAATACCACATTCTACAATTGCCAGATTCTGTTAATGCCACTTTTTTGTTACAATTGCAATATACCCAATTTCCTTATAGTACAATATTATTACAAATGACCGTCTGTCTGTCTGTCTATTTATCCGTCTGTCTGTTACGCGCCACGCCTAAAGTGCTGAACCGATCTTGATGAAATTTTGTACATAGAGGGATTAGAGCTTGGGAACGGAGATAGGCTATCTTTTCTTGAAAAAAAAAGGGGTAACGAACATTTTCATACAGTCGATCACCGGAGACGTCTAGAATGTGGTGGAAGCGAAATTTTCAGTAAGGTGCAGGCAATTGATGGACTAATTATATAAAAAAACCTATCCGAGGCTTTGTTCACACGAAAAAGAATTGGGTGGGAATAATTGGGTAATTTTTTTATTTATGTAGGTAAGTAGATACTCAAAATAAAATTAAAATTTATTTGAATTTGATTTGAATGTTCTCATTTTATAAGCAATGGTCAAGTATTGGAATTGGTGAACAGTATATTCATCCGGTATGTTCATCAATAAATATTTTTTTTACCAAACAATCGTAAAAATAGTTTTCTATTTAAAGCAATCTTAATGTTCCGGCATTTACTAATGCGGTGGTTTTTTCCAAGCGACTACAATATGGGGTTCTTCAAGAAGGGCATTAGAAGGTTTCTTCAGGGTCGGCAGCGCGAGTGTGTCGCCCCTGGTGTTGCATACGTCCATAGGCCACGGTGACCGCTTCCCATCTGGTGTGCTTGTCTGCCAACTAAGTGATGTAAAAAAAAAATTACTATGAGTACCTACAGATAGTAAGCACAATTTTTCAATGATAATATCTGTGGATCGACAACAGCCTATCTTATCTGTGGGCAATAACAATAACTGAAACGAACAAAGCATTCGAATAATTTAAATTGTTTTTCCGCTCCGAGATTCCGTTTAAATTCCGATTGCGGTTTTAAAATAAGTCGGGATTGTGGAAAAGCTGAGAAAAGAGGCTAATAATTTAACTTTATTGTTCCACTGATAATTTGTATTGCTTACTGTCCACAAGACGAGTAGAATTTGAAGTGAGAGAGTAGAACATTTTTGAAATTAGAATGTATAGTCAAGTACCTACCTACAAAAGAAGTTTAACAACCATAAAAAAAGGTATTTTTGTAAGGTTCTAGCTTATTGATGAGTCTATGGCCGTTCCCAATGAAGTTAAAGGCAAAGGTAAGGGTAGGGATCAAAGGGTGAATAGGGATAAAATGGTCGTTAGATTTTTTTAATATTTTCCTATTTTCTCCCGGATTCCAAGTATCTAACCAGATATTATTGATAACTCTGCTCATTATTACATTGAACTAATCCATAATATCACTAAAATAACTACAGAATTCAGCTGACCATTTTGTCCCTATTCACCCATTGATCCCTATTCACCCCATAGTACCGATACCTAGTTCCTTTGTCAAATCCTATTGTTATTGTGCTACTATTGATTGCGTTACCATAGAGATTGATGACGTTTTTATCCTTTCTAATGTCAAAACTGGCAGTAGATAGGTTATTGGGAACGGCCGTAAGACGCTAAGAACGACAACCATGATCCTGCAAGTATCAGCCCAGCCTTGTAATTCTCTGAGCATTCAGCGTCAAGCGCAATTCTGCGACCGACCGTCATGGAGGTTGTCATTAATACCTACTTGTGAATATTGTAAATTATTGACATTGAAAGGTAATGACAATTTATTTTATTGATATATTTTATTATATGTATAGATTAGTGGTTTGACAAAATAATGACATTTTGGTGCCTATTTTATTTGGTTTTCATGTTTGTTTTTATGTGTAGATGATATGTGGGAAATTGTATGAGAAATTATGACAACCACTGTAACTTTGACTGAAACTATGGAATTCCAATGTTCTGAAATAAACGTTCTATTATTATTATTATTATTTGTTTCTCTGCTCCTTAGCTCTCGGGACTATGGAGTCCCGGACATTTGGAAGGCGTGCGTCGGGCCGAAGCCAAGACGTAGAGGCCCTTTCAAGAGAGTTTAATATGCTAGGGATACACACATGACGGATACCATACCCGAGTGCACAATATGATACACTCGGAGATGGTCCCCGCCAGGTGCAGAGACTATTGCTGTACGATGGAAACTAGGTATTGGGCTATGGGGTTGAGTATTGGATGTACTGGTAAATGGGCTATGGGGGGAGACTAACGGACACCTGCCATGACAATAAGTCTCAAAATTGTAAAAAGGCAGGCGGTGACTTGCTAACTCATTGCATGGGCCCCATTATATTATTAGTCGGACAGAGTGACGTCACTGGAGATCGACCAATGACAATCTGTATCGAGCTCGGTCGCAGCGCTGCGCTTAACACTGAATACTTAGAGAATTGCTGCACAGCTGTACATCATCGTCCCGGGCTCAGTAGCCTAGGTGCGGTCACATGGGGTTTAATAGAGTTGGGGTCACGTTTCAATTAAACGTGCACGATTTTGGAGGGGTCATGTCCACTGTGACCTCCCCCCCCCCCTCGGACCACGCTTGCACTTTTTTCACCATTCGCTTTTTTAATCTCCATATTTTTATGTGCCAAAAAACTGTAGCGGTGAAGTGCGTAGATTGCTTAGTACAAATATAACATATCAAAAAATATATTTTCTGTTTACTGCCGAAATGACGTGTTCCTATTTACAATAATCTTGACATTATTTTGTCAAAAAAGTTGCGAGCACTACGATCGGAACTCGATATACAGCGCGAATAGGACACCAAAGATGTCTTAAATGTAATTGCCCAAATAACGTATCTTGTTATACGTTTTTAAAACGCAGAAAATGAGATTATGTGGCCTAAGTTTGTTTCGCGCCAAATTAACGTAAAGTACCTTTACTGCTTATGCGACCTTGTTTAGTATACTTCCATGATTTTTCTCCCTGCCAAAAAAACGCAAGGGTGAGATACGCTACTTTGGTACTAATTAATGAAAGTAATGCAGCCAGTTTTTAAGTTAATAATAGTTTAAAGGCTATATCGACGGTTAAAAGGCGACTTGATTCAAGCGCCATTTTGAGAACTTTACAGGAGAGCATTTTAAAGTTTATTTTTTAAGAAAAAAAATCACTGTTCCTAAAGTATTGAATAAAAATGTACAAATCGCCCCAACTAAAAAGCGGTATATTTTATGCTAATTTATGATTACATTATAACAAAGAAAAGGTGTTTTTAAAGCAAGTTAGATGTAACTTGAGCCATTTTGCCCAATTCTTTGATCAGGGCAGAAAGGTCTATGTACACGATAACGATTTATGTATTCAAAGCAAAATAGTTTATGTGTCCCTTGCTTCTTGAACAGATCAAGAATAAATGATTTAGATCACTTACCCATTTGTCAACTGTTCACGGATACATGATTTAAATCACTTACCTATTTGTCAATTGTTCATGGATAAATGAGTTAACCCGCTCACCTAGTTGTAACTGTGCAAGGAGGAATGACTCAAATTACGCAGTGTTATAATAACTATTTATAGCAAATTGTTTTAATCGCAAGATTTATTTGAATCTGACTTGAGGAAAATAGCTCAAAGATAATAAAATAAATTTCACGATGCAGGGAAAGCGAATGAAATGACACATCAATTTTAAGAAAAGTAACTTAAATGGGACAGAAGCGAAGGTTTATGAGGGCGATTTGAGAGGTGCCGTCCGCCTTGTGGTGTCGGACGGTTCCTTCGCACAGCGGGATTCCGGTACACTCGCTGCTCTACAGGATAAGCATCCTGCTCCTTCGCATCCGCTCAGTTTCCCACCACATCCGGGCTTACCCCTTACAGCAGTGAATGTCGCCGTAGAGGACGTGAGTTCGGCACTAGAGTCTTTTTACACGGGTTCGGCGGCGGGATTAGACGGGATCCGGCCCGGACACCTCAAAGAGTTGATATCTGTGTCGGCGGAGGAGAACGGTAGGCGTCTCTTAGCAAGTTTGACCAGTCTGGTAAACTTTTTACTCAGTGGTCAAGTAAATCTTCAAGTGTGTCCATATCCGTACGGGGCCACCCTCTTTGCATTGGCCAAAAAAGATGGAGGCTTGAGACCAATAGCAGTCGGTAGCGTTTTTCGCCGCTTGACTGCCAAAGTGGCTTGCCGTGCTGTCAAAGAGGAGATGGCCGAATACCTACAGCCACACCAACTGGGTTTCGGGACACGCCGTGGATGCAAGGCCGCAATCCACGCCACCCGAGCGATCTTTATGGATCATAGGAAAGAAGGCTCGATTTTGTTGAAATTGGACATCCGTAACGCATTCAATACTTTGGCGAGAGACGTTTTGTTGAGTGAGGTTAAGGAAAAAATCCCGACTCTCTATCCTTTTCTTCACCAAGCCTACAGACTACCTTCCAATCTTTTCTTAGATTATAAACTCATCCTCTCAAATGTGGGAGCCCAACAGGGACATCCACTCGGTCCTCTGGTGTTTAGCCTGGCTATCCATAAGGCGATCCGTGATCTCAAATCCACCCTTAACATATGGTACTTGGATGATGGCACTATCGGGGCCAAACCAGAAGACGTGTTCCAGGACCTGGAGGCCTTAGTCCCCAGTTTTAGAAACCTGGGTTTGGAGGTCAACCCCTCGAAGTGCGAGTTCTTTCCCTGTGGCACCGAGGATCGAACACACTTTTCACACTTTAATTCCCTTCTCCCCGGCCTCAAGGAACGTTCATTCTCTAACTTCAGCCTTTTGGGATCGCCAATATTTCTCACTGCGGTTCCTGAGGCCATCACTACTCGGAAGTAACTTCTCCTAACTGCTGTCTGAAAGGCTTGTCCGCGCACGTCGCGATTGTTTTGTTACGGATGTGTTTCGCTCTCCCTAGGGTCACCTATTTAATGCGAACCGCCCCGACTTGGCTCTGCCCTGAGGAAGTTTCATCCTTCGATGCTGCGCTGAGGTCGGTGGTTGAGTCAGTCTTCAATATCTCCCTGAATGAGACCCAGTGGATTCAGGCGGCTTTGCCAATCAGGCCTGGTGGTCTGGGGGTACGTCGCATGAGTGATCCACATCACTCATGCGACGTCAGGCGCCAGGAATGGAATGGCGTCTGCTCATGGGGTTGAGAACCTTGTCACTACTTTAGTCAATTCTAATAGTGACGGGGGGATCATGCCTTTTGTGTCGGGTGCTATGACTGCTTGGTCGGCTATCAGCATGGGAGCATCGATCCCTGAAGCAATGCATCTTCAGCGGGCGTGGGGTGAAGCGACTCCAGGGTAAACTATTAGGAGATGCTACGGGGGCCGATAAATCCAGGCTGCGGGCGGTGTCGCAACCAGAATCCGGAGCGTGGTTGCAAGCGTTGCCTGAAGGTACGTCATCGAGTAGGGTACCCAGGTGAGGTTCACCTCACCTGGGTACCCTACTCGATGACGACTCTCTGCGGGTGGCAGTTGCTTTTCGCCTGGGCTGTAAGGTGTGTGAACCCCATATATGCACCTGCGGCTCCACGGTGAAAGCAGATGGCCATCACGCTTTGAGTTGTCGGAGGTGCACTGGGAGGTTTCCGCGACACCACGCTCTGAACGATATCGTTCGCAGGGCCCTGATATCAGCGAACGTTCCCTGCGTGCTTGAGCCTCCGGGACTTAGTAGGTCGGACGGGAAGAGGCCAGACGGGCTGATTTTGGTGCCCTAGAAGAACGGCAAGTGCCTAATTTGGGACGCAACCTGCGTCAGCACAGTAGCCGCCAGTCACCTTAGTCGCACCGTTAACGCCCCGTGTGCGGCCGCGGAAGAGGCTAGCTTAAGGAAGAGGCTTAATACGCCGACCTGGAGCCACTTTACAACTTCATACCGGTGGCCGTAGAGACTCTGGGGAGCCCATCATGGGGGAGTGGCTAGAGAGGCCACACGGTGGCCTCTCGTTCTGGCTGACGCAGATTATCACCGACCATGGATGCTTCGGGCGGTATCTGCATCGGACCGCGAAGAAAGAGCCAACGTCCGAGTGCCATCACTGCGACGCGAGCGAGGACTCAGCGCTGCACAAGCTCACCGAGTGTCCGCCGTGGGAGACACCGAGACGGGAGCTGGTAGCGACCCTGGGAGTGAGAGTTCTCACGCTCGCCACTTTGCTCGCAGCGATGGTTCGCTGCGCGGATGCGTGGGCCGCCGGCGCCTCCGTCTGCGAGCAAATAATGCTCGTGAAGTGGGTGGCGGAGCGGGAGCGAAGGAGAATCGCAGGCCATGCGGCCCACGAGGAGCGCAGGAGAATCGCTAACCGCGCAGCCCGCAACGAGCGGCGGCAACTCGGGCGTCGGAGGTCGCAGAATGACCTCCGTCCCGCATGAGCGCGGGCCTGGGGGTGACGGGTGGAGCCGCCTGTCACCCTAGCAGAAGCAGGTCGCGGCGGCGGCGCGCACTGCGTGCCTTCCCATACCCGGGGGCGAGTTGGGGACTCCGTGGTCCCTACACCGGAAGAGGGCCAGATCGAGAGATATGGCCCTGGGTCGGCCGGGGTGCGAGGGATATGACTACGACAATCTCACCTCCGGCAACTGACGGCCCACAGAATGCGTGCGTTTTAGTCGGTTCGAGTCCGACATAACCTCCTCTTCTGGCTCCGGCGGGGGAGGTATCCGGGGGGATTATTCGCACGATAAAAAAAAAAGACTGGGGAGTTGGGGCAAGGAGGCCAGAGCCTAAAGAAATTGGACAAAGACTGAATAATGCAACAAGGGACTATCGATCCGGGTCGTTCCTGGTGCAAAGGCTGGCCATCGCAATCCAGCATAGAAACGCGGCGAGTGTGATGGGCACTTTTCCACCGGGAACGGTCAGAAACGGGCTATGTTATTAGACATATTATATATTTTAAGTATATTCTTAAATAAAAATCAAAATTCTTAGATAAAATTGGCATCCGACTTATCTGGCATCGCGCAGTAGACTGAACCGACCTCGAATCCACGCGCGACATGCGTTTTGTGGGTCCAAGTACCTACCCGCGTTGGTTTGTGTTCTGTTGCTTGAGATAATAAATGCCAATTTTAATGCGAGGTGGAAGAAGTAAACTGATTTAAGTATGACATAAGTTTAATTATTAAATTAATATAAAAGAATCAAACGTGCAGATATTTATTTTATGCATAGAGAAAATTGTTCTAAATGGCATAAACACTAAAATCTGGTCAAGGATAATTAGCACAAGTCATATACTTCCATTATACTTATTCAGGTAAGATTGATTCAAGCGACAGAGATAATGTTTAAATGTTCAAGGCAAAATGAGCTAATAATCATACATTAATAAATCTGGTTGAAGCAAAATGAATTAACATCCATGTTAAATTATTTAAGATCAAGTAAAAACAATTCAAATGTCAAAACCATTTTATTTGATCCAGGGATTAATGGTTTAAACTACAGATAGTAAGAAAAAACGTTTTTTTTGATGGGTCTATATACATGCTTTGAAAAAAACAACCAAAATTGCTACACTTGATACCTCGTAAATAGAAAAGATACCCAAATTTGTAATGGAGCCAAGCGCCAAAAAAGTGCTCAGATTAAGCTCAAACCCGGCTCAAACGACGCGGAAAAATTCCACGATTCCAATGATGTATATAACTCAATATCGCCCAAGGTGGCGCTTGAATCAATTCGCCTTTTAACCGTCGATATTACGATCTTTTAGCACATAATAAATCTCTGTTGGTCTGATTCACTTTCGCGTCTAATACTAACATACGTTGATTTGACACCAAAAAGTTTTTTTTTTTATATAGGACACGTCAATTTGACTTCGCCTCGCCTGATGGTAAGCTGAAGGCAAAGTCTCTTAAAAGAGGGTCACCATTACAGACATGTACCATGTTACAATGGTGGCACTCAGCTTGACGGCCTCATCACATGCTTTTTCACGCCCCGCTTAAAGGACCCGGGACTATAGGAGGAGGGAAACACGTGAGCTGGTAAGGAATTCCAAGTCTTAATAGTGCGGCAGAAGGAGTCGCCGAATCGCTTGGTTCATGATGGAATATTCTGCACCGTATGCGGGTGGCATCTGAGTCCTGCACGTGTTGTCCTATATAGGAAAGGAGAGGGTGGGATTAGTCTTGGAAGAGCTCATCAGAACATTCACCATGGTAGAGACGCTAACATACCGCCAAATACCGCCACATCTCTATGCAACTGCAAAGACTCAAGGGTGTAAGTGACCTCAGGATTCCCAATAATAGCAATAGAGCATCTAGTAAGTACTTTGCGGAGCCATCCCAGAGATGCGAGCAGTATTCCACGCAAGAGCGAATTTGTGTCTTGTAGAGAAGACACCGCTGCTCCGGCGTGAAAAAACGTCTCACGTTGTTCAGGACTCCGAGTTTACGCGATGCTGTTTTGATGATACTCTCGATGTAGTTTTTGTTGTTCAGTTTGCAGCGAACATCCTAGGATATTGAGATTGTCCTGTAGTGGCAGTGGCGTGCTCTGAAGAGTTGAAAGGGGAAGGAAAGAAGATACCTTTGCTGTAAACGCGCATGCCTGCGTCTTCTTGGCATTGAACTCAACTAGGTTTTCAGAGCCCCATTGAGAAACGAGGTTCAGGGTCCGGTCAAGTTCGCTGACAAGAAGCTGCCTCTTTTCCGCGATATCAGACTGCTTGGCCACAGGATGTCCGTGATAACTCCCGTGTAAGGTGCTATCGTCTGCATTATAATGAAGTTATTAGTTGACTGGAGTTATTCCTTCGACATATCATGATTTTTATAACCATTTGCAGGTCGAACACGAATTTAATTGAGTACATTGTTAAAAAGGCTCCATTTGTTGTTAGCGCCGCAATTCCTGGGCACACCGTTCACCATCAAGTATCGGGATTCTTGGTGTCGACATCTCCAGCGACGTCCAATACCGAAGTCATCTGGAAGACAAGGTCAAGCTGGCATCAAAGTGCTCAACAGGGCGAAGCAGTACTTCACTGCGGGGCAACGACTCCTCCTTTATAAGGCACAGGTTCGGCGCCACATGGAGTAATGCTGTCACCTTTTTTCTGGAGCACCTGCGTGCCAGCTTGACCCTTTCGACTCGGTGCAAAGACGGGCATTGAGGCTCGTCGGCAATCCCATACTCACAGGCGATGTGGAACCTCTCAGTCTCAGGAGAGACTTTGCCTCACTGTGTGTGTTCCACCGCCTATACAATGGTTTATGCTCAAATTAATTGTTTTACATGATGCCCACAGCTACATTCTATCATCGCACCTCTCGCCATTTGCGAGGAGTTCTTCCTCACATATTGCGACCGGAAACGGTGCGCACTGTGCGGTAAGAAAGGAAATTTATCCCTCGCACACTCAAGCTGTGGAATGAACTCTCCGCGATGGTTTTCCCAAGCGACCATAACATGAGGTTCTTCAAGAAGGGCATTAGAAGGTTTCTTCAGGGTCGGCAGCACGAGTGTGACGCCCCTGGTGTTGCATACGTCCATAGACCACGGTAACCACTTTCCGTCAGGTGGGCCGTGTGCTTGTCTGCCAACTAAGTGGTATAAAAAAGAAAAAAAAGTAGCCGCCTCAACAGATTATTAATCTGTGAAGATTTTTGTTACTAATTTTAAGGTCATTATAACGGAAGTCCCGTTGCATTCCATACATTTTTTCAGCCATAATGACGTAAGTCAACTATTTTTTGATTAATAAACATTATTAAAATAAAAACATATTTCGATTGCCCAAAACTTTACACCATTCTTTAACCGATAAATAAAGCATTATTATAAGTAAAAATCACACAGATACCTACTATAGATTTTGCATGACAAGAGCTATAAGATAACGGTAGGTAAATTTGAGTTGTTTTTCGGCCCTCCTGTAAAGTTGTGATTTTGCCCTTACGCTTCTCTAGTTCTTAACCCACGAATAGCTCTTGGACTTTAAATGCTAAAAGATACAAACTAATAAATATCTACTATCCGCACTCCCGTCACTCTTACTCTTATAAGTCCATATCAATCACCCTGATCCGTGATAATAGTTTGTTTTCTTGCTCAAAGTAACTTTCTGAGAACCTTTTTTATACGCGTCGAGGATTGAAGGATCGTTGACGTATTTCGTAATAACATGAAAAGCTGATAAAAAGTTAGCCAGCGAACGCCGAATTGGGTTTTCTTTCATATTTCGTCAGTTTTATATATTGTTATACTTAGAAAAAATATACATATTATTAGTAAAAATGAAATTTGACGGGGGTAGATTATAGTCTGGAATCAGGACTTATATTATCCGAAATAGATAATGATGAGAACGAGATTAATATGTCACGGTAATAGGCCATGGTAACCACTTTCTATCTTGTGGGCCGTGTGATTGTCTGCTATATAAGTGGTGTTAAAAAAACGAGGATAGCGTGACTGGTAACCTTTTGTTATTTTTTCGGAGGTAAAAATCGAGGTTCAGTCAAATCCGCTGTTAAAACTGGTAAAGCGGACCCCAGACTCCGAGGTGAAAGCTTCGGATGCGACTGGGAATTAACGCTAGGATGAAGAAGTGTGGGCGGAGTATTAAAATACAATGTTTAAAAATGATTGTGACATCATTCATTGGTTTCGATAGTTCGTACGAGTACCGGTAGATGGCTCCCACCGCCGCGTCACTGTGGATGTATACAAACATTTGGATCAGTTTTGCGTCAGTCAGAGCATTCCACCTGTAAGGGAAAGGACGCGGGTTCGAGTCCCACCTGAGCTGGATGGACAAAAATGTAGTGTCACTTTAATACCGCACAATAGTTTTTGTAGCTAACTGTACACAAATACGTCATATTTTCACAAACGCGCGAGTTGATGACACAAAAATAATTCAAAATCGAAAATTGCCAAATCGCGCGCGCTCGCAAATTTGACGATCGCGAGATGGTGAATGACTCGAGATTACTCTTGTTGTTCGCGTCTAATGAATATGTTTTTATCGCAATTCCTCACTGTCATCAATGGTAATACCATAAATATGATTCAATACTCACCTACTTTAGGTAAGACTAGCTGGCTGGACGATTTCGATTCACTCTCAAGAACTCGCCTACCTCTCGTTTATTTAGTTCACACTCGTGTTAACTCTTATTATGCAACAGTTTCATAAATTATTAAAAGATAATTTAAATAACCTCCGATTCTCATACACTTACATTTAATACATTTACTACACATATATATACATTATAATATAACACATATATATATACACATATATATTTAAAAAAAAGAACTTAATAGGTATATTTTTAATACTTACTGCGTACTATACTATCAAAGGTTCGTGATATCGAGGTTTTATTTTACCGAATCATCGGGAATGCCCAAGATTTTTGGGCAGGTACGTTTTTATTTTTAATCGAATTGAAATCTTGCGTGTTACAACGTGTCGTTACTGAAATGGACCCCTGATGGATTTTATCGAAATTGATACCTTACGTGCGTTTTACTTTGAAATAATAAAATCCATTTCAACCACAACACGTAAAACATTTTGTAAGAAAACCCGCATCTCTAGAGAGGTGCCATCAATTTATCTATGTATGAGTAAGACAAGGATCGCAATATTTCTGATCGGAACCCTTTTATCTAGTACTAGCTGTTGCCCGCGGCTCCGCCCGCGTGGAATTCGGATTCCGTACAAACTTTTCTTTCGTGCTAAAATTGCCTCGGATACCATCCCCGTCAGCCATCAGGAGCGCCATGTGGAATTCGGACCTACTAAACAGCATGCCGTCGCGGGTCTTCAGTTGCTGGAGTGTAAAATTGCCTAGGGCATTTTCCGCACCCCCCGGCTGACCCTGGGCCTTCTACAATTTTAAGATGGCCCTCTCAGAAGTGGGAAGCACGATGTCCCATCGAATTCCGGAAAGGGAGGAGACGGGTGTGAAGGGATGACAGGAGGCCGGACCTATAATCCTCACGTCCGCGCTCGGTGACCAGCCCTTCCCTTTCCTGCTCTCTACTGGGCCTCCTCGTAGTCAGTGGGACATGTGGGAAGCCTTTGAGCAGCCCTCTATAGAGCTGCTCCCGTTGCTGTATGTATTTGCCGTAGGCGGTAGCGCCTCCCCTGGGTGAGGGGCGTTAATGCCTCCGTTACCCAGGATGCATCACATGGAGGTTCCAATCCCGCATTCGGATCCCGTTACCGTTGCATCTTGTGTTCAGCTGACCTTCCCTGTCTTCGCTCGTGAAATACTTCGAACACCCGTGGTTGCACCCTTTTAGCCCATGCCCGTAATAATAATTAGTTTTCAAATAATGTATGGTAATTTACCGGATTTATTGACATTATAATTTCGTAATATCTTTTGAATAGAACATCCGATTTCAATAATTCAAAAAGTAATCAACAGGTATTGAAACAATCTTAAATACCAAACGATTTATTTAGATAAGAATTAATATAAAGGTATAGATTCCGTGGTCTGACTTTGATCGGCATTTCGGCTTGAATTTATATCGTCGCGCGTTACTTTCATACTGCAATAGTTTTTAAAATATTCATTATAATTATACAGTGTAAAGGGCAATTTTGATCTACATTAAATGTACAATGTATCTAACGTATTTAGTCAGATAAGGCTTAACACTATATTGTTAAAAATAGCTTCGAAAATGACACATATTTTTTTTATAATTTGTAAAAGATAAAAATGGTTATTGTGAGCTACCCTTATTAGATAGACATATGCTGTCGCGGACTTTTATGTAGACCTTTTTAAGTTATACATTTCTACAGTACATTATTTTGTTCTATCTTCAATAGTTTTCGCAGCGTACGCGATGTAAGGAATTTTTTAGGTCATTTTTTTTACACCTTGGGTTACATTATTGAAGTTTATCCAGGATCCCTATTTTTTTGAAAATTAATTATAGCCTATGTTAGTCAGTGTTAGTGCAGCTTTCTAATGGTAAAAGAATTTTTGAAATCGGTTCAGTAGTTCTTGAGTTTACTCGAATACAAAAATACAAATCTAATATTAGTAAAGAATGTATGGAAATCTGCCCGATTTATTGACATTTATGCTCACTGCTCCGCTCCCTTTAGTAGTAGCGTGATGTTATATAGCCTATGTTACTCCCAGATAGTGTAGCTTTCTATAGGTGAAAGAATTATTGAAATCGGTCCAGTAGTTTCGGAGCCTATTCGTTACAAACAAAAAAACAAACAAACAAACAAATCTTTCCTCTTTATAATATTAGTATAGACTAGTATAGATGTGACATAGTACTAGAGAGTGCTAGTAGAATATATTATTTTTCTCATAAATTTCACTAAAAGGACAAACTAAATGTATAGACATTTAGTTTGTCCTTTTAGTGAAATTACGTACGTTACGTATATCTAAGATATGATGGGTCATTTGTTGAGAAGGTTTGTTGAAGATAGTATGAAGTGTTAAAGAAAAAACTGGATAGCAGTCCACGAGCTTCAGAGGCCTTGGTATAAGTCGGAACACTTGCCAGGAGAAGGATAATAAATAATAAATAAATAAATAAATAAAATATTCTACAACATTCTACACAACGCTATCTAGACCCATGGTAAGTTTAATTAGCTTGTGTTATGGAATCTAGAATGCGGATATACATACTTAGATACTTTTTTTTTTTTTTTTTTTTTTTACATGACATATTATACATAGAAACACCCAGACCAATGCAAATATTTATTATTCATGCATACAAATATTGGCATTGAGCGGGGATCGAACCAGATGTTCACAGAAAGAACAGGTAGGACACGACGGTATCTCCATCCCAATTGAGTAGCCCAACTGGGAAAATACACACGTCCCTACAGAATACCGCGGCCTTAATAACCTCGTGTTGTGTTCCCGGGGGTGAGTAGGGTAGCCAGTGTTTTTGTGCTGTCAGTGTGCAGACCAAATGCTTGTAAGTAAGTAAAACGTATAGATATAACCATACTAGCTGACCCGGCAAACTTCGTACCGCCATTTTTTTAGCCCGTTTAAACCGTTTAAACCTTCCCTGGACATCCACGAATATTTCAAGACTAAAATTAGCCAAATTGGTTCAGCCGTTCTTGAGTTATAAACTAACAACGAAAAGTGGCATATATTATATAGACTAGCTGTTGCTCGCGGCTTCACCCGTGTGGAATTCGTATTCTGTTCCAACTTTTTTTTCGTGATAAAGTTCACTCGGACACTACTCCCATCAGCCGGACTCGAACCCACTAAAATCGCGTGCCGTCGCGTGTCTTCAGTTGCTAGGGTGTAAGATTGGGCATATTAGGGTATATTCCGCGTTTTTCGACTGACCCTGGACCATCTACGATTTTAAGATGGCCCCCTAAGGAGTGGGAAGCACGGTGTCCCTATCGAACCCCGGAAAGAGGGCGAGGTGTGCGTGAAGGGGTGACAGGTGGTCGCACTTGTAATCGTCATGCCTGCACTCAGTGATCAGCCCTCTCCGTGCCGGCTCTCCACTGATTTGGATCAATCAATTAGCCTATTGCAGTCCACTGCTGGACATAGGCCTCTCCCAATACGCGCCACGTTTGCCGAACCTCCGCCTTCCGCATTTGGATATCGGAATCTATAATAATTTCGTAATATCTTTTGAATACAACCGATATCAATAATTCATTCAGTATTAAAACAATCTTGAATACCAAACAATTTATTTAGATAAGATCATCATCATCATCACTATCATCACCTCACTATAACTATCATCACTTCACTATCATCACTACATATTATAAAACAAAGTCGCTGTCGCTGTCTGTCCGTCTCTATGTATGCTTAAATCTTTAAAACTACGCAACGGATTTTGAAGTGGTTTTTTTAGTAGATAGAGTGATTCAAGAGGAAGGTTTATTTGTATAATACATGCATAATATTGTAGAGAAACACTGCTAAATTTAGAGGTTTCTAATGACATTAGAAACCTCTAAATTTAGCAGTGTTTCTCTGTCGTTAAAAAGCACATTTTTTGATGATAGTGATGATGATGAAGTGATAGTGATGATGATGATCATGATGATGATGATGATGATGATGATGATAGTGATGATATAACCTAGAGAACTGAGTTATGTGGTAAGTACATATGGCGGCCTTATCACTTGTCCTGCTTTGTCTTCTGCATTGATGGCACAGAAATTCTCTGTTCTTATTGGGTCGGCAACACGAATGTGACTCACCTGGCCCTCGATTCTGCTAAAGCACAACCATTGTCCCACCACAGAGACTGCAAAAAATGGCAATAAATTTTAGACTTTATTTCTATAGACTTACAGTCACAAAATTAATTTTTTTTTTTTTTTTTTTTTTTTTTTTTTTTTTTTTATTTATTTGCAATCTGTTTCTATCGAACATTCAGCAAAAGGTTAGGAATGGAACATTTATCTTGGAGGGCAGCCAGTCCAGCGACGTGCGCCCCATCTGTATGTTATTCCTCACAGGTCTCTGGGGGTTTTCCTTTTAAGCCTTTTGGGTTTAAGGCTATTACTCATCAGGTGTGCAGTTAGCGCATTTGGATGGTTGTTCAATCTGTTCCTGTATGATTGGATGGCACATTTAATCTCTTCTTGAACCGTTTTGATCTTAAGCTCGTGGTGTAGCTGTTGATTGCTTATGAACCAAGGAGCATCAGTTATCATCCTCAGCATTTTGGACTGGAACCGCTGGAGTATCTCCAGATTTGAATTGGAAGCTGTGCCCCAGAGTTGAACTCCGTAAGTCCAGATAGGTTTTAGAATACTTTTATATAAAAGCAGTTTGTTTTCTAACGACAGTTGTGATTTTCTTTCTAGTAGCCAGTACATTTTCCTTAGTTGGATCCCCAGTGCTTTTCGCTTGGTAAATATATGTTTTTTCCATGTAAGACGACGATCCAAATAAAGTCCAAGGTATCTGGCTTCATTTGCTTGAGGTATCTGTATTCCATTGAGAGACACTGGGGGACATGTATCACGCCGCGTCGTAAAGGTCACCTGTACAGACTTAGTCTCGTTTGCCTTTATGCGCCAAGTATTTAGCCATTCAGTTATATTGTCAAGGCAGCGTTGAAGCATGTCACTTGCCTGTGCCGGTTCCTCATGGGCAGTTAGAGCTGCCGTGTCATCAGCAAAAGTACCGACGACGACACCGTCTGTCATGGGGAGGTCTGAGGTAAAAATCAGATAGAGAACCGGACCAAGCACGCTTCCCTGTGGCACTCCTGCATGCGCCTTGTGTAGTTGGGTTGAGTCTTCTCCCTGCTTGACGTAGAAAAATCTGTCAGCAAGATATGATTTTAGGAATATATAATAGCTTGCCGGCAGTCGTCTCATTATTTTATATAATAAGCCCACGTGCCAGACTCTATCAAAGGCCTGAGAAATGTCCAGAAATGCCGCGCAACAATATTTCTTGTTTTCAAAAGCGTTGTGAATTTCTTCTACCAATCTGTGCACCTGTTCTATCGTGCCATGTTTTTTTCTGAAGCCAAATTGGTGGTCAGGTATGATTTTATTTTCTGCTATTACTGTGTTTAATCGTCTTAGGAAGAGTATTTCCATAACCTTCGACAGGATGGGCAGTAAACTGATCGGTCTATAGGACGATACATCTGCAGGAGCTTTACCAGGTTTAAGGATCATTTTAATTTGAGCTACCTTCCATTGAAGTGGGAAAATGCCTCTAATCAGTATGCAGTTAAACAGGCTTGTCAATAATTGTATTGCTATTTTAGGCAATTCGCGAAGTATTTTTGCAGTAATTAAATCGTATCCTGGTGCTTTATTTAGTTTCAAGTTTCTAATTGTTTCCACGACTTCATGTATCTTAATCTTTTCAATTGGGAGACTGAGTTGATATGGCTCATTGAGGGAATTAATAAGTTCTTCATTGTCGGTGCTCAACACATTCTGCATGGTGTTTGGTACGAAGACTTCCGCCAGATGGGAAGCAAAGGCCTGACCCTTTTCCAAGTCACTTTTTGCCCATGAACCATCCTTTTTGCGTAGTGGTGGATTGGAGGCGATAGGTCTTTTGAGCCTTTTAGTTGCTTTCCAAAGGGAATAGTCACTAGCAGCAGTAGCATCCAGATTACGCAGGTGATTCTGTACATTTTCATTTCTTTCGGCAAGCAGTAGATTTTTAAGTTTAGATGTAAGGTAATTTAAGCGCTTTTTGTCACCAGGGTATCTAGTCGTTTGCCAGAGTTTACGAGCCTGTCTTTTCTCGGCTACTAATTCGCGAATGGATTTTGATTCCCCCGGTTCATTGTATTTCTTTGTAGCAGGAGTGCTATCCCAAGCAGCGTTTTGGATACATTTGTTAAAATGCTCAACTGCTATCATGATGTCCTGTTCGGTTTTGAGAGGCAGTTCAGTATTAATTGTGGATTCTATAATGGAACGGAATACATCCCAGTCAGTCCCACGGTTATGTAATCTTGGAGTAGGTTCAGAATGTAAGAATTGCTGGGCAACCTCCAATAAGACCACACTGTGGTCAGATGAGAGGTCTGGAAGATTAGTACACCGGAAGCAATTAACTGGGATCCCTTTAATGACACCAAAATCTACCAAGTCTGGGATTTTACTGGGGTCTGTCGGCCAGTAGGTTGGGTTCCCGCTCGATATTGCAGCTAGGTGGAGATCATTTATAGCGGCCTGTAATTGGCGTCCTTTAGGAGTCGTTAGACGAGAGCCCCATTGAGTATTTTTGGAGTTATAATCGCCGCCCGCTATAAACCTTGGTCCCAGAGTATTAAAGAAATTCATGTAATCTTCTTTCTTGATTACATGTCTTGGTGGAGAATATAGGGCAGTGACAGTCAAGTGGCCCCGCCAATCCTCGACCACTACACTTGTGGCTTGTATTGCAGGGGTTTGAAATGGTTCGACTTCGTGGTGTTTAATATTATTTTTAATGAGAATTGCAGATCCTCCATGAGCTTTACCATCCGGGTGCATTGTATGGTAGAATTTAAAGTTGGACATCTTAAGGTAGTCTTTTGTTGTGAAATGTGTTTCAGATATTAACAGAATGTCAATTTTGTTCAATTTCAAAAATGTCTCTACTTCTAGGACATGGTTTGAGAGCCCATTGGCATTCCATAGGGCTATTTTTAGTGAATAGAATTTGTCAGTTTGGTCATGATTTCCATTAGGAGATTTGTTATTGAAGTCAATTGTTGCATTAGTTGTGTCATATTGTTCATTATTTCTTTCATGTCATTATTATTTGTTTCAGCATTAGGTAATACACTTGGGCTTTCCTTGCTATTCGGCATGTATGTAGGTTTGTTGAATATTAGTGCTTGCCTGTAGGATTTGTGGTTTTGGGTACTACCCGTGTCTACCTTATCTGATGAAAATTTGGTGTGCGTTATCGGTCTATGTTTAGCTGGTTGAGGAGGATATTTGATTTTTTGGAGCTCCTTATATATTGTGCATCCTTTATAGTTTGCAGGATGGTTACCATCGCATAGTACACATTTAACGGAATCCGATCTTTCCTTACGTTCGCATTGTGATGAAGCATGGTCTCCCGCACATTTTATGCATTTGGGTTTCCTGAAACAGTATTTTCTTGTGTGTCCATATTGCTGGCAATTACTACATTGTGGAATGTCGCGTTTAGGTCTTGGTGGTTCGAAAATTACTCTACAGTGCAGAAGACTTTTGATGTCATAGATGAGTTTATTGTTGGGGCTTGGCTCTATTTCTATGAAGAAAATTGGTAAGGGCTTTTTAGTGCTTCTCTGTTTGACATTCCAAATATTGGTGACAATGTGTCCTTGTGTGCCTAGTTCGGCCTTTATTTCAACTAGTTCAGTAGAGGGATGTAGATTTTTGAGGACTACTTTGAAGCAGCGTTCTTGTTTGGGCTTGTAGGTATAAAATTCTGTATTTTTTTCTTGCAGGTTTTTAACTATTTTCGTGTATAATTCCGTAGATTTTGGTTGTATTCTTACTTGCTCATTACGGAGGACTTTTACTTCATAGTTGTCCTCAGCTACCTCATCTAGCATTTTTAGTAACGGTTGAATGTTACTGACCCGGTCCACATATAAGGGTGGAGCCTTGGCAGGTTTTTCAACAGCTACATTTGTTTGTGTATCTTGAATGTCGCTATCTAGTTCAGAAAAGCTGTTTGAAGTTGGTATAGGTTGGCTCAGCCAGTAGGGGTCTAGTTTCTTTTGTTTTTGGGCTTTATATGTTTCAGGGCTTTCACGGTGCCTCTTTCTTTCAGATGCTTTTGTCCATTGATTGCTATCAGTGTTTGTACCCATTTCTATGTTAGTTGGAGTTAGGCTATCAAGATTACTCAATGACTGAGTTCTTGTTTTATTAAAAAAGGATTTGTGAAAAATCTGTTGAGTTAGTATTTTACTTTGTTTTTCGGGTTGCGATTGCTGTTTTCCGGGTTGAGATTCATTATTTGGTTGTTCAATATTTTCCATAGTGTTCCCACGAGTAGGGTCGATTAAAATAGGTCACACACAGGGTTACGCCCATTCCCATGTGAAGGCGCTATACAACAATGTGAGCCGGGTCCATTGAGGTTGACGCTCGTGGCTGATATCCCATCAGTCATTCATCCTATTGGCGCGCATCCTACCTTAGGATTGGGGTAAGTTTTTATATAGGCTTTCTACCTATAGGCCCGGGCGGTGAAGCCAAGACCCCCGGTTTCGCTTGAGGTTAATCCCGGAAGCGAAGTTACGGGTTGCAGTGGTCATTTCCTACCTCTGCTAATACGTTCGGGTTATTTAACCGTCGCCAGAGGTTCGACGTTGACCTTTTACGATTGGTTTGGTCTTTCCTGTGCAATCAACCCTCGTCCTTCTTGTGGACTCGGGATCGTTAATGGTCTGTTACGCTGGGAATAGTTTATATGAACTGACCAGGATGTGAAGTTGCCAATTGAATCGGAGTTGCTTTTAGATCCATTCTCCTCTTATGAACATTTCGGGTTGTCTTCCCTTTGCCAAGTGATTCGGTTATGGCGCCGAAGACTCGCCTGCGCCCTTCATACTTTGCTACTGCTGTCCCGAGGTAGATAGTTAGTGCGGGGCTCGTTATGGACTGCAGCATTGCCCAGGAGGGACGACCCATAGAGGTGGAGGTATATGGGCCCGTCCCTAGATCGCGACGGCAGTCTAGAGACGGCGTGGACGTGTATGAAGAACTTGTTGGTGTGCGCCTAGTAGCCTAGCTCCGCACACCTAGGCGTACGCTCCCGGCAGACTTAGTATTTTATAGAAGTGTGTTCTTGGCAAAACGAACACACCCCACTAATGCCTACACCAACCCCCCCCCCCCAAACAAAATTAAATGAAATGAGTTTCATTACAGTCTTTCATTCACTCTACAAAAAGCCATTTATTTTTAAACTAGCTTTTGCCCGCGGCTCCGCCCGCGTGAATGTCGGTTATCGCGACCAAACATAGCCTATGTCCTTTCTCAAGGTCTAACCTACCTCTATACCAAATTTCATCAAAATCGGTTCAGCGGTTTAGTCGTAAAAGTGAGACAGACAGACAGACAGACAGACAGACAGACAGACAGACAGACAGAGTTACTTTCGCATTTATAATATTAGTAGGGATTATAACTGCATTACTTTAAAGGCAAGAATCAAATGGAATTTTCTCGCAGTCTCTGTGGCGCCACAGTGGTTGTGCTTTAGCTGAATCGAGGCCCTGGTGTTGCACACGTCCAAGCTACGCAAAAATTTTGTCTTTACATCCTTTTCTCCCTTTTCGGTTCTCCTGAAAAGTTAGACTTTTGACTTTTTTGTTACTTTTTTTTTTATCGTGCGCAAAATCCCCACGTATACCTCCCCCACCGTAGCCGGAGGAGGAGGTTATGTCGGACTCGAACCGACTAAAACGCACGCCGTCTGTGGGCCGTCAGTTGCCGGAGTTGAGATTGTCGTAGGCCGGCCGACCCAGGACCATAAATCTCTCGAGACTTTTTTGTTACTTGAAGTGTTTACTGCGGTACTGCCGTCGAATTACGTAGGTATATTGATCAAATAATATTGGTACACAAGTAATTATGTAGGTATACCTATTACATATTATGGGCACGAAAAGCCTTAATAGTTTTCTTGGCCTAAATTGTATGTAATTTCCTGTCTATACACTAGAAATAAGGTACTACTATTATTTCTAGAATTCAAAGACCTATTTGCTATACGAAATGAATAATGTTAGTAATAAAATATATCTACACGACAATATCTAAAGTATACAAAGATTTTATCAGTAGAGTCAATTAAGTAGCTTTTTTTTTATTTCGTATTCATAGTAGGTAGGTACAGTCGGCATCAAATAGCTAGCAAAGTAAGCAGAGTACTCAAAATGATTTTAATACCCCTTCGGCCGTCTACGAAACCAGAGCTACGTAACTAGTTATTAACTAAACATAATTCGTCCTTGTGCGATACCAGTTACGTACACACAAGTTTTTTTACTTCAACGAAACTTGGTA
The DNA here is from genome assembly GCA_914767945.1 of Eilema depressum. NCBI lineage: Eukaryota > Metazoa > Arthropoda > Insecta > Lepidoptera > Erebidae > Eilema > Eilema depressum. The sequence goes on from OU612026.1 coordinate 15,667,938, forward strand.
TCGTAGCAGGAAACTAGAAGTGAGTTATGAAAGGGGACTTTTTGATTCTTCCGACAGGATATAGGTGTTCTGTGCTTCCGACGTAGCTCGTAAACGACGTAAACAATGGTTGAAGAAGACAAATTTCGAAAAGGTCTGCTGTTCTGTTACTCAAAGGAAAATATCCGTACTACCTACTAACAATGTCGAAGGATGGCATAGTAGACTAAATTAATTATTAATTTAATTATTTAATTATTAATTGACATTATTAATTTATTACTTTTTTTATTTCGTATTCATAGTAGGTACAGTCGGCATCAAATAGCTAGCAAAGTAAGCAGAGTACTCAAAATGATCTTAATACATACCTAAGTATTAAGATAATTTTGAGTTTGAGGCGTCACACTCGCGGTACTGACCCCGTAAGAACCTTCTAATGCCTATTTTGAAGAACCCCATACTGTGTACCTAGTCGCTTTGAAAAACCACGGCGATGAACTCCCTCATTCCACAGTGCGAGGGATAAAGTTCTAAATGACAGTAAAGCTACACTTGTTCACACACTTGTTCACTTGTTTTTGTTTCATTCAGAAATACATAGGCATACAAAGTTCGCATAAATAACAACTCCGCTAACAAGCCCGTGAACGCGTGTGACGTCACATTACCTACTACAATCACTCAGTTTTTCATACCGCTAGCTATGTTTACTAGATAACTAGCTCGAATTGAAAAAATATTTTTGTATTGAGCAGTCCTTTTATTGAGGAAGGTTAGGCCATTATATGTCGCAGCCAGCTAGCTTAATCAGCCGTTCAATTAACTGCCTAGGCTGTTAATTAAACGTACAACCTCAGACTACAATTCTTTTGGGTAATTTCACGATGCCTAATTTTTTGCTAATTTCGGTGGTATTTTTCAATCATAGGTTTTCCGATGAAAAAATTTAATAGAGTTATTTTAGAATATCTAGTAGTTATAGTGTTCTAAAAGAACATTAAAAATTTTTTTAATCGGAAAACCTATGATTGAAAAATACCACCGAAATTAGCAAAAAATTAGGCATCGTGAAATTACCCTTTTAGTCTGAGCGTACAACATATAAAAGACTGTGGCATTTAGGCAGTTTGGGGCGGGGGTTTCGCATGAGTAAAGTAGTTTTCATCCGAATAATACCAATTTATCATTACAGCATAATTAATTACGAGAAAAATTACGTTATTTGAAAATCACAAAATTTTCAATAACAAATAATATTTTTTTTACATAATATATAATGTAAATTATTAATTCATAAAAATATAAAAAAATATATGAATTTGATTCTTTTAAATGTAATTTGGATTTTAATATTAATGTAATTGACATTAAATTTACCAACAAAAAAAATGCAATTTTAGTGTTATTAGCATTACATTATTATGCACAGAAATAATTATAAATATACCCTTTAAGTAATTAATTTTTTAAAAATAATTGAAAAACTTATACGAAAAAATTCTGACAATTTCAAAAAGAACATTTAACTTTGTCAGGTGTGGGGTTCGAACCCACGCTCCCTCTCGGGAACCAGAGCTTAAATCTGGCGCCTTAGACCACTCGGCCAACCTGACATACTGACTTCACTCGAAATATCGTGTTTGAATTCACGACAACTAAATTACGTGTTACAATTTTATTGATGTTATCTTTAATAATTCTTCAAGGTTATTTAAGATTATTGTTTATTATTTCAGTAATACATAGCTATAGATTGTTTTAATAATATTGATAATAATATATGGGAAACGTAAATTCAATTAGCTATGAATGACGTAAAATTATTCGATTGTCAACCAATTTTTTTTATTTCGATGTTTGATTTTTACAATAACGTTTATTTTTTTTTAAATTTAGGTTTATCAATTTAATGGAAGATAAATAAGAAAGGCTAATTAATGAATTTATTACAAATAATGTCGGACTAGAAGTAGTACCTACAGTCACGTGCAACTAGAAGTAGAAGGTAAATAATAAATAACAAATAAATCGCGATAGAATCCGTTGAAAGGTGATTTTGTTTCAGTGAGTGTACATTCGCGTAAACTTTAGAAAATATCAAATTTACAAGAATAATAAGCCCGCGTGCGTGAGACGAATGAGTTACATTTGATTGTGCAGATTTTCTTTACATTTCAAGCAGGTTCTTGCGAATCTAAACTAGGTTAGATTCATAGATAAGAAGCAATGTGTGGACGTCATCGTTTTAATCCAGTCAATTTAGACATTCGAAGGTGCATCAAATCCCAACAAGCTGAATATCAGTAAAATTGTTCACAAAACATAATTTTATATAATACTAGCCTTCCGCCCGCGGCTCCGCCCGCGTGTATCTCGGGTAACGCGACCTTTGCTCATATCTTCGGTTCTACTCAACCGATTGCGATCAAACAAACGTAAGATTTTAAGTCTGATCAAGCCCTTTCTAACAAAAAAAAACCGCATCAAAATCCGTCCAGTAGTTTTTGCGTACATCGCGAACAAACAGACAAACAGACAGGAAATTAAAAAAAAAATATTTTCGTGTTCAGTATCGTTAACATAACGTAACCCAAGTATTTTTTTTTAAATATCTCCAATGTACAGACACGACCACTTTACAATTATATAATAGTATAGATTTCAAAGTTCACTTTCCCGTGTATGGATTTTTTTTTTATTCAAGGTTAAAAGTCAAATATACTGGATTCTCGCTTTTTCTCGTAAACAGCAAATGTTATCGCAAAACTAAGTTAGACAAAGTTGTAGATCATGAAATTACCTACAAAATTGATTTCCTACTTATTTTTGTACGGATCACCATTTCGGAAATATCGCGATTTCAAAATAATTATATACAAAATTGGTCATTCCCATAGTATAATAAAATTCATCAACGCAGAGCCGAAACCGCTGGTCCTATAAACTTGAAATTTTGACAGTAGATGCTATTCATGTTGTTAATATCGACTAAGAAAGGATTTTTTGAAATTTTGTTAATAAGGGGCTAAAATAAGGGATGTCCGGGAATGTACTTCTAAACAGACTTGTCTCCCATATTTTACCTCCTCAGCAACAAAATTTCCAAAATTCCTTCCTTACTGGATACTAGCAACATGAAAAGCGTCTACTGCCAAAATTTCAAGTTATACCAGCGGTTCAGGTTCTACGTTGATGAATATTAGGTACTATGGGAACGACTAATTTTGTATTAGATTGATATGACTTCTTCCAATTTTGAAATTGTGATATTTCCGAAATGGTGACCCGCACAAAAAAATGTTTAATACCGGTTTTATAGCTAATTACATGATCTTCAACTTTGTCTTAAATATTTTTGCGATAACATTTGCTGATTACGAGAAAAATGCGAGTATCCAATATATTTGAACTTTAACCTTGAATATATTTTTTCCATACACGGGAATGATGAGGAACTTTTAAATATTATTTGTAATTATGTTTTGAAAATTTTTAATGATTTTCGGCTTGTTATGATTTTATGTACCTTCATTCACTCTCATTTTTTGGTCTAGATTGACCGGACTATTCTAGGTATTCATGTTATTCAAAGTGAGCTACATATATTATTCAATTTGCAATTTTGCAGACAGTGTTATGCTAGTTATGCCCTTATAACAATAATAGCTGAGACTAGACTCAAAGTCATAATAATATTAGGCACGTCTATGATTAGATTACATGCAAAATACTGAGCTAACAGTAGGTATTAATAGCGAAAAACAATGTGATGATAATATATTCATTCTCGATTCTATAACCTTTCTCAATAAATTCGACTATTCAACACAAAAATTATAATTTTTCAACTCGAACCAGAAGTGCCTGAGATTAACGCGTTCAATATTCCAAACAAATAAACCCTTCAGCATTCTTCTTCATCCTAGCGTTAGTGGGACTAACGCTTTACCTAGGGGCGAGTTGGGGACACTGTGGTCCCCACACCGGAAGAGGGCCAGTTCGAGAGATATGGCCCTGGGTCGGTCTGCGAGGGATATGGCTACGACAATCTCACCTCCGGCAACTGACGGCCCACAGACGGCGCGCGGCGTGCGTTTTAGTCGGTTCGAATCCGACATAACCTCCTATAAATAAGATAGATAAAATAAATTCGGCCAAGTGCGAGTCGGACTCGCCCATGAAGGGTTCCGTAGTAGCAAAGGCGAAAATTGCGGTTTATGACGTATTAAAAAAAAACTACTGACTGGATCTCGTTCGAACCAATTTAGTGGTAGTTTTCATGGCAATTTACATCATATATTATATTTTTTTTAGATTTATCATTCTCTTATTTTAGAAGTTAGAGGGGGGGGCACACATTTTTCCACTTTGGAAGTGTCTCTCGCGCAAACTATTCAGTTTAGAAAAAAAATTATGTTAGAAACCTCAATAGCATTTTTAAAGACCTATCTATAGATACTCCACACTTAAAGACCCTGGGGGCAATTTGTTGTACGAGAAAGTCGCGGTGAAGGAGAGATGGCGCTCATACTTCCACGAGCTGCTGAATAAGCAGCATAAAGAGGTGCAGCCACCAGACCTCCCTCCGAATCAAGGACTAGTGCCACCGATAACGCCTGCGGAAGTCCAGACTGCCATTCGCCGCATGAAGAACCGGAAAGCTGTCGGACCCGACGAAGTCCCCATCGAGGCTTGGAAGGCAATGGGCGCCCGTGGTGTGGGCATTCTAGCAAATCTTTATAACCGCGTACTCCTCACCGGTGAGATCCCGAGCCAGTGGAGGCTGAGCATCATCACGCCAGTCTTCAAAGGCAAGGGATCGGTGCAGGAGTGTGGTAGTTACCGCGGTATAAAGATAATGTCCCACACCATGAAGCTCTATGAGCGGATAATCGACTCCCGGATCCGACAGGAAAGTACACTCTCGGAGTGCCAGTACGGGTTCCGTCCCGGGCACGGGACCATGGACCCAGTGTTCGCCCTAAGGGTTGTGGCGGGGAAATACAGGGCGAAGAACACGCCCCTGCACTGCCTATTCTTAGACATGCAGAAGGCCTTCGACTGTGTTCCTCGCGAGGTGATCTGGTGGGCACTGCGGGCCAAGGGTGTCCCAGAGACTTACATTGACACCATCCGAGACATGTACTACGATTCCGGTTCCGTGGTTCGGACTGCTGTTGGCGACTCGAAAGCCTTCCCCATCACCGTCGGGGTACACCAAGGATCCGTCCTTAGTCCTTACCTGTTCAGCGTGGTATTAGATGTTTTGTCGGACAGCATTAGAAACTCACATGAGCAGCCTCCGTGGTTGCTCATGTATGCTGATGATATTGCGCTCATGGACGCGGACAGGAGCAGATTGGTGCGACGCGTGAAAGGATGGAAAGAAGCGCTTGAGAACGGCGGTCTGAAGCTAAATGTAGCGAAGACAGAATACTTAGCGTTAAACTCCACAGATCCCACACCCGTCCGCATAGGCGATGATTTGGTCGAGCGCACGGACCAGGTTAAGTACCTGGGATCTGTACTTCATGTGACCGGTGAGATCGACCACGACGTCAAGGCACGCATTGCTGCCGCGTGGGCCAAGTGGCGAGAAATGACTGGCGTGACCTGTGATCCTAAAATGCCAGTCAGGTTGAAGGGGCAGGTCTATAAGACGATCATTAGGCCTGTTCTCTTGTATGGTTGTGAGGCGTGGCCGCTGCTCGAGCGACACAAGCAAGAGCTGCGTGTCACGGAGATGAAAATGTTGCGGTGGATGTGCGGCGTTACGCGTAAAGATCGCGTACGGAACTCTCGCATCCGCGGCAGCCTCCATGTCCGTGACATCGCGGATAAAATGCAAGAGAGCCGCCTTCGCTGGTGCGGCCACGTCTTGCGGCAACCGCCAGGCTACGTGGGAAACAAATGCCTGGCAATGGTACCCCCGCCGGGTCCAGGTAAAAGGGGTAGGCCAAAGAAGTCCTGGCTTGACGTCGTGGAGGGTGATATGCGTGCAAATGGTCTCACTACCATGGACGCCCAAGATCGTGCGAAGTGGAGAAGGAAGAGCCGGAAGGCGGACCCTGAGCTCCGAGGTCATCTTGGCCACGGATGCAATCAGGAGAATACGTCTAAATGCAGATGATGATCTATAGATACTCCACACGTATGGGTTTGATGAAAAAAAAAATTTTGAGTTTCAGTTCTAAGTATGGGGATCCCCAAAATTTAATGCTTTTTTTTATTTTTGTGTGAAATTCTTAATGCGGTTCACAGAATACATCTTCTTACTAAGTTTCAACAGCATAGGTCTTATAGTTTCAGAGAAAAGTGGCTGTGACATACGGACGGACAGACAGACAGACAGACAGACGGACAGACATGACGAATCTATAAGGGTTCCGTTTTTTGCCATTTGGCTACGGAACCCTAAAAAGGGACTAACGCTTGGAAAAATTGTCAGTAGATACACATTTTAGCACCGTGTGTCTACAGTGGATTTTATCGACAGTATACTTCTTTGATTCAAATTCAAATTCTTCATTTTTCAAAATAGTCCAACACTGTTACAGCTTTTTGACGTCAATATTCATCATATTTTATGTACTCTATGACACTCGGGAGATGTCCTTTCATTTGAGACCCCACTCATCGAAATCCGCCGTTAGGCCTGTAGAGAGGAACAAAAAAAAATTACATACATACATATACACACACACGTACGGGTGTAAAACATTAACCTCGCTGGCGCAGCCGATAATGAGAGTCAACTATACTTACTAATATATTTTAAGACTAAAACTAATATTATACAAATTATAATTAAAAAAAAAGAAAAGAATAATAATAATAATTAAAATGCGTCGTGGAATTCCTCCGCATCGCATGCCTCTTGTGGTAACGTTCCCACGTAACTATACTTACTAAATTACATTGGCTCCAATATCTAGACGGCTCATAAAGGCTATAACTCAAGTTGATATTTTAACCGCTCAATGTCACCCTATTTAAATTTGAATTGAGTAACTGAAATAGTTCTTCGGTCTTCAAGATATATCTAACCGTTATATTATCAGGTGAATAGGTTATCATTATAATAATATCATCTAGTCCTATCATTCTTGCCAGCTACACGAAGTTTTGGATTCTAAACGTTCCATCTTTATTCAGTAGACGTCGTAGCTATTAAGGCTCATTTATTCGGGGAGAGTTAGATAGAAGCGTCGATAGCTTAGTGGTTAAGGAGTCGGCCTTACGATAGAGAGGTCCCGGGTTCGAATCCTGGCCATTACACTACCGACGTGAACCCACTCCTAGCACAAGCAATTTAGCTTAGTTGGAGGGGTTACCGGGAATATTAGTAATTTCGGTTGCTAATATTCTTTAAAAAAAAAAAAAAGAGTTTCTCGCACGTTACAGTCCGAAAAATCGTAGGCGACTATCAGTAGCAAAATCGCCATACCACTATCGTATCAAAGGCAAATACTAAATTCTCGCCTACGATTATATCATACGAGATTCGCAAGTGACATATCGCCTACGTTGAAGTACGATTATTGCTTGAAGATTCTGTTTCACTACCAATATTCAACTGCGGGGCAATTCTCGCCAGGCGTGATCGAGCAAGCGGTAATTGTTTTTGCGAAACCAAGCAACGTTTTTCTGTCCTTTATCTTGCAGGCTCTCGTACCTCGGCGAGCACGTTAAGCCATCGGTACCGGTTGCCTTAAGAACATCTATGGCAGTCGTTACGGGTACTTGGAGCCCTAAAAAATCCAAAAACTAACGGTCTAATTGCAAAGCTTCGATATCACTCAATGTTAACATTGGGTTGTGGAGGTCAGATGACAATCGCTTCACGGAAAATATCGAGGTCTAGCCAAATCCGTAGTTAAGACTGGTAAGTGGACCCCAGACTCCGAGCTGAAAGCTTCGGATGCGACTGGGAATTAACGCTAAGAGGAAGAAGAGATTATCGTATCTTGCAGGCGAGGTTCTCTCCCCGTCTAAATGACGCCTTAGTAAAGCGTATCGTCAGCGATATTTAGTTAAATATTGTTTTACATACATAAAATTCATGCCTTTATCCCCGGTGGGTTAGGCAGAGGTGAAATTAACACCCACATTTCACTAATCATGTCGAAGTTTTATAGTTAGATCAGCTGTTGGACTTTAAAGATCATAAAACAGATTTACCCAGCCCTCCGATCAGAATTCCGATTGGTAGGAAAAGCTGGAATATTTTTCCCATATCTCCGATTGGTAGGAGTAGTGAAGGGTTAATATGCAAAATTGACTGTAAGCGCTTACTTGCCGGCACGAGTAAGATGGAGAAAAATGGATTTATCGATGACAATATGATGGAATTGAATTGGTTGAGATCAGATTCTCATCCGATTACAGCGATTCGAAAGAGAAAGTAGCGAATGTTTTTGCCGTTTGTACAATGTATCAGCATTTTTCAGAATCTTGGTGGCTGATAGGAATGATAGGATACCATTTAATCTGGATAGGCGTGTTCAGTAAGTATAAAATGATGAAAGGCATTTATTTTGAATAAGTGGGCAACAGTTGGGTTCGAAATATTTGAATTGAAATGTATTTTTAAAGCTGTATAAGCGTAATAGGTATTTTATTGTCTAAAAATGATGGAATAATCGAGAAAGAATTGAGATTAGGTTTATTGATGAGGGTTAAGTGAGTATATTTTTTATAATAATTTCACCTTTTATCTCACTCCAAGATATTCGGAATTGACAAGAAATCGCTTAAGTTTTCTATCCATATTTCACAGAATACATAGGTTGCTTACAACCGAACCTTTTTAGGGTTCCGTAGCCAAATGGCAAAAAACGGAACCCTTATATAGATTCGTCATGTCTGTCCGAGTCCGTCCGTCTGTCTGTCCGTCCGTATGTCACAGCCATTTTTCTCCGAAACTATAAGGCCTATGCTGTTGAAACTTGGTAAGAAGATGTATTCTGTGAACCGCATTAAGAATTTTACACAAAAATAAAAAAAAAGCATGAAATTTTGGGGGTCCCCATACTTAGAACTGAAACTCAAATTTTTTTTTTCATCAAACCACGTAAGTATGTTACGTGTGGGGTATCTATAGATAGGTCTTTAATGCCATTGAGGTTCATAACATATTTTTTTCTAAACGGAATAGTTTGCGCGAGAGACACTTCCAAAGTGGAAAAATGTCTCTAACTTCTAAAATAAGAGAATGATAAATCTAAAAAAAATATATGATGTAAATTGCCATGCAAACTTCGACTAAAAATTGGTTCGAACGAGATTCAGTCAGTAGTTTTTTTAATACGTCATAAACCGCAGTTTTCGCCTTTGCTACTACGGAACCCTTCATAGGCGAGTCCGACTCGCACTTGGCCGATTTTATTTTAAGTATTAATAAAATAATTTTGTTGTTCACTATTTCTTATAATATTGAATAACACACTTCTACTTTTCCCACTTTATTTTATTATTCAACCTGATCAGTTTCGCCTAACGGCATTCTCAAAGGATTTTTTTATGCTTTCAAACACTAACAAGAAGGCACTTTGATTGAGTTGCCTAGAGCGTATTTTTTTAGCTTTTTGAAACTTATAACCTTACCCAGCAGTCGTAATCCCACGAACACACACATTCAGAATATTACAGTCAGTCACATTGAGTAGGGTACCTACATAAAAACTAATGTTTTACTTCAAAATTTGGCGAAACGACAATGCTCTTGTAAGCATTTCGTACGTATAAAAAGGGTTAACTAGGTAAGTGGCATCAGGTGGTCTAACAGACCGGTACTCTCTACTTTTAAGTATAAATAAGGTTCCTATTAGTTACCTATTGCACTTAATATCTTTTTAAATATCATACTGTATACCTATAGAGAATGGCGAGTTTCAAAGGCACGTCGCATTTAAAATAGTATAAATACCTTTTATAAATACCTTTTATAAATACCTTTTATATTTATAGTATTTTATACTTTAAGCCCGTAGATTCTTCATTCTTGTATGTGTCTGTCATTTCAAAGAGGAATACCGCACTAGAACATTCTCAACAGATTCCACTTTTGCATACAACGTTCATTTACTTGGTCTCGCAGATGTCAGAAATTTCATTAGAGATGTGAATGCGAGATATTTGTAGAATCAAATAATTATGAGTAGGCACAATGCACCATTTACCCTAGTTCCGAACTTGATTAGAATGAAATCCTCTCAATCCTGAATCTCTATTTCGTCGCTTCTCCAAAATAGTGTTGCAACTCAAAATCTATATTTATTATTTATTATTAGAGATGCGCCGAGTAACACTTTTGCCGAGTAACGAGTACCGAGTTTTACTCGGTTCAATTTTTTTTCAACCGAGTGCTCGGCCGAGTAACTCGGTTCAATTAAATTCCCATTTCGTTCGCGTAAACATGTACAAACAAATACACTTCACGTTGCGCGTCATAGTAGATAAATAATATTGAAAAAAAAAAATGTTCATTAACGATTGACTGTCGCCCAGTTTCCGAAAGGCTGATCAACGTTAAAATTAACATAATCGGCTGTTAAATCTTTTGTCAAATAGCAATTCGGTTGCTAGAAGCATGGTCAAATAGTTTAATTTGATCATCGTGTCAGTTAGCATACCTGTCTAATGTTTCACTCGAGAATCGTATGTCAACCGCCATTCTGGGTTTCCGAAACGCCTGTCAACCCTTTTTGTAAACAATGACAGTCTGTAACATTTTTTTAACCGTTTTGGTTGATATAATAGGCTGTTACCAGAATGTGCAAAGAGCCTCGTGTTCCTGCATCTTAAGTAATTATAACTTACCTTTATTAAATGTTAAATATTGATTATTTACATTACTGTTTTCTTAATTTTGTCTCATTACAAGTAGTAATGAGCCAAAATTATGCTAATGAATATGTAGTAATTTACTACTCATTCATTAGCATAATTTTGATTTTATTAATTGAGATTGACAAAGATATCCCAAATTAGTAATAAATACTTTTTGATTAACACTGTTACAGTTGTTTTAATTATATCTACCTGAATATATTGCTTTTCTTAGACCGAGTATATTCGGCATTCAAACCGAGTTATTCGGGCCGAGTACGAGTATCTAAAACCCACCGAGTATGCCGAGTACCGAGACTACCGAGTATCAACCGAGTACTCGGCCCATCTCTATTTATTATATTATATTATACTATTATATAATTGTAAAGTGGTCGTGTCTGTACATTGGAGATATTTAAAAAAAAATACTTGGGTTATGTTATGTTAACGATACTGAACACGAAAATTTTTTTTTTGAATTTCCTGTCTGTCTGTTTGTTCGCGATGGACGCAAAAACTACTGGACGGATTTTGATGCGGTTTATTTTGTTAGAAAGGGCTTGGTCAGATTTAAAATCTTACGTTTGTTTGATCGCAATCGGTTGAGTAGAACCGAAGATATGAGCAAAGGTCGCGTTAACCGAGATGCACGCGGGCGAAGCCGCGGGTGGAAGGCTAGTTATATATATTAGGACAGATTGTATTCAACTCAATCTAATCTTTTAACCTCTCGCGTTCCATGATATACCTACAATGGTCGAAACGTCAGGCAAATTGAAGGTATGTATGTAGTATAGATATATGTATACCTATACCATGACCGCGTTAATTCCCGTTAACATATTAAGTTACTAGCCTTTCGCCCGCGGCTCCGCCCGCGTGGATCTCTTATCTTCAGTTCTACTCAACCGATTGCAATCAAACAAACGTAAGATTTTAAGCCTGAACAAGAACTTTCTAACAAAAAAAACTGCATCAAAATCCGTTCAGTAGTTTTTGCGTCCATCGCAGACAAACATTTTTAATTTACAATTATATAATAGTACTAGCCTTCCGCCCGCGGCTCCGCCCGCGTGCATCTCGGTTAACGCGACCTTTGCTCATATCTTCGGTTCTACTCAACCGATTGCGATCAAACAAACGTAAGATTTTAAGTCTAAGCAAGACCTTTCTAACAAAAAAAACCGCAACAAATTTTTCAAATATCTCCAATGTACAGACACGACCACTTTACAATTATATAATAGTATAGATAGATAGATGGTGAGAGTAGATTCACAACTGAGCATTGTTCTAGATTACATATTTACTTATAATCACGCCTTTATGCCCGGAGGGTCAGGCAGAGGTGAATTAACACCCATATTTCACCAATCATTTGTATTAGGTCACATGTAATAGGGAGTGAGATTGTTGCCGTATTCCGGGCACTATTGTTGCTGAGTCTGGGCCTGGGCTGTACATATCTGTATGATGTTAAACAGTCTCTATCCCTTAGTCGTTATCCATATCCTTGTACTTTTTAACACCCCCGACAAAAAAGAGAGGTGTTATAAGTTTGACGTGTGTATGGGTGTGTGTGTGTGTGTATGTGTGCGCGTGCGTGCGTGTGTGTGCGTGCGTGTGTGTGTGTGTGTGTGTGTCATTTGTCTCGTCGGGTGACCGCCCGTCAGACCGTCAGGGGGGTATAGAGCATACCAAGGTAGGTACTTAGCGGGCCCCCGACGAGACAAATGACAAAAGGGTCTATACTTTGGGTAGGTCATAATGTAATAGTTATTATTTTACTTTTTATACGTTCTTTTTTGTATTAAACATCTGTAAAAGAAATAACTAGGTTTGAATACAACTTTATTTATATACAATATTTTACAGTTAAGTCACAGTATATTTTACAGGACTTACAGTAAAGGAAATGTGGATGAAATTTTTCACATAATAAAAAAGACGTGTGGCACTCGGGGACTGCCGCGGTAAAGCTATTGCATAGCATTTTTTATCAACTTATGCAATTATAATTACTTACGTTAAGCGGAGCTACTTCGGAGCAGCTCGGCTCGATTCGTGCGAGCTCGGAGTGGGGGGTGTTAGGTTTTTTTCGTTACGGAATTTCTGGATTCGGTCTCCACGCTCAAGGCCCGCGATAGAAGCTATGCAATAGCTTAAAAATATAATGACAGAATTGTGTCGTACAAGGCTCCTAAAGGTATGATTCCGAAGACGCATACGACAAATGCAGACGCATGCAGCAGATACAGCGTACCCATTGCTTGTTAAACTCCGATACGGATAAATGTGACCTTTGGGAAGCCGCAATGAATTACGCGTATCTACTGTGTGCGTCTGCAGTTGTCGTATGTGGTCACCTTCGGAATCGTGCCTTGAGGTATACAAATAGCCGACAATAATCATACAGCCCATTACAAAGTGCCCGCATAACGGCAATGGGCTCGTCCCCTATAATAACATCGAGCCAAAATTCATATACACCACCCCCTCGTGGATGTACCAACGTGAGTAATGTACAATGTAGAATTAAATTCTTATATAATTAGGTCAGAACTAATTGAACTTCCTTCCTAGAATCCATTATGTTTCATCCCTACTATCCCTACTAATATTATAAATGTGAAAGTAACTCTGTCTGTCTGTCTGTCTGTCTGTCTGTCTGTCTGTCTGGCTTTCACGCCCAAACCACTGAACCGATTTTGATGAAATTTGGTATAGGGGTAGATTAGACCTCGAGAAAGGACATAGGCTATGTTTGGTCGCGATAACCGACATCCACGCGGGCGGAGCCGCGGGCAAAAGCTAGTGAATTATAAATACCGTATTTTCGTTATCTAAAATACAATGTTAATAAAACAGTCTAACATTCACAATAAAACGAACGCGAACGTGTGTTATAATAAGATTAGGAAAGGTCGGATGGCACTGTATAGGATTAAAGCATGATTAGTATAACTCTTGGTAAAACGTAGAATGTTTTATAAGCTTAAAGCTTCGTTCTTTTATATCACTTTTGTTTAATACTCAGGTCACAGACAAACACACGGCCCACCTGATGGAAAGTGGTTACCGTGGCCTATGAACGAGAGCAACAGCAGGCGAGTAACACTCGTATACTGCCGACCCTTTAAGAAACAAAAAATAGGACTGAGAGTACAATAGAGTCACGAGAAGCGTCGACCATACGCTTAGCAATCTTCCTACCCCGCTAGACAAGTGGCAATTCGTTGTTCGGCGTATGATGGAATAGAATGCCAAATGTATGGGATTTGACGTATATGACATGTCAACGAATGTCAAAAACGTCAAATACTACACATTTGTCATTCTATTCCATCATACGCCGAGCAACGAATTGCCACGTGTCTAGGGGGTTTGAAGAGATTGCGGGCGCTCGGACCCCATGGCCCTAACGTTTCTAAATTACAAAATACATTAAATTAGATTATATTGTTTTGTTGTAAACGTTATTATTATAAACATCACTGGTTGGTGCCATTGTCCATCATAAAGCGAGCACCTATATTCGCACATCAATTTACAAGGTATGTTGACAAAGAACGCACTTAATTATAAATGTAACATTAGCCAAATGTTTCGTAACGTACTCAAACGAACATCAAAGTGACGGCTCGTAAACCATTTTCTGACAAGTATGCGATACATTTACGTCTTGAGTTCCGTACATTTTGAGTTCGTAGAATTAAATTAGGGTTAGCCAATGAATATGACAATAAAGTAGGTACAGAAAGGTAAAGAAGAAGAAGGTACAGTATACATTAGGTATATACACTAAAACTTGCAATTTTACAATTTTGATCCGTTTATCCGTGCTTCTGTCCGTTTGTTCCGCAATCTTCAATACAGCTGGACCAGTTTTGACAGGACTTTCACTGACAAATAGCACTGACTCACATACTGGCAAATTTTGGCAGAGTTTTCTTTCAGGTCGGGTTTTACTTTGAAGTTAAATTATTAGTATAAAAGTACAACGTTTACAAATAAACAACGCCAATTTACGAGTATGTTTTATGGAGAACTTTGATGGTGTTTGTTTTATTTCAAACTAGCTGACCCCTTCCTGGCTTTGCCCATGGCATACTTAGAAAGCTAACCTTAATCCCAGTTGCATCCGAAGCCTTCACCTCGGAGTCTGGGGTTCGCTTTACCAGTCTACGTCTGCCTGTGTCACAGAGATCCGATTCTCAGCACTCCATGGATTCACCGTGCGGTCGCCGGGTCCATAGCGTGAGAGGAACACCGTTAGCCATATTTTTTTTGTGTACCTATATTTAGTCTGTCAATATAATTGACTTCACCCCGCTCGAATATAAAAAGCTGAGGTGCAGTTCAGAAGATACGGACCACCATTTCTGATGCTATTGACATAAAAATGGTGGTCCCTTACTTGAGGGCCTAAATAGGTAAGTACTTTTTCATGTCCTGCTTGAAGGACCCGGGACTGTAGGAAGAAAACTACTGGTTCTAATCGAAAAACCCAAAACAAACAAACACTTCAACATAGTTTTTTCAACATAGTAGTACCTATTTGCCAGTAGTTATTAATATAGATTGTGATTCTCATTATTACTCTGTTTTATTATTCTCTAAAGGTAATTAAAGTTTTATGACTTAAAAGAGACGCTTTCAAAATAGTTTGCTTACACTATACACCCGTGTCCCGGAGAGCACGAAACATAGAATAAAAAGGACATAGAATATAGGTACCTACTGTGGCATATCGGTCCCGGTTGCCATACGAACATCTATGGCAGTATTTAGGTACAAGTAGTTGGAGCCCCAAAAAGTCCGACTAGTCTTATTACAGACTCAGACTAGAAGAATAGTATAGACAGAATGCTTCGAACAAACTCTTGAAGCCAAACATTTTCAATGTGTGCGTGTGCGACTCGGATTTCCGTGTACCGATACCACTAACGGTGTGTGCGTAATGTTGCCGGCAAATGAAAAAGTCTCCCAGAAATATCTATGTACCTATTGGACATATGGAATATTTATTTGTTATAATAAATGTTATTATTCTATATCATTTAGACTAATGATTATTAGAATGGCGAGCTGATGTGTCTGCCTACCGCGGAAGGAAATAGGCATGTGAATGAACACTGAGTAGGTAAATACACTTTAGATTCTAAAGGATAAACAACAGTATCACAACATACAACAACGGTGTTGAAGTGCTCGTGGCCAAGTGCGCTCACTTTTCACTAAACGATCAGTGGGTTAAGCTACATAGACGCGATTGTAATTTGGATGGGTGACCTAAGTTGTATTTCATCTGAGCGCTTCAGTGCCTCGGACGGCACGTAAAACGTCAGTTAAGACTGAGGCCTATGTTGGTAACCTGAATATCTCTGTCAGTGGTTGGCCACTAATCAGAACTCAAGCTGGGAGGTCAGATTGCAGTCCCTCCCAAGATTGCCGAAAAAACCAAGCCACATATTAAGTAGATTGCAGACACAGATGTGATCGGGAGTTCGGGACTAAGGCAAGAATGATGTTGATGATGATGATGATGATTAGAAACATCAAGCTTGTCAACATTCATGATACTATTTTTTTTACTCAGTACTTTACAAATTCCCACAAATACTGCAAAATATTTTATGGAAATGATAAAAAAACTATGGCAACACTGTAGAATATGGCGGAGGTTTTGTGTTCCTAACGTTATTTTTAAACTATCGCGGTGTAAACTCATAGTTTTTATGTTTCGGGACTTATCGCGATTAATTATTATTTGGACTTACTTGTGCCGACGTTTCGGGTGCGTTGCAGCACCCGTGGTCACGACTTGACTGGTCTGCGAGCGTCGAGAGGTGCGCGGGATTAATTTGTGTGCCTACCCTCCACTACTTATTTGTGAATGGTAAGGCTGGCGACACACAATACTCACTACGTCAGTTTTTAATGGCACTGTGTTTTTGGGTTTGAGTAATTTAATCACTGGATTCCACGTCCCAGACAACCTGAATCCATCTTCCCTATTGAAATTTTTATATTTTCTGATTTCAATAGCTTCACGCACAATCCGTGGATAATAGTGGCGATCAGTGGAGAGGACTCTAGGCTGATGAAACTCAATCCAGTGATTGGCCCCCGACTCAAGATGTTCTGCTACTGCCGATTTATTGTGCTGACGGTTTTTCACAGCCGCGATATGTTCACTGACCCTTTCTGCAATGGTTCGCTTTGTTTGGCCTATGTAGGAACTACCGCAGCTGCAATCCACTTTGTAGACACCTGGTGTTTGTAGAGGTATGACGTCCTTCGATGTTCGCACATATTTCGCTACTTTGGCGCACGGTTTGAAGATAGTCTTAATGGAAAACTTCCGTAAGCAGGATCCGATCTTGTCCGTTATACCTTTCACATATGGCATGTACGCCGGTTGGCGGTCAACACCCGGTAACATCTTCCTCGGTACACGTCGCGGCTTTCTAGAACTCGTAACATACCCGTTCACTTGAAGAACCTCCTGAACATGATCTAACTCCTGCTGCAGGTGTTCAGGGTCACACAGGTCATTTGCTCGCTTGATGAGCGTCGAGCTTACTGATTTCAAATGAAGTGGGTGATGATGCGAGGAGGCGTGCAGGTATCTGTCTGTGTGAGTGGGCGCAACAGTGAGCAAGTGGTTCGCTTTACTGAGTATCTCAACTCATTACATGTGAAGACACAGTTTACGTATGAGATTGAGAACAACAGGACATTGTCTTTCCTGGACATCAAGCTAATGGTGCGAACCGATGGCTCTTTGGCCCACACTGTGTACCGTAAACCCACTCACACAGACAGATACCTGCACGCCTCCTCGCATCATCACCCACTTCATTTGAAATCAGTAAGCTCGACGCTCATCAAGCGAGCAAATGACCTGTGTGACCCTGAACACCTGCAGCAGGAGTTAGATCATGTTCAGGAGGTTCTTCAAGTGAACGGGTATGTTACGAGTTCTAGAAAGCCGCGACGTGTACCGAGGAAGATGTTACCGGGTGTTGACCGCCAACCGGCGTACATGCCATATGTGAAAGGTATAACGGACAAGATCGGATCCTGCTTACGGAAGTTTTCCATTAAGACTATCTTCAAACCGTGCGCCAAAGTAGCGAAATATGTGCGAACATCGAAGGACGTCATACCTCTACAAACACCAGGTGTCTACAAAGTGGATTGCAGCTGCGGTAGTTCCTACATAGGCCAAACAAAGCGAACCATTGCAGAAAGGGTCAGAGAACATATCGCGGCTGTGAAAAACCGTCAGCACAATAAATCGGCAGTAGCAGAACATCTTGAGTCGGGGGCCAATCACTGGATTGAGTTTCATCAGCCTAGAGTCCTCTCCACTGATCGCCACTATTATCCACGGATTGTGCGTGAAGCTATTGAAATCAGAAAATATAAAAATTTCAATAGGGAAGATGGATTCAGGTTGTCTGGGACGTGGAATCCAGTGATTAAATTACTCAAACCCAAAAACACAGTGCCATTAAAAACTGACGTAGTGAGTGTTGTGTGTCGCCAGCCTTACCATTCACAAATAAGTAGTGGAGGGTAGGCACACAAATTAATCCCGCGCACCTCTCGACGCTCGCAGACCAGTCAAGTCGTGACCACGGGTGCTGCAACGCACCCGAAACGTCGGCACAAGTAAGTCCAAATAATAATTAATCGCGATAAGTCCCGAAACATAAAAACTATGAATTTGTGTTCCTAGTTTGTGCAATTAAATTATTTAGAAAAATGTTATGAAATCTATTATGAAATAGTTATCTACTTATGAAACGATAATACAGTATTATTTCTATGAATTGTTGATGTGTTTTTACACCTTTTCAATACACAATACGTCATATTTATAATATTTTGTACAGCAGTGATCGGACGTGCGCATTCGTTCGCTGCTCACAAGGAGTGGCGAGCCAAGCGGTACCCCATTGCTATAATGGTACTGCTTTTGGCGGCTTCACCGGCTAGCTCTAAGCATTCCGTCTATACTATTCTTCTAGTCTGAGATTACAGACTCTTCAGCTTTATAATCTGTATATTATTTATTATATAAAAACTAAATACTACTCACCACGGAGGACAGAATATGATTAAGTAATTTACTTCTCCATACTACTCACTGATTAATCACGAAATCTCAGAACATATTTCAATCTATTTTACGAAACTCCACCCCTACTTCGCGGGCGGTCGCTAGTATTAGCATATTTAATGAAATTTTAAAGCAATTACTATCTATGCTAATTATTCAAATTGATTAAGATTGGAAAAAGTGAAACGACTCAGACGGGACTTGAACGCGCGACCTCAAGTTGCCCGTCCGTCTGTCGCCCCAAGATGTTGAATAGGAGAATTTGGAACACTTAACACGTTTGTTTTTTTTTTTATATAGGACACGTCAATTTGACTTCGCCTCGCCTGATGGTAAGCTGAAAGCAAAGTCTCTGAAAAGAGGGTCACCATTACAGACATGTACCATGTTACAATGGTGGCACTCACTTGACGGCCTCATCAGATGCTTTTTCACGCCCCGCTTAAAGGACCCGGGACTGTAGGAGGAGGGAAACACGTGAACTGGTAAGGAATTTCAAGACTTAATAGTGCGGCAGAAGAAGGAGTCGCCGAACCGCTTGGTTCTTGATGGAATATTCTGCACCGTATGCGGGTGGCATCTACGTCCTGCACGTGTTGTCCTATATAGGAAAGGAGAGGGTGGACGTGACTCAGTAGGTAGCTCTGTGGTCAGAGCTGTAAGGGACTGGGCTTCGATTCTGCTAAAGGAAAACAACCGTCATAACACGTATACTGCACAAAATCGCTTTAAAGCAATATCGATAAAGTCTAAAATTAAATGACTTTTTGTAGAGTGAACGAAAGCGTGTAATAAAAATATTGTCATTTAATTTTGGACCTTAATTCTTTAGCAATAAAATCTAAAATTTAATAGCATTTTTTGCAATGGCTGTGGTATGATGGTGGTTTTGCTTTAGCGGAATCGAGGGCCTGGTCGCGAATTTTAGCCCCGTCTACGTCGTTTCACTTTTTTCAATTTTAATCGAATAAGTATTAGCATAGTCTAACGAACACTTTCATAGTTCGTTCTATCGTTGATTCGTTATAGTATAACACTTTCATATATCGGGACATAATATTATCTTGGACCTAAAATAGGCTCAAAATGTGCTCTATAAGTACGCGCAGTACACGTTTCTTGGGCGTCTTTTGATGATAGCACAGGGTGCTACGGTGGTGGACGAGCTCAAATTCAACAAGCATAGATTATGTCAGAATTTGGTCAGAATCCTGCACAAACAAAATCAGTCAGGGTCTTCTTTGAATAAAGAATTGTATAGTTCGAACTTTATATTAAATACTAGCTATCCCGGCGAACTTCGTACCGCCATATTTTTCCCGTTCCCGCTGCACCTATTTTGTCATCCTTTAAACCTTCCCTGGACGCCCACGAATATTTCAAGATTAAAATTAGCCAAATCGGTTCAGGCGTTCTTGAGTTATAAAATAACAACGAAAAGTGGCATTGATTTTTATATATTAGAGAAGATAAAATGGCTGCAGCCTCGAGAACGACCTTCTGAAGGAGGCCAGACGATGCTAAAGTTAAATTAATTCGCAAAGATTTAATCCTGATTAACTAGAAATGTGTGAAGTGTTAGTTCAATCGTTATGTAATAAAGATTATGAAACAATCCACGCGCGCCAGCACCTTGATTGTCTTGTGATTTAGGTCCAAGAAATGTGTCTCGAAGTATACCTACTATGAAGTATAGATAAAATGGACATTTTAATTTAAGCTATTTCCAGCAACTAATTTATCATAACGAACTTGACTTTTTCGAGGCACTGGCAAATTGTTTGTCTTCAATTTTCTTTTGTCTCTGTTCGTTTGTTGAAACGCAATTTAGTCTAATAGCAGCTTTGATGATTTTTTTTGATAATTTTCATAGATCAGTCGTACCTAAAGCTAATTATTGCATTAGGTACGCCTAAAGCCAATTATTACTATTCTATGAAAATTAGAATTACTACGGACTGTGGAATTTCATTTGAATTTTTAAATATTAATGAAATTAATATAATTTCACACTATTTCTTGGAATTTTAAATTGAAATTGGCAAAAAACACATTTACATTGAAATTAGCAATACAGCGAGACGTCTCGACATTATCGATCAAAGCATTCTTTTTTTATACAACTTAGGTGGCAGACAAGCCATGGATAGTGGTTACTGAGGCCTATGGGATGTATGCAACACCAGGGGCATCACACTCTCACTGCCACCTCTAATGCACCTTGAAGAACCCCATTCGTCAGAAGTCAGATTTGGTCAGTCCGCCGTCAACGCTTGCGGTTGTATCTCGCTCGCTCTCGACTCATGCTCTTTCTATCTCTTTCTTCACCTCGTCTATCACCACGCCGTGCTTTCCTAGGGCGCGGTACAGTGGTCGCGGTCATACTGTCGTTGATAAACTACTCATCATCATCATCATCATCACCATCATCATCAGCATCATCATCATCATCATCATCATCACCATCATCATCATCATCATCGTCATCATCATCACCACCATCATCATCATCATCATCATCATCATCATCATCATCATCATCATTCCCATAGTGATTTCTCAATAACGTCCAAACTTTGTGGCCCGGAGACCGCTTGTTACCGCTACATCACTTTTGGAAAAATTCTCATTACGTAACTCTCATCAAATACATAAAAAAGTGGTGTTTGGCAACTTTTAATATTCCTTAGGTTTCTCAACTCTTTAGTCTCTTATTTTATTTAATAAATAGGTACACTCAAATTTTATTTTACCTACAGCTTCCATTATGTGGTTTTCATTAAAGGGGCACACTAAAACCGCTGTAAATTGCGTTTTAAGTGAATGTGTGAATTGTGGTGTGACAGTGACGTCATTTACTATGACTTTATTAATGGAAATGTAGTTCAGAGTATTGACGGTAGTTACTTTATCTATAAATTAACTATGCTTTATAAATTTCCATGTATGTATGTATGTATCGCAACCAACTAGCTTAATCAGCTATTCAATAATTACCTAGCCTACTAAACGGCGCCGTTCAATAATGCCATTTATGAATGATGCCATTTCATGCCATCATTCATAGAATTCATGCCAATAATTATTATTGGCATGAAATTTATGAATGATGGCATGACTGAATGAATGATATTCAGCCATTTGATTGAATAGCTAAGCAAATGACTTGAATCGATGTCCTTTAATTACTTGCCTAGCCATTTAATCAAACATCTAGGCAAATATCTTGTTTCTGGATGGTTATAATCTTTTATTTATTGCATTAGCCTTCTAACCTAACAAATCCTATGCTTTCCTTATAACTTTCTGTCATATTTCTGGGTGGTACCCCATCGTAAGAATGGCTTAAGCATTAGCCAGCCAGTTTGTTAAATGTTGTAACAAACGATACGGTTATTAAGCTAGTTAGCTGCGACATATAGATAAAACAATAAAGTTAATAATATAACTTGCACTATGTTTGTCCAATTGTATGGGCAGTGACCAAAGGACGTATCTATGATTATCCTCTTTTTACATCACAGAGACCTTTTTCATAGTAAGAGATCTCAAAAGTACCACTAACCTTTTTCATAACAAAGGTAGTGGTACAATTTTCAGTAAAGCGTTAGGGATGGACTGTTAAACATTGTCCAATATAAGTAGACCTACCCGCTTCCTTATCTTTTAAAGAGAATGTAACAGAGGTGGGAGATCAGAAGCTCTGATTAAAATGGTAATTTTTAAGACCTACGAAATTGAGTTATTCTAAATCTTCATTTTTGGAAGCACCTAAGCCGCTCTGAGGGATTAAATAAATTAACTGAAGGATGACTTTATTCTTATTTTAGACTAGCTGTTGCCCGCGGCTCCGCCCGCGTGGAATTCGGATTCCGTACAAACTTTTCTTTCGTGCTAAAATTGCCTCGGATACCATCCCCGTCAGCCATCAGGAGTGCCATGTGGAATTCGGACCCACTAAACAGCATGCCGTCGCGGGTCTTCAGTTGCTGGAGTGTAAAATTGCCTAGGGCATTTTCCGCACCCCCCGGCTGACCCTAGGCCATCTACAATTTTAAGATGGCCCTCTCAGAAGTGGGAAGCACGATGTCCCATCGAATTCCGGAAAGGGAGGAGACGGGCGTGAAGGGATGACAGGAGGCCGGACCTATAATCCTCACGACCGCGCTCGGTGACCAGCCCTTCCCTTTCCTGCTCTCTACTGGGCCTCCTCGTAGTCAGAGGGACATGTGGGAAGCCTTTGAGCAGCCCTCTATAGAGCTGCTCCCGTTGCTGTATGTATTTGCCGTAGGCGGTAGCGCCTCCCCTGGGTGAGGGGCGTTAATGCCTCCGTTACCCAGGATGCATCACATGGAGGTTCCAATCCCGCATTCGGATCCCGTTACCGTTGCATCTTGTGTTCAGCTGACCTTCCCTGTCTTCGCTCGTGAAATACTTCGAACACCCGTGGTTGCACCCTTTTAGCCCATGCCCGTAATAATAATTAGTTTTCAAATAATGTATGGTAATTTACCGGATTTATTGACATTATAATTTCGTAATATCTTTTGAATAGAACGTCCGATTTCAATCATTCAAAAAGTAATCAACAGGTATTGAAACAATCTTAAATACCAAACGATTTATTTAGATATGAATTAATATAAAGGTATGATTCCGTGGTCTGACTTTGATCGGCATTTTGGCTTGAATTTATATCGTCGCGCGTTACTTTCATACTGCAATAGATTCTAAAATATTCATTATAATTATACAGTGTAAAGGGCAATTTTGATCTACATTAAATGTACAATGTATCTAACGTATTTAGTCAGATAAGGCTTAACACTATATTGTTAAAAATAGCTTCGAAAATGACACATATTTTTTTTATAATTTGTAAAAGATAAAAATGGTTATTGTGAGCTACCCTTATTAGATAGACATATGCTGTCGCGGACTTTTATGTAGACCTTTTTAAGTTATACATTTCTACAGTACATTATTTTGTTCTATCTTCAATAGTTTTCGCAGCGTACGCGATGTAAGGAATTTTTTAGGTCATTTTTTTTAGACCTTGGGTTACATTATTGAAGTTTTATCCAGGATCCCTATTTTTTTGAAAATTAATTATAGCCTATGTTAGTCAGTGATAGTGCAGCTTTCTAATGGTAAAAGAATTTTTGAAATCGGTTTAGTAGTTCTTGAGTTTACTCGAATACAAAAATACAAATCTAATATTAGTAAAGAATGTATGGAAATCTGCCCGATTTATTGACATTTATGCTCACTGCTCCGCTCCCTTTAGTAGTAGCGTGATGTTATATAGCCTATGTTACTCCCAGATAGTGTAGCTTTCTATAGGTGAAAGAATTATTGAAATCGGTCCAGTAGTTTTGGAGCCTATTCGTTACAAACAAAAAAACAAACAAACAAACAAACAAACAAACAAACAAATCTTTCCTCTTTATAATATTAGTATAGATAGATATAGATAATAGAACTACCTAGTTATTTAAAAATATATTTTTGAAGTGAAAACTTATTTAACGGCGTTGGGTAGCTTTTCTTAAAAATAATTGGGTGAATTGAAATCATGGAACTTGCGTCATCGTACAGTGACGCTGTCGTCACGACGGCGACGATACAATTTACAATTTTTTTTAAATTCTATACGGCCAGAAGTACCCATTTGACCTTTTCTTACAATTCACACGTGATACCTCTTTACTTTTTGTACAGACTGCTTACTTGTAATACTCTCGTCGTAGCAGGCCGTGTATCCCAAGTTATACCTATCACAAGCCGGGGTGCGAGGAAGTTTCTTTATAACCAACCTCACACCACGGCATCTGGGGACTATACATACAAAAATAAATAAAAAAGGGGGAGAAAGAAATAAATTAAGTAAATTTATTAATCAATTTCAATGCACCATAGTACGAGTACATTTTCCGATAACGAAATGAGTCATTTCATTATCGGCGAATCTACTCGTATATGTATAGGTATCTATAGGTATATAAAAGCGAAATACTACCTGTGATACTACTCACTGATTTATCACGAAATCTCAGAAACGATAACACCTAAAACCTTGAAATTTGGCGGTTAGGTTCCTTATAGGGTGTAGACATCCGAGGAACGCCCATGAGCGCAGGTCTGGGGGTGACGGGTGGAGCCACTTGTCACCCTAGCAGAAGCAGGCCGCGGCGGCGGTGCTCATTGCGTGCTGCCCCATACCCGGGGGCGAGTTGTAGACTCTTCGGTCCCCACACCGGAAGAGGGCCAGATCGTGAGATACGGGGCCGGCCGGGGTGCGAGGGATATGACTACGGCAATCTCACCTCCGGCATCCGACGGCCCACCGGTTCGAGTCCGACATAACCTCCCTCACCGGCTCTGGCAGGGGAGGTATACGTGGGGATTTTTCGCACGATAAAAAAAAGACATCCGAGAAACGAATTTTACGAAATTCCACCGCTAAGGGGGTAAAATGAACCACGCGTGCGAAGTCGCAGACGGCCACTAGTAGGTATTAATATAATATAATATATCGAAGGAAAACATGCTTAGTCATTTCAAATGGCTAAGCATGATTTCCATCAAAAGTACGAGTAGAACGAACGGATTACGCAAGTGGAGTGGAATAATCGGATACACTTACTCGTGTTCTGCAGACGTCATTTATTATAGATGAATTAGGATTAAGGATTTGGTAACTTTTTTTATAAGATATCTAGACTAAAGGCAGTACAATTGAGGTTGAGTGCTTATCGGTATTGAAAAACGAGAGAATTGATTAATAAATTCATTTTTAACAAAAAAGTTTAACCGACTTCAAGAAACGAAAAAGAGGCACTGAAAAGCGAAAAATAACTTAATTTACAGACTTACTGGTTTATTAGAAGTCGGTACCTAGCCCAAGAGAGGCCATATTTCAATGGATTGCATCATAGTAGTTCAGACACAACAAACAAAGTTGGCTGGCACCGACTTCTAATAAACCAGTAAGTCTGTAAATTAAGTTATTTTTCGCTTTTCAGTGCCTCTTTTTCGTTTCTTGAAGTCGGTTAAACTTTTTTGTTAAAAATGAATTTATTTTTCTCTTTTTAGTGAGTTTGTACAGTCTCACGACTGTACATCGCATGTATAGTGACCTGACTGTACATGCGCTGCTGACGCTGCAATACAGATCGAACCGGCCACGCTACAAAAAAAATATTAAATCATTATTCAAAAAGAATTTTTAAAATCAATGCATATACACCGGAAATATAGCTGAATATTCTGAACACTTCTGCGTTCCCCTTCAATGGACTCAGGCGTGATGTTATGATGTGTAATGGCAGAAACATTGCAATAATATGCCATTGCAGCAATCGCGGCTGATTTCCTGGTACTTTTTGAAGAGTTCCTTGGTCTAATCTCGGAAACCCATCATCAGATCTTTACGAAATTTAAATGGGACCACTTCGGAATAATCTACTTACGAACACAAAAAGAATTTTCAAAATCCGTCTAGAATTGGCTTCACAATCGCGTAACAAACATACAAAAAAAAAAACAAAAAAAAAAAAATTGGGTACGAATTGAGAACCTCCTTTTTTGAAGTCGGTTAAAAAAATAGGGTTCACTTTTGTCTAATCACACACCTAAGCAGCAAAGGTACCAAAGCAGCTATTAGGTCTATATTTGCACAGCAAAAAATGCTTCTTAATATTGACATTTTTCTGTGCAAATTGCTATGTGCGCAGCAATTGCTACTTCTGCAGCAAATGCGTCTTGTCAAGAAGCATTTTTTTGCTGCGTAAATGTAGGGGAATTTGCTGTGTTGTTTCGGTGTGTGGGCCTTAAAAAAATCTCAAATATAACTATTCGGTCACCGCCAGTATTTTTGATGTCATTTGGAATATTTTTTCTTTGAATCTTTGATGTCGCTTGCGCCCGTTTTAACCCTTCAATCATCGAATCATTATTTTAATATAGTAACTCAACGTCTAAATCCATACCTATCTATACTAATATTATAAATGCGAAAGTAACTCTGTCTGTCTGTCTGTTACGTTTTCACGCCTAAACCACTGAACCGATTTTGATAAAATTTGGTATAGTATAGGGGTAGTTTAGACCTTGAGAAAGGACATAGGCTATGTTTGGTTGCGATAACCGACATCCACGCGGGCGGAGCCGCGGGCAAAAGCTAGTATTAATATATACCTAAGCCATGTACGCATTTTTAAAAAAATTGAGCAAACAGACGAATATGAAATTTGAGTAGGTATATACATTACTGATATTATAAGGTTAATGGGCACTATACTATACTCATAGTCTCATAGCTTTCATTGTATATGTACAGAGAATAGCCAATTCACTATCAGTTAATAACGAGAAGTTATCGTTTTGTTCGTAATTAAAAGAATCGATTTCATTATTATCTTCGGTTCTTTTTAAATAATGTATATTTTTGTATCACCCTTCGGGGTCAACGGACTCCCTAAAAAGAGGTTAAACAAGACGGTTTATTCATTTAAATCTGCGGAGTGAAAGCTCTCTAATCCGACCCTTCGTAGTGAGATAAATAAACCAGTGCTTGTACACAGAAAGATTATAGTAGATACCTTTTATAGTGTATTCTTAACCAAAGAAACATTATCGATTTATTACAATTTAATAATAGACTAGCTGTGTCCATGACTACGACCGCATGGTTTTAATCTGAATTTTATTCTCTTTCCACTGAGCCCTTACTTAAAAGTTGCCTAAGTTAAATGACATCATATATGACGCCTCATAACATCAGTCAGCTGAAAAAGAAATGTATTATAATGATATCGAAGCATTGCAGCTAGACCGTTGTTGTTATACTTTTTAGGGCTCCAACTACCCGTAACGACTGCCATAGATGTTCGTATGGCAACCGGGTAATAACCGGGCAATACTTCTGGGTGGTTTAATAAATAAAAACCACGCCTTAGTCTTCTAACCTAACCTATCCGAGTCGGATTGCGCTGAGTCGGGGTGTTAACGATAATTAATTACGACCTAAAAATATTATATGTATTATTTTCATAATTATAATTATCAAATTTTGATTATGTCAAGAGTCGATTATGAGATGTGTTACTTATGGAAACTAATTATTATGATATTATGTTGTTATAGAAAGTCATTTTATGGCAAATAAAAGTTATCACTGTTGAGTTGTTAAGGTAAACGTTATTAATATAAATGATAATAGTGCAAGTAAATATTATGATCGGGGATAATTATGGCAAACAATATTAGTGCAAATGAATTTATGGAAAACGAGAGAATACCTACCCTCCGAGACACGACCAGACCCAGTGCAAATACCCATATTCGTACATACAAATATTTGCATTGAGCGGGGATCGAGACCACGCCTCCTGCGTAGCGGCCGTGTTCACTACCGCTACGCCACGGAGGCTGTCATCATAATATTATTTTTCATGTGATTTATTTTTATACCTACAGAAAGATAAATTCAGTAAACAGTACAGCTTTATTACCTCAAAGTTATATACTCACAACGCTAAAACCACAAAGTTAACTTTACCAGTTAATAGATAAATTTAAACTAACGACTGGTTATAAGCAGACACTACTTTTTAATTATACAGTTTTGTACACTGTTTCTCAACCTTTTTTGTTATCTTAATTCGTTATTCAGTAAGGGGACACACCAAAGCAGCAAGCAGCTAGCATTCCGAGAATTTCAAGCAATTACATTTTCTTGAGAAGCATTGAGAAGCGGCATAGCCTCGTGTTGTGTAGAGGAGGTTGGACACGACGACGCCTATATCTCCGTCCCAATCGAGCAGTCCGACTGGGGAAGTCCCTCTGCTCTACAGAAGACCGCGGCTTAATAACCTAGTGTTGTGTTTCCGACGGGTGTACGTTGTTTTATAGCTAATTATTTATAGAATTTCGTTTCACATATTAAACAAATTCTCATATTTTCGTTTCATAGATTTAATCAATACACACAATACTTGGGTGTGCGTTGTTTTATAGCTAATTGTTTTATAAAATTTCGTTTCACATAAAAATTTTCTCATATTTTCGTTTCATAGATTAATCAATACACAGAATACATACTTTGAATATTTATAAATCATTGATTTGTGTTTCACATGAAGTTAAATGTTAGAATGATCATTTATCATAGAATAACAAATCAAATATTCTTTATTATCATAACATAAATAAAATATAAAATCGTTTGACATACCACTCAAAAGATAATAAAACTTATTTGCGCTAATTAGACGGGCTCCTATTTCTGGGTGGTTTGAAAAAAAAATAACTACGAGGGCTAGGGCGGGTGCTCCGCTCCGCCCTCGCCTTAGCCTTCTAACCTAACCTATCCGAGTCGGGGTACTCTGAGTCGGGGTGTTACCTATAATTACTTTTTTTTATATTGTTAAACGTTAGACAAAAATATTTTCGATTACATGAACGTCGTCATATTAAACAACGATCGTATGGATCGAATTTTACAGCATAAGCAAGATTATTCAGAAGTTAAATTATAACAAGCAATCGGAAAAAAAATTAAAATTGTAAATATTACCGTTCGAAATAAATGGTGGTGGTGGTTTAATATTCGTCAAAAATATTTCTACTGTTTGATAAATTTATTAACCCATTTGTTACTACCGTCCTTTATAACGCCACTAATCGTAAAAAAGGGTACGTATTTGAATACCTAAAATTATAATACCTAAAGTTAAATAACCTAAGTTCAAAATACCTAAAATCTAAATACCAAATGGTTTAAAATACCTAAACCACTAATACCTAAGTACTTAATACCTAAATTTGAAATACCTATTGGACTAATTACCTAATGTTTAAAATGCCTAAAGTTAAAACAACAAAGGTTGATATACCAAAATTTAATATACCAAATGGTCAAAATACCTAAAAATAATGCACCATACTTGTGTTTTCATTTATATCTCATCATCATATCAGCCACACACAGTCTACTGCTGAACATAGGCCTCTCCCATAGACTTCCAGAATGACCGATCTAAAGCAGCCCGCATCCAGCGCTTTAAAAAAAGAGACACTGCCCACCCCTTTTTTTTATAACCACACATACAAGGATTTGGAACTTCAGGATTGGAGCAGACAATCCTTGTATGAGTGGTTATAAAAAAAAATAACCACAAAGGCTAAGGCGGGAGCTCCGCTCCGCTCCGCTCCCGCCTTAGCCTTCTAACCTAACCTATCCGAGTCGGGGTGAGCAGTGTCCCTTTTTCTTTAAGCCGTACCACATATTATTTCTTAAACTGTCGGTATTTTAATCACTAGGGTCACTCACTCGGTGGTACCGTTTAACTTTAAAAGACCTACGGTACCACCAGGGGTATGGCCAGGGGTACCGTGGGTCTGAAGCGTAATTTTCGGTATTTAGAACTTTCGATCATATAAACATTCAGGATTTTAATATTCGGCCTTCCGTTCGTAGGGCTTATGAAATTCGATAATTTCAAATTAGGCATTGTAATACGTACTCACTATAATATCAATTTGTCATTGGGTATTTTAAAAGTAAGTCAAACAACCATTAGGTATTTAGATTTTAGGTATTTTGAACTTAGGTTATTTAACTTCAGGTATTATAATTTTTATTTTATTTTATTTTATTTTATTAGGTATAGAAACAGAAAACAGATAACATAATGTGATAGTACACTAATCACACCAAGACGTAAATTCAAATACATATGTAACTCCTAATAGGTATGGTTCGTTGTCAGTACATACAATACCATAATTTATTGTATTTTCTTTTATACTACTTTTGGCATACATCAGTACTTTTAAAAATATCCTAAAGCAGATAAACATGAATCCCTTCTGAGAAACATAGACATTGGTCTTGTTAAGCATAAGTAGAGCCGAACATGTGCAAAGTATAAAATTGTACAATTTATGGCTATGGTCCCAACCTATTGAAACGTTGGTTCTAAGTGTGCGGAATTCAAGGAATCGTCGTGAGAACGTCGCTCGCGCAAAAACAAAAGACAAGAGCGTCTCGGGATTTTTTACTAAGGCTAACGGAGAGTAGGGTCGAGGCATTCGACTTCGGACCGGGGGAGAGAGCGGTTAGGAGAGGGGACTTGACATCGGGAGGTCGGGGAGAGCGGACGGAACTAGGAGACGAGAACGGAGACAGGCGCGGGCGTATCGAGTAAGTTACCGTGGTGAACAAGTAGGCACCGTGAAACTCTACGACCGTGGTGAGTTACTTTCATACAATTATTTACAGTTGTAATTATTGTCGTGTTTATTTGTCATAAGTGTATTTGGGCCCCGGGCTGAGTAATTTAGTTATCCACGTTTAGTTTATATGTTGTTGAACCGTGTAGTGCGTTGATGGACGTTACGTGGTACCGTAAATGGGATGTATGTGAGAGCGTCACATATGATGAGCTAGGCGGCGGACCAGAGACTTGTCAAGCAGAGACCTGGGGTTACCTTCGTCGGGATAGCCTTGGGTTGCAGATGCTCATCTCCCCGGTAATCCGTTAACGATAGCGGCTTCATTATGATGATGGAGGAAGGTGAGCATCACGCGTATGGATGAGGAACAAGTTATAGTGCAGAGGCCGCGACCTATCGTCGTATAAAGTTAATACAACCGCTTCGGGATAACTAGGACCGGGTGTGGTTCGATTCCCTCGGGAGAACTAGCGCTGAAGAGCAGTCTCTCAAGCACAGTGGTCGGTGCAACCAGATATGCCGGGCGGAAGATTGGGGTTTGGACACCCCACGGTACGGAAGCTGTGTTGATGAAGTGCGGTAGCTTGTAAACCGAGTTTATGCGTGTGATTGAATATATGGGAGGCAAGTAACATTCATCAACGTGTCCGATCGCTTGTTGTATATATTTTGAGTACTCCTTTTTTTCGCGGTTACATTCTTTGTCTATTGAGACGGCTAAGTCCAGTGGGGAAATAACTGTCGTTGGTCGTATTTCACAGTATGTGTGCGGTTTGGCGGGGCACCGTACCACTCGCCAAAGGGCGAGTGCTGGCATTATCGATATAATTTCACGTTGAATAAGTAAAATCAAGTTTCATTCAGCTTTGGGGAGACGATGTACCGTCACAATAAGACACAGATATAACATTAATTGATACACTTTTTGAATCTGATGTCCACTTATATCTATACACAGCATTTTTGTGTTAAATGGTTGCGTTAATAAAAGAACAACTGTA
Organism: Eilema depressum; assembly: GCA_914767945.1. Classification (NCBI taxonomy): domain Eukaryota; kingdom Metazoa; phylum Arthropoda; class Insecta; order Lepidoptera; family Erebidae; genus Eilema; species Eilema depressum. The sequence continues at coordinate 15,700,125 of OU612026.1, forward strand.
GGCTGTAGGGGGTAAACAAATTAATTGTTATGTGACACAAAACTGAAAATAAAGAAAAGAAAAATTATCTAAATAAGACAGAAGGTATTCAAATACTTAGCTATTTTAAACTTTCGGTATTTTAAATTTAGGTCAACCCACCATTAGGTATTTAGATTTTAGGTATTTTGAACTTAGGTTATTTAACTTTAGGTATTATAATTTTAGGTATTCAAATACGTACCCCGTAAAAAATCATTAAATTGTGTTTCTGTGAAATATGTTTCATTCTAGTAAATTGTATTTGAAACCATAAAATTCGAAATAAAAATACAAGGACCAAAAATTGTACGAAACATTTTCTGGGAAACGAAATTCTATGAAATTTCTGTCTGCGAAACAAGGGGCTCCCATGTTTATCCGCATTTTAGATCCTATAACACAAGCTAGGTAAGCTATGCTTACTCTGGTTCTAGATAGTAGATAGTGTAGAATGTCATGTGTTAATGAAACTTTGAGAAACAGTTTTATGTCAGCGGGGTGCAAAGTTACGACGGAGTTATTAAAAATATGAAGCAACCTTATAAACCCTAGTTATTTAATTACAACAAAATGTATGAAACGGTCGGACGAATATTGCTAGTTAGTGGCTTCGCTATAATGTGCTAGTTTTGCATTATAATATCTTAGGGTTAACCTCATACAGACACAACTTTGCTAACAAAATGCGTCGAAAAAATGGCCTGAAAAAAGCATTTTGTCTGAGTAAGTTATTGTCAATATTGTTCTTTAAATTGGGTGTCAATTTATACCGTAGCCACTTTTTTTATGAAATGATGCTAGCTAGCTAGCTACGTCTATGTAGGTATAGAGTTTGTATTATAATAGTCTAAGATCTCAGGTATATCAATCTCTTAATGTATATATAGTACGCGCTTCCGCTTATTTTTTTTTTTTTTGGTATAGAATATTAGCAACCGACATTACTAATATTCCCGTTAACCCCTCCAACTAAGCTAAATTGCTCGTCTATTCCCACCTGTTTTGTTGAGTAGTTCTGTTGGCAGAACTATTGGTAATGCTTGTGCTAGGAGTGGGTTCACGTCGGTAGTGTAATGGCCAGTAATCGAACCCCGGACCTCTCGATCGTAAGGCTAAGGAGTCGCTTAACCACTAAGCTACCGACGCTTGTATGTGTATATTATATATCTAATATAACTAGCCGACCCGCCCTGGCTTCGCCTGTGGCATACTTCGATATTTTCCAAATACTGTATGGGAATCTGGCGCGCTTGTGACATTTTTTTTTTTTAAAGAACATTAACAACCGAAATTACTAATATTCCCGTTAACCCCTCCAACTAAGCTAAATTGCTGGTGCTAGGAGTGGGTTCACGTCGGTAGTGTAATGGCCAGGATTAGAACCCGGGACCTCTCGATCGTAAGGCCGACTCACCACTAAGCTACCGATTTTGTGATTAGCGCTCCGCTCCCTTGAGTAGTAGCGTGATGGTTAATATTCTATAACCTTCCTCGATAAACGGACTATTCAACATAAAAAAAAGAACTTTTCAATTCGGATCATAGTTCCTGAGATTATAGCGTTAAATCAAACAAACTTCAGCATTATACTATTAGTATCCAAATAATAATTAATCGCGATAAGTCCCGAAACATAAAAACTATGAGTACCTACTTAGATTTGCTAAGTATTAATTGCCTCCGTTGACAGCCTCCGCAGGCGCAGTCCGAGGGGGGGAGTCACAGGGGACATGACCCCCCTCCCCCCAAAACCATGCACGTCATATTGAAAAGTCCCAGTTCGAGGGGAGGGGGGGTTAAATTTCTTAAGGAATTTCCGAAGTGATCCCCCCCCAAAACTTCAAGCTGCGACCGCGCCTGAGGTAGCGGTAGTGAACGCGGCCGCTACGCAGGAGGCGCGGGTTCGATCCCCGCTCAGTGCAAATATTTGTGTTCATAAAATATGGGTATTTGCATTGGTCTGGTCGTGCCTCGGAGAGCACGTTAAGCCGTCGCTTGCCACAAGAACATCTATGGCAGTCGTTACGGGTAGTTGGAGCCCTAAAAAGTCCAAAAACAACGGTCTAGCTGCAAAGCTTCGATATCTCCTAATATTACCATTGGATCGTGGAGGTCAGATGGCTATCGCTTCACGGAAAATATCGAGGTCTAGCCAAATCTGTAGTTAAGACTGGTAAAGCGGACTCCAGACTCCGAGCTGAAAAGCTTCGGATGCGACTGGGAATTAACGCTAGGATGAAGAAAATGCTAAGTATTAGGTAATTGCCCGTGATTTTGTTTGCCTGCCGTGATTTTGTTTAATGGTGCTGCTATTTATCCGTTAAATTTATTAAACTAATAATAATTATCGTATTTTTTTGATGCAAGGTCTCAGTTGTTTTGTTGACTCTGCAAAATCAGTTAAAAAACAATTAGGATGAGAATTTGCAATTCATTTCATAATTAAAATGTCAAGAGCAAGATGAAAGATGACAATCCAATTTGCCGTCAAAACAAATTATAATTCTACTAGCTGTTGCCCGCGTGGATGTCGATTATCACGACCAAACATAGCCTAGGTATGTCCTTTCCCAAGGTCTAATCTATCTTTATACCAAATTTCATCATCCTCGTGGTGAAGTGGTGCCAAATACGAAGCGCATCAGATCATCATCATCATCATCCTCCTGCCCTTATCCCAAGTTTATTGGGGGTCGGCGCCTTATTTCCATTAATCTCTAGAAGAGTATCAGATCGTATATCCATAATTATTACAATGGGGCCATCATCATCATTATTACACCCCACTGTACCTAGCTACTAGTGTAGGTACAGTAGGCTGCAAAAGTCCATGGACAATTTGAAATTAAAGTTGTATGAAGTGACGCCACACGCCATCTGGTAAGTTACATTGGTAACCACCAATGTGTCAACTGTAAATAAATGCATTCTCAATCAATTGTATTAAAATATTGGCTTAGTGGTCGATTCGTACAAAAAATATTCGCAAGGTACTCTAAAAAGCAAACGAACCAATATACCTAATTGTAATTCACTTAGAATATTAAATCTGGAGTAATTCTATCTGCAATTTGTGTGCCACTTTCAATTTCAAAATTATTTCCTCGTAAATTAAATAGAAAATGTATATTGATTCTTGAGTTAACTTCCCAAAATGTACACTGAGAGATAATTGAAATATTGGCTCATTCTGATGTGACTTTTTCAATCTCCTTGCCAAGCATCAAATTTTGCAGAAGGAAATACATATTACCCACCCGATTTCAGAAATCACTTTGATGAATAAACTTTGTAATGATAAAAGGCAATCAAGTTGAAATCATTTGTTAATATCCGTACAAGCTATCTGCCAATAATCAAAGTAAAGTTGTTAAATAGGACACATCAATTTAACTTCATCTCGCCTGATGGTAAGCTGAAGGTAAAGTATCAGAAAAGAGGGATACCACAGACACGTGGATATCACGTTTCAGCCAGATGCGTGCAGACGTTAGAGCGTGATCGAATTACAAACATCCAAATTCTTCAAAATTTATACATCCGTTCTAATATTATAATAAATGTGAAAGTAACTCTGTCTGTCAGTCTGTTACACTTTCACGCTCAAATCACTGAACCGATTGCGATAAAATTTCTTACAGGGGTAGATTAGACCTTGGGAAAGGACAGAGGCTACGTTTGGTCGCAATAACCGACATCCTCGCGGGCGGCGCCGCGGGCAAAATCTAGTTTATAATATTAGTAGAAAGTAAGACTATAGGATTAGTAAGATAGTAGTAAGTAGAATAGTAGGAAGTAAAATAGTAGGAAGTAGAATAGTAGGATTACAATTCAAAAGCACCGAATTTGTTATCAACACAATTCCATTACACAAATCTTCACAAACCGAACAAAGATACATGCTGACATGAATATAAAGCTACAGAATCCTTTTTATTTCATTTATTACTCACAAACACCATCGATAAAGACTTTTCACGTTTTGAAATTTAAATGAAAGTGCTTTGGGGGTCACTGGGACCTCCGCCGTTAACAGAAAAATATTGCCGGAGTATCTCGATTCTCGAATGATTTTATGAATAATTTTCTAATAAAATATTTTAAGGGAATATAACCAGGAAAATATCTAGGTATCATTTTTATTAAGTAACATGAACACGAAGTGACGTCACGTGATGAATGTTAAGGGATGTATGGGGAAGTATGTAATTGAAGGAAAGGAATTACTATGGGAAACCTTGAAAAACATTGGTATGTATATAATTTTACCATACTTATTGTGTGTTATATGCTATGATGATACGCGAATGACTTTGACTATACAAATGCTCAAGGTCATTCGCTCATATTTGAACCGTAAAAATCAGTAAAAGCAATTTTAATAGATAATTTTATAGGCGACGATTACTAACTAAGAAGATCACGGCATGCTAATACACTTATTTAACATTTATGTGAAATTTTAGATTATTTGGATACATATTGTAGATAATATTTGGTTTCATAAGAAAGAGTAGAGTGAATTTCGGAGCCTCTTTTTAACTATTTCGTCCTTTTATACATATAATTTATGAAAAGAAGAAGTTATTCTCTATATCCTGTAGTATGCAGGCATGTGAATTTCAGATCTGTAGGTTTTATAGTTAATAAGAAAAACGGTTTCGAAAATACCAATTTTTTGATGCTGACCTGATTACAAAATTATAAAATACCTTTTATCTTTATTTTATTAATAACTGTTCTTACAACTTTCAACTTTAGCAGTCTTCTTCATCCTAGCGTTAATCCCAGTCGCATCTGAAGCTTTCACCTCGATGTATGAGGTCTGCTTTACCAGTCTAACTGTGGATTTGGCTGGTCTTCGATATATTACGTGAAGCAACTGCCTTCTGACCTCCACAACCCAATAGCGATATTGGGCGATATCGAAGCATTGCAGCTAGACCAGTTTTTGGACTTTAAAGAGCTCCAACTACCCGTAACGACTACCATAGATGTTCATAAGGCCGGGATCGACAGTTTAACGTGCTTTTCGAGGCACGACCAGACCAATGCATACAAATTTTTGCACTGAGCGAGAATCGAACCACGCCTCTTGCGTACAGAGGTCGCTTGGTCATAGGCTAGTATACTGAAATCAGTTTCAGCGGATTCAGTAATAAATAAAATATTCCACAACATTCTACACAACGCTTTCTAGACCCATAGTAAGCTTAATTAGCTTGTGTTATGGAATCTAGAATGCGGATATACATACTTAGATACTTTTTTTTTTGTAAATACATACATATTATACATAGAAACACCCAGACCAATGCAAATATTTATATTCATGCATACAAATATTGGCACTGAGCGGGGATCGAACACGCGCCCCCTGCGTAGCAGCCGTGTTCACTACCGCTATGCCACAAAGGCAGTCAATGATCAAAAAAAAAGTCAAAATACGCCACAAAGTAATCCATAATATAATGTATCCACGGGCACGTGCAGGTTACGTCCCCACTGGCAGCCCCCGTGTCTTCCACACCTAACTGCACGGCTAGGATGGTAAAATAAAAAGATTCGTTATAAATTTTGTCTGCACTATTTAATTACCGAACCTAGTCTAACACGGTTACAAGGTTAATATATCGCGAAGGGTTGGGGTGTGGACTCAAGCGAACGGCCGACCGAATTGCTAAGAGGTAACTAGCGCGGCGGGTTGCCGCTAGTCGCCACGAAGTGCCGCGAATGGAATTCGCTGCGTAAGCGACGCCGACGCATACTAACATTATAAATGCGAAATGAACTCTGTCTGTCTGTTACACTTTCACGCTCAAACCGCTGAACCGATTTTGATAAAATTTGGTAGAGGGGTAGACTAAACCTTGAGAAAGGACATAGGCAATGTTTGGTCGCGATAACCGACATACACGCAGGCGGAGCCGCGGGCAACAGCTAGTTTAAAACTAATCTATAATTAAATATTTAGAAGTACTCATTATTACTTTGAGAAAATCTAAAACCTTACCAACGATTTCACAATAAAATTGACTTTTTCTTCCAGCCCAAATCAAATTACATTCATTCTAATTTGAGAATACCAATAAACCTCAAAGAAATAGCGTATCATTTCATTGTAAACCAAAATAAATCTTAATAGGCTTCTTTAAAGGCGAATTTAAATTGAATAACTTTAAAGACGTATTGAAAAATTGACGGAAAAATTTCAATGGGAACAGTAATAAAAATATTTTTTTTTTTTAAATATTTAGCATTTTTAATTAGCCGAATAAAGGGCGAAGCGAAAAGTAAAGCGATATACATGTGCATTTTTTCCCACATTCCTTCTAAACTACTGAAAAGAATTGAAAAAAACTTACTCGAACCAAAAACACATCCTAGGGAAAAGTGCCATACGACCACGGCTATCTTTAATATTTACTTCTTTAATACTTTTTAGAGCGTAATTTTCCAGTGTTTCTAGTTAGTTAGTCTAGTTAGTTTTAGTTCTAGAGTAGTCTCTTCTAAGTTAGTTTTAGTTTTTAACCTATTTTTTCAGAGAAAAGACTAAAACGGCACTTAGAAGTAATGCTTATTAATATGTGCCGTTTACTTTTACCTTTGGCTAAAAAGGCACTTAGTAATGAGTAATGCTTATTACTAAGTGTCTTTTTTGTCCTTTCTCTTCAAATAAAATGTGTTACAAATAGTTTTTCATCATGACATCATAACAACAATAGTTAGTTTAACCTTAGTTCACTTGCTATTCACACAAGTTAATTTATATTATTGGTACCTACGTCAAAACATGAACTTAGTAACTGTAACATTTATCTTAGACTACTGCAATAATAGTTCTCGCATTAAATTATAATAGTCTGAGATTCTATCTACATTAACTTAGTTAATATGCTGTTAGTAAGCCGGCTGCAAATTTATGTTTTGAAACAGAAAACTTTCCAACTGTTATGAAGAGATCTCTGGTAACCACTGTTCACCAGAGTGGGGACGTAAGAGACGTCAATAACTGCAGGTCAATCAAATATGGATTCAGGAAAGGTATCTCTAAAATGGATACAGTTATAGCACTGACTTCAGAGAAAGCTAATAAGGTAGACAAGCGGGATAAGTGCATAACAGCTGAAGGAGGTAGGTCACGACGGTATTTCCGTTCCAATCGATAGGTTTTGTGCTCTCAGTGGGAAGATCAATTAAGAAGAAGAAGATTAATCTTCCCACTGAGAGCACAACACCTATCTAGTGAGCCCAGGCTACCCTAATCGCCGCCGGAAACACAACACGAGGTTAATATACCCGCGTACTACAGAGTACGCGGGTATATTAATTCTGTAGGGTATTCTGTAGGGTTCCGTATTCTGTAGGGTGGAGTACCTCCATCCTACAGAGGATGGAGGTACTCCACCTTACAGAATACCGCGTGGTACTCCACCAGTCGGACTGCTCGATTGGAACGGAAATACCGTCGTGTCCTGCCTCCTCCAGCTGTTATGCACTTATCCCGCTTGTCTACCTTAGTGGCTATCTCTGAAGTCAGTGCTATAACTGTATCTATTTTAGAGATACCTTTCCTGAATCCATATTGTCCATATTGTCCTCCTTGTCTTCTTCGCTGATGGTACAGAATCTCTCTGTTCTTATAGGTTTGGCAGCACGAGCGTGTTGGATATTAGAGGTAACATACTCTCCCATTTCAAATGTTAAAAGTTTTTAATTCTTTATTGCACACATACAGGATAGAGATCATACACAAAGCAAAGTACAATAAAATATGCGAGCTTAACTCAAAATGAGTTCTCTCCCAGCAAACCTTTGAGTCGCAGAGAAGTGGTTATGGTAATGAAGGAATGTGAAGTGTACATAAAGAGAAAAAAAAGACATACTAAAAAAGTTCGTGTTTCCACTTGCATCTCTTTGTAGGGAAGGGGGGATTTTGATCCCGTACATGCGCTTTCGGATCACCTATGATGGTGGCGAGGGCCGGTCAGGGTCTCAAGACCTCCTCTCTAGGGCACAAGACCGTGTGGTTTTAGTTGTAGTATAAGAGGGGACAACACTGAACCTAGTTTGATCAGGCGACCAGTTGATATGTGTATCATTAGACGCATACATAATTGGAGAACACGAAATGATTATGCTGCAAGGTCCAAGTTGAAGTCCAAGGGGTTTTCCAGATGAAAAAAACCGGTCAAGTGCGAGTCGGGCTCGCGCACTGAGGGTTCCGTACAAAATTGAATTGAGGGACAAACTTACGTTGCATAGCCAGCAATATTATATTTATTGCGTCGATCTAGAAGTTTGATTTTTTCACAGCTGTTACAGTCTTGAGTATTTGATATAAATTTCAACTTGATTCGCTAACACATTCTTGGGAAAAACGTCTTGACAGACAGACAGACAACGAAGTGATCCTATAAGTGTTCCGTTTTTGCCTTTTGAAGTACGGAACCCTAAAAAGGCAGCAATCTTTAATATTTTTCTCATTATTTCAGGTAAGGCTATTCTGCGTAGAAATATCTAAATTGAAATCCATAAATTTGGCGTCAGGCTTTATTCTTTTGAAGGAAAGGTCCTATCACGTCTGTCTCATATTTTTATAATTTTTCTAATAAAATTTGAATTAGTATTCAACAATTTGATATAAAGAATAACCACACTTGCGAGACATACAGTCTAAAATAAAATATGGTAATGTAATACTCATTTCTTGAAAGGTTTACATTTAATTTACGAATGAGTGGAATACACTGAGAAAATTTACTTAGCATTTTGGAGAAATTGGAGAAAATAATTGTCGAAGTTTAGTATACGTCTAGATATTATATTAACTTAATTGGAGACTAATACTTAACCCGTCCGAAGAAAATTTTGTTCAGTAACAGTCAAGTCAAATACGAGTCCGACTCGTGCCATGAGAGTACTACTTAACGATAAACTTAAATATTGAATAAGACACTTGTACTTTTTTTAACCTGACCGGTTTCGCCTCACATCATTCTCAAATGTTGGGAAAAAAGTCAAAGCTGGTGGTATACAGTTTTAAATCTACCTACAAGTAAAATATTGAAGTTATCGGGATATTTACCATGTAATCTAATAGTAATTAATGTGAACGACTATGATAGTTTAATTAAGTAAAATATTCTTAATTACTTAAAAATAAACTGTATAACAACCTTCGAAAATGTCTTGAAGCGAAACCGGTCAGCTTGAAAAATAAAAGAAAGTGTAAAAGTACAAGTGTCTTATTCAATATGTGTAGCAAGTTCCACCAAGCGCCCATCAATCAACAGTACGAGTATAAACAGATTAAAGTTACTACCAAATGAAGTACAATCAATCAGTAAAATGCTAAACTGCGATAACTCAAACAAAACAAGTAAATCTTACTTCTTATAAACCCTAGAAGCCTAAACAACATTGTTGCACGACATTGCTGCAATACGTTTTATAAAAAAAATCGGCCAAGTGCGAGTCGGACTCGCCCATGAAGGGTTCCGTAGCAGCAAAGGCGAAAATTGCGCTTTAAGACGTATTAAAAAAAAACTACTGACTGGATTTCGTTCGAACCAATTTTTAGTGCAGTAACCTCAATAGCATTTTTAAAGACCTATCTATAGACACTCCACACTTAGAACTGAAACTCAAAATTTTTTTGAGTTTCAGTTCTAAGTATGGGGACCCCCAAAATTTAATGCTTTTTTTTATTTCTGTGTGAAATTCTTAATGCGGTTCACAGAATACATCTTCTTACCAAGTTTCAACAGCATAGGCCTTATAGTTTCGGAGAAAATTGTCTGTGACATCCGGACGGACAGACAGACAGACGGACGGACAGACATGACGAATACTATAAGGGTTCCGTTTTTTGCCATTTGGCTACGGAACCCTAAAAATACACGTAGTAACGCGGGATAATGTTATCTGGGTCCTTATTCTGAGTGACATACCGTCTTCTTCTTCTTCGAGTCAAAATGGCTGGATCGCATCTAATGACTTGTTTTAATAAATTTTGTCGGCCCAAAACTCAGCCACAGCAACAGCGCCCTCCGTTGCTCTACAAAGGTCGTCGGTAGTTCAGGTGAGAGGGCACAGCGAGCAGGTGAGCAAATGTGACAGGGACTGGGATTGGGCCTCGCAATCACAGGACTCTTACGACCGATCGACAAAGCCCCATTTTTTACCCGACTACGGCGAAGCCAAAGGAGGGTTATGATTTTGACAGGCTATGTATGTATGTATGTATGTATGTTCGTTTGTTCCCTCATAGCTCTTCAACTACTTATTAGAACTGGACAATTGAGGTATCGTTAGAAGCGTCTTGATCGTCCGCTAGTTATATCACGTGTCACTAAATCTAATGTGGCGCCCTCTAGCGATCATAAAGTACTGCACTAAAAAATAAACTTAAGATAAATAGACCGTGTTTGGTATCAAATTAAAGGGCTCAATTAGCACATTTCAAATATGTATAAATTATTGGGTGTTGCTTGCCCCAAAATAATATAAATAAAAAATTAAGTTTAAAACTAAAACCCGACTACTGCAAAATCACGCTCTAAAAAGTATTAAACAAGAAAATATCAAGAATAGCCGTGGTCGTATGCCACTCTAACAAAACAATACATTCTAGGAAAAAGTGGCATACGACCACGGCTATTCTTGATATTTTCTTGTTTAATACTTTTTAGAGCGTGATTTTTGTCATATATACAACGGCCAACTTGGGTCCGCAGGCGGTTTAAAGACTTCCAAGTTAGCTACTGCAGATGGTCATGGTGTCCAGGTAGCAGGTCCCTGCTTGGTCTGATAAAACCTACCGGACTAAATAGTAATTTGCAAACAGTGAAAATCAAGTACAAAAAGAAAATTTCATTTCTTTAATGATCATAATTTTTATTAGGACAAAGTAATTTAATTTTCATTACTTTGGCCTAATAAAAAAATACCTACTTGAATTATGTATTTACTACGTTTACTTTGAATAAGAAAGAAAAAAAAGTTTCAAAGAAATAGCTGTTAAAATACGCGTTTAGTCTGAAGTATTTGTATTCAAATGATGATAAAATTAAAGTTTGCCAAAGGCTAATAAAATATTCAAGACTAGCTGTTGCCCGCGGCTCCGCCCGCGTGGAATTCTGATCCCGTTCATAAGTAGCCTATATGTTAATCCAGGGTATAACCTATATACATACCAAATTTCAACCAAATCGGTCCAGCCGTTTATAATAATAATAATAAACTTCTTTATTTCAGACCAGTGATCCATAGTGTTAGTAATTAAATATAATCTTATCCTATTGTTAGTTACACATAAATAAACGACAAAAGTGAAGTGGGCATGGTCACGACACTAGGACACCGGCCACGCTACAGTACATGCGCACGTACCCAGTGTCCCAGCATCGGACCGTCCCACTTATCAACTAATGCGCTCAGGATGCTGTGGGAGCTCTCCCGCATCCACACATCCACACATCCATTCTCACAAACTTTCACATTTATAATATTAGTAGGATTATTTAGACGACAAGCAGGCTATTTGCTCAAATATATTACTCAAATACACCATTATATTTAGACTAAGGCCCTTATTGCAGAAAGATATACAGTCCTGAATCATGATTTATAAATAGAACACGTAGTAGGTACTATTACTTATTCTGTACTAGAACAGCCCCTTAGAATAGTGATGAATGTATGGGATTTTTAACTTATGTCATAAACATGTTCATCATATTATTCTACAATTCGCCGGCTAATCAATCAATTAGCCTATTGCAGTCCACTGCTGGACATAGACCTCTCCCAAAATGCGCCACGTTTTCCGATCCTCCACCTTCCGCATCCAGTCCGTCCCAGCCACCCTTCGAATTGCTATTTGTCTACGGGGCCTGAGGAGAGATTGTCACCGAAAAGCCAGCAACATGCGAAAAGCCCCACGGAAACCCCCCCGGGCGATGGAGTCTCCGGGGCTGATAATATCAGTTCGAACCGACTAAAACCGCACGCCATCTAAGGTCATTTGTTGTCCCATTTTGCCCCGGATACGGGGTATGCGCATCACGCTGCCATCTCGCCTTGTTTCAGCTAGGGTAACAGGCGGCTCCACCTGTCATCCCCAGGCCCACCTGTTACCCTCAGGACGACTTAAAAGGAAGAAAATAATGGGTAACAGTGTAGTATGTTATTAATAAACAGTTGACTTCAGTCATTTCAGGTAGCGAACAAGTAATGCCGGCGCCTCCTTCTGCGAGCAAGTAATGCTTGTGAAAGAGGCGGTGGAGCGCGAGCGAATCACGCGGTACGCGACGAGCGGTGGCAACTCGGGCATTGGAGGTCACAGAATGACCTCCGTCCAGCATAAGGGAGGGTCACCTGTTACCCTAGCAGAAGCAGGCCACGGCGCAGCAGTGTGTGAATTTTAGGAGACCATGGGTACCTCGACTTTGCCCTCCATGAAGGTAGAGACTATTTGGTTCTATTTTAACACATCTCACGAATTAAATGTTGTCTTTCTAAAAAGTTAATTTAAAAAATGAAATAACAATCCTTTTATTTTCTGGGAAAGGATAAATTGAAAACTAGACGCATTCGTCTGTACTTTTCAATTTCCGTGCCCAGCGTCACATTTAATAGAATAAAATAAATATCCTCGGTCCTTGATTTCGGTATTCGCTTTGATGAATAAACTTTTGGATGGATAATTTGGATCCAATCAAGTCGGATTTTGTTAAGCAATGCCCGCACGATTTTCGGCCCCAACCTTCAAATATTCGAGGTTTACAAATATACCTGCTTGTACGTTTATATGTACGAAGTTATGTATACATTTATTTACTCACATTATATAATAATAATTACTTGATTTTCAAGTTTTTTTTATTAGATACGTCAATGGGGTTTCATTTCCCCGTCTCCGGGGCAAGAGCGGTTTTAGTCGGTTCGAACCGATATTGCCAGTCCCGCTGACTCCGTCGTGGAGGGAGGGAGGTTTCCGTGGGGCTTCTCACCTTGCCTGATTGTAAGCTGAAGGTAAATTCCCTGCGAACTCAGTGGCGAGCAGCGGGGCAGCCCAATCGGTAAGGCATAAATTTTATGCCATCATAAGATAGATAGATAGATAGATAATACTTAATTGTACACCAATAAATTTACAATAGAGACAAGTAGGTATCATGTATACAGTTTAATGTACAATGGGCGGCCTTATCGCTGGAAGCGATTTCTTCCAGGCAACCTCATTTACATTTATACACACAAATCATTTACATTTATATGTGTATGGAATTTAATTATGGTTTAATAAAACATAACCCTTTACTAAAACTAATTAGTAACGTTGTAACGCAAACCACACTACTTATTTCGCGTTTTGTTTACCTACGCGCTGGAATATTATTCATTCACGGTCTTCTATAATCACCCGCATAAATTTTTGATTATGCCCGGGATATTAAGACTCTATCCCTTTACGAAATTTCAACCAGACATGTTCAGGCGTTGGAGCGTGATTGAATAACAAACATTTCAGCTCGTGTAGAATACTGAAGTCCGAGTCAAAAGTCATTGTGGTTCAAAAATCGTTTTAGTTTTGCTGGAGATCATTTATTTACAGAATGAACCTTTACAACTTCTTGGGTTCATGCTAGCGTTCATGCATACGACAATTGCAGCCGCACACAGCAGATACAGCGTACCCATTACTTGTTAAACTCCGATTCCGATACGAATAAACGGGACCATTGAGAAACCGCAATGCAAATACCCATATTCATGCATCCATATTTGCAGTGAGCGGGGATCGAACCCGCGCCTCCTGCGTAACAGCCGCGTTCACTACCGCTACGCTACAGAGGCTGTCGACTGTACGAACTCTCGTTCTTTTTTCAGCACCGGGTATTCGCAAAAGTTGATGTTCGAAATTCGAATCACTTTCCGCCCTCGTAGCATAATTGCATTATGCAGCGCGCGCGGGTAAAATTCTGTTATTAACTCAGTTTTTATGAACCGAAAGTGCCCTTTCATGTTAGAGAGGTAAAAATATTCTAACATACCTACATATATTGCCTCTCTACCAGTGGGGTAGGTAGAGTCCACAGTTCTCTACTTGCTACGATCATATCTTTAGCTTCTTCTACTTGCATACCTAATTGGTTTCATACAAGCTCGCCGGTTTATATTCTTACTTACTTAATACTTGTAGTATACCTATCAGTGGTGAAGGTTGAAAATTTTCAAAAAGAAAGTCAGTGGAAAAAAATCCTAGGTACAGAGGTACCTACCTAAGATTTTTGCCCACTGGCTTCCTTTTTGAAATAGTGCATAATACATATAATAGCATATAACATATAAGAGTATAGAACGACCATAGCAATTTTGTATAAACTTCTGGGTGTTCTGATTTTAGATACTGAATTTCAGTTACTACGCTTCGGCCACGGCTTCCCTTTGCAGAGCAAGCCGGCAGGCATCAGGCCCTCGATTCTGCTAAAGCAAAACCACTGTCATGCCACTGCCACTGCAAGAAATTTCCATTTAATTTTAGCTTTTAAAGTGTTGCTCTTAAAATTTAAAATTAAATGACTTTTTGTAGAGCGAATGAGAGAATGTAATGAAACTTTTTTCATTTCATTCTGGACTTTGAATTTGTGGCAATAAAGTCTTAAATTCAATGCCATTTTTTGCAGTCTCTGTGGTACGACTATGGTTTTGCTTTAATAGAATCGACGTTCTGGTTGTAGGGACCCCTCGCCATTGAAACCTAGGTTATGTTAACTTGTATTCAGTAGTTCACAATATCGATTATGTGACAACTACCATCTCCAGTCACCATGCGACCATGGCTGCTGACAAGTAGCCGAAACGTCGGGTTAAAAGTAAATAATAACAAATAAATCGCGATAGAGTTCGTTACAAAGTGGTTTTATTTCAATCTTGTCTTTTTGTCTCTTTATTTTATTATTTTATTTTAAGTTTAGAGAGCTTACAGCTAGCAGAACAATAGTACACACAACAGTTTTATATAACGGCCAATTACAAGCTTTCACATGTAACAATGTTTACTAATATTGATCTATAGTACAAAGACACAAAACCCACGCACAATACATATCCTAGGAGAAGTACTCCTCACATAAGGTCTTTCTTAACCTGGTAACACTCGTGTTAAACAAATCAATATCGACACTCCGGCACACGGTGTTGTGTGTATGACACGCCCTAACTATGAATGCATTCTTCACGATTCTTATTCACGATGGATGCGAAAACTACTGAACGGATTTCGTTGCGGTTTTTTTTGTTGGAAAGGTCTTAGTCACACTTAAAATCTTACGTTTATTTGATCGCAATTGGTTGAGTAAAACCGAAGATATAACCTAGAAACGTGAAAACTGACATCCACCCGGACGAAGACGCGGGCGGCAGGCTATTAGAAAATAAAGATAATTCAGTAGGTGGTGACGTCACAATATTTGTCTTTCTTAATGGCGGGGCGTAGAATATATTCATTTAGTTTTCATAACCTTCCTTTGTTGTACAAGGGTAATGTTGGTTTACTTTTCATTTACGAGGTTAAATCGTTTAGGCGAGATTTGTTAGGCAATTAGTCGAAACGGAAGTTTCCTCGTTCCTACTGTAAATAGTTAGAAAATAAATGGAAATTAATGTTTTGGGACAAACACCTCACCTTGTTTGTAAGTTAAAACATATTTTTCTATCTTACCATAAGTTAATAGCTATAAAATATAAATAAATACTTGGTATATCCTTAGATACTAATATTATAAATGCGAAAGTAACTCTGTCTGTTTGTCTGTAAACCACTCAACCGATTTTAATGAAATGTGGTATAGCGGTAGATAAGAACTTGAGAAAGGACATAGTTATAAATAATATATGTTTGGTTGCGATAACCGATATCAACGCGGGCGGGGCCGCGGGTAACAGCTAGTTTACAATAAATAATTCCTTAAAACTAAATGTGGACACATTTGTCTCGTGTCAAATTTATTAATTAGAATACTAAAATATTTTTTTATAAGAAAATAAACCAAATACCTAAACTGACATGACAATTAGTATATTCGCAAAATCCCATATTATATTCCCTTCGCTTTTAATCGTTTAACATGGGGGTAGGTTATGATCGGTTAAATATCGAGTAAAATATCGAGGTCTAGTCAAATCCGTGGTTAAGACTGGTAAAAACGGACCCCAGACTTCGAGCTAAAAGCTTCGGATGCGACTGGGAAATAACGCTAAGAGGAAGAAGAAGGTTATGATCGGTTAAACTGTTACGTAACTTCAAAATAATCTTTTACATGGCCGCATTGCGTGGATGCCTGCTCCATAACTTTCGCTGATCTCTGGAATCCAGAGGGATCGTGGCATGTAGTAGCTATCTAAAACACGTGCCTTCTTGCACGTGTTTTAGACATAACTCGGACATTATTTCTTCGTGTTTGAGTTCTGAACTAAATATTTTAGCGGTAACTCGCAAATGATGTCACAATTATGAGGTTCTTCTTCTTCGTGTCAATGGCAGCAATATAAAATAAAAATTAGATGTGCCCAGCCCAAAACTCGGTGACATTAGCTGCACCTTCCATCGCTTCATTTAGGTCGGCAATTGTGCAGGTGTATGGGGCACAACGGGCACGACAGGAGGTGGTCCATCGACTGCAGAGGTGCACACAGTCACAACCACCACCCCCCGCGTCCAGGTAGCCCTTTTTACCCGGTTGCCCTACAGCAGCCGACCTGAGACCTCAACTTATTTAGGGACTTCCAGGTGGTCCACTTCAGTCCATACCCGGGTGGTAGGCTCTCACCGGGCTGGATGTTGTCTACAGGAGGTGCATTTTCCATGAGGTAATATGTGGGTAATGTGAGTATGTCTGACGCAAGATGCAATGACGGCGTCGCGTCGGAGCGGCAGGCATGTTTGCGCGGGCGATTTAACTTGTTCTATAATACTTGCATACAACAATCACAGAATGGAGCCTTTTATTATCGACTAGCTTCCGCCCGCGGCTTCGCCCGCGTGGTGTGTTGATAAAAAGTAGCCTACATGTTAATCCAGGGTATAACCTATATATATATACCAAATTTCAACCAAATCGGTCCAGCCGTTTATGCGTGAAAGAGTAACAAACATCCACACATCCACACATCCATTCTCACAAACTTTCACATTTATAATATTAGTAGGATTCTGCTTTGCTCTGACGGTGTGAAAATTGCTTTTGAGTTGTTGTTATTGTGCTGTGTCTCATAATACGTAATAATTAATACATAAAATGTAATATTTTAATATTAAATTATTTTAGAATTAGGACGGGAGGGGGACAGGGAAACGTGATAAACCCAGAGCCCCAGCGAATAACTGCACGCTGATGTGACGCTTCGGCCACGTTCGAAACTATAGGTTCGTAATCAGTTTCGATAGAAGAAAAATGGATTACTTCCACACCCTTCCAAACGTTCTCATTTATATATCTAACTAGCTTTTGCCCGCGGCTCCGCCCGTGTGGATGTCGGTTATCGCGACCAAACATAGCCTATGTCCTTTCTCAAGGTCTAACCTACCTCTATACCAAATTTCATCAAAATCGGTTCAGCGGTTTAGTCGTAAAAGTGAGACAGACAGACAGACAGGAGTTACTTTCGCATTTATAATATTAGTAGGGATAGTAACAGTCTACAAACTACGATATGCTTGGATTAACTTATCGAGTGCTGTTCATTCTATTCAGCCATCACCATCATCAATCTAACCTTACGAACAATTTTAATTCAAACTCATTCACCCAATGAAGTCTCGGTAATCGTTCAATGTCTAAATAACCAGCATTAAATTTCCTACAAATAGGTCACTAGACTAGAACCTATCTGATTTATTACTGTAATCTAGGTACTAGCGTGTAATGTGATGGGTGAATTTCCCAAATGGCTTTTTTTTTTGTCTTCGGTGAAATTAGTATTTGAAAAAAGGAATATTGTTCTGAATTATTTTTTTTAGTATTCAATAGGTTGTTAGTGAGTTGTGGCAAAAATATATTTAGGCTAGGACTATATATAAAGGTAGAAATAAATACATAAACCTCTATTTTCTTCAAATCGGTGCTGTCCCTCTACTTTTTTTACAAACAAAAAAGCTTATACACCAATAAAAATAAGTAAATTAAGTATAATAAATTATTCTATTTCATAGAATATTAGTTTTATTATTAATTTAAGTCATATTTTATTATATAATTAACGAATATTATTACTGAGAGGCACAAACGTACTTGTCCTGCGAAATGTTCTCAAATCGGTGACCAAAAGTAATTTACACATAACTTTATATCGACGAGTCCGACAGTGTCCCCACCTCAATTTTATTTCTCTCGTTAGTGCCTGCTAGTGCGCAGTCAGGACGGACGTATGTTAAATCACTGCATATTCCCGCCAATAATATAAGTATGCCATTTTAGTTGCTCCCGGACAATTATTTTATACTATCGGTGGTGGCATCTTTCTAGTGTAGTAAGCAGTTTTATTATTGTTTTTTGGTTCTAATAGAGGTAGAAAGTGAATTAGCTTCATTTATTGTTATTGAATTTAACCTAGATATTATGCATTTTTTCTAATATTCTAAAAAGTGTGAAATTTCTCACGTCGGTGTTCGCATATCGGTGTAATCGGTGGTCTTTATTACCACGGATATGATAATTTACACCGAAAATGATAAGAAAAGACGAATCGGTGTCTTACACCTAATATCGGTGTTTTGTTTCATGATCAATGCACAGTTTTGTCACATCGGTGGATTGCTTTATCATATCGGTAGATATTTTTTCATCTCGGTGAGTCGTTTTATCATATCGGTTGATCCCGTCCGATTTCGTTAAGTATACAAAGGAAAAATGGAACATGCAAGAACATACATATAAACACATACATACATAGGGGGGACTTCAATGCCAAAGTGGGAATACAAGAACGCGACGAGAAGAAAATCGGATCATAAAGAGTGGTATGCAGAAATCGCAGGGGGCAAATGCTAGTCAGCTTCCTCGAGTCACAGGCATCTCTTCTTAATGAATAGTTTCTTTAAGAAAATACCCCACAAGCAGTGGACTATAATAAGGAACGATATAGACTTTTTTCATAATGGTACCTAAGCACATATTCAGAGATAAACAAGTGTGATCAACAAGTTTAATACTGGAAGCGATTACCGACTTATCTGAGGCTTTCTAAATATCAAGATTCCGAATGTTATGGTAAGCCCTCCCACCTACGCCGCTCCAAGTAGCTCTAGGGTCGCAATACTGGAAACCTCTAGGGAGGCATTGACGGGAAGGCCGACTAGTGGTCAAACCATTGCATTGTGGGGCTCCAATCCTGAAAGAGCTAGCAAGCCTCTTTAATTCCGTCATCCCGCAAGGGCTAACACCTAGGGCATGGAGCGGGAGTGCGGTGGTACTGTTCTTCAAAAAAGGTGACAAGACCTTGCTGAAGAACGCAGGCCATCTCACTCCTGAGTCATGTCTACAAGTTGTTCTCGAGAGTCGTCACAAATCGCCTCGCAGGTAAGCTCGACGAGTTCCAGCCACCTGAGCAAGTCAGGTTTTGAAAAGACCATAGTACCGTGGACCACATCCATATACTGTTTGGCAGATTGTAGAAAAGACTCAGGAGTACAACCAGCCGCTGTGTATGGCGTTTGTGGACTACGGAAAAGCCTTCGACTCTATCGAAATCCGGGCAGTGCTGGATGCGCTGCAGCGGTGCCGCCTCGAATGCACATCGAGGTGCTGAGATGCTTGTATTACACTGTCGAAGAAGAAGACAAAACCCATTAGCCTCCAACGTGCAGAGAGACTGGGAGATGTTATATCTCCCAAACTATTTACCAACGCATTGGAGGACGTCTTTAAGACTCTGGGCTAGACTGGGCGGGGTATCAACATCAACGGTGAGTACATCTCGCACCCTTGGTTCGCCGACGACATCATAATAGTTGCGGAGTCGCTGGAACAACTGGGCAAAATGATGCACAGCTTGAATAGAGCTTCTCGACAAGTCGGCCTTAGTGTAAACTTGGATAAAACCAAGATACATAATCTTGGTTTTATCCAAAACGAACATGTTGTACCGAGAGCAATTGCCATCGAAGGAACGATACTCGAAGTTGTTCAAAAATAGGTATATCTATCTGGGGCAGGTTATTCAGCTCGGTAAAAACAACTTCGAGAAAGAAGAAGCCAGAACAATCCAACTGGGGTGGGCAGCATTTGGCAAATTATGTCGGGTCTTCTCCTCCCCCTTGCCGCAATGCCTTAAAACAAAGGTTTTCCGACCAGTGCGTTCTGCCTGTTATGACTTACGGTGCCGAAACGTGGCCACTGAAGGTGGGGTTAGTCCGTGACCTAAAAATCGCACAGCGGGCTATGGGAGCAAGCTATGCTTGGAGTTTCTTTGATGGATAGAATTAGAAACGAGGTCATCCGATATTACAACCAAAGTTAACGACATAGCTCGCAGAATAAGCAAGCTGAAGTGGCAGTGGGCTGGCCACATCTGCCGATGGACTGATTGCCGTTGGAACAGACGAGTCCTAGAGTGGAGACTGCGAGGAGTAAAACGGAAGGTGGGCTGACGACCTACGAAAGGTGGCTGGGAAGGACTGGATGCGGAAGGCGGAGGATCAGCAAACGAGGCGCATATTGGGAGAGGCCTATGACCAGCAGTGGACTGCAATAGGCTAATTGATTGATTTGTGTTACCAGCTTATAAACGTTCTTTTTTAAATTAATTATATATTATAAAAAAAGAATAGAAGAAAGTAAATATAATAAAATAGGTACCTATATAATTTCAAAAAATATAATATTTTCATTGGACCTTCAAGAACTCTATTCTCGTCGGATATGATCTTCTTCAGGTCAGGCATTCAGTTTTAAGTCACTCTTGTAAAAATAAGGCACCTACTATTTCCTTTTTGATGTTCAAAGGTGGATAGATTATCATTTCGGTGAATATTTTATCATAATGGTGGATATGTATATAATTTCGGTGGATAAACTTATCAAATCGGTGTACAGAAAAAAATAATCGGTGCGGGTTTGTCATGTCGGTGGAAACCAAAATTAAAACTGAATTTTCTCCATAATCTTAAATGATACGTTGATGATATTAAATTTGGGGATACATGATTATCACAAAGATTACATAAAACCTTAAAAATATACAAAAAACATATAAATGAAAAAGTTCACCGATATGATAAAAAAATGGCATTTGTTGAAATTCACCCTGATACTATAAGCCACGTGGGATATAATATAATGCTTCGATGTTCCAAATTAGTAGCTAATGATTTATTACAGTGATTAATATAAGACATCGGAATATAATATTACTAGCTTTTGCCCGCGGCTCCGCCCGCGTGGATGTCGGTTATCGCGACCAAACATAGCCTATGTCCTTTCTCAAGGTCTAACCTACCTCTATACCTACCAAATTTCATCAAAATCGGTTCAGCGGTTTAGTCGTAAAAGTGAGACAGACAGACAGACAGACAGACAGACAGAGTTACTTTCGCATTTATAATATTAGTAGGGATCATTTATGTATACCGGACCCAGACGTAATCGCATGTGACTGCAGAGCCCCCGTGCAGTCCATGGCGCACTTGGATTCGTGTCCCTTATGTTCTACCTCCTGCACTAAAGAAGATCTCAATAATGCCACTGACAGCGCGGTCGAGATGGCGAGATTTTATTCTCGAATAATTTAAAGCAATGAAAAAGAGGATCATTGACTCGAATGAAGAAGATTTATGTATATACATGTAATGATACAGCCGCGTGGTTTTCTTTTTTTTTTTTTATATATATAGGACACGTCAATTTGACTTCGCCTCGCCTGATGGTAAGCTGAAGGCAAAGTCTCTGAAAAGAGGGCCACCATTACAACACGTACCATGTTACAATGGTGGCACTCAGCTTGACGGCCTCATCAGATGCTTTTTCACGCCCCGCTTAAAGGACCCGGGACTATAGGAGGAAGGAAACACGTGAGCTGGCAAGGAATTCCAAGTCTTAATAGTGCGGCAGGTTCCCGGCAGAATAGAATTTGGGCCACTCTATCTCTTCCCACGACTAAGGGCAGTCAGTCCCGGTTGCCATATAAAAAACTATGGCGGTGGTTACGGGTAGTTCGAGTCGTAAAAAGTTCTACAACTGTTTCGCTATTGGGTTGTGGCGGTCAGATGGCAGTCACTACACGTGAAATATCGAAGTCCAGCCAAATCCGCCGTCTGGCAAAGTAGACCCAAGGTGAAAGCTTCGGATGCGACTGGGATTAGCGCTAGGATGAAGAAGACTCGGGTTATGTTATGTTTGTGTGTATTTTCGATACTGAACACAGTTTTATTATTTTTTAATTCTGGTCTGTTTATCTGTTTGTCCACGATGGACGCCTAGACTACTAAACGGATTTTGGTGAAGTTCATTTCGTTTGAAAAGAGTAAGTCAAACTTAAAATCTTAAGTTCGATCGCAATCGGATCGGAATCGCAGTCGGAGACAAGGCTAGTCACAAATATGAAGGTTTGTAAAGTTCATTAATCTGTAGAGCAAGTCAACTCAGCTAGGGCTCTGAAGATCTTTATGGGGTGAGTAGGTATACCCATCCCATCTTTATAAATATTTACCTTAAATGAGTGAATAAATTTCTTAACGATATTTTAACACCCTAACTCTTAAGGCACACAAATTTTACTGTTAAACGTTGTTCTTAAGTCTTTAAATTTCAATTTATTTTAAATTGCGACGCGGTCAAAGCCTCACAAATCGTATTCACAAGTCAAAGACCCGCGTCACTAACTTTAAATGAACACTGAAATACCAAATCTTGAAAAGTATTGAACGATTAAACCTTTTTTATTTAAAGTTAAATTCAATATGATAAATGCTTCTTTTGAACATTAAGTTTCATGATTTATAAATGTAGATGTAAGGCTGCGTTTCCACTAGAGATGTACGAGGTAGCTGGGCGATGCGACGCGAAGACAGCAAACTGTGTGAATATGCTGACTGGAAATGTGCTTGGCCGTTGAGCAGTGCGAAGATTCATAGGATGTGTGATGTGCAGATATGAGCGGTGCGAGGAGGAACCAGAGGTAGGTAAATAAAGTAATTTTATTTAACAAACACGTCCCTCACTACTGAACTTAGCATAACTCTACTCAGAACACAGGCTTAGTACAGAATTATTAAACCGAAATAAATGTAAAAGTAAGTCTTGGTGCTTAGCAGGTTGTAATTTTACACTAAGGCAGAATTTACGTGAATTTAAACTTTACAATATGAAACATACACGGAGAAATTTAAACGAAGAAGAAGAAGTGGGAACCCTAGGAGTGGGACATTTTACGGAAACATATCCCATTTGTCGCCAGTGGTGGCGTCGACAGTGGTCGCAACTGGGATTTTTTTTTATATAGGACACGTCAATTTGACTTCGCCTCGCCTGATGGTAAGCTGAAGGCAAAGTCTCTGAAAAGAGCGTCACCATTACAGACACGTATCATGTTACAATGGTGGCACTCAGCTTGACGGCCTCATCAGATGCTTTTTCACGCCCCGCTTAAATATGTAAAATATAATATAATAAAAAAAATAACCCATAGGTAGATATAACTACTTATTTAACTTAGTGGTATTAAAGTACAATTATGTACAAATACCTAACTTTTGGTACAGATCGTTGAATATTAATTTTCACTTAATAATTTCAAATTAAATTTGACTATGAAGAACATCGATATTATATTGTTACTAAAGTCTCAAAGATGTAGAAACAGTGTTCGGTTTGTACTACTTTTAACTTAATATTACAAAGACAAAGTTGTCTGACGTTTTAGAAGTAATAACGACATTATTTAATTCAAATTCATTTATTTGCGTGTAATAAGAGATGGGAATATGATACCTTATCCGAGCACATTTTGCCACAAAATTGGCATGCAAACACAGATTATACACAGCAATATCTACTTAGCAACTAAAAATAATTACAGTCACAATAAAAGCGCAGCGTCTGCTACAACGCATTTCTTCAGTGGTACGAACGACAAGCATATTTCTTAAAAAGTCTTCCCCTGTATGAAAGACGTCCACCAACCATTTATATAATGCAACACATTTTTTAAGCTATTGCATAGCTTTTATCGCGGGCCTTGAGCGTGGATTTCCACAAATTTCCAGGTAATTTGTATCAGACCAGTATGGCGTCTCTTCAGGGATGTAATTACTTAATGATGATAAGGAAAATGATGGTCATGGCGCTGGTATCAGCGGTCCAATTGCGAGGCCATTAATCGCGCAGCAAGGCGTAATTTATTTTTTTGCTATACGATTTGTATCAGCGTGATATTTGGCTTTTGGAGATTGAAATGACACAAAAAATAGAAAGACACAGACAAAATTTTAAAAAAATCACATTGAGGCAGTTATGTCGGACTCGAACCGACTAAAATGCACGTCGTCTGCGGGTCGTAGGGTGCCGGAGGTGAGATTACCAGAAACATATTTTTCGCACCTCGTGTAACCCGGTGCCATCTGTTTCGAGCCTCCTTCTGGAGTACCATGGTGTCCCCATCTAGCCCACAGGAAGACGCGTATTGCACCGCTACCTAGATTGCTTCTACTAAAGTAACAGACAACTCCCGCCGTAACCCCTCAGATAGGTACTTCAATTTTATTTAAGTACTTGTATAAATGTAAAACCGCGGTAGCCTAGTGGTATGGGTAATGGACTGCTGAGACGAGGTCTCGGGTTCGATCCCAGGTTTACCATGGCACACACCAATGACTTTTCGATGCTTTTCGAAGTTATGTGTGTATTTATCGCAGGTTTATAAGTGCCCGGTTAATGGCAATAGGCTCGCCACCTATTACATTGGGACCTAAACATAAACGGCGAAATGTGGGTGCTAGCACCTCTGCCTACCCCTTCGGGGATATAGGCGTGGGTTTATGTTATGTTATGTTATGTTGTATAAATGTCAGTCTCCCCATTAAAAGTTTGACAACCGTTGAAAAATACAATGACGTAAAATTCTTAAAGTAAAGTATCCTGTTCACCAGAAAGTCACCCGCTTCTAAAGCGGCCATGGAAAACACGCTTCAAAGTCGATTTCATAAATCACTTCCTCTTAGAAAACGATCTGTGTAATGGACAAGGTTGGGTTCGATTTTGGGATTCCTTTTTGATCAGAACAAATGTACCGCTTCACAATGCTCGATTGTTGAACGTTCTTGTGGTTTGATGGTAATGGATTTCTTACTGGGTATATGTAATTTGTTTTAGTATTAGATCCTGCTGCCTGCTTTTTTTAACCGACTTCAAAAAGGAGGAGGTTCTCAATTCGATGAGTATTTTTTATACTACTTAGGTCGCAGATGGCCCTCCTGATGGAAAGTGGTTACCGTAGCTTATGGACCAGTGCAACAACAGGGGAGTCACACTCGTGCTGCCAACCCTGTAAGAACAGAGAAACTGCTACCGAGAAAATTCTGGCATATGCTGACAGCACGTCCGTGTTTTCAAAGTCGTTGTTCTGCCAAGTTTGACATTGATAACAACCTTGTACTTTTCCACGATATTTATTATTGAACCTAACCGGTATTGCTGCTTTTGAGAATGCCATAAGGCGAAACAGGTTAAGTTCAATAATAAACATCGTGGCAAAAGACACGTGTGTTATCAATAATTAATAACAACAAGTTCCACCAAGTACCATCAATCACTAAATAGTTTGACATTGAGACCCCCCGCTTAAGCAGCGGGGGTGGTAATGTCAGACTTGAATTACCCTAAATAAATTTACTTCACTTCATTTCCAAACATTTTCATCAGACATCCAAATAGTTAGACATGACAGAACTAATACATTACATCATGTTTTGTATGTAAAAGCTTTTCCTAAAGCTCTGTTTTTCCATCACACTACATCCGTCATGTCTAATAGAGTTTGAAGACGGTAAAGCTTAGAGTATCTATCTTACCTGCGGTAAAGCGACCATTTCATATTCTTTTTACTCTGCATGACCGGTCAAAGGTTAGTGTTAAATCACATCATCAGACTTCGAACACATTCAAAGGCTGCGAATCAGAAACAATGTGTTCAAAACATGGGTCAACCATGCATTCAAATGAACAATAGTACCCATAGCAATAGCAATGGAAGCATTTTTTTTATCTATGATTTGAAACGTGTATTTCGTAAAAATGACTTTTACAATCCAATTGCAGCACCGCCTACTAGACACCCAATTTAGTAGCTGTTTTTAAAACACGTGATTATCTGGGAATGCTCCGACCACTAAGCCACCGAGACACGATCGATTCTCTTTTCCCTTCCTTAATCGATTTGAATTAGCATAACAAATGTTTCAAAATTTCATTCACGCGATTTCAATTCGATTCATAAGAAAACCGTAAAAAAACGTAAAATAAAGACAGACAAACTGTTTCACAGTTTTCACAAATCATAATTATGTTTTCATGAGGTTATTAAACTTTCAGAATCACACATTGTTTTTAATTAGCAAATCTATTCTAATAATTATAAATGCGAAAGTTTGATGCAGAGGTGGATTAGACCTTGTACACAGAACAGATAATAGTACTAGCGTATTGGGAAAAGACAATTGGCTATGTTTCGTCGAAATAACCATCCATTCACGCGGGCGGAGCCGTGGTCAATAGCTAGTTTAAAATAACCCTCCTTTGGCTTTGCCGTAGTCGGGTAATAATATATTAACAACAATAAATTTAAGGCGTAACGTAACACAAACGCCGTAACATGAGAATTTTAATCAACTAACCACTAATACAATACTTCAAAACTGAGTATTTGAGTATTTATTATCATTGTCTACGAGTACTACGACGAGTCACGCTACGCCTACACTGCCTCCCACGTCCTACGAGCCGCGCTACAGCTGCTACGCCAAGTGCGTAGCACTTCATAAAGTGTGCTTACGTCACTGTTGCGTTGGTGAATGAACGGAAAAAAATACACAGTCGCGGGAACCTCAAACTGAAAATACACGTCAATTCCATTTATACCTAATTATATTCTACAATAAACATATTTCATAGCTTTACAAATGAATTATTTAATTACGAATGTTAATTCATTAACAAGTTTCAGGTATAATATTTAATTCTCGTACTAAATGGTCGCAATATTTTACTGGAGACTAATTAAAAACTCAAACCTCAAGTAATTAAATTTATTAAAACATTCTGTTTACGAGATAAAGTTACTTAATTACATGACTCTAACAGATCTGCGTACTGCGTAATTAGATACTAAATCAACGCTTTAAGCGTGTACAGATTGTTCAGTCGACAACGGTATTAAGTTACGACGAACGATATGACTTTAAAAAGTGTTTTTATTTCAATGAACAATTTTTTTTTATATAGGCTGTTATATGTATATAAGGTATATATTAGCTTAACGCTTACGTTGCCCACCCATCTTTTTCCCGTGAAAGTCAAAGTCAAAAATCATTTATTCTGCATTGAACATCAAAACGGCACTGACAAAACGTCATAATTAAACGTTAAAACGTTAAATAATCAAAAAAAAAATAACTAAAGACTAGCTTCGCAAATGAACCACCGGCACCGGTTCGAAACGCGGCCTCGGCCTGAGAAGACTCCGGCAAGAAACTCAGCGGGCATTTTTTTTTTGGTCTTTTTACAAAAATGCTTAGTCTACTTAGTCTCGTGAGGATTTTCCCTCGGATGCCGCTGGGTAACGGACTAAAACCGCACGCGGCCTCAGATCTTCAGATTCTTCAAGTTCTTCCCTGGCACCCCTGAGCCATATTTGGTGTCCAGATGGTCCCCTCGGGTGTGGGAATCACAGTGTCTCTTGACCTGACTTCTGACTTACCGATTTCATTAGCTCTAAAACTTTATACCTATAGGTAATAAAAAAAATATAAGCTTCCAACAAAAAATATTGCTATTGTTACTTTCCGACATGTTTTCGAAACGATCCGAGGTCCCCCGACACGACAACGTTTAATTCAAACCGACTAACGCTGTAAGGGAGGTTATTGAATACAGTCTTTATATTTTATTTTTTTCATTTTGTTTACAAGGTAAAAACGTCTTCCGTACTTGTAATCTTCACTTCAAAGGCATCAGACAGGTTTCACATTTTGTAAAATTGCCTCAAAACATTTTGACTACTTAGCCAAAGTCTTTAATGTATTAATTTACTCATTGTCTGTTTAATCATCGCGGTGTACTTACGCCTGTTTTGTTTTGTAGTCCATTGTAATAGAAATACAAAAATAATTTGGTACGATCTACTTTTTTAACGTACCTACGAGAAATGTGATGGTAATACAAAAAATACAATAAATACTAGAATAGGTACAGTCACTGATGAAAGTGACTTCCCATTCATCATATTATCATATTTGATACTTTTTTATATACCTACTGGAGTGTAATTGTCTGTCTGTCTGTTAAGCTTTCACGCCTAAACCACTGAACCGATTTCGATGAAATTTGGTATAGGGGTAGATTAGATCTTGAGAAAGGACATAGGCTATGTTTGGTCGCGATAACCGACATCCACGCGGGCGGAGCTGCGGGCAAAAGCTAGTAAGTGATAAAGTTTAGACGCGTGAAAAACACTTCTCTTATTATACCACTTAGGTGACAGAGAAACACACGATCCACCGGACGGGTAGTGGTTACCGTGGCCTGTGGACGTGTGCAAGAACAGGGGCGTCACACTCGTGCTGCCAACCCTGTACTTTTTGAGAAAAAGCAGGATCGTAACAAGGAGTAGCCTACCCTCTGCCTACCCCAAGAAAAAGGCGTAATGTATGAACTTCTTTTTGAAATTGGTTTTAAAAAGCTCGCAAAGATTATGAAACCTTGATCGATGTCATAATTAATTCGTGTAATATGTTCTAAACTCAGAATACAAAGTTTTAAACAATAATAGTACATTATGGTACAAGCGTGTAAAGTTGGTGATTACCACTGAGGCGACATTGAGAGAGCCGATGACGGCCTCCATGTGGCATCGCCGTGGGACGCCCTGTATATTATGCCTCGCCCAATATTAAGAGACTTCGGCCTACTGTTTCCACACTGATATCCGGGTCGCTACAGGGTTTTCCTTCTCTCACAGTGATATCGTCTGCCTATTTTTCCGTTAGTCGCCTCTTACGACACTCTTCGGATGAGATGAGGTGGTGATACTTGTAGGTATTCTTTCTCCGTCACCACACGGATAGTGAGTACATGTGGTACAATAATTTGTATGATACAATAGTATTGATCTATTGTTAATAAAGAAGTTGATAGAGGAGTATAATTATTATTTATTGTCTTCTACATTTATTTGCAATGCAAAAAATTCCATATATATGTATTATTAAGGTGATTACATACGCGAATGACTTTGACCATACAAATGCTCAATATGACCATACGATGCTGCTGCTGATCTGATTCGGGGCCTTAACATTGGGATGATGATGATTATAATATTTACTAAAGAATTTATTCTGTTGAATGTGCTACTCCCACGGAAATAAAGTGGTCTTAAGACAAAAAGGTTTTTTATAATCTCACTGAGATTAAAATAAGCCTTTTCGGTTAAGGACCCTTTTACTGAAGAGATTAAAAACTGAAACGTTTGGCTTCGCTATTTCTGGTAGGACCAATCGGAAATTAAAAAAGAATACGGTCAACAAACAGCATATGACAATTTTTGTTCTACCTTGTATATATAGATCTTCTTCTATCGTGGCGATGGCGCCTATTCTCTCAAATGGTGTTCTCCCAGTGTGCTGCTACCTGGATAGCGTTCTCGGGGGCGCACATGAGGTCCTCCGGTGTACATGTGTGTGGGCTTGTAGCACACGTCAGCAGGTGGGCCATTGTCTGTGGTGTAACTCCGCATTCACATCTCAGGTCTGCCCCACCTGAGAACCCCCACCTAGCCCGGCATTCTTTGCTTCGGCCGACCCGTGTCCGGAGTCTGTTCAGAGACTTCCACCTGATCCAGGGCAGATCATGTCCAGGTGGCAGATTCTCCGATAGCGGGACGAAGGGGGTCGGCAGCGAGCTCTGTGCTCTCCAGTGGTCTACTCTGGCTTGGGAGGGGTCGCCGTCAATGGGAGAAATATATATAGATACTACCACAGAAATATATTAGGATAGAACTGCCATAAGTAATGTTCGCCTGCATGTTGTATTTATTTAAGGTATAATTTTATTCCGAAGCCGACCGCATACGACAACTGCCGAAGCATGCAGCACATGCGCGTATTTCATTGCGGCTTCTCAATGATCCTATTTAGCCGTATCGGTGTTTAACAAGTAGTGGATACGCTATATCTGCAGTATGCGTCTATCGTTGTTGTATGCGGTTGACTTCAGAATCATACATTTACAGTGAAAACTTTCACATAAATAAATAATCACGAGAGATAAGAAAATGCCTTTATTTTTCTGATATACTTCTCCATTTTTATTCTACAGTTAGAAATGGCAGCCAGTTTCAACAGTACTGGGCCCATACCATGAACTCTTAAAACAGGTCAATAATTGAACTGCTGTCATTTTACCAACTGCAAATGTCACATTGTAATCCCTTTGTAGTCCTATATATTTATATGACATTACAAAGTGTGACATAACCGTTCTATCCTAATCTTATATATAAAACTCTTAGTCCTGACTGACTGACTGATTGACTTAGAGACAACGCACAGCCTAAACCGCTGGTCCTGGAGACTTGAAATTTATAGAGAATGTATGTTTTGATGCGTGGAGGTGTACTAAGAAACGATTTTTCGAAATTCGGTCCCTAAGTGCCTAAAAAGTGCCAAAAACGTACTTTCTTATAACTCAAGAACGGCTGAACAGATTTTTATGATCTTTGGTTTTTTTAATTTGGCTTTGTCGCCGAATAGCAATTATCACAATTAAAATGTGGCAAATTCACGAAATAATGTAATATTAAAGAAAATACGAAATATTATGGCGCTAATATCGCTAGCAGAATTGTTACCATGACAACGGAACTAAAGTGATGGTGTCACATTTTGATCTGTCAAATGATAATATTCTTAAAACGTCACTCTCTGTCACGTATAATAAGATTACTTTACTCTATGATAATAAGCAAGAACGTGAAAAATATTATGTATGTACTGCAGTTTCTTTATTTAATTGATTAGAAATAGAAAAACAATCTAAAAGAAATAGAATCTTCAGTAAGTTCCACGGCCTAAAAGCAATGCTACAACACGTTATCATCCAGTTGAATACTCACTTACAGGCCCTGAAACAGCAAGGTATGTGAATTTAAACCTATTGACGCTGATACAATATAAATGACAACACAAGGGACGCTGGTTCATGAATTGTCTCACGAGTAAGCTCGATGAGTTCCAACCAACGGGGGCAAACCGGATTTTGAAAGGGTTATAGTATTATAGCCAACATTGTCCAGCAGATCATACAAAGGACCTGAGAGTACAATCAGCCGCTGTGTACGGTTTTTGTAGATTACAAGAAACCCTTCATCGAGACCTGGGTATTTCTAGATTCTCTACTAAGGTATCGTGCTGATATGACGTATCAGTGCTGAGATGCCTACATGATACCGCCATAATGTCCGTCCAGCTCCAAGCTCATAAGACGAAGCCTTAAAAGCCTACAAAGTGGAATGAAACAACGGAGATACCCACCGCAAGGTCGACACCCGAGGTTGTTCAAGAATAGGTCTACCTTAGATCACCATAAGGATCCAATTGGGTTGAGTTCGCCGAGTTTACTCCATATTATGACTTACGGGGCCGTAACGTGAAAACCGACAATGGGGACATACAACCAGAGAAATTGGGTGGAGGATTGGGTGCTGTTTCACACATTGGACAACAGTGGACTGCAATAGGCTAATTGATTGATTGATATGAACGAAATAGTATAATTTTACCCTTACCGACTCGTAGTCACACCACATTATCACACCAGTATGACAAACGGTATTTTTTTTCTCGTTTGTCACACTGCTGATTTTTACACAACATGTATATCGTAATTGCTAGTGCAGTGCCAACATAATAAAGTCGGTTTACCGACAAGTAATGCAACTGACCTACAACCTATGGCATGTCTTTAGATGTGAATAATCCGTGATTCATATTGTAATATTGTTATCTATAGTACCTACCGACTGGCCGGTTAGAAATGCATTGAGATAATGATTGATAATGACTGACAAACGTCAACAACAACATTTTAAAACAAGCTTTTATTGTTAGTACCTACTTAGCAAAATGCTAATGCATTGGCTAATACGTAATTTGAAGTTTTACTGTAGGTATTACTGTAGTATTGTACCTACTAATTTTTCTCTCAGTAGATACCTACTTTAAAATATTACTTTACGTTTCATATAAAATAAGCACGATTTATACCTAATTTTCACAATAATTATTTCGCGGACATTGGTGTGGGTTACAAGTTCATTCACTTTCTTTTTAACAATGTACTTAACGTGTAACTGTTTAATGTCTCTACGAATAAATAAATAAAATAAATAAGTAGTATAACTCGGACAGCACTAGTTCGGAAATAAATACATTACATGGTGTGTAAAAATCAGCAGTGTGACAAACGAGAAAAAAAATACCGTTTGTCATACTGGTGTGATAATGTGGTGTGACTACGAGTCGGTAAGGAATTTTACGTATTCAAATTTTTTCCTACCAGTCTTTTCTTGCCATTTACTATTCATGTAAAGATACCAATGTCTTACAGTCTACTGTGTCTGTATGACAGGGCCGATGTTTCTTATTTCTTCTGTTTCAGCGTTAATTCTCAGTCGCATCCGAAGCTTATATCTCGGAGTCTGGGGTCCGCTTTACCAGTCTTAAATGCGGATTTGGCTAAACCTCGATATTTTCGTGAAGCGACTGCCATATTCTGACCTCCGCAACCCAATGGTGACATTAGGCGATATCAAAGCATTGCAGCTACACCGTTGTTGTTGAACTTTTTAGTGCTCCAACGGATTAACGTGCTCTCCGAGGCAAGACCAGACCAGTGCAAATACACATATTCATGCATACAAATATTTGCAGTGAGCGGGGATCGAACCCGCGCCTACTGCGTAGCGACCGCGTTCACTACCGCTACGCCACAGAGGCTTTCGATGCTTCTTACATTTTACATTTATTATTTTGAAAAACTCAGTTACTGAGAGGATGAAATAGGCGTTATACCACTTAGTTGGCAGACAAGCACACGACCCACCTGATGGGAAGCGGTCACCGTGGCCTATGGACGTATGCAACACCATACAGAACACAGAACATAGACCTGGAGTGCGGTGGTACTGTTCTCCGAAAAGGCCAGAAGAATTACAGACTCATCACTTCTGAGTCATAATATCTACATGTTGTTATTGAGAGTTGTCATGAATTGTCTCGCGAGCAAGCTCGACGATGCAAATGGATCATGCAAATGGTCTCACTACCATGGACGCCCAAGATCGTGCGAAGCGGAGGACGAAGAGCCAGAAGGCGGACCCTGAGCTCCGAGGTCATCTTGGCCACGGACACAATCAGGAAAATGTGTCTATACGCAAATGATGAGCACTGAGATGCTTATGATGCCGCCACAATGTCCTCCAGCTGTGTCCAGCTCCAAGATCAGAAGATGAAGCCCAAAAGCTCATATCGTGAAATGAGACGAGGGAGATACCCATCGAAAGGTCGACTTTCGTAGCTGTTCAAGATTAAGTGTACCTGGGGTCACCAAAGGATCGAATTGGGTGGGCTACATTGGAACTGACAGTGGGGATATAGTAAAGCAGACTGATAAATGTAGGATATTGGTTGATGCCTAAGTCCAACAGTGGTATGCTATAGGCTAAATGATTAATTTAAATGACATTGTATAATATTTAGCAATTATTGTAAATTTTTTCTTACCAGTATTTTTCTTGCCATTTACTATTATTACTAAAAAGATGCTAATAATATTTTTATTCTGATATAATGTTCTTAAAACCTACCACTTTTTTGTATGACAGGGCCAATGTTGCTTACAGTTTACATTTTGAAAAATTCACTACTGAGAGGGTGAAATAGGCGTTGAAAGTTTATAACAACAAGTCCGTCAGTTTAGAACAAATACTAATGTGGCGGTAGCCGATATCCACGCAGGCGGAGCTGCGGGCGAAAAGCTAGTATAGTATATGTCTGTGGATACTGCTTTAACCTTGTCAACTGCCACTGTATAATGAACCCATGTTCAGTTGTCATTCACACACTCCCACGCATTCTTCTAATGTGACCTATTCACCACAAAAAAAGGTAAAGTATCGTTCGCTAAAACAGTTTATTTATAACTTTGAAGCGCTAGAAAATTCCGAGCAAAGCGGCTTAACGGTAAAATATTTTTCTTTATAATATGTATTGATTAATTTAGTCTATAATTATATTTACTCACTTATATACTTACTATACAGCTACGCAAGTGGCGCGGGTTCCATTTCCGTTCAGTGTAAATATTTATATGATTGGTCTGATTGTTTCTACGAGAGTACGTTATGTTAGGTCCCGGTTGTTATATGAACATCTATGACAGCCGTCACGGATAGTTGGAGCCCTAAGAAGTTCAACAACTGGTCTAATTGCAAGATATCGTTATCGCTCATTAGCGATAAGCCAACGGTTGCCATTAGAGGTCAGATGGCAGTCGTTTCAAGAAAAATATCGAAGATCAGCTAAATCCGTTAGATGGAAAAAATGGACTCCAGACTCCGAGGTGAAAGCTTCGGATGCAACTGAGATTAATGCTAGAATGATGAATGTTGTGAAAGAAAGGCAGGTAGACCATAGACTGATTTCCTTATTCAAATATAACTAGCAAATAGGTACAATTCACCACATCTCCCCCCTAACAACCAATAATATAAAATACATTTGTAACCACATTTACCATATTAGGATATAAAACAAACAACTGTCATTTACTAATAATAACTAAATATAGGTTATTTACCAACCAATAACATAAGACACATTTGTAACCACATTTACCATATTATATGAAACAAATAACATTTTCAAAATAATCTGGCTATTCTATCTCTAGCCTCTACCGCCGCCCTTCTGCGAACACGCTCCCGTTGTACGTGTTCATCATCCTCACTCGCGTTTGCATTGGCCCCATTCCCATCATCATCATTCTCCGCGTTGGACCTCTAGTTATATTTGAATAAAGAAATCAGTCTATGGTCTACCTGCCAAATGGCGTTCCAAAAGTACATAAATCTGCACTCTCATCATCAATTTGGACCATCCAAAATCCAGACCTTGTTTAAAGATTGTAAAATCCGTTCCGATGCCGTCCGTTTGGTGGGGCTGAACCTTTATTCTTCAAGGTATAGAAGTTCGACACTCAATAGGACATAGCCTTTGGTTTTCACACTGACAGCACAAAACCTCTCCAGTGAGCTCTGGTAATTTATTTTGTCATGTAATTTATAGTGTCTGAATAATTTATATTATGTATGATTATAGTATATTATTTATTTATCGTATTTATGTTTGCTCCTTTGTAGGTATATCTAACTACTACATTTAAGTGTTTGTAATCCATTATGAGAGTACATCTGTCCTTCGCTATTAGGTACACCAATAACTACCCAATATACAAACTAGTTTATTTATTATTCATATCCATCCAAAGGTTGCCTGTAAGATATTGCTTTTAGCGATAAGGCCGCCATTTGTACATTACCTAATTATGTTTGCCATTTATTTTATGTATACTTTTCTTTTGTATGGTGTACAATAAAGTTTATTTCTATTCTATTCTATTCTATTCTACCCTACTCACCGTCGGAAACACAACACGAGATTATTAAGCCGCGGTCTTCTGTAGGGCGGAGGTACTTGCCCAGTCGGACTGCTCGATTGGGACGGATATACCGTCGTGTCCTACCTCCTCGAATAATAGTAGTAGTAAATAACCTACTAGATTTGATTTTGTCTGACAAGCGAAGTGTGTTATCTATCAACCCAATACGCCAATGCTGGGTTTCCAGATCAATGAGTATAATGACGGATTGTTATCTACTGGTCTGTCGAGCTGTTGGGAAGCTTTGTCATTTGATAGAGTACGAACGATACGATAAGGTTTGGAATAGGCTAATTGATTGATTACATAGATAAGAGAAATAAAACGTTCGCAAAACGAATCAACATTTTTTGTTGAAATAAACAAGTCAACATTTGAATGAAATATAAAATTTTATATTAAGATAGATTTGTATTAGGTATATAAAAATGATTGTAACATAATTCATTGGTTCCGATAATTCGTACGAGTATCGGTAGATAGCACTACCGTCCTAAGACGGATGTATAGATTTTTTTTGAAAAAATCAGCTTCGGGCGAGGTTTGGTGGCTCAGTGTTTTCTTTTTTCCCCCTGTAAAGAAAGATCGCGGGTTCGAGTCCCGCCTGAGCTGGATTTGCTTTTTATCATAATCGAACTCACATTTGTTTATTTTTTTAAAAGAAAGTTCGACAATTGATGTTGTAGCAACTTTTAATAAAAAAATACATATTAAAAAAATAAACTAGCCTAATAAACTGACTATATAATTTTATTATATTATTATTAGCGGTCTTATTTGGGTCACCAATCTTTAAAATGAGTGTCTAAAGAGAAAAATATTAATAAACTGAGTTATTAAATAAATCATATTATTTATATAAGATTGTTAACATAAAGTACATAACCAAATGGACTATTCTCAGTGATATCTGAAAAGAGGATCCCTTTCCACGCATCATCAATTAAATATTCTCAGAATCATAATAATATCATTTAGCCCCATTATGTTCTACCCAATATGTATTAGATATGTTACAGTAATAAATATTCTTTAGGTTTCTATACTCAAACATAAAAGCGAACCACATAATATGAGACATATTATGTGAGAAATGGCATATAGATGTTAGAGACAATTATTGTGTCCAAAAATATATTAACTATTATATAATTGAATGGTTATTTACTTATTTTTTCATAAAGGTAATGGATTTGGGCTACATAGGTACGCCTTATTGTTGGTGAAATGGCAGACAGAATACAGTTCCAGAAAAATAAGTTATTATAATATTAGTATGGTCTTAATGTTATTGCGATTATTATGGCTATTGTAGCTATTAGAAATGAAGATTCTAGAATATTGTACACTAGACCCAAAGTAAGCATAGCTTTACTTTATTCCATTCCGTTAGGTACTTAACTAAATATAAAAAAAATTGATGGGTCTTGCGATAGCCTAGTGGAATGGGTAATGGACTGCTGAGACGAGGTCTCGGGTTCGATCCCAGGTTTTACCATCGCACACACCAATGACTTTTCGATGCTTTTCGAAGTTATGTGTGTATTTATCGCAGGTTTATAAGTGCCCGGTTAATGGCAATAGGCTCGCCACCTATTACATTGGGACCTAAACATAAACGGCGAAATGTGGGTGCTAGCACCTCTGCCTACCCCTTCGGGGATAAAGGCGTGAGTTTATGTTATGTTATGTTATGTCTTGTTAATGTTTTATTTGAAAATTCAGTTTATTTATATTTTTATTAGAACTATCGGGATATTTACCATGTATTGTTTGGAGTTTCCGATATTTCGGCGCTGTTGCAAGCTGTTTTTCACCGTTCACCGCCAGTACTACAGTTCCTCCGTGATCATGGTGCTTGCAACAGTGCCGAAATATCGGAAACTCCAAACAATACATGGTAAATATCCCGATAGTTCTAATAGTAATGGGAACGACCATGAAAGTTTATATTTTTCTGTTCAGAAACTCATTTTAATAACACCTAAGTATTTATATCGAAATCGAAGTTAGTCAGTTAGTTAGCCTAGTTTATTTGTTTAATATGTATTTGTATAACAAGTCGCTATAATAAAATAGGTTTGTGCTCAGATGAATTATTGTTTGACATGATGCCCACAGCTACATTCTATCATCGCACTTCTCGTCATAGGCGGGGAGTTCATCCTCACACATTGCGACCGGAAATGGTGCGCACTGTGCGGTATGAAAGGAACTTCATCCCTCGCACACTCAAGCTGTGGAATGAACTCCCCGCGATGGTTTTCCCAAGCGACTACAATATGGGGTTCTTCAAGAAGGGCATTAGAAGGTTTCTTCAGGGTCGGCACCGCGAGTGTGACGCCCCTGGTGTTGCATGCGTCCATAGGCCACGGTGACCGCTTCCCATCAGGTGGGCCGTGTGCTTGTCTGCCAACTAAGTGGTATAAAAAAAAAATAAAAAAAATAGGTACGTGAGACTGAATACAATAATTGGTGAAATGTGGGTGTTAATTCATCCCTGCCTAACCCTCCGGGGACAAAGGCGTTATTATATTTATGAGTGCATGTTTACAAATATCTCAAAGAACAAATTGTAACAGTATCCGCATTTTGTATGAGCATAATCTCCATAAATTTTGTTGATTACACCTGTCTGTAAGCATCTCTGTTGATTAATTACCGTTTTGAATGTGGAGGCTTACATTCCATTACATTATGCTTCCCGGTCTCATACGCCCTTCTCTTGTATGCCCCTTCCCCATTCAATTGAGGTACGATAAAGTTGGTATAAGTTTGTTTTGTACATGCCAAGATATTTTAAATTACATATTGAATAAATCACTTGTACTTTTCCACAATTATTTATTTATTTGAACCTTACCGGTTTCACCTTACGGCATTATCAAAGGTTTACAATGTTGACATTGTAAACCTTTGATAATGTTGACATTGTAAACCTTTGATAATGCCGTAAGGTGAAACCGGTAAGGTTCAAATAAATAAATAATTGTGGAAAAGTACAAGTGATTTATTCAATATGTGTAGCAAGTTCCACCAAGTGCCATCAATCTCCAGTATAAACAATATTTTAAATTGTTAACCTTTAGTTGTAACATAAATATGTGAATACAAAATTTCATTAAAATCGGTTGAGGACATCTGCAAAAGGGTTTTTTTGCCAACAATTTTTCAGATTAGAGAGCACAAACTTCGCGAGTTTGTGACGTTTGTGTCCGCCGACCCTGCCACTCGCTGCCCAATAAGAAAGAAAGAAGAAAGATAGAAAAAAAAGTGGAATTGAGGTGTGGGTAGATGAAGCCCTAAAAAGTCCGATATCGTTATAGCAAAATAGTACATTATGGTACAAGTGAGCAACGTTGGTGATTACCGCCGAGGCGCCATTGAGACCCGAGCCGCCAGGCGAGGGTCTTAAGACAGCCGAGGACGGTAATCATCATGCTCACACGTGCCATACGACGTTTTACAACACACTTGCGAATAAAATAATACTACAAATACTAAATAAACAATACTACAAATTAATTCGTTTTCCTATGCGCGCGCATTTAAAATTGGCGGTCGACCATATTTAAAAAAAAATGAGGTTTGAACTTAACTTTTTTTTACTCTGTTTTTTTTTTCTGTACTTAGAGAAAAAAAAAGTTAAATTTGAGCGAAAATTTTGTTTATTACACAAGTATTACAAGTTGAAATTATTTATTTAAATACGAAAATGCATCAAATGACCATAGAATAGGCGTATTAATTTATTCGTACTATTAAACACGTTATTTTTTGTATCAAAACTTTTTTAAGAACATAGACAATTATAGACACTTCCTATAAAATTTAAATAAGAATCTATAACTCACTTTTGTGAATAATAGTAATGAAAAAGTCACAGTTTTATAATAGGTGTCATTCCGTGCTTAATTGCGGTAAAATAATATCACTGTTATGAGCAGGTGTGTTGTAAAATATAATTTTTAGGTGTGTTGTAAAGGAAGATTACAGTATGGAACTTGATTTGATTATTATAGCTTTTCACTAGAAAAATAACCGGAGGCGTTACATGAAATATCAATATCAAAGCCTTTCTCGTTATTGCTAAGCTCTACCTACGTAAAACTATTTTTATTTTATTATGATTCGCCCGGCGGAACGAATTAGGCTCACCTTATTATTACGGGCACTGGATATCCATTGATATTGATATCTCAACTATTTTTACCTGTAAGTTCACTTTGCGGCAGTGGTGGCGACGCGATAATATGAGGGACATGGTGAAGGAAATTACTTAATCATATTCAGTCCTCCCTGATGAAACTTCCTACAAATATTCAAAATTAGAATCTATTTTCCATCCGTTGGTCGCGATAACAGCTAGTTTCCTATACAATCGTCTTGGTGCGATGGTGGAGCCTCTACTGATATTCTTACGAATGGAAGAAAAGGTGATTAGATGTATTTTTAACATCCAAGACGTGATCATATAACTCTCCTGGTCAGAGCAGTCCTCTGTAAGAGGTATGTATATATCGTGGCGTGAGTTTTTAGTCGGTACCACGCCCGCCGGCTGAGGGGCGGCTCCGTGAGGATTTTATACCCCCGTCTTGAACTTCTAAAAATTATATTTTACAACACACCTGCTCATAACAGTGATATTATTTTACCGCAATTAAGCACGGAATGACACCTATTATAAAACTGTGACTTTTTCATTACTATTATTCACAAAAGTGAGTTATAGATTCTTTTTTAAATTTTATAGGAAGTGTCTATAATTGTCTATGTTCTTAAAAAAGTTTTGATACAAAAAATAACGTGTTTAATAGTACGAATAAATTAATACGCCTATTGTATGGTCATTTGATACATTTTCGTATTTAAATAAATAATTTCAACTTGTAATGCTTGAGTAATAAACAAAATTTTCGCTCAAATTTAACTTTTTTTTTTCTCTAAGTACAGAAAAAAAAACAGAGTAAAAAAAAGTTAAGTTCAAACCTCATTTTTTTTAAATATGGTCGACCGCCATTGTTAAATGCGCGCGCATAGGAAAACGAATTAATTTGTAGTATTGTTTATTTAGTATTTGTAGTATTATTTTATTCGCAAGTGTGTTGTAAAACGTCGTATGGCACGTGTGAGCATGATGATTACCGTCCTCGGCTATCTTAAGACCCTCGCCTGGCGGCTCGGGTCTCAATGGCGCCTCGGCGGTAATCACCAACGTTGCTCACTTGTACCATAATGTACTATAATCCTTTAATACTTCCTTGTCAAAAACGACATCGGCGTGTAAGCATATAATAGGGTGGTATTACATTTATTAAATATCTTTGTCCAAATGACAATTTTCAATTTCAATTGATTCAATTGGTGTACAATTTTTGTCAATTTCTTTGATTAAAAATGTACATTGAACAAAGATATTTGATAAGTGTAATACCATTCTTACTTACCTAGATTCTAGGTGAGTATAATTACGTGCCCACCCATACCCGGGGGCGAGTTGGGGACTCCGTGGTCCCCACACCGGAAGAGGGCCAGATCGAGAGATATGGCCCTGGGTCGGCCGGGGTGCGAGGGATATGGCTATGACAATCTCACCTCCGGCAACTGACGGCCCACAGAAGGCGTGCGTTTTAGTCGGTTCGAGTCCGACATAACCTCCTCCTCCGGCCCCGGCGGGGGAGGTATCCGTGGGGATAAAAAAAAAAAAAAGAAGGTGAGTATAATTGTACTTAGGATACTTCGTAGATTCGCGAAAGTAAAAGCCACAACAAAATACAAACCTCACATCACGTACAAAGAAAGGAACACCGGTGCATTAAGTAACGGCGAAAGGTTACAACACGAAGGTAATCTATTTTCGTCAGTCCTCACACGATTTATAGTCCGGAAATGAACGGTGAACTCCGTGTTCTTCGTACAATGCGAAAAATTACCTTCAGTGGACGTGTATGTAAGGTTTTATTTTACGTGCCTAAGTTGTAACAATTTGTAAATTAAAACTTAAGATTCCCGGTTATGTAAGAGAGTTTAAAACAAATTTGAATGTCATTATTATTAAATTTAAAATCGAAGTCATGATTCCTAAGAACAGATGTCGCTATCTTGCATAGTTTTTAACTTCTCTCTACTTTATTTATGAAGTTTATCTTATTGCATTCTATTGCTGGAGCCTGCGCCACAATACCCGATCCTCCACCTCCCACGGCAATTCCACGGGTAAGGTTGAAACCAGGGCGCGCAGGTAGTATTAAATTTTATGCACACAGTTTTAGCTGTAAAGGTATTAAAGTCATTGCCAGTCCAATGCGCAATAGAACGAAAGTTCAACAAAATAAAAGTAAGTCAATCTTTGCTGGACTCTCACTCTTATTCCTGACGTACCAAATAAAAAACCGGATATTGTGACGTCCTAATAAGCGATCATATTTCAGACCGCGATCTAGAAGTATACCCTATGAAGCTCGCTCATCGATCGCATTATCGAAAAATATCTGATACGATATTTCACATTAGTTCTAACCGTTTTAATAACAAAATGACACTATGAATTTAATTAAAGATAATGATGATAATATAATATCCATACTATTATTTTCAATAGTATAATAATAAATCTGTATAACTAGGTATATCATCATCAACATCATCATTTCAGCCATAGGAAGTCTACTGCTAGACATAGGCCTCCCCTATAGATCTCCAATAAGACCGGTATATATTTACTAGGTATATATTTATTATGAAAAGTTCCTAAAAATCATAAAGGAATTTGGTTTCTCAATTACGGACACCTTCCTGGAATACAAAATGATTTTGTTACTTTGATCATTTAATTTGATTCGAGCTTCAACTTTGTTTAGAGGAAAGTTTGAAAAGTTCTAAGTAAACTAAAGTTGTTTTGAGCAAAAACTGTAGTGTTTTTATCAACAACTTTATCTTTAATAATTTTATTATGTACAAGCTGTTACTCGTGTATTTTATAGAATACCTGAATTATACAGATTGCCGGTAACATGATAAGTTAAAAATACTAACAAATCTACATTACAACAACTAATAATTCTATATTTTTTCCGAATATGCCATTTTTCGTGTCAAATTAGTGAAATGTCTTAACAGCTAATAATATACTGTCTAGAATTCTAGATATACGCCTGTACAAACACAAGACAGAGACAGCTAAATTGAATGTCAAAAGAATGCTAAGTACTTTGTTATGTACAATTTACTGCGTAAATGAGATAAGGGTGAGGAAATAATTTACGTTTAGGCGTCTTTGATTAACTAAAGGTAAACATTCTTGTTAAACAAATAAACTAGGCTGACTAAATGACTAACTAATGGTCCGATTTCGGTACTCGTAGTCTTTAAAATGAGTTTCTCAATAGAAAAATATTATTAAACAGAGTTTTTTGTTAACTCTGTCTGTTTGTCTGTCTGTCTGTCTGTTACGCTTTCAGGCCTAACCAATTTTGATGAAATTTGGTATAGGGGTAGATTAGACCTTGAGAACGGACATAGGCTATGTTTGATCGCGATAACCGACATCCACGCGGGCGGAGCCGTGGGCAAAAGCTAGTATATTATAAAGACACATCAAGATTGTATACGTTTAGTGAAATAGGTACCTAACTAATTCGAGTATAGATAAATTATGAGTCTATGAGGCCCCAAGACCCTTGGAACTTGGGCCGAAGCTGATTCACCCGCAAGCTGAAGTCATTTTGTCACTCTAGACATTCTCATTTTATAGACGTTTAAACATGTGGACCTTCTGCAACAATGACATTTGTCCCTTATGGACCTTCTGATTCGGAGGGACCCTCGCGCTGCCAACACCGTAAGAACCCTCTAATGATCTTCTTGGAGAACCCCATATTTTAGTCGCTTTGAAAAATCACGGCAGAGAGTTCATTCTACAGCTACAGCTTATGAGTGCAGCTTACAGCAAGCACTTGCGTAGAGGCACAGATAA
The DNA here is from genome assembly GCA_914767945.1 of Eilema depressum. Taxonomy (NCBI): domain Eukaryota; kingdom Metazoa; phylum Arthropoda; class Insecta; order Lepidoptera; family Erebidae; genus Eilema; species Eilema depressum. Next base: position 15,744,114 of record OU612026.1, read on the forward strand.
CATAATACTAAAGTAGTAGAGGTTATAGGCATAAAGTGACCTGTGGTTGTGTTCCACATCAGGGCTCACGTTACACTCGCGCTACCGACCCTATAGGAACCTTCTAACCCCACGGTGGACCATAAGGACCACAGCACCGCACCATTTTACGACCCTAAGTAGGCACTTAGGGTCGTAAAATGGTGCTTTTACATTTCAAAAGTAATACTAATTGGAGCAGAAACTGAGTGTCTCGTCTTGTTCACATGTTTTCTCATACATACAACTGACAATATTATATTGAACTTCAAACAATTCGGAAATGCAATATCCAGTCAATTGCTTCAATGTAGGTACTCTTATTGTACTCGCAAAGACATTTAACGTTTAATAACGTCAGATATTTTGCTATGGAGTACTCGCAGACTTTGATGTGCTTACAAGTACCTAATCGCAATATGTTTTGAAGCAACACAATACATATTTATTTTAGTAGTCAGTCTATGCCAATCTGGCATAATATGCTGAAGCAGGCCTTATTCAACATCTTCTTCTCCGTCCTAGCGTTAATTCCCAGTCGCATCCGAAGCTTTTTCAGCACGGAGTCTGGGGTCCGCTTTACCAGTCTTAACTACAGGTTTGACTAAACCTCGATATTTCCCGTGAAGCGATTGCACTCAGACCTCCACAACCCAATGGTAACATTAGGCGATATCGAAGCTTTGCAGCTAGACCGTTGTTTTTGGACTTTTTAGGGCTTCAACTACCCGTAACGACTGCCATAGATGTTCTTATGGCAACCGGGACCGACAGCTTAACGTGCTCCCCGAGGAACGACCAGACCAAGACAAATACCTACCCATATTTCATGAACACAAATATTTGCACTGAACGGTGATCGAACCCACGCCTCCTGCGTAGCGGCCGCGTTTACTATCGCTTCGCAACGGAGGCTGCCTTATTCAATATGCCTGAATATATTGCCTGTTCATGATTGCTGACGATTCGAGCTATCAAATAAGTTTATATTTTGTTATTGGTTTTTTCTTTACTTAGTATTCTGTTATGTGTAGGTATCTCGTAGGTTTATGTATGGATAATTTCTTTTTCTTACATTTTGAATAGAAAATTAATAAGACAATTTCTTGATACTTTTATTATGTTATTATTATCAATGTATGAGACCAAAATATTATATTATTGGTATTGTTTACATGTACTGACATGTATACACGACTGTGGCCCTGAAGCGATAGACAGAGGTAGGTATATTGTCAACATCGCTTCATTTCAATATTTTCTTTACCCTACTAATATTATACATTACTTACTCATAAAATAAAATTTGACAGTACATAATAAATGTAATATGTATATTTGTGTTGGCCTGGGTGTTTCTATGTATACCTAATATGAAATTTTTACAAAAAAAAAGTATCTAAGTATGTTTATCCGCATAACATAAGCTAGTTAAGCTATGCTTACCATAGTCTAGATAGCGTTTGTAGAATATTTATTTATTTAATGGTTTCTACGACACTGTTAAACCAAGTTGGGGCGCGCTATACTCAATTCGTCTTGTCTGGCCTAATAAATAATTTGACAAAAGATAAATGCCCCAAACGTTTTTTGTCATTACAATAATCAGCTTAACAATAATTCTACCAAATGAAACGTTGTCATACAAAAATTTGACAATCGTTAGTCGTCAAAGTGAAAAATAGGCGAAACGTTGGTTGGCAAGTGATAATCGGCCAAACAATTTTCGGCGAAAAGGCAGGATCCCGTTAATTATTTCTGATGCCAATAAACTTTATCTTATCCTATCTTATCTTATATTCGCGTAAACTTCAGACAGTATTATGAAATGATGTTGTTTGCTGTGTCTGTGGTATGACAGTGGGTAAAAATGAACAAAATCGGGGTCCTGTTAATATTAACTTAGAAATAAGTTTAGGTCTATCGCTTGTAAACTCAATATACAAAGTTCAAACAAATTACAAAAGCTTTCATGATTTCACATTCTGAAAGTATTCAGTTTGGAATTCCGATTCCGGAACATTCAGCAATACAAAATAGTTCTTTCAGTTTTCAATAAAGCAGTTCAAATGTCATGAAAAGGTATTGTACACACCTCAAACTTTGTCAATTTTGTGAAACAATGATACTAAATTCTTTTGTTCAAAACTAAACTAAACTAAGTCAAAAATATTTTAAGACCGTTTATCATTCATTGTCAACTTTATAATAGCGGTTTCACTTTCATATTCAACTTTTGGTGATGTCATATTCAATTATAGTGCTGTCTTATCTGACTCTAAATAAATAAAATCTAATTATAAATATTTAACTGGACTTAAAAACGGAATTGATTATATCAATCACTTCACTAAAATAAGCAAATTTTAGGGAAATTTTATTTTAGAGATCGTTTAACTTGACAGCCTCTGTGGCGTGGTGGTAATGAATGCGGATTCGATCCCCGTCAGTGCAAATATTTTGTATGCATGAATATGAATATTTGCATTGATCTGGAACGCGGTCCCCAGACTCCGAGAAGAAAGTTTCAGATGTGACTGAGAACATAACACGAGGTTATTATGGCCGCGGTATTCTGTAGGGCGGAGGTACTTCCTCAGTTGATGGCTCTCAAATGGTGTTCTCCCAGTGTGCTGCTACCTGGATAGCGTTCTCGGAGGCGCACATGAGGTCCTCCGGTGTACATGTGTGTGGGCTTGTAGCACAGGTCAGCAGGTGGGCCATTGTCTGTGGCGTAACTCCGCATTACTTTTTTTTTGGTACTGCTCTATTGTGACAGAAATACGGTCGTGTCCTACCTCCGTAAACAAAGAAACTCGGATAGATATTGTAAAAGTAAAAAAAAATATATTAGGGTAAGGTTGCCGATATTGTACCAGTTAACGAACTTTACAAGATATCACAAAAACTATATCACTCAAAAGGATTATATTATAAGAACTAAAAAGGTTGTTCTATTGGTATCCATATTTTATAACTAGAAAATGCGGGGATATAACCCAATTAGGACAATAAAAGTTTTTCAAAAGGTCTAAAAAAGTACAATTTAGGAAACCGGTTTCCTTAATTGTACTATAGGTATCTTAAATTGTACTTTACGGTCTAAATAAGATTCTAGTATCTCCTACAAATTGAAATTAGCCTTACCGTTATACATCTTTATAAAAATTATTATACATAAAGTTTTAAATATTAATAATTATAATGTTTAAACATCAAGTTATATCTAAATTGTACCGGTACATTTTAGGATTACACTACCTAGTATGTACAAATTAGGCAACACCAAGTTTTATTTTTATGCGAGCCGCCATTATAACCTCGAAATACCAAACATTAAAATTATATTCTCAAAAAAGTGCACTGATATGCTTACTTTTCAAAAACATATATAACAGCTGCAGTGTACCTACCACTCCCACAAGAAACCCTTAGGTAAATAGCTCTAAAATTATATCAGAACGCCAAAATAGTGATTTTTGTTTACTACATCTACCTCAGTTGTGTTATCGAATCCAAACTGACAGCGATTGCGTAATGTTGGTAGCTCTACTTTTTAGTGTTGTCACATCAAACCTAAGCATTGCAATTTGGTAGATATTGAGATGGTACAAATTACGAGCCGGTACAACTTATGCAACTCCACCCTATATTATCACTGATATTTTGTCACTCGTACAAATTAAAACATAATGGAAAATTCTCGAAACTCGTATAAACAAAACAGAACATAGCAATAAAGCTTACAGTTGTTTAACATCTGTTGTACAGCGCAGATCAGACGCCATTGTCGAGAACTTTACGAGAGTTTAACACATACACAGGAATTTAGACATTAAAAGGAGTTGTAATTTTACGATCAAGATTTAGGGAAATAGCACTTTGTAGAAAAGTGCTTTGTAAAGCAGAATGACGGAATTTCATGCTTTATTTCTAACTAGCTGTTGCTCGCGGCTCCGCCCGCGTGGAAAACTGATCCCGTTCATCGCTGATAGCAGCGTGAACGGGATCAGCTGTCATGTCGTTATTTATGTACTGTAGTTTGTTTGTGTATAATTAAGATTTATTTTATCTTCTTCTAGAATAGTAGCAGTAGTTCAGTATAGTATTAGCAGTATTAGTATAGTAATAGTAACTTAAACCCTCAAGTTCCAATCATGGCCGATCGTTTTATGGTATGTATCATGATCGCGTTAATTCCCGTTAACATTATTGTATATCAATACAATAATGCTAACGGGAATTAACGCGATCATGATACCTAAAACATTTTGATTTGCCTGATGGTATGTAAGTATCTATACAGTGATCGCGTTAATTCCAGTTAACATTATTGAATAGTAATTGTACTATAATTATACACCACTTGTATATTAAAATTTTTCGACAAAACTTTCCACACTAATATAACTTTCATACAGAAATCTACGATAAGTAAATGTATTCTTCGTTGGCCTAGTTTGCTTGTTTTGCTAAATATACAGGCAATTTAAGCAAAAAAAGAATATTACCTATGAAGGAGCACAAATATTCGTATATATAAAAGTATTCGACCTGAAATTAAATTAAAAGCTTCTGAGATTGAAACCACGAAAATGAGTAGGAATCTCTGAATTCTCGTTACCGTTTCCTGTATGTTTGAGTTGGTACTTATTTTTGTTATGTTCTCATGTAAGTGACCTTGTATGTATTTTTTTGAGAATAAATTTTGGGTTGTTCCGTATTGCTCCTACGACGATTGATCCCATTCTTAATTGACCCCAAATGCGTATTCCTTATTGATCCCAAAATCCATTCTTAATTGATCCCAATGCAAGAGGTACTAAAAAGTATGGATATTCTGGTCATCCGCGTAACTCCTCCTACAGTCCCCGGGTCCTTTAAGCGGGGCGTGAAAAAGCATCTGATGAGACCGTCAAGCTGAGTGCCACCATTGTGGCATGGTACGTGTCTATAAGGTGACTCTCTTTCCAAGACTTTGCCCTCAGCTTACCATCAGGCAAGGCGAAGTCAAATTGACGTGTCCTATAAAAATAAAAAAAATAGGTATTTTGCGTTTCTGGTAGGTACTGTGCGTCGGAAGGAGCATGATCATGCATTCAACTTATTTAATCTTACTTACTACTATTATTAGAATTTGAGAGTAGAAGCACCATCGATTCGACTGAATGAATGAATTATTAGAAGACTAAAAGTTTGTGAAGATGTTCGTATGTTTGTTACTTAATCACGATCCAATGACTAGACGGATTTGGTTAAAACTCGGCACAGGGTTAGATAAAATAGTTGTCTTCATTTTTATACAAGGTAGGTACATTTTCATACAAGTCTACGCACTTCTGTCCTTGTCAACTAAGCAAATCCTACACTGACATCTAAGTCCTTTCTAAAGTGAGAGCAATATTTATTTAAAACTAGCTGACCCCGCGAACTACGTACCGCCTAACAGTCGATTCTTTTTTTTTTCTCCCCGTAAGAACCATCCTCGTACTAGGAATATTAAAAAAAAAGAATTAAGAATTTGCGAAATCGATTCAGCCGTTCTCGAAATTTGCGCTTAGCAACACATTTAGGGATTCATTTTTATATTAAGTACAGATTATTTAAAACTAGCTGACCCCGCGAACTTCATTCCGCCTTTTTTTAAATTTTCTCGCCGTAGCGACCATCCTCGTACTTCAGGGAATATTCTAAAAAAAGAATTTGCGAAATCGGTTCAGCCGTTCTCGAGATTTGCGCTTAGCAACACATTTAGGGATTCATTTTTATATTATAGAAGATTTGTGTAAGCCAACTATAATGATCCCAAGAATAATCCGATTTAGGTATCTATTTTTGGCGTTGTAATATGTCACCTTTACTTAAATTTGAAATAAATCTATCATTATTTTCGAATGAGCTCTATCGTCGCAGACGACGAAGATAGCAGCTAATATCAGAGCGATAACAGTGATATATTGCTTTTGAAGGCTTTAGTTTCAAATTCTATATGTAAATAAATTAGTTAGGTTAAAAAATTGTATTAAAATCAGTCTATAGAATATACAAATAAATACGTTTGTGTATTTGTATATTGTAGATAGGTACGGCTGTATTATTACTACTATAGCTGCGGTAACAATGAGATTTTACTAAAATCATACCCATACCTATCATCTGTTCTGTGGCCATACCCATATTCATGCTTATAGATATTTGGACTGGGCGGGGATCGAACCCGCGCCTCCTACATAACGGCCGCGTTCACTACCGCCATGCCACAGGTTGTCAATTCATGTTTTCCGCCCGCATGGTATTCTGATCCCGATTTTAGTGTTTCTCTACAATATTATGCATGTATTACACATATAAACCTTCCTCTTGAATCACTCTATCTATTTAAAAAAAACTGCTTCAAAATACGTTGCGCAGTTTTGAAGATTTAAGCATACATAGGGACGGACAGACAGCGACAGCGACTTTGTTTTATAATATGTAGTGATGAGCAGAATACCTGCTGCCTACCTTTACTTTTTTCACAGTTGGTTAAGGGCCGTAACCAGATCGTTACAGGGGGAATGTTCTGACCAACTGAGCAATATTAATACGTCTTCAGTATTCAATATTTTCCTATTTCGGGGACACAGTAAGAGCATTCCCCTTGTAGGGACTGTTCAAGTCCCGTTTTCAGTATTCACTTTTTTCCAATCTAAATCGATAGGAATATTTAGAATACCAATTACTTTAATCAACTTATAATTCAATCTCTATTCAATAATTTTCACTTCAGAACCTTTTAAGAACACAAAGAAAAAACATACCGGTTCCTTTCGAGTAGCGGCGTACCATGGAATAGAATGACGAATGATACGATTTGACGTTTTTGACATTCGTTGACGCCTGTCATAATATACCAATCCCTTACATTCATCATTCTAGAATACACCGAACTTGCCGACAACTTCGGCATAGCTTGCCACACCAAAAAATTGAATTGAATTGAATTGAACGAATTGCCGCTTATCTAGGGGGCTGCTTTTCACATCGCAAATATCAGTCTATTCCTGGTAACCTTCAGATAGACTGAAGTGTATGAAGATACTACGTGTGTATTATTGACTGGAATCAGTGGAAACATGAAAGTATCTCTAAAGAATCGTTCGCATAACAATCTTTCTTCGAATTCATTGTAATATTTTCCTTAAAGTTCAATGTAACATAAATAAGCACTTCCTAAAAATCTTCACTGAATTTCAATTTCCATTTCATTGGAATTGGTAAAATAAATTAATGTATTCTATAATTATTTTCACGATTGGTGCGGGGTTCCCCTGTACTAAGCGAATACAAAATTATTCATGTAAGGTACCTAATAATTTTATTTGCGACATTGTTTAAATGATTTTTTTATGCCAATTAAGTCACAGACAAGCACGGACAGAGAGAGACAAGACAGATGGAATGTGGTTACCGTGGCCTTTGCAACACCAGGGGAGTCACTCTCGTGCCACCGAGCCTGTAAGAACAGAGAGATTCTGTGCCATCGGCGAAGAATACAAGCAGGACAAGCCTTTGTTCTTCCCACTGACAGCACCAAACTTCTCCAGCGAAGTCTGACTACCCTACTCACCGGGAACACAAGACGAGATTATTATAGTCGCGATATTCTGTTGGGTCGGTACTTCCCCGGTCGGAGTGCTCAATTGGGACGGAAATAGCGTCCGTGTCCTACCTCCGTAATTATTCTATAGTCCGAGAGCTGGCACCAATTTTAGGGTAGGTTGTCGAGGCAAGCTGAAAACTTGTCACATACCTCTCCTAATATACCCTAAGATGGTTGTATAGGAGAATTTGCAGCATTCAAGGCGGGACTCGGTAGCTCAGTGGCCTGAGCATTCGCCCTGTAAGGGACTAGTCGGGTTTGAGTCCCGCCCGTATTACTTTTTCCTATCTTAATCGTTTTACTTCAAATACTTACCCAAAAATTGGTGCTAGCTCTCCTGCTATTAGAGGAAGTGAACTCACTGGCACTTATTCATAGGATGCAAAGTGGCCTATGTGCTATTCTAGACTATAAATATCTCTGTGCCGTTCCTCACGATCTGTTCAACCTTTTTGGTATTACTGAATAACAAACACCTATTTCCCGAAGTGATTCAATTTGTTCAATCTCTGCAACAGTCTCATTGCGACGGCCTGGCAACACTGACGGATCGGTGGAACGACCGCGTCCCACGCTCTCATGCTTACAAAAATAGTTCACGTCTAATCAATTATTTGTTTTTATAATTTTATTACAAAACTTTCTTACCCTTTTTGTTGTTTATTAGTTTTTGTACAAAAACTAGGAGATTTAGAGATTGTATACTAGTTTAGTACGGTTTTTTAATAATTAGGTCGTCAAACTGACTGCTGACACCCCAACTGACGGTAAGCTGGGATGAAGCCCACCTTTAATTTTATAGGTTTTCTTCATTTTCAACAATCATACAACCATTAATGTTTTTAAAGAATATTAGTAACCGACAAATTTGACATGACTTTAATACATACATACATACATACAGTCACACCTCTTGCCCAGTGGGGTAGGCAGAGACCACAGTTTTCCACTTGCTACGATCCTGGCATATGTCTTGACTGATATGACTTTAATTCGTCGTTATATTTCATTACTAGCTGTTGCCCGCAGCTCTGTCCGGGTGGATGTTAGTTATTGCGACCAAACATAGCCTATGTCCTTTCTCAAGGTCTAATCTACCCTTATACCAAATTTCATCAAAATCTGATCACGCCTAAACCACTGAATCAAAATGCAGTGGTTTAGGCGTGAAAGCGTAACAGACAGACAGAGTTACTTTCGCATTTATAATATTAGTATGGAATTATGAATATTATGGATTATGGATTTCATAATACAATTTTTAGAAAACTTGCCTCTTGACGACCGCTTTGAAGTTTAATAAAAAGAAACGATTTTTTGACGTAAAATAATCTGACTCCACGGTCAACTACAGGTCAGTTCTATTGATGGATATATTGTGTTGTATTGTAAAATAAAATTTCAAGCAATAATAATATGAAGGTTAGGTTAGAGCAAAGAAAGGCTTTGATATTGGATTACTGAACAAAGGTCATTTTGAAATTTAGTCTATTTATAAAATAAATAAAGTGCATTTTCGAGCGATATCCACCCACAATAATCCAAACTTCAAACATTAAATAGCACTTAAGGATTTCACAAAAGTATTTGGACGGTGTTATTTGAACTAGCAAGTAAAATAACTTACATGACTACGATTTAAACTACGACTACAATTATTTTATTCATATACTGAAAGGGGCAAGCTTCGCAATCCAACAGGTAACTAGTTACATCTTCATAGTAACATCAGAGTACCTTTTTTTATCGTGCGAAAAATCCCCACGGATACCCCTCCGCCGGAGCCAGTGGAGGAGGTTATGGCGGACTTGATCCGACTGAAACACGCCATCTGTGGGCCGTCGGTTGCCGGAGGTGAAATTGTCGTAGACATATCTCTCGCAACCCGGCCGACCCAGGGCCTTAATGTCTCGACCTGGCCCTCATCCGGTGTGGGGACTATAGAGTCCCCAACTCGCCCCGGGAATGGGGAGGCATGCAACATCAGAGTGCCTAGAGTTTTTGTGCGAGTCACCGGTGAATGTGAGAAAAATATCGTACTTGGCACTCTGATGTGTCTGTCACTAATGTGTTGATGCAACTAACTAACACTAACCTTGCGACCAAGCAGCCCTTGCGACGGGTTATCCATTGAAACCTATTTCCGGGATAAAAAGTAGCATATTCTATTATTCCAAATCTAATCTTCTTGCTGGGCATAACCTTTCCTAGATCAGATGAAAGTCCTTAAATAGACTCCAAACACAATGTCAGCAGAAGCACACATTGGTCTAGCCGGAGTTTGTTGGGTGAGGCAGACAACAGGGGGCCAACTAGCTGTGTGTGCTACATATAGGTAGCAGACCAGATTATCTCATGAGTGATTCCGAGAGCGCAATCCAGCCCTCCTAGACAAGTTTAATAGAACGATGAAGTAAGTATTGACACGTATTTTGACGTGTATGACCGTCTACGATCAATCTAATCTACAAACGTATTACCAATTCCAACTATTAGGTAATCTGTGGTATTGCCACGGAGGACAGAATATGATTAGTAAACGGAGATGTTCCAGTGAAATTTCTCGTAATAAAAACGCGTCGCCAAATGCGGGTGAGAAGAAGACGCGGGGGGCATGACGCCATACCTCGTCCCCCACGCGTCTCTTCTCCTAAGTCTAAGCCCCTCCCACTTTTTAGAATGCCATCTAGTGTGGCATGGCGAAACCAAATAGAAATAATGCATGCAATTTCCATTGTAGTTTTACCACTCGCCACAAAGCGCTGCACAGAATTCTAGAATAATCTATGTGTTTAATGACAGCGGGACCACTTACATATTGACCACTATATATACAAGCTGTTGCCCGCGGCTCCGTCCGCGTGGAATTCTGATATAAGGAATATAAGGACATAATGATTGGGTTGCATTATTGGAGTTTTAGCGCCTTCGCTGGCATAGGCGGGTGCGGGTCGCGACGGGCGTCTGTCACCAGTATAATTTCAATAGCGTCGGTGTACAGTCGATAACTATGGATCATTTATTGATATATTACTTAGCCAAAAGACGACGACGTGAACAAAGGCGTCAGCCAATTAGCCCATATTATGTCACGTCTAGATTGTTGTGTGGCGAATTTGTAACCAAGTTTTCGTATAAGAATGTACAGCTATCATAATTAGTTTATTGTAAATCAAAGACAATTTTGCACGGTTTGTCAAAACTGAAAAGAAAGAGGCGAACTCCTTTGGTTCACGGAATTTTTGGTTTTACTTTACACAATATACCTATTAGCAGGGCTGGCTCGCGACTCACTTGGGGGTACTAGTGGTGCAATGCATCCGGGAGCAGGTTCCTGCTTTTGCATTTTATATTGATATATTATGTTGTTCTATGAATAATATAAGACTGACCTTCAAAATAACATTCTATTTAAGTTTCGTTTACCAAAAAATTTCAAAGGTATTTGCCGTAAAAAAGCTTTCAGTTTGCAGCTAAGGATTATTCTAAGTTTATTGCAACGACTGTACAAGCACGGCGCGTGTGACACGGATAACGTAGCGGCGGTCGATGATTTTGTTGAAACAGACCCGCTCGCGTGCTCCGTCGCGCGGACACACGGCGCGTGCCCCGCTGCCCGCGTGGCGGGCCCCGCCGCCCGCGTCACGTGTGACGGGTATCCGCCTCACGTAGCGCTGCTCTTGAAATAACATGAAACAAGTACGCGAAGCGGACGTCCGCGACCCACACCCGCCTATGCCAGCGAAGGCGCTAAGTACGGATCCCTAACTTTTTCAAAAAGGAAATTAATAAAGCAAGAAAATAATGTAGAAATATAAAAAAATTATGTTATTATATTGTAAAATTTTCACTTATGTATTTCTGGTATACGTATATACAATTAGGTATAGCAAATTTAGGCTGTAATTTTTTAAATCACTTTTTTGTTTTATAGAAGTCATCTTCATTGAAGGACCTCGAACAGATTCTGGAATATTTTGTGGGGTACCTACCAGCTGGAAGGTCTATTTAAAATACGTACCTATCCACGCATTTTTTTATTTCTGGGTTACTGGGAACTCTAAAATGATATAATATAATGTTGACAATTTTATTGGCTTCCTAAAAATAATGTGATCTCACTACTATGATGCACACCATTTATTTTAAATAAGGCCATCTGTAGAATTATAGCAGAATCATTTAGCCCCCCTAAATGATTTGGGCAGATACCGACAGATGGCTCAATTTTTTTATTTTCAATTTTCAATTTCACCTAAATATAATGTAAGAATTAATAAAATAACAATTGCGGAATTACTAATGAAGTCCGGTGAAATTATTGTGGTGATTTTTTTTATAGAATGAATTGAATTGTTGTTACAACATTATACAATTAAGACAAGGTTACTTATTTCTTCTCTCCGCTAGATGGTTCTATAAAGACATTTTTTTTCTAAAAATGAAAATAAAAATATAGCGGACTTACTGATGAAATGTTATATCATCAATATATTTAAACATCTTATCTCTACAATTTGTACACCCTTGTACCGCACACTTCATTCTTAAATCGGGTCAAAACTATTTTTATCTTTGAACTTTTAACCAAAAATGACAACCTATCGCAACGACGTGCCACTAGAACTGAGTGGTGACGTCACAGAACTGACGTCTATATATAGGAGTCCTTTTGACAGTATGGAAGCACGCGACTCGATTGCCTTTGCAACAACTCCGCTATCATTTCCTTCTCCATGGGTATTGCCCTTTGTCTAGAGAGGCAGGTTGCAGTAGACTGAGATAGCAGAGTTTGAGAATAGACGTGCCGTCGATTCGACGGAAGAAGAACAATTTAAGTAATGATTTTCTGTCCTACTATTTGTTAACCAATATTCTTTTTATTTAGTAGCTTTTACGGGCTTTCGCGTTGTCAATAAAAATGATTGAAAACGTCTTTTTTTGTTCAATACTGTCTTACTTAAGTAAAGTTTACTTAGATGGCCTAAGGTTGAATACTATTTTAATTAAAACGGGAAATTCCTTTGGGTCCTATCGCGTCTTAGAATACAAAGTATTCCAGGACGGCGTTCGTGTTCTTGAAGTGCCTAATATAAAATTCTTATTCGTGAATTTTCTACGATTATACTCGTGCTAGTACATAGTGTCTTTCTGTGGTACTTTTAATAATTATTTCTTTATCCCTCCACAGATAGCAACATTCACAGGGCATAGCAACCGCTCTCCATAGGAAATCGGTGTACTTATTTATCTATCTACCGATTTCAAATTAATGGAAGACTGCCTGTCATTCAGTATGATGTAAGGCTTCTAACGATACCCCTACATCCCTATTTATAGCGCTACGAAAGTAGCTACTTTTGGAATCAGTAGAACCTTTTTTATGCCACTTAGGTGGTAGATAAGCACACGGCCTTAACACCGCTCCGAACTGTTTACCGAATTACCGTTGAACGATATAACCGTACACAGAAATCACTGTTCACCGTACATCGGTGCACATAGAAATTCTTTAGACGCTACCTTTATTTGCCGACAGCTCGGTTCGCCGAAAGATTGATTTATAGAATAAATGTATCACCGAAATTACGTTTATAGATAAGTCGATTTGTCGAAATCTTCACTGATTGAATTATTTTCTTTAATAAAAGGTTAATTTAGTCAGTGGGGATTTATAGACAGTCAAATACCGAAACTAACATATGGCTGATTGGTTGCCTGTAATTACCGGAATTTCAATTATTAACATTTTAATATAGATGTGCACACAAAAACTACTAAACCGATTGCGATGAATCTTTGTATGTACATAGCTGGAGAACTAGATTAACACATACCTAGGCTGCATTTGTAGCTATAACCAACATCTGACTGCTACTAAATTATAAAAGTCTAATACTAGGGAAAATAAACAAAACTAACACAATTTGCTATAATTGAGTTTTATTGTAAATTTTAAACATCATTAAATGTATCTGTACATCTATAATTAAAGTGGTTTCTGCAATTATATCTTTCGATAAAAGACTAATTCAATCAGTGAAGATTTCGACAAATCGACTTATCTATAAACGTAATTTCGGTGATACATTTATTCTATAAATCAATCTTTCGGCGAACCGAGCTGTCGGCAAATAAAGGTAGCGTCTAAAGAATTTCTATGTGTACCGATGTACGGTGAACAGTGATTTCTGTGTACGGTTATATCGTTCAACGGTAATTCGGTAAACAGTTCGGAGCTCTAACACCGCACGGCTGGCACGGACGTGCGCAAAATCAGGGCCGTCACACTCGTGCTGCCAACCCTGTAAAACCTAATTTTTTGAAGAAGCGCATATTGTAATCAATTGCAAAAAATATTATTTTTGTTGTTAATATTGACAGTTTTTAGGGTTCCGTATCTCAAAAAGGAAAAATATAAACCCTTATAGGATCACTTTGTTGTCCGTCTGTCTGTCTTTGTGTCAAGAACTTTTTGTCAGGAATTCTCAGGTCTGTAACGTCTTGAAGCTGTCTAAAAATCAAACTTCAAAGTCAATGCAATCGAAATATATTGCGGCATATGTAGCTTAAATTAAGGAACCATCGGCATCGGGGCGCGAGTCCGACGCGCACTTGCCGTTTCTTTTTATTATTGCTACACTATTGAACTTGCAATGATAATTATGAAGCTGAAGGAGTTGACAGTTGAAATAAATTACTATCGTGAAGTCTTCAGTAGTGAAAACCAATAAAACATAAACAAAGAAAATTAAATAGTATAAAAACTAATCGTTAGTTTTAGATACCATTTAATGCACACGCTTATTCTAAATCTGTGATTGAAACCATCTGTCGAGACGGATTATATCGAAATCGGGTTAACACTGAGCAACAAAGACTAAGTACATGAGCAAACATGTAAGCCTGTTATGTTGTCTTGTACTTAGAGATTTATTCACGAAGTTCTTGTTATAAACATTTAAGTGGAGCATGCAGTAAGACATTCCAAGTTTGAAAATTTCCAATACAATTCTCACTTGTTTGGTACTTAACGATATCTACAAGCATTCAATATGTTTTGCTATTACGAATGCATAACAAATACTTTCTAGTATTTTTGAAGTGAATACTTCTTCAGGCATGCTTGACTTGTAAGTTACGGAAGTTAGACTTAACGGTAGCTTGAGAATGTGTTATGGATATTAGGCGAATGGAAGTTGTTAGGCACCCTTGACTTTGGTTGACTGGTTTTTTTATTTGTAAAATATTTCAGTCTCTACGATGTCAGCTGAATCAAAGATTTATTGATTTTCAGGATAAAAATGGGGTTAGCAAAGTAAAATTAAGTCAATTACAGACTCAATTCAAAATACAGCAGTGGGTTTACCTAGACAGATTAGGACCTTCTTGTTATCATTACACGCTCGAACACACAATGTTATAAAGCGTCAGAAATGCAATAGCAATGGAGACGTCCGTCAATGAGGCCTATCTACACGTGCCTGCCTGTTTGGGTTGTGTTCCTGGACACGTGAGGACCCACCCACGTTTACACATTTTACGCGGGGCGACCAGTGATGACGTAGAAGTGGATATAGGTACCCCACATCCGTGTTAGTCCAGCAATCTGCTCATATTTTCTTCAAGCCCAGAAAAAAATGTCTATAACGATACGTTTACATTTTAATTATATAATATGTCGCCTAACTAGCTAAATCAGCCGTTTCATTAACTACCTAGGCTGTTAACTAAACGGCGTCGTTCAATTACTAGCCTAAACGATATCTATTCAGCCGTATCGTTTGTTACATTTAACAAACTGGCTGGCTAATAGTTTTTGTTTTTGGGCTATTTGTGCAGACGATTCGGGTGCGTTGCAGCACCCGTGGTCATGACTTGACTTGTGGCTGACTAATACTTAGGCCATTCGTATGATAATGTATCCATAAATAAGGCAGAAAGTTAGTGATAGGTTTATTGAGAAAAGCAACGCAATCCGAGGCTTCCGGCGACTGGGACCGAAATTAACTCGGACCGCGGTCCCAGTTGCCGGATTCATTTAAATTTAATATTTTTCTTCCATCGACTGGGACCACCTATAAATGTATCAAAAAATCTATTGTTTTAGCCAAAACAGTACAGTCAAACAAAAAAAGGTTAGTTTTAATTTAAAGAAAAAACTCTTTGATTGAAAAATGTCATCTATCGTATATGTCACTCATCAACTCTTCCTAAACGGCTGGATCGATTTGAATGATTTTTTTTGTATGCGATTTGGTGGCACCCTGGATGTTATTCTAAGTTATCACCTCTGTTACTTAAAATATCATAGTGATAGTCAACATTCACTATTAGTTTAAAATTAGCGCCATAGCTTCAAATAGGAGTGGAGGTCAGGTAGCAGTCGCTTCACGGTAAGTATTAAAGTTCGATCCTAACTGAGTTGGATAAAGGCTCAGGGAATAGATCAATGGTAGGTATTTGAAACATATTCGGGCTTTCCTTAAAATAACTTAAAAGTTATGCGAAAAAACGCGGACCCTACATTGACACTAGAGTATCAATTTGTTCCTAGACAGTGTTGGTTTGCGGTGCATAGGGCGAACGGATGGAATACAGCCCTATCCTGTAGTCGCCTTCGACTACGGGTACTCCATCTGTCATGTCTGGGCTGTTCTTCATCCGTCAGTAAATATACCTACCTACAGCCTAAGACACAGTGCCCACTTGACGGCAATAGGGTCGCCTCCTGAGACTGGTTACACGGGACCGAAAACATAGTGAAATATGGGCTTTCAGGCGTGAATATGTGTGTGTGTGTTTTACCGCCTATACAATGGTTTGTGCTCAGATGAATTGTTTGACATGATGCCCACAGCTACATTCTATCATCGCACTTCTTGTCATAGGCGGGGAGTTCATCCTCACACATTGCGACCGGAAACGGTGCACACTGTGCGGTATGAAAGGAACTTCATCCCTCGCACACTCAAGCTGTGGAATGAACTCCCCGCGATGGTTTTCCCAAGCGACTACAATATGGGGTTCTTCAAGAAGGGCATTAGAAGGTTTCTTCAGGGTCGGCAGCACGAGTGTGACGCCCCTGGTGTTGCATACGTCCATAGGCCACGGTAAGCACTTTCCATCAGGTGGGCCGTGTTCTTGTCTGCCACCTAAGTGGTATAAAAAAATAAAAAAAATGTATTAATCATGAAGGTACGAGTAGGTGTGACCAACCCCTCCCCTCCCCCCATATAAGATACGCTATTTCTTAATAAAACGGTGTCAAAAGTATTTCAATCGGCTCAGTTTTACGAAACCTCGATTTTAGCAAAAAAAATATGTTGAAATCGGTCTGAGCTGCGGCTATCCTTATCCTACCTAACCTATCTGTCATTTTTTTTGTGAAAAATCTTTTTCAAATTTGTCTGGTAGTAGTAGAGGCATTTTTCAGGACGAAAACACGGGTAAGAAAATCTATGGAAAAGTGACTGCTAGGAAAATCTATCTTTTCGGAATTGCAGGCAATAAACTCATGCCTAGAATAAGTATGCCTACATACATATTATACATAAATGATTTTTTCCCTGAAGGGGTGCCAGAGGCAATCTTTTCCCGTAATAAGCTTCTCCTGACCACTCGAGAACGTCTCAAAAATCTTTCTGCGCATGTGGCATTGGTGCTTTTGCGCATGTGCTTTGCCCTCTCTAAGCTGACGTACTTGCTGCGGACCGCGCTAACCTGGGTTTGTCCGGTAGACGTCGCGGCTTTCGATGACATCTTCAAGTCCACAGTTGAGTCGATCCTCAATGTATGGCTTAACGAAAACCAATGGGTACAGGCGACTCTCCCCAACCGTCACGGGGGTATTGGGTGAAACGCGCGCGGGATGTGGGTTTGCCGGCGATGCTGGCATCGGCACACGGGGCTGCGGACCTTATTACTGCCATCCTCCATAATAATGGTGGCAGAGTAACCGTGCCCTTTGCAGCGGACGCCGAGACAGTGTGGCTTGCCCGCAGTTCGGCGGCGTCAGGCCCTGTCACGCCTCATGTCCAGCGCGCTTGGGACGATGGCACTGCTGGAAGGCTTAGGAGGAGCTGGTGGAGATGCCACTGGGGCCGAATCCGATCTGGCGAGGCTTCGGGCGGTGTCGCAGCCGGAATCGGGAGCATGGCTGCACGCGCTGCCTTCACCTCACCTGGGCACTTTATTGGATGACAATTCTTTGCGGGTGGCAGTGGCCCTCCACCTGGGCTGCAAGGTGTGTGAACCTCATAAATGCACCTGCGGCTCCATGGTGGGCGGCGACGGTCAGCACGCACTGAGTTGTCGAAGAAGCGCGGGTAGGTTTCCGCGTCACCATGCTTTCAACGACATACTACGGAGAGCCTTTGTATCGACTGATACCCCAACCACGTGTGCCGTAGCGTCCTGTCTCCAGTAACCGCTGCAAGAAAACCGGTGACATTCGCTTCGCCTCGTACCTGGGGCAGAGGTTGGCCGTTGCTATACAGTGGGGCAATGCCACTAGCATCATGCTTTGCCCCTGTTACGGTGACGGGTGGCGGCGGGGCGGGTTAGTTGATTAATTTTGACATGATGTTCGAATTTAGTATTTAAGGTGACATATTACTGTAGTTTTAATTTGTTTTATTGGTGTACATTAAAGAAATTACTAAAGCCAATGATATTTTTGAATTGATCAGATTTTGCTTTAATTATTACTTGAAATGTCTTTTTGTTTGACTGTACTGTTTTTGGTTTTACTATAATTTTTTTGTGCTTTTTTTATGGGTGGTCCCAGTCGCCGGAAGAAAAATATTAAATTTAAAATAAATTTAATTGCGGTCCCAGTCGCCGGAAGCCTCCGCAATCCGACTTGGATAGGTTAGGTTAGAAGGCAGAGATCCCGCTTTAGCTTTCATGTTATTTTTTTTATAACCACGCAGAAACAAAAAAAAATTGCCAAGCTGTTTGATTAAATGGCTGACCTGGACCAAAAATGCGCTAGCTATATACGGTCTCAGGTCTTTTGACGATAGCACGGGGCGCTACGGCGGTGGACGAACTCAAATTCACCAAGCATTGATTATTAAAATCCACGTGCGTCAGGGACTCCTTTGTCTCACGAGGCTCCTTAGGTCCTAGATACGTGTCCCAAGGTATACCAACAACCCTGCTGTGTTTTTTGGCCCCTTAAATTCACACGTAAACTATATTATAAATAAAATAATAAAATAAATTTATTGTATCCTTCAGTTACACAATTATATTACAGTCTCTGTCTCCCGAACTAGGTCGTAACCTGTATCTCAGGAGCCAGTTCCTTCCACATTATAGGTTGCACTTTGTGGAATCAGTTATATGGATATCAGCTATACTAGCTTATAAGTTATTACTCGATGAATTCATTCTCCAATTTCGCATTTACCAACTTCCATCAGTGAAATCCTCTCCTAAAAGTTTAACTTTTGAGGTGGCAATAAAGAACAAAGCCCTTTGGTTTAAGAGCAATGAGTAAACTAACACTGAATAGTCTATTATTATTAGCTTTTTACAACAATGTGTTAAGTTAATGTTATTGTGTAGTGAAGATGAACAAATTGACGGATATCTCGTAACGTTTTATGACACCATTATTTTAGTCCTACAATAAAGTGTCCAATTATTTTTGTGATTTTCCCTAGCTGTCCCGGCGAACTTCGTATCGCCATATTTTTTCCAACCTGCGTGAATTTTTGATCCCGCTCCCGCTGCACCTATTTTCTCATCTTTAAACCTTCCCTGGACATCCACGAATATTTCAAGACTAAAATTAGCCAAATCGGTTCAGCCGTTCTTGAGTTATAAACTAACAACGAAAAGTGGCATTGATTTTTAAATATATCCAAACTAATATTATAAATGCGAAAGTAACTCTGTCTGTCTGTCTGTCTGTCTTTCTGTCTGTCTGTCTGTCTGACTTTGCTTCACGCCTAAACTACTGAACCGATTTGTGTGAAATTTGGTACAGACATAGTTTGGAACTTGAGAAAGGACATAGGATAGTTTTTATTACAAAAAATAAAATAAAAAATAAAATTTATTCCGGACATACAGCGCCATCTATTGGTCAAGAGTCGGCATCAATTCAGTACTGAAAATTCATCGGAAAAAGGCTATGTTTGGTCGCGATAACCGACATCCACGCGGGCGGGGCCGCGGGCAAAAGCTAGTAGATTATAACTTTAAATTGGAAATGTTTGTCCGCGATGGACGCAAAAACTACTGAAAGGAAATTTGATGCGGCTTTTTTTTTGTTAGAAAGGTTTTTTTTATACTACTTAGGTCGCAGACAAGCACACGGCCCACGGCACGGCAACGGTAAGTGGGCGAGACCCTGTAAGAACAGAGAGATTCTATGCCGTCAGCGCAAAAGTTAAGCAGGATAAAGCCTTTGGTTTTCCCTAAAACACACAACACATAAACACATCGTAAAAATAGTTTTATTTATAGTAACACTCTTTCATTTATTATAACTAATTCCCTTATTTCTTTCAAGCGATATTAAAACATTATGTCATGAAAATAATTAATGTTCAATGTCGTAGAAAGCTGGGCTATTTAGGTAATCTGTGGCTGAAGCATTGTTCATAAGACCTCGGCTTTGTGCGACATAGAGTGTAGGTCAGACTGTTATAAGCCCGTCAAGATATAGCGATGAAAAATAAGAAACTAATATTGAAATTAAATTTTTCATCCATTCTATGTACAGTCACGTGCAATGAAATGTATACACGGACAGAATTTTGAATAAATGTTCACTCTGAAAATTTCAGAAATAAAACGTCACATTATCAATATATTCTTTGTAATTATCGGAATTTCACGCAATAATGTAAATTTTTGTCATTTTGAATTTTTTTTTGCATTTATTGCATTTTGCAAATTTATCACTGTATACATATCGGTGCACGTGACTGTAGGTGTATTGAAGGTCAAAAGAAATCAATATAACTTATATTTTTTGACCTTTTGACCAGGACTTTTTTATTGTCTGAATTGTCATATCAATATGACCTTTTTACTCGAATGGGCGAAGCAAAGGAGTGGTATAAATCAGCCTATGTATGTATGTATGTTTGTATGTTCCTTTCGAATATACAGACCAAACGCCTAGGCCGATTTTTTTGATTCACACGTCAATCCATTCCTCTTAGTCCGGCGAGTGTTACTAAAGATATGACGTTAGTGAAAATTCAATATGGCGAATGGACGCCATATTGTGAAAATGAAAAAGAAAAAATGTCTACAAACTATGTCAAGTGGGGTACTTATCGTTGAATAAATGATTATTTAAAAATCATTTTTAGTTTTCTCTCGACACTTGTCGATTCGACTGACCGTTTATGATCTATACCTATCGATTTAAAGTTGCATACCTAACAAAGACAATAGAAATTTACGATGAAAAGACGAAAACTTAAGAAAATTGAAAGATGATCACAAAAATATATAATATACTAGCTATTCCCCGCGGCTCCTCCCGCGTGGATGTCGGTTATCGCGACCAAACATAGCCTATGTCCTTTCCCAAGGTCTAATCTATCTCTGTACCAAATTTCATCAAAATCGGTTCAGCGGTTTAGGCGTGAAAGCGTAACAGACAGACAGACAGACAGACAGACAGAGTTACTTTCACATTTATAATATCAGATAATGTGAAAACGCTCTTAGAATCGAGAATTCTTAAAACAAAAACAGTAGCTATTCAAAACCCGCTTAAAGAATACGGGATTATAGGAAGAAGGAAACACGTGTGTAGGTTCAAAGCATTGCAGTTCTTTATCGAGCGACAGAGAAAGCGATATGCCTCCAATCTCTCATTTTAAATCATTAACCTTTAACCTCAAAAGCTTTTACACAAAATAAAATGTAATTTAATCGACTAAAATTTACGAGAACTCTAGATAGATAGATACCAAGTTTTAGGGCGTCGTTTACACGGGGAGAGTCTCTCGCACGTTTCGGTCCAAAAAATCGTACGCGACTGTCAGTAGCAATGATCGCCATACCATTATCGTATCAAAGTTTTTACACATAGGTAAACACTAAATTCTCGCCTACGATTATATTATACGGGATACAATACATAGCCTATGTCAAAATACGATTATTGCTTGAAAATTCTGTTAGACGGATACTACAAATATTCAATTACGAGGCAATTCTCGCCAGGCGTGGATGAGCGAGCGGCTATTGTCTCTGCGAATGTTTAGACAAAGCAACTTTTTTCTGTTTTGATAATGGTATCTTGCAGGCGAGTAACTCTCCTTGTCTAAATGAGCCTTAACTTCTACGGGCGCTTTATCAAGCAAGCACATTAATTTTACGCTGCATTAGAAACCTTTAATTAAAGATGCGGTAAGCTTGAATAAATAACTAATTTTGCAGCAACTTTAATTGGTGAAAAAGTAAGTACTTACTTTCTTTATTACCAAAAGTGGATTTGGTAAATGTATTAAATACAAATTTTGATGCAAAAATTTGAAATTTTCTTAAATAGAATTGAATTTTTTTCGTGTAAAAGCCAATATTTATGAAACAAACGATGAAAGCGAGAACTGTATATGTGCATAATGTGCATGTCTTGCAGACTGGCGTGGGTCGTGGAAATCTTTCGATGGGTGTTGGAGGCTCCGTGCCATGGCTGTTTTTTTTTTAATATGTGGGTCATTGAAATCATATTTTTTCTCATTAAGTGAGATTCGCGTAAACTTCAGACAGTATGCACCCTATGGCAGTATGAACGCCATTGATACTCGTATAGAGTCCTTGAGTGTATAAGCCCCATGGGTATATGGGTCCCATGAGTATATTATCGGCCCCGTGGATATATGGACCCCGTAAGCCAATGGGCCCATAGGTGTATGGGTCGGGTATATCATGGGCCTCATTAACCTATGGGCCTCATAGGTGTATGGCCCCCTAGAAATATGCGCTCCGTGGGTATCCTGCATCGCTTGAGCTCAAATGACACAATATTATACAACCCGCTTCCGGCATGGTTCTTAACCACTTTTTTGACGTTGGTAGATAATCAGGTTGTGTGTCAGAGGCAGGCTTTTAGTTACTTGTAATTTAATTTGATATTTTGAGGACCTAAGACGATGATAAAATCTGACGGGCCCTAGAGACCAATACGTCATATTATAGGGTTTATGAGACGTAGAATCTACATACTCGCAGAGCTAATATAAATATAAATTACTAGCCTTCCGCCCGCGGCTCCGCCCGCGTGCATCTCGGTTAACGCGACTTTTGCTGATATCTTCGGTTTTACTCAACCGATTGCGATCAAACAAACGTAAGATTTTAAGTCTGAGTAAGCCCTTTCTAACAAAAAAAACCGCATTAAAATCCGTCCAGTAGTTTTTGCGTCCATCGCGAACAAACAGACAAACAGACAGGAAATTAAAAAAAAATATTTTCGCGTTCAGTATCGTTAACATAACATAACCCAAGTATTTTTTTTTAAATATCTCCAATGTACAGACACGACCACTTTACAATTATATAATAGTATATACGTAGGCTATCTCATTAGTTTAGTGGCTTAAAGGAATAAATTTTTGAGAGAATGAAGAATTAGAAGGGAGAAGATGCGCCGTCGGTAGCTTAGTTGACTGATTGTTCTGATGTTTGGTTTTGAGTCACGGACGATGCATATTTCCGAAAATAAAACACTTACTTTAGCAATACCAGTGTCACCTAAAAGCTCTGAGGCCGGACTGAGTTGGCGGGAGCGGGGAACGCAGTGTTGCGAATGACGCGCGAAATATAACAGTTTTTCGAAATGGAGGGAGTCGATTTGACGTAGGTTATCTTTCTAGGGTTAATTCGGACGATAATACAATTTAAATTAATAAAACAGTTTTACTTGGTCTTAATACCTTAGTATTGAGATCATCTTGAGGCTTTGGAAGTCAAGATCAACCTGATGCTGGCTGTACTTGTTATTTATTAATGATTTTTTTAATTTATAAGTTATTTTTTTTATGACTGCCTCTGTGGCGTAGCGGTAGTGAACGCGGCCGCTACGCAGGAGGCACGGGTTCGATCCCCGCTCAGTGTAAATATTTGTATGAATATGAATATTTGCATTGGTCTGGGTGTTTCTATGTATAATATGTATTTATTTACGAAAAGAAATCTATCTAAGAATGTTTATCCGCATTCTAGAACCCAAAACACAAGCTAAGCTATGCTTACTTTGGGTCTAGATAGCGTTGTGTAGAATTTCCTACAATATTTATTTATTACTAGCTGACCCTTTGTACCGCCATATTTTCCGCCCGCGTGGTATTCTGATCCCGATTCATCAGTATTTCTCTACTATCACTATCACTCTATCTATTAAAAAAAACCGCTTCAAAATCCGTTGCGTAGTTTCAAAGATTTAAGCATACATAGGGACGGACAGACAGCGACAGCGACTTTGTTTTATAATATGTAGTGATAGTGATAATTATTTAAATATTTATTCGAAAATGTTAGCATCGTGTGATAAAATCGTCTTGTTAGTGAAATAAAAAATGTAATATGTATTACTTATCACAAAATCCGGTCTTAGCGTTACCAAAAGTGCGTTCTCTACGGCCTTTACGTACCCAAGATTTTAACGTTAAGCCGATTATAGAATACATCGTCCTGAAAACCTGAGCCAGTATATTAATAATATATTTTACAACACACCTGCTCATAAAAGTCATATTTTTTTACCGCAATTAAGCACGGAATGACACCTATTATAAAACTGTGACTTTTTCATTGCTATTATTCACAAAAGTGAGTTATAGATTCTTTTTTAAATTTCATAGGAAGTGTCTATAGGTAATTGTCTATGTTCTTAAAAAAGTTATGATACAAAAAATAACGTGTTTAATAGTACGAATAAATTAATACGCCTATTGTATGGTCATTTGATGCATTTTCGTATTTAAATAAATAATTTCAACTTGTAATACTTGTGTAATAAACAAAATTTTCACTCAAATTTAATTTTTTTTTCTCTAAGTACAGAAAAAAAAAAACAGAGTAAAAAAAAGTTAAGTTCAAACCTCATTTTTTTTTAAATTGGTCGACCGTCATTGTTAAATGCGCGCGCATAGGAAAATGAATTAATTTGTAGTATTGTTTATTTAGTATTTGTAGTATTATTTTATTCGCAAGTGTGTTGTAAAACGTCGTATGGCACGTGTGAGCATGATGATTACCGTCCTCGGCTGTCTTAAGACCCTCGCCTACAGCTCGGGTCTCAATGGCGCCTCGGCGGTAATCACCAACGTTGCTCACTTGTACCATAATGTACTATTGTATTATTAGACATACATACAATCACGCCTTTATCCCCGGAGGGTTAGGCAGAGGTGAATACCCGAACACTCACATTTCACCATTGTACGTCACCTCGTGGGAGGAGATGGCGTATTATTATAGGCACGCCTACGTATTCCCAAAAGGGGTAGACACAGGTACAATAGTTCCAGTTTTTTTGTAACTACCTAAATGCCAGTACATTTAGGTATAATATAGAGAGAACTGGCGTAAAACTAGACCAACTTAGCCGTATCGGCTTTTATAAACGCGTAGTTACGGAACTGTTTGTCAATCAGAATAAGGGGCCAGTCAATTACGCATTAACGTCTTACAAGAAAATTACGGCTTTTAAAAATGGCGCAAACACTAAGTACTCGAATATAATTTTTATATTATTTTTCTGTCAATAATATTATTATTATTCCGAATTTATTATTAAAAACGTCATTATTTTTTGTCGTCATTTTAGAGTATGGTAACATATGGGAATTAAAAAAAAAGAACTTTTTTTGCGTACACTCGGCCTAGTTAGTAGGACTTACAAAGAAGTTTGTAAAGCACCTTTTAACTTTTATGCTCTAAAGAGTTTACGTACGACAGCTAAGGTGTTTTAAAAATCTAAAAAAGGTTAAAACTTAAAAGTGATGACATGAAGCGTGCTTTGCTTTTAAAAGCGTGACTTTGAAACAAAGCTTACACAGGAGTTGACGCCATAGTGCCACAGTCTATTACAGGCGAGTGCGGAGGACGGCCGACCGCGCCGCAGCGCTACAAGTTGACGCGAAAAGTGTTCGAAATTCAAATAGTTGATTTTTGTTTTCTATGCCATCATTGCTTAGTTTTTTTTAATATTACCAACGTGAAAAAATATTGAAATTGGTTCCCACCAGTACTAATATTTTTGGTGTAGATAAAATAATAATACAAATATTCAAATATCTTAATTAAAAAGTGCATCTAATTTCTATAATATTAGCAGTTTAACTTTATCTTAATTATAATTAAAATTAAAATTAATAAACATTATAAGTAAATAAGTGATTAACTTATTCGAATAAAAAAATAGTTTCAGCTACGAGTATTTTTTAAAAGTTATAAGATTTTAAATGAATATTTATAAAGTGAAACGTTATAAATAAAGTTACATTTAAAATCTTCACAATCTGTGTCTGTGTTGAAAAGTGCGCGATTTAAAAGTTTCAGCAGTATCTCTTCTAAGTAAGTACTTACTTATAAAGTTATTTCAATGTTGTAAAAGATTAAAGTAACTTTTCCATTACAGTTTTGTAAATATCTAATAAATAAGTTAGATGGATAACTTTTACTTTTCAGTTACATTAAATAAGTATGTTTACTTTAAAAGTTTTCACGGTTAATAATATTAAGAATTAAATAGAATTGTATTTAATTTAAAATAGAATCAGGTATGTACATATTTCGTGGTTTCACAATTTTGTCATTCAGTTAAATTTATTCAAATTGTTTTTTTTTTATTAGTAACCGAGATGACTAGCTTATGTGTAATATGTTACTAGTAAGTAGACATATTATGTTACTAGTATTACCGTATAGCCTTCCTAGCTAACTTACTTTTGTTAGAAATAGGTTTACGGTCATATCGGTAGTGTATCTAATAATCACAGTCCAACTTTGATGCGGCCAGTTTTTCTCTAATTAGAACTCCGCATGTATCCGCAAAATCTCATTTTGTATTTGTGGGGATTTATATAAAGCATTTTTTTTTCCAAGTGTTTTCACAAGATTTCATCACCAGTATCAATTTCAATTTCAGCAAATTCTGAAAAATCGCCTTCATCTTTTTCTTTTCCTCTCAATGGCAAATCATGAATACCGCAAAAGAAATATTGTATTAACTATAGACTGTAACGCATTGTGCTTGTTGTCGTATGAATTAAACAACTATAGAAAGTTATTCATTCATTAAATTCAATAAACAAGAGCTTTTATAACAAAAGAAAGTCAAAATAAATGGAAGATGATTCTTAGTACCTAAATCAATATCTATTCAAAATTATCTTCGCGATTCATCTAAATCATAAAACCTTGTAAATGTTGACGGTACCTACTATATATTTCTTGGATTGGATTGGATATAGGCGTGAGTTTATGTTATGTTATGTTATGTCCTAAGAATTATATTTGTACACAAATAAAAGTCGTGGAGGTGGTTGTTATTTTCATACCATTTAGGTGGCAGACAACACACGGCCCACCTGATCGGAAGTGGTCACCGTGGCCTATGGACGTTTGCACAGGGGCGTCACACTCGCGCTGATGACCCTGAAGAAACCTTCTAATATAGAGCCTTAATAGAGCCCTTCTTGAAGAACCCCATATTGCAGTCGCTTGGGAAAACCACCGCAGGGAGTTCATTCCACAGCTTGAGTGGCGATTCGGAGTTCTGCAGTTAGACTGGTCGGACTTTCTGGGCTCCAACTACCCCTAACGACTGCCATAATATTTAATATGTTCGTATGAGAACCGCGACCGGGACGACGGCTTAACGTGCTCTCCGAGCTTAACCTAACCCAATGCAAATAGCCGTATTCATACATACAAATATTTGCACTGTGCGGGCATCGAACCCGCGCCTCCTGCGTAGCGGTCGCGTTCACTACCGCCACGCCACAGAGACAGTGTTTATTGGAATATAAATGATACACTATTAATTAAAAATGTTATACAATAGAAATGATACACTATTAATTAAAAATGTTATATAATAGAAATGATACACTATTATATTTATGTCATTTATTTGACACAAAATGGCGACTCTTATCAACGTTATCAAATCACTTAATCTAAGCACACATGATTGGTTTTAGTGCGTTCTTATTTCCACAATAGATTCAAGGTTAATATGGACCGTTGGGATACAAAATAATAAAACGATTTTCGACATACATTTTTATATTGGGTTATATAACTATACTTCTTCTTCCTCTTAGCGTTAATTCCCAGTCGTATCCGAAGCTTTCAGCTCGGAGTCTGGGGTCCGCTTTACCAGTCTTAACTACAGATTTGGCTAGACCTCGATATTTTCCGTGAAGCGATTGTAATCTGACCTCCACAACCCAATGTTAACATTAGGCGATATCGAAGCTTTGCAGTTAGACCGTTGTTTTTGGATTTTTTATGACCAATTACCCGTAACGACTGCCATAGATGTTCTTATGGCAACCGGGACCGACGTCTTAACGTGCTCTTCGAGGCACGACCAGACCAATGCAAATACTCATATATCATTCACACAAATATTTGCACTGCGCGGGGATCGAACCCGCGCCTCCTGCGTAGCGGCCGCGTTCACTACCGCTACGCCACGTAGGCTGTCTATACTGTCTATATAATATGTATACTAGCCTTCTGCCCGTGACTCCGCCCGAGTGGATAGATTAACGCGACTTTTGCTCTATCGTCGGTTCTATTCAACCGATTGTAATAGAAATGTGTAAACTTGCAGAATAAAATGCCAAAGTACTTCATGTAAATGATGTAAATGACAGCATGTCAATGAAAGACGGCGGCTAAATTAAACTGTTCAAACAAAAATATTTGAACCACGATTAAGAAATGAGGGTGGGGTAGGCGGGTGAAAATTACTTTACAGCACAGCCCACATGTCAAAAAAAGATGCCACCCATATCATTCGTTCATGCAGTTCACACACACAAGTTAGAATAACATACCTACATAAAATCACTACATACAATGAATATTTTTCATTCACTGTAGTGATTCTTTATGGATTTATTCCTCGTTCGTCCCAAAGTTTTGTCCCAAATTCCAAAAAAAATCCTAGTTTGTCCCACATCACTATTATAGTCCTACTCCGTCCCAAATTGCAAGTACTTAAAAGGTACAGACAACAAATAACATAGTGTAGTATATTTATTATAAAGGTACGAACATTTATGTATAAAAGAATGAACATATTCTAGGATATGTTACACAGCGCCATTATGTAGACTAAATAAAGCTTTTAATACAGGTCCTAGAAAGCGGATAACTTTTTGTTCTGTCCAAGGATCTACAATCGCCACATTGAGCGATTCCGCCAAAATCGAGTAACTTTATGAATTTCCAGTAGATCTTGTAGATTTCTATAAATATGATAAAAATTCGTAAAATTGTCCCTTATAAGAGCAGAATCACAACAATTTATTTACTAAGCAGATTCTAATTTCATATAAATAACGCCGCATTACAAAATATTATTCTATTACTAGCCTTCCGCCCGCGGCTCCGCCCGCGTTCATCTCGGTTAACGCGACCATTGCTCATATCTTCGGTTCTACTCAACCGATTGCGATCAAACAAACGTAAGATTTTAAGTCTGAGTAAGCCCTTTCTAACAAAAAAAACCGCATCAAAATCCGTCCAGTAGTTTTTGCGTCCATTGCGGACAAACAGACAAACAGACAAACAGACAAACAGACAAACAGACAAACAGACAAACAGACAAACAGACAAACAGACAAACAGACAAACAGACAAACAGACAAACAGACAAACAGACAAACAGACAAACAGACAAACAGACAAACAGACAAACAGACAAACAGACAAACAGACAAACAGACAAACAGACAAACAGACAAACAGACAAACAGACAAACAGACAGGAAATTCAAAAAAAATATTTTCGTGTTCATCAGTATCGTTATTATAACATAACCCAAGTATTTTTTTTTAAATATCTTCAATGTACAGACACGACCACTTTACAATTATGTAATAGTATATATACATATATAGAGTATAGATGATTCCAATAAAGTGGCCTTTTTAGAACTGCAGGTTACCATAGTAATACCTGTGGCATTTTTACGGGTAGTTGGAACTCTAGAAAGTCTGATGACACACTGCCTCCTAGACAAGTGGCAATTCCTTGGCCGGCGTATTGTAGAATAGATTGAGAAATGTATGGGATTGACACATATTTTGACAGTCGTCAACGTATCGATTTCATATCTCATTCTATTCAACTAACGATGTTCCACTTATCTTGGAGTGCTGATCTAATAAAGAACTTCGACATCGCCAGTGAGTTGTTAGATCAAAATGGCAATCGCTTCACGAAATCACGACTAATATCCGAGTTCAGCCATTTCTTAGTTAGAGGAAAGGCTTAGGGATGAAAGTAATATCGTAAGGAAGGCATTAACTATGGAAGTGGATGACTACAAGGCGAGAGGAAGATCTAAAAGGAGGTGGATGGACTGTGTGAATGATGATATGGTTAAGAAAGGAGTGAATGTTGAGATGATGGCACATAGAGATGAATGCAAAAAGCACACATGTTGCGCCAACCCCAAATAAACTTTTTATAAGGGTAGGAGGATGATGACGATGAGTGAAAGGCTTCGAGGATGACAAAGTTGACATTTTTTTTGGAATAATGTATGGTGTGAAATAAAAAAATATAAGCTTGCTTTTTTAAATAAAGAACAGTATATTCCGGGCATGAGTTATGTCAGTTTTATCTCTCAAAAACACGACACGGTATACGTAATGAAAACAAGTGATTTAGATAATGGCTTTTTAAAATGGAGTACAAAACAAAATCAACCATTTGCGGGTAAGAGAATATTTCGCAATACAATACAGAGATTTAGAAGATTACCGGTTGTTTACTAAAACAAGATTTACTTATTATTTATCTGGAACAGAATATAAATTACTTCAAAAGCTGTAGGTATACCTAATCTTTATGAATATTGGGTAAATATTTCATATCGTGAATAGGTAATATGTTTTGGAGATCAGTAAAATTACTGATATTTATTTTCTACTAGCCTTCCGCCTGCGGCTCCGCCCGCGTGCATCTCGGTTAACGAAACCTTTGATCATATCTTCGGTTCTACTTAACCGATTCCGATCAAACAAACGTAAGATTTTAAGTCTGAGCAAGCCCTTTCTAACAAAAAAACCGCTTAGAGTATCTAAGAAAAAACCGCATTAAAATCCGTCCAGTAGTTTTTGCGTCCATCGCGGACAAACAGACAAACAGACAAACAGACAAACAGACAAACAGACAAACAGACAAACAGACAAACAGACAAACAGACAAACAGACAAACAGACAAACAGACAAACAGACAAACAGACAAACAGACAAACAGACAAACAGACAAACAGACAAACAGACAAACAGACAAACAGACAAACAGACAAACAGACAAACAGACAAACAGACAAACAGACAAACAGACAAACAGACAAACAGACAAACAGACAAACAGACAAACAGACAAACAGACAAACAGACAAACAGACAAACAGACAAACAGACAAACAGACAAACAGACAAACAGACAAACAGACAAACAGACAAACAGACAAACAGACAAACAGACAAACAGACAAACAGACAAACAGACAAACAGACAAACAGACAAACAGACAAACAGACAAACAGACAAACAGACAAACAGACAAACAGACAAACAGACAAACAGACAAACAGACAAACAGACAAACAGACAAACAGACAAACAGACAAACAGACAAA
The DNA here is from genome assembly GCA_914767945.1 of Eilema depressum. Classification (NCBI taxonomy): domain Eukaryota; kingdom Metazoa; phylum Arthropoda; class Insecta; order Lepidoptera; family Erebidae; genus Eilema; species Eilema depressum. The sequence goes on from OU612026.1 coordinate 15,775,655, forward strand.
CAGACAAACAGACAAACAGACAAACAGACAAACAGACAAACAGACAAACAGACAAACAGACAAACAGACAAACAGACAAACAGACAAACAGACAAACAGACAAACAGACAAACAGACAAACAGACAAACAGACAAACAGACAAACAGACAAACAGACAAACAGACAAACAGACAAACAGACAAACAGACAAACAGACAAACAGACAAACAGACAAACAGACAAACAGACAAACAGACAAACAGACAAACAGACAAACAGACAAACAGACAAACAGACAAACAGACAAACAGACAAACAGACAAACAGACAAACAGACAAACAGACAAACAGACAAACAGACAAACAGACAAACAGACAAACAGACAAACAGACAAACAGACAAACAGACAAACAGACAAACAGACAAACAGACAAACAGACAAACAGACAAACAGACAGGAACTTCAAAAAAATATTTTCGTGTTCAGTATCGTTAACATAACATAACCCAAGTAATTTTTTTTAAATATCTCCAATGTACAGACACGACCACTTTACAATTATATATTTATTTTCTATTAGCTGTTGCCTGCGGCTCCACCTGCGTGGATGCCGGTTGTTGCAAGTTGTTGCGTATCATGCAACGCAACAAATTTGTTCGTACTTGCGAATACGGCTTTACAAGGTACTTAGAGCCTTAAAAAGTTTGATATCGGGGTTTGACTAAAGAACTTCGGTATTGCCTATAGTTTTGAAGGTCAGATGTCAGTTGCTTCATGGAAAATATTGAAGTTCGGCCATTTATATTTTTAGTAACTGGTTGCGCAACTTAGTTGTCATGATAGAAAATGGATTACAGCTGCTTGGTAACTGGTTGCGTAATAAGAGAAAACATTCTTATAAAACAACCAGTTGTCATCAAAGGTAAAAAATCTTCCATCGCAACTGATTGCGAATCACAGTTGCGATGGCGGCCTAAGCTAAGATATCGAGCTTTCCTACCCATGTTGATGCATATGAATAAGGCAGCAAACAAGCATACCTAATCTGCCGTCCACTAACAAAAAGGCAACTAAGTGCAAAAAGGTATTTTCGAGAAAACGCAAAAACAAGTGGGAATTGATGTCTCTTGAAAACTGTGCTACCTAGGAATAAGGTTGCAAGTTATAATTGTAGGCATAGTCTGTGTGCACAATATGTGATATATTTTATTAATTTATATTCATTAAATTTTATTTAAATTCATTTTCTAACTTTTAGCTAAGCATTTTTTTTTCATTTTTACGTAATATTCTGCACTTTAAGGCCGCTAACCATACCTTAACTGCTTTATAGCAAAGCAATTTTTTTGTAGCTGCCACGTTCTGTACTTATAGTAAACGTTAACAAAATATACTTAGTTATAAAGCAGTTAAAGGATTTTAACAGTCTTACAGCCTAGTAGTTAACACTTGGCGGACTAACTTCCCTTACTTAGAAAGCAGTTATGGGATTTTAAACGCTTTTCAGCTTGGTATTGTAAAACATATTTTTATACTGGTTCTCCTATTGCTTAACTAGAAGGCAGTTAAAGACGTCTCGCTCGCAATTAACTGCCTTTTAAGTAAGCACTTCTGGATCAAAAGTTGAGAAGTTAAAAACTATTTTATGAAATCAGAACTTTATTCATCAAAAAAAGAACAGACAATTAGACTTTACTAAACTTTTCAAATAGCTTTATTAATTAAACAATACAAAATAAAAATAAAAACAACTTAATCACACTTTTACTAATCTTATTCAGTAAAGAGATCACAATATTACCTACATCTTTAATAGTTATAATCAGTATTCGCGAAACCATAGGACAAAGAATATGAACATTATTTTTTTTTTTTTTAATATTAATGTATATTATTTAATTAATTAATTAAATGCAACAATGTCAAGAAGCCAGCCAAGCTTTTGTCATGTAGATAACCCGCCATGGATATTGTCTGATGCATTTCCACGTTGTATCGCAATGGCTAGCCTTTGACCCAGGTACGAGCCGGAGCGAGAGTCCCCAGTTTTTTCCCTTAATCGTCGAGCTATATCCACCACCAATTTCTTGGCTTCTGTGCCCCAACTGCCCATGGTCTCGACCGCGACCGGTGCCACGATATATTGTGGCTCGAAGGCTGCATACTTTGCGAGTTTTGTACTGGTCGCGTCTTCGGCCGTGGCTGCGGGGAAAAGAGTCATGCGGCCTATGTGACTCGCAGCCACAGTATTGACGCAGGTCGCATCCCACACCAAGCACCTACGCCTCCTCCAAGGCACGAGAGTTAACCTATCTGGTCTCTTCTTGTCAAGCATACAAGGAAACTCTGTCGAAATCGATGCCCTCCGCAACAAGTCATTAATGGCATGGTGTCGAGGGAACCTGCCACGACGACAACTCAATGCGTGATGGCCGTCACCCTCCACCATGGAGGCTGCATTATGGAGGTGCATTTATGGGTTTCACACACCCTGGACCCTGCAGCCCAAGCGAAGAGCCACTGCCACACGCAAAGAGTCATCGTCCAATAATGTACCCATGTGAGGCAAGGGCCTGCCTGCAGCCATGCCCCAGCCTCCGTCTGCGACACGGCGAGCAGTCTCGCCCGATCCGCTCCACTCGCCTCTCCCAAACGCCGCTCGTGTGCCAGCCTGACTCCCATCTCGTCCCAAGACTTTTGGATATCAGGAGCGGCCGGAAGCAGCGCACCATTATTGATCGTCGACCAAATCTCTCACGCCTCGGACACAAAGGGGATGCTGGGGCTGACGCTGTCAGAGTGAATTATAACAGTGACAAGGCCCGCAACCCCATGCGTCGACGCAAGGAAAGCCAGAATGCCAATGTCCTGTGCGCGCCGTATCCCAAGGCCCCCGTATCGGATTGGCTGATATGCCAGGTCCCACTGGGACTCAGTGAAAGAAACGTTGAGGACAGACCCCACGAGTGTCTTCAAAGCGTCGTCAAAGGAGGAGATTTCTGCCGGGCACATCCAAGTAGAGGCCGTCCTTAGCAGGTATGTAAGCTTTGGCATAGCGAAGCACATGCGCAGCAAAGTCAAAGCCACATGTGCTGACAATCCCTCGAGACGACCCTGAACGTTCTGGAGCAGATTTTTGCGCTCGTTTATGATCTGGGGGAGAGCGTCTGGAAAGATAGGAGACCCTAGAAGGTGAAAATATTGTTTAATTAATAAATAAGATAGATTAACTAAATCATAATTGTTCATGTGGGCGTACTTTGATTCTTTTTGGCTAATATTAGACTCTCTGGCTCGTAAATTGTGGCACCAAAAAGCATGAGACGCGCCGCACGTCTGTCCGTCCTTGCACCCGAAGTGAAAAGGATGGAATTATCGCTTGAGCTGGTCAAACGCAAACTAAAATCACAAGCGTTTAACTGCTATTTAGTCTAGAATTGTCATTTAGCTGCTCTCTAGCGATTGATATTTAGCTAAATACTAATTCCAATACATAACTTAAAGGCCGCTAGTGGCGTATAACTGCTTTCTAGTTTAGTTTAGTGTTAGTTTTTCTTAATAACTGCTTTGTAGTCAAGTAAATTTAGAAAAAATGATACATGAATTTGCCGTTAAAGTATGATAACGTCTTTCTAGAGAAGAATTGTGGCTTAGCCGCTTTTTAATTAAGGAAGTTACAAAATTTACGTGGTTTAACTGCTCAGCAATGTTCTGTATCTTTAAAACCATTAATGATAGAAAAATGAGTCTTAGACCAAAAGATAGAGCGTTGAAAGTTGTGTAAGACTGCATTAAAAAGTGAAAATCGACCAACTGTGGCTTAACGGCCTTTTTGTTAGTGTAGGGCAGTAATGTTAAGCGGTTTAAACCTGTGTTTGTGAAAACAATTGGGTAAATTCGGGAGCGTTTGGAGGCCGCGTGCCTCGAATTGAACACAGATTTGGAAAGGATTGTTATTACAACAAACCCGTGTGGATTTTAAGGCAATGCTGCATGCGCAAAAGGTAAATACTCCGCTCGACAGACTGTAAGAAAGTGATAAAATTAAGCTCAGTGATAGATATAAAACCTGAAATAGCATTCTTTTTTTTATACCACTTGGACGGCATACAAGCACACGGCCTACCTGAAGGAAAGTGGTTACTGTGGCCTATGGTCGTGTGCAACAACATGGGTGTTACACTTGCGCAACCGACCCCGTAAGAACCTTATAATGCCTTAAAGAATCCCATATTGTAGTCGCTTGGAAAAACCACGAATTCCCTGGAATATGTTTCTGTGGGTCGATATATCGATATTGCCTAGCCTTTTATGTATTCATAAGCAAATATGAAACATATTATAACAATTGTATTAATTAAAGAGCGAGCGCTCTCAGAAATATTGTAATATTCAACTAATACGATTATTTGATTACTTATAACACGAAGGATTACAACTTTGTTTGATGTCTAACAATAATCTCAAAACTAACCAACCTGAATTCAAATTAGAAGTTTATAAATTATAGTTAATTAAGTAATATAACTAAGTCTATAACTATATTTTGTGCTCTGTCTATTTGTTTGTTACGCTTTCACGCCTAAACCACTGAACCGATTACAATGAAATTTGGTACAGGGGTAGATTAGACCATGAGAAAGTATATAGGCTATTATTTGGTCGCGATACCTGACATCCATGCGGGCGAAGCTGCAGGCAACAGCTAGTTGTACTTATATATTTCATTAGTGTCAGACGGGGGTCACTGAAACGCGTGAAAGTAAAAGTAAGTGGTAAAAGTCAATGAAACGAGAGAAACCCGGGCACTTAAACGCATGCTTTGTAGGTACCTAACCAGAGTCAAATAAGACGGGACCAATGGAAATAGGCTATGTTTGGTCGCAATAACCGATATTCAAGCAGACGGAGCCGCGGGCAACAGCTAGTAATTTATAAAGTCGTATAAAACTTCTATAAATCTTCTTCCTCCTAGCGTTAATTCCCAGTCGCATCCGAAGCTTTCAGCGCGGAGTCTGGGGTCCGCTTTTACCAGTCATAGCTACAGATTTGGCTAGACCTCGATATTTTCCGTGAAGCGATTGCCATCTGACCTCCACGACCCAATGTTAACATTAGGCGATATCGAAGCTTTGCAGCTAGACCGTTGTTTTTGAACTTTTTAGGGCACCAACTACCCGTAACGGCTGCCATAGATGTTCTTATGGCAACCGGGACCGACGGCTTAACGTGCTCTCCGAGGCACGACCAGACCAATGCAAATACCCATATTTAATGCACACAAATATTTGCACTGAGCGGGGATCGAACCCGCGCCTCCTGCGTAGCGGCCGCGTTCACTACCGCTACGCCACGGAGGCTGTCAAAAATATGTGTATGTATAAAACTTCTATAAATATTATCAACTAAATAGTAAAACCGCGTAGCTAACACGGTTTTCTTCTTCGCTGTCCCACGGGTATCACCTCACGAAATATAGTAAGTAAATCACTAAGGCTCCGACAAGCCGGGGTGGTTTATCGACCAACATACGGCAGGTGAAAATTGTATAATACATTACCAGTTGCGCCCTGTGATTTAATCTGCTGTTTATTTTCATAAAACGTAGCCCGTGTGGTAAAAAATAAGCTTATCTACCCCCATGAACGTATAGAAAAATACACTATAAATATGTTTACACCAGTGTGTTAAAGTCTAATCAAAAGTGTTTTAATACAAAAACATACAAATTTTCCACCTTTTGAAAAGCACTCGATAATTATACGATATGGATACGACATATGTGCAAATACTGAAACCGCGAAGCATCCTGGTCCGTAGGAATAGAACCAAAATAAATTTAAACTTAAATTCCCTGATTTATAAAATCCGAAATTTTCTAACAAAATAATTATTAAAATAAATGTATAAAATGCAACCACTTGTATAAGTCATTAAATAGTTTCATCCATTGCTTTAAAGTCATTGACTGTGTCATAAGTCATTAATAAATACGCACACACCTTCACACACACACACAACAATAGGCATAGTAGGTAACTTACTTGAACAGCTAAGCGGCAACATGCGATTCTACAGTGCTCAAAGTTGTTCAAATTCTATAAAATTAAAACTCTAGTTTCTGCCCTTAATACTGGACCAATTTTGTTCAAACTTTTCCTGCTTGAAGCTTAGGGGGTACCAAGTATATGGTTTCAATTATTGCCTATATGTCGTATCCATATTGTATAACATTGTTTTTAACTCCGCTCCCATAACTCACAGGAACCTGTTATTCTTCATCCTAGGGTTAATGCCAGTCGCATCTGTAGCTTTCACTTTGGAGTCTGGGGTCTCCGCGGTAACTGCGGGTTTAGCTGAACTTCGTTTTTTTTTTTTTTTTTAAAGAATATTAGCAACCGAAATTACTAATATTCCCGTTAATCCCTCCAACTAAGCTAAATAGGAGTGGGTTCACGTCGGTAGTGTAATGGCCAGGATTCGAACCCGGGACCTCTCGATCGTAAGGCCAACTCCTTAACCACTAAGCTACCGACGCTTCTTCTTTCGCGCTTTCACAGGACTCACAGGATCCTATTACCGGGGTATAACGTAATCTATGTTCTGTTTCAGAATATAAATCCATCTCTTTGCCAACTTTCAACACGATTCATTCAGCCGTTTTTGCTTGAAAAAGTAACAAAAGACTACTAAGTTACACTTGAAGCACAAAAATTAAAACTATTTTCTAGCTTTTTCCCACCGGGGTAGAAAGAGGATAACCTTGTTTCTATCCCTACACACTTCACGAGGTTCTACTACCGTCAGCAATTTAATGCTAACTCAACGCAGTGCTTCTGACCTAAACAAAACAAATTAAATTACTCGTACATTATGTACAATACCGGACGGGAGTGTCTACGTTTTTGTAAAAAACATTTTCATGATGAATACAAAAATGAAAGCAAAAGTCAAGCATACTCCAGTATGTATGTAATTTTACTTTTTTTAGTTTTGAAGTAACTGTTTATTAGCTTTTTTTTTAATTTTGAAACACTGTTTGTTATCTTTTTTTAGTTTTGAAACACCTTTCGTTAGTAACTGAATGGTTTTTGATCACGTAAATATGTAAAGATGTAAATACCATTCCAAAATTATGTATACAAACAAGCTTCCTCTCGAAAACCATACGTTTACGCGCAAATATTTTAATACAGAGTCATTTATCAAACAAACTTTGTTCTTTTATACCTGTTTTATACATTCTTAATATTTACTAGCCTATGCCCGCGGTTCTCCCCGGTTAACACGACTTTTGCTCGTATCTTTGATTCTATCAAGCAATTCTGACTGCCTCTGTGGCGTAGCGGTAGTGAACACGGCTGCTACGCAGGAGGCTCGGGTTCGATCCCCGCTCAGTGCTAATATTTGTATGCATGAATATGAATATTTGCATTGGTCTGGGTGTTTTCTATGTATAATATGTATGTATTTACAAAAAAAATGTATCTATGTATGTTTATCCGCATTCTAGAACCCATAACACATGCTAGTCAAGCTATGCTTACCTTGAGTCTAGATAGCGTTGTGTAGATTGTTGTACAATATTTATTTATTATTTTATTATTTATAATTGCTATAAAACAAACGTAAAATAGCAAGTTGAAGCAAGACTTTTCAAATAAAAACAAACAAATCAAAATCTGTTCAGTAGCTTTTTCCGTACATCGCGAGCAAAGAAACACGAATTCTAGTAAAAAAAAATACCCGACTTCGGCAGAATCAAATGGCCCAATGGGTTAAGATTTTGACAGGCTAGGCTCAGCTCATCAACTACTTATTAGAACTGGATAAATGAGGTATCGTTAAGCTGGGTCCACATTTGTATCATTTACCCGATCCGATCACCGTATCCGTATCGGCGAAGCGTATCATAATCGCATATTATGTGGACGGGTGATGATACGCGTATCACTGATATATACATTGTGATTACGATACGCGTCGCCGATACGGATACGGTGATCGGATCGGGCAAATGATACAAATGTGGACCCAGCTTAGGGAGTATTTTGATCGTCTTGATCGTCCGCTTGTTATAGGTTAAAATGGTAGGACCCCGGCTATCCTTGATATTTTCTTGTTTGATACTTTTTACAACGTGAATTTTCAGCAGTCGTTTAAACTTATTAGTTCAGTATCGTTAATATAACATAAGCCCAACTTTTTTTTAAATATCTTCAATATACAGACACGACCACTTTAAAATTATTATGATAGTATAGATAGATGTTTCGCCTTCAACTAACGATACATTCGTATATCTGCTGTAAAACTTTGACGGACGGATTGAGATAACATATTACCGTAAAAATACCTAAGTTTATGTTAAATTTAGCGGTACAAGTGTACCACGTGTTTGAGTTCGAGTGTATTACTCAGCACTCGGGTACTTCAATTTATTTGTGCAAGAAAGTGATGAGAAAATAGTAATTCAGACATCGGAGTGCTTACTTTTAGAACAGGTGCAACATAACAAAATTTATTACATTTATAAATTAAAATTAAACGTTTATAAAAGACTAACTGTTGCCCGCGGCTCCGCCCGCGTGGATGTCGGTTATCGCGACCGAACATAGCCTATGTTCTTTCCCAAGGTCTCCCAAGGTATATAATATACCCCTGCACCATATTTCATCAAAATCGGTTCAGTGGTTTAGTCGTGAAAGCGTAACAGACAGATAGACAGACATAGTTACAGTCGTATTTTTATTATTAGTATGGATTTCTGTTATTTGGTTGTTAGATACCCTTTCTTATGAAGTATGGACTAACAAAAATATGCTGCTAGATAAGTAGCTTAGAAAAAGAAGCGGTGAAAGGAAGGACGGAAGGAAAGAAGAAAGAGAGAAGAGAGAGAGAGAGAGATAGATGAAGCAATATAGAAAGAAAGATATATTGATAGATTAATCTATAAATTTAACTACCTGTACGAGAGTACATGCAGTAGGTACTCTAACAGTAGTTTTATATAATATCCACGTCAGCATTTCATACACTGTGTTTAGTCGTGAAAATAATTTATAGGTAGTTCTCAAATTGCCGCACTAGTGCAAATACGTCCCTTTTATGGTGCAAATAAATGTTCTCAAGTACATCAGCATTATGACATTTTGGTACAGGTATATATTATAGTCTGGACTAACACATATTTGCTACCTTATATCCCTGGAATAGGTTCCCAAGGTTAGTGGAAACAGGATCATAATTGCCACAGGCAACAGTTATTACGTCACTAATATGAATGATCTTGCCTTTCTGAAGGCAATGTCTCGAAAAGAGTGGCACTTAGCTTTTGTCGTCTGATGATGAAAAAATCTGATGATAGCTAAAAAAACACAAAGTAAAGATTGTAGAGTGTGGAACAAAAGTAACTACATATAACACTTCCATAACCACATATACATAGGTATTATGTAGGTTTTATGTGGGAACACTTTTATTTTTCTGTCAGAATGCCACCCAACGGCACAATAAAGTGCAGTTCACACGACAGCGGCCGCGAGTGGGTAAAATTCATTTTTCTCAATAACTGCGTACGACTCTGACAGTTCAAAATACAATTTTCATCCCCCCACCTCGGCAAGAGTATTTTTCTCTTCGATATCTGAGTGCAAAAGTTGTTTTTATCCTCTAGAGGATAAATGTTATTCTTTTTAAAATAATTTTAATTTTTTTTTCTAATCGCTAATTAAATAATTCATAAAGAGTTTGCTTGATACCAAACGCAATATAGATTTACCATTTTTACCCCATGAAACCTATTTGCACATTCACGTGATCTAAAAGCTTAAGTTGTCAATTTAGGTTTTTCTAATTGTATAGGTAGGTACTATGGATGCGAGAGCTGACTCCATTTTCTGATTTCAGTCCTAATAAAGCCCCTAGTTAGTCTCGTCAATAATATTCCCAACCCTGAATAACAGATGATGCCTCAAAGAAAAAAGCCAGTCCCTTCAAAACCGCTGAGCTTCAAACAAAAGGTATGCTTAGTAATTCAATACACCCTTTAGAATTTGAATAAATTTGAACTACGTTTACTTTTAAACTTGATGCTTTTCGAAGATAGGTACAATGAACTCTTCCCACTTACGGTCGTTCCCAATAACCTATCTACTGCCAGTTTTGACATTAGAAAGGATAAAAACGTCATCAATCTCTATGGTTACGCAATTAATAGTAGCATAATAACAATAGGATTTGACTAAGGAACTATCTCTACCGTTACCTTTAACTGTAGGTACCCGCGCCACATCTTGGACCTAAATCGTAAGATATACGAGGCTCCGGCGCCCGCGGATTGCTTTGTAATAGTCTATGCTTGGTGAATTTGAGTTCGTCTATCGCAGTAGCATTCCGTGCTATCCTCAAAAGACACCCAAGAAATATGAACTGCGCGTAGTGCGCGTAGGTATAGGGCACATTTTGAGCACATTTTAGGTCCAAGATACGTGGCGCGGGTTATAGAATAGAATAGAATAGACCAATCAATGTGTGAGAATGACATACGTTTACTTCTTCTTCTTTCAGTCGCATTCGTAACGTTCACCTCGAAGACTGCTCTTCTTCATCCTAGCGTTAATCCCAGTTGCATCTGAATCTTTCACTTCGGAGTCTGGGGTCCGTTTATTCAGTCTAAGTGCGAGTCTCGCTGTACTTCGATATTTTCCATGAACCAACTGCCATCTGACCTCCACAACTCATTGGCAATATCGAAGCATTGCAGTTAGACCAGTTGTTGGATTTTTCAAGACTCCAACTACCCGTAACGACTGCAATGGTAACCCAGCCCTCCTAGACAAGTGACAATTCGTTGCTCGGCGTATGATGAAATAGAATGACAAATGTATAGGATTTGACGTTTTTGACATTCGTTGACGCCTGTCATATATGTCAAATCCCATACATTTGGCATTCTATTCCATCAAACGCCGAGCAACGAATTGTCACTTGTCTAGAGGGGCTGAACCGACGGCTTAACGTGCTACGGAGGCTCGACCAGACCAATTAGTCCGGTCAAAGTGAACCAATATGTAGGAGTGATGGTACAATAATTCACATCCAGTTGAAAGTTGGTAGGATTGTTCAAATTATCATTTTCATCACCATTATTTTTTAGACGTAAAATTTCACTCGTAATAACGAGTACCAAACAATACAACAGATTTAACAAATACTCTATTATAAACTTTTAGTAATAAAAAATAATACGACAATTAAAATTAACGAACTTACTTCACGAAGTATTCTCAAACTCCAGATTATTAAGTTCAAAACAATAAGTCCAAGTTTGTGTTTACGTTAAAATTCTCCATTGTTAAGACTACAAAACTTAGGAATATTAAATAGTACAAAGGTAAACAGCCAATCCTCAAAATAATATTACGTCTATTTTATTTCTATTCATTGGCACATAGTAACTACTATTTTTATACCACTTAGGTGAAAGTTGTACTGCCTGCGAACGTGTGCTACACCAGGGGAGTCACACTCGTACTGAGTTTCTGTGCCGTCAGTGCAGACGACAAAGCAGGACAAGCCTTTGGTCTTCCCACTGACAGCACAAAATCTTTCGTAATTAATTAAAATTAATTATTAATTACTTTTTTCCGTAGTGCTCTGTTGCGTCTCTGATCGATCCATAATATGATAACTCATTTTTTGTCGCCATTTTAGAGTGTGGAAAACGTAAGTATCTATAGTTTATAGTAAATCTTCCTCTTAGCGTTAATTCCCAGTCGCATCCGAAGCTTTCAGCTCGGAGTCTGGGATCCGCTTTTGCCAGTCTTAACTACGGATTTGGCTAGACCTCGATATTTTCTGTGAAGCGATTGCCATCTGACCTCCACATCCCAATGGTCACATTAGGCGATATCGAAGCTTTGCAGCTAGACTGTTGTTTTTGGATTTTTGAGGGCTCCAACTACCCGTAACGACTGCCATAGATGTTCTTATGGCAACCGGGACCGACGGCTTAACGTGCTCTCCGAGGCACGACCAGACCAATGCAGATACCCATATTTCATGAACACAAATATTTGCACTGAGCGGGAATCGAACCCACGCCTCCTGCGTAGCAGTAGTTAAAGACATAAAACACATAAAAATTAAACTTAAGATAAAGAAAAATATAATAAATTGATTCATTTTTCAATTAAGTAGTAATTTCACGTAATCTCTCGGCAATTGAACTCCCATTATTCTAATTGCTTTGCGGTTGTACTGAATGTACGGTCAGCAAATTCAGTTCACGATGATGACGTCATTCCTTCTAACCTAATGGCTTCTGTTCACGTGAAACATTCATATAGTGTAATCATTTATCGAATAAATCATAACATATTTCAGCCGTAGTTAGTTATTAGCAGTATCATGATATCCATCCATCAGTTTGTCATTAATACAGTGATTATTAGTCATTTTGTATTTAACAATTTGTCTAGTCCTTGAAATACCTGATTTCTAGTTGCTATATGAGTCTAAATTGTACCTATCACTCTATCTTCTATTATATAAAAATGAATCCCTAAATGTGTTGCTAAGCGCAAATCTCGAGAACGACTGGACCGATTTCGTTAATTCTTCTTTTCGAATATTCCTTGAAGGCCGAGGATGGTTCTTACGGAGAGAAAAATTTAAAAAAATCTATAATATAAAAATGAATCTTTATATGTGTTGCTAAGCGCAAATCTCGAGAACGGCTGAACCGATTTCGCTAATTCTTTTTTTAGAATATTCCTTGAAGTACGAGGATGGTTCTTACGGAAAGAAATTTTTTAAAAAAATTAAAGAATCGTCTGTTAGGCCAGGCGGGCGGTACGAAGTTCGCGGGCTCAGCTAGTAATATATAAAAGCGAAATACCACTCACTAAGTTAATCATGGAATCTCAGAAAATATACTCTACTCTACTATACTCGTCTATAAGCCACGGTAACCACTTTCCATCAGTCCATGTGCTTGTCTGGGACCTAAGGGGGATAAAAAATCACCTACAACCTTGAAATTTGGCAGGTGGGTTCTTAATAGGGTTTAGACATTTGTTAAGACGCGGAAGGCGGAGGATCGTCAAACGTGGCGCATATTGGGAGATGCCTATGTCCAGCAGTGGACTGCAATAGGCTAATTGATTGATTGATAAAACCTGTGGTAAAACGAACTACACGCGTACGCACCAATTATTATAAGCTGAAGAGTTTGTTTGTTTTATTGAACGCGCTAATTGGTTCGAATTAAGAGATTAATTTTGTGTTGAATAGTTAGTTTTTCGAGAAAGGTTATATATCATCAGTATCATCACGCTACAACTCAAGGGAGCATAGCAGTAATTATAAATGTCAACAAATCCTGCAGATTCCTATACATTATTTGAAAAATTACGTGTTATAGGGTTGATACAGGGTTTCAAATTATGCTACAGGTGAAGCCGGGGCCTGTTAGCTAGTCTAACTATATGATTCTCTTGTAAGCTACTGCGATATTTCCTGTTTTAATAGATTTATGACTGAAACTGACACCAATCTGTAATTATCCGTTTATTTCTAAGCGTGCACGCATTAAAACTTGGTTTTAAATGATTAACAACATGTAATAAACCTATGCTAAAAGATATCAATCATTCCTCGTTCATTGTTTGTGTAGCAATAAACCTTTCCGTCAGGTTTATATGACTGGCATCTAATTCTCTGCTCAGATCCCTTTAAAGTTTAGAAAAAATAAACATTATTTGAACGCTACCAGATTCAGAGCATGTATGAATGTAAGAAAAACAGCAGTTGTTGCATTGCAATCTATACTTTATTTATTTGTTCATGGACAGTGATAGACAAGTAGTTTTTACCAAAGTGGCTACTTACTGGGAAATTCCCAGCACAAAAAAAAACACGCGAGTAGGCTGTTACATATTGTGTTCTCGGCGGTTAGTAGAATAGCTAGAGCTCAATCAGCTCACTGGAGAGTTTTTGTGCTGTCAGTGGGAAGATCAAAGGCTCTCCTTTGTTTCCTACACTGAGGGCAAGGAAACTCTGTTTAAAACTACAGGAGACAGCAGTTTTTAACCCACTTGTAGATGATATTCAGCACTATAAAAATGAAACGCTCCAAATGCTTTCGAACGACTGCATCAAATTGGATAATTCTTTTTGTTTTGTGTTCGTTATTCTGTGGCAACAATTAATAGAAGGTGCAACGGGCACGGGATCTAACTTCTACGCGAGCGGAATAAAATATGGCGGTACAAAGTTCGCCGGGTCAGCTGGTATAATATAATTTATAGATATATAGATAATTTCATTGTTAAAAAAAAAAACAAAAATAGCGAAATCTTTAGTCTTCTTCTTTTGTCGAATCGACGGCGTTAGATTGTCATCGTGGTGTAGTAATGGGTTCACGGCGGTGCCGCTACTCACGGAGAGGGCCCGAGCATTGGTATCGCTCTTCGGGAAGGCTTACTACTGATTTATTAGTTTAGTACTAGTTTTGGAATTCCTGTCTTTTTGTCTGATTATCCATAGTAGGTATACGCCAAAACTACTGAACGAATTTTGATGCGGTTTGTTTGTTTGAAAGGTCTTGGTTAGACTCTAAATCTTACGTTTTTTTTGATGGCGATTGGAGTCTTGGACATATGCTAGTTCTGTTATAGTAATAGAAATAGTAATAAAAAAATGAAAAAGTACCTTCATATTTAACATACGCAGAATCTGTCATATCTTTGTCAATAATGAAGATGACTACGCCCTCAGGCAAGGAAAAAAATCATATTTTCCTCTATCATTATAATATACAACCTACGGCATAAATATGGTTATAAAATATGTTATATCATGTTCTCCAAACGCTTTAAGACTGAGCAGACTTACTCTTTGAAACTATCACAAATAGCACAACATGCGGTTTATATCATGTGTGAGAGACTAAGGAGATTGTCAAGCGTGGGATGGCGACGAGGCGTGGAAATATTTCTCTTTATGACAAGCATCTACTGTTCTGAAGGATGCCACATACTATTTTATTCCTTAGGGAGGCCACACACAAAGCAGCAAATACACGAAAGCAGCAAATTTATCGACATTTACGCAGCAGAGTTTCTTTTTAACCACTTAGGTGGCAGACAAGCACACGGCCCACCTGATGGGAAGTGGTTACCGTGGCCTATGGACGTATGCAACACTAGGGGCGTCATACTCGCGCTACCGACCCCGATGAAACCTTCTAATGCCCTTCTTGAAGAGCCCCATATTGTAGTCGCTTGGGAAAACCACCGCAAGTTCATTCCACAGCTTGAGTGTGCGTGGGTCCGTTAATGAAGTGTTTGGTTTTTCTAATGTTTCTGTACGAAACCGAAACCGACATTTTTAACGTAAACATATCGAGAGAAGATTTGATAAGATTTGCAAGCTTCGCATACACACATACACACACACACACACAGGTTCACAGTATACAGGTGGCTCTTTTTTGTGCTCGGGGCACTGGTCACTACAGGATCACCGAAAAATTAGTGCCCTGGAGATTGTGGTGCCGGAGTCGTCTTTTAAAATACCTTGGCCGGCTTTCTGCATCAAGAATTCCGTCCTCAAGAAAGTATATATGATAAAGGATAGATTATCGTTGCTTGTGCAGCTAGGAATACTGAATTTTTTTGGGCACATCGCCAGAAATTAGGGCTCAATGGAGAGACTTGTGGTACAGGCCTTGTAGAGGGAACGAGGTCATGGGGTCGGTCCCTAAAACACTGGATAGATCTCCTTAACACTGCTGTACAGTCGACCGCAGTACAATGTTCTCGCAATGCTGAACACCGCCAAGGCAGAGGGAAATAGCGTGGCATATAGCTCTGAAAGCAAGTAGTGGTGATGACGAACTGCTGACCTGCTCAACAACAGCCACGACCACCCTGACAAGAGTGACTGACTAAGAAGCAAACGAAGCAAATACTTCTGGATAATGACAATTCCTCGTCAATTTGATTGCTGCTTTGGTGTGTGGCCTCCCTTAGACAACACCACAAAAGCTTAAATAAATCGTTTCTGTTTTTGTGGATATAGGATATCATTTTTCTACATATAATTCCTGTGGCGCGAATTTTTGCGCCGACTAGCAACATGACACATTGTACGCTTTATATTCGCTTCGCATAATTTAGGACTCCTTGATTACGTGAATCTGTTATGATGACGCTCTCTACTATTATCACTCATCGTCATCCTTGCGTTAATCTTCAGGCCTTACCTCGGAGTCCAGTCTCTTCCAGTCCAACCACGACGTGGCTGAACATCGATATTTTCTACTGCCATCTGATCTCCATAACCCATTGGTTATCGCCAAAGAAGGGGTATATTCAACCAGTTATTGAACTTTTGGGGCTCCAACTACCTGTAACAACTGCCCGAGGTGTTCGTATAATAACCGGGACCCCGACGACGACTCAACGTGCTTTTCGAGGCACTTTCTAATAATATTGATATTTAAGTACAAAAAAACTATTTAGACCGAAAGTAAATTTACAGTAAATCCATAGTTTAACACATATACATTAGACATACATAAATTGATGAAGTCATTACCCTACTACGGTATCACTTAAGAGATTATACCATTTTCGGCAAAAACAATCTACAAAGCAATTTTGCGTAAATAGTAACACCAACAAATTCATCACAGTTCGGGTACTTTGAGATAACTTACACTTCAAACTATGTGACAACTATGTAGTCACCCTGCGAAGATGGCTGCTGAAAGTTAGCCGAAACGGCGGGCTAAATGTAAATTACACCAAATAAAGGGATATAATAAACCGTGCGAATAAAATAATAAATGGATGACTGATAATGAATTACTTTAATACTAAACCGAGCAGCGTTAATAATGAGTGGGCGACTAAAATACTGAGTGACCCGCGATACAGAAAGTGTGTTGCTAAATTGTGAAGATAAGAGGATTCGAGTATAGCGCGTCACAACTTGGATAGGTTAGGTTAGAAGGTTAACGCGGGAGCGGAGCTTTCACTTTAGCCTTCGTGGTTATTTTTTTATAACCATCCAGAAATAGTAGCTCCGAAAGGTTATATGTACGCCACATTCAGTAATTTTGACACCCATACATTTAATTTATTTTCAATTTCATGTCAATTCAATACATGCCTTTTAACTGGGCTATAAAATGATCCTTCATTATAGCTGCCTACCTATTATTTTTACTACCTGCTTTAATGTTTTTTAAACCCCTATTTTGGATTAATTTGCCGCCGCGTCAAATACATACAAAGAAAGGTTGTGTTATATTTTCATTCGCCACCAAGGATGAACATCAATACCGTTTTCAGTATTATTTATTATATCTGAAGTGACGTAATATCACGGTTGATTTCCTTCAAAGGGTTTGGTGTGATATCTCTAAGTTTGGCATAAATGAATTTCCCCTTATATCTACCAGATATATTTTCTAAAACGTGTCTGTGTTGGATAAGATAACTCACTTTCTGAGCACGTCTGAGTACGTCTGGGTATGTCTATGTACCTCAATTTCATATTATTTTATTTGAAAGAACTCTATAAACATTACATATCTAAAAATCAATCTCTCTTATACTTACATATATTTTTTTGACTTTAATTAAAGTTAGAGTTGTGCTAATATTATGTATGAGGATAATATTGGAGAGGAACGTCTCAGGAATAAGGGTCGTCATTGCAGACAGAGTCAGTGAATCCGTGGACATTCGTTGACAAGGTCACTGAAGCGGATCGACGGCGCGCGGCGTCTTTTTTATGGTCGATATGCTCGCGTTTGACCAGTATCTCACTAGTTAATAAGTGATGATGTGGTCGACGGTGGAGCACGCTTGCCTAGAAGTAACCTATTCACTCTAGTCTTTTTGTTTAGTTTTTTTTATACCACTTAGTTGGCAGACAAGCACACGGCCCACCTGATGGGAAGCGGTCACCGTGGCCTATGGATGATGTAACATCAGGGACGTCACACTCGCGCTGCCGACCCTGAAGAAACCTTATAATGCCCTTCTTGAAGAACCCCATATTGTAGTCGTTTGGGAAAACCACCTCAGTGAGTTCATTCCACAGCTTAAGTGTGCGTGGGATGAAGTGCCTTTCATACCGCACAGTGCGCACCGTTTCCGGACGCAATGTGTGAGGATGAATTCCCTGCCTGTGGCGAGAGGTGCGATGATAGAAAGTAGCTGTTGGCATCATGTCAAACAGTTCTTTTGAGCACAAACCATTGTATAGACGGTGAAACACACACAGTGAGGCAAAGTCTCTTCTGACACTCTTCGGAGACATCCAAGTTACAGTTATCCGGAAACACAGATTGGAGCAAGGCATTCCACTCCTTGGCAGTACACATGATGAACGTTTCGCCTAATCGTTTAGTATAGTCAGCATCAGATTATTATTGTCTAGAAAAGTACTCAAAATGATCGGAATACCAAAATTTCAATTTAAAATAAGTTATTATACTACTTAAATAGTTGTAAGTATCCAGAGTAGACTAGTAGTAAGTATCAAACAATCTTAGCAATGAGTTTTCCTATATTAAGTAAGTTAGTAGAGTGTTTATATTCATACGTACAAACCCGGCGTGTTTGTTCTTGTTTTCGATGATACCTTACCAAGTATAAGGCCAAAATGAAGTTGATAGATCCGTCATCAGCCGTTAGGTCAATAGAGGGAAACAAAGAAACTACATACATACTCGCCCAGCACATTACCCTCGCTGGCGCAGTCGGGTAAAAAGGATTAATATCGCAGAGCCAAAGCAATTAATAGCTCACTCAGCCCACTGTTATTAAATCGCAATCCCAAACTGTGGGACGGACGTATTAATATGTTATGTATGAAGTTCAGTAGCTCTGTGTTCCCTATAAGGCACATAAATCTTTCCCTTACACTTATGTATATTTCAGCAGTCTTCGTGATAGTGAATTCATTCTTTAAAGATGCGCACACTATGTGGTTTGACAAACGTGCTTTGAAAAGTAAATTTCTCTCTCGAATTGTTTGTTTTATTGACTTCTTTGCAGAATTTGCTTAAGTATTTTATTTGTAAGAAGTTTTTTTAGTTTGAGGTCAATAAAATGTATAAAATCTTAACCTGTCTGATCTGACAGGTCACCAGCCTGTCAGATCAGACAGACCAAATAAATTGCCGCTATGCAGTTGGTTACTTACTACCAACTGCATAAAATAACTTGACAGTCAACAACCTGACAACAACTTGACAGACTTTGATTTTGATTTTAATAATTTGTACTTATTTAATTAACAATATACATCTATGACTAACATAAATAAAGTAAGAAGAGATTGTGACAAAAATTTGGTGTGAAAAAAAAAGAAAAACTATAGTGTAACCCTTACTAGTATTTCCCAAAAACATTTATACAATTTGAACCCTTAAATAAAACAAAACCTTAAAACATAAATAAACCCTTTTCAAATTGGTTGTCAGATAATTTAATGTGTTGCAATAATCGACAGCTTCGATTGAATTGTAATATTCAATTTAATGATAAAGGATGTCTTAACAAGAATTTCAATTTTATTCAATTTTGCATTGAAGCATGTATACTAGCTGCTGCTTGCGGCTCCGTCCAGGTAGAATCCTGATCCCGTTCTCGCTAAAGATGGCAGCTCGTAAAAGATGGCCCTGGGTCGACCGGGGCGCGAGACATATAATTATGTCTCCGGTAACCTACGACCCACAGAAGGCATGCGTTTTAATCGGTTCGACTCCGATATAACCACCCTCGCTGGCTCCGGTGGTAGGGGTGTTGTGGGAGGGAGTCCATGGAGATTTTTCTCAAGAGATAGCACTGAAAGTAGATACACCTGGATACACGTAGGTATTTTGGACCTAAATCGCACGACAAACGAAGCAAACGAGGCCTTGCCCCCCTAGACAAGTAGCAATTCGTTGCTCGGCGTGTTATGGAATAGAATGACAAATGTATAGGATTTGACGTTTTTGACATTTGTTGACGCCTGTCATATACGTCAAATTCCATACATTTGGCATTATATTCCATCATACGCCGAGTAACGAATTGCCACTTGTCTAGAGGGGCTGGTGCGTGCGGGTTGTTTTTTAATAATCTATGCTTGCTGAATTTGAGCTCGTCCGCCGTCGTGTATAGCACCCTGTGCTATACACAAAAGACACCCGAGCAACGTGTAGGTACTGCGCGCATAGAGCACATTTTCGGTTCAAGAAATATGTCCCGAAGTATAAAAAGCACTTGATATCATTGAGGGTAGGACAGGTCTTTCAGTACCTACTGTTTTAATCCACGGCTTAACCTCAAAAACTTTCTTAATGAAAATTTTACTTATCGTTTCTATTTCATCGCCTTAAGTTATTCGCTTAACGAATTTGTTGGCATAAATTGAATTATACCCTTGTTATTGGTTAAAGGAATATTGAATTTCAATAGTCATTGAAATTAATTCATAGACTGTTCGGCTGCCCAAATTCAAAACCCAGTAAGGGACATTTTTTACGAAAACAGTTTTTTTCCATATTTCGATCTTTCATAGGGAACCGCATCGACTTCTGAAGACACCTGCTTTAAAATCTTACAAAATAACAGTTTTTTTGACACCATGAAACCTAGTAAGTGCATTTTTACTCCCAGAAAACAAGATCAAAAACCTAGCAACTCGCATTTACAACTTCAAAACTCAGCAAGTCACATGCACATACTGTGTTTTGTTATTGGGAATGTGGCTTACTAGGTTTTTGATCTTGGGCGCGACGCGAGAAATTGGAGCAGATTACCGCATTTACCGCCTACAACCGCCGCCGCCCGCACACTATTATATTCTTACTTTTCTAACTAATTGTATGTTAATTTAAACAATAAAAATACTTGATTGATGCAGCAATCAATGATACTTGATTGATCATATTTTTTTATTTTACCTCTACGAAACATGCATATAATATACTAGGTTTTGAAACGGGTCAGGACAGAGGAAAAAGAACAATGCCCACTTTTCACCTGTCTGATCAGAATAAGCAATTTGCCCGTATTGCCTAGATAATTAGCTCATAAAATAGCATATTTTTTTCTATTTTTAACAAAAAAACTTAGAAAGAAAGTGTTAGGCTAGAAAATCAGATATCAGTTTTTTAATGATAATCAAAATGATCAGCAATATATCAATCTGCGTAAGACGAAATTCACCATCTTAAAGCAGAAACCATAGACGGAAAATATTCTCTACTCTCTGTCACGTTGTGATTATATTCTCTTTAGAGATGTTACAATCGGGACTATTTAGAATAATCGTATTAATGAACAAATGACTTGACAGATATTACGTTATTCTTGCTGTTACCCAGTAGGACAAATATTAGTCACACACACACACACACACACACATACACACATAATCACGCCTTTATCCCCGGAGGGTTAGGCAGAGGTGAATGAACACTCACATTTCACTAAATCATTGTATTGGGTCCCACGTAATAGGGGGTGAGCCTATTGCAGTAAATAATAGTGGCTGTTTGCACTACTTTTCAATCAAACGACTACGTCCAGTTATTCAATATAATGTAAATGTTATAGGCAATGTGTATAATGCAGGCATTCTATACAATACCTAGGAAATGTATAGAATGCCGGGGTCGTTCAGGCAATGTATGAAATGATATTCAATGTTTAAACTATTTTACACTTTGCCTAGGAAATGTACTTAAAGAATACCTAGGCATTGTATAGAATGCCGGTCGAAGCATAGGTAATGTATGTAATCTATTTTTCTTCTCTATGATTTAGTTAGATAGATACTAATCTTTTGAGAGCTAATCCTAATTTCAACTTCCACCAGCGAAAGTGCTGATAAGACATGTGTTCTATTGGTAGGTATGCCTAAGTACCTACGTGTTTTTTGCGTAGAATGTTTCTCACATAGCAGTGAAAGCAAAGCTGCACATTCCGACTTGGATAGATTAGGTTAGAAGGTAAATGCGGGAGTGGAGCGGAGCTCCCGCATTAGCCTTTGTGGTTATTTTTTTTATTACCATGGCCACGGCAACCACTCTCTTACCATCATCCCTGTGCTTGTCAGCCACCTAACCTGATGGAAAGAGAGTTGTTACCGTGGCCTATAGAGATCTGCATGGTTAAAAAAAAAAATACCACGAACCTAACTTCTAACCTAATCTATCCAAGTCGGAGTGAACAGTTTTTCTTTCAGCAGTAATATCCATTTTTCAAATCCATAGAGGGCTTCTTAAGGGATCGCAAATAAATGACGCTTTGTTAATCTATTAGGTACTTTGTTTGCTAGCAGTACTTATTTATTAAGGTGAGACGAATTTTCGCACATGAAATATCATTTTAAAGAGACGAATTTACAACAACCCGTCCAATAAACACATTGCCTGATGCGCTTCTGGCATTTAATACAATACCTAGGCAATGTGTGAAATTAATCGTATTATACACATTGCCTGAACGTTTTAGGCAATGTATAGAATGCCTAGGCATTCTATACAATGCCGGATTATACACATTGCCTATAACATAAATACGAAATAGTGACCAACTTTTCCTTCATACTTTAACAGGCTTAGGATTAACGCACGCACATAGATTATTGTCGCTATTATTTTGACTATTACCTAATAAGATATCAAAATAATATGAAATAATCGTATTAGGTATACCTAGTAGGTATACCACTGTTATATTGTGTTACTGGTACCTGCTACGATTACAAATAATAATTGTATTTGTCCTCTCTCTACGCTATAAACAAACACCGACTATGACATGACAGTGACAGCTTCATTTGGTTTCATGGTTTCGTTTTATTGCTGATGTGTAGTGTAATTCCTCTTTCTGTTGCGTTCAAATTCATTTTGATACTCTGATATCACCCCATTTTAAGGGGAGCAATGTCCGCATCTGTGGGATCCTTGTCCATGACATAGCAGATAAAATACAGGAGAGCCTCATTGCTGGACAAGTTTTTCGGCAACCCCCAGGCTACGTGTATGATAAAAATGACTGGCAATACCGCCCCGCCGCCGGGTAGCAGAGCAAACCTAAGAAGTCTTAGCTCAACTATCGTTGTAGAATGTGTTATGCGTGCCAATTATCTCATTACCAGTGATGCCCAAAACAGTGAAAAGTGGAGACAGACCCTAAGGGCCAGTCCACACGGTGCGTTGTTTGCGTTGCGTCGACGCAACGCAAATATTTTGACACAGCCGGCCACACGGGCGCTGCGTCACCGCAGCGCAGCGTTACTACGATGCAGTCACAGTCACAACGCGTACACCCCCGCCCGCTTCGCCAACGGGGCTGCAGCTCCGTCGTGTGTGCGTTGCGTCGACGCAACGCGCCGTGTGGACACTATAATTATTTGTATGTAAAACGACGCGACGCAGTGGCACAGTGCTGCGTCGACGCAACGCAACGCAACGCGCCGTGTGGACTGGCCCTAACCTTTTAGAAAAGTCGGAAGACAGACCCTGGGCTCTAAGATTCCTGCCTTCAATTCAAAACACAACATTATTTTGACGATGATTAGTTATAATAAGAGAACACATACATTATAAAAATAAAAAAATAGACGAATAAAAATACTTACCAATTGTAATGAATAAAATGTTGTAAGGTTGTATTATTCATATTCATTTTTGACTTTTCATATTGTCATTTCTATAATAGCAATAAAGTTAAAAAGTATTTTATTTAGTTATTGTTGAATGCAAAAATTCCCTCAGCCTTAGTGGCATGGCGGTAGTGAACTCGAATGCTACGCAGGAAGCACGGGTTCGATTTCCGCTCAGTGCAAATATTTGCATGCATGAATATGTCTACTTGCATTGACCTGGGTCATGGTATCTCCGTGCCTTGGAGAGCACGTTAAGCCGTCAGTACCAGTTATCATACGAACATCTAATGGCAGTCGTTAGGGGTAGTTAGAGCCCTATAAATCCAACAACTAGTCTACACAGTACTTTAATGTCACCAATGGGTTTTGGAGGTCAGATGGCAGTTGCTTCACCGAAAATATGTAAGTTCAGCCGCGTCATGGTAGTACTGGAAGAGGTGGACCTGGAGGTGGAAGCAAGGCCGTGGATGTAACCAGAATGAATGCAAGGCTGATGATGATGATGACAAAAATTGCAAACAGTAAATTGTATGTTGAAAGCTCATCACTGAATATGAGCATATGACATGAAATAAATCTAAATTATTACCTATATCTTGTTAATCTTGACTGTGAAGAATTAACTTTTGATAATATGAGATCGTCATCATCCTATGTAGCGTTAGACCCGGTCGCACCCGCGTATAAGTAAAATGTATGTCAGAACACGATCATTGGTTGTTAGGGGTCCATTACACGCTAGGTTTTGCCATGGTTTAACCATCAATCACGCCGTGAGTGACCAATAACATAACGTCTAATAACCGATTGACCAATAATATTCATGATTGACGGCATGATGCATGACGTTTGCATGAGCGTGTAATGGACCCCTTAAGTTTTTTGACACTGTTACACAGTTCACTAGTCAAAGCACAGATAAATAAATACTTTACCTACACGTTTTAATACCTTAAATATACATTTTTCTGTCTAAAGATTTAAACCATTATTGGTTTTATGGTTTTAAAGATGCAGTATCTATTCATCAATGATACCAGTACAGTAATACGATAGCATTTTAAAAATGTAATGACAGGGCAACGGATGTAGGGAAAGTGGGCATCATTCTTTGAGATTTCCATTTTCAAAGTTAGTAAGGGGTATAAAACGTGCAATGTACATTATTATCGAAATATTTTACTCATTATGTAGTCAGTGGTTAGTACTCTATCCAAAAAATATCACTTTATTACTCTAACCCCAATACTTTTGAAAGGCTTGCCCGTTTTATGTTTTTACGCTCTCCTGTAAAATTTGTTAAAAAACACTTACTGGGTTTTGAATTTGGGCAGCCGTGTTATTTACCATTTAGAAGGTTATAATAACTTATAAACTTTCATCAATAAATAGTAGTGCGGTGGGGCGGTGAGTAGGGTAGCCAGAGCTCACTGAAGAGGTTTTGTGTTGTCAGTGGGAAGACTAAAGGCTTGTCCTACTTATCTTCTGCGCTGACGGCACAGAATCTCTCTGTTCTTACAGGGTCGTCAGCACGAGTGTGACTCCCCTGTACCTCGATTCTGCTAAAGCACAACCATTGTCACACCACAGAGACTGCGAGAAAATTCCATTTGATTTTAGCCTTTAAAGTAATGTCGTTAAAGTTTAATATTAAATGGCTTTTTGTAGAGTGAACGAAAGCGTGTAATGAAAATATTGTCATTTAATTTTGGACTTTAACTCTATAGAAATAAAGTCTAAAATTTAATGCCAATTTTTGCAGAGACTGGCACGACAGTGGTTTTGCTTTAGCAGAATCGAGGGCCTGGTGTTGCACTCGTCCATAGGCCACGGTAATCACTTTCTATCAGATGGGTCGTGTACTTGTCTGCAACCTAAGTAGTATAAAAATGTGTAGGTATTCCAACTTCACGGCAACGGGCAACCTATGATGACTGGTGTAGCAATGGCGCTTTATAACCGACTTAAAAAAGAGAAGGTTTTATAATAACCACTTTTATTCTATACAGTTATGTCACGCCTCCTCCAGAGTTTGTTAGAAGCGGTAAGACAACCCCGTTGAGGTAGGCAATAACTAGTTTTTTTTTTTTTCAAATTTACAAGATAAATTTATAGGTACGCTAATAGTGCATTATTTATTGCAATAATAAAAAGTTATTTACTTTAACAAGGTTTGTGGCATTTTTATTGGACTAGATTCGCTTAAAAAATCTGTCAAAGTTTTCTCATTTTCCATGTTATAATAACAGCAAATTAATTGACTAGTAACAACAAAATACTGGTTTATTTTTTTCTTATGTATCTATCAAACTTTGACTTTAATTCTTTATGACCATAGAGATCCGATTCTCAGCACTCCATGGATTCACCGTGCGGTCGCCGGGTCCATAGCGTGATACAGAGAGGAACACCGTGACGGCGACTGGGACTTGCGACCCAGATGTAGGTTTAGGGTGGCCACCTTGTGATGCATCAGCGCTCACCTCCACCGTCAGTAGTGTTACCCCCCCTACCTATCTAAATTTGGTAAGATCCTATCAATGCCGCTTTTGATATTCGATTTAGTAAAGAGCTTACTGAAGCTCTTGGAACCATACTAATATTATAAATGCGAAAGAAACTCTGTCTGTCTGTCTGTTACGCTTACGATTTTGATGAAATTATGTACAGAGATAGTTTAGACTTTATAAACGACATCCACGCGGCCAGAGCCGCGGGCAAAATGTAGTATTTAATATTTCCACTTTGTATGAAGCGCACTTTCGGTAATATTACCACATGAATAGATAATCATGTGTATTCATGTAGGTTTAGTGCGTAGGGGTCAATATAGCGCATGACAAGAATAAGTGTACCAATCACTATCTAGTATTTTCATCACGAATATTAGGAGCACCAATTGTAACGCAAATTGCTTCTCTTACAAACAGACCCACAGTTCGATATCGTTATTAGTTTTGCATTAAGGCGGACGTAAGACCTCAATAATATTTGAAGTGCCAATTGTTATTCAAATTCGCCTTAAAAATAGAGACGATCATATAATATAAGTTGTACCTATATTATCTAATATATAAAATTCTCGTGTCACAAATGTGCGTAATCGAACTCCTCCGAAACGGCTTGACCGATTTTGATGAAATTTTTTGTGCTTATCCGGTATCTATGAGAATCGGCCAACATCTATTTTTCAACCCCCTAAATGTTAAGGGTGGTCCACCCCTTAATTATTTTTTTATTTTTCAGACAAATTTTTTTGTTTTTATTTTTTTATGATACATCATACAAAAATACATGCAACCCTAAATTTTCACCCCTCTACGATCAACCCTTATTTTTTATTTGGTAATTAAAAAGTTTTATCTTCTAATATATAAAATTCTTCTGTCACGGGGTGCGTAATCGAACTCCTCCGATACGGCTCGACCGATTTTGATGAAATTTTTTGTGCTTATCCGGTATCTATGAGAATCGGCCAACATCTATTTTTCATCCCCCTAAGTGATAAGGGTGCAGCGGGAACGGGATTTGAATACCACGCGGGCCGAAAATATGGCGGTACGAAGTTCGCCGGGGCAGCTAGTCTTAATATATAAAATTCTCGTGTCACAGTTTTCGTTGCCATACTCCTCCGAAACGGCTTGACCGATTTTGATGAAATTTTTTGTGCTTATCCGGTATCTATGAGAATCGGCCAACATCTATTTTTCATATCCCTAAGTGATAAGGGTGCAGCGGGAACGGGATTTGAATACCACGCGGGCCGAAAATATGGCGGTACGAAGTTCGCCGGGGCAGCTAGTTCTATATAACAAATACATTGTTTTATGTACTTTAGGAGTATAAGGCCTTGTTTAAATGCTCGTCATAAAATTAGGGAAGCAGTAACAGAAAAGAGATATTTTTGACTTTTTTTTTGGCTCTTTTAGTAACTTTTGTAATACTTTTTTAACCAATATTATCGCGGAATAAATATAACTGCGCGCTTAATATTTTTTTAGGGATATATCTTATTTATAATTTTGTCACATCAAAATCTCATTGACGGTCGCTCGGTGAATATTATTTACTTTCCTATAAATTTTTGGATAATTTTTTTGTGTCATCCATCAATCATCATACATTCAATCAAATTAGATTACATTTATTTTTAGATACGAATGATATTGTGGCACACACCAGGACAAACACCTTTTTGCAGAGGTCTAGCATGGTTTATAGACATTTCGCACACTTTTTTATTTCACACTTGAACTTTAAAACATGAATCTCTTGAAAAATTAGTTGGACAGTATATTATATTATTCATGCACACACAGCCAACGATATAAGTATACACTTTTCATATCTAACATTTATAAGTGTATACTTATCTTCTTGACCGTGTATATTTATCTATCTCTGTACCTATATGCCATTTATACTTAGTAGTGTATGTGTTACAGTTTGTCGGTCTATGGCCTTCGCCTAACCAGACCTGATGATCAGCTGACGCCAAGTCGGTCTATGGCCTTCGCCTAACCAGACTCGGCGATCAGCTGATTGTAGACCGAACGCGAGTAGCAGCTGAGGGGTCACTGACCCGAGAGGTAGGTACTGATCAGCTGATCCGTAAGGTAGGGATCAGCTGAGGGGTCACTGACCCGTGAGGTAGGTACTGCCCTAGTAGTTAGCTATGCCAGCTGGCTGATGCCTCTAGACCGGCTGGGTTCAAGAAGTGAACCCTGTCCGTTGCTAGAGAGCTCTGTCTGTTTGGACCGGAAGGGGAACCGTAGCCAAAAGTAAAAGCCAGAGCATGGAACTGATTATTTTATTGAGCAAAAAGGGCTACTAATATACAATAATTCGTCTTTCTATATCCATACAATTAAGCGAGCTTACAAACTATCTACACCAATCACAGTTTAGTATTCTATTTACATAAGGAATCTTAAATCTATTATATACAATACAGTGCACAAATACGCCGCGTGGGGCGCTTATCTTTTGCTATAAATATAAACTGGGTGCGCAGAGGTGCGCCAGCTATAAATATACGAAGACCGTGTTACGCGCCGCACTCGACGAGACTCTTCACTGCGTACGGACGTGTTTGGGGCTCCGCATTTCAGCACTGCTGTTATCGTATGATAATGTTGATCTTGTAGGTAAAGTAAGTAAGTAGGTATTATGTATGTTCCTACATTACCCCCCTCTAAGAAAAACGTACGTTTGGTTTTACTAATCTTCCTGTACGAGTCATATAGGGGTCTTGCTGATTGTTACTCATATTTGTAGATTTCTCGGAATTTGCAGTCGCCGAGTTCTTAGCATTGGATGCACTCAATGTCGTAGGTTCCTGACGTATAATTGTTGCAGGCCTCGTACATGGGGATTGCGGTACGTTGGCTGCAGGCGTCTCATCATTATGTAATATGTATGCTGGTTTCAGTCTGTCTATGGATATGCATGTTTGACGATTTGGTAGTTGAATTGTGAATGACTTGCCGTTTTGACTTCGTTTGATAACTTTGTATGGGCCGTCATATGGTGGGATCAACGGTCGTCGTACTGTATCATTTCTCAGGAACACATGAGTACAAGTTTCGAGTTCTTTGTATATGAAGGGTTGCTTAGATGAGTGTGATATTTGCTTCGGTGCCAGTGACGTCATCGTTTCAGTGAGTTGGCGAACGAATTCTGCGTCATCAATGTTTGGCTTGGTAGGCACAAAGAAATCCGACGGAATTCGAATTGTAGACCCATAAGTCATTAGTGCGGGACTTACAGATGTGTCTTGACATAGTGCTGTGCGTAGTCCTAGTAGTACTGTAGGTAATTCCTCACTCCAGTTGGTACCTGCTGATCTGGCCATCAGCGAAGCTTTCAAACATCTGTGTCTTCTTTCTAGGAATCCGTTTGCTTGTGGGTGGAATGGAGTTGTGCGTATACGATTAATGCCTAGTCGTTGCATTAGTGTGCGAAATAATGACGATTCGAACTGTCTGCCTTGATCGGTTGTGATTCGTAGGGGACAACCGAATCGTGAGATCCATCCGTCGTATACTGCCTTCGTTATTGTTTCAGCGGTGATGTCACGAGTAGGTATAGCTTCAATCCATTTCGTGCATCGATCTATCATTGTGACTATGTATCGATATTCGTTTGATATGCATAAAGGTCCGACGATGTCCAGGTGTACGTGTTCGAAACGCGATGATTCTTGAAACTCACCAAGGAGACTGCTAACGTGTCTTTGAACCTTCGAGCGTTGACAACCAATGCATGACTTTGCCCAGGTGGTTACATCTTTATTCATAGAAGGCCAAAAGAATTTGGATGTGATAAGTTTTCTAGTTGCGCGAACGCCAGGATGACTTAGTTCGTGTTGTGCTTTGAATGCTATTTCACGAAAAGTCACTGGTAGGTATGGTCGAATGTTTGTTGTTGATACTTCACACCATATGGATATCGGTTGCTGACCTCCAGGGAGATTTACGAGAGCGAATGTGAGGTTTGATTGTTGTTTGCAGGCTTCTAATTCGGTGTCATTTTGTTGATCTGTCGCTAATTTGTTGTAGTCGATTGTGTTGTTTAATATTTCGATCTCCGTGATTCGTGATAAGGCGTCAGCAGCTGTGTTGTACTCGCCTTGAATGAATTTGATACTTGTGCAGAATTGACTAATGAAATGAAGTTGTCTTTCCCTTCTTGGAGTGTCACTGTTGTTGGCTGATCTCGTGAGTGCGAAGGTTAGAGGTTTGTGATCAGTATATATTGTGAGTTCATTACCCTCTATCAGTCGTCGTAAGCTTTTCACAGCGGTATACATGGCTAGTAATTCGCGATCGTATACGCTGTACCTTCGTTGTGTGTCACTCATGTTTTTGGAGAAGAATGCGAGTGGTTTCCATATTCCGTCGATCTTCTGTTGTAGTACCGCGCCGATGCCTGTGTCTGAAGCGTCGGTGAGTAGGCATAGCGGTGCGTTAGGTATCGGATGGGTTAATGAGGTTGCATCGAGAATACTTTGTTGACATAATTGAAATGATTTTTCGGCTTCGGGTGTCCATTGTATGGGTGATTTATCGTTCTTCTTGGCATTGTGTAGGTATTTATTAAGTAGGTGCTGATGGTTAGCTTGATGGGGTAGGCAGCTTCGATAGAAGTTGATCATACCCAGAAATCTTCTTAACTCTTGTACTGTAGTTGGTTTTGGATATTGGAGTATGACTTGAATGCGTTCGTCTGTGGGTTTGATTCCGTTTGATGAAACTTCGTAACCGAGGAATTGGACTTTTTTCTTGCTGAATTCGCACTTATCGATGTTGAGTGTGACGCCATATTGATTTAAGCGCTCGAGCACTCGTTTTACGTTGCGTTTGTGTTCTTCTTCGTTGTCGTCTGAGTATATGAGTAGGTCGTCTATGTAGCAGTAGCATATGTCATCGAGGCCGCGTAGTACTTCGTGCATGAATCTTTGAAATGAAGCACTACTGTTTACTAAACCGAAGGTCATAACTTTGAAGGTAAAGCTTCCGAATGGGGTGGTTATAGCTGTTTTAGGGATGTCTTCTTTTTCGATAGGTATACTGTAATATGCCATTTTCATATCGAGCTTCGAGAATAATACTTTTCCGTGCAGTTGGTAGGTGAAATCTTGTATTCTAGGTATCGGGTATCTGTCGGGGATTGTGACAGCATTTAATCTTCTGTAGTCGCCACATACACGTAAAGAACCATCTTTTTTCTTTACCACGTGCAGTGGACTGGCCCATGGACTGTTAGCGGGTTCGCATATACCCATTTCCATTAACTTTTCGAATTCTAACTTGGCAGCTTTGTACTTGTCTGGTGGTAATGGTCGTGGTCGGGAGTATATAGGTTGACCTTTGGTTTCTATTCGGTGAGTGACGCTATGTTTTGCAGTTGATTTGATTGCCATCGGACGTAATAAGTCTGGGAATTGCTTCAAGATGTCGTGATATGCGTGATTTTGGTTGATAATATAGACTGATTCTTCTGTGCTCTGTACCTTAATAGTGTTTACGGTGAGGTCTGTGACACTATCGATGAGTTTCTTTTGATGCAAGTCGACTAGTAATTTGTGTTTTACTAGGAAATCTGCGCCTAATATTGAAGTCTTCACATCGGCAACTATGAATGTCCATTTGTAACTTCTACGTAAACCTAAGTTGAGTTCTAATGTACGCTCTCCATAGGTTCGTATTTGTGTACCGTTTGCAGCAAATAATTTATAATTGTCTTCTATAGGTTGTGAATATTTCTTGTTTCTTGCGGCTAACACTGAAATATCAGCTCCAGTGTCAATAAGGAATTTTTCTTTATTGTTTCTGTCTATTATACATAGGCGGTGGCCTTGGTTAACATCGACGCCCGCCACAGTCGATGTATTGCTTAGTTTTCCTGTTGCTTCGTATTAGTGTTTGTATTTGTATTTGTATTTCTTTTAGCACATGGTTCTTCGCATTTACGAGCATTATTACCGAACTTGAGGTGGTAATAGCATAACCAATCCGGATCGCCTGGCTGTCGACGTGTTGAACGCGAGTGTGAACGCGCCCTTATGTTGCGCCTATCGTCAACGCGCTCGTTGCTACGTGGCTGGCGATGCGGGTTTTGCGTCGGTCGAAATTGGTTCGAACGTAATTCTGCTACTTCGAGGGATAGTTTCTCTATTTGTTTCGTAATTAAGTCGAGTTGTAGTTTTTCGACTGTAGTAGATGTGCTAGTAGTTTCGTTCTGAGATGGGCTTGACACGGGAATCGAAGTAGTGATAGCGGCGGCTGTAACGGGTTCGAAGTGCTCTATCATCTTGTCAGCCATAGCAGATAGGGTTTCTAGTGATGATTCTGTATTTATTGATAGTATGCCACGTATTTGAGTAGGTAAATGATTCAACCATATGACTCGGAGTGCTTCGTCGGTTAGTAGCTTCCCACTTAATTCTCTCATTTTTCGTAACAGCTGACTAGGTTTAGAATCGCCAAGTTCTAGGCCACTAAGTAGCTTTTGAAGCTGACGATGATCTGATTCTTGGTATGTCGATATGAGTCTGTCCTTCAATTTGGTGTATTTGCCATTAGCGGGTGGGTTGAGGATGATATCTGCTACTTGTTCTAGATCATTGCAACCTAGCAGTGGCATGACTAGGTTGAATTTTTGTTCTTCACCTATTTTGCTTGCCGCGATGGCCGCTTCGAACTGAGCGAACCATAATCGCGGATTCTGACGCCAGAAAGGTGGTAGGCGTGCGGGAAGAGATATCATGGCGACATCGCTGGCTGGTTTGATATCACTACCTGATGGTAGCGATGGTGGTGCTGTGCCGCCTTCTGTAGACATGATGTCTGTAGGTAGGTACACTAGGTAGGTACACTAGGTACGGCAATCAGCTGTGCGTGCAGTAGTGCGCTGTGATACCGTAGGTACGTAGGTATCAGCTGTTCGGGTCGTCGGGGGTCACCAATGTCGGTCTATGGCCTTCGCCTAACCAGACCTGATGATCAGCTGACGCCAAGTCGGTCTATGGCCTTCGCCTAACCAGACTCGGCGATCAGCTGATTGTAGACCGAACGCGAGTAGCAGCTGAGGGGTCACTGACCCGAGAGGTAGGTACTGATCAGCTGATCCGTAAGGTAGGGATCAGCTGAGGGGTCACTGACCCGTGAGGTAGGTACTGCCCTAGTAGTTAGCTATGCCAGCTGGCTGATGCCTCTAGACCGGCTGGGTTCAAGAAGTGAACCCTGTCCGTTGCTAGAGAGCTCTGTCTGTTTGGACCGGAAGGGGAACCGTAGCCAAAAGTAAAAGCCAGAGCATGGAACTGATTATTTTATTGAGCAAAAAGGGCTACTAATATACAATAATTCGTCTTTCTATATCCATACAATTAAGCGAGCTTACAAACTATCTACACCAATCACAGTTTAGTATTCTATTTACATAAGGAATCTTAAATCTATTATATACAATACAGTGCACAAATACGCCGCGTGGGGCGCTTATCTTTTGCTATAAATATAAACTGGGTGCGCAGAGGTGCGCCAGCTATAAATATACGAAGACCGTGTTACGCGCCGCACTCGACGAGACTCTTCACTGCGTACGGACGTGTTTGGGGCTCCGCATTTCAGCACTGCTGTTATCGTATGATAATGTTGATCTTGTAGGTAAAGTAAGTAAGTAGGTATTATGTATGTTCCTACAAGTTAAAACCCAATTGTAGTTATAACTGGTTTTCCCTAGTTAAAACTAGTTTTGTTAAGCCCATGTTAAATACCTAATCATAATTAGAATTTAACATCATCAATTAGCCTACTGCAGTCCGCTGCTGGACATAGGCCTCCCTCAATGTGCGCCACGTTTGCCGATCCTCCGCCTTCCGCATCCAGTCCGTCCCAGCCACCTTTCGCAGGTCGTCGGTCCATCTGGCTAGGGGATGTCCTGTAACATCACACTATTTGAATTCACAGACAATAGAGGGGAACTGGCGCTTGCTTCGCTCGCTCGCCTTCGTAGTTTAAACCTAACTTAATTCAAAAGTCTAGTAAGAATTAGTCTTAAATGTTATAACAATTTAAAGCTTCCAGCTTCAACAAAGACATTTAGTAGAAATAGTTTAACTATTTTTTTTTTATGCCTATGGACTATGGGCGAGTGCAAAACCGACCCTGTAAGAAAACCGAGTTTTAACTAAAATTGGGTATTATTGTAACATAATATGCTATGCTTAGCAGAAGCAGATTCTTAGTCATTAGTTGGGCATAGTTCCAATAAAAGGCGAACATTTAGTACCACGCGAATAATAGAAATCATTTTATTCCAGACTTAGGCTCTAAAATTGAATGATGAAAAACAGATTCACAAATATTTATTCGAATGACTGCGATTCGTTAACAAGGATAGATTTGGGAGTACGCGCCGATTGATACTTGTGAACAAACTAACAACGGTATGATTCGATATCATTGACAATCTCGCACCATCAGGCGGCTTATAATGATTATTTGTATACAAAATGGAAGCAGTTTATCTATGTAAAAAAGTATCAAAGTATGTTTATCGGCATTCTAGATACCATAACACAAGCAAGTTAAGCTATGCTTACCATGGTCTAGATAGCGTTGTGTAAAATGCTTTAGAATGTTTAATTATCTATATTATAAAAGTGAAATACCACTCACTGATTAATCACGAAATTTCAGAAACAATAACACCCACAAACTCCGCAGACATCCGCTAACAGTTTTACGAAACGACACGCGGCCTTATGGGGATAAAGCCAACGCATACGCATACTAAGTCGCAGGCGGCCGTTATCTACACTAAAATTATAAAGAGGAAAGATTTGTACCTATTTTTGTATGTTTGTAATGAATAGGCTCCGGAACTACTGTACCGATTTCAATAATTCTTTCACCTATAGAAAACTACACTATCTGGGAGTAACATAGGCTATATAACATCACGCTACTACTAAAGGGAGCGGAGCAGTGAGCATAAATGTCAATAAATCGGGCAGATTTCCATACATTAAAGTTGGACCGGAATCCGAATTCCACGCGGGCGGAGCCGCGGGCAACAGCTAGTTACTGATATAATTGTAAAGAGGTCGTGTTTTGAAGATATTTAACCTCGAAATTTTAGGTTTTTTGATCGTAATTGGTTGGGTCGAACCGGAGATGGGAACAGAAACGGGCGGAGCCGCGGGCATAGGTTGCTAAAAAAATAACAGCATTTAAAGTGAAAAACTTAAAATTATCCAGTTATTTTGTGAAAAGTTTTTCTTTTACACTTCAAACAATGTAATAATAGAAAATTATACGAAACGAATCCAAAGAATAAAAAACTTCAAAAAGTATTTTAAGACTCTTTAAATGTACCTATTACAAATAGTTTTATTATTTTTAGTGCTAGCAATGTAAAGATTATTTTGTTACGGTGCAACATTATACACTCCACAGTAGCATCAAAGGAGTTTTTGGCGGCAATTCTAGAAGACGCATCACGGTGTTATTTTATTTTCCGAAATTCGTGTGAGTTCAAGTTTTTATGTGTAAATATGGTGGAATTTTAGACATAACGTCTTGGAAAACGCGCACAAGAGTAGGAAAGTGAAAAATTACAGTGGATTGTGACTTCTCGTTATGGTTTCAAATCTCCGTAGAAGCCTTTAGTAAAGTTTCCACCACTTTACTGAGGCAGCAATCATCATCATCTTCATCATCATCGTCATCAACTCACCATCATCATCAACATCATCCTCATCCAAATAATGATAATAAAATATCAAAAAACGAAGACATGGCTCAAAGGTCTTTGAAACCAAGCCAAAATCATTCCAAAAAAAAAAGTAGCATCAAATGGTATAATAATAATCATACTCAATCAACCAGTCTTTAGTGCTTTTGGTTTCAACCCATGACTGTACTGTGAACGTTCGAGCGAGTTGACGACAAAAAAAGTAGGTACAATCAGAAGGTGGCAACTCGCTCGACCGAGCAAGATTCTTCCGAGCGAGTTGACGAACAACTCTAATCATCAAATAATATTGAGGTAAGTATAATCTATACTAATATTATGTATGTGAAAGTAACTCTGTCTGTCTGTTACGCTTTCAGGGTCAAACCACAGAACCAATTTTGTTTGTTCTATAATTCTTTGAACACCTAAGTCAAATTTAACAGAATGAATAAAACATGATGTTACGTCTGTTAAAAGTACTAAAAAGCATCTGTTATACGCAGAAGTGGAGAAAAAAATAAAACTGAAGGGTAACAATAACTAGTACGCAGACTTCAAATACCTAATCAAGATTATTTATTAATTATATTAACATTTATAAACAACTAGCTGACCCGGCGAACTTCGTACCGCCATATTTTCTGATCCCGTTCCCGCTGCATATCTCTTAATTTATCAGTGTTTCTCTACAATATTAGGCATGTATTATACATATAAACCTTCCTCTTGAATCACTCTATCTATTAAAAAAAAACCGCTTCAAAATCCGTTGCGTAGTTTTGAAGATTTAAGAATATGTAGTGATGGGACAGAGGTTCGTCTTATACAATAGTGCAGTACAGCGGTGTGGGTATTTATAGGCTCTGATCTGACATCTGAAAGCTGGATGTGACGTCATCAGTGATTGAGGCGGGTGTGGCTAGCCCTGGTGCTGAACTGTCGTGGCTTGGCATTAGCTAGGCATTGTCACGGCTTGGCTGAGTTTGGCATGAGGCGATGCGTTCGGCACAAAGCATTGTCATGACTCATGACTTTGGCACGGCTTGGCTGGGCTTGGCATGTGGTGAATCGTTAACATATTGGTATACTAGCTGTTGCCCGCGGCTCCACCCGCGTGGAATTCTGATCCCGTTCATCGCTGATATATAGCCTATATGTTAATCCAGGGTATAACCTATATACATACCAAATTTCAACCAAATCGGTCCAGCCGTTTATGCGTGAAAGAGTAACAAACATCCACACATCCACACATCCATTCTCACAAACTTTCACATTTATAATATTAGTAGGATTGTGTACAGACTTCTGCAATCAACTGTACTTAATGAAGCTTGATAAAGATAGGTACATACTAAACAATTCCATACGATAGGTATCAGCATAATGTAATTGGGACAAGCCAGGCTGATAATGATTACTGAATCAGCATAGAAACGAGTGCCTATACGACAATTGCAAATTTTCGTCCATTATTGATTTGGTCCAAATAAATGAATAACCTTACAATGATAGTTTGATGGTCAATTTACTTTAGTATTTTTATACCACTTAGGTGGGAGACAAACACACGGCCCACCTGATGGGAAGTGATTACTGTGGCCTATGGGCGTATGCAAATCCAGAGGCGTTACACTCGCGCTGCCGACACTGAAGAAATCTTTCAATGCCCTTTTCGAAGAACCCCATATTGTAGACGCTTAGAAAAACAGGCAAGGATTTCCTTCCATAGTTTAAGCGTGCGGGGGATGAAGCTCCTTTACATTCCAGTCGCAACGTGTAAGGATGGGTTCCCTGTCTGTGGCAATGACAATGATAGCTTGATGGTCATTTTTAACTTTCTTCATTACAGTTTCTTTCCAATAGGTATCATAAGAGCTCTTGTTTTAAAGATTGATGTTTTGTCATCGTTCGGGCTATCGAAGAAAAGCAAAACATCTCAGTATTACGTTCGGCCTTGGCTTCTTCATCAATCATATTCCCACGACCTTGCAGAGTTTCATTTTTTTCCAACTTTATAAAACTTATTTGTTAGGCAACCAAACTTATATGTTAGACGAAATCTTCAATTCTTACAAAATAGTTGAGATGCGAAAGAGCCCATCAATTTTCGACTAGAAGCGTCGATTCATCAAAAAACTCTTCATAGTAAGTAAGCGTGTGTTAAAAGTAAGCTCTTTTTCATAAATAATTTCATAGATATGAAATTTTTTTATGAAAAAGTTATATTTTTGAGATCAAAAGAAACCTTTTATTCAGAGTCATTACATATATTCAAATAATTTATAAGCTTAAAACGAGACCAAAAGTCTAATAGACATAAGGGTTATTTGAAGTCTTTAATAACTCTTATGTTTTTTAGACTCTAGATTTCGTTTGTACAATTTTGCTTCATTATATTTCAAAGAAAATAGGTCTAAAGTAAGTAAAGAGGAGCTCTTGAAATATATCATAAATATCATTACATAAATCACTGGGTTATATTTGAGGCGACGCGACATCTAAGTCGTAATTCGAGCACGTCATTTATAGAAATACATTTTTACCGAAATGTTTCCAAAAATAAATCTGAATAAAATAAAGATACCTAACACTCTTCAATACGTATTTGGTTCTAAAAATGTTATTTATTGTTGCCTATATTCGCAAAGGAGAATGAAATAAGTATTCTTTCTTCAAAGGAACAATACCTCTACAAAACATCAAACCTACAGAACAAGTCGATCTTTTTCTGGACTTTTGTCTTCCTGATGTACTAAAAAAACTAAGTCTTGCAATTAAACAATCAATTTTCTTACGCAGTTTTCGTAGTCCACTGTTGGACATAGGCCTCTCAAAATGCGCGCCATGGCACTCGATTCTTTGCCATGACCGTACCCGAATTAATGTTCAATTAGTGTTCAGACCTTCATTTCTTGTTTTATCGGAGCGAGAGGATGCCAAAAGTAAACCGATCCAACACTGTTTTGATCTTTTCATTGGAGAATTTAATCGACATTAATGATTCATTGGGTTTTTCACCAACTCGACACGAGGAAC
The DNA here is from genome assembly GCA_914767945.1 of Eilema depressum. Lineage (NCBI taxonomy): Eukaryota > Metazoa > Arthropoda > Insecta > Lepidoptera > Erebidae > Eilema > Eilema depressum. The sequence goes on from OU612026.1 coordinate 15,814,610, forward strand.
TGATTGCACGTGTGTTCACAGTTGGTGAAACTTTAAATTAGTACTAATTATTTTTTCGCCATTTGGACACGCCAAGGTATATTCAGATATGTACGTCACTTTGAGTGAACTCTGAAAAATGAAAGACGAAACTGAATCAAAAGTAAACTATGATGGATCCTTCACAGTGCAAGCTGTACGGCTTTTGAACTCACTACCTCACACTATTCGCAGTAGTAATACTTTGGACATCTTCAGGAGAAGAACTAGGGAATATTTTCTATCACGATAATGTAGTCTATTTATTATATTTATGTACCTATCTATATATGTGTATGTTTATGTATGTGTATGATATATATGTAGGTATATAATATGTATATAAGTATGTGTAGGTGTATGTATGTATGAATATTATGTATGCTATTATATATATACCTAATATTATATAATATACCTGTTTAGATACGCTTTTTTTACTGTCTGTTTTTTTTTCTTTTTGTACACTTCACATCCCCCTCATTACAATATACCTACTTCTCTGCTACTCGAAGGTTTGCTGGGAGAGAACTCATATTGAGTTAAGCTCGCCTTTGTACATGCTTCTTTAATTGTTATTATGTTTTACATCTGTATTGTGTGTGTGCAATAAAGCATTAAGAACTAAGAACTCTCTGATATCAGCTTAACCCGAGTACTGTATTTAAATATGCTCACGTGTTTAACTTTGGAATATATTCTGTATACAAACTTTTGTATGGAAAAAGTTATTAGGGTATCTTTTTGTGTGTCATTGAGACAGCAGTCTCTTCCAAAGCTGCTTATCATAAGATTAAGTTTATGTACCAGTTTCAATACTTTTTCAGCCGATAGCAATCTATGCTCAAGCAAACTTCACGGTACTTTGTTTTAATATTCAGACAGCCATTTCGTATTTGCGTATTACAACACAAATATCGGGATAAAGCATTACATTACCAGCATATTTGAATACTATTGCTTGATCCATATAAATACGAGCCTGTAAATCCCTGAAGAATTAAGCAGAGGTGTATTGACACCCACATTTTGCCAACTATGATTTTCGTTCCCACGTAGGGGGCGAGCCTATTGCCATCAATCGAGCACTTAGTCATGGGCTTTATGTGCTGCCCTATTCTACTCAACCGGATAATGTAGTACCTACCTATAATACTGCAGTGTGTCCTTTTTCCGTCCGTCGGTCCTATGGCAGTCGTTACGGGTAGTTGGAGCCCTAAAAAGTCCAAAAACTAGTCTAATGCAATACTTCGATATCGACAATGGGTTGTGGAGGAAAGGTGGCAGTCGCTTCAAGGAAAATATCGAAGATCAGCCAAACCCACAGTTAGGCTGGAAAAAACGAACACCATACTCTATAGTTAAAGCTTCGGGTGTGACTGGGATTAACGCTAGGTTGAAGAAGAAGAATGTTTCTTTCTCAATCAGGCTCAAACGGCTGAAAAAACTAGCTAAAGTTTGGTACAGGGATTGTTAAATAGTCTGAAATGACACACATTGGAATTATGTTTTTTTAAATAAATAAATATTGTATTGTAGGACATTCTACACAACGCTATCTAGACCCAAAGTAAGCATAGCTTAACTAGCTTGTGTTATGGGTTATAGAATGCGGATAAACATACATAGATATTTTTTTTTAGTAAATACATACATATTATACATAGAAACACCCAGACCAATGCAAATATTCATATTCATTCATACAAATATTTGCACTGAGCGGGGATCGAACCCGCGCCTCCTGCGTAGCGGCCGCGTTCACTACCGCTACGCCACAGAGGCTGGAGAGGAGGCTTTTTATCCCTTGAATATGTTCCCACGGGTTGTAAGAACGAGAGCAGCCTTCCACGCAGGTAAAGTACAAAAAAAAAAAAAAAAGTCATGAACAACGGTTTAATTACAAGGTGCCTATTTTGTCAAATTTATTAGAATATTAAAAAATAAATATAATATAGCCGTTTATTGATAAAATGTTAAGCCCGACAGAGACTGTGAATGCTTCAGTTTGGTCGTTAATACTGTATGATTAATGACTCTCATATTTTTAACAATAACGAGGCATATTTTCCAGAAAAAAAAAACCAGTGTCATCAAGTCATCAGCAAAAATGGCACTGACTGACGACAAGGTTCCAGATTCATAATGACCTGTAAAATTTTACGTGGTAATACATTACTTAAAATGCAAAATGTGCACTGTGAAGTGCTCCATTTTTATTTTATTTAGGTATCTCGTTTTAGACAGAAGTATTGATGTGTATGGACTAGCTGACCCTTCCCGGCATCGCATCTTAAATAAATCAATACCGGAACTACCCGAGTTCAGAATATACTATACACAATCATGTTCGAATAAAATGAGATGAGCTATACAAAGTCAACACAAACCTGAAACCCAACGCACGAACACATGATTTGTATTCCTAAAATATACTTTATTGCATATAAACTAAAGTTATATAAATTCTGCGGATACCAGATAGCGTAGAATTCAACTGATACGGAAATAAGACGATTTGACGTTTCGCTACACGCCGCGTATACATATGAAATCAATCAGGTGTAACATGTTCTTATAGTGGAAAAAGAAACTATTTTATGTATTTTCACAACCCCTAGACAAGTGGCAATTCGTTCTCCGGTGTATATGTAGAATAAAATGATAAATATAGGGATTTATGACATATGACATTAATGATGTATGACACAATTTTGACGTTTATGACATACGTTGACGACTGTCATTTAAATCAAATCCCATACATTTGTCATTCTATTCTACAATACGAATTGCTACTTGTAGGGCTGCAGGCCAGATTAATTTCAACATGACATGTTTTCATTTATTTATTTTTTATTTTTGCAGGTATACCTACGGCAATCTCGGATGTAGGACTTCGCCAAAATTTTAATCTGACGTAAGTATAAATCTGAGTTTTTTCACTCATTCTTTCCTTTTACGAGTAACACTTAACTATTACGTTTTCAACATTGATTTGTAGTCATAGTAGTGCAATCTATTATATATATAAAAGTGATACCACTCACTGATTTAATCACGAAATCTCACAAGCTATAAAACTTGAAATTTGGCAGGTGGGTTCCTTGTGGGTGTAGACATCGACTAAGAACGGATTTTATGAAACTCCACCTCTAAGGGGGCAAAACGAACTCCACGCGTGAGAATTCACAGGCGACCTTTATATAAAATACCGAATACGTCTTACACTTTATATAATGAGCAGTTTTCCAGTAGGTATAATAATCAGTTGGTTTTTAAATCATAAAGAGATGGCGCTAGCATAGCTTTTGGTAATTTTAATGTACTCTGTGGTTTGTTTGTGCGATGTTGCCAAAGTTTAATTTCATTTACCCATATTACAATAGATAAAATATGATAAAACGCTTAATTCTTTTCGCGTCACTGTCTGTAATTTAAAATAATATTATATTTATAATAATATTATCAAACAAAAATGTCAAAACATTTATGTAAAGTAAATTATTACAAAACCGAAGAACATTTTTTCCATAAATTAGGGAACACTAGATGTGAGACCACACTCTTCTTACCAAAAGTGCCGGCTGCGCCATCTAGCTTGTCCTTAGGAACCCTATAAATACCTACTGGAAAACTGCTCATTTTGGTGCAACTTTTGAAAAGTGGTTCGGCAAATATTTTGTCAATGCTCTCGAAAGGGTGGCGGATGGGGGCCAGTCTGATATGACGTCATGTGTCAAAGGGGGGCGAGTAAGTCGAGGTTCGTACCGTCTCATGTATCATTCTATCACATCATCCATCAACATTATTAAGATACTTTATTTTTGCCAGTTTTTGGCACGCGTGTGGCAAAGTCCACGGACAAAATTTTTATTATGATTTATTTTGTTTTGTGAACTTACCAAAATATCTGACGCCTTTTGATTTAATTAAATTTTTTAAAATGAATATATCAAAAATTTATAAATATTACGTAAGCTGTGATGACTTTACAGATTTTTTACGTTTAGTAGGTAACTGTTGCCTCTTGAATACTGATTCTGTTCCCACAACCTATGTGAACTTATTCCAGTGACAAAAAGTAGCCTATGTGTTATTTCAGACTATATCTTTGTTCCAAACCGCCTAAACCATTCAGGCATTTTAGTTTTTTTTTTTACAGTTGCAACTGTAGTTCCTATTTTCTCCAATTCACGGAATTGTTGGTTTTACTAGGTATAGGTATTTCAGAATGAACTAGTCTAATGTCGTCACAGGCTAGCGTTCAAAACTAACCAATACACAAATGTATAGATAGGTGACGAATATGTCAAAGGGTGACCTGTTTCAATTTCGAGACAGTGGATAACAACATTACTGTATCTCATACGGATGGAGAGAACATGATAGATATGTCTTCAAATAGAGCAAGGGATTCACCGAATATTGCGGTTGTGTTTGTCATTGTGAATTTCGAATGATAACCTCATTGTATATTAAGCTTGTATGATATCTTCTAATGGTGGCACTTCACATGGCTATTTGTATTTGCGTGTTTGACATATTTGACAAACAATAACCATGTTTTGAGTCCGCGCCAACTACTAAGTCCCGCGGCAAAACTAGGAACTAAAATAACATCGCTGCCATACTGTGTGTTGATTGGTTCAGGCCATGTTACTGTCATGGTCTGGGCCCATACCATGAACTCTTAAAACAGGTCAATAATTGAACTGCTGTCATTCTACCAACTGCAAATGTCACTTTGGAATCCTATATATTTATATGACAGTACAAAGTGACATTTGCAGTTGGTAGAATGACAGCAGTTCAATTATTGACCTGTTTTAAGGTTTATGGTAAGGCCGCTGAACCAACACACAGTATGGCGACAGCAGTTGCGATTGCTACGCCGCGCCGCCTCAAAAGGGACTTATTTCTTGGCGCGTATTCTAGACAATGCCTATATGACAATACGTATGTACAATTGAGAAATTATTTAGTATTTTTAAATTCTGTACGGCCAATACTTAGTACCTTTTAAAAAATACAAAATATCACAATTAACAAGTGATGTGACACCTCTTTAAAGTCAATACTTTTTTGTGCAGTAAATTGTATTTGTCTGCATTTATTTGTATGTACGTCAAATATTTTGCTAAATACAACAACAGACGCCCAATAGCAAACACAACTAGCCATGTGAAATGCCACCATCATTATATGAAAACCAATGTTTGTTAGTTCATATACACTGGATGTACCTACAAAGAAAAGAACATTTCTACATTCACCCTTCACCCACCAGTGGGATGCCCGAGTTGGGGGAATTTTATACGTCTCTTTAACGTTCATCTGATTGCGATCGAACTATGTCAACTTATTGTTTATACTTGCGTGAATTTTATAGGCATAGTTTGCAATCGGCCTAAAGGATTTTCTTTCAATATATTTTCCTGTGAGACACCGGGACGGATCAGATAGTTAAAAAAATAAAAATATTGATCGAGGGAGCACAACAGCCCCACGCAAACAAGTGGCAGTTTGTTGACCGGCGTATTGTGGAATAGAATGGGAAATGTATGAGGTTTGACGTATATGATACGTATTGTGACGTTTATGACATACGTTGAAGACTGTCATATACGTCAAATCCCATACATTCATTATGTGAAATGTTTATGTTATAGTTTTATGTGAAATAAAGATCTTTAAACAGAAAATTAGAAAAAAATCAAACTGGAATTAAGGCTTAAATTGGTCCTGGTATTATTTAATTCTTCAAATTGTTAATCTTTCACTTTCAATATTCGTGTTAAAATCTCGGTAAACATTGTTTTACAAACAATCACTGGTATTTTTAATGTTAAATCTGTTTTGCTTTGGTTCACAGCTATTCTTATTAAGGGCTCAAAATTTAATAAAGAAAGTTTGTGAATACAAAGAAATAAAATAAAATTAAAGTGTCTTTTTGTAAAGTTGAAATAACATTATTATTTTCGAAGTTTACGCGGATATCACTCTTTGTAATAAAATAACAGTTTTAAAATAATAATAATTGCATAATAACGAGGGTAGGTATATACGATACTTATAACTAAAATTTTTTTTTTAACATTTTTGTCTGTTTGTCTATTTCAGCAAATATCTGAAGTGGTTGTATCGATTATGATGGGATTTTTACTGTTAGATGTTTTAAAGGGTAACTCAGGTCTGGCTACTTCCTTCATCCTTCATCCTAGCGTTAATTCCAGTCGCATTCGAAGCTGTCACCTTCACCTTGCAATCTGGGGTCCGCTTTACTAGTCTAACTGCGGATTTAGCTGGACTTCGTAAATTATACGTGATGCGAATGCCATCTGACCTCCACAACCCCGGTCTGACTACTATCTTTTAAAAAAAGGAAGCACAGGAACAATATCACGGCTACAGTTAGCATATTATAAATTAATTTTGACAGTGTAACCTAAATAAGAAAATCGTTAACATATCCTACTATCCTACTTCCTACTAATATTATAAATCCTACTAATATTATAAATGTGAAAGTTTGTGAGAATGGATGTGTGGATGTTTGTTACTCTTTCACGCATAAACGGCTGGACCGATTTGGTTGAAATTTGGTATGTATATAGGTTATACCCTGGATTAACATATAGGCTATATATCAGCGATGAACGGGATCAGAATTCCACGCGGGCGGAGCCGCGGGCAACAGCTAGTATTTCCATAATGTCAAGCAGTAGCAAAAATATCAAATTAATCTTTTTACGCTAAGCAGCTTCAAGTTTTCACGACCGAAAACGAGCATCAATCATCTCCAGTTTGCTGCCGCTGAGAGCTCTTGTTAAAGTACCACATCTTATCCGTGTCGCGGTATTTACTTGATATTGTTACACTATCCACTTAGATGACTTAACAGTTTTAAGTAAAATGCGCCAACTTAAGGGTTGTTCCGTATTGATCCCACAAAAGTTGTCCCGAATTCGAAAATTCTTGTTTGATCCCACTTTTACTTCCTTATTGATCCCACAGCACTTTATTTATATTTTATTCTTAATTGATCCCATTTTTGTGTAGTCTACTATTCTCAATTGATCCCAAACCATGTTTTTCTTATAAAAACACTTTTTGTGGGTACGGTTTTCAAATAAGGTAAGTAATTTGAATGACTGAAGAGGCGGTTATTAAAATCTTGTTACAGTGGCTCGCAGAGCTGAATGTCTTTAACCGTCTTCTGTCGTCTGAAGTCTATTTATCCGTCTTTCTGTTACGCGCCACGCCTAAAGTGCTGAACCGATCTTGATGAAATTTGGTACATAGAGGCATTAGAGCTTGGGAACGGAGATAGGCTATATTTTCTTGCGAAAAAAGAGGTTAAGGGGAGGGGGGGGGGGGGGGGATCGAAGTATTGTCTAACGAACATTTTCATACGAGTTTTCGAGGTTATCAGGGCTGCTAATTACGAATATATCATCCATTTAGCGATCAAAGATGGCGGACTCGACATTTTCAATAAAGTCAATATGGGTAAGGTTCTCGAGGTTATCAGGGCTGCTAATTACGAAGGTTTCATCCATTTAACGATCAAAGATGGCGGACTTGAAATTTTCAATAAAGTCAATATGGGTATCGTTTTCGAGGTTATCAGGGCTTCTAATTACGAATATATCATCCATTTAGCGATCAAAGATGGTGGACTCGAAATTTTCAATAAAGTCAATATGGGTATCGTTTTCGAGGTTATCAGGGCTGCTAATTGCGAAGATATCATCCATTTAACGATCAAAGATGGCGGACTCGAAATTTTCAATAAAGTCAATATGGGTATCGTTTTCGAGGTTATCAGGACTGCTTATTGCGAAAATATCATCCATTTAACGATCAAAGATGGTGGACTCGAAATTTTCAATTAAGTCAATATGGGTATCGTTTTCAAGGTTATCAAGGCTGCTAATTACGAGTATATCATCCATTTAGCAATCAAAGATGGTGGACTCGAAATTTTCAATAAAGTCAATATGGGTATCGTTTTCGAGGTTATCAGGGCTGCTAATTACGAATATATCATCCATTTAGCGATCAAAGATAGTGGACTCGAAATTTTCAATAAAGTCAATATGGGTATCGTTTTCGAGGTTATAAGGGCTGCTAATTACGAATATATCATCCATTTAGCGATCAAAGATGGCGGACTCGACATTTTCAATAAAGTCAATATGGGTAAGGTTTTTGAGGTTATCAGGGCTGCTAATTACGAAGGTTTCATCCATTTAACGATCAAAGATGGTGGACTCGAAATTTTCAATAAAGTCAATAAATGGGTATCGTTTTCGAGGTTATCAGGGCTGCTAATTACGAATATATCATCCATTTAGCGATCAAAGATAACAGACTCGAAATTTTCAATAAAGTCAATATGGGTATCGTTTTTGAGGTTATAAGGGCTGCTAATTACGAATATATCATCCACTTGGCGATCAAAGATGGTGGACTCGACATTTTCAATAAAGTCAATATGGGTAACGTTTTCGAGGTTATCAGGGCTGCTAATTACGAATATATCATCCATTTAGCGATCAAAGATGGCGGACTCGACATTTTCAATAAAGTCAATATGGGTAAGGTTTTTGAGGTTATCAGGGCTGCTAATTACGAAGGTTTCATCCATTTAACCATCAAAGATGGTGGACTCGAAATTTTCAATAAAGTCTATAAATGGGTATCATTTTCGAGGTTATCAGGGCTTCTAATTACGAATATATCATCCATTTAGCGATCAAAGATGGTGGACTCGAAATTTTCAATAAAGTCAATATGGGTATCGTTTTCGAGGTTATCAGGGCTGCTAATTACGAAGATATCATCCATTTAACGATCAAAGATGGCGGACTCGAAATTTTCAATAAAGTCAATATGGGTATCGTTTTCGAGGTTATAAGGGCTGCTAATTACGAATATATCATCCACTTGGCGATCAAAGATGGCGGACTAGACATTTTCAATAAAGTCAATATGGGTAACGTTTTCGAGGTTATCAGGGCTGCTAATTACGAATATATCATCCATTTAGCGATCAAAGATGGCGGACTCGACATTTTCAATAAAGTCAATATGGGTAAGGTATTTGAGGTTATTAGGGCTGCTAATAAACAAACGGATAATGTTATGTATATTCGTAATTATATACCCCGACCAAAACCCTCGAAAACGATAATCGTATTGATTTTTTTATATTAATTGAATCATGAAAAATAATGATTATAATTGATATTTACATTATAATCCATTATGTACTTTTATATACCTACTTGGTATATACAATTACATTATAATATATTTTAATGTAATTAACAATAAATAAATTAATAATTAACAAGATTTTAAATCAAAATATTTTCTTCATTATTCTCCGGTTCTCCGAATTCAGCACCGGTGCAAAGCAAACCTCTAATACGCAGTTGTGGTAGTCGCAGGTGGACGGAATGGCAACAGCCAATTTACCTAAAGGCGCGAGCGCGCTCCATACATAAAATAGTACGCGGAATGGCAACGTCGCCCCTACCGTCAAAATTCACAATTCAACTAACGTTAGTTACCTAACGTTAAAATAATAAACGTTAGCTGGTAATGTTATATATTGGTAAACGTTAGCTGGGTATCAATTTAAATTTAACGTTAATTAACGGTTAATTTGATGTTAACTGCTTAACGTTAGCAGTTAACATAAAATTAACCGCCAGGGCTTCCTAACGTTGGAAGCCCTGGCCCATTGTACATTAAACTGTATACATGATACCTACTTGTCCCTATTGTAAATTTATTGGTGTACAATGAAGTATTATCTATCTATCTATCTATCTAACACTCCAGTTATAAATGTTATCAATTGTACAAAAAATATAAAAACATCAATTAAATATTTATGCAAATTGACATAGCAATTAAAGTAAACTTTATAGATAGATACTGCCAAATAAAAATGTTGTAAGCAAAGACATTTCATAACATAGACATGTCATATGCTTACAAATCAACGTAGAAAAATGTGCCGAACTCACACACACACATTTTTAATTCATCTACACTTCCCTACATAACCAATGGATTGAAAAGAGAGGACATGAAAAATACAATATAAAAGAAGAAGAAAGCTATTGTTTGTCACTTCGACTTTAATGATAACAATGTACCAATCACAGTGCGGTTGCTAGTCGGTGACATAGGCTAACAAAATTCGACGGTCCCTATTAAAATCGTCGGATGTGAAAAATTGCAACTTTACAGGAGAGCATTTCAAAGTCTAAATTCCGTGTAACTTTTTACTTATTTTAAGCAGAGTCCTGAAAGTTTAGAATAATGCTGTACAAGTTATGCCTGTTCGGGACAATATAATAAGTAGTCGGTATATTAAGTGTAAATGTGAGAAAAGTCACTTGTGACCTTTTTAACGGTTTAGAACTAATGTTGATTTGTCGGAAGTACCAGAACCGACATTGTTGCTGGGAAAAATTGATAATTGTTTGTCGGAAGTACCAGAACCGACATTGTTGCTGGGCGAAATTTATAATTATTTGTCGGAACTGCCATTTACTACATTGTTAAATGATTATTATCTATTAATATGCATGTCGTATGTACAATTTACTATAAAAAAACACCAAGAATGTAAGTCTATGCATATATATTTATTAATTATGAATAAAGAAAATTTGGTCAATTGAGAAAATCATATAAAAATCTAACTTTATGACTTATAAAGTTAAAAGAATAAAAAAATTGTAGTTACTCAAGTAAAACCTCTTTATTATTAAAAAAGAAATCCAACTAATAAAAAAACTTAAAAGTGGCATACAAAATCTTATTATGGTAAGTAATAATCACAAGTAGGGTATAATCACAGGTTTATAGTAAACTAACATTAATTAAATCAAGATTAACTGTGCAATTTTATTAAAATCTGTCTTCTTATTGATAAATATTAGATATTATAAATAGTCAATGCCTATTAAAAAATGGTTTCATAACAAAACAACTAAACAAAATACAAAATCTTCTTTTTTATAAATAAGGCACTTTGGAAATAACTTAATCAAAGGTCTTTAGTTTCATGGAAAACTTCCACCCATTCAATTATAACTAACTATTGTTAAAATCAGACTTCTTATTTACAAATATTATTATAAATAATAATTATTATAAAACATGCTGCCTTAACTAAAAACAACTAATCAAAATACAAAATCTTCTTGCTTATAATTAAGTCACTTAGGTAATACTGAATCAAAGGTCTTAGCTTTATGGAAAACTTACATCAATTAAATTAGGATTAACTAATTGTTAAAATCAGTCTTCTTAGTGAAAATCAATCAACCAATTAACCTAATGCAGTCTACTGCTGGACATAGGCCTCTCCCAATGTGCACGTTTGCCGATCCTCCGCTTTCCGTATACAGTCTGTCCCAGCCACCTTTTGCAGGTCGTCAGTCCATCTGGCTAGGCCGGGGATGTCCCACCTTCCGTTTTCCTTCACGCGGTCTCCACTCTAGGACTCGTTTACTCCTACGGCCATCAGTCCTTCGGCAGATGTGGCCAGCCCACTGCCACTTCAGCTTGCTTATTCTGCTAGCTATGTCGGTAACTTTGGCTCTATGTCGGATAACCTCGTTGCGAATTCTATCTTTCAAAGAGACTCCAAGCATAGCTCGCTTCATAGCCCGCTGCGCGACTTATTAGGTCACGGACTAACCCCACCGTCAGTGGCCACGTTTCGGTACCGTAGGTCATAACAGGTAGGGCGCACTGGTCGAAAACCTTTATTTTGAGGCATTGCAGCAAGGAGGAGGAGAAGACCCGACGCAATTTGCCAAAAGCTGCCCACCCCAGTTGGATTCTTCTGGTTATTTCTTTCTCCAAGTTGTTTTTACCGAGCTACCGGGGGCAAGTTATCCACTTGCTCCCGGTAGATATATTTTTGAACAACTTCGAGTGTCGCCCCTTCGATGGCAATCGGTCTCGGTACAACACGTTCGTTGAACATAATCTTGGTTTTATCCAAGTTTACACCGAGGCCGACTTGTCGAGAAGCTCCATTCAGGCTGTGCAGCATTTCGTCCAGTTGTCCCAGCGACTCCGCTACTATGACGATGTCATCGGCGAACCGAAGGTGCGAGATGTACTCACCGTTGATGTTGATGCCCCGCCCAGTTCAATCCAGAGTCTTGAAGACGTCCTCCAATGCGTTGGTGAATAGTTTGGGAGATATAACACGTTGGAGGCTAATGGGTTTCGTCTTCTGGTCTTGGAGCTGGACGGACATTGTGGCAGTGTCATACAGGCATCTTAGCACCTCGAGCCAATCAACGCGGCACCGCTGCAGGGCATACTATCAATGAGATGTATTCTGTACTATATCTTCATTACCCTCGTTAGTTGGTGATGGCGTCGGAGATTTAGTACCTATCGCCAGTATTCTTGTCAACTACAATTTGGGAATGAGATTTAGTACTTACTAAATTATGTTCACAACCTTTGTCAGCTAATTCTATTTCATCGTTGAACACAGCAGGTGTTGACAGTGGTGTTGTAACGGCTTCAGTAACATTCGCTTTATTGGCTAATATTATGTCGTCATTGTCATTTAATACATCATCGAGTGAATCCTGCATTTGAATTAATTCAGCTTCAAAGCTTGCAGGTATGGGAGACTCTCGAAAAGCTGAAAAAAAAACTCAATTTTCACATAAATATGTCATAAAATAAATTAATCATTTTAGATTTTAAAAACAAAGCACGTTATCTATGTATTTGGGTGTCAGTGTAGTTGGTTCTACCACAACCCACTATAACATTATGGTCGGATGTGATGGTACCAACATTTAATTCCTTAACAAAAACGGTAAAATACGTAGGATGTGGTACTACCGACATATAACCCATTTGTAAAACCGGTTAAGAGCGTTGGATGTGGTACTACCAACATTTTACCCATTTGATAAACCGATTAACATTGTCGAATGTGGTACTACCGACATTTGATCTATTTAAAAACCCGACAAAAAACGTCGGATGTGCTACTACCGACATGGAACACCTTTTGAAAACCAATTAACAAAGTCGGATGTGGTACATCCTACAATTTTAAATTACGTTACGCATTTTGAATGATTAAATGATACTTTAATTTGGTATTAAATTCGCAATAACATTAAAACATAAACTATACTGTAAATAATTGTAAAAGTAATATTTTAATAATACATACCTGTTTCTGTACTATGTTTTGCTTTCACAATATTTTCGACCGCATTTCTATTTCTATTATTGTTGTTTTTTTCACCATGCCCAGTAAACAGCTTAATCAAGCGTTTTGATCTCGTAGACATCGTGAACAGTGTTATAAGGTAAGGGATTATTTCAATTAACTATCGTAAAAAGACAGGTGACAGCGTGAAGTCCGTTAATCCCGCTAACATGGTCGGAACTGGGAGATCGCACGCGCTCACCTAACCCCGCGTCCCGTTAAGATCGTAGGTAGTTAATAACCGACTATGTTAACGGGCTATCTAGGTAATATCCAACGTTTTTAATTTGGCTATTTCAAAAACTAGGCATACTAGATTTTTTTCTTTTTAACTGACGATAGACCTAGGTATATAGACACGTTTTATGAAATAAAATAAAAATTGCATTTTTGTAGTTCCCACGATTTTAATAGGGACCAGCGAATTATTGAAAAAGAAGGTACAAAGCTCTCTGAATTGAGGTTATTGCCTAATTTTGTCTAGACAAAGATGTTTGTTTAACTTTGTTAATGTATTATAAAAAAGCTAGGTATAATATTTAAATTTCATTATTTTGTTGCTGTCAATAGTACAATTTTAACAAGTACCTAAGTAGGTACTTGCCAGTAAAGTGAAGTTTGAGATAATTGCCTAATTTTGTTTAGACAAAGATGTTTGTTTGTCATTGTTATTGTATCTTCTAATATATAAAATTCTTCTGTCAGGGGGTGCGTAATCGAACTCCTCCGAAACGGCTCGACCGATTTTGATGAAATTTTTTGTGCTTATCCGGTATCTATGAGAATCGGCCAACATCTATTTTTCATCCCCCTAAGTGATAAGGGTGCAGCGGGAACGGGATTTGAATACCATGCGGGCCGAAAATATGGCGGTACGAAGTTCGCCGGGGCAGCTAGTTAAGTATAAAAAAGCTAGGTATGTTTATTATATTTCATTATTTTGTTGCTGCCAATAGTACCTACAAATTTTAACAAGTAGGTACTTACCTAAGTAGATACTTGCCAGTGAAGTGAAGTTCGCACTTATTAACTTACTTGAACCACATAGTATTAGTAGGCAATTATAAAAAACAACAAATTAAAATTGGGAGGTAGTATGTAGTGAGTTTAATGCCTACGATATTCTCATCTGTACTTTAATCTATGTGCGGATCACACACGTCCTTGTCGCTCACGCACCAAATTATATCATACTGTCTCTTTTTATTTTCGTGCTGACAATTTTAACTTGAATATTATGAAAGTCAGAAATTTGGTCTTTATCAGTCGAAATATGTATTATTTCCATGTGATATGAAATATCTTTTGATGTATTAACTTTAGAGTAATAGTTCGTGCAGTGTCTATAAACATACGATGTCATTTTCGTTATTTTTATAAGTCACTGATGCTTCCGCTCAACGTCCGGCCGGCGCCGCTCGGCACGCGGTACTAGAGGCAAACGTTCCAATTGACTCGTTTTCGAATCTTCACGATTTTCGCGCAATAACGTATCTACTTCTTTTTATATATAATATCTTTGGTTGTAAGATAAATAATACGCATTATTGTGAAATATTATAGGACTAATTTAAATTATTAGTTATAGGTACTCGTAGCAATCATACAATATTAAAACATTCAAAATTGTGTACAAAATCACAAACAAATCACATATTGACGTTTTTAATTATATATTATACTACTCGTATGTTCCTTACATACTTAGCTATCAAAATAAACTTTATAAGTAAAAAAGATGTAAAACAAACACAATTTATAAGCAGTTTTAAAAATTACAGGACCAATATAGATTATAAATTCACTCGCTTTGTGAGTGTTTCATACAAAATATTGGTAAGTAAAAGAGAGATTTTTAACAAAATAGACTTCAGAATTAACATCAATGAAATTATTAATTATATATGTTTTCAAATCAACATAGTAATATAAGATACAACATTGGTTGCAGTTACAACAGTAGTTGCAATTACTTGCTAACAATTTTCTAGTAATAAATAAATATTTAAAATTATGTAAAAAAATCACAGACAAATCACAGATTTACATTTTTAACTAAATATAATACCTACATATTACCTAACCTATCATTTTAAATTGTAACAGCTACTTAAAATAAACAAAGGGGGCCAACTTCTCCAGGCAGTGGCCGACTGTTATTCGCCCGTCTACTTAACTTTGGATAGCACTATATATAATGCGCTCTTCATTTTCTTCTTCGGAATTTTTGGACGTAGATGCTCCTAGGTTTATCTGTGTTATTTTAGCTTTAGCCCATTGACTAATATTAACAAGATCATTGTTGATAGCTGTCACAGCCTCAGTCAGTTCCTCGGCCTTGAAGTGTCGATATAGCTGCAGGTCGTCTGCATAGAGGTGATAGTGCGAAGTGATGACCTTGGTGATAGCGTTTATAAATATGGAGAAGAGAAGAGGAGATAGTACGCCACCTTGTGGGACGTCCGCATTCTGCAATCGTTATTTATAATTAACTAACTGTTGCCAGCGGCTTCGCCCGCGTGAAATTCTGTTCCCGTTCCCGCTCTCCATGGAACCTATTCCTGGGATAAAAAGTAGCCTATGAGTTATTCCAGACTATTATCCAACCCTGTACCGAGTTTTAACCAAATCCGTTCATTCGTTGGAGCGTGATTAAGTAAAAAACATACGAACATCTTCACAAACTTTTAGTCTTCTAATATTAGTAGTAAGTAAGATTACATTAGTTGAATGCATGATCATGCTATCCATACTTTTTAGTACCTCTTGCATTGGGGTCAATAAGGAATAGATTTTGGGATCAAACAAGAATATAAAATAAAATTTGAAAGTGGGATCAAAAAGGAATACGCATTTGGGGTGAATAAAGAATGGGATCAATCGTTGTGGGATCAATACGGAACAACCCCAACTTAAGGATATAAGGTTTTGTGGAAATAATCTTCTATCTTCCTATCTCTAATATATAAAATTCTTCTGTCACGGGGTGCGTAATCGAACTCCTCCGAAACGGCTTGACCGATTTTGATGAATTTTTTTATGCTTATCCGGTATCTATGAGAATCGGCCAACATCTATTTTTCATCCCCCTAAGTGATAAGGGTGCAGCGGGAACGGGATTTGAATACCACGCGGGCCGAAAATATGGCGGTACGAAGTTCGCCGGGGCAGCTAGTATCTTTATATAATTATATCATGTCGTACAAGGCGACTAAGGGATATGGCTGTTTTACATAAGACAGATATATACAGCCCAGGCTCAGCCTCATATACATGGCTCGAGTCAACAATAGTGCCCGGAATACGGCAATAGGCTTTCCCCCTATTACGTGGGACCTAACACAATGATTGGTGAAAATGTGGGTGTTTTCACTTCTACCTAACCCTTTGAGAATAAAGGCGTGATTGTATTTATGTATAATTATATCTATAGGTACTATTATATCATAATTGCAAAGTGGTCGTGGCTGTACCTACATTGGAGATATTTAAAAAATACTTGGGTTATGTTATATTAACGATACCAAATCCAATTTTTTTTAAGGAATTCCTGTCTGTTTGTTCGTAATAGACGTAAAAACTGCTGAACGGATTTCGATAAGATTTTTTTGTTAGAAATGTCTTGATCAGTCGACCCCAAAAATCAAATCAACTAAAATGGTCAGGTTAAACCTCATTTTTAAATACCTCGACCAGTTTAAAAATAAATATCAGTACCTAAGTAATTTGAAAAACATTAACCACTCTGTTAGATCACTAAATATTTACATAAATTCATAATTAACAACTCTCTCTTAAATCATTGTCATCAAATCTTAAGTCAAATAATGATATTAAATTCACTAAGAACTCCAACAACTCAAATTGCTCTTTGCCAAGAACCTGTAAGTGATTGCTAAGAATATTATTAAAACAAAGAAAGACAGATTAAATCCCTTTGTTCTCTTCAATGAACCGAATACAGTTATGTAAAGACGAAATGACAGTTCTTTATGTGTTATTTGTTATGCGGCTAGGCTGATTCGCCCAAATATTTGTCATATTAGCGAACAACATACATGCAATCCACACTTGATGTACACGGCCCTGCGATAATTTATGCAAAATGCAAATGCAAATGCAAAATTCAAAAACCAACTTCAACTGTCAGTCAGTGCACCAGAAAAATACCTATATTTAAAACTTAAAATTTGACCTTAACTAAATAATTTAGTGTAAATGCAAACAAGTATACCAAAATAAATAAGTACAGCTAGTAGGTACCTATAAATGCAAAATATAAGTGTATACTTGTTTGCATTTAGGTATACTAGTCTTTGACGCAGTGTATTAAGTATTATGCAATCAATACAATAAGGTAAGTAAGCTCCAATACTTTTAAAAAGTGTCTTATTTAGATAATTTTTCTTTTCTTTATTTTCAGTTTTGTGTCACATAACAATTAATTTGTTTGCCCCCTACAGCCTACAGTTGTATCTTTGTTCTTTTATTAACGCAACCATTTAACACAAAAATGCTGTGTATAGATATAAGTGGACATCAGATTCAAAAAGTGTATCAATTAATGTTATATCTGTGTCTCATGAAATCTGTTTTCTGTTTCTATACCTAATAAAATAAAATAAAAATAAAAATATAAAAATAAATTTACTAATTTATTTTAAACCAAAAACCAAATCCGCAGTTAGACTGGTAAAGCGGTCCCCAGACTCTGAGGTGAAAGCATCGGATGCGACTGGGCTTAACGCTAGGATGAAGAAGATACACAAAATTAATTAAATTAACAATTTAATTTATAGTAATAGTATTTAATGAGTGGATCAAAAATTATTAAAGTGTTTAATTCTACCTCAAATTGGTAAAACAGTTTTTTTTGACACTTGAAGAATAGATAAAAATTACGGGGATGAAATTCTGGCCTTTTATTCACAAATCCTTTGATAAAAGTAACATTTTGTTTTTACCCTTAATTTTCTTATCTTTTAATAGCCTTGTTGACGTCAAAAATACCCTTTCTACTGTTATCTAATGGCTTTGGTCACCATTGCTCACAACCAATTTTGAGTAGAGCAGTATTTTTTTTTATTATATACTTCATTGTACACTGTTGTTGTTTGAGATTTTATTTGTTACATATAAAAATATAAATAATTCCTCTTTATAATATTACAAGCTGCGCGCCCAGGCTTCGCCCCGGTGCAATTGTAGCATTAACATAATATAAATACACTGCCGACGTGAACCCACTCCTAACACAAGCAAATTAGCTTAGCTGGAGGGGTTAACGGGAATATTAGTTGCTTCGGTTACTAATATTCTTTGAAAAAAAACTAACTCCAAACTAAAACCCGTATTTCTTTTAGTGCAGTCTTTCAACCGTCATGCGCGTACATACATTTTGGCTATTCATTTATATATATATATATATATATATATAAAAATGAATATATATATAAAAAGATTAGATAGTACGATAATATAAAGGAGCGTTTGCGAATGCTTCAGTTGAAAGTTTTATTTTCCAATGTAATTGAGCAACTTTTAAAACGTTTTTACTAAATGTTAGGCTGAAAGATGTTAAAAGTACCTAAACGAAAATATGGTAATTTCAGCAATATCTAAGACTTACTGTTATAGACTTTGAAATTCTCTCTTACGTAGAAGCCTTTCTGAAATACTGGTATACCCTTACTTTTACTTACCTACCGTACTTACATAAATCTTAAATTGAATTTCACTTGTGAAATCGGGGTCGGACTCGTGGTTACCCCAGGGTGACCACGCGGTACCTACCAAAATTTTGATGCTATCCTGTGATCAAATTAGCATTAGATGATTTTAATGACTCATACTATAGTGCGAGTCGACTTGACATAGAATATTTTAGCATGTATTTCGATTGCTCTCATCGCTTGTGACATTTATGACTGGATGACTCCAATGTTGACGACCGTATTGTAGGAGATAGGTATCAATATACATAAAAATCTGCATTTAAAAATAAACTATTAAGGTAGCACAGATGGTAGGGGGTACGCGTACAGAGCACTTCCTACATGTGTGAATAGCAAGAGCCAATCCCTTCCAGTAATTATGATCGAACTTCACGTAAATACCCGATTGATGCTGAAAAGATCGCAGGACCGAAGGAGAAGATAGCAGGCGGTACCCATTAATTTTCATCCGGCTTATGATTTGCAAATGGGTAACTACCACTTGCTATTAAACTTGTTTCGATCTTTTCAGCGTCAATCTGTTTTTTTTTATAAATAACTAGCTGACCCCGCGAACTTCGTACCGCCTAATAGTCAATTCTTTTTTTTTTTTCTCTCCGTAAGAACCATCCTCGTACTTCAAGGAATATTCTAAAAAAAGAATTAGCGAAATCGGTTCAGCCGTTCTCGAGATTTGCGCTTAGCAACACATTTAGGGATTCATTTTTATATAATAGATTTATTTAATACTAGTTGACCCCGCGAACTTCGTACCGCCTAACAGTCAATTCTTTTTTTTTTTTTTAATTTTCTCTCCGTAAGAACCATCCCCGTACTTTAAGGAATGTTCTAAAAAAAGAATTAGTGAAATCGGTCCAGCCGTTCACGCGTGATGGCGTGACCAAGAGAAATAAGGATTAATTTTTATATATAGAGATTATAGTTTTTAGTTATGATATACCTATGAGATGAATGGAAAAGGCACATATGTTGCGCCGACCCCAATTAAACTTGGGATAAGGGCAGGAGGATGGATGGATGGATACCTATACACATCATTTATGTAATCGTCTTTTAATTTCCTCCATTTTGATACCCCACTTGATAAGTTTGAGTGTAAATATTAATTGACAACATACCTACCTACATTTTGGCGCCAACTGTTCACCATAATAGTTTTTATTTTCACATTTTATGTAAGTACATCAATAAATTAATTGAAATATGTAATATGGTTCATAAGATGAGGTACCTAATAAATAATAAGTATTACAAGCAAGATACGCGCGAAAAACATATTTCTTCTTGACTGTCGGGTAAAAAGTCACAGACAATAAATAGTTACTATGTATGAAATTCCAGATTATTACTGTTTCAAGAGGAACGCTAAAACTATTGCTTCCACCAGTACTCCAATATAATCTGTGGAGTGGCATTTTTACTATCTAATCTCTTCAAGTTGAACAAGCTAGTAAACATTCACTATAGCTTCCGATAAAATATAATGGTTTCCCTTATTATAGAAATAGTATTATCTGCCCTCTGTTTTAATTATCTTGGTATAGTTCCCGGCATTTTATTGACCCCAAGTCGCGAGTGAAATCAGGCCTTAGCACTCCGCCGCAGTACCCCGTGTAATCCTCAAAAGACACCCGAAAAACGCGTACTGCGGTCTTACGGTCTTACGGCTTTCATACTACCAACTGCAAATGTACGTTTGTAATCCTATACAATTATATGGGACTAGCTTTTGCCCGCGGCTCCGCCCGCGTGGATGTCGGTTATAGCGACCAAACATAGCCTATGTCCTTTCTCAAGGTCTAATCTACCCCTATACCAAATTTCATCAAAATGAGTTCAGCGGTTTAGTCGTAAAAGCGAGACAGACAGACAGACAGACAGACAGACCGACAGACAGAGTTACTTTCGCATTTATAATATTCGTAGGGATTACAAAGTAATTTATGCAGTTGGTAGTATGAAAGCCGTTCAATTATTAAACGATTTTAAGAGTACGGGCTCTGAAAATAAAGAGTATATTTTGTGACGTGTTTAGAGTCATAATATATGCTGGTAACTATTGCCTGTTATTGCCATGTTAGCTCCCGCGGGAGTGGATAAGGACCACCCCATCTCTTCCCGTAGGTTTCGTGAAAGGCGACTAACAATGAATAGAGCTGTTCTTCGTCCGACAGTAAATATACAGCCCATGACAAAGTGCCCGTTTTTTTTTCATATTAACACGCTTTTATACGCTTGGTATGGACGTCAAACACATACCCTTCATTGTTAGGTTCAACGCAGTCGGGTGAAAAAGGGTTATGATTCAATCGCCTCACAGGTATTATCCGTATCATCGCATTGCAAAGCAAAGGTTTCAATCAATTCCTTTGACCCTTCATACCTTTGGCTATAGTTAGGCCGAGTCCACATGGATGTAACGCGTAATAAGATTATGCGTAATTCAGCTTCAACATGCACACGGCATTCGTACCGAATACGTATCTTGTTCAAAAGCTGTTACACTTGGTTGTTACGAACGCAAGCATAACGTGATATTATAAAGGTCGTGATAGCTGGTGTTATTTTCATTATTTGGAGTAATATCATTTTCAAGAATGGTTTTCATTCAGATTTATTAAGATTTCCGGGATATTTAGATCCCAAATTAAAGGTTTTTTCTTGTTACCAACTTATAACTTCAAGTGATTCTTCATCATCACCAGTATTATCATCATACATCACAACCGTTACGAACGCTGTGACGTCAAATTGTAAGGGTGCTTTGTTCACACCAAAACCAACTCCCGACAATAATCACCTGTGCACCAGATAAATAAATTTAAGATACACTCATCTGAGTAAAAACTTCGATTGTTTCGGGAACTATAACATGTATGCGAACCTAGCTGTCGATTACTCGCGTGCTAATCCGAGAACGCTCTATGTATGGAAACAGTACGTCTGCGCATTCTGTCAAAATATGACTACTTGACCAGCAAATCCAATAACAAATCGTTATCAATTTGCTCGTGTGCTTAGTTTGATGGAGCGTGTCACACACACTGGCTTTGACAAGCTAGAGTAAGTATAGCGCGCCCACACGCAGGATTCGTGCCTCAGCAAGCTATAGATTAATATTACGCACTACACTCGTCTAGACTGGGCTTTAGTTTCTAGTCTTTTCATCAAATACCCAATTCCTTTCTCCAACGCTTCCGTAGGTGACCTTTGTCCCTTCTTTTGATCCCAATCAAATATCATCACGCTAGAGGAATCATTCCGCCTGCTAGGTATGGGCCGACTGCCTAATTTATTTGTAATTATATTATGTTTTGTGTATTTTTCGCTAAATAGGGCCTCAAAGCTTTGCAAGAGATTCATCAGTACGTAAATAAGTAAACGTTTTCTTTTCATTTTCAGGTGATACGAATATTTACGATAATTAGAATTTCAGCACAATATTTTTTATTAGAAGCTTATCTTTAGTTTCACCTGTCTCGATGTTTTTTTATCAAATCTTGCAAATTATATTCGATCCTCTTGCCGGTTACCGATTGAGCTGAAATTTTTCATACATATGTCAATAAACACAAACCTTGCAAATGACTTTTAAAGAAAAGCTTGCTTTTAATAGTACATTATGGTACAAGTGAGCAACGTTGGTGATTACCGCCGAGGCGCCATTGAGACCCGAGCCGCCAGGCGAGGGTCTTAAGACAGCCGAGGACGGTAATCATCATGCTCACACGTGACATACGACGTTTTACAACACACTTGCGAATAAAATAATACTACAAATACTAAATAAACAATACTACAAATTAATTCGTTTTCCTATGCGCGCGCATTTAACAATGGCGGTCGACCATATTAAAAAAATGAGGTTTGAACTTAACTTTTTTTTACTCTGTTTTTTTTTCTGTACTTAGAGAAAAAAAAAGTTAAATTTGAGCGAAAATTTTGTTTATTACACAAGTATTACAAGTTGAAATTATTTATTTAAATACGAAAATGCATCAAATGACCATACAATAGGCGTATTAATTTATTCGTACTATTAAACACGTTATTTTTTGTATCAAGACTTTTTTAAGAACATAGACAATTATAGACATTTCCTATAAAATTTAAAAAAGAATCTATAACTCACTTTTGTGAATAATAGTAATGAAAAAGTTACAGTTTTATAATAGGTGTCATTCCGTGCTTAATTGCGGTAAAATAATATCACTGTTATGAGCAGGTGTGTTGTAAAAGTATTTTTTTATTAATATTCTTTTTTATTTCTTAGAGGAATTAGGTGATTTTAACTTGACTTCCAATTACATAAAACACAGGGGGGAGGGGGAGAGGGTGGGTGAAAAAAAGGTAATAGGAGAAGCTTTATTATACACGAGAAGACTAGAAAATCTAAGTCACTCACCCAAACAAGTTATAATAATAGAATACAAGTAATAATTTTAAATACGTCATCGGTTGGCTTCATAACTCGATCATAAATTATAAGATTCCTGAAAATTCAATCTAAGATTACTGAATGCTTATTGAAAATTTCTAAATATAGGAATATGCTCTGGGCATGATCTTCTTAAATTACACTCGTTATGGCTTTGATAATCTGGGGCATAGATTAATAATATAATGTACTAGAGAATCTGGGGTTACCAGATATTTGGTACTTGTACAGTCTCACTACGGACTGTACATACGAATTTGCTTACACCGCAATCTCCACCTGGAGCGCGTCATTTACACAAATAATAAAATTACGTGACATAGTTGGCACAGGCCAGTGCGGAATTAGCTTCCAATACGATAACTACATATTAATTAGAGGGGATAATAACCAACGTTAATCTTGTAACCAGTTAGCAATATAACAGTTTCACAGCCGGTTTCGGAAAGGCCTGTCAAATCATTGATCGACTAACACTGCTATTAATTTAACATGGATGTCAAATCAATTTGAGTTTCTGAAACGTTGCTCTGGTCAAAAATGTACTTTGATTTGACATGCGGTTTTTGGGTAATTGTGGCCACACTGCTCATTTTTGTTCATTAGTTCATCCTTATCAATCAAAACTGCCAATATCCCGGTTCCACAACAGATGAAAAAATGTTACAGACTGTCATTGTTGACAAAATATTCGGAGAGTTTCAAATCTCGTGAAATGACATTAGACAGCAATGTTAAATAAATGGTTAAATAGTTTATTTTATCATCGAATAAATAAACTATTTAACCATGCTTCTAGCAACCAAATTGCTACTTGACAAGAGATGTGACAGCTGATTAGTTAATTTTGCGTTGATCAGCCTTCCGGAAACTGGGCGTGAGTGTCAAGTTGTGTTTTCCTCTCGTCGCCGCACTCACCAAACTACAACTAACTATAACTACTAGATTCAAGTGTATAAACTATACAACTCAGCCGTCGGAGGTCGCAGAATGACCTCCGTCCCCCATGAGCGCGGGCCTGGGGGTGACGGGTGGAGCCGCCTGTCACCCTAGCAGAAGCAGGCCGCGGCGACGGCGCGCATTGCGTGCCTCCCCATACCCGGGGGCGAGTTGGGGACTCTGTGGTCCCCTCACCGGAAGAGGGCCAGATCGAGAGATATGGCCCTGGGTCGGCCGGGGTGCGAGGGATATGGCTACGACAATCTCACCTCCGGCAACCGACGGCCCACAGACGGCGTGCGTTTTAGTCGGTTTGAGTCCGACATAACCTCCTCCTCCGGTTCCGGCGGGGGAGGTATCCGTGGGGATCTTTCGCACGATAAAAAAAAAGAAAAAAAAAGTGTATAAACTATACAGTACTGTTAAGCGTCATTTAGACGAGGAGAGTTCCTCGCCCGCAAGATATGATTATCAGGGATTATATTGGACATTAAAAAATGCTTTGTCTAAACATTTGCAGCTGCTCGCTCGTCCCCGGCTGGTGAGAATTTCCTCGCAATTGAATATTGACAGTGTCCTTCGAAACAGAATTTTCAAGCAATAATCGAATGTCAAACATGGCGATAATATATTATGTCACTAGCTTTTGCCCGCAGCTCCGCCCGCGTGGATGTCGGTTTTCGCGACCAAACATAGCCTATGTCCATTCTCAAGGTCTAATCTACCTCTATATCAAATTTCATCAAAATCGGTTCAGTGGTTTAGGCGTGAAAGCGAACAGACAGACAGAGTTACTTTCGCATTTATAATATTAGTAAGGAATTAGGGATTTGCGAATCTCGTATGCTAAAATCATAGGCGACAATGTTTCGATCTTTTCAGCGTCAATCTGTTTTTTTTTATAAATAACTAGCTGACCCCGCGAACTTCGTACCGCCTAATAGTCAATTCTTTTTTTTTTTTCTCTCCGTAAGAACCATCCTCGTACTTCAAGGAATATTCTAAAAAAAGAATTAGCGAAATCGGTTCAGCCGTTCTCGAGATTTGCGCTTAGCAACACATTTAGGGATTCATTTTTATATAATAGATTTATTTAATACTAGTTGACCCCGCGAACTTCGTACCGCCTAACAGTCAATTCTTTTTTTTTTTTTTAATTTTCTCTCCGTAAGAACCATCCCCGTACTTTAAGGAATGTTCTAAAAAAAGAATTAGTGAAATCGGTCCAGCCGTTCACGCGTGATGGCGTGACCAAGAGAAATAAGGATTAATTTTTATATATAGAGATTATAGTTTTTAGTTATGATATACCTATGAGATGAATGGAAAAGGCACATATGTTGCGCCGACCCCAATTAAACTTGGGATAAGGGCAGGAGGATGGATGGATGGATACCTATACACATCATTTATATTTATGTAATCGTCTTTTAATTTCCTCCATTTTGATACCCCACTTGATAAGTTTGAGTGTAAATATTAATTGACAACATACCTACCTACATTTTGGCGCCAACTGTTCACCATAATAGTTTTTATTTTCACATTTTATGTAAGTACATCAATAAATTAATTGAAATATGTAATATGGTTCATAAGATGAGGTACCTAATAAATAATAAGTATTACAAGCAAGATACGCGCGAAAAACATATTTCTTCTTGACTGTCGGGTAAAAAGTCACAGACAATAAATAGTTACTATGTATGAAATTCCAGATTATTACTGTTTCAAGAGGAACGCTAAAACTATTGCTTCCACCAGTACTCCAATATAATCTGTGGAGTGGCATTTTTACTATCTAATCTCTTCAAGTTGAACAAGCTAGTAAACATTCACTATAGCTTCCGATAAAATATAATGGTTTCCCTTATTATAGAAATAGTATTATCTGCCCTCTGTTTTAATTATCTTGGTATAGTTCCCGGCATTTTATTGACCCCAAGTCGCGAGTGAAATCAGGCCTTAGCACTCCGCCGCAGTACCCCGTGTAATCCTCAAAAGACACCCGAAAAACGCGTACTGCGGTCTTACGGTCTTACGGCTTTCATACTACCAACTGCAAATGTACGTTTGTAATCCTATACAATTATATGGGACTAGCTTTTGCCCGCGGCTCCGCCCGCGTGGATGTCGGTTATAGCGACCAAACATAGCCTATGTCCTTTCTCAAGGTCTAATCTACCCCTATACCAAATTTCATCAAAATGAGTTCAGCGGTTTAGTCGTAAAAGCGAGACAGACAGACAGACAGACAGACAGACCGACAGACAGAGTTACTTTCGCATTTATAATATTCGTAGGGATTACAAAGTAATTTATGCAGTTGGTAGTATGAAAGCCGTTCAATTATTAAACGATTTTAAGAGTACGGGCTCTGAAAATAAAGAGTATATTTTGTGACGTGTTTAGAGTCATAATATATGCTGGTAACTATTGCCTGTTATTGCCATGTTAGCTCCCGCGGGAGTGGATAAGGACCACCCCATCTCTTCCCGTAGGTTTCGTGAAAGGCGACTAACAATGAATAGAGCTGTTCTTCGTCCGACAGTAAATATACAGCCCATGACAAAGTGCCCGTTTTTTTTTCATATTAACACGCTTTTATACGCTTGGTATGGACGTCAAACACATACCCTTCATTGTTAGGTTCAACGCAGTCGGGTGAAAAAGGGTTATGATTCAATCGCCTCACAGGTATTATCCGTATCATCGCATTGCAAAGCAAAGGTTTCAATCAATTCCTTTGACCCTTCATACCTTTGGCTATAGTTAGGCCGAGTCCACATGGATGTAACGCGTAATAAGATTATGCGTAATTCAGCTTCAACATGCACACGGCATTCGTACCGAATACGTATCTTGTTCAAAAGCTGTTACACTTGGTTGTTACGAACGCAAGCATAACGTGATATTATAAAGGTCGTGATAGCTGGTGTTATTTTCATTATTTGGAGTAATATCATTTTCAAGAATGGTTTTCATTCAGATTTATTAAGATTTCCGGGATATTTAGATCCCAAATTAAAGGTTTTTTCTTGTTACCAACTTATAACTTCAAGTGATTCTTCATCATCACCAGTATTATCATCATACATCACAACCGTTACGAACGCTGTGACGTCAAATTGTAAGGGTGCTTTGTTCACACCAAAACCAACTCCCGACAATAATCACCTGTGCACCAGATAAATAAATTTAAGATACACTCATCTGAGTAAAAACTTCGATTGTTTCGGGAACTATAACATGTATGCGAACCTAGCTGTCGATTACTCGCGTGCTAATCCGAGAACGCTCTATGTATGGAAACAGTACGTCTGCGCATTCTGTCAAAATATGACTACTTGACCAGCAAATCCAATAACAAATCGTTATCAATTTGCTCGTGTGCTTAGTTTGATGGAGCGTGTCACACACACTGGCTTTGACAAGCTAGAGTAAGTATAGCGCGCCCACACGCAGGATTCGTGCCTCAGCAAGCTATAGATTAATATTACGCACTACACTCGTCTAGACTGGGCTTTAGTTTCTAGTCTTTTCATCAAATACCCAATTCCTTTCTCCAACGCTTCCGTAGGTGACCTTTGTCCCTTCTTTTGATCCCAATCAAATATCATCACGCTAGAGGAATCATTCCGCCTGCTAGGTATGGGCCGACTGCCTAATTTATTTGTAATTATATTATGTTTTGTGTATTTTTCGCTAAATAGGGCCTCAAAGCTTTGCAAGAGATTCATCAGTACGTAAATAAGTAAACGTTTTCTTTTCATTTTCAGGTGATACGAATATTTACGATAATTAGAATTTCAGCACAATATTTTTTATTAGAAGCTTATCTTTAGTTTCACCTGTCTCGATGTTTTTTTATCAAATCTTGCAAATTATATTCGATCCTCTTGCCGGTTACCGATTGAGCTGAAATTTTTCATACATATGTCAATAAACACAAACCTTGCAAATGACTTTTAAAGAAAAGCTTGCTTTTAATAGTACATTATGGTACAAGTGAGCAACGTTGGTGATTACCGCCGAGGCGCCATTGAGACCCGAGCCGCCAGGCGAGGGTCTTAAGACAGCCGAGGACGGTAATCATCATGCTCACACGTGACATACGACGTTTTACAACACACTTGCGAATAAAATAATACTACAAATACTAAATAAACAATACTACAAATTAATTCGTTTTCCTATGCGCGCGCATTTAACAATGGCGGTCGACCATATTAAAAAAATGAGGTTTGAACTTAACTTTTTTTTACTCTGTTTTTTTTTCTGTACTTAGAGAAAAAAAAAGTTAAATTTGAGCGAAAATTTTGTTTATTACACAAGTATTACAAGTTGAAATTATTTATTTAAATACGAAAATGCATCAAATGACCATACAATAGGCGTATTAATTTATTCGTACTATTAAACACGTTATTTTTTGTATCAAGACTTTTTTAAGAACATAGACAATTATAGACATTTCCTATAAAATTTAAAAAAGAATCTATAACTCACTTTTGTGAATAATAGTAATGAAAAAGTTACAGTTTTATAATAGGTGTCATTCCGTGCTTAATTGCGGTAAAATAATATCACTGTTATGAGCAGGTGTGTTGTAAAAGTATTTTTTTATTAATATTCTTTTTTATTTCTTAGAGGAATTAGGTGATTTTAACTTGACTTCCAATTACATAAAACACAGGGGGGAGGGGGAGAGGGTGGGTGAAAAAAAGGTAATAGGAGAAGCTTTATTATACACGAGAAGACTAGAAAATCTAAGTCACTCACCCAAACAAGTTATAATAATAGAATACAAGTAATAATTTTAAATACGTCATCGGTTGGCTTCATAACTCGATCATAAATTATAAGATTCCTGAAAATTCAATCTAAGATTACTGAATGCTTATTGAAAATTTCTAAATATAGGAATATGCTCTGGGCATGATCTTCTTAAATTACACTCGTTATGGCTTTGATAATCTGGGGCATAGATTAATAATATAATGTACTAGAGAATCTGGGGTTACCAGATATTTGGTACTTGTACAGTCTCACTACGGACTGTACATACGAATTTGCTTACACCGCAATCTCCACCTGGAGCGCGTCATTTACACAAATAATAAAATTACGTGACATAGTTGGCACAGGCCAGTGCGGAATTAGCTTCCAATACGATAACTACATATTAATTAGAGGGGATAATAACCAACGTTAATCTTGTAACCAGTTAGCAATATAACAGTTTCACAGCCGGTTTCGGAAAGGCCTGTCAAATCATTGATCGACTAACACTGCTATTAATTTAACATGGATGTCAAATCAATTTGAGTTTCTGAAACGTTGCTCTGGTCAAAAATGTACTTTGATTTGACATGCGGTTTTTGGGTAATTGTGGCCACACTGCTCATTTTTGTTCATTAGTTCATCCTTATCAATCAAAACTGCCAATATCCCGGTTCCACAACAGATGAAAAAATGTTACAGACTGTCATTGTTGACAAAATATTCGGAGAGTTTCAAATCTCGTGAAATGACATTAGACAGCAATGTTAAATAAATGGTTAAATAGTTTATTTTATCATCGAATAAATAAACTATTTAACCATGCTTCTAGCAACCAAATTGCTACTTGACAAGAGATGTGACAGCTGATTAGTTAATTTTGCGTTGATCAGCCTTCCGGAAACTGGGCGTGAGTGTCAAGTTGTGTTTTCCTCTCGTCGCCGCACTCACCAAACTACAACTAACTATAACTACTAGATTCAAGTGTATAAACTATACAACTCAGCCGTCGGAGGTCGCAGAATGACCTCCGTCCCCCATGAGCGCGGGCCTGGGGGTGACGGGTGGAGCCGCCTGTCACCCTAGCAGAAGCAGGCCGCGGCGACGGCGCGCATTGCGTGCCTCCCCATACCCGGGGGCGAGTTGGGGACTCTGTGGTCCCCTCACCGGAAGAGGGCCAGATCGAGAGATATGGCCCTGGGTCGGCCGGGGTGCGAGGGATATGGCTACGACAATCTCACCTCCGGCAACCGACGGCCCACAGACGGCGTGCGTTTTAGTCGGTTTGAGTCCGACATAACCTCCTCCTCCGGTTCCGGCGGGGGAGGTATCCGTGGGGATCTTTCGCACGATAAAAAAAAAGAAAAAAAAAGTGTATAAACTATACAGTACTGTTAAGCGTCATTTAGACGAGGAGAGTTCCTCGCCCGCAAGATATGATTATCAGGGATTATATTGGACATTAAAAAATGCTTTGTCTAAACATTTGCAGCTGCTCGCTCGTCCCCGGCTGGTGAGAATTTCCTCGCAATTGAATATTGACAGTGTCCTTCGAAACAGAATTTTCAAGCAATAATCGAATGTCAAACATGGCGATAATATATTATGTCACTAGCTTTTGCCCGCAGCTCCGCCCGCGTGGATGTCGGTTTTCGCGACCAAACATAGCCTATGTCCATTCTCAAGGTCTAATCTACCTCTATATCAAATTTCATCAAAATCGGTTCAGTGGTTTAGGCGTGAAAGCGAACAGACAGACAGAGTTACTTTCGCATTTATAATATTAGTAAGGAATTAGGGATTTGCGAATCTCGTATGCTAAAATCATAGGCGACAATTTAGTGTTTGCCTGTATGTGCACTTTGATACGCTATTGGTATGGCTATTATTGCTAGCGATAGTCGCGTCTGATTCTCGAACCAAAGCGTGCGAGAAACTTCCCCCGTCTTAATGACGCCTTATTCGATTTCTCCAAATCTGAAGGGTGTGATTTTAAATAAACATTTACACTCACGAATTTGCTCGCAAGAACGTAACTCCACAAATAAGCGAAAGGTCACCTAATTAATAAATAAAACAGGTGTCAAAATGCTATGAACAAGGTAAAGGTAGGTAATTCCTAGCAAGCCTTTAAGAGATGTTTGTTAGTATAAGCTATTTGGTTACCTTTGATACACCGGTGGAGAGAATTTATTAAAACACTAGCAGACTGCCTTTTAGGACTTTGTCAATGTAGGTTTTAAATTATGTTTCTCTTTAGTATTATTGACAGAAGACTGCGGTCAAAAGAACCTACTTTTGGCAGATATTATTTTCGTATTGAATTAAGCTTAGAATATAAAAGATCCACGCGGGTGGAGCTGAAGGCTAGAGCTTCATATTTCCACGAAACCCTTTCTTTAAATACAACAAAAATTGGCTCGTTTCACGTTTATTGCGAGTACTAACACTTAATTAATATTACCACGATACAGCCTCTGCAGCTCAGTGAATTTGTAATTAAATTACAACCAGACTGATGTTAATAAAATCACTTAAATTTAATTACTGAAGGAAGTTTATTAACTCTATTGAGCCATATTTCGGTAGAATATTCGTAAAAGTACTACAAATAGCTTTTCGTTAAAGTGGGGTTTTGATTCAAGATTTATTAAGTTGCATAAACTCGTGCTATAAATAGATGAGTTAACATAACACAATATAAATACATTTATTATGTTTTTTTATAGAGCCCAATGACGATAAATAGTATGACATAATCTATACTAAATTATTATATAATTGTAAAGTGGTCGTGTCTGTACATTGGAGATATTTAAAAAAAAAACTTGGGTCATGTTATGTTAACGATACTAAACACGAAAATATTTTTTTTTTTAATTTCCTGTCTGTTTGTCTGTTTGTCCGCAGTGGACGCAAAAACTACTGAACGGAGTTTGATGCCGTTTTTTTTTTGTTAGAAAGGGCTGGTAGACTTAAAATCTTAGGTACGTTTGTTTGATCGCAATCGGTTGAGTAGAACCGGAGCAAAGGTCGCGTAAACCAAGATGCACGCGGGCGGAGCCGCGGGCGGAAGGCTAGTATTATAATATATTAGCTAATAATATAATAATCATTGATAGAGCCCACATGTTTTACTCATAAGCAAAAAAAATATAGATAGTTAAAAAAAATCTATCATGTTATGTCACAAGTAAACAACAAACCGTAAATTAATATAATAAAATAAAAATATGAAAATTAAATAGGAGAACTGTGAACTCCATGTCCATTGTAATATTTTGCTTTTGTGTATTCCTCATACATAACAAGTTATAGAAAGAGATTATAAATATTATGAATTTACATAAAATGTTTGACATTATAATTACAACCTATTTAAAATAAAATGAAAACGAGATGTAATAAATTAAAAGCGTCACTTTCACTCCGTATGCCTTAGTTGTACCTACATAAATAAAACTATAATAAAATTCAAAAATAGTGGTTCCTTTTTGATTGATTGAAACATTAACACATCTTTGGGCAGGAACGCCTGAATACCAACTAGATCCTTTTCAATAAGACGATCCTTGAGGATTCTCCACTATTCCAAATTCACAAAGGACGTCGAATATTTTAATCATACGAGGGATTTCGCCATCTTATGTGCAGATGAGACGTCGATGGGTCGAGATAACCCCGCAGTTGAGCAGTTCGCTGTGTTGTGAATAATTAAGTTCAGTTGACTACGAAAGTAAATTCAAGATTTTTAAGCTATTACATAGCTTCTATCGCGGGCCTTGAGCGTGGAGACCGAATCCAGAAATTCCGTAACGTAAAAACCTAAGCTGACACTCCGAGCTCGCACGAATCGAGCCGAGCAGCTCGGCTTGATTCGTGCGAGCTCGACGGCCGACGGCCATAGTCTGTCCGGCCTTTAACTGTCTTTGCTGACCGGAATCGTCACGCTGCCACACACATATTAGCCGTCAGTCCAAAATCGTATACGAAACTGTAAGTATGTGGGCTATTGCGATGAACTGACAGACCGATATCATCCGGTTGTCGTTCGATAAACTGTTAGTGGGTGGCCGCCTTAATAGTTTTGCTATCTAGTCTTGTAATATTGTTGGATCTCGTAACTTGCAGAATATATGACATGTATGGTGACGTTTATGACATACGTTGATGACTGTCATATACGTCAAATCCCATACATTCATCATTCTATTCTACAATATGGCGGCCAAAAAAATGCCATTTGTCTAGGGGGGTTACTTGCTGTAGTTTATCTGCGATTTTACTGACAGGAAGTCGTTTATGACTTCTGGTGACTCTAAAATCAAGCACATAATCTGCTCATACAGCTGTGAAGCCAATCACCACGGCTCCCGTTGTTACGGGCCATAAAACATTCTTTCACATAAAGCTGATGTCACCTACCCAGCCTTTTAATAAAAGTGTCCATTACATTTATTTTCGGACGATTTAGTTACACTATAAAAGAGATTTGAAGAAATGTTTAGGCTTCAAAAAGAATGAGTCTAAAGGGAATTAAAAACCGGTCAAGTGCGAGTCGGGTCTCACCCACTGAGGGTTCCATACAAAACTACGAATTTGGAGACGAATTGAGGGACGAACTTATTTATTTTATTTATTTATTTATATTTTTTGAGTAGTTAAGACTGGTAAAGCGGACCCCAGACTCCGAACTGAAAGGTTCGGATGCGACTGGGAATAACGCTAGGAGGAAGAAGATTTATTTATATTTTTTACAGAAGGCTCACAGACTTATACAGAAATCGAGTACCTACACAATCAGTATCATCAGATCGCTAATTAAAAGCCCCCGCATTTATATAACCATACAGAAAAAAATGCTACATAAACGGCAATATCTTTAATTGCGTTTGTCCAGAAGTTTAATTTTTTCATAGCTGTAAGAGGTTGTGGATTTGAGTATTTGGTATAAATTTCAACTTGATCCGATACACATTCCCGCGAAAAGGTCAGACAGACGGTTAAAGGTTGACAGACAGACAGACGGACAAAGAAGTCATCCTATAAGGGTTCTGTTATTTCCTTTTGAGGTACGGAACCCTAAAAATAACTTGGTAATAGATAATATCGTTATTATATTCGCGTCGACGAATAGCATAATTTGGACTTGCAATTAGGGGATTACGGTTAACCTCATTCTGTATACCGTCGACGCGGAATCTAACACAAGCAATTTAGCTTCGCTGGAATGGATAACGAGAATACCGGCAATATACTCGTAGCTAACTAGTTATTGCCCGTGGCTCCACCCGCGTGAAATATTATTTAAAACTACAAAATTCTACAACATTCACAACGCTATTCAGACCCACCTCAACTATCTTGTTTTTAAAAATAAAACAAGATAGTTGAGCAATGCTCGTCTTTTTTTATTTTGAATTCTGAAGAACTTCAGAATTTATGCCCAAGATAAAAAGTAGGGGGACTGAGAAGGAGATGGTTCTCGCAGTCTACGAATACAAAATAAACACCACGAGTGACTCACCGCGTGATGAAATTTATGAATATTGTACTTATATGAGTATCTACGATCAGGATCGCATACTAAGTAATAGCAGTAATAGGTTTGGTGAAGAGTAATTTCATCTTGCGAGCTAAAACTGGCAAATAGACAAATAATATTACGGATATGATAAGTGTATTTAGGTCCAAAGAATACGTTCTTAATTTATATACACACTCAAAAACATAAAAACATCCAAACCAATGCAAAAATTCATGCATACCATAGGTATACTTGCACCGAAGTGGGTGACTTCGTTTACCACCACAGCAAAAACTACTTTCATCTTAACACCCAAAAAACATTAAAACGTTTATAAAAAAAGTAAACCAAAAGATAAAGGGAATCTTTAGATAATACTAGTCACAATGGGATAGCGGTCAGTTAAGACGGGGGAAGGGGGGATGAAGGGGTGAGGGAGTGGTTACTAATGACATTTATCAAAGGGTGTCAATTACAACGGGATCCTCCTTTCATTCAATTACGTCACAACGTGCCCGCTCAGTTTTCCCTGCCCACTTACAAATTGAGCTGTGAATCAACTTTGATTAATTTTAAGATTAGTAGGCGCTTCTTGGTTGCGTTTTCATTAATTAAAAATGGTTCAAAGTTAGTAACTTTTAGATAATGTACGCAATATAATTATTGATGCTGTGTTGGCTCCCGGTGGGGTAGAATAGGGCCACCCCATCTCTTCCTGTGGGTGTCGTAGAAGGCGACTAAGGGATAGGGCTGTTCTCTATCCGACAGTAAACATAAACTTCAACTTCAACTTCTTCTGAATGGCTTCTGCAGCAAATCGCCGCAATTTCGCCAATGTCAAGTTAATTGTAATCTATATATATAAAAATCAATGCCACTTTTCGTTGTTAGTTTATAACTCAAGAACGGCTGAACCGATTTGCCTAATTTTAGCCTTGAAATATTCGTGGATGTCCAGGGAAGGTTTAAAGATGAGAAAATAGGTGCAGCTGGAACGGGATCAAAAATTCACGCGGGTTGGAAGTTCGCCGGGACAGTGCTAGTATGTTTATAAAATTATTAATGGCGAAACGCCAATGTCAAGTTTTTAAGATATTCTACCAGAGCCACGTTAGCAACGCCAGTAACATTGTTTCCGTTTCCACCCCCACGAGATTCAGGTGGTTGATCAGGACGTGTGGTTGGATTTTAGGGGGCACAGTAAACATAGAGCCCTTGATTAAGTGCCCGCTTGATGGCTACAGACTCGCCCCCCGTAGGACCGAAGAGTTGCGTAATCATAGCATCATAGTAGTGGTAGTAAGTAAGTCAGATCTCAACAAGATTCATTATTACAGTTAGTTTATCTAGTTCCGAGTAAAAAAATATCAATGTCACCAAATTATAATAGGGATATAATAAACCGTGCGACAAAAATAATAAATGGACGACTGGTAATGTGTTACTTTAAATACTGAGTGGGCGACTAAAATACTGAGTGACCCGTGTGTTGCTAAATTGTGAAGTTATGAGGATTTGAGTATAGCGCGCCCCAACTTATTTATAACCATCCATAAATAGTGGCTCACTTAGTATTTTTGTACGCCACATTAAGTAATTTTGACACTCATAAATTGAATAAAATGATTCTTCACTAAGCTGCCAACCTATTATTTTTACTACCTGATTTTCGGATTAATTTGTGGCCGCGTTAAATACAACCCATTATAATATAAATAATAAATTAACATTCATAACGTATGTCACAATTTAAGGAAATGAATAAGTTTCATGTCCAAAAAATTACAATGTCAACAGATTATAACAACGAATTAATTCACGTTCAGATATCATTCACAATTTAAACATTTCAGGTGCCGAGTTAAACAAAAAATAAAAATAAAAACACTAACTTTCACTATTATAAATAATATTAGTAGGATTGAAACAACCCTTACTTTTCCACAATATATTATTATTGAATTTGACCGATTCTGAATAATAAGTCCCACCAAGTGTCATCGATCAACTGATAAAAGTTAGCAAAAATATTCATTGATAAAATTCAATATCGTCTACTGTCCCGTCTACCGGCTTGTTTGAGCAGAATTTTCTTTTATATCGCCAGCAAAACGCAACAATTATCATTTCTCACGATTACTCAGGGATTCTCGCGTAGGCGGACACAATAAAGTCCCACTTTATACGATCCTAAACATTTTTTAGATTGCCTTTATTTCTTTTACTGCGCACGCTACCTTCTCGGACGACGGCCTATTTGGTTCGTAAACTTGCTTCTATACTGCCAAATCTACACATATCTCTCTACAATTCGCTAAATCTTTATTGTGAGTCACGTATAATATTTGCTACGAGAATGTATTGCCTAGGATACATTTTGTCGTTACTTTAGAACTATGCAACGACAGAGTATTTGTTTTCCTGAATAGACGGTTCCGTATTATAATAACTACAGTTATTTTAACTATTTTCAAGACAACTACGGTCAAAAGAACTACTGTTTATAACACCTAAAGATCGTTTCATTTATTTTTGTAATAACTACTGGTCGAAACAAATAATGGACGATTCACCTACGGTTTATTCAACTACAATTAATTGTGCTAAGGTTTATTGAACTATGTATGAAATACCTAATAGTCGATTCACCTACGGTTTATTGATACTACTACTTTGTGACAGAAATTTACGTTGTTGCAAAACCGACTTCACGTAGTCTTGTCTGCCCTACCCCTAGAGTGTAATTTAAGCCCGCGAAGGCGCGGAGGGGGAGGCGGCCCGCGAGCTGAGGAGCAGGTGGTTCTAACGAGCACTGCCGCGGCTGAGGCTGGCCGGCGCAGCCGGCCAGCAAGCCGAAGCTGCGGTAGTGATCGTCAGATCCATCTGCGACGATAAGGTCGCGTGGGACCGCCGGAGCCCCGCAGCGCCGGAGCCGTTACAGAAGCCATGCATGCTGTAAGCAGCATGCAAGCAATTATGCAAGCAGGCATGCATGCAAGCAAGCATGCAAGCAGGCATGCAGCATGCAAGCAATCATGCAGCATACATGGCTTCTGTAACGGCTCCGGCGCTGCGGGGCTCCGGCGGTCCCACGCGACCTTATCGTCGCAGATGGATCTGACGATCACTACCGCAGCTTCGGCTTGCTGGCCGGCTGCGCCGGCCAGCCTCAGCTGCGGCAGTGCTCGTTAGAACCACCTGCTCCTCAGCTCGCGGGCCGCCTCGCCCCTCCGCGCCTTCGCGGGCTTAAATTACACTCTAGGGGTAGGGCAGACAAGACTACGTGAAGTCGGTTTTGCAACAACGTAAATTTCTGTCACAAAGTAGTAGTATCAATAAACCGTAGGCGAATCGACCATTAGGTATTTCAAACATAGTCAACATTTCCAATATCTTAAATGAACATTATATTAATCGTCCGTTAGTTCAAATAATTTTAGTTTATTCGAAATTATGTGTATTAACCAGTAGTTGAGTCGACCAATATGCGTTATGACCATATGTGAATCAACCGTAGTTATCTTGAGCATAGTTGAAATAACTTTAGATATTATGATACGGAACCGAATAGACAGAGTGCGTCTTCATAAAAATGTTAAACACCCATGAAATATGACAATACTTTCTGAGACAGTACACAGTACAGGATAGTAAGTACCTATTATAAGTTAGGTTGAAGATTAACTTAGCACCCAGAATATAGTATAATGCTTGTGGTTTTTATAACATATTGCCTTTGGATGTGAATTATCAGAGCTATATCTCGCTGGAAATACAATACGACTTATAATAATATATTTTACAACACACCTGCTCATAAAAGTCATATTATTTTACCGCAATTAAACACGGAATGACACCTATTATAAAACTGTGACTTTTTCATTGCTATTGTTCACAAAAGTGAGTTATAGATTCTTTTTTAAATTTTATAGGAAGTGTCTATAATTGTCTATGTTCTTAAAAAAGTTTTGATACAAAAAATAACGTGTTTAATAGTACGAATAAATTAATACGCCTATTATATGGTCATTTGATGCATTTTCGTATTTAAATAAATAATTTCAACTAGTAATACTTGTGTAATAAACAAAATTTTCACTCAAATTTAACTTTTTTTTTTCTTTAAGTTCAGAAAAAAAAACAGAGTAAAAAAAAGTTAAGTTCAAACCTCATTTTTTTTTTAAATGTGGTCGACCGCCATTGTTAAATGCGCCCGCATAGGAAAATGAATTAATTTGTAGTATTGTTTATTTAGTATTTGTAGTATTATTTTATTCGCAAGTGTGTTGTAAAACGTCGTATGGCACGTGTGAGCATGATGATTACCGTCCTCGGCTGTCTTATGACCCTCGCCTGGCGGCTCGGGTCTCAATGGCGCCTCGGCGGTAATCACCAACGTTGCTCACTTGTACCATAATGTACTATTATGTCTCTATTGAGTCCGAGACATTATCTTGTCCGATAAAAGCTATTCATAAAAAAAATCTGTACTATGGCCAAGTATTGAACTGATAACATTGAAGGAATCAATTGACTCGATGAAGAAGACTCATGGTGGATTAAATGGGCTTTTTGAACCCAGCGGACTCAGCAATCAGTAAAAGAATTTTCTAAACGGAATTATTGCCCTAATACAGGATGATGAGGATTATTCCGAGTCAATTTATTTTGACATCAAAGAGCTATCACACGCTCTGTACATTGGTAGGTACGTATGAAAACCCTTTAGGCTTAATATTTACTTCGAGAGCACTTTTGGTCAACGGGTTAGGTTAGGTCTTATAAAAAAGGTAGGTATCCTTTCGACCAATGCGAACGAAACCAAATAACATAAAAAGCTTTATTGCAAACACGTACCTTCTCATGAAAGGATTCTTTGTATAAATATGAAATTGCCATTTGTATTGCCTAACATAAGTATGCCTAAAGTACATTTTTACTTCGTAAGTTGAGATAATTAGGAAAGGAACTTAAACATCATCATCAGACTTTTTGCCTTCCCAACCCCGAAATCAATAGGTACCGTAAACCCCGAGTTTTTTTTCCATATTTATACTCGTAGTTATTTTATCAACTGAATGACAACCCAAAATCACAAAGAGTAGGGACTGAGCAAATATTTCATAAATTAAATGACATTACATATTTATAAACATCTTGTATACTCACAATATTGTATTAATATAAATATTTTGGAAAGTCGGCTTTACCTTATGATGAAATTTATTGGAAAAAAATATTAAATCTACGCCACACAAATTGCTTTTTTGCGCACCCTTAAGCAATATGGAGTGAGTACAAAACTTTTCAAATGCAGTACGCAATTTCTATGTGACAGTTTATGTCAGTAGAAGCTTCTAAGAACCGTTTCCGCACTAATTAACGTACTCTGTGACGTCATCTAGCTTGTAGCTTAAACCTCTTTCAGCTTTCACGTCTATCATTATTCTCTGAACCTTTTTCGAACTTGGTTGGGGTCGGGTTTCCAGAATAAGTGTGATGCGGCTGCACTTTGACATTTTCGGTATAGCGACTGCCATCTAACCCCAACTAGAATAGTCAGACTTTTGAAGGCTCCAACTACCCGTAACTACTACTATAGATGTTCGTATTGCAACTGGGACCGACAGCTTAATGTGCTCTCCGAGGATCGGCTAGACCAATGCTAATACCCGTATTCATGCATACCAATATTTGCACTGAGCGGAGATCCAACCAACGCTTCTTGGGTAGTGCTCGCTTTCACTGCCGCCGCGCCACAGAGTCAGAGGTTGTGTCGGCTTTTACGTCCCTACTAAAATATAATTTCTTCTTACTGGAAAAAATATTACATATTATGTCAGACAAATTGATTAAGTATTTGCGCAAAGTACAAAATTACAAGTACAAAGTACAAGTACCAAACATTTCAAAATGCGATATGCAATTTCTCTGTGACAGTTTATATCAGTAGAAGCTTCTAGCTTGTAATTTAAATATGTTTCAGCCTTCACATCTCTATTACAACATAACATTACTGGGAAAAAATTTAAACTGCTAGACAAATTGCTTTTTCACCCACCCTTAAGCGGTAAGTACGGAGCGAGTACAATACATTTCAAAATGCAATTTCTCTGTGACAGTTTATGTCAGTAGAAACTTCTAAGGACGGCTACCGCACTAATGAGCGTGCTCAGTGACGTCATCTAGCTTGTAGTTCTAACATCTTTCAGCTTTCACATCTCTATTAAAACTTTGTTATTTGAAGGCAAGCGTCGGGTACGATCATGGGAGCTTGAAAAATAAGGTACTGAACACGCGACGGAAGATCAACGTTCGGAAGACGGAAAAGACGCAGTGAATTACGCGACGGAGTGACCGTTTTCCACGTAAAGTGCACATTATTAGTCATTTCCGTAAAACGTCCGTGACATCGCGGATAAAATGCAAGAGAGCCGCCTTCGCTGGTGCGGCCACGTTTTGCGGCAACCGCCAGGCTACGTGGGTAACAAATGCCTGGCAATAGCGCCCCCACCGGGTCCAGGTAGAAGGGGTAGGCCCAAGAAGTCCTGGCTACACGTCGTGGAGGGTGACATGCGTGCCAATGGTGTCACTACCATCGACGCCCAAGATCGTGCGAAGTGGAGGAGGAAGACCCGGAAGGCGGTCCCTGAGCTCCGAGGTCATCTAGGCCACGGATGCAATCGGGAGAATGCGTCTATATGCAGATGATGATGATGATGCACGTTATTAGTCATTTGTGTGTAATACCAATTGTGGGGAGGGCGTCGACCACCTGGGGCTTAAGGCACTAACCCGTATTTTCATTCCCATGCGAACAAATTGCAACGATAATTCTGTCAAAAATGTGGCATAGCGTAGGTCCTGCTTTGTATGTGAGTATGGGAGTAACCCCTTTCTCCACAATATACTTCGAAAGAAATTATAGGATATCCCTCCATCTCAGCATTTTCCACATAGTAAGGGACCACATTTTGATCTCAATCGCAATTACAATTATTAACTAAGAATATAATCTCATTATAATAGTAAGTAGCCTCATTAGTTAATCGTAACGCAATTAGTTCCTCCAAGTAACTAACTATAAGTGGTAGTACTAAGTATATTAAGTGTCCAATAATTAGGTTATTGTAAGCTATTCGAGCCACAGGAATAAATAAATATTCTAGGACATAACTACACAGAGCTATCTAGACCCAAAGTAAGTATAGCTAGCTTGTGATACATGTTCTAGAATGTGGATACACACTTCATGAATGTTTTGGCTAGTTGGCTATTTGGCTAGAAATTGACTTTTGCAGAGAGAACTTCTGTCTGATCTATTTTTTATCTTATTTATTTACTCTTGATATAACATTGACAGTGACCTTGTTTTAACCATTATTATACTCGTAATAGATCTTGTTAAGAGAATTAAGCCAATTAGGGAAATGCAAAAATACAACAAATGAAATTGGACTTTATTTCTATAACCTTTACGTGCTAAA
The DNA here is from genome assembly GCA_914767945.1 of Eilema depressum. Classification (NCBI taxonomy): domain Eukaryota; kingdom Metazoa; phylum Arthropoda; class Insecta; order Lepidoptera; family Erebidae; genus Eilema; species Eilema depressum. The sequence continues at coordinate 15,856,824 of OU612026.1, forward strand.
ATGCATTACAATATAAGTTAACTATTTTGATGGATCATTTTCAGTTATTATCTGTAGAAAAAAGAAATGATAATTCACTTAGTAACTAACGGAGTAAAATAGGGGTCAACTTTTTGTTCCTATGAATATCCTAACCATAAGCCCACCAAGGGTTTATAATGTAATGTTTATGGGTATATAATGCAATTTTAGTTAAATTTACATAAATAATCGAATTTTGAAGCAGTTTCATTGTTTCAAAGGTCAAGGTCAGGCTTAAAATCATACGCTTATTTGATTGCAATTTGTTAAATAAACCGGAGATATGAGCAAAATTCGCGAGCACCAACACCCACGCGGGCGGAGCTAGTTTCCAATAATTTTCCTCATTCAAGGTTACCACTAGCGTTGTAAAATCCCAGTACGCAGAATCACATTTAAACATCGCCACACAAGACGTCTCCTCCATCAGATCTGTTCCCTCATTGTTCTCTTAACAATAGCACAAAGGAACTTCTTAATTCAAATCATGTGGCATCCTGTGTTATCGATTAGTCTTTTATGAGTGACTAGGTCTGTAGGTCAGATTAATCTAAATTTATTGCTTTAGAATCGGTGTTGTAATGGCCGTATGAATATGGAACGTGGGTCTCTTCAAAGTAATGGCTCCCAATTAGATGCAAGTGTGTTTTTATTTACATTCTGGAGTTGAAGATATTTGGTCCATTGTTGAGAGACATGTTTACCTACACGAAAACATACTGTTTAATACCTTACTATTGGAGCTATCGGGATATTTACCAATTTCAATTCTTTATTTTCAAAATAGCGTAACACTGTTACAGCTTTTTGACGTCAAATTATCCTTAAAACTAAGTTTACCACCGCTTCCTAGGCGCTAATGGAGAAGAAACGGCGCAACAAACTCCACTGCGGCATTTTCGAAGCTTTTGTAAGCACCATGATTACGGCAATATCACTAACTCGAAATAATACAACATGGTAAATATCCCGATACCTCTAGTAGTAATGACCATGATAGCTTAAACGATACCAATATTCATTGTTACTAGTGTTCCCCTAATCTCTCCAGCCAACATGTGAGGATCAAAATTGCTTGTGTTAGAAGTGGTAGCGTCGATAGCGTAATAACCAGGATTCGAACCCAGAACCTCTCGATTACAAGGCTGATTCCTTAATTAGGTACTCTTTTCTGATCTTTGTTCTTGCTAATCTCATAAATACGGGGTAAGAGATCAGTATGTAACCAAAGCTTTTTTTACGTTTTTATACAAATTTTAAAGCAATTAACATACTAACTATTCAAATAGGCCAAGATGGTTGTCTTGGAGAATTTCGAATGATCCAGACGGGACTCGGTATCTCAGTGGTCAAAGCATTCCCACTGTAACGGACTGGTCGGTTCAAGTCCCATTTGAGCATTCACTTTTTCCAATCGATTTTTTACGTTTCCTTCTAATCGAATTGAAATCACATGTTTTGAAACCCCGGTGTTATTGAATACGCCTCTGATTACGTGATAGAGGAAGGACCCAAGTTGATAATGATAAAGTAGGGCGCATATTGCGGAAAATCCATCTTCTATAACGAGTTGATGAACTCGTAAACTTTATCTATACGGACTTATCTTATAATGAAATACATGGCAGGATGATTGAGGGTACCGACTCACTATACCAATGGCCATTAACGTTTATGGAAACTCTAAACGGTGGGATATATCTTTGGGGTATAATTTGGGCAAAATTCCAATTATGGAATCGAAATTCTATTTAAACTTTGTATTATAGAGATTACGGATATTGGTCGATTGGGTTTGAAGGGTGTATAGGTATGGGTGCTACTAATAATTTGTACCATTTGTAGCAGATTAGCACACAGTTCATCTAATGGAAAGCGGTTACCACGGCCTATGGATGTGAGCAATATCAGGGGCGTCGCTGTGAAAACCTTATTTTAGTCTCGAGGAAAACATCTTTTGGACCCAAGCCAATCTCAACTTCATCATCTTTATCTTACACGTTAATCCCAGTTGCATCCGAAGCTTTCATCTCGGAGTCTGGGATCCGCATTACCAGTCTAACTACGGATTAGGCTGAACTTCAATATTTTCCGTTCCAATCTCACCTACAAAAAGGTATACAGTGCTGAAGAAGAAAAAGCTTATCTCATCAACGTCACCAGAACGTTTTCAAAACTAAATTGTTCACCAAAATATTTAGTAATACTGTTAGTTAGTTAGTTAGTAGTAATGTTCACCAAAGTATTTAATTATTTTCAGTACTAATATGTAAGTTTTAACCCTAAATGTCTACTTTCATCTTAAAGGATTTCAATTTCAAAGTTTTCTTGGATTTGTAGATTTGTGTTTTCAGCTTTTCGTGCATTGTTATCACAATCCTGTTAGAATAATTGACAAATAATTGACAAATTGGTCGAAACTATCGCTCCAATTAATATCTCATCAAAACGATTCCATAAATTGAATGAATTAATTTTGATGCGATTCAAAATTTTAAATGGTTCTGAGTCGCGATTCATCCCGTTCTCGATTTCCCCTCGAAAGACTTTTAATTTTCAAATAGGTACGCTATTATTAACCAAAATAAATCGGGGGGAATCGTGATTAACGCGAAAGTTGAACATACCTTATTTATTTATTTACCATTTTACAAAATTAATCAGAATTCCTATTGTATTTTTACCTGAGATCTTCTTAAACTTTTATATTACTAGAATGATTGCTAATAGTACCGGAGCTTTTACCTCTAGTGGAGGTCTATAAAGAGACAGTCAGCGTCTTGTAAAACGCATCGTAAAACAGGATTTACTGCTGGTGGTTTACAGCAAGCGATTCTATTTAACTCAAGATTAAAACATACATCACACCACCCCTGTAATAGTTAGTAGGTAGATACTTATATATAAACAATACCATCAACCTTCATAATTAACTTTATATTAGAGTGTTCGATGACTGCGTTAGAGGTTGTGAATTCGATTTTTGCTCAGTGCCAATATTTATTTTGTACTAGCTGTTGCCCGCGACTTCGTCCGCGTTAAGTTCGGAATGTTGTTCATCTCCTATTTTATCCCCTTGGGGGTGGCAATAATCAAAATCCTTTCTTAGCGGACGCCTACGTCATAGTAGCTTTATGCACGCAAAGGTCTCAGCTCGATCGGTTTTAAATTGACAAAGTTTCATACAAACTTTCATCCCCTATTTTATCCCCTTGGGGGTAGAATTAATCGAAATCCTTTCTTAGCGGATGCCTACGTCATAACATCTACCTGCATGCCAAATTTCAGCCCGATTCGTCCAGTGGTTTGGGCTGTGCGTTGATAGATCACTATTTCCGTCAGTCAGTCAGTCAGTCAGTCACCTTTGAGTTATATCTATTTAGTCTGAATGTTTCTGTTGCCTTTAGTTCTCTGCTTAGGTCATCAATATTATCACAGTGTTAGATCCAATTGCATCCGAAGCTTGAATTTTGGAGTCCGCTTTCCTACTATTTTCATGGATTTTATTAGAGTGACTGTCGTCTAACTCCTGGAGAGCCTACGCCAGAACCTAGTCTGTCAATTTAGCAGATGAACCGACTTGGAGGTTTGGCTCGAGCTAGACGGTGCCCCATACACCCTTTTACTTTGGTAAGTACATATAATAATGCCTGGGTGTGAGGGAAATGCCTCATAGGTCCCCTTACACCCCAGCATCTCAAGAGCCGAGGTGGCGTACAGTTTCAGTCGATTCGAGTCCAAAATAACCGCCCCCGCTATCAGACAGGCTTACATCATGAAAAAAAAAAAGATATAATTATTTTTTCTGCGTAATTAATAACTCCAATATAATAAAAACGTCAATGAACAAACTTTATGGCTTTATGTAATTACAGGTACCCACGGATTTGAGGGTCCTTCAAGGACAAACGTTAAATAGCACGTAAGTGCTATTTCAATCGAACTCGAGCACTGTTTGTTAAGTGCGTTGTACATTAATGAATCAGCTACCAGCTTTGCTACCATAGATATAGAATGAGCTAGATAGCGCATTAATGGAGTAAAACCCAATCGTGTCATAACTTGCCGCTCTCAATAAGGTTCGTAAGCTAACATTGCACAGACCTGCCCACCTAGATAATTCATTAGCCGGCGTATTGTAGAATAGAAAGATGAATGTATGGGATTTGATAATAAGACAGTTGTCAACGATTGTCATAAACGTCAAATCCCATACATTCATCATTCTATCATACAATACGCCGGCCTACGAATTGTCACTTTTCTAGGGGGGTTGGGTGTGACAGGTGGAGCCGCCTGTCACTCTAGCAGACACGTGGCTCTACTTTCCGGGGGCAATATGCTAACACAGTTTATTTTTTAAAGAAGAATTTTAGTCACACACACACAAAGTAGTAAGTACACCATTCGTTACCTGCTACTCCAAAGATATCAGTCCATCAAAAGGTTGTCTCGTAGAGATCGCAGCCCGCGATAAGACCACCCATTGTACTATATAAATTGTGTAATAATTTCTTCTTCTTCATCCTATCGTTAATTCCCAGTCGCATCCGAAGCCTTTCAGCTCGGAGTCTGGAGTCCGCTTTACCAATCTTAACTACGAATTTTGGCTAGACATGTGTAATAATTTTATTTCTTATGTATTCATTACCTACTGGTGTACAATAAAGTATTATTCATTCATTCACATTGGGGTTTGGGGTTTGTGATCACCGACGCCTGGTGCACCTTCTATGGCACGGGAGAGTGCTAGACCTCTCTCATTCGTTTTCATGCCATATCTAGCGTACTATAAACCTGTGGTCGCTATCAATCTTGTCGTGTTACCACGTAATTAATGACGAACGACTTTTTTTATTATTTTGGTACTAACTGCCATGTTTTGTGTTGATAAAAATCGAAAAAAAAGTCAAAGGTTATTTGTCAAGTATGTAACTTAATAGCTTTGCTTCCTCTATAAATAAAACATGTGAACTTATTTATTAATATTGAAGTTATAAACGACATCAAAGTACAGTACCCGACTTTGATAATTATGTTGAGGCGACTCTGATACGGCTAATTGAGAGTCCTGCTAATATCGACTTTTTGGGAGTCAACATTTTACGCATTCAATATCATAGTCTCGTAGTGTCGTAGTTTCAGTTTTGTAGAGAGTTGTCTTGTCTCTATTTCATATCTTTTCATACGACCCCATTACGCAACTGCAATTTCGCAAGTTGGCCTTCCTGCAAGGGTGTGAAAAGGTACCCACGATGTGAAAGCAAGTTTGCAAATTAATAATAGTCTGATATAACCACCATCGATGGCCGACGAGGAAAGTATCTGTGTAGATTTCTGCATAAAAGAAGACTTATTTATAGCACGGTAAGGTACAATAATAGTAATGCACTACCGTGATATAAATTAAGTTTAGAAAGTATGATGCTTTTCTGTCATATTGTAACTAGTACCTACTCATAGGTACGGCAAAATATATTCTAAATTTCATCAAATATTAAAACTTAATTTTATAGCGGACCGTACCTTACCGTGCTATAAATTAAGTTTTCACTTGCTTTTGAACACACAAGTTGCGTGCTCAAACGCCGTACACCCATTATAAATACCCGACCTAATTGCTCCTTTTACAAATAGGTACGAGTACTTTACAAAAATATTATTCAGTAAATGAAATCTTGGTATTTTGTGTACTTAAACAGATTCTTTTTATTTTCAGAAACAGTATTGGAGTATATCAAGCTGGCAGTTAATAATTCAACTTGTTTTAATGTAAGTCACTTTTCATTGTTTGATAATTTTATCGTTACCAAAACAGAAATATTTATTTAAATAAACGTAATATCGAAGGTTAAAAGGCTGTAAAAGGCATCATCTGTTCAAAGAGAAAAGGCCTCAAATGACATCATAAATACTTCATATCAAAGTGATTTTCCTGTCAAGTGTTAGATGATTGTCTAACACATAATAATTATTGATAGATGTTTTTGAATAACAAAGATCTACGAAGCTCATGTTGGATCACGGCAAAAATATTGTTTGTTACTTTAGTGGTTGGTATAAAAGAGTCACTTCATATTTGAATGATTTTTTTTTTGGTGAATGACGATGATGAATGAAATAATGACTCCTCGCCCCAAGACGAATGTATGGGAGAATTTCCGAGTAATTCAGTTGGTCAGAGAATTCTCTTGTATGGGACCGGTGCGGGATCCAGTATTGGACGTTCACTTTTTCTCATCTAAATAGTGAGTCGCTTAATACCTTTTAAATGAAAGAAAAAAAGTAAATTAAAATTCTGTTTTTAATCAATTTATCGTACAAAGGGATGTGAAAATTAACTGTCACATGTACCAAAGTGACAAAGTTTACAAAATGTCTGGTCTCAGTTCAATACAGTGAAATTAATTAAAACTACTGCGTAATTCCGACGACCATGTTCAATCACAGTTCATTCATTTGAATGAAATGAACTGTCGGATATGTAAACGTTCCTTTATGAAACATTCTTCAAAGGGGGACAGGGACAAAGGTCCGTTTATTTCATCATTACACAGTCCTACTAATATAACAAACGTAAAAGATTTTTGATTCTTTCTTTATTTCTATGTTAAGATGTTTGTTACTCAATCATGCTTAAATACCTCAACGAATTTCAATGATGTTTTGGTACAAAGATCGGTACAAAAAAAAAGCACATTAGAAGGTTTATTCAGGGTCAGCAGCACGAGTGTGACGGCCCTGGTGTTGCACACATCCATAAGCCACGATTACCACTTTCCATCAGTTGCTGTGCTTTTCTCCCAAAAAAAAAACTATGTGTTATTTCAGAGTATATTTTTATAATCTGGAATAATATATAGGCTACTTTTTATTCCAAGAATTTTGATTTCAATTGATTGAGTAGGACTGGAGATCGGACCAAAAGTTGCATTACGTCTACATATAATATAGGCGAAGCCTCGTACAGCATAGAAATTGTAGGGCGCTATATGACGCTACATTTGCATTTTTTATAGCTGCCGCGCATTGCACTAGCGTCTTTATGCGTTGTAAAGTTTACTGTGCCATAAATAAGCAAGACAGAAAGATAAAGAACATGCAATTTACTTTTTATAGCTCTTACCAGGAACATAGAATATAATCGTTCTAGTTATAACTTCCTTCAAAAATATTTTTTTAACCAACTTCGTGGAAGATGAATGCTATTTAGATAGGCTGTCGCCAAAATAATAGTAGTGACATAATGAATCTGTCGTCACAACATTTTGGTGGCAGATTTACTATATTTTGATGGCAATTTTAATATAGACTCGAGCAATGAAGTATTTTCATGCGAAGTAACCGAAATTAACAGAAAGATTGTAATCCATATCTAGACAAGGTGCGCGGAGTCATATTCTGTCAATATATTACATTTGGTGGCAGATATAGGTTTTGAGTACCAAAATATATTTCCCTTTTAGATTTATATCTTTGTAGTCAACTGATTCATTAATGATTGACTGTTTTTTATTTCGAAGAATGTTCTGAGGATTTTACTTAATGAAGAAGTCGTTTTAGCCTTATGCTACACTCGATAGAAGATCCGTGACGTTGTATGTATGTGTGTCCGCATGTGTACCTATGTATGAGGATGTGTGTTTGTGAGGACTTACGACTTTGTTTATTGTGGGAATATGTAACATTTGAGTAGGTTCTTAACAGACCAATCAATGAAATTCATAATCTTGAACTCTGTGGTAATCTTGCGAATATGCTACGAGCGTTATTACTCTCCATATTATATTCTAACGTGCGAACACTTTTTAGGGATAAATTCGATTATACCAAATGAACAGTTTCATGTTATCCAAAACACTTTATCTGACAGATACGCCGCATACTTAATTATATTAACACGCGTGTATTAATAGGTACCGGATGAGTTAACTGACCAGTCTAAGAATTTCACACTTCTGTCATATATTACACTAACTGATGCCCGCGGCTTAACCTGCGTGAATGTCCGTTATCGCAACATTTAATAATTATATTTTACTAAATAGAAATCAAACATACGGTAATTTTTTATTCTGACTAAGACCATTCTGATACAAAAAAACGCATCGTCCATTGCTAACAAACAGACAAATTTTAAAAGATGTTTTTTATTAATAAATCTATTTTTGTAAGTGTATGCCTATTTTTGTAATAAACCTAAGTTTTTTTTTAAATATAGACGTTATTATTCGACCCCAAAACAGGTTGATGACTTACGACTTTGTTTATTGTGGGAACAGGTATGTATCTACCTGCAGTATCTTTTTATTTGATACGTCAACTCGCCTAGACAAGTGACTATTCGTTAGCCACATATTGTAGAATAGAACTATGAATGTATGGGCTTTGACATAAGTGACCGATTGTTCTGTCGCACAGCACATGTCAAGCAAGTTTAACCTGATCTCAATATTAATCTATAATATGAAAATGAATCCCTAAATGTGTTGCTAAGCGCAAATCTCGAGAACGCCTCATCCGATTTCGCTAATTCGTTTTTAGAATATTCCTTAAAGTACGAGGATGGTTCTTGCGGCGAGAAAATTTTTAAAAAAGGCGGTACGAAGTTCGCGGGGTCAGCTAGTTATTAATAGTTTTTTAAAAAGTTCGTAAATTTTTAAAGAGGATTATTTTCCATGACTAAGTTCAATCTTAAAAAAATATAACGTGGAATTTCGAACACTCACGGAACAACTTGTTACAAGTTATTTAGCCAAAATTATAAAAACTTTTCAATGATTAAGTACCTAGTACATATATTTGAAAAATGCCGGCCAAGTGCGAGTCAGACTCGCACAAAAAGTGTGACGTACCATTTTGTTACTAGTAGATATATACATGTACTATAATCACGCCTTCGTCCCTGGAGGGTTAGGCAGACGTGAATTGAAACCCACAATTCACCAATCATTGTATTCGGGCCCACGTAATAGGGGGTGAGCCTATTGCCGTATTCCGGGCACTATTGTTGACTGAGGCTCAGTCAGGGCTGTATATCTGTCTGATGTTAAACAGTCCTATTTCTGAGTCGCCTTGTACGACACCACACGGGAAGAGACGGAGTGACCCAACACGCTTTGTTGTTAGATATATTAGCAACAGAAATACATACAATACATCTGTGAAAATTTGAACTGCCTAAATATCACGATTCATGAGATAGTCTGGTAACAAACAAACATTGAAGTCTTTATCCTTGGTACGGCACCCTTAAAAGGACCGGAGAAGCTAATAAGTTAAACAATACAAAAAGAAAGGAAAATTAATATAATGTTTTTGGTTACCAATTAAAATAATTTCAAAAGAATATTTTCATTAGTTTCAAACAAGATTTTTAATGAAATATCTTGAAGTAGTACCTACTTAACCTACAAAGCGGCGTCCGCTGAAATTGTAAGTGCTTTTGGTAAGGTCGTCTCGCGATGAATTACATTTGTGGCATAATGAGAAATTGTACAAAAATAGCCTCGAGATAAAAATAGAAAGTTGTAGGTATAAAAATACGTTTTCTTTATAAATTCGATTTTTAAGCGATTCGTTAACTTGTTTAGAAGGTTAATTAGTTTAGGTAGAACACACACACAAACACACACCCATACACACTTCAAACTTATAACACCCTTCTTTTTGTCGGGGGTTAAAAAAGTTGTCGAAAGGGAATCGTTGATATTTTTATAATGGAACAGTACGTACACTACGTACAGTGAAGAGTGTATCAGTGGTGAAGGGTGAAAATTTCCGGGAAGCCGATGGAGAAAAGTACTTACCTCGATCTAGTTTAGCCCGACGTTTCGCCTACTTTTCAGCAGCCATGGTCGCGGGTTGACTGACTTGATTGATTGTTAAAAGAAGCCGAAACGTGGGGCTAAAAGTAAACAATAACAAACATATCGCGATAAAATCCGCTAAAAGGTAGTTTTATTTCAATGATGAGTGAGATTCGCGTAAACTTCAGACAATATCAGAAAAGTTTACGTAAATCTCTCAATACTTTTCTCCCTAAACAAGTCGCAATTAGTCTATCAGCCGACGTATGACTTCCGACTAGAATGATGACACTTATTTTGACGTTTATGACAGCTGTCAACGTATGTCATTTTTTTTAATACCACTTAGTTGGCAGACAAGCACACGACCCACCTGATGGGAAGCGGTCAACGTGGCCTATGGACGTATGCAACACCAGGGGCGTCACACTCGCGCTGCCGACCCTGAAGAAACCTTCTAATGCCCTTCTTGAAGAACCCCATATTGTAGTCGCTTGGGAAAACCACCGCAGGGAGTTCATTCCACAGCTTGAGTGTGCCTGGGATGAAGTGCCTTTCAAACCGCATAGTGCGCACCATCATTCATTCAGTGTCATTTGCATACATTGATCAATCTATTCTATTCTCTAAACGTATTTATTGCCACTTGTCTAGAGAGTCTTATCAAATTGTAAATTAATGCTTAAACACGCCCATGGGGGTTACAACCAAAAAGTTTGTATCTAAATCGCTCAACGATAAGAGATGATCCAGAAAGATTATGAAGCCACTTACCGAACACTTAAGGTCCAACCCCACCAAACGGACGTCATCGGCCCGGATTTTACAATCTTTAAACAAAATTAAATCTTATTCACAGTGTTTGAAGTTTATATTACCAAGTCACGCACAACAGCTTGACAGCGACGTGCGGCGGCATGACGCACGTCAAGCTGTCATGCGTGACTTGGTAATATAAACTTCAAATGCTGTGATATAAGATTTATTTTGTTTATAGATGGAAAAACACCGTTCCGATGCCGTCCGTTTGGTGGGGTTGAACCTTTAAAGTATGATTCCGGAGCCTGCCGACCGCATACGACAACTGCCGATTTCGGCTTCTCAATGGTCCCCTTTATCCGTATCGGAGTTTAACAAGTAATAGGTACGCTGTATCTGCTGCAGCGTCTGTCTTTGTTGTATGCGGTCGGCTTCAGAATCATACCTTTAAGGCCCCGAATCAGATTAGCATCGAAAAATCGGTATTTTCGAAACCGTTTTTCTTTTTAACTATAAAACCTAAGGATCTAGAATTTACATCCCTGCATACTACAGGATATGAAGAGTAACTTCACCTTTTCATAAATTCAATAAAAAAGAAAGAAATAGTTGAAAAGAGGCTCTAAACATCACTCTACTCTTTCTTATGAAACCAAATATTTTCTACAATATGTATCCAAATAATCTAAAATTTCAGATATATGTTAAATGAGTGTATTAGCATGACGTGACCTTCTTAGTTTGTAATCGTCCCCTATAAAATTATCTATTAAAATTAGTTTTACTGATTTTTACGGCTGAAAAACGAGCGAATGACCTTGAGCATTTGTATGGTCAAAGTCATTCGCGTATGTAATCACCTTAAGGTTTTTTTCAAAGCTCGTTACATTGTCATTACATTTTACAAAGGCATCCAAGTATTAAAAGGGTGTTTAGTGCGTGTTTTTGTTGATATACTTGCTACTAATTATTTATTCGTTAAAAGCTAGAATTTTTACCTATTCTATATGGTCACTTTTTTGTATATATAGCATAGTTTTGTATAGTTATGTATATTTTTTAAGTAATTGTATTTTTTTTTTCTCTCCATATTTTTATAATAACCTAGTATACCTAATTATTGTAAATATTATTGTAATGTAAATAAAATAATATACTTCTATACTATCCTTCTCTTCTTCTTTATCCTAGCGTTAATCCTAGTCGCATCCGAAGCTTTCACCTCAGAGTCTGGTGTCCGCTTTAGGTACCAGTCTAACTGCGGATTTGGCACATACATACATACAATCATGCCTTTATCCCCGAGGGTTAGGCAGAGATGAATTAACACCCTCATTTCATCACCACTATTTGGCACTACCCCACTAATATTATAAATGTTTGTGAATATATTTGAATGTTCAATCACGCTCTAATGACTTAATTACACCTGCAACCCATGGTTAATCATAGCTTGATGCAACAGGTGTTAATAGGGTCAAACATACCCACCTCACATAACCATTAACACCCGCCAGTGTTAACTGGATAACCAGTGATAAAAAAACCAACGGTAAAATGTCCTTTTCAAGTTTGCTTTATAATTTAATCACCCTGCACTAACCCAACTTGATTAACCCACTACTAAAAATGCTATTCAGATTCCGTTTCACGCTAAGGACGGTTTAGGATTTACATAAAAAGCTTCAAGTGACTTACGTTAAACAAAAGCTTTATCTAATGTTCTGTATGTAAATCCAGCAAAATAGACATGGCAATGCAAATTTAATGTAAATTTTCTAGTGGTTTAGTAGAAACATTGTCTTTATGAACGCTTACATCTAGTTCATTTACAATCAAAGACTTATTTGTTTTGGTTAGTAGTAAAACTCATATCATACCCACTGTACAGGCGTACAACCCACATACTCGCAGGCGATGTGGAACCTCTCAGCGTCAGAAGGGACTTTGTGCTCAGATAAATTGTTTGACATGATACCCACAACTGCATTATAATATCATTGCACGTCTCGCCATGGGCAGGGAATTCATCCTCACACATTACAACCGGAAACATCAAACATCTATAGCAGTCGTTACGGGTAGTTGAAGCCCTAAAAGTCCAAAAACAACGGTCTAGCTGTAAAGCTTCGATATCGCCTAATGTTACCATTGGGTTGTGGAGGTCAGATGGTCAGGTCAGATGGCAATCGCTTCACGGAAAATATCGAGGTCTAGCCAAATCCGTAGTTAAGACTGGTAAAGCGGACCCGGACCAGTAACGCTAGGATGAAGAAGACATTACGACCGGAAACGGTGCACACTGCGCGGTATAAAAGGAAATTTATTTCACGCACGCTCAAGTTGTGTCAATGAACTCCCTACTGTGATTTTCCCAAGCGATTACAATTATGGAGTTCTTCAAGAAGAGCAATAGTAGGTTTCTTCAGGGTCGGCAGCGTGAGTGTGACGCCCCTGGTATTGTATACGTCAATAGGCCACGGTAAACGCTTCCCATCAGGTGGGTCGTTTGCTTGTCTTCTGTACCAAAAGGAAATCCTGTGCTATAGGTACCAGCTACTATTTTATAGTACTTTACCTACAATTTTTAAATGTCACAATTGACATGTCTTCAGATAAAAGTCCTACTATAATTAAATAAAGATTAAAAAAAATGTATAACACAGTATAAAGTTACATTACAAATTATTATTAAAAAATGAGAAAATAAATAGTCAACTCGGTATAAATATCAATCAGCCTCGGAGAAAATGGACGGCACGAATATATATCTTTACAATATTATATTTTTCAAGACGACATTCATACCCAAATAATTTGATTTTCTAAAGAAACAAAATTGAATGATGTGTCGATTCCCATTTATTGGTGAAAATCATTTATACGCCTGCTATTTCGCAAAGATGTGATTGGTTAATTAATAATTTAAACAGAGTATCGTTGTTAGACGTTTCTGTGTTTGGGTAACAATAATTAGCCATAATTGGAACGGGATGGAACCACACTGTTCCATTCTCCATACTCTGTGATTCCATTCTACTGAAAATACGGCCAATTAAGTGGTATGTAGCCTATTGAAGGCAGTAAGGCTTTATTATAATGTTTGCATTAATGAGCGCGTACCCGACCCAACTGTGGATATATAAGAGGATCTTTGGGTAGCTCAGTTGAATAATGTTAATAGTATCCTTAGTATCGTTATCATTAGCAGGTATATAACGAATATAACGATACTGATGGGTACATCACCTACCTATAACCTGCGACACGTATCTTAGACCTAAAATGTGCTCAAAATGTGCCCTATACGCGCAGTACACATTTCTTGGGTGTCTTTTGAGGATAGCACGGGATGCTACTGCGGTAGATGAACTCAAATTCACCAAGTATAGACTATTACAAAGCAATCCACGGGCGCCAGAGCCTCGTATGTCTTACGATTTAGGTCCAAGATACGTGTCGCGGGTTATACTAATGATATTAATACCAAATTGTCGAACTAAAGGTATGTACCAAATATTAGAACAATCTGTCAACAGGAATTGGAGAAACTAAGGTAGGTATTAAGACCATTTTGAGTACTTTGTTTGCAGGTCGATCTGATGCTGTCTGTACTTACGTCCAATGGAATTTTATACAACCCTTGGCTAAAATAGCAATTATAAGCTTCATCTTGTTAAACATCACCCCCCTTAATCGTTTTAGAAGTCTTTAGAAAACAGATAATGAATCCCAGATTATAACATTGGTTGACATGGTTGAATACTTGCCAAGTCTGAAATCTGAAGTAATCCTACTAATACTAATACTTACTTATCTCTACTAATCTATATCTATACTAATGCTGAAGAGTTTGTTTGTTTGGTTGACCACGCTAATCTCAGGATCTTCTGGTTCGAATTACAAAAATCGCTTTGTGTTGAATAGCCCGTTTATCGACGAAGGTTACGGGCTATATATCATTACGCTTACTCAAGGGAGCGGAGCAGTGATCATAAATGTTATCAAATCCGGCAGATTATGATATAGGCTACTTTTTGCCCTGGGTATAGGTATAGGCTCCCATGCGATGTAGGAACGGGACAAAACTCCATGCGGGTGGAGCCGCGGACAGCAGTTAGTATAAAGGTGCTTACATAGAGAAATAGATTACAGGTACGGGCGGGCCGGATAGGTAAGCCAGTACAGTAACCTGTTTCTGTATATATGTCGCAGGCAACTAGCTTAACCAGCCGTTCAATTAACTGCCTGAATGACATTCAGCCATTTAATTAAACGGCTAGGCAAATCACTTGTTTCTGCATGGCTATAAAACAAATAACCACGAAGGCTAAAGCGGGAGCTCCGCTTCGCTCCGCTCCCGCATTAGCCTTCTAACCTAATCTATCTAAGTCGGATTGCGCAGCTTTTCAGTAAAGCTACTACATGTTATTATTTTATTACATATTGTAAAAATGTTCAAACACAATGTAAAAATTGTTCATAAATCAAATATACTGAAAATACTGAAAAAAATTCCTATCACAACTTTCGAATGCTAAGCAATGCAAATGGCCTAAGCAATAGTGAGCCAGTTTGTTAAATGTTGTAATAAACGTTACGGCTGAATATCATTCAGGCCGTTAATCGAACGGCGCTGTTTAGTTAACCATGGCGGCGAATTATACGCCTATATAAATATAATACGTTCAACACATTACTCTCTGGAGACACGTTCGTAATTACAAACAGGTAGTATTGAACATGGACACTACAATCCGCCTTATCAATGTTCTCGACAACATCTCGTGTACAGTAGGTACCCAAGGCTTTGATCTTAGTTATTGCTTTGATATTGATGACTAGACGACCCACCCTGGGTTCCCCCCCGCTTTGCTCGTGGCACACTTTTTTTTTATATAGGACACGTCAATTCGACTGCGCCTCGCCTGATGGTCTTTTTCTTTTTGCTTCACTCTCTCACTTGCTCTCTGCGCACACAACTCAGCTTGACGGCCTCATCAGATGCTTTTTCACACCCCGCTTAAAGGACCCGGGTCTTCAAGTTGTCCTCGTCGCCGTCGTCGTCGTCATCAAGAAGGACTTCAAAGCATATTCACTTTATGACGGTACTATTCATATCTATACTAATCCCTACTAATATTATAAATGCGAAAGTAACTCTGTCTGTCTGTCTGTCTGTTACGCTTTCACGCCTAAACCACTGAACCGATATTGATGAAATTTGGTATAGGGGTAGATTAGACCTTGAGAAAGGACATAGACTATGTTTGGTCGCGATAACTGACATCCACGCGGGCGGAACCGCGGGCAAAAGCTAGTATACAATAAAAAATTATTAAAATAAAACTAAAAGTAAAAGAACTTAGTTCTTAATTTTCAAATTTAATAATGTATGGGAATCTACCGGATTTGTTGACATTTGTGATCATAGCTCTGCCCCCATGGGTTGTAGCGTGATTTTATAACAATATAGGTTATGACTTTCAATAGAAAAAGATTTTTTCAATTCGAAATAGCAGTGCCTGAGATTACTGCGTTCAACTGAACAGACTAACCCTTCAGCTTTATAATACTCGTATTAGTATAGAATTACCTATCTATAGATTGCATTTTGACTTGATTTTGCAGTTGAAGGACGTTCTACTAACAGGTAATTAACTTGTCCAAGTTTAAATCGAATACTCAGCAAATACGATATAACAAGTTTGAATGTACCGTCAGCATTAGATCGATCTTGACTAGCAATGTACTCAAAATAATCTTAACACCCAATGATTTCAGTCCTATCCCTTAGTTGCCTTTTACGACACCGACAGGAAGAGATGGGGTGGTTCTATTCTACTCCGTGAGTATAAATATCTAAATTACTGTTACTCGATTTAGTCTTAGTCTTTAAAATTAGTTTCTAAACAGAAAAGTATTAATAAACCGAGTTTGTAAATAAAACGTACGGTGTAATTAAAAATTTAAAAAACCCCCGACGCAAAAAAAGCCCTTAAAAAAAGTAAAATAATAACTATTACATTATGACTTACTACTTATTACTTACTAAGGGTTTTTTTTGGGTCGGGGGTTTTTTTTTTTTTTTTTTTTATTTTTTTTATTTCATGCTTTTTATAGGTAACCGCTTAACCGATTTCCATAAAACTTGCTGTATCGTGATGTATAAATTATTACCTTTCATTTGATATCCAACACGGGTATATTTCAAATAAATAAATAGGTATAAATAAATAAATATTGTAGGACATTCTACACAACGCTATCTAGACCCAAAGTAAGCATAGCTTAACTAGCTTGTGTTATGGGTTCTAGAATGCGGATAAACATACTTAGATACATTTTTTTTTGTAAATACATACATATTATACATAGAACCACCCAGACCAATGCAAATATTCATATTCATGCACACAAATATTTGCACTGAGCGAGGATCGAAACCGCGCCTCCTGCGTAGCGGCCGCGTTCACTACCGTTACGCCACACAGGCAAAATAATAATAATATTTCAAAATATTAGATTTTGCATTGTCACTTTCACTCCTCATATTTTTCAAATGGCTGAACCGCTTTTTATGAAACATAGATAAGAACAATCTCGACTAAACCATCTTTCAAACAAAAGAAACAGAATGAAATCGGTTCAGCCGTTTGGGAGCTACGATGCCACAGACAGACTGACACACACACACACACACACACACACACACACACACACACACACACACACACACACACACACACACACACACACACACACACACACACATCCATACACACATCAAACTTATAACACCCCTCTTTTTTGTCGGGGGTTAAAAAGACATCAAGATTTTTTACGTTTAATTAAGTAGGTACCAAACCGAATGGAGTACAGTATGTTATTAAACCTACGTAATAGTGATATTTCAGTAGCCCTAATTTGTAGGTATACCTATTTGTTCATTTATCTTTAGGTTATTATCATTAACAAACGAACGGAGTATGTGAAAGGTCTTAATCAAATTAATTGAACAGAATCTTTTATATGTCTGAAGCTCTGAAGAGACGTGAGTACGGGACGTCAATTGAATGAAACCACAGACAACCAGAAGTTCGAAGTGTCACATTTGACAGATTGGAGAGGCGCGGTCGTAATACATATAATATCTTGGACCTAAAATGTGCTCAAAATGTGCTCTATGCCCGCAGTACACTTGTCTTTGGGTGTTTTTGAGTACAGCACGGGGTGCTACTGCGGTGGACGAGCTCAAATTCACCAAACATAGATTTGTTTGTCTCCGATTTAGGTCCAAGATACGTGTCTCGTAGGTCGTAGTCGAACTGGGGAGGACGCGCGTATCCAAGCGATCACTTCTCATCGAGACCTCAAACGTCAACATCTCCTGAGAACTATTCCATGAAGTGTGTTATTGCTTCGGTCAGTCAGAGTAATTCGCCTATTTATTATTTCTACCTTATTCTACGTGCAAAATCCAGACCAATGTAAAACATCGTCTTATGTAAGGTATATAGGTAAAACTATGTAGGTATACAAAGATTAATGCATGGTGGTCAACATTAACGTAAGAATAAAGAAATCATGTACAGCTTAATTGCTCGGATGCTGCTCATAAATAATGGTGATGTATACTAACGAAAAGGAAAATAACAGAAAAATAATTATAAATAACAATTCTAGAGATAAAAGCAGCCTATGTGTAAGTCATGTACTAAATTCATCTAGTGCCCCGAGCACTAAAAATATTCGAATTCGTATTGTAAACGTATTTTTTATGTACACGTTAATTTGACTTTACCTCGCTTGAATAGAATAGAATAGAAATAAACTTTCTTGTACACCAAACAAAAAGAAAAGTGTAATTATATAAAATAAATAGCAAACATTAATTAGGTAATGTACAAATGGCGGCCTTATCGCAATATCTGACAGGCAACCTTTGGGTGGATATGAATCTATACTCTATACTATTATATAATTGTAAAGTGGTCGTGTCTGTACATTGGAGATATTTAGAATAAAATACTTGGGTTATGTTATGTTAACGATACTGAACACAAAAATATATTTTTTTTAATTTCCTGTCTGTCTGTTTGTCTGTTTGTCCGCGATGGATGCAAAAACTACTGGACGGATTTTGATGCGGTTTTTTTTGTTAGAAAGGGTTTACTCAGACTTAAAATCTTACGTTTGTTTGATCGCAATCGGTTGAACCGAAGATATGAGCAAAGGTCGCGTTAACCGAGATGCACGCGGGCGGAGCCGCGGACGGAAGGCTAGTAATAAATAAACTAGTTTGCGTATTGGGTAGTTATTGGTGTAATAGTAAAGGACAGATGTACTCATATAATGGATTACAAATCAGTCAGCTGAAGGCAAAGTCTTGGGAAAGAGGGTCATCATTAGATACAGACATGTACCGTGCTACAATGGTGGCACTCAGCGGCTAAAAGTAGTACTTTAAAAAAAAAAAAAGGATAAATTAGTATTTGAAATTACTAAAATCCCTTCTAACCCCTCCTAAGCTAAGCTGCGGTCACATCGGTAGAATAATGGTATAATGTCTATTTTCGGTCAAAATATAATTAAGAATTAACCAAAATATTAATTACAATTTTTTTTTTACGGTTTTTATGTGGTTTATATTTATGTAACTACTTATGTGTGTACTAAAATTATACACATAATTATCTTTTAAGGCTGTCAAATAAAGTAAAAATAAACATTACAGTAGGTACGAAAAAAAATAAAAAGTAAAACTAAAACTAGCCGAACTAATAATATAATTATATACAAATTATAATGAATCAGAGGCAATTCAATCTTAATATCAGAATCATAAAGTCAAATTTAGATTTATCAACCAGTGGAAAATTAAGGGAAAGTCGAGAGTATGTCTGTTTAGTACTTCAAGTGATCGGTAGTCAACACTTGATTAGAAATTGAGGACTCTTCCTTGTTTAGAATAACGTTTTGGAGTTAATTTGACTTCGATGGGTCTCGGTTCCAATTTCATTGTTCTGGACTTCATTTTCATAAGTATCTATAATTTACCTGATTTCGGATTATCTTTTATATTATGCAGACGCGTGGTGTAAATGTTGAATGGTATGCATTTTGGGCGATATGCATTTGGACGGATTACCTTTTGGTCCAAATGCGACTTTTTATAGTTGGACTATTTGCGTGTTCGATAGTACGCGATAGAACAGTTTTTTAATGACAAGAAAAAAAAAAAAATAAGATAATATGTTGTATTGTCGGAAGTTTACGCTGACTTCTCCACTAGGCTACTTATGGTAACAACGACCCGCGACACTCTGATCAATGTTACAGTACTGCTCAGATTCGGATATTTATTAACGTAGCGTCGAGTTGCCTAAGTTGTACCGGCTCTTAATTTGTACCACCTTAATATCTACCAAACTGTAATGTTTAGTTATGACGTGCCAACACTAAAAGTAGTGCTACCAAAATTACGCAATCATTGTCATCCGGTTTCCTAAATTGTACTTTTGCCGACTTCCAAAAAATCTTTAATTGTCCTATTTCGTTTATACTTTCTGATTTTCTAGTTTTAAAATATAAACACCAATATTTTCTCATAACCCCTAGACTGGCAAGCGTCTATGGCAAGCGGTCAAATTTTTCCCTTATGGACCTTCTGATTCGGAGGGAAATTTTGTTCGATTACGGTCGATCCGAATAGCAAATATTTACCATTCAAATATTTCACATTCATCTATACTTGCTCGCATCTATTTTAATATGTACGCCAGGTCAAAGGATAATATAAGGGCACCAATAGGCAACCTTACCCTATGATTGCAGGCACTAAAATCAATTATCTGCTAGCTTCCCTGTGATTAGTAAATCAAAGAGTAGTGTTTGATTGCTCGTGAACGGAATACTTAATGGTACGACTCGTGTCAACAAAGCTTTAGTCTGTCTATTTGCGTCATGCTCTGCACTGCAGCAGAGCCACTAGAATAAATACCGATCTTGTATGGATGTTCGTCCCACGCATAGATTGTACTTATGGTCGTTATTGCTGTAAATAAGGTAACGAAATAATGTGCATTGAAAGTGGCTCTTCTGGGGAGCATAGTCCCTAGCAGAGCCACAGAATACATACCCAGGACAGATAAAAGCTACTGTTCTTTAATGAAATCTGATGTATGTTTGTGTTTTAATTGTTTTTACTACATTGTAATTTTAATACATTAGGTTATGTTACTTTAGATTAGATTAGGGTGACAGGGGGCTCCACCTGTAACACCCAGGCCCGCGCTCATGGAGAACGAAGGTAGTTCTGCGACCTCCGACGCCCGAGTTGCCTCCGTTTGTTACAGGCTGTACGAGCTGAGAGTCTCCTCCGAACCGGAGGAAGCACCCAAGTTTAGTCTAGTAAATCTCAAGTGTAGTTTAGTTTAGTCAAGTTTAGTCGTCTCCTTCGCCAGCATTACTAAACTTGCTCGCAGAAGGAGAAGGCGGTGGCATCGTACTCTCGCCGTAAGCAAGGCGGCGAGCGAGAGAACTCCACGGCTAGAGTCGCTACTAGGATCCACCTCAGCGTCTCTTGCGCTACGCACTCGATCAGCCTGTGCAGCCCCGACTACTCACTCGCATCACATTGTATCGCATCACAGTATTCTCACATTTTCAGAATTTCACACGACCGTTCCATTAAATATAAATAAATACCACTTATTATATTAAATCGACCCTCAATAACCTGACATACGATATTATTGGTTGCGAAGTTGCTTATTGGTATGCATTGATCTGTCAATAATTGAATGAAGCTAAAGAACTGTATTATTTGATGAATATTGAAGTTTAATTAATTGCCAAAAACTATCAATTACTCACCTAAACTTTTATAATCAGAAAATAATACCCCTTGTATAAATATTTCGGTCTCTATTAATTTAGACTGACTTCGTAAAAGTTATTATCTTTGAGAATTTAATTAATGTATAATTTATAGTCGCCAAATGTATTCTTTACCATTTCTAGATATCTAAATTGGCAAAAAAATCAATAAAAGTATATACTTTATATTTTACAACTATACTTTATCTATACCTACATTTTTAAAAAGAATGTACCTACACATGCAAAACTCAATCCATGTAAGGATATCATAGACCTTCAAAGTATTTTAGTAAATATCAAAGACTTACGTAACAATTGTTTACAAAGGGCTTGGAATAGCCCAAGCGATTTTACTCGTATCAATATATTTGTACGCGATTTAAGTAGGTACTAGAATAGAAAACTGTAGCGGTATGCTTTCAGAATAAGACGGATTATAAGCGCCTTTGCAGTGTATTAATAAAACAATAAATTTTTGACATACTTAATATAAAAATCTTTTACACATTGTGTCAAGATAAGAAGACGACCAGATTTTTACAAATGAATGAATTTGAATTTGATTCGCTGTAATAGGTGAGCTATATTGGAAAAAGTACTTTTCGAGAGTGATATAATAGGACAGAGGGGCGTGAATCTTGTCAAGTATTTACAGAATGAACAAAATAATATTATCTAAATAAAATTATAAAACAATACACAATATTATTTTTAAACTATCGCGGTGTAAATTCATAGTTTTTGTGAATTCGGGACTTTTCGCGTGGTCGGAACGAGTAAATTCCAAAATAATAATTAATCGCGGAAAGTTCCGAATTCATAAAAACTACGAATATACAATAATACCAACCTGCAGGTTCTGGCGTCAAAAAATTCCTCACCATCGATGTCAACGAACGGAATCTGAATTACACACGGGTGGGGCCGCGGGCAAGGTAAAATAAATATGGCGGTAAGAAGTTAGCGGAGTCAACTAGTAATAAATGAATAATACCTATATCAAAACATTCAAATTCCACGAACGTCTGCAGTTATTATAATAATTGGAACGTGTTTCAATATTTTGAAATTACTAGGGTTCAGTGAATTCATCAATTTATTTGAGAACCATGAATGTGCGTAATATTCATTTGGTAAACTAAATTAATAGTAGGTAATTAATTATACCTAAATAGAGTTACAGATATTTTTACATATTACAGACAAATTATTAAAATGTTTTGCTTTCATTTATGTTTGAATAGGTATTTATACAAACGATCTCCCATTATAATAATTAAAAAGAAGTTGAAAATGTTTGAAACATTTAAATCAATAGGATGTTTTATTCATTATTTTATAACACAATTTAAATATTTACAATATTAACAATAAAACTTAAAATATATACATAAAAGGACAAATTAAAAACTAAAACCGAACGCGTCGTGGAATTCCTCCGCATCGCATGCCTCTTGTGGTAACGTTCCCAGAAGACTGGCAGCATTGCCACGTTGTATGGCAATGCTTATTCTCTGACCTAAAAAGAGGCCAGCCTTCTGGTCACCATACGCTTCGCAATCTCCCTGAAGAGATTGCGCGCGCTCGGACCCCATGGTCCCAACGTTTCGACTCCAAACGGCACAAATTCATAATCTCCAATGAGATTGGAGTATTTGCGCCGCTTGAGAGCCTCTGCAGAAGCAGCAGCAGCACCGGCACAGCCAGCCGTGCCAGGAATATGGGTAGGGGCAATGGTGTCGACGCATGTTGCGTCCCACACCAGAGTCCTACCCATTTTCCATGGCATTAACGACATACCATCCGGTCTCTTGCCATCGTCGCGCGCCAAACCGTTTGGTTCAAGCACGGCTGGCACACCGGCGGTGACAAGAGCATGGCGGATAATGTCGTTTAGGCTGGCGTGTCGTGGAATTCGCCCAGCGCTCCTGCAGCACGACAGGCCATGGTGTCCGAGTCGGTCAACTGCTTCTCCACAACGGCATCGATGCGGAGAAACACACGGCGCGCCTAATCGGAGGCACGTTGCGATGCGGAAGGTAGTGTCATCTAACATAGTCCCTACGTTAGATGACGGAAGAGCTTGTAGCCAAAGACCCGGTTCCCACTCACCAACCGCCAATAAACGGGCACGCTCAGCAGCATTAGAGCATGTATTGAGTAAATTTTGTCTTACTAAGCTGCAGAGCGGCCCGTCCCACCGACGCTGTGAGAAAAGGTTCTTTGGGAGATCGGTGTTTGGACATGCAATTTTCCAAGCGTTCACTGCGTCAGTCTTACACAATACTTCAGAATTAACTAGTGTAGGTTCAAGAATTTTCCTAGTTAATTCTTCCGTACTGTGGACCGAAGACAGGAACGCTGGTAAGCTGACATCGGAAATTTTTCGAATACCGAGCCCACCTAAACGAATCGGTAATGACGCTTGTAGTGAAGCTCGGTCATTCAAAGCCACATTTATAATTTTGGTGAGTGTAATTTCTATGATTTTGTCCATTTTTTCCAAAATTGTTAAATGTTTCCAAAATGGTGTGGATCTGAGAGCATGGGTGAATTTTGGAACAAAAAGGCAATACCGAAGAATAGTAAAAGCCGAATGAATATTAATTTTTAGTAGGCGGTCCGAGATGTCACTAAAATTTTGAATTGATAAATTTAAATCAAGACATTTGTATTGTCGTCATTCATTCTGACCGGACATTGTAAATACCCTCATTAATCACTTGGTCCGGAACATGACCACTCATAACACAAAGGCTTCCGACCCTACTTTGTAAGGTCTTACGAAGCTTCTCACCAGTACAAACAATACGCAAGTAGAAATATAAGTATTAACAACAAATGACAAGCATGCCAAACCAAAAAAATAACTAGAATCATTTATTGTTCTGCTAAGTTTTACTTTGACAGATCTTACTTACGTTATACGCGTACGTATAACGTGGTATTCAACCACGTTATACGTTATCGAAATGGAAGTCACGCGTATACAAAACGTGGCGTTAGTGAATCGGGCCCCAGCTCTTTCTTTACCCCGTCCCCCGCCACGCCGCCGTGCTTAACTAATGCGCGGTACTGCGGTCGCAGTCGGTCTATAGTAGGATCATTAATTTATGTTATATTCATAGTCATGCATGTATATTCACACCTGTAAATCCCTGAAGGGGTAGGCAGAGGTGTATTAACACTCACATTTCACCACTATAATTTTCGGTCCCACGTAATAGAGGGCGAGCCTATTGTCGTCAGACGGGCACTGTCATGTGCTGTCTGCTTACTGTCGAATGGAGAACAGCCCTATGGAAGAGATGGGGTGGACCTATTTTACTCCACTGGTAACTAACACGGCATTAATAAACAATCTCCTAATATATAAAAATCAATGCCACTTTTCGTTGTTATTTTATAACTCAAGAACGGCTGAACCGATTTGGCTAATTTTAGTCTTGAAATATTCGTGGGTGTCCAGGGACGGTTTAAAGTATGAGAAAATAGGTGCAGCGGGAACGGGAAAAATATGGCGGTACGAAGTTCGCCGGGACAGCTACTAAGATATAAAAAGTAATTGATCATGTTACATCAAAACATGTTAACGTCGTCGCACAATGGTACGGAACCCGTCATGTGCGAATCCGACTTGCACTTTACCTGTTTTTATTTTACCTCCGTCTCATTAAAACTTAACGCCTGTTGCATACCCAGATACTTGTAGGTATCTTTTGCAGAAAGGGATCTGAGTTTTGTGATATCTGAGAGCTCTATCCCTTCAGATTCCATAATTCCACCTTTTTTCACATGCATCACCGCACATTTATCTACTCCAAAATCCATCTTAATGGAGTCACTAAAAATTTCTAAATTTTTACTTTGGCCGTACTTTCGGAACACAGAAGACTTATTTTTGTTTATTTTATTCATGGTCCCAAAATGCTCCTGAAAAAGAAAAATAATAAAGGGAAATCTGGGACCGCGGTCCTGGTCCCGAAAGACCCCCGACCTCCACGGGGTTATTCAATTTTTGACGGTTCATATTGAATTATAATCTTCCTGAACATTCACTTGCAAATTATCCTTAAGCATCTAGAATGTCCATTCCGAATCGTTTAACGCGACGATAGGAACTTATTTTCTCTGTTCTTTTTCACAAACAATTTCACGGCTCATTTGCCCCCAGAGCCTCTTGGAGATGACTCGTGGAAACT
This sequence comes from Eilema depressum, assembly GCA_914767945.1. Taxonomy (NCBI): domain Eukaryota; kingdom Metazoa; phylum Arthropoda; class Insecta; order Lepidoptera; family Erebidae; genus Eilema; species Eilema depressum. The sequence goes on from OU612026.1 coordinate 15,882,499, forward strand.
GAATAACATATTGAAGTATCAATACTAGCTAGTAACAGATTGTACCTAATATTTTTAGTCCACAAATTATCTCTATTTAATTCTAAATCATAGTTGGCGACAGGGCCGGTCGCAGCTTGAAGTTTTGGGGGGGGTCACTTCGGAAATTCCTTAAGAAATTTAACCCCCCCTCGTACTGGGACTTTTCAATATGACGTGCATGGTTTGGGGGGGGGGGGGGGTCATGTCCCCTGTAACCCCCCCTCGGACCGCGCCTGGTTGGCGAATCGTGGGTGTTAGGCTACCTTTCCAATAGAGATGTGCTATGCAGCTATGCTACGATGATTTGAAAGCCAAGCTATGAAACTATATGTGACCGTTTCCAATTTGCTATGCTATGAAGCGTAGCGAGTAAGATGGGCTATAAAGATCCGCAGCTCGAGCTATGAACGAACACGAATAACTGTACAGATTGAAAACTTCCTATAAATGTTTAAAATTCGAATCACAGCATGCATCCGCAGTAAGCACCCACAGTACACATCTTTTATAGCAAGCATCTTTCTATAAAACACAGTGTGCCGTGGATGCGTCCACGGCACACATCCATAGCACGCATCTTTATATAAAAATAATTTATAGCTTAGCTGAATCCGTTTCTACCAGTGCTATATGGTCCAATAATATGATTAGTGGATATCAAAAGCATCCAAAGCAACATAGCATAGCGCATTTCTAGTGGAAAGGCAGCCTATATATACCTCTGGCTACCCCTTCAGGAGCTTACAGATGTGATTATAATGTATGTGTATATATGAAAATTATTCTCTAACAAGCTTCTTAGCGTAGGTATTCTTGAACACAATGGACGATTTTGATCTCTTCATCAAAGTTAAATTGTAATTATTATTGAATTTGTAATTGATTAGCTTGGTTTGAAGTAGGTATGTACCTTCTCTTTTAGAATAATAGTGTTTATTGATTAATAAGTAAGTAGCTTAATAAATTAATTTATTATGTTGTAATCTTTGGCTTCATTAGTGATTTAGGTTTTAAATAGGTTCAAGATATATGTATCCCGACGTATGAAGAAAAAGAATTGTGGCACTCCGGGAATGCCGACAGAACAGTCTGTTTGAGGAGTAACAAATATCAGGGCCCATACCATGAACTCTTATAACAGGTCAATAATTGAACTGCTGTCATTCTACCAACTGCAAATGTCACTTTGTAATCCCTTTGTAATCCTATATATTTATATGACATTACAAAGTGACATTTGCAGTTGGCAGAATGACAGCAGTTCAAATTATTGACCTGTTTTAAGGTTTATGGTAAGGCCGCAGATCTACTTCACAAAAAAGTGTGCCAATAGAGGTGTCATATTTTGTGAATTGTCACCATTTGTCAAATGAGTACGAGTACTACTGGCCGTATATAATTTCAATACTATATTATTGTATGGTCATGACGTCAAAATCGGCGGGTGCCACGGAGGAAAGAATTGGCGGGTGCCTATCGAATGTGACGTGCGAGATGTGACGATGACCCATTTTTTTTTCTATGAAAACGGCCAAACGATCTTAAAGAACTGTTCACTTCAAACATGAAAAAAAAACCTACGTTTATTAAAAATACACAGCAATATCTCAATCTATATAAAATCTGCAGTTAACCTCACTTTACTCACTTTATATCTCACTTCTTAGCAACTTTGTCTAGCCCTTCGATCGATAAGCACAATAAATAAAGCCATCAAAGGTCCTTATTTGTGATGTCACAAGATATTATTACGTAGATATATGAAGTCACCATTGCCAATACTGATATGTCTCTCAGCTGTGTTCAGACAGCTGCGGAAACCGGGAAACTGCCCAGTGTATTGTGTAGTGGCTAGACGTCGAGATGATGTCTGTATCGATTAGGTCAAGAGGTGACATTATCTATCTATCTATCTATCTTTCTATTTATGGATACTATTAATAATTGTAAAGTTTCCGTGTACAGACATTGGAGATACCTAAAAAAGCATTTGGGCTATGTTATATTATATCGACGGAGGGTCGGGAGAACTGGCGCACATTTTGAAAGGCTTTTGTCCAGCTGTGGTCTGCGATAGGCTAATTGATTGAAGTTTTATTAACGATACTGAACATGATATTTTTTTAAATTCTTGTCTGTTTGTTCATGATGGGCGCAGAAACTTTTGAACGGACTTTATAGTGATATTTTGCTTGGTCACACTTAAAATCTTACGTAAGTTTAATCGCGACCGGTTGGGTAGAACCGAAGATATTATGACCAAAACTTGCGATAACCAACATCCATGCGGGCGAAGCCGCGGGCATAAGTTAGTATTAAATGTTAACCTTTTGTAAAATCTTGTGCTCCATATAACCTTATTAATAATAACTTATGCGTAGCGTAGTAATGCGTAGTAATTAATTTAGATTTGCTATTTGTTTTCGCTTGTCAGACATTTCTATGATTCTCCCTCTCATTTTAGTTAAATAGAATACCTAAGCGAAACCCTTTAAAGAAGGGCTATGTAAATATTATTAACAATCTACCCAGTGGTTTATTATGCCGACTGTTCGCTATGTTTCTAGTGAAACGGCTCTCAGCGAGAGTTAATTATCTCCAGTGGTTTTGATTTATAGATACCTATTTAATTTTGTCTAGCTTTTAGCAATCTTCATCAGCCTAGCGTCAATCCCTGTCGCATTCGAAGTTTTCACCTCTGAGTCTGGGGTTCACTTTTTGCAGTGAGTTTTTTCGAATGTGTACAAGTCAACTATTGAATAGCAAATACATAGTATTAATCCATTGAATTGAAACATGTCCGTGATAAAATGCAAGGGAGCCGCCTTCGCTGATGCGTCCACGTCTTACGTCAACCACTGGGCTACGTGGGTGGCAAATGCCTGGCAATCAAATGGCTCCCCCGCCGGGTCCAGGTAGAAAGTAAAGGCCCAAGAAGTCCTGGCTTGATATCGTGGAGGGTGACATGCGTGCAAATGGTCTCACTACCATGGATGGACGCCCAAGATCGTGTGAAGTGAAGGAGGATGACCCGGCAGGCGGACCCTGAGCTCCTATGTCAACTTTGCCTCGGAAGCAATCAGGAAAATACGATTCATATAAATAGATATATATAGATACTAGCTTTTGCCCGCGGCGCCGCCCGCATGGATGTCGGTTATCGCGACCAAACATAGCCTATGTCCTTTCTCGAGGTCTAATCTACCCCTATACCAAATTTCATCAAAATCGGTACAGTGGTTTGGGCGTGACAGACAGACAGACAGACAGACAGACAGACAGAGTTACTTTCACATTTATAATATTAGTAGGGATTATCAACTGCAAACAGGCACTTACCAAAGGATATATTAGATCAATTAATATCTTCCAACATGACCAAAGAAAATATAGTATACATACTTACTCAATATATCTATTTTCGTATACCCTTTGGTACTGAAGTAAACATTCTCAGGTTACATCGTAAATAACATTACGGCAACAAAAGTCAAATTATCCGATGAGTTTGAAGACTTTAAATGATCATGTAATTAAGAGTAAAAAACGGCTATTAGATATCATGGAAATGTATGTAAATTAAGATATAGCATAGAATGTACAAAATTTTCAATCGGTTATCGCTACCAAACATTACCAAACATATCCATTGTTAGATTCTAATCTTTCTGCGTACCAAATTTCATAAACTTTAACCCCATTTTTCGCAATTAGTGGTAGCCTATATCCTTTCTCAAAATCTAGTTCATCTCTACACCAGATTTCATCAAGATCGCTTCAGTGTTTTAGGCGTGAAAGCGTAACAGAAAAAACAGACAATGTTACTTGCGCATTTATAATATTATTAATAGATATATTAGTATTATTCATCTTGTTAGAAGTATCGATTGCAAAATCGCTTCCTATCAATTCGATATATCTGCAAATACGTAGTCCCTTTGGGAATAGATTCTGTTCCATCAAAATTAAGGAGCTTATGATTGAAACATGGTTTGACCGTCAGTATTAATGGTATCAGGGAATTAAAATTACTTTTTCGGTACTTCATACTGTAGTACTATTTTGCAAATATATATTTTGAAACATGGACCGTCCGGTTGTACCTACCTATTAATGGAAGCAGGGAAATAAAATTACTTTGGGTACTACATATTATTGTACTACTATTTTATAAGTAAATCGATATCTAATTTCACTTGATAAAAATATGCAGCTTGAGAACCCGTGCACCTTTCTTTCTTTTAAAAAAAGTTAAAAACTGTGAAAAGAAATTAGTAATCGTGGAGCCCGCCACCAACCCCTTTCGTCCCGCTGTCGGAGAGTCTTCCCCCCGGACATGACCTCCCCTGGATCAGGTGGAAGTCCCTAAATAGACTTCGAACACAAGTCGGCCGAAGCAGGGAGAATCGGTCTAGGTGGGGTTACTCAGATGACGTGAACCTGGGGTGTGAGTGTGGAGTAGCTCCACCTGCTAACGTGTGCTGCATGTCCATCTACCTGTACACCGGAGGACTTAATGAGTGCCTCCGAGAATGCGATTCAGGTAGCAGCATACTGGGAAAATAGAATTTGAGAGTAGAATCACCATCGATTCGACAGAAGAAGAAGTAACCGGCATTACTACTAATAATCTCTCTAACTCATCAAGCTAAGCTAAATTGCTTGTGTTAGGGTTCGAATCCCCGGATTCAAAGCCGGGAACTCTCGATCAGAAGGCCGACTTTTTAACCGGCTGCTGACCCTCATTTTACTGACCCTTATTAGCACATTATTTACATCTTTTTTCATAGGACACGTTAATATCACTTCAACCTGCCTGATAGTGAGCTTCAGGCAAAGTCTCAGGGAAAAGGGTCACCATTGCAGACACTAACGATGTTACAATGGTGACCCTCAGCTTGATGGTATCTTCAAATGGTTTTTCACGCTCACTTAAAGGACCCGGGACTGTAGGGAGAGGGAACACGTGTGTTGATCAAGAATTAGATACTTTTGGTTCTACCAGCGCAAACTTAAATGTTACTATGACCATAAGTGTCTAAACACACTATGCCGAAGTTACGCGACCGAAGTTCAACACAATTACGCCTGCAATGCTATTTGAATTACTGACGACACACTATGCCGAAATTACGTCGCGTCATAGTGTACAGCCTAACTTCGGTCGGACGTAAGTTCATCGGCAACTTATTCTGTGAGCGCACATTATACGCATCCGAAATTTGGTTCGATTGCCGCCAAAGATCCGGGGACGGGGAGCAGCGGGGATCCGCCCGCGCCCCGAGACACTGAATACACACACAAAGTTTCGGAACTGAATTTCCGCCGCGTAAGTTCGGCACATTAAGGTGTGTCATATCAGCCAAATACGTCGGAACGTAAAACCAGCCGCCGAACTTCGGTCGCGTAACTTCGGCATAGTGTGTTTAGACACTAAAACTTACTTAGACGTAAATAATACAGAGTAAAATCGAGTTTCAAATTGTAACGTGAGAAGACGGTGGATCACAACGTTGAGGTCAAATTAGACCAACTTAAATACTTGGCTTGTACGAACGTGTAATTACAAAACGGTTTGTCACTCAGAACAAGGGCCAGATGGCAGTGACCCAGACTAACATATCTGAGGTCTAGTTGATCTTTTGAATATGGTAAGAACCCTTTTGTTTCCAAGAAGGACTGATACCTTTGGGGTAACAAAAGGGTTTGTACCATATTGCAATTAAACCAAAATTTCAACTTAACAAACCACGGTATCAGCTTAGAAATCAAGACAAATGTAAATAACAATTTTAGTAATATTCGCTAGTAAAGCTTATTTAGATGGATATAGTTTAAAGTACCTTTTGGTTCGAGAAATCGTACGCTACTATCAGCAGCACTAATCGCCATACCATTATCGTATGAAAATGTTTATACACAGGCAAACACTAAATTCTCGCCTACGAATTATATCATACGAGATTCGCAAGTGACATATCGCCTTATGTTAAAATACGATTATTGCTTTAGGTGTCACTTAGATGGGAGGAGTTTCTTGCACGTTTCGGTCCGAAAAATCGTACACGACTGTCACTAGCAATAATGGCCATACAATTAAATATGAGATTCGCAAGTGACATGTTCGTCACTTGCAGATGTGTGACCTATGTCAAAATACGATTATTGCTTGTAAATTCTGTGTAGATGGACATTCAATTGCGAGACAATACTCGCCAGCAAGAACGAGCGAGTGGCAATTGTTTTTGCGAATGTTTAGACAAAGCAATTTTTTCTGTCCTTTCGGTAAGCGTATCTTGTAAGCAAGGAACTCTCCTCGTCCAAAGGAGCCTTAAGCACATAGTTTACAAATAAATTCAAAGCTAATTAATTCTGAGAGATCAATGAAAGGATATGACTAACTGCCACCTGGTACTAATTGGGTAACCACTTCAAAGGTGTCCGTGGGGATTACCGCACTAAACAATTTGATATTACCATTGGTTCTGGAGATTAAGAAGTAGGTATGTGGAGATTAGGTGGTTAACGGATCAGGGGCCCTAGACAAAGTGACATTCTATTGATGGAATCGCCCTGAAGCGAACCATTTTTAAGGTTTTAACAATGGATTTTGGGACATTGCGGTGGTTATAGTAATAATGATAAGTTAAATAATGTATTTCGAGTTACAAAGACTCAAATTTCATAAAAAAAATATAGTTATATTAATGATTTATATCAATTTCATACTACAATTAGTGATTCCACTGGCGATTTCGCCAATAGAATGTCACCTATCCAAGTTGGGGTACTCAGAGTCGGGGTGTTAACTATAATGAACAAATTGGACCAATTACGAGTTTTGTTGAGTAACACTGTTACTCAAAGTGAAAAAAAAATGTGGCATTGAGTAACAGTGTTACTAATCGGTAATTTTTTTACCAATGGGTAACAGTGTTACAAAAAATGGTGTGACACAACGGGAACAAGGCGTATTTTGACGGCCTCTGTGGCGTAATGGTAGGGAATTGGATTGCTACAGATTTTATAGTGCGGGTTCGATAGCTGGTAAGTTAGGGGGCGATGTGAGTATGGGTCCTGCATGTTTTTAGTTGGGCAACTAGGTACACCACAACTTTATTCTCACACAAAACAATAATACAAGTAACATTTTATATATTTACATGTAACTATGTTATGTTATCCGTCTCTGAAAACCAGCGCTTTCCGCCTGCACTACAACGCGGATAGCATTAAGCTGAGAGACGGCCATTATTCTGCCTGGCTATTTTTTAAATGCATATTTCACTTTTAAGTATATTATAAAAACACAATGTTGTAGTTTTGTAAAATGTGTACCTATTGCTAGGTTGAATAAAAAAATATTTTCTTTCTTTCTTTTCTTTCTTATATATTTATAATACCATTTAAACAACAAAACACTAAAACAGTCCCCTCGACCGCTATAAAACTTTGCAACCCTTGTTATAAACTTATAACATAATGTCTATGTGGTTATTGCAATATTACTCAATTCGATTTGAAATTTACGGTTACCCAATTTGTAGACAGTTTCCCTAGATTTTCAGTAATTTATTGTAATTAAAGGAGCTTTCATAGGGTATAATGTATGGATATTAGCTACAGACTAAAGCTGGGTCCACATTTGTATCATTTGCCCGATCCGATCACCGTATCCGTATCGGCGACGCGTATCATGATCACAATGTATATATCAGTGATACGCGTATCATCACCCGTCCACATATGCGATTATGATACGCGTCGCCGATACGGATACGGTGATCGGATCGGGCAAATGATACAAATGTGGACCCAGCTTTGAGTACACTTGATACAGCGAAGTTGAATGGGTAAATTTTTTCACCGCTACCGATGATGTCAAAAGGCCCCGAACATTTTGGTGGTATCCCATATTCCATATGATCATCAATAATAGTAGTATATCCTGGAATATTGAAACCATTCGAAGAACCGGTCATGAGTAAGAGACGTCCGTCCCAGCCAGTCTTACATACATACATACATACTAACAGTCCCACCTCTTTCCTAATGAGGGCGCAAAATCCCCACGGATACACCGGAATAACCTCTCCCGCGCTTCCAGCGGTGGAGATTATTTCGGACTTGAACCGACTAAAACGAAGGCCTCAGTGGGTCTTTGGTTCTCGGTGGTGCAATTCTTCTTCCTCCTAGCGTTAATTCCCAGTCGCATCCGAAGCTTTCAGCTCGGAGTCTAGGGTCCGCTTTTACCAGTCGTCCAGGTTCTCGGTGGCGCAATTATCTGAGACATATCTCTCGCACCCCGGCCTACCCAGGGCCATTTCTTCGATCTGTCCCTCTTTGGGCATCTACTACGATCCTAGCATACATCTTTTGCTTCTTCTACTTTCATAATTATTTTCATACATGCTCGCCGACATTCTATCATCGTACTTCTCGTCATAGACGGGGAATTTATCCTCACACATTGCGACCGGAAATGGTGCGCACTGTGCGGTATGAAAGGAACTTCATCCCTCGCACACTCAAGCTGTGGAATGAACTCCCCGCGATGGTTTTCCCAAGCGACTACAATATGGGGTTCTTCAAGAAGGGCATTAGAAGGTTTCTTCAGGGTCGGCAGCACGAGTGTGACTCCCCTGGTGTAGCATACGTCCATAGGCCACGGTACCCACTTTCCATCAGGTGGGCCGTGTGCTTGTCTGCCACCTAAATGGTATAAAAAAAAACATGTGTTTAAACAACAATTACAGCCTATAAATGGCTCGATCCAACAATAGTGCCCGAAAAACGGCAATAGGCTCACCCCCTAATATGTGGGACCTGATACAATGATTGGTGAAATGTGGGTGTTAATTCACCTAACCCTCCGGGGATAAAGGCGTGATTGGATGTATGTATGTTACATGTCTTCATGATGGATTGACATAGTCACAGTCAGTCATCTGCTCTCTAACATTGAACGAAGAAAAAAAAAATGGTTATCAAAAAGAATATTATCCACAATGATTCACTTAATTAGCGTTAAGAGTTCTTCGCAGATAATAAATTTAGTGTGAGGGAAATTAATTGATATTTAATATCATGAGTAAGATTAAATTAAGGTGATGAAAGTGCTAGATGAATTAATATGAAACGTATATTCTTTACTGTAATTAAGTATAATTTAGAATTTCAGTTACTGAAAATATATTTTCAGTCTTGAATTTTTCTTGAGGTATTTACTTTATATTAAAGTGAAAAATCTTTTTCATCAGACATTTATTTAAGTGTCTTCTTATTATCTAGAACTAAATTACTCCATTTAGTTAGGTTAAACATAACATAAACATAAACTCACGCCTATATCCCCGAAGGGGTAGGCAGAGGTGCTAGCACCCACATTTCGCCGTTTATGTTTAGGTCCCAATGTAATAGGTGGCGAGCCTATTGCCATTAACCGGGAACTTATAAACCTGCGATAAATACACACATAACTTCGAAAAGCACCGAAAAGTCATTGGTGTGTGCCATGGTAAACCTGGGATCGAACCCGAGACCTCGTCTCAGCAGTCCATTACCCATACCACTAGGCTACCGCGGTTACTAGTTTTTTTTACTACTACTACTTTAGTTAGGTTAGGTTAGTTAATTATGGGCAAAAAATCTTCTAGCATATTTTTTAAAAACACATATTAAACCAATTATCTAGGTTATCTAACTGACTAATTAGTAGTGCGATTACGATTTTTAGTCTTTAAAACGAGTTTCTAAAAAGAAAAATAATAATAAACTAAAACGTAGTTTTTTAATAAAACATTTAATAATAAAAAAAGAATCATCAAAATCGGTTCACTCCGTCACCAAATTTGGCGGTAACAAACATAAAAAAAGCATACAGACGAAATTGAGAACCTCCTCCTTTTTTGAAGTCGGTTAAGAAGACACACAAAGGTTGATTACGTTTAGTGAAGTACCTTTTTTTATCATGCGCAAAATCCCTGTGGGTAGCTCCTCCACCCGGAGCCGTTGAAGGAAGGTTAAGTCAGACTCGAACCGACTAAATCCGCACTTCGTTTCGGGTCATCAGTTGCCGAGGATGAGGTAGCTTCTGGTATATCCCTCACTCCTTGGCTGAGGTACCTAATTGTTGAACGTATATCAAGTTCTTCTCCTTCAATCAATCAATCAATCAATTAGCCTACTGCAGTTCACTGTTGGACATAGGCATCTCCCAATGTGCGCCACTGCCACTTCAGCTTACTTAACAATTCTGCGAGCTATGTCGGTAACTTTGGTTCTATGTCGGATAACCTCGTTGCGAATTCTATCCTTCAAAGAGACTCCAAGTATAGCTCGCTCCATAGCCTGCTGCGCGACTTTTAGGTCACGGACTAACCCCACCGTCAGTGGCCACGTTTCGGCACCGTAGGTCATAACAGGCAGGACGCTTCTTCTTCATCTCAAAGTAATTTAGTAAAATAGAGAAAATCAAATTTAAAGTTGAAGACAGTACTCTGTTGAGATTTCCCTTGTGCCCCTCACTAATGAGATTTTTTTATCACGAAATTGAATTAGGACGGTGAAATGCGGTCAGTTCGTACATAGGTCGGAGTTTTCCTGTATTCTCAGGGTATGACAGTATGTCGCTGTAGTATGTAATTTGCTGAAATTTCATACGAAATTCTTAAAAGTGGAACTAAGAAATTATATTTCACTAGCTGTCCCGGCGAACTTCGTACCGCCATATTTTTCCCGTTCCCGCCGCACCTATTTTCTCATCCTTTAAACCTTACCTGGACAGTGGACACCCACGAATATGTCAAGACTAAAATTAGCCAAATCGGTTCAGCCGTTCTTGAGTTATATAATAATAACGAAAAGTGGCATTGATTTTTATATATTAAAAGATTAGGCTGTCCCAGCGAACTTCGTACCGCCATATTTTTCCCGTTCCCGCTGCACCTATTTTCTCACCGTTTAAACCTTCCCTGGACATCCACGAACACTTTAAGATAAGATATTAGATGGGAATCCCGCAACTCATGGAAATCTATTACCGGGTCTAAGTCTTCCTCTTCATCCTTGTGATAATTCCCAGTCGCATCCGAAGCTCTCACCTCGGAGTCTGGGGTCCGCTTTACCAGTCTATCTGCGGATTTGGCAGGACTTCGATATTTTTCGCGACTGTCATCTGACCTCCACAACCCAATAACTACATTGTTGGGCGATATATAAGCATTGAAGCTAAACCAGTTGTCAGACTGTTTAGGGCTCCAACTACTTGTAACGACTGCCATAGATTGCCACGTGCAATCCGAGGCAAGATCAGACCAATGCAAATACTCATATTCATGCATACAAATATTTGCACTGAGCGGGGATCGAACCCGCGCCTCCTGCGTAGCAGCCGCGTTCACTACCGCTACGCCACAGAGGCGGTTCAGAGGCAATCAAAATTATGAATCAAATTATGAATACTCCGATAGCTATCCCAGCTGCGTGATGCTCTGCTAGGGATAGTGCATAATAGGTTTAGCCAGAACCAAATTGGAAGCGAAATCTAGTCCGATGTGACGTTATTGCGTAATTTAATTCAGCTATCCATAGAATTGGACATTCGATGAAATGTCATTAGCATTTCTGTGAAATCTAGATCATTTTCTTCTGAGATTTCGCCCGTCGCCGTCGGTTGGGGTTGGTTTTCTTATCTAACTAAAACGCGGCTGATTAGATATTTACTGCGGAGCTACTGCTACATGACCTCTTTTCAGAGACTTTGCCTTCAGCTTACCATCAGGCGAGGCGAAGTCAAATTGACGTGTCCTATATTAAAAAAAACCTGCACAGCCGATTGGCCATATTGAAGTTCTGTAATTAGACTAGTTTCGGACTTTTTAAGGCTTTAACTACCCGTAACGACTGCCATAGATGTTCGTATGATAACCAGGTCCAACATAACGTGCTCTCCGAGACATGGAAATTCCCAATGCAAATAGCCATATTCATGTATACAAATATTTGAACTGAGCGGGAATCGAACCCGCGCCCCCTTTGTAGCAGTCGCTTTCATTACAGCCACGCCACAGAGGCATGTTAAATCTAGATATATCGTTGTAAGCCTAGGCTAACGTTAACTTAACTATGAGCAAACCTAACTTCCGTAGACCTACGTAGATTCGTAGATCCTGAATTTCGTAGATCCGTAGTAGATTCATAGACTCGTAGCGCCGTAGACCCGGTGGGGTGGTCCCAACGAAATAAGACAAACGTTACATTCTCCCCTAATATTGATCTTATAAGAGTTTCTGGTAGGCCTAATGATATTTTTTCCCCTAATGGGAAGTGGTTACTGTGGCCTTTGGCCGTGCTTTTCAACTACTATAAGAATAGTACTAATATTATATACTAGCCTTCCGCCCGCGGCTCCGCCCGCGTGCATCTCGGTTAACGCGACCTTTGCTCATATCTTCGGTTCTACCCAACCGTTTGTGATCAAACAAACGTAAGATTTTAAGTCTGAGTAAGCCCTTTCTAACAAAAAAAAACCGCATCAAAATCCGTGCAGTAGTTTTTGCGTCCATCGCGGACTAACAGACAAACAGACAAACAGACAGGAAATTAAAAAAAAATATTTTCGTATTCAGTATCGTTAACATAACATAACCCAAGTATTTTTTTTTAAATATATTCAATGTACAGACACGACCACTGTACAATTATATAATAGTATAGATTAGTACTACATAGGTATTATTATATTATTAGTATTATAATATTAGGACTGTGAATGTTTGTGAAGATGTTTGAATGTTTTTTTTTTAGTCGTTCAGTAGTGAATGCGACTGCTACTTCGGAGGCGCGGGTTCACTTTCCGCTCAGTGCAAATATTGGTACACATGAATATGGCTATTTGAATTAGTCTGTCTATGCATCAGAGAGCACGTCAAGTCGCCAGTCCCGACGTCATAAGAACATCTATGGCAGCCGTTACGGGTAGTTGGAGCCCCCAAAAGTCCAACTAGTCTAACTGCAGAACTTCAGGTTGTGGAGGTCAGATGGCAGTCGTTTGACGAAAAAATATCGAACTTGCCAGTTATACTGGAAAGCCGACCCCAACTGAGTTGGGAAGGCTCTGAGGATGATGATGTAGCGGGAACGGGATCAAACTTTCACAAATGTGAAGCCGCGGGTATCAAAAAATATAGCTTTACAACACAAACAGACAAAAGCTTAACTTAATACCTATATATAATAATATATACATATTTATATAATTATGTATTTATATTATGTTTATCGGTTGTATGTTCACCTAATATTTATATCGGACTAGATCACACACTCTCTCAATAACTTTCAAGCACCTACTATAACAATACTCTGCATCACCCTAAAGGTTGACTGGTAGAAAATGTCCATGGCATTAGGTCCGCCTTTGTACATTTATTTTTGTAATAAATTTTAAATAAAAATAAATATCCTGTGATAATGTATCGGGAACGGAATCAAAATTTCACAAATGTGAAGCCGCGGACATCAAAAGACATAGCTTCAAAAACAGAAAAAAGCTTAACTAAAGCTTAACTAAGGATCTACAAAATTCAGGATCTACGAATCTACGTAGGTCTACGGAAGTTAGGTTTGCTCATAGTTAAGTATTAACGTTAGCCTGGGTTTACAACGGAATGTACGGAATGTACGATGTATAAAAAAATATAATCATATAGAATGATAATGTTTCGGGAACGGAATCAAAATTTCACAAAAGTGAAGCCGCGGACATCAAAAGTCATAGCTTCAAAAACAGAAAAAAGCTTAACTTAGTATGTATGATATCAATGCTTTCATGGATGTACAGTTAATGCCAAACGTTATTTTATGCAAAAATAAAATACGCAAATCAAAGCAGTACGGCACTTTTGATATTCATGAACAGAAAAATAAATATTTTGCAGCTTACGAGTCCCATTTATTCCAACCGCGGGTAGTATCTATTTCATTTTAGGTATTTGAAACGATAGCCTGTAAATATTATGGAAAGATTATGTGCTTTCCGTAATCCAAAGGCTCGATTTTTATAAAAATCCTGTTTTTGTTAAATTTAAAAAAGATTATTCTTAATTGAAATATGATGCTTTTTGTGAGTTTTGAATATTATATCTTTTGAGAATATTTGAATTTTTTCGGCTTATACATTTTAAAGGGATACATATAATATGTAGATATAGGTAATGGTATCGAAATCTAACAATATAAATAGACGGAGTTCTCTCGCTCGCTACCTTGCTCACGGCGAATGGTCTGCCACTGCCTCCTTCTGCGAGCAAGTAGACTGAATATTCTAGACGGAGACGGTGGGCAGAAACGGAGCTCGTGACGAGCGAAGGAGACTAACACCCGTATTCACAAACAATACTTCGCTATGCGTACCACCAAAACTGTGCAAAGAACGACAAATTCTCAGTGCGTTCGTTTTGGCAAGCCTTTTTATTCATTGATAACACTTAAGTAATACTTCGTTGAGGGAACGCACTGCGTTAGATACTGCTCCGTGATGTTTGTGAATAAATTTTACCAGCCCTATGCGCACGAGCACACTATGAGACCTCACAGTATCGTTTGTGAATACGGGTGTAAGGCGCTGGTCGTAGAACTTCCTCCGTCCCCGTCGCGTCATCTTGGCGCTTTAGATAACGGGGTGTAAGATTGCCTAACACATTTATTACTCGCATCCTGGCTGTCATCTCTGGTTCCGATATGGCCCCCTCGGGTGTGAAAATTAAATTTCTTTTACCTATGTTTTTAAAAGGCATATCGTTATGCCAAAGTATATCCCCAAAAATCCGTCGTGACTTCCCAATCTTCGACGGGACCGTCACAAGTTCCATGCCACGTTAAATGTAATCGCTGCACATTAATACAGTTTAGTGTTTCCGAGAGAACGGAGTTGGATATTATCGTAATTGTTACGTTGTACATTTAATTTTATATCTCCATTGTACTCAACAAATTGGGGCTTTTGATTTGAAGTTATAGCCAGATTATATGTAAAATGTGTTTTACATTTAATTTAGATTAAATAGAATTAAGATAGAAAGCTTTAGAATGCCGATGTAATCCATACTAATATTATAAATGCGAAAGTAACTCTGTCTGTCTGTCTGTCTGTTACGCTTTCACGCCCAAACCGCTGAACCAATTTGGATGAAATTTGATATAGGGGTAGTTTAGACCTTGAGAAAGGACATAGGCCATGTTTGGTCGCGATAACCGACATCCACGCGGGCGGAGCCGCGGGCAAAAGCTAGTTTGATATATATGCGACACGTTAATAGGACTTCACTTCGCCTGATTTTAAGCTAAAAGTCTTAGGAAAAAGGTTCATCACTACAGGCACCAACAATATTTCAATGGTGGCAGATTTAACGACCTCATTGCAGTAAAAGCAGAACGTATTTTACACCGATTTACAGGAATCGTTTTTGTACTGACATCAGTGCCTCGAACACGAAAAAGCCTGTCTACTATGAACCTTAGACAAAGTGACATTCTATAGGCGAAAACGCCAGTGGAATCGCTAATTGTAATATGAAATTGACATAAATCATTAATATAACTATATTTTTTTATGAAATTTGAGTCTTTGTAACTTGAAATAAATTTTAAATAATTTATTTCGAGTTATAAAGACTCAAATTTCAACTCAACTTATCATTATTACTATAACGACCGCAATGTCCCGAAATCCATTGCTAAAACCTTAAAAATGGTTCGCTTTAGCGCGATTCCATCAATAGAATATCACTTTGTCTAGGGCCCCTGGGTGTGTGTGAAGCCTGCCAATCGCAATGCTCTATTCTCTTGGTACGTTTATGTTACGAATTCGAATTTTTTTTTTTTTTTTTGGGGCACTGGGCACCGATCGTTCGGCTTTCACGAGTGCTTCGAACATCCATTATTAGTGCATGCAGCGAGGATAGGAACTTGATATACGTACGCTTCTAACCTAGGTTTTGCTTGATAATTTTGTGCTACTCAACTCAACCTGACCTGTATGTCAACGTTGAGAATTTCATAAATGCAGTATACTCGTAATAAGTATGATACCGAATTATACCAGTACAGTAACGTTAAAAATATAGGTATATATATTTTCGCGAAAATTAAAGAGCATTTTCAAGAAAAATAATTGATAATCATGTTATGTATAATGTAAACATAATTAATAAATTTTTCATCACTTTGTAAAGGTTCTATGGTGTTATGTTATAGGTAGACCTAATTTGTTTATCTAAATAATTATACAAATAGACAAAGTCTCTTGCAAATTACTAATAACAAATAAAAATGTGATGGATAGGGTTTCGTGGGTTGAGATCACAAATCGTCGATTATTATATCGTCTTTGATATATTTTTGAGCTTAGAGTATACATTGCTATAGAGCGCGCCTTACAAGTATGAACTGCTATCACGGGTATGAACAGTACCGAGGCTCCTGGCTCAACCTCAATCAGTAGCAAAACAATATCCGTCAAAATGACTTTGCAAATAATATTTAATTCGATATGTTAAATCAAAATTTTATACAACATTGTATATTTTTAGTAATAATGACGCAAAAATAACGTAAAATGACGGCATTTTTTTTTTATTTTGGCTTTAATTTTATCTATGCATATCAAATCAAACAAAAAACTTCATAAAAACAAACTACAATAATAAGTGCATCTATTGATATTTTCGGTAATGCATGAAACGTCATGTATAGGTGCGCTATACCATCGCAAAGTATCTGCTAACACTCGGCGCCAAAGACCTGAGTGATAGGCGCGCTCTATATATAATGTATACTCTAAGTTTTTGAGTATTTGGAGGCCTAAAAGTTTGACAACTTGCTCTAGCTATAGAACATCGATATTTTTAGTGACTTTCTGGCGTTTTGTACTTAGATTGATATCCGACCCTAACTAATTTGGAACAGGGTCGAATCGAAAGATAATAATGATGATCCGTAATACCTGAAGAGAAATGAATCAATATTTGAGCGATTCATGAAATACTTTTTACTTTCATAATGTAGACATAAAAAATTTAAAGTCTTAAACTCCAGGAAATACCAAAGAATCTTGATAGATTTTTAAATGAGTTTTTAAAATATATATAAAAAAATATTTAATTAATATTATATTAATTTATCCACGGAGGGTTAGGCAGAGGTGAATTAACACCCACATTTCACCAATCATTACATTCGGTCCCACGTATTAGAGGGTGAGCCTTTTACTTACCGTATTCCGGGTACTATTGTTGACTTGAGCTATAACATCATTCTGAGGCTGAGACTGTACTGTATACAATATGGATACGACATATAGGCAATAATTGAAACCATATACTTGGTACCCCCTAAGCTTCAAGCAGGAAAAGTTTGAACAAAATTGGTCCAGTATTAAGGGCAGAAACTAGAGTTTTAATTTTATAGAATTTGAACAACTTTGAGCACTCTGTAGAATCGCATGTTGCCGCTTAGCTGTTCAAGTAAGTTACCTACTATGCCTATTGTTGTGTGTGTGTGTGAAGTTGTTGTGTGTGTGTATGTGAAGGTGTGTGCGTATTTATTAATGACTTATGACACAGTCAATGACTTTAAAGCAATGGATGAAACTATTTAATGACTTATACAAATTTTTTACATTTATTTTAATAATTATTTTGTTAGAAAATTTCGGATTTTATAAATCATGGAATTTAAGTTTAAATTTAATTTGGTTCTATTCCTACGAACCAGGATGCTTCGCGGTTTCAGTATTTGCACATATGTCGTATCCATATCGTATATCAGTCTGATGTTAAACAGCCCTTAATCCCTTGGTCACCTTGTACGACACCGTATGGGAAGAGATGGGGTGACTTAGATTTCTCGGCTATATCTCATGACTGCCGTCTGATAAATTTTTTGAGCGCCAGTGGCCAGTGACCTTACAGATGCCCGCCTAATGAATCGCTAAAAGTGATTGATAGACTTTGCTCAAACTGCTTTTTGATGAAATAACAATTTCTTTACGTGTATAGACAGCCTAGGGATTTAGACTGACTGAAATCTCATGACTCAAGATCTAGTTACGCCCATGGATGGAGTAATCCCCAAGTCCCAATGGGCTTTATCAAGCGTCAAGTAAAAGCGCTTCAAGTCTGTTAAAAATATCTACATACTAATAACGTGCAGATAGTGTCATAAAGTCGGCTTTTAGCTCCACTTCTCTAGACGAGTGGAAAGAATAGAATAATCAATCACGTTGTAAACTCATAGTAGACATCGGGACTAATCGCGATTAATTATTTTATTTTATTTACTAGTGCCGAAGTTCCTTAATAATAATTAATCGCGATAAATCCCGATATAACAAAAACTATGAGAAAAATCAATGTATGGGTTGATATATTATTATAATTAACTTGTAGACTTTCATTTCAAGGAATGCTTGTCCGCCAATCTCCTGATTATATATAGTTTATGTGAGTTGAGTGCTTTTTGATTGAAAAAGACTTGTACTTTTCGACAGTATTTTATTTTCAAACCTGATCAGTTTCGCCTTGCGGCATTCTCAGAGGCTTGAGACTTTTGAGAAAGTCCTGAGGCGAATCGGGTCAGTCTAAAAATTTAACTTTGGCAGCCTGAGTTGGCTTTATTAAAGCGGGTCCCGCCCCGTCCACCCACTGGAGTTTCCCACTGGTGGGTGGAGGGGTAATTCACGATTACCCCTCCACCCACCATGCAAGTGTGTACCGAAATAAGCATAAGTTGCTGCTTTCAGTTTTTTTTTTATTTGCAGCAGTAACAAAAAAATCGAGCACAAATTTATATTTTTACTAGTTTTTGCCCGCGGCTCCGCCCGCGTGGATGTCGGTTATCGCGACCAAACATAGCCTTTGTCCTTTTCCAAGGTCTAATCTATCTCTGTACCAAATTTCATCAAAATTGGATCAATGGTTTAGGCTTGAAAGCGTAACAAACTGACAGACAGAGTTACTTTCACATTTTATAATACATATCAGTGTGCTTCTATTTTATTACACACAGGCACACATACACACACCACACACACACACACACACACGCACACACACACACAAACACACACACACGCACACACACACACACACACACACACACAACGTTCCTAATTATTTGGCAAGTATTTGATGTGATAGGTATTTTTTATTTTATTGAGATAATTTTAAAGCAATTAGTTTGCGAGAATTGATTTCGCTTTTTCCAATTTATTATAATTTTTATTTTATGTTTTTATTTTTTAATATTATTTATTGCCCTGCACGGTTTTAATGCTTCTTTTTTTGTATTTAGTTTTTGACCATTTTATTTACTTGTTGACATTATTATGTACCCATGGATTAAGGGGAGGACACTGATTCCCGTAATACAGTTTTTTATAAGAACTAGCTCGGGAACCAGGGATTCTTTCACACAAATGTACTTCTATTTGTCAATAAAGATTTTTTAATTTTAATTTAATTACGTACCTACCGCAGTAGTTGGTAGTGATGATACCTGGAATTGGCGCTCGGTAGGTAGATAAGACTCGTAAATCGTGACATTTAATCCTTAAAGGTAACATCAATAAGAAAAGTGATAAATAATAATTTTATATGGCTACCAACTTTACTCCCAAGTTTCTTGCGTAAAATTCTTCGTATTGGATAAGTTTTATTGGAAAAATATTAGTCAAACTATCAATACTTTTTTTCGAATAGCGACTTTTATACGCTTCGAGATACGAGTAGGTACTATTTATTTTTACGTTGGGATTTATTGTGACTTCGTTTTTGTGTGATCTATTGTTTATGACTGGCGGTTCGTGTCCCGGCTGCACCCGGGAATAAATTGGAAGGGCGATGGTTACCGTGCCTAATCCGAGCACGGCTGAAGAAGGCCAAAATCGTGATTCCTCAAAACTCCACTTCGCAACGTGGAATATCGGCACGTTGACCGGTCGGTGGGGGTTGGCCGACGTACTTTTCTGGCGGAGGTTAACCATTTAAAAAAAGTCGATACACGTATTCATTTATATCCGGAAGCTTTAAAAAAATTCATGTCGCTTATATTAAAAATGGCGGACTTCCATAAACTTCCTATAAACGTTTATCTCTTATTTTTGACCCCCTTATCAATACCACAAATTCTTAAAATACATGTTTTTGACGTCAACTCTAACTTAAACTAAGTTTGATACTGCTTCCTATAAGCTAGGGTGTAGACGCAATAAACTCCAATGCTTCGCGGCATTCTCATGACTGTCTTATGTGAAAATCCATATCCATACTTATATTATAAATGCGAAAGTAACTCTGTCTGTCTGTCTGTCTGTCTGTCTGTCTGTCTGTCTGTTACGCTTTCACGCCGATTTTGATGAAGTTTGGTATAGGAGTAGATTGGACCTTGAGAAAGGACATAGGCTATGTTTGGTCGCGATAACCGACATCCACGCGGGCGGAGCCGCGGGCAAAAGCTAGTTAATAATAATTATATAAAAATACCTTTTAAGAAATAAAAAGTAACCTTTCTATCTTAACGAGATCTGAATACTACGCAGGCGGAAAATATGGCGGTACGAAGTTCGCCGGGTCGGCTAATAATATAATAATTAACCAAAGTCAAAATATGGTAAAAAAAAGTCACGTACCTATCTAATACATTATGCCGTAATCACAGGATTTATTATTTCAATTTTTGTAACTATACTTAGAAAAAGATAGGTACTCATAGATATAAGATTTTATAAGAATAATAAATAGGTTTTGGTATGTTCGGTTATCACACAGAGCACAGATTTATTAAAGTAATTTTTCTTACGATAAAACAGCTTAGACATTGAAATTGGAAATATTTTGTGATTGGTAGCTATTAATCTATACTGTCTATATTACCTATTAGCTGTTGCCCGCTGCTTCGCCCGCGTAGATGTTGGTAATGCGACCAAAAATAGCATATGTCTTTTCCCAAGGAATAATCTATCTCTGTACCAAAATTTAATCAAAATCGGTACAGGGGTTTGCGTAATGGTTGATTTACACCAAACGAGCGAATGCTTATTCTATCCGCAGGCTTATTAGCTAACTTTTCGCGACCAGCGAGCGAGCGATGAGCAGTAAGAACGAGATCACTGCGCGATGGATCGCGATACGTCAAAAAAATTGGTATTACGTAAGGCTTTGCGATCAGATCGCCTTAACACTGATATGCTGCGGAACTGAAAAATAGCGATAGTTTTGTTTCTAAGACTAATTAATATGTGTTTCTTAATTTAACACTGGTTTTTTAAAATGAAAATTTCTGTATTTATTATTTTCACAATGGCGGCCATTAAAAAGGGACCTTTGGGTGATCGCGATCTGACATTTCTTATCGCGCCTTTTTCGCTGATCGCTTGCTGTCAAATGTGATACGTAATACCAATTTGCCATTTTTGCGCGATTACCGCGCCAATTTTGCTATCGCTTTGCTATCGCGAGTTAGCTAATAAGCCTGCCGTTCTGCGTCAAATTCTTTTACAGTTGAAAATATTTAAAAGATACGATTTGACGTTTATAGTCTAGGGATGGAGCTTCTTAAATCAATTGTCAGAATAATCGATTCAAGTAACAAAAGATTAATCGCATAGCTGCCAAAATGTAACTTTTGTAACATTGTAAATAAATAAAACTATTCATCATAACCGCGCAATATAATAATTATCCGACAAGATTTCCATACCATAAAACAACGTTACTTTTTCCCTGTTAAGTAACTTTTTAAGCTATCTTGTTTACATTTACACTAGACTATCTGGCCCTGGCAACACTGATTAATCATGTAATATATCTAGTATTGATATTTGGATTAGTACCTATATGTGTTAGGCTTAATGAAAACATTGCAATAATATGCGATTGCAGCAATCGCGGCTGATTTCCTGGTACTTTTTGAAGAGTTTCTTGGTCTAATCTCGGAAACCCATCATCAGATCTTTACAAAATTTAAATGGGACCATTTCGAAATAATCTACTTACGAACAAAAAAAGTATTTTCAAAATCCGTCTAGAATTGGCTTCACAATCGCATAACAAACATACAAAAAAAAATAGATAAATAGGTTAAAAATAATAGATAAATAGGTATTTGTAGTTATTCGGTCCCACGTAATAGGGGGTGAGCCTATTGCCATATTCCTGGCACTATTGTTGACTCGAGGTATGCATCTGAGGCTAAGTTGTGGCTGTACCTATATAACTGTCTGGTGATAAACAGCCCTATCCCTTAGTCGCCTGGTACGACACCGCATAGGAAGAGATGGGGAGGCCCAAGTTCTACTCTGCCGGGAACCACGCGGCTCCCACGGGAAACCTAAAAACCTAAAAATTATAGCTTTGGCAAGCTTTGGCCTCAGATGCAATTAGGAAAATACGTCTCCATGCGCATGATGATGCTGGTAGGCAAAATAATCTAAGAGGTGCATTTTTACAATCAATTTAATATTTATCTAGTATTGATATTAGGTTCAGGATATATAATGTTAATAAAGCAGGGTAAATGAAAATACGAAATGGGTATTTATAATTTTTATATATTCACTGTCTGAGCTACTTTCGATTTCAGTATCAGAAAAAAAATAAAAAAAATTCGTTGTCTCTAGTATGCGATACGATAAAAGAAAAATCTAAGCAATATTTTCATTTGTATTACTTAGAAGAAACAAGAGGGTAAAAAGAAATACATAATATTACAAAAGTTACATTCTGGCAACGCCGACCATAAACGTAACGAGTTGACATAAACTCCATACGATTAAAATGTAACAACCATAGAGAACACAGCTGCAACACTCAAATGAAAAAATAAGAACGATATGACGTAGCTGTCACACGAGATTTCGAAAAATGAAGAATCACGTCTTATTTTAAATTATTTGTAGCAATTCTTAAAATATTTGTAGTAATTTAAAGTGAAATATGTCACATCATATTTTTTATACTTACTATTATAAGTTATTACGTATTTAGAAATGGTTTAACTTAATTTATAACAGTTTCATGTATCCTTTCAATAGTGCCTAGTTACCTACCATGAATCCAGACATCTGTCAAATCGTATCTCTTAAATATTTTCAAGTGTAATGTAAACAGTGACAGAACATTCGTTCGTTGTTCTTTTAAATGTAAATCTAAATATTATTATTAAATATAGTAGGCATTGTAATTTTAAATATTATTATTAAATATAGTAGGCATTTCAAAAAAGGTATTTCTAACAAACTAGCCCATTATTCTAGAACACCCATAAAAGAACTACTATTCGATGCAAAACTTTTAGACACAAAAGTATTTGAATATTATGTCCCGAACGAATTGCCTTTCTCGCATTTCTAATACCTACGTGAAAAGGTTTCATATAACCCTCTGTATCGAAAATCGTGACATCCATTTTCGGGATCTTTTATAATCTTCGAAAGGTAAAGTAGAATATAGTATGTACTCGTACCTTTGTTTCAAACCTTTTGTATAAATCACAAGTACCTACATAAAGACAATCGACTCATTTAGGTATACTGCGACTCCTCCTTATACCGCACAGACTTTGAATTCCTTACCTGTGGGGTGAGCATGACCAACTATCGTAATCGTATCGTGGACGTAACGATAGCACGGAGCATTGCGATTGGCAGGCTTCAGGCAGGCGGCCAATCACAAAGCTCCGTGCTCTCGTTACGTTCACGATACGAATACAATAGTTGTTCGTGCTCACCCCACTGCTCACTTGTTTCTTTCTTCCTACAGTCCCGGATCCTATAAGCGGGGCGTGAAAAAGTATCTGTAGTGTGAGCACGAACAACTATCGTAATCGTATCGTGAACGTAACGATAGCACGGAGCATTGCGATTGGCCGCCTGCCGGAAGCCTGCCAATCGCAACGCTCCGCTATCGTTACGTTCACACTACGAATACGATAGTTGTTCGTGCTCACCCCACTGACTCCGACTCCGACGACGAAGAAACTAGACTCCGAGATAAAAGCTTCGGATGCGACTGGATGAAAAAAAATAAAAAGATGTAACCAGTGTGATTCGAAAAAAAAAAAAACTTTTATCTTGGTTTCTTCATTATTATTTTTACATTGAAACCACATTCGACGTTGTTTTTCTGCTACGGTCATGGATAGTTTGGATTGCGATTTTATTACAACTCGGAATCATTTTCACGTTTCCCTTGAACTACTTTCTCATACTACAAAGACGTGGCATAAAGGACATCATATAGGGTTTTTTGTACGCAATTTAATACAGTTTTTTATGATATTGGTGAAAGGTCAAACTAGTGACCGTCGACCTCTCAGACACAATACACTATTCAATAAAGTCTCCTAGGGATTGAAAAATCCGTTTGCCCGTGAAACCGAAAAACCATTTCTTAACGGAAATAACAGTATTCATTATTATGTATAAGGCGGCTATATTAAAATATCTGACAATAGGAAGGTAACTATTTGGCCTTTTGGCAAATAAATACATGAAAATATTTCATTACTACTGTTGATATTTATTTCGAATAAATACCAACAATAGTAATTGAAGTAGTAGTAAATATATTTCTCTAAGGAATTTTGTGTAAATCTTAAGTAGGTCAGGAAAGCTCTGTCTGTAGAAAATAGTACATTATGGTACAAGTGAGCAACGTTGGTGATTACCGCCGAGGCGCCATTGAGACCCGAGCCGCCAGGCGAGGGTCTTAAGACAGCCGAGGACGGTAATCATCATGCTCACACGTGCCATACGACGTTTTACAACACACTTGCGAATAAAATAATACTACAAATACTAAATAAACAATACTACAAATTAATTCGTTTTCCTATGCGCGCGCATTTAACAATGGCGGTCGACCATATTTAAAAAAAAATGAGGTTTGAACTTAACTTTTTTTTACTCTGTTTTTTTTTCTGTACTTAGAGAAAAAAAAAAGTTAAATTTGAGTGAAAATTTTGTTTATTACATAAGTATTACAAGTTGAAATTATTTATTTAAATACGAAAATGCATCAAATGACCATACAATAGGCGTATTAATTTATTCGTACTATTAAACACGTTATTTTCTGTATCAAAACTTTTTTAAGAACATAGACAATTATAGACACTTCCTATAAAATTTAAAAAAGAATCTATAACTCACTTTTGTAAATAATAGCAATGAAAAAGTCACAGTTTTATAATAGGTGTCATTCCGTGCTTAATTGCGGTAAAATAATATCACTTTTATGAGCAGGTGTGTTGTAAATAATGTTATAGGGTATCTTCAAATATACCTACAGGGAAGGAAAGAAAATGATTAACATTATGAGACACTTGATGTTTAGCAATTTTTATAGTATGATTGTTTCACATAATAATAATAATCATAGACGTCTTTATTGTACCTACACCTTTTTTGTTATCGTGCGAAAATCCCCACGGATACCTCCCCCGCCGGAGTCGGAGGAGGAGGTTATGTCGGACTCAAACCGACTAAAACGCACGCCGTCTGTGGGCCGTCGCGCGTCGGTTGCCGGAGGTGAGATTGTCGTAGCCATATCCCTCGCACCCCGGCCGACCCAGGGCCATATCTCTCGATCTGGCCCTCTTCCGGTGTGGGAATCAAAGAGTCCCACCTCGCCCCTCTTTATTGTACACCAAGAATATAACAATACATGTGGCACATGCAAATGGCGGCCTTATCGCTCTGCGGCAATCTCTTACAAGCAATCAGCGGTAGTGAACGCGGCCGCTACGCAGGAGGCGCGGGTTCCATCCCCGCTCAGTGCAAATATTTTGTGTGTATGAAATACGGGTTTTTGCATTGGTCTGGTCGTGCCTCGGAGAGTAAATTAAGCCGTCGGTCCCGGTTGCCATAAGAACATCTATGGCAGTCGTTACGGGTAGTAGGAGCCCTAAAAAGTCCAAAAACAACGGTCTTAGTTGCAAAGCTTCGATATCGCCTAATTTTACAATTGGGTTGTGGAGGTCAGATGGCAATCGCTTCACGGAACATAAATCGAGGTCTAGCCAAATCCGTAGTTAAGACTGGTAAAGCGGACCCCAGACGCCAAGTTGAAAGCTTCGGATGCGACTGGGAATTAACGCTAGGATGAATAAGAACTAAACATAGCCTATGTCCTTTCTCTCCACCTCTACCCCTATACCAAATTTCATCAAAATCGATTAATTTGTTTAGGCGGGAAAGCGTAACAGATAGACAGAGTTACTTTCGCATTTATAATGTTAGTATGGATTACTAGGAAAGTACAAAGGTACCTTACATTAAGTAACAGTAACTTCCTAGAATGCTGTACCTTTTCAAACATCTTAATACCAATCAACTACTATCAGGCAGGCCATTATTT
This sequence comes from Eilema depressum, assembly GCA_914767945.1. Classification (NCBI taxonomy): domain Eukaryota; kingdom Metazoa; phylum Arthropoda; class Insecta; order Lepidoptera; family Erebidae; genus Eilema; species Eilema depressum. The sequence continues at coordinate 15,908,937 of OU612026.1, forward strand.
ATCAAGTCCTAATTCCATTTGTGTATTAGCCATTAGGGAGGGAGAAGGGCAATAAATATTCGCCCTATACCCACCCTTGCTTTTTGTTTATAAATCTGAAAAAAAAAACCTTCACAACTCTCTCTGAAGCATCCCTTTAAGTTAAGAAACTTGAGAGAAAAACGGCCCTTCCAATTAATTTAGAAACTTTACAATCAGATAATTATAAAGGGACAGGAAGTACCTCTGTTAACAATCTACAGAGTGTTTATTAAATCAGACTGTATAATTTTTACGGGGTCCTTGTTATCTCTTAAAATAATGGCGTGGTGGTAAATTATTTGATTACAAACTCAGAGAATGCGGGTTCGATTATTATAGCTTAGTGTACAATGTTATGCAATGAGTTAGTCTATTTGTATAGACCTGGGTGTTTCTATCTATGTTTTTCTAAACATAATACTCATCTACATTCTAGAACCTATATGAGAAGCAACAAATAAAAATATAACAATGTTTATCCGTATCCTAGATTCATATTACAGTTTAGATGTCCGTTGTATTATAATTATGTCGTAGTATAATTTGTTTAAATATTTTTCTTATTTCCTTAGTACTTAAAACGTTAATAAATAAAGAATAGCTTATGGCCGTGTCTTCACCTGCGAGGAATTTTGAGCACGTTCCCGCAACCGTTGGGAACCTCTTCCCGGGATGAAACCCTACCCTATGTTATCCCAGACTATAATCTATCTCTTTACAAAATTTCAGCCAGATCCGTTCAGCCGCTAGAGCGTGAGTGATTAACAAACATCCAAACATATTCACAAACTTTCACATAAGTTGGATAAAACATCAGTCTACTTATTAGATTAGTTATATCAACACAATATTTGGGCATCATAATAGCCGGCCATAACATATTTTATTATGAACATAATAACGGTATTAAGTCATTTATCGAGTAAATGGTCGTGGTGATAGTAAAAGAAAATTACCTACAGAGTAGATTTTGTATACAGAGCATTTCATGGAATTTGTTATAATTTTTCTGTAAATTGGTTAAAATGGATTATTGCTATCAAAAGCTTCTTGATGACTTGTAATATTACTAGCTGGCCTAGTAAACGTTGCTCTGTAGCCTTTAAAAATGGAGGTTGATAAAGGCATGTATTTGATACTGTCTGATGTTTACACGAATAGTCATTGAAATAAAAACACTTTTTAAGGTGATTACATACGCGAATGACTTTGACCATACAAATGCTCAAGGTCATTCGCTCGTTTTTCAGCCGTAAAAATCAGTAAAACTAATTTTAATAGATAATTTTATAGGGGACGATTACAAACTAAGAAGGTCACGTCATGCTAATACACTCATTTAACATAATATCTGAAATTTTAGATTATTTGGATACATATTGTAGAAAATATTTGGTTTCATAAGAAAGAGTAGAGTGATGTTCAGAGCCTCTTTTCAACTATTTCTTTCTTTTTTATTGAATTTATGAAAAGGTGAAGTTACTCTGTATATCCTGTAGTATGCAGGGATGTAAATTCTAGATCCTTAGGTTTTATAGTTAAAAAAACCGATTTTTCGATGCTAATCTGATTCGGGGCCTTAACAGATTCTGTCAAGATTTATTCGTATGTATTTTTCAATGCCAAATCATTATCATCAACGTTCGGATACTTTGTGATAAATTTATACTTCAAACTAAATGACAACAAGCTATCTTTAGTCACCCTGCAAGCATGACGTTTCAGCTATTTTTCAGCAGCCATAGTCGCAGGGTGACTAAATATTTATAATATTACCTATTATTATTATTATATATAAATATTACTATATACACTCATTGGAGTGATTGTGGATTGAGAGTGGCATTAAGTCCGCCTGTGTAGGTACATGTGTGCATGAAGTTTTAAATAAATAAATAAATATTCGCGTAAGCTTCCGATAATATAATGTGTATTGCATTATTTTTGCTCTCTTTTAATTTATAATGAGAAGTACACTTTGCTCCCCTCTGTAACATCATTTCTTTTCTCTACCTCTATAGCACAAAGGTTTACTCCGTATAGAACTCATATATATAGTTAAGCTCGCCTTTGTACAAGATTATATTTAACTTGTATTCTCTACCTATACCTTTTGTATTTCATGTCTTTTATGTGTACAATAAAGAATCAAGAATTTGTATGTTTACTATGCGAGAAGGAAAACGAAAGGTGGGACGGGACGGACCTGAAAAAGGTGGCTGGGATAGACTGAAAGCGGAAGGAGGATGCGGAGACGTGGCGCACATTTGGAGAGGCCTATGTCCAGCAGTAGACTGCAATAGGCCAATTGATTGATTGAAGATTACTATATTTCCGGTATCAGAGTTTTATTGCAAGAGCGTTCGCTGGTGCGACCACGTCTGGCGGCAATCGCCAAGTTATTTTGGTCTTCTCTATCTTAGCGTAGCGTTAATCCCAGTCGCATCCGAAGCTTTGACCCCGGAGATTGAAAGCTTTCTATTGTTATTTGGGTAACTGCAATTAATTTCTGACAATGGCGCCCCCGCTTGGCTAGATGTAAGTGACATACGTGCCAGTATTTTCAATGCTAGGGATGCCCATTGCCCAAGGCTGTACAAAGTGCAAGGGAATTTCATATGCAATATGTATAATGTTCTTTATTTTCAACAGAGTATAATATCCTATAGTCTAGTGTAGTCTTATATAACGAAGTTCAGCCGCATCAAAGTTATAAAGGAAATAAAACCACTTTTTAACAGATTCTATTGCGATTTATTTGTTATTATATACTTTTAGTCCGACCCCATGGGAAAAAGACTGAGAGAATGACGATTTTAGTTATGGCATTTATATCGTATTGAAGTCAATTCTACTTAACCTAAATTCACATTAATGAAGGCGTAATACGAAGGTGCTTTGTAAATTAAATTAAAGTGTTTCCAACTTTATTTGGTTCTGTTGCCAAAATTGAGACAAAAATGTCCCGAATTCGAATATGCTAACCGAAGCGAAAACAGCTTAAGTTTGGTTGGCAAGCATCCAAAAATTATGCAAGCTGATGCAGATCTTGTTGACCCATTTTACTATGATATCAATAATAATTTCTAATTGCATGTGGGAAAATAAGGTGTGTTGTTCCTCTAATAAGAAGGAAGGATCCTTGACCAGCCAAGATTATCATGCCAGGCGGGTCACGGCCCAAGGTAGGTAGGGTATTAACTTAATACATATTACCTACAAACAGGTAACATAATATATATTTTTTAATTCATTCAAACTTTTATTATCATTAAATATCAAAGCAATACAATGTCCAAAAAAAAAATAACTTATTTATAAATAATACTTATTTATTAGAAAAAATTATGACTTACATTATAGCTACGTAGAAGTAAAATTAATATAATGAAAATACTAAAAATACACATATTTAAGGTATCTTTATTTGTTTCCTGTAAAGTAAAATATGCATTTAGCAATAGAGTAGATTTGTCTCGAAAAAAATATCGATTTTCACTCGAAATCTGAAGACGAAGAAGATTGTAGTTGAGAATGTTAATGTTGTCAAGGTTGTCAATGTGTCAAGTCGTACAATACAAGTAGAAGGAAAAACATTCGTTTTTTATATAGAACTCTAAAATTTACACCTCGCCTGATTTTAAGCTAAAGGCAGTCTAAGGAAAGAGGGTCACCATTACAGACACCACCAATGTTATAATGGTAACCCCCAGCTTGACGGCCTCATTAAGGAAACACGTTGGTAAAGGATTCCAAGACTTTATAGTGCGGCATAGAAAAGAGTCGCTGAACCGCTTGGTTCTTGATGCAATGTTTGCACCGGGTGCATGCGGGTGACAGCTAACACCCGTATTCACAAACAACACTGTGAGGTCTCATAATGTGCTCGAGCGCATAGGGCTGGAAAAATTTATTCACAAGCATCACGGAGCAGTATCTAACGCAGTGGGTTAACGAAGTATTATTTAAGGTGATTACATACGTGAATGACTTTGACCATACAAATGCTCAAGGTCATTGGCTCATATTTGAACCGAAAAATCAGTAAAACCAATTTTAATAGATAACTTCTTATGCGACGATTACAAACTAAGAAGGTCACGTCATGCTAATACACTTATTTAACATATATGTGAAATTTTAGATTATTTGGATACATTATGTAGAAAATATTTGGTTTCATAAGAAAGAGTAGAGTGATGTTCAGAGCCTCTTTTCTACTATTTCCTCCTTTTTTATTTAATTTATGTAAAGGAGAAGATACTCTGTATATCCTGTAGTATCCAGGTATGTGAATTCCAGATCTGTAGGTTTCATAGTTAATAAGAAAAACGGTTTCGAAAATACCGATTTTTCGATGCTGATCTGATTCAGGGCCTTAAGTGTTGTCTATGAATAAAAAGGCTTGCCAAAACGAACGCACTGAGAATTTGTCGTTCTTTGCACAATTTTTGTAGTACGCATAGCGAAGTATTGTTTGTGAATAAGGGTGTAAGTCTTGTGCGTGTCATCTCATCCCTCAGCTCATCGAAACTTTATCTCTATAGTATAAAAATGAATCGCTGAATGTGTTGCTAAGCGCAAATCTCAAGAACAGCAGAACCGAAATCGCTAATTCTTTTTTTTTTAATAGTCCTTGAAGTACGAGGATGGTTCTTACGGAGAGAAAAGTTTTAAAAATTGTCTGAAAAACTAAAAGCAACATTTTTCTATACTTCCATACAAACGATTCGCAATAATGCTTAAAAGACAATTTGAACTTTAATACCATACTATAAAGTTCAAGTGTTAGTAGAGAGGTTCCGGAAAGGTAAAACAATTCAGTGAAGTTAGTATCGTATGAATTTTGACATCTATTGACATAGTCAAGTTAGGCGGTAAGAAGTTTGCGGGGTCAGCTAGTATAAAATAAAATAAGGTCGGAAAATCTACAGCCTGTAACTTTTCTGAAGTTCTGAGTTCCGCTGAAAAACTTTTTGTCTTTATTTAATTTTCATTTTACTTAGAGAATAACAGTGGAGCTTCACGACAAGATTATATTTATTTTTTTACTTTGTAATAATACAGTTATTTTATTTCCTTATTGATTTTTTGTTGCTTGATAGTAAAGTTTCCTGTAAGTATAATATACTTATTCCTAAGTTAGTTTCCAAGCCAAAGTAATGAAGGTTTGGTGAACAAGTTGTATAGTAAGCGGCGAAGAAGTTTAACTCGAAATGAGCCTCCAACCTCAAACTTACTGTATTTACCGTATACTCGTATTGTACGTTTTTCGGATTTATTTGTATGGAACCAAAACTTCTGAGTGACATGCCATTTCGTAAATACGCACGTTCGTAAAAACCCATTTAAGTTCTTCTACGTTAACCAATTGTAATCCATAGGTTTCTCACGTTATAACTGCGTTAGTAACTCGATGTCATTCAGAATAATGCCATGCGTGTTGTAAAATCTACTGTTGAAATGTAATACAATACATTTCAACAGTAGATTTTACAACTTTCTTCACGGATGATATTATTTTCTATCTCTCCAGCCTACAAACCTGTGGTTCTTGAGCTTAGCGCGTTTAACAAACGATCACTTCAGCTCTATAATGTTAGTATAGATTAGTTAGAGAGGAAACTAAATGTCCAACAACAATCTACAAGTTTAATATCACTCATCGTACTGAAGCCTGGAAGCTATTTCACCGCCATAATATGACTTACTAAAATGTATTTGTACTACGAGTATGTAGTGCCTCTCTGTTTGTGAAGTTCTGAGGACTTTGATGTGAACTCGCGTACTAACTAAGTCAATTAGGCAGCGGTATACCGGCTGACTTCATAGCCGTTCTTGAGCGAAAGATTTTGGGCACAGTTTTATTAGCAAAATCGTCTGGAAGTATTATTTTAAATAAAAAAAGTACAATGTGTGAGAATAATATACGGGTGAACGGAATAATGTATAGGATTTTTATACCACTTAAGTTGCAGACATGCACACGGCCCATTCCCTGATGGGAAATGGGTACCATGGCGTGTGGAGGAGTGCAACCAGGGAGGAGTCACACTCATGCTGCCGACCCTGTAAGAACAGAGAGATTATGTGCCGTCAGCGGATAAGATAAGCAGGACAAGCGTTTGTCTTCCCATTGACAGCACTAAACCTCTCCAGTGAGCTCTGACTACCCTACTCACCACCGGTAATACAATTTCCCTATAATTTGTTTTTGGCCCAGGGTCTAAGCAATCTTACACCTCGGCATCTAAAGACTCAAGACGGCACGCGGTGTGCAACTTTGGTCGGTCCAAGTTTGACATAGGTTTAAAGATATTTATTTTCAAAAAGACAATTACATTGCCACTTACATGAAAACATAATTTACAATAATAATACGATGCTATTTGTCGTTGAACATTGTTTTTTTCCGTCGTGGGTTCGTACTTGTGGTAACACTAGTAAGCTGGGTCGGCGAAGGCTGCGTTTGCAGATAACCACCCCCGATCGTCGGCGGAGGTGGTATCTTTGGAATTTCCGCATACAAATGATGTAAACTAGTGATATCAACGTTCTTAGGTATATCTAACCTCTTACCCAATACAAAAAGCTTCAGAATTCTAATGCGAGTTCCTTCCTACCAATATCGACGCAAAACATTCCCCGCACATGCCCTAGAAGACTACAATGAGGAGGAAGTAAAACATTAGGTCTGCAGCATTTCCGTCTAATCAGCACACATAATAGGGGCTTGTGGAACATGTTAAACACGGAAGCGATCAGCGATTTTATAATGCCAGATGTTTTTCTCACGGGCTTTACCAATTACTTTGCGAATTTGGTAGTAGGTACAGTGCGCTACAAGTCCGTATACATCAAGTAAGTAAAGTGGGTGACAGACGTGCGAGTAAGTACGCGGACTTAGGAACGGCGACCTTACTCGCACGTCTGTCACCATAAGTTCGCGTACTTTAAAACCACCGAGTAAGTTCGTTGGCGATCTAGCAAGTTTGAAATTTTGCTCGTAACTAGAGGTTTGCACCGGTGCAGAATTTCGTGAATCGGTGAAAAACACCGGTGTTTTAGCAAGCTCTTAGAAAAATATGACATGATAGAATTCCTGGATAGCACAAAGCCTCTTCTCTCGATGACATTGCAATACAGTGTGAGCAAGCTTGACGTCTGTCACCGACGGCGAGCCGAGTAAGTTCGCGAACTTAAAACCGCGTACTTAAAGTACGTATGTCTATTATACACTGGTTTCTTTCTTTTTTCCTCTTCTTATAACTGTGTTCACATTACTATTAGAGCTATCAAGATATTTACCATGTATTGTTTGCAGTTTGGAGAGTGGAAAGTTGGAGTTAGAGGTTAGAGAAGCGATTGAAATAAAAAAAGTACAGAAATTTCAATCAATAATGGGTTTCAATTGCGAAATAATATCCCGATAGCTCTAATAATAAGGCGTTTTTTAGTTTTGCTAACAGATTCATCTAAATTGTGCTAAATTGGACTTAAGTGCTCAAAGAATTATCATATCGACAGATACAGCGTATCGTGAAATAGTTTTCAATGTGATAATATTGCTTTAATTCATTGCGGCTTCTCAATAGTATCGTTCTCGAATCGTCTGCTGCTTCGGTCTGCAGTTGCTGTATGCGGTTGGCTACTAACTCATACCTTTACTTTGCAACCTAGACAAATGAAATATATTTGGTTGGATTAAATTCAATCCACGCAAAGATGCAGATTTTAACCCCGTTCAGCACAACAGACGTCAACCCACTCGTAATATAAATAATAGTAAGGTCAAAGGTACCCCAAAGCCTGTATGAAAGGGTTAATGACGCTCACGATGTGTATTGGGACAATAGCAAGATGAGGGCTATTGTCTTTGGTTGTTTTGGTTGGAAAGCGTAACTATGCATATAATTAGAGAGAAGACAAAAACAACTTGGCTGTGGAATTTCTAAATCTGACTAAAAACGGGTCTTTGCATTTTGTATTAATAACAAGTATTAAAGTAAAATACATGCACGCAAATGCATTCATGGTAATAGCTGTGTTTTCTATTAATTTAACTTAGTACCTAATATTGGATAGAATTATTATCTTAACCGTAGTTTTAAAATAATATTTATAGGCCACGGTAATCACTTTCCATCAGGTGGGCCGTTTGCTTGTCTGCGACCTAAGTGGTATAAAAAAATAAAGTAAATATTATGTTTTACGACTTGTAACATCACTCTAATTGGTAGTTACTATTTACGGCAACATTCACAGGATTACATCAGCAGTTCCCATCATTATCATCATCATCACTACATTATTATAAAACAAAGTCGCTGTCGCTGTCTGTCCGTCCCTATGTATGCTTAAATCTTCAAAACTACGCAACGGATTTTGAAGCGGTTTTTTTAATAGATAGAGTGATTCAAGAGGAAGGTTTATATGTATATTACATGCATAATACCGTAGGGAAACACTGATAAATGTAGAGATAATACCACGCGAGCGGAAAATATGGCGGTACGAAGTTCGCTGGGTCAGTTAGTAATACATAAAACACTAGGTGCTGCTCGCGGATCCGCTCACGTGGAATCCTGATCCTGTTCACGTTGCTTCTTCTGCCCCCCAGACAAGTGACAATTCGTTGACCATCTATTAGAATGACGAATATTATAATGTGAGATTTGACGTTTATGACGTATGTGTTATGACGTACGTTGACAACTGTCATATACGTCAAATCCTATACATTCCTTATTCTATTCTACAATACTCCGACCAACGAATTGCCACTTGTCTAGGGGAGCTGTTCAACTGACTCTCTCTCCCCAGTTTCGCTTTTGACATATTTTGAACCCCCGTTGCACCCCTTTAAACCGTATAGTGTGCCTTTAATATAATAGATTTCAAATAATGTATGGCAATCTACCGAATTTATTGCGCTTTATTGTAAGTATAGGTATACTCCTCCGTTCCTTTGGACAATAGCGTGATTATATATTTTCACTTACATAATAATGCGACTTTTTATAGGTATTTTTTTTTTTAAATCGGTCCAGTAGTTTCCGAGCCTAGACAATACATTTAAACAAACAATCAAATCTTTCGCCTTGATAATTAGTATAGAAGTATAATTAACACATTTCTAACTGGTATAGACATAAATAAAGATATTCAATTTGACATCAAATCAATCATTTAATTAATGAAGCGAGTTTAGTTTGCGCACCTTTGATATGGAGGCTGTACGTCATATACCAGGGATACGATAGTGAGTAATAGTGTAAGTGTGACTGAATGTTCATACACATTCGTGGTTTGTAGGTTAACGAAGATTAACGATCACTTTTAGAAAATCACACCTACGTCAAATTCAGAGTAAACCTTCTAATACATAATGTAGAAATCTATGAGAATAGCATAGATTTATTTGCATAAAATGTAGCAAGTACAAAGGTGGCAAACAATTTATAAGCATAAGACACATTTTGCCATTCGTCGCGACATGCAAATATTAAATTCTGAGTCCCGAACGAAGTGAGACGTTTTTTCACGGAGCAGCGGTGTCTTCTGTACAAGACACAAATTCGTACCTGCGTGGAATACTGGTCGCATTTTTGGGATGACTCCGCAAAGTAGATGCTCTCGACAGGTTGCAGTGACGTGCGGTTCGTATTATTGGGAATCCTGAGGTCACGAACACCCTCGAGCCTTTGCATATGCGTAGAGATGTTGCGGCTGTGGTAGTATTTTCAACTAGTATTTTAAACCAGCTCACGTGTTTCCTTCTTCCTACAGTTTAAGGGACCCCCTTAAGCGTAGCGTGAATAAGCATCTAATCATGTCCAGTCGAGTACCACCATTGTAATATGGTACTTATCTTTAATGTTGTGGTGACACTCTTTCCTGAAGGTGAAGTTAAATTGACGTGTCCTATCACTACATATTATAAAACAAAGTCGCTGTCGCTGTCTGTCCGTCCCTATGTATGCTTAAATCTTCAAAACTACGCAACGGATTTTGAAGCGGTTTTTTTAATAGATAGCGTGATTCAAGAGGAAGGTTTATATGTATAATACATGCATAATATTGTAGAGAAACAATGATAAATCGGGATCAGTCGGGTCAGCTAGTATAAAATAAATCCTAAATCTCATTACTTGAACCTAGTTTACTATCTGATTGGAACAACACAATAGAAGGCCTCTGGAATTTTTCTAATTATGTCTCACTCCATATCGATTCCATTTGAATAGACTACGAGATAATAGTTCTAGAAAATTACGAAGTACAGCCAAGTAAATTGATAGGATTCACATTCTTTCATGTCTGATAGTCTGGAACGGAGTCTTGATAATTTATCTATTGGAATTTGTGCTGCGATCTCTAAAGTCTAAAGTTCATTATCAATTTCTTATCCTAAGTCCTGATTGAAAAAGGATAGGTCCAATGATGGTTTTGTAGACCTAACCGATATTTTAGGGTCACTAATAACACCAGCTACTTCACGCTACCTGGTCCACGTGACGAAAATGCGTGTCATCATGTCGCAATCGATGTCGCCTGCCGCGTGGGATAGGTGCATATTTCAGGTACTTACTTAACTTGAGACGCGGCTACCTACGGCCAATTCCGATTGAGGCGATGCTCGCCCCCGGAAAGGGGGGTTTTCGGAGTTCGATGGGGACATCATGCTTGTCACACCCAAGGAGGCCAAGATGGTGGCGGCCCGCGACGAGCGGCGGCAACTCGGGCGTCGGAGGTCGCAGAATGACCTCCGCCCCCCATGAGCGCGGGCCTGGGGGTGACGGGTGAGGTCGCTTGTCACCCTAGCAGAAGCAGGCCACGGCGGTGGCACGCATTGCGTGCCCCCCCATACCCGGGGGCGAGTTGGGGACTCCGTGGTCCCCACACCTGAAGAGGGCCATATCGAGAGATATGGCCCTGGGTCGGCCGGGGTGCGAGGGATATGGCTATGACAATCTCACCTCCGGCAACTGACGGCCCACAGAAGGCGTGCGTTTTAGTCGGTTCGAGTCCGACATAACCTCCTCCTCCGACTCCGGCGGGGGAGGTATCCGTGGGGATTTTTCGCACGATAAGAAAAAAAAAAAAGAGGCCAAGATGGTGTGTGGTTTTAGTCGGTTCAAGTCCGACATAACCTACGATGGCTGAAGGGGTTGGTATCCGAGGGGATATCCACATGAAAAAAAAAGTAGGTACTAAACTTGATCCGACAGATATGGAGTAGATTTCTACTCGAAAGTTTAAAATGGAGGTGTTTAATGGAAGATTTCTGTATCTATATTTCTTTTGGCAAATCGAGAATGAATTGGACTCCTCTCTTTATTATTCTTTACGTTCGTTTTAGATTTCTACTCGAAAGTTTATAATGGAGGTGTTTAATGGAAGATTTCTGTATCTATATTTTCTTTTGGCAAATCGAGTATGAATTGGATTCCTCTCTTTATTACCTATTCTTTACGTTCGTTTTAATCATGTCTTATTAAGACTACAAGATAAAAACAAAGACAATATTATTCACAGAGAATGTCTTTTGATCACGTGAAAAGATAATACGTAGACAGATATCTACGAGATAATAGGTATATTATACTTGTATCTTTTTGTTTTAATTTGAAATGTATAGAGAACAAGATACAAAAAAAATGGTATTCTTTTAAAACAATAATTTTCAAGAAAGAACGTGGAAATCATAATTACTGAAATTTTGAAGAACAGTGACATAGGCATACAATTCTTTTGGACCCGATGTAGTTGTATGAAATTTCGTGTTTCTTACTACAGGCATGACGGATTTGCCATACAACAGTTCATCGCCTATTTTACGCCTTTAATAGTGAAATTTCCAGAAAAATCCGCCCTTAGCTGCTGCTTATGTGAAAAAAATTCCTGCAAGCTATGCAGCGATATTTACACGAAATTGAAATCTGCTTAGTAAATTAATTAAAGTGATTCTGCTCATAATATGAGTGACAATTGTACGAATTTTATAGGTGTCTAATAAGATCTTGGAATTCATAAAATTAGTTGTTTTTAGCGGAATCGCTCAATGTGGCCTTTTTAGACCCGCTGATATAAACTTTAACTATGAAACCAGTTAGTAGGCTGGTTTCAAGTAGGTTAAACGTCTAAGTCACATTCCAAAAGTTCGAATTGATCAGCCTCCCTATACAAGAGGCTATTCATTGACCGGAGTTTTTAACCGACTTCTAAACAAGGAGGAGGTTTTCAATTCGGATGTTTGTACACTCTTAGTGTAGAATAGAATAATATTTTGACGTTTATGACAGCTGTCAATGTTTTTTTTTAAACTACTTAGTTCGCAGACAAGCACACGGCCCTCTATACATTGATCAATCAATTCTGCCCCTCTAGACAAGTGGCAATTCGTTGCTCGGCGTATGATGGAATAGAATGACGACAACGAATGTCAAAAACGTCAAATCCTATACGTTTGTCATTCTATTCCATCATAAGCCGAGCAACGAATTGCCACTTGTCTAGGGAGGCTGTGCTGGTTACTCCTCTAAATTGCCTTCTCAGTCTTCACGCCTTACCTAATACTAAGAACGTTTAATTTATCCAATTAGTAGTTTGTTGTTCAAGCAACCTCGGGAAATATATCTTGGATTTAAAGTGCTCAAAATGTGCTCTATACGCGCAGTACACGTTTCTTGTGTGTCTTTTGAGGATAGCACGGGGTGCTACTGCGGTGGACAAGTTCAATTTCACCAAGCATAGATTCTTCCTCCTAGCGTTATTCCCAGTCGCATCCGAAGCTTTCAGCTCGGAGTCTGGGGTCCGCTTTTACCAGTCATAGCTACAGATTTGGCTAGACCTCGATATTTTCCGTGAAGCGATTGCCATCTGACCTCCACGACCCAATGTTAACATTAGGCGATATCGAAGCTTTGCAGCTAGACCGTTGTTTTTGGGCTTTTTAAGGCACCAACTACCCGTAACGACTGCCATAGATGTTCTTATGGCAAACGGGACCGACGGCTTAACGTGCTCTTCGAGGCACGACCAGACCAATGCAAATACCCATATTTAATGCACACAAATATTTGCACTGAGCGGGGATCGAACCCGCGCCTCCTGCGTAGTGGCCGCGTTCACTACCGCTACGCCACGGAGGCTGTCAACCAAGCATAGATTATTACATAACAATCCGCGTGTGCTAGGGCGTCGTTTGTCTCGCAATACATTTGTCGTCGTATATACAATATGGTAGTACCTAATTGATGCTAAACGTAAGCAAATTTGAACAAGATTGTTTACACCGTTAAGTCAATGCGTCAATTTATTTGTTTGTCCTTGTCTGATACTAATTAGTGACGGATTAAGCAGTTGATGATAAAATAACATAGGGTCTAATTTCTAAATAAACTTGAAAAAGGTTTGGACAAATATTACAGCGCCTATATCAATGGTAGTTCCGTACTTCCTTATTCGTGCAAAGGTATATAAATACGAGTACCTATATTAAGTACTTACCACTTGAGCTTTTTTAGAAAAAGGAACCTATAATTCGCTATGGCAACAATATACCTACACTTCTACGTCATTAATTTATTTTAATTAGTAAATTATCTTCGTCATACTTGCCTTTTCTAGTCCTGTCAACCATCATTTGATACTAAAAAGTGATGTCAAAGTTGACATAGCGTTTTTTTGGTCAAAATTACAAGTTCTTCGCGCCTCTTTGAAAAAAATTGAAAATTTTCACAAAAAAAAATGCACGTAGGCTGGCGTTTGTTTAAGGGATAAAGAAATTTAATGGAATGCTCTACCCGCACACGTGAGGTTAGTCGCGTTTTCCCTGTTCTCGATTCACCCCGAAAATTTGTCGGTTCAAAAATAGCATTTTATTACGTTATTATAAAACCGAAAAAAATCAGGGGAATCGACTGTGGTTAGTAACGTCCTTATTGTTACAATTCGTGCTTCTTTTAAGCATCTGGCAAGGGAGCAAAATAGTATTTTTACGGCGAGAGCGCTACTTTGAAACACGAGCGAAGCGAAGGATTCTAGAATAGAATCCTTTAAAAGAAAAGAGTCATATACTCTTCTTTTCATCCCCTTTCTATAAGAAATATATATGTACTGATTACAAGTACAGAGCCGTAATTCACGCGCTTTTGTCTTTTTTTAGTTAGCGCGGGTCACGTACCAGCCACAGATTACAGATTTTTATGAATGATGTATAATATGTTCCAAATTCAAATCTCTTTTAACACGTACCAGCCACAGATTTCTATGAATTATATTATACGAGTATGTTCCAAATTCAAATTCTCTTTTCCACCCGCGATTTTTGAATGTTCTGAATAGAGTGAATTAACGGACGGATACAAGAAATGATCTGTATACTGCTACATAAAAGAAGCATTATTTTTTCTAGAATATCATCAATATTAGTTTTCCTCACTTTAGAATAACCTCTTAAGACTTGATAGAATTTGAGATGGCGATCAGAAATAATACGGTTCAAATATTAAAGTGTTTTGATATCAGATCAAATCGTTTGTACAAACCAAAGTAAACAAAAGATCATTTATCCTACGGCACCGATCACAAAGTAAAATTGATGAATTGATTAAACCAGCAATGTTTATGATATTATTAATCGAGTTGATTGAAATAATAATTCAGCTCTGTTGCTCTCATTTCATTTCTTGTTGGCGTTAATTGATTAATTCGATAACATCGGTACTGTGTATATAAAATGGGGTTTTATACGAAGAAATTATTTGTACTACAATAAAAAAATTGTTTGTGGAATCTGATTTATTAAGGCGCTGATACACAGGAGCATTCACTTGTAAAGGCTAATTTACATCAGACGAGCGAATGCTCAATCTAATCCCTCTCCGTCAAATTCTATTAGTGTAAACAGAAACAGAACATTCCTTCGTTGTTCTTTCTTAACTCGGTTAGATTCTATGGAATAATCTGAGAACGCTCGCTCACTTCATATAAACGCCACTAGATCGCGCGAACAGTAGGTAACTTAGAGCATTCCTACGTGTTTTTTAATTGACACCAATAAGCAATGAACATTCGTTCAGCTGATCTAAACAAACAAACAAAAATATGTCTAAGATATTCAATGATCTTATATAAAATGAAGTAGATGCGTTATTGCGCAAAAATCGTGAAGATCCGAAAACGAGTCAATTAGAACGTTTGCCTTGTAGTATCGCGTGCCGAGCGGCATCGGACGTTGAGCGAAAGAATCAGTGACATAAAAAAATAACGAAAATGCTATCGTATGTTTATAGACACTACACGAACAATTACTCTAAAGTTAATACAAGGGAAATGTAGATGAATTAAAAATGTGTCTGTGTGTGTTCGGCACAATTTTCTACGTTGATTTGTAAGCATATGACATATCTAATGATATTTCATCTTTGAAGATATTCTAGTTCTTCATTCCCCGCACCTGTGAAATGAACTCCCTCCCGTGGTTTTTCCAAGCGACTATAAAGGCCGCTCCCACGGTCCGCGATTTTGCGGATCATCACGCACAACCGACGATCGCGGACGGCAACGCACGCAGACAGGGCTCTTCCAACGGTGCGTGTCGGTCTGTGTAGATCTTTTGACAACTTCATTTCAAAATGCAAAGTGAAAGAGAACGTGTCGTCGCTGCAGCCGCGGCTGTGGTATTTTGTGGCCGCACCTTTGAAGTTACCGCCTCGTGACGGATACCGGCGCACCGCCACAGACGTGCTCTGCTATCACGGACGAGACCCTTCCCACGGTGTGTCGTGCGAGCTGGTCCGCGTCCGTCCGCAATATCGCTGACCGTGGGAAGCTGCATTAAGAAGGATATTGGAAGGTTCTTATGAGGTCGGCCGGCAGCGCGAATGTGACGCCCCTGGTGTTGCACACGTCCATAGGCCACGGTAACCACTTTGCATCAGGCGGGCCGTCTGCTTGTCTGCCATCTAACTGGTATAAATAAAACGCGATTTTGTGTACTGCCCCCCTTTTTTTTTTTTTTTTTTTTTTTTTTATCGTGCGAAAAATCCCCACGGATACCTCCCCCGCCGGAGCCGGAGGAAGAGGTTATGTCGGACTCGAACCGACTAAAACGCACGCCGTCTGTGGGCCGTCGGTTGCCGAAGGTGAGGTTGTCGTAGCCATATCCCTCGCACCCCGGCCGACCCAGGGCCAAATCTCTCGATCTGGCCCTCATCCCGTGTGGGGACCACAGAGTCCCCAACTCGCCCCGGGTATGGGGAGGCACGCAATGCGCGCCGCCGCCGCGGCCTGCTTCTGCTAGGGTGACAGGCGGCTCCACCCGTCACCCCCAGGCCCGCGCTCATGGGGGACGGAGGTCATTCTGCGACCTCCGACGCCCGAGTTGCCGCCGCTCGTTGCGGGCCGCGCGGTTAGCGATTCTCCTGCGCTCCTCGCGGGCGGCAAGGTCTGCGATTGTCCTTCGCTCCCGCTCCGCCGCCCACTTTACGAGCATGATTTGCTCGCAGAAGGAGGCGCCCGCGGCCCACGCATCCGCGCAGCGAACCATCGCTGCGAGCAGAGTGGCGAGCGTGAGAGCTCTCACTCCCAGGGTCGCCACCAGCTCCCGTCTCGGCGCCTCCCACGCCGGACACTCGGTGAGCGTGTGCAGCGCCGAATCCTCGCTCGCGTCGCAGTGATGGCACTCGGACGTTGGCTCTTTCTTCGCGATCAGATGCAGATACCGCCCGAAGCATCCATGATTGGTGATGATCTGCGTCAGCCAGAACGAGAGGCCACCGTGTGGCCTCTCTAGCCACTCCCCCATGATGGGTCTTACCGCCGCTACTACGGCGTGCCCTGCGCGTGGTCGCCCAAGTCGTAGCTCCCACTCCGCTACCATGTCCCTGTGGAGCCGGGATTTCACGGCCCGAATTTCTTCAGGCTCAGGATTGTGTCCCCGCTCCCGCGCCTCCTTTCGGAAACGATATAGCGCCGAAAGGGTTCTCGCTTCCAGGATCCACGGTAGCGATCCGGCAAGGAGACTCGCTGCTTCAAAGGATATCGTGCGGTACCCCCTGATGGCCCTGATGGCCACTATCCGCTGCGGTTCATGCAGCCGGTCCACGTGCCTGGCCTTCAGGTTGTCGGCCCATACGGGGCTACCGTATAGAGCCATGGACCGCACGACACCCGCATAGAGTCTCCTGCAGGAGTCCTCTGGCCCCCTCAAATTGGGCAGCAGCCGCGTCAGAGCGTTAGCTGTGAGCACCAATTTGGGGACCAGACTTCGGAAATGCTCCCCGAAGTCCCACCGACCGTCGAGCACGAGCCCCAGATATTTCATCCGGGGCTTGATGTCGATGAGAGTGTCTCCCACTGTGATTCTGGATCCCGCCGGTGGCCCACGCCGAGGTCCATGAAAGAACATGGCCTCGGTTTTCTGCAGAGCCACCTCGAGACCCAGCCGCCGGATTCGTTCCACGACTTGGGCAACCGCGGTCGTGGCCTTCAGGGTTGCCTCGCGGTGTGTAGCCCCGCTTGCCGTCACTAGCGTGTCGTCCGCATAACACGTCACGGCGGCACCATGCGCGAGCTCACTGCGAAGCACCCAGTCGAATCCGATGTTCCACAGGAGCGGCCCCAGGACCGATCCCTGCGGAACACCGCACGACATCTCTCGCCGACCGACACCGGTCGCACTTGGGTAGATGACGGCTCTCTCCGTCAGGTACGCCCCGACTATACGGCGGAGGTAGAGAGGCACATCGTGGTACGCGAGCGCCTCCATAATGCAACTCCAGGGCAAGGTGTTGAACGCGTTGGAGATGTCCAAGGCCACCGCCAACATCACCTCGCCCCGAGCGACCGCATCCTCCGCCAGAGTCCTCACGCGCATGATTGCATCTACGGTGGAACGCCCTCGGCGGAAGCCATATTGGGCATCCGCCAGATCCGGCCCCTCCCTAGAGAGGTGCTCGACGAGGCGCTTCGCAATAACTCTTTCAAAGAGCTTGCCCACCTCATCGAGCAACACTATGGGCCGGTAGCCGGACGGTGAGTCCACCGGGCGCCCCTCCTTCCGGATGAGTACCAGTTTCCCCGTCTTCCACATCTTCGGAAACTGGCCACGCTCCATACATGCGCTGAGGAAACCTCTAAATCGAGGCTCGAGAGCGTCTTCCCCTAGAGCTAGGACCCATGCGCGGCCTGGAATACCGTCGGGTCCCGGGGCGGTGTTCTTCTTGGCGCTAAGCCTTCGCACCGCCAGCTCTAGTTCTACCCAAGTGACCTCGGGCACGTCGTCATCAACCGCGCTGGGCACCACAGGCGACTGAGGTGGCAGAGTCATCCGCGGTGGAACGTGTTCCGCCCGCGTCGGGAACAGGGATTCAACCACTCCTCCGAGCAGAGCCGGCTGGAGAACCTGGGTCAGCGGCGGAGCCCGGGGGCGGAGCTTTCCTCTTACCATATAGTAAGGCCGCCCCCATGGGTCCCTCTCCAGCGTCTCCATCAGCTCTTTAAAAGCCGCAGCTTTAGCCCGCTTAATCTCCGCTCGGAGGGCATTTCTGGCCTCTCTGTATCCCTCATGAAGCTCCGCCACTCGGGGCTCCGTATCTGCGGGTCGGCTACGCCTCCTACGGAATCTGGCCCACCGACGGTGCGCGATTACGCAGGCTTGCCGCAGCCTCGCAATCTCCGCAGACCACCAGTAGACCCGACGCCTCGGACTATAGGGCGGAGCCCTAGGCATACCCGCATCGCAGACACGTGTCATGGCCTCCCGAAACCACGCCGCCTCGTCGTCTATATCGACAGGCCTGTCCGGCGCAATGGCCCAAGCCTGAACGGCGGCGGCCTCCAGGAGGACCTCCCGATTCAGTCCCTTAAGTACCCAGCGCGGTTCGCGTGGGGCCGGTATGACCGGCGCATCACCCGTGGGGTGTGAGACATCAAACCTAACGTAACGATGATCCGCCAATGTCTCCACCCCGACAACGACCCGCCAGTCCCGCACACGGTGTGACAGCGAAGCGCCCGCGAACGTAAGGTCTACGATCGAACTGCGCCCCGCGGCCATGAACGTGGCTTCGGCCCCGCTATTCTGGAGAACTAGACCGAGTGTAGCGGCCCAGCTCTCCAGTGCCCTTCCTCGCGGGTTCGTGCGCTGGGAACCCCAGGTCACTGACCAGGCGTTAAAGTCCCCAAGCACAAGAACCGGGCGAGGGTAACAGGCATTGACGACGTCGGCCAGCCGATCCAACGATTGCTGGTATTGGCTTATGAGTCGGTGTCGACTCGGCGTGAGGTAGACGGCCACAACCGCTATCTCCCCCACAAGAGCCGCCACGTAGCCATGCCCCCTTGCAATGGTTGCAAGGGGGGGGCTACCTGCAGCGGCGTTATGCACCAGTGCCGCCGACCCATCCAGGTCGATCACCCAGGCAGGCCCGGGAGGTCGGTGGGTGTATGGATCGGCGACAGCGGCGATATTTATGGACCACTGTGCCATGCTCTGGAGCAGAAGTGCCTGAGCATCGACACCGTGGCCCACGTTCGCCTGCAGGATGCGGAGTTGAGGATCCATTATGGAACCCTCTCCTCCGCACCCCGCCGCGAACTAGATGCGGAACGCCCGCCTCGCGGCTTCGGCTCCCCCCCGGTGCAGGTTTTGCTGCCAACCCTGTGGTTGGCCGGCTTGCCCTCCGCCGCACACCTAAAGCAGTGTGGCGGTGCTTCGCACTCTCCGGCCACATGACCGGGTTGGCCACAGCGGAAGCAGCGGTCACCGACCGTCACCTCCGCAGTGCACTGCACACCCAAGTGGCCGACCGACAGGCACCTGAAGCACCTGGCCGGTCGAGCCTGCAGGAGCCGTACCTGCACCTTTGCAATGCCTCCTACCGCGAGGCTCCTCTGGTCGGCAGCCTTTTGGGCTGCGGCGATGGGGCAGCCGACAACTGCCGCCCCCTGTCCATAGCGGCCGAAGCGGATCGCTCCGACCTTGACCGCTTCCAGGGGACAGCCCCCAGCCTCCGCCACGGTGAGCCTTAGCTCCTCTGCCGAAATGGAGTCGTCCAAGCCCGAGATGCGCAGTTCTGCACACTTGTTGGGCCTGGACACCCGGACATCGGCTGCGTCCAGCGACTCCCTGAGCGTCGCTGCTATGGCGTCGGCTTGAGGACCGCTGGTGGCGCCGGGGACCGCAATGAGCGTGGCACCCGTCCGCGTGCGCCTAAACGTCATGGGCCCGGAGATGTTTAGGGCTTTCATGTCGATGAAGCCCTTGGCCTTAGTCACGATCGGGCCCAGCTTCACGCCCCTCTCTGCCGCCTCCGCTGTCAGTGACAGAACGACAGCCGTAGATCGAGGTGCGCGCAGCCTCCCCGGCACTCCCTTCGCGGCAGCCTCGGCTTTCTTAGCCTTTTTGGCTGCCTTTTTTCGGGCGTTCCGCCTCTTTTTGTTGTCTCCAACTACCTCCCAGCCCCCTTCCGGTGGAGAGCTCATGGAGGCAGTCGGAGCCGTACCCTGGGCCGGGGATACCTTCCCCTTGCCCTTCCCCTTCCCCTTGGCCTGGGCGCCCTGAGGGCCCCCAGCCCCGGCAGCAAGAGTAGCGGGAGCGGAAGGCGCGGCAGTCAGACCGCGGGCCGACACTTTCGAGGTCGCCACCACAGCCGGACGGGTACCACCCCTCCCGACTGCATCGGCATACCCGGTCGGTGGCGCAAGGGCCGGACGGCGGATGGAGTCCAAAATAGTCTCCACCATACGCCGTGTGCGCTCCTCAAGCGCGGCCTGCCGCGCCTCCTGACGCTGTTCCATGGCGGCCATGGCTGCCATGCAGGCCGCAAATTGATCTTTTGATCGGATTGGCTGCAGCACTGGCGACACCGACCGGTTTGGCAGCGTCGGTGGGACCGGCCGCTCCGGCTCCGCCGCAAGCGCCCGCTGCAACGAACGTGTTACGCGCACCTGTGGCATATCGGCCACCATTTTTTTAAGGCCCGCTATCTCAGCCGTCATTTTCCTGTACTCGGCCTGTCGCCGAGCCTCTTGCCGCTCGGCGTCAGCCCGGAACGTGGCCAGCTCCGCCTTAAGGGACTCGGCCCATTCGGCAAGGCGCCATGTGGTCTGCAGGACCCGCTCGTCCTCAGGCCTCGGCGTCCCTGTCTGGGTACTCGCCATCGTCTGGAGGGCCTCCACTGCCTCCCTGGTGACCGTGTCGGTCCATTGCGGGTCCGCCGCCGAGGTGGAGGGTCGCGGCGGCGCCCGCACGTCCTCCGGGGCCGGGGCCCACAGGGAGAGGGGGGCTCGGGGGGTAACCATCTTGGCGTCTCGGCGGCCGACCGCTACGACTTTGTAGGGGGGAGGGCGTAGCAGCTCCTCGCCACCGTAGCTGCTGCTCGAGGACGAGTCAGTCAGGGTGAGGTCCAGATCTGACTCGGCCCTCGACTTTTTCTTCTTCCTCTTCCTTTTCCGTGCAGATTTCTGGGTCTGCAGACCCACCGGGCTGTTGGCCCTGCTCCTCTCATTGGCGGTGTCGAATTTCTCCGACACCACCGAGGCGTTGGACGCGACCTCCGCGTCGTGGCGCTGCGCGACCTCCGCGCAGACTATTTCACTAGGTTGGGGGGTTTTATTAACGTTTAAATCCATAAAAGTCCCACGAGTAGAGACGATATAACTACACTTCCCGGGTGACGCTCATTCCGGGAAGCGGGGTAAATACTGTGGAGGTCCCCAGGTATCCACAGGTTTTAACGACTTCGCTGTCGGGTTTTACAGACTTTTCCTTGTCGCGGGCCGGCCAATTAAGGCAAGCCCCACGTTCTCCGAGATCACGGCTTCCCGAGTGTGGCTAGCACTCAGGTCGTTGTCGATCACCCGGAGCCTACGCGACGCGAGAGGGCAGCCAACCCCCCCAACACCGACGGTGGCACGAGTGCCTGTCAGCCCCTGCGCGAGCAGTGGGCCGACCCGTCCCTCGATCCCGATGGATCGCGACGTCTCTCCCCTGTCCCCTCTGAGAGCAGAGGGATACTGGGAGCGACAAACGACCTGATCCTCTCGGATCCCACCTCGTGGACCTAGCAGGTCCGCCGTACCACGACCCCCCTCATGGGGTCAGCTAGCCCTGAAAAGGGCTGTTTTTGTGGCCCTGAAAAGGGCCTGGAGGACGCCTCGCGGCTCCCTCCTCGCGGGCCTAGGAGGCCCGCCATCCCACGACCCCCTCGTGCAATGGGGTCAGCTAGCCCTGAAAAGGGCTGGGTTGTCGGGTTATTAGTCGAGCGGCTAACAGAGCCCCTTTGAGTCGGAGTCTATTAACCGTCGTCCAGGGTGCACCAGCCACCCCGCTTCCGCTCCCCAGGACCGTGGTCCAAGGGGGGAAGAAACGGGGAGGCCATCGTGGAGGTTACCCGACCTAGCACCCCGTACTGCCCCCCTAGACAAGTGGCAATTCGTTGCTCGGCGTATGATGGAATAGAATGACAAATGTATAGGACTTGACGTTTTTGACATTCGTTGACGCCTATCATATACGTCAAATCCCATACATTTGGCATTCTATTCCATCATACACCGAGAAACGTATTGCCACTTGTCTAGAGGGGCTGGCTGTTATCTGAGCTCGTTTGCGTGATCTAAACGCTCAAAATAGTTTTGTTTTCCAATGGAACTTAGTACTAAGTTTCTATCCTTTGTCCTTATTACGTTTATTAGGTCTATCTCTACTAATCGAGTTGCGCATTCATGCCATCACATTAGTGAATGTTATCTTAAGTTCTAATTATAATACGGCAAGTCTACTAATTAAACAATAATGGGAAAGCTTTGATTGCAATAGATACCTTCTCAACTTGGGATTCGAGATATCAAGTACGCTGATGCCTTATCAGAATAATTTAAGGTAAGAGGTAGTTCCACCAATATTATATGAGTAAATATGAAAATTTGTGAAATTGTTTGGATGTTATTTTTTGAAGTTTATGCGAATATAACTTATTGAAATAAAACCACTTTTTAACGGATTCTATCGCGATTTATTTGTTACTAGCTGACCCGGCGAACATCGTACCGCCATATTTTCTGATCCCGTTCCCGCGGCATATCTCTAAATTTATCAGTGTTTCTCTACAATATTATGCATGTATTATACATATAAACCTTCCTCTTGAATCACTCTATCTATTAAAAAAACCGCTTCAAAATCCGTTGCGTAGTTTTGAAGATTTAAGCATACATAGGGACGGACAGACAGCGACAGCGACTTTGTTTTATAATATGTAGTGATGATTCTATACTTTTAGCCCGACGTTTCGACTACTTTTCAGCAGCCATGTTCGCGGGGTGACTAAAGATGGTACTTGTCACATAGTTTGAAGTATAATTTTCTCAAAGTACGCGTAATCATGATGAATAATTGTTGAAGTTACTATTTACGCAGAATGAGCTCACTTTGAACTTTCTTTCTTTCTTTTTTCTTAACATACAAACATTGTTACTTAATCACTCTCTAACCTAAGAACGGATCTGCCCCCCTAGACAAGTGGCAATTCGTTGCTCGGCGTATGATGGCATAGAATGACAAATGTATAGGATGTGACGTTTTTGACATTCGTTGACGCCTGTCATATACGTCAAATCCCATACATTTGGCATTCTATTCCATCATACGCCGAGCAACGAATTGCCACTTGTCTAGAGGGGCTTATTGAAATTCGGTACAGGGGTAGATTATCGTCTGGAATAACACCTTGTTCTAGAGCGAATTGTCGAAACATTATAGGTATTTAAACTTTCATGGTCGTTCACATTACTATTAGAACTATCGGGATATATACCATGTATTTTTTCTCTCTTGAACTCGAAACAATACATGGTAAATATCCCGATAGTCCTAATAGTAATGTCGTAACATTCTTTACCACATCATAAAGTGTTAGAATTCTTTACCAGCAGCGCTTCCATCTTCCTACAGTCCCGGGTCATTTAAGCGGGTGGTCTACCTTACCTAGAGACAGCATCTGTAATAGTAGCTACTGTTCTATAGACTGCAGCCCAGCTTACTATCCATCAGGTGCCATCATCCATCAAATAAATAAAGGGAAATAAAAGAAGTGTACCTAAATAAAAAGTAAAAATTATTTTTATCATAGTAGCTGTTCGAAACCGAATTGTTTTGTTTACCGTTGAAGATAGTACAATGAGAATTTCTTATTAAAAATATTACATCATCTCTGTTTTAATTAAGAGGAGTATCTTGTTAACTCTGGTTGCGTAATTATCATGACAATACAAATTCTGACTAATATTGATATGCCAAAGTGAGTTTGTTTGTTACATAATTACTTTGTTTATAATCGGAAAAAGCGAAATAAAGCTAACGCGGGACTCGAACCCGCGATGTTTCCCTTACAGGGGGAATGCTCTGACCATTGAGCCACCGAACTTCGCCCGAGGTTGATCCATATTTTCCAATACATCCGTCTTAGGGCGACATCAAGCGAAATCAAGCTCAGGCAGGACTCCCACCGTCGCGACGGTGGGAGTCCTGCCTGAGCTTGATTTCGCTTTTTCCGATTTTAAACAATTTGTTTAGGTTTATTTAATGACTAGCTTTTGCCCGCGGCTCCGCCTGGTTGGATGTCGGTTATCGCGACCAAACATAGCCTATGTCCTTTCTCAAGGTCTAATCTACCCCTATACCAAATTTCATCAAAATCGGTGCAGCGGTTTAGTCGTAAAAGCGAGACAGACAGACAGACAGACAGATAGACAGACAGACAGACAGACAGACAGAGTTACTTTCGCATTTATAATATTAGTAGGGATTTTGTTTGTTTGTTATATAATTAGTAGGGTCAGCTACTTGCCCTAGCTTCGCCCGTGACATATTTCGAAGCCAAGTATGACATCATGATACGGAGCTACGAAATATGCCCAATACCCAATTGCGGGCATAATTATGTTCTAAATGGTATGGGGGGGGTCTTTAAATCATATAGCATAATATGCCCGCATTTGGGTACTTCTAGTTTGCTTCTAGCGTCCCCACTGGTGGGGCAAGTGAAATGTTATATCAGTTATTTTTAACAAAAAATTAAACTCTCTTCTATAAAATCTATTCTGTGCCGAAAGGTAAAAAAAAATAAAAAATAACAGTAACTTACAGTAAGTAAATAAGTAAAATCATACTAGGTATTTAAAATACATAAGTACATTACTCACACCTGTAAATTCCCACAATTTAACACCTAGAATTTAATTAAAAATTACTATTAATATGTATGATAATGAACCAATATCTATTATGTTTCCGCGAAATACTCGAATAGGTGTAATATCAACAATTTGCCATAAATTGAAGTTACATTGTTTCCATACATAAAGTAGTCATCGAGCTAATACCACTATCAATACTTCAATTAATCAATAGCAGTACATACATAGGTACACATACCTACATACTATATTCACGCTGGTAAATCTCCGAAGAGGTAGGAGTGGCCTAAAGGTCCAACCCCACCAAACGGACGGCATCGGAACGGATTTTACAATCTTTAAACAAAAATAAATCTTATATCACAGCATTTAAAGTTTATATTACCAAGTCACGCATGACAGCAGCTTGACGTGCGTCATGCTGCCGCACGTCGCTGTCAAGCTGTTGTGCGTGACTTGGTAATATAAACTTCAAACACTGAGATAATAAGGTTTAATTTTGTTTAAAGATTATAAAATCCGGGCCGATGCCGTCCGTTTGGTGGGGTTGGACCTTAAATTCTATTATACCGGGAATTAACACTGTTTTAAAAAGGTCTCAAGATCCCTTAATATTCGCGGAATTACGCCCAGTTTCCGAAAGGCTGATCAATGTCAAATTAACTAATCGGCTGTTAAATCTCTTGTCAAGTAGGAATTGAGTTGTTAGAATCATGGTTAAATAGTTTAAAGGTTCTACCCCACCAAACGGACGGCATCGGAACGGATTTTACAATCTTTAAACAAAATAAATCTTATGTCAAAGCATTTAAAGTTTATATTACCAAGTCACGCATGACAGCTTGACGTGCGTCATACCGCCGCACGTCGCTGTCAAGCTGTTGTGCGTGACTTGGTAATATAAACTTCAAACACTGTGCTAATAAGGTTTAATTTTGTTTAAAGATTATAAAATCCGGGCCGATGCCGTCCGTTTGGTGGGGTTGGACCTTTATTCTATTATACCGGGAATTAACACTGTTTTAAAAAGCTGGAATTAACACTGTTTTAAAAAGGTCCAAGATCCCCTAATATTCGCGGAGTTACGCCCAGTTTCCGAAAGGCTGATCAATGTCAAATTAACTAATCGGCTGTTAAATCTCTTGTCAAGTAGGAATTGAGTTGCTAGAAACATGGCTAAATAGTTTAATTTGATCATTGTGTCGGTTAAAATAGCTGGTTAACCAACACGATGATCAAATTATACTATTTAACCATGCTTCTAGCAACCCAATTGCTACTTGACAAAAAAATTAACAGCCAATTAGTTAATTTGACGTTGATCAGCCTTTCGGAAACTGGGCGTTAGTCTATTCTGACTAGCTAATATAAGCCTCAATAAAAGCAAATACCATTATAAATTAGGTACCTAGTCTTGACTAGAACTCAATTATATTTAGGTATAACTAGAATATTCGTATCATAAAAGTAAATATAATTATATTATTATAATGAAGAAATACAACCCTGTTATGTGTATCTCTCTTAGAGTAATTTAAAATAATATTGTTCAATTCTAAACGAACAATGATAATCAAAACTAAATAATTCACTCCAGGCGCCCTCTCTCAATCTCAATTGCGTTAGTTTAATTCAATACAAGATTTACAATTATACATTAAGGCCCCTAATCAGGTCAACGTCGAAAAATCGCTAATTTCGAAACCGTTTTTCTTATTGCCTATAAGACTTACAGATCTGAAATTTATATGCCTGCATTCTACAGGATATACAGCGGAACTTGACCTTTTCAGAAATTTAAAAAAAAAGGAGGAAATAGTAGAAAAGAGGCTCTGAACATAACTCTAAACTTTTTTTTGAAACCAAATATTTTCCACAATATGTATCCAATTAATCTGAAACTTCGCATATATGTTGAAAAAGTATATTAGCGTGACATGACCTTCTTAGTTTATAATCGTTGCCTATCAAATTATTTCTTAA
This sequence comes from Eilema depressum, assembly GCA_914767945.1. NCBI lineage: Eukaryota > Metazoa > Arthropoda > Insecta > Lepidoptera > Erebidae > Eilema > Eilema depressum. Next base: position 15,936,150 of record OU612026.1, read on the forward strand.
AATTGGTTTTACTGATTTCTACGGCTCCAGTACCCCTTGCTCGTTCAAAATTCAGTCTGCGCTGAGGCGCGTTGCTGAACGGACCTATGTTTGGTTGCTGAAACCTCCCCTCCCGCACCCCGCCCACCAGTGTCAGTGTGTGAGTGTGTTGTATAAAACGCTACAAAGATTATAGCCTCCATAGATTAGGCACTTACGATTATACGCGACTATCGTGGCGTAGCGTAAGAGCGCTTGTAGGGCTTGTTCCCAGATCTCCACAATTTTATTACCACCACCTCCACGACTTTTATTTGTGTACAAATATAATTCTCAGGACATCCAAGAAATATATAGTACCGTCAACATGTGCAAGGTTTTATGATTTAGATCAAGGGTGCCCAACCCCAGGCCCGCGGGCCACGAAGTGGCCCGCGGACGAATTTCGGGTGGCACGCGCAAGCCACTGCGAGAGGAGCAAAAAGCTTCCTACAGTCCCGGATCCTTTAAGCGGGGCCCGAAAAAGCATCTGATGAGGCCGACAAGCTGAGTGCTACCATTGTAACTCGATGCCTACGTGTCTATAATGGTGAGCCTCTTTTCCGAGACTGCCTTCAGCTTACCATCAGGCGAGGTGAAGTCAAATTTACGTTATAAAAAAAGTTATTTCGGTGCCATATCGTTACCGAAAAAATCCCGAGCCGTGAAGGACATACCGTAGTAGCGGCGATAAGACCCATCATGGGGGAAAGCTAGAGAGGCCGCCATGTAGCCTCTCTAGCCACTCCTCCATCCTGCAGGTTATCACCGGGCACGGATGCTTCGGGGATTTTCTGCGTCGGATCCGGTAAGAGCCAACCACCGAATGCCATCGTTATGACGCGGGAGACGCCATCACCGTAGGAGTGAGAGTTCTCTCGCTTGCCACCTTGCTCACGGCGATAGTACGCTGCGCGAGTGCGTGGGCGGCCGCCCCTCCTTTTGTGAGCAAGTAATACTCCAAAAGGAGACGGCGGGGTAAGAACGGAGGAGATTCACAGCCCGTGACGAGCGTAGGAGGTGCAGAACAGGCCCCTGTCCCTCATGAGGGTGTTGACGGGTGGAGCTGCTTGCACCTCCCCATTCCCAGGGGCTAGATTGGGACGTGGCGGTCTCCATACCCGAGATGGGCGAGAGATCAGCCAATTTCATCTTCCGAAACCTAGGGGGGGGGGGGGGGGTGTATGTAGTAAAAAGATGCACTGGCCCGCCAAAAATGTCCAAATCGTAAGTTTGGCCCGACAGCTAAAAAGGTTGGGCACCCTTGATTTAGATGAATCGCGAAGATAATTTTGAATAGGTATCGATTTAGGTACTAAGAATCATCTTCCATTTATTTTGACTTTCTTTTTTGATGTAAAAGGTCTTGTCTAATGAATAATATTGAATGAATAACTTTTTATAGTTGTTTAATTCATACGACAACAAGCACAACTCGTTACAATCTATAGTTAGTACAATATTTTGAGAGGAAAAGAAAAAGATGAAGGCGTTTTTCAGAATTTGCTGAAATTAAAAATTGATACTGGTGATGAAATCTTGCAAAAACACTTGAAAAAAAATGCTCAATATACATCCCCACAAATACAAAATGAGATTTTAAATATATGCAGAGTTCTAATTAGAGAAAAAACTGGTTGCAGATGTCAAAGCTGCATACAGTATTTTTATATGTTTTCTCCAGTTGCAAAAAATGGATGCTCAAACAATAGCTACTGAAATTAATGGTTTCATCAAAGCTGTTCAATGTTTAAACATTGATGTTAACAAATGCGTGGGACAAGGCTACGACGGGTGTGCTACGATGGCGGGAAAAGATGGCGGTGTCCAAAAAATATTGAAAGGAACGTATAAAACAGTTTACATTTCGCTATGCCTGCCACAAGTTAAACTTAGTAGTATAGTCAACGACTTGAATCATGTTCCAGAAATCCGAAACTGCATCGGAACGCTAAAAGAAACCGTAATTTTTTTTTTTTGGGAATCGGTTTTACGCCAACAATATGTCCCTATGTGAAACAAGATGGTCACATAAATATAAGATGTTTAAAAATCATTTTATACAAATAGTCGAGGGTTTGGAAAAGCTTTCTAAAGAAGGGAATTCTGGAACGAGAAAGACTGCTTTCTAATTAATAACAGCTGTAGGACAAACGCAATTCATATTAGCGTTATGTGTCATTGATAAATATAATGCTGCAACCCGTAGCAAATACTTTACAATCCAAAAGTTTGGTTACATATCAAAATCCCGAAGCTTACAATATCGAATTTCATAATACCGACGTACGAAAGACCGAAATTCAAAATCCCGAATATTCGTTTGACCGAATGTTCAAAATACCGAAAGTATAAAATACCGAAAGTACAAAATCCTGACTTACAAAATCCCGAAGTTCAAAATCCCGAAAATGAAATTTTTGGGTGGTTATAAAAAAAAATAACCACCTTCTAACCTAATCTATCCAAGTCGGAATGCGCGGGATGGACATTGCGGGCCTCAACGTGGAAACATATAGGTTAAAAGGGCAAGAGAATGACCTCCACCATATATTTATATCATAGTTAGATATTATAAATCATGAATATGTACCAATGTATACATCTATGTAATGTGGGTGTTAATTCACCTCTGCCTAACCATCCGGGGATAAAGGCGTAATTGTATGTATGTATGTTTTATAAATTACCTACTCGGATGCACGTACAAGGCAACGTAATAAATTAGCCAAAGTAGAATGAGAAACGAAGAAGTCATTTTAAAACTACCCCCGTTGTAAAAATAAGTATAAAAATTAAACCAGGACGCCTACCATCGGTAAAGTACCAAAATCTCATTTTCGGGATTTTGAACTTCGGGATTTTGAACGTTCTGGATTTTGAACTTCGGAATTTTGAACTTCGGCATATCGTACTTCGGTATTTCGTACAATCGGGATTTTGAAATTCGAGATTTTGAACTTCGGGATTTTGTCATTCGGGATTTTGATTTTCGGTATTTTAATACGTAACCGCTAAAAGGTAGATATATCTTATCAATGAAGGATAAATATATATTGTGCATTATATTTTTCTATTGTCTGCATTCAACTGAGTTTTCCATAAGACAAATGATGTCCTATCTAGTATCACATACTCTATGTTCCATGATTTTTTATTGTTTAGCACAGCGGCTGCGTTCAACGACGTGGTTGTATGCGTGCGCGAACCCCGGCGATCCCGCCCCGCACCTCTCGATACCCCGCTTGACCAAATACCTAAACGCTCAAAGTCATTCGCGTAGGTAATCACCTTAAAAGCCGCGTGGTTCCCGGCAGAGTAGAATTTGGGCCATCTCATCTCTTCCCATGCGGTGTCGTACAAGGCGACTAAGGGATAGAGCTGTTTAACATCAGACAGATAATAATACAGCCCAGACTCAGCCTCGGATGTATGGCTCGAGTCAACAATAGTGCTCGGAATATGGCAATAGGCTCACACACTATTACTTGGAACTTAATTCAATCGCTGGTGAAATATGGGTGTTAATTCACCTCTGCCTAACCCTTCGGGGATGAAGGCGTGATTATAATAGGTATGTATATTGATATAGCTCCAGGACCTCGAACTTTTGCTAATTGTCAGCCACTGTATTACCCGAGGCACTACAAAAAATGCATTTTAATTTCAGACTTTATCGTTATGCTGTTAAAGTATAAAATTAAATAACATCATGTAGAGTGAATGAAAAAAATAATTACTTTTTTTTTAAATCTTTTAAATTAATTAAATTTTTAAATCTTAAACTGCCTCTGTGGCGTAGCGGTAGGGAACGCGGCTGCTACGCAGGAGGTGCGGGTTCGATCCCCGCTCAGTGCAAATATTTGTATGCATGAATAAAAATATTTGCATTGGTCTGGGTGTTTCTATGTATAATATGTATGTATTTACAAAAAAAAAAGTATCTAAGTATGTATATCCGCATTCTAGATTCCATAACACAAGCTAATTAAGCTTACCATGGGTCTAGATAGCGTTGTGTAGAATGTTGTAGAATAGAATATTTAATTTTGTACTTTAAGTCAATATCAATTAACGTGTAAATTTAATGTAATTTTTTACAGAGTCACTGGTATGACAGTCCTAAATGATTTCCTGTGACGTAACTGTGGTGACTATGACAAAATATCTCTATTAATGGTTGTTCGTGCGTGCTCACATTACTAACTACGGGACAGTGATATTTCGTACGCCTTAGAGCACCACGTAAGCCCGTGGGAGTCGCCTTACATACCTACGGCTACGCCGCCTACGTACCTACGGCTTATGCGAAGATTTATAGAATAAAGCTAGGAATATACTGTCAGAAGTCTACGCGAATATCACTCAGAAATAAAACCGCAATTTAACGGATTCTATCGCGATTTATTTGATTTGTTTACGCGATAATATTTCGTGGTTTCATTTTCGATATAAATTAACAGGTAGTCCCTTGACCTACAAGGCAACACTCGCACGCTTTTAAAAGTTATTTCTAATTAGAATAAATCGATTTCTTTTTTAAAAATAATCGATTAAAGTAGGTATCGACTCGTCTACCCTACACTATCCTAGACGGTGACAGCTCATTCTTTTTCCGTGCGAGGCAACGAGTGCACGCGCTTCTACTTTGTATCGCTTTTCTTTGTTCCAATTTTAAAAAGAACGGTGTTTTGTTTAAATTCACGATGCGATGATATTATATTAAGAAGATGGAAAAATTACGGGATAAACACCGTCACAAACGGCGTCGAGAAGATTCATTCTCATGTTCGGATGACGGTACGGTACCCCACAAAGTTAGTACTTAACTATTTACCTTTTCCCGTACAAGTACTGGTCAAAGTGACAGTCTTGATGCTGGTAATTTGCCATAGATTCTCATTTGAACGCGGCAAACAGCAACCTGCCATAGATTCCATAAGCGAACGAGGCGTTACAAATATACCTACGTAAACTGGTAATAGATTCAAACTTAATTTACCTTCTACCGTACAAGTACTGGTCAAAGTGACAGTCTTGATGCCGGTAATTTGCCATAGATTCTCATTTGAACGCGGCAAATAGCAACCCGCCATAGATTCCATAAGCGAACGAGGCGTTACAAATATACTTATATTGGTAATAGATTCAAACTTAGAACTATTACATTTCGACGTACCTCCTACTTACATAACTATGTAATAGTTGAGTTACGCTTATTCATTTTTCGATTAGGAGACGAAACGGCGTTGTGGGATTTAACACAACCCATAGAAACTGAGCCGCAACCTGGTCTGGGGCCGGAAGACATAGTCGTAATTCTCGACCCCCATGGGTCTCGGCCTGACATCTTGCTGGAGTCTGTTCCGACTCAACAGGATGATCTGAATTCGACACCACCGGCACCACCGCCAGCGGCGCTTCCTGAACCTCCATTGGATCCAGAGATCCTGTGCGCTCTTGGTGAGGCAACTGATGAAGGTCCTGTATGGGGCCCGGAAATCCATAACAACTTAACTCAATTATTATGGACACCATTACTCAAAAAGGGAATGGTTAAAGACATGAGAGACAAAATGTTAAAACAGTATCTCATACCCAGTAATTGTACGTTACCTCAAGCGCCAAAATTAAAAGTTGAGACATCTCAACAACAATTGGGTGCATGTATTACAGCTATTAGCAAGGCGATGACGTCATTAATAACAAGATCGAAGCGATTAAAACACTAAGTGAGGGCTGTCGCATTTTATGTGAATTACATAATTCAGAAACCCAGGCTCGGATAAAAATGGTTATACCCGGGATAGCGAAGCCTTTTCTGAATGTCATACAAGACAGCGAGATGAGACGTTGTTCGGTTCCACCTTACCGGGTAAAATAAAGACGTCTAAAACTATTTAAAAACAGGGTCTACAGATAAAGACCACTGAGCCATTGCCAGTGAAATCTAATACCAATGCCCAATCCCCAAAACACAATGTCTGCGCGCCATCAGTTCCAGGGAAACTGGGCCGTACCTTCTCGTTATTCAACGAACAGGGGGGGGGCGAGGAGGTCAGAGGCGATTCCCCACGGTAGCACGCCGATCAGCAGCGGCGACGGCGACATCGATGTCAGTAACCAAGACGAACCAGAATCGCTCACGCGCCCCTACGCCAGTAACACAGGTACATGCAGATAGGGTACAACAGTTCTATAATTGTTGGACCCACATTACTAATAATACTAGTATTCTTAATTGGATCATGAAGGGAATATCTATTCCATTTTTAAGTGAACCGTTTCAATCTTGTATGCCCTCGAATTACGTGGTCATTGAGTGAACAGCGTGACATGTCACTAGCTATCGAGAATTAACTGAACTAGGTGCTAAATCACAGGTTGAGCCCAGTTCAGATCAGTTTATTTCCAGTACATTTTTAGCTCCTAAGTCCAACGGTGGTAAAAGATTTATTCTTAATTTAAAATCTTTAAATCGTTTCATACCTAAAACCCATTTTAAAATGGAAGACAGTGTAGAACTGCCTGTAAGTAAGTACAATCAAACTGGTACTTAGCGACCGTAGATATGAGAGAAGCATACCTACTTATTCCCATTGCTAAACAATTTCGTAAATACCTCCGATTCCATTATACCGCGCAAAACTCATACAAAATAATAACTTACGAGTTTAACGCATTGCCCTATGGGCTCGCCATAACTCCAAGGTGTCTCACTAAGATTGTCAGAGAGGTTGTACGTAATTGCGGGTTTCTGTCTGTATCGCATTTAGACGATTTGCTTTGTTTAAGGAGCAGTTACGAAGAAGGTCTTTGTAACGTAAAGGAAACGGTAGCATTACTAGAATGTTTGGGATTAGTAATATATTACAAAAAAAAAAAAAAAAAGTAATTTGCAACCTCAAACATCTTGCAAATTTTTAGGATTCATTTATGACACCATTGATATGACCTTATCGTTAGGTACCTGTAGACAACCGCAACAAGATAGCCTGTTTAGTACAAAAGTATTCCAATCTACCCACAGTTTCAATTAGAAATTTCTCCCAATTGGTAGGATACTCGTAGCAGCGTGCCCGGCGCGGGCGGTGCGCTACGGTTGGTTGTATACAAAGATATAAGAAAGAATGAAATATTTATGTCTACAACAACACGGTACATTTGACGTAAAAGTAAAACTTCCTTTAACATCCTAAGTGATTTGAACTGGTGGTCTCAAAATATTTACAAAGTAAATAATCCACTAAAGACCCAAAGCTACGCGCTGGAAATTTACACTGACGCGTCACACACCGGCTGGGGTGCATTTAGTAATGAGGTAAGAGTAAATGGTGCTTGGAAAGAAAGTGAAATCAGTTTTCATATAAATTATTTGGAACTGTTAGCCGTATTCTTCGCCCATAAATGTTTTGCTCGGGACCAAACTGACTGTGCTATCCTGCTTCGTGTAGATAACACTACCGCTATAAGCTATATAAACCGCATGGGCGGTATTCAATTCCCACACTTAAGTGCACTTTCTCGTGATATTTGGCAATGGTGCGAGATGCGAAGGCTGTGGTTATTCGCTTCGTATATAAACACTAAAGATAACGTCGAGGCTGACGAAGAGTCACGCAGGGTGAACCCCGACGTCGAATGGGAATTATCACAACCTGCATTTAAATATATTGTAGAATGGTTAGGTCAACCAGAGATTGATTTATTCACCTCTCGAATCATTGCCAAGTGTCAGGAATATGTGACATGGAAACGGGACCCAGATGCGATAGCCGTCGACGCATTTACAATAAGTTGGCTCCCAAAATTCTTTTATGCTTTCCCACCATTTTCTCTGTTATTAAATTGCATACAAAAATTATACAGGATAAAGCTACCGGTATCTTGGTTTTCCCAATGTGGCCTGCAAAGACTTGGTATCCTATGTTAATGGATCTATTAGTTGGAGAAATTATTGTCTTAGAACCGCACCCAAAACTATAATTGTCGCATTTCAGACAACAACACCCCCTCCACCAGACGCTTTCCCTGGGAGCAGCGCTGCTCTCAGGCTCGCGTTTTCCCGCCGCGGTACGCCGCCAGCCACCCTGCGCTTGATGCTCGGCTCACCATCAGCAAGTACACTAAAGCAATACAGCGTTTGTAACAAGCTGTGGTGGCAGTACTGTAAGGATGTGTTCGAGAGTTCCATCCCTCACATAGTTACCTTTCTAACTGAACAGTATGATAAAGGTGCGTCTTACGGCACGATTAACAGCCATCGTTCAGCTTTATCCTTGCTCATAGGAAATACCTTAGCTTCAGACGAGCGCGTTAAACGCCTCCTAAAAGGGATATTTAAACTGAGACCATCTTTGCCTAAATACTCAATTACACGGGATCCTCAAATAGGGCTGGGCCATATTTCGGAATGGGTCCCACATACTCAGCTAAATTTAGAAAAATTAACTAAAAAACTTGTTGTTTTGCTGGGTTTGTGCATTGCACATAGAGTACAAAACTTTTTCCTGCATTAAAATAAGTAATATTGAAATGAATTCAAACGGTATCGAAATCAGAGTAACGGATATTATTAAAACCTCTGAAATAAGACGGGACCAGCCGGTTTTGTATCTACCATATTTTCTAGAAAACCCTTCCATTTGGCCAGCCACAACGCTAGTCGACTACATGTCTGCAACAAAAGCTTTAAGGCCTGCAGACATAGATCACCTCCTAATTACTGTGAAGCGTACCCACAAGAACGCGACAGCATAGACTATAAGCAGGTGGATCAAACAGACGTTATATGCAAGCGGCATTGACGTGTCAGTTTACGGCGCACACAACGCTCGCCATGCTGCCACGTCAACGGCACGCGCGGCTGGGTTATATCTTGATCTAATCCGAAAAACTGCCGGCTGGACCGCGTCCTCCCAGGCCTTTGCTAAGTTTTATAATCGGCCTATTGTAGAAAAATCTAATTTTGCAGAATCCGTTTGCTTACACAATATTGTGATTAATGATTAAGAAAACCTATCAAAATAACTACGAATCAAGGGATTACAATGTATTTGTTTGTTGAATCATCCAATATAAGAAATTTATGATTTATATTATCTCGTGTTTCATGTAGCCAAAAGGCATAAAACAATTGTAAAAATATCACATTCTCCGAACATCTACCTGTTAATTTATATCGAAAATGAAACCACGAAATATTATATATGATCAAACGAACTTCTTAAGTGAAGTTCGATCGATATAATATGAGTGGTTTCATTTGAAGATATAAATACCCAACCCACCCAAAACCCAGTTCATTTTTACAATAACACGAGAGGACTCGATCTCAAGTCGCAACTCTAAAATAATGAGCTGTCACCGTCTAGGATAGTGTAGGGTAGACGAGTCGATACCTACTTTAATCGATTATTTTTAAAAAAGAAATCGATTTATTCTAATTAGAAATAACTTTTAAAAGCGTGCGAGTGTTGCCTTGTAGGTCAAGGGACTACCTGTTAATTTATATCTTCAAATGAAACCACTCATATTATATCGATCGAACTTCACTTAAGAAGTTCGTTTGATCATATAATATCACTCATAGAAATTTTTAACCACTTTTTAACGGATTATGAAAGCAGGAAGTTAGTCAATGCAGTCAATGTCGCCGAGTTCTGGGCTGGGCGCATCTTATTTTTTTTATTTAATTTTAATTTACTGCCAATGACACGATGAAGAAGAACAACGGATTCTATCGCGATTTGTTCGGTATTATTAGAGTTTAGCCTGACGTTTCGTCGCAAGTGACTGAAAATAAAGTCACATAGTAATCAAACTATGTGACAAGCCGGGAATATACTTAAATTCATCCGGTTTCGTTGAGATAAAACAACGATTATTCAAAAGTTAAGTCGTGAAGATGTCGAAGACAAATCATTAGGTGCTACTCTTAACTCACGTGGAATACTAATCCTTTAACCACAGGGATATTCCTATTGATGTGATGGGGTACGAACAATAAGTACTGGTATAAAAGATAGAGTGGGCTGCCGGTGCCTCCTTCACGAGCATCACTTGCTCGCAGAAGGAGGCGGCGGAGCGGGAGCGAAGGATAATGGTAAACCACGCGGCCCGAGCCGAGCGGAGGCAACTCGGACGTCGAAGGTCATAGAATGACCTCCGACCCCCATGAGCGCAGGCCTGGGGGTGGGTTTGTATCCGTGGGGATTTTTCGCACGATAAAAAAAGGTATAAAAGATAGATGTATGCCCAAAACCGGTATCTACACTTAGTATTATAAAGAGTAAACATTTGTTTGCTGATTTTGCTACAAAACGATTTTTGAAATAAATGTCCCTTACTAGATTTCGGAATGGGACAGCCGATATTTAATCTGTGTAATAATGGTGTAGTGCGCACTCTTCACATAATATATCAGATTACAATTCACATAACAAGATATTATGATATATTACATAGAAGTTTGATATAGAAATTGCGACTTTTGCAGTCACGTAATAAGGCGCAATATAGTTCACAAAATCTATGAGGAAATTAATATTGGCCATATTGCGTATAACTCTGACTTAAGTTGGTAAAAATATGGATATTATATGTAATATACCATCTTTTTGCGGATATGTGGGTGAGTATAACACTGGGCGCTTATTACATTTTTAATATACCGGTAGCGGTGATGAAGGAAATACATCATAATATTGTGATATTTAACGATATTAAGAACATGACAAATGGCTCGCAAATAGTCGAAATTGTACGACGTATTAAGTACGGCAAAGTGCACAACTGCAAAAGATCATATCTTCGAAAGTACATAGGTAACTTAAAAAGTACATAACATCAAAGCGAACAATGTGTCTCAATAGTGCTTTAAGTCTAAAGTTCAATAACTGACTAATTGTTATCTGTTTGTTGTATCTGTAAAGTTTGTCAAACATAACAAAACACCGTAGAGTCACTGGGGCATTATTCTGAGTGACATCAAGTTTCAAATGCAATCGCAACATGAGAAGACGGCGGATTACAATTGGTTATCGTAGAAGAGAGAACCAGACCAACCTAAACTTGTCGGCTTGTATCAACACGCGTAGTTACGAAACGGTTTGTCACGTAGAATAGGGGCCTGGCCAAGAAACCAAGTGTGCCCTAGAAAGGAAGGAATTAACTACAGCCTTGGAAACTTGTAGAACAAAAGGCAGCCGTACTGTATTCTGTATGTAGGCCTGCATAGCGCCCATGTTTTTGTGAGTAAAATACGTCACATTTTAGTTTCCAGTTTACGTTTCCAGTAATAGATTAATTTAGGATTAATGGCCATTGACTTGATGATCCATAAATGGTTAAGTTAAAGAATAACAGCGATTTACAATTTTTTTTTTTATAATTAAACCGTTTAGTAGCACAGTCTTACACAGATTATACACAAGAAATGCCACACAGGTTATACACAAGAATGTTCAATAGCAAAAATAATATTTAATATGCAAAGGGTTCCTTTGGATACATACCTACCTCTAATTTTTTCATTAAAATTAGGCACTCCACTCAGATACTAGCTATAACTGTTTGTTTTAGCCACTTAGGCCTGGCGGTATTCTAGAACGAAACTCAGGTTCGATTTCTCTGAGAACAGATTATTTTTATTTTATTTTTATTTTACGGAAAACTTACGGCGCTTAAAAGATTTCACAAGTAAAAAAATATGGATTACAGATACATTCTGTCCTCAGATAAATCAGAACTGAGTATAATTTTAGAATACGGGCCTTGGTTTATTTTTTAATGAGCAAAATTATAATTTATGAATCTTATGTAACTTTCAAATATATAATATTTTTTTAATGGATTGGCCCATCGATCAAATAACTCATGAGTTAAATAGCTCTTAGATGAAAGCCTTAAGATTTGTAATATATCTTAATATATATAAATCTCGTGTCACAATGTTTGTCCTCAATGGACTCCTAAACCACTTAACCGATTATAATAAAATTCGCACACCATGTACAGTTCGATCCAACTTGAGAGATAGGATAGTTTAAATCTCAAATTATAGTCGCAATTTTAATTTATCGCGATAACCAACATCCACGCGGGCGGAGCCGCGGGCAAAGGCTAGTTGTAATATAAATAAAAACTTTCTTAATAAAAATAATGCTTTAAATTTATAAATACTTTAAAAGACATTCATCATTCTTCAAGACGTTGAAAGATTGTATACCGACACAGCTTTACAGAACATAGTTTCGAAAATCGCTTCTTCTGCCACGTCATGACGATATAATGATGATATAGGGTCGACAAAGCGTCATTAATATCTTTCGTATTAGAAACGTTTCTAATAGCATTTTTTTTTTTTTTTTTATATAGGACACGTCAATTTGACTTCGCCTCGCCTGATGGTAAGCTGAAGGCAAAGTCTCTGAAAAGAGGGCCACCATTACAACACGTACCATGTTACAATGGTGGCACTCAGCTTGACGGCCTCATCAGATGCTTTTTCACGCCCCGCTTAAAGGACCCGGGACTTAAATTATCAGAAAGTAACACTATTCTAATTTACCAACCTTTGGTAGAATAGAATAGATTAATTAATATGGGAATCACATATTAATTTGAATTTTAAGATAAGATATTCTTTATTGTACACCATAAAAGTATTACAAGGTATCAATTTAACAAGGGCACGCCGTAGTAGCGGCGGTAAGACCCATCATGGGGGAGTGGCTAGAGAGGCCACACGGGCGGCCTCTCGTTCTGGCTGACGCAGATCATCACCAATCATGGGTGTTTTGGGCGGTATCTGCATCGGATCGCGCAGAAAGAGCCAACGTCCGAGTGCCATCACTGCGACGCGAGCGAGGACTCGGCGCTGCACACGCTCACCGAGTGTCCGGCGTGGGAGACGCCGAGACGGGAGCTGGTGGCGACCCTAGGAGTGAGAGTTCTCACGCTCGCCACTTTGCTCGCAGCGCTGGTTCGCTGCGCAGATTCGTGGGCCGCCGGCGACTCCTTCTGCGAGCAAGTAATGCTCGTGAAGGAGGCGGCGGAGCGGGATCGCGAGGAGCGAAGGAGAATCGCAAACCGCGCGGCCCGCAACGAGCAGCGGCAACTCGGGCGTCGGAGGTCGCAGAATGACCTCCGTCCCCTATGAGCGCGGGCCTGGGGGTGACGGGTAGAGCCGCCTGTCACCCTAGCAGAAGCAGGCCGCGGCGGTGGCACGCATTGCGTGCCTCCCCATACCCGGGGGCGGGCTGGGGACTCTGTGGTCCCCTCACCGGAAGAGGGCCAGATCGAGAGATATGGTCCTGGGTCGGGCGGGGTGCGAGGGATATGGCTACGACAATCTCACCTCCGGCAACTGACGGCCCACAGATGGCGTGCGTTTTAGTCGGTTCGAGTCCGACATCCTAGTCCTAGTCCTATCCTAGTCCTCCGGCTACGGTGGGGGAGGTATCCCTGGGGATTTTGCGCACGATAAAAAAAAAAGGTATCAATTTAACAATGTTCATAATATAATGCACAATGGGCGGCCTTATCGCTTACAGCAATTTCTTCCAGGCAACCTTTGGATGGATAGAAGCAAAAGAGATGATAGGAATTTTCTGTCCTACTAACAATTGCGCTACTTGTAGGCCCCCTGAATCCTCAATTAAATCTCCTAGTATACATATATAATCTCAGAAATGTGCAGTATATACCTATTAAAACCTAATGTTTTAATATACTGCACATAAATCTAACGAGAAAATAAGACAAAGTCTACGATCCAGGCATAACAAAAACGTTTAGGTTATTTAGTCTTTCATTACAGAACCCTGCGTGACAACCATATAAAGATCGAACTCTTCTAATCCAAGGCTTTTTCCATAATGAATATTTGATATTAAAGCAAAAATTTATATTGAAATCATATAAAAACTGTCTACCTACATACATTTTCTACGAATTTTCTATTTGTTTTCAATCGCTCTCATTTTTTTATGTAATCAATATAAATAGGGGTATTCTTTGTAAGTCGATGTAGGTATTACGCTCACATATTTAAGCAACCAATCTAAAGGTAAGTATTCTTTGGTAGTGGATATATTAAATTTCGAATGAAGTCGATGAAATAGCATTTTAATTCAAATAGGTACTTTCTTGGTATTTTTATGTAAACAAAACTACAGACTTCAGTATTTAAGAACGATAGTCAACCAAAAAGGGGTAGTCGCGATTCCCCCCATTCTCGATTTCTGCGATTTTTTTGTTTTCTGACATAACCACGCCGCCGTGTCAGCGGGGGGCGGGGTATCTACGTGGATTTCCGCACGATTTTTTTCATTTACGTCACTGTAATTTGGCTTCACCTAGCCTGATGGTAAGCTAAAGGCAGTCTCGAGTTTTAATAGGTCTTCTGTTTCCAATTTCTGTTTATTTTGTACTTTCATTGCCTCACAGGGTGTGTGTTATAAATAGCCCACAAAACTCCTAGCAAAACTAATCTAAACACGAGATTGCCTAGTCAGATTAAAAGCCGACCCTAATAACTTAGAAATAATATAGGCATAAAGAGGCTAGCCTTAATTTATTCACTAAGGCCTGTACTTACTCCTTAACAACACTCAGTTGAAAATTGACTCTCACTTTTACATTAGAACTGTCTCCTAAAATATAATCTGTCCTTAGATGAAATGAAATTAAAAATGAAATGAAATAAAATGAAACGAAACGAAACGAAACGAAACGAAACGAAACGAAACGAAACGAAACGAAACGAAACGAAACGAAACGAAACGAAACGAAACGAAACGAAACGAAACGAAACGAAACGAAACGAAACGAAACGAAACGAAACGAAACGAAACGAAACGAAACGAAACGAAACGAAACGAAACGAAACGAAACGAAACGAAACGAAATGAAATGAAATTTATTAACCTCTCTACCCACTCCCACATCTATCCCACCCACATCTATCTACACTCTATTTGTTTTAACAATCTTGTAGCGACTTTTTATAAAAAACACACATTAAACAAATAAACTAGGTTAACTAATTGACTAACGAGTGGTTCGATTTCGGTTTTTAGTCTTCAAAATAAATTTCCAAACAGGAAAATTTCTAAAAGAAAAATAAGAAAAAACTCATGTTTTTACCCTCCTTTCGTCGGCAGTCGGGTAAAAACAAGAGTTTGTGCGTCCATCGCGGTCAAATAAAGTTAGCGCGTTTTGATTTTCTAGAAATTTTAATATACCTGATGTCACTCACATAATCACGACGAATCAAATGACACCTTGCATGTCAAAATCTGTCAAGCCGTTCAGGCTGTAGGGTGTGCCAAAGAAATGGACATACTCGTACATAATATATACGTAGTCTCAAAAACATTACCCTATTTTCTACGGCAGTTGGCTAAAACGTTTATTACGTTTCAAAGTAACTTTAAACTGAACACAATTTTCATTTTGTCCCAGTAATTCATCCATCCACTCGTACCACGACTATAGTTATTAAACAACGTTAATTGCGCACAACTTTGTAACCCGACTCCATAATGGCGTCTCCATTACTTTAAACAGTGTCAAGTTTTACCCTTAGAAATCTAAGACCTGCAATCTTGTTAGCGAACTTCCTTGCATCACGGAAAAGGTTGACAAGATGTAATGCGATTCAAAAGCGAAATAATTAGGGTCCTGTTGCGACAAATGTTAATTGAAAAGGACGATAAGTTTAGGTTTACATCTAGGTTTTTTTATACCGCTTTGGTTCCGCACACAGTCACACAGCCCACTTGATGGGAAGTGGTTATCGTGGCCTGCCCCCCTAGACAAGTGGCAATTCGTTGCTCGGCGTATGATGGAATAGAATGACGAATGTATAGGATTTGACGTTTTTGACATTCGTTGACGCCTGTCATATACGTCAAATCCCATACATTTGGCATTCTGTTCTACCAAACGCCGCGGCCGACGAATTGCCACTTGTCTAGAGGGACTGGATGTGTGCAACACCAGGAGCGTCACACTCGAGCTACCGACCTTGTAAGAACCATCTGATGTTCTTCTGAAAGAAACCCATATTGTAGTCGCTTGGGAAAACACAGCAGTATTATGAACATTCCACAGCTTAAGTGTGCGTAGAGTGAAGTTCCTTTAATACCTGACTATGTGCACCGTTCCGGCCGCATGAGGATAGGTGGAGCCCCATACACCGTCTCAATGCTAGTTTTTGAGAGCTCTATCTAAACGCGTTTTATTTACATAAAATTTGAATAAAAAGTCACACCGCTTCCTTTCACAGAACCTATAAATCAAAAGTTATATCTTGTTTTAATCGCCATCTGCCAAACGAAAACCCTTTCAGTAATTTGTGTGACAGTGCGGGATGATAGCTAAAGATTATAATAGTGAGAAATATTCCCTTAGAGATCGAGATCTACTATCCACTACTTCTATCGTGTGTTATAGCGTGTTATCGAAATTTAAATAAAACGTATTGAAATAATACTCCGGTCAATCTACAAATCCACGGCTACAATAAAGGTTCAACCCCACCAAACGGACGGCATCGGCCCGGATTTTACAATCTTTAAACAAAATTAAATCTTATTAACACAGTGTTTGAAGTTTATATTACCAAGTCACGCACAACAGCTTGACAGCGACGTGCGGCGGCATGACCCACGTCAAGCTGTCATGCGTGACTTGGTAATATAAACTTTAAATGCTGTGATATAAGATATATTTTCTTTAAAGATTGTAAAATCCGTTCCGATGCCGTCCGTTTGGTGGGGTTGAACCTTTATTCGCACTCAGCTGAAAGTCGGTATGATTTTTCAAAACAAAACACCATCATGAATAGTATATTGAGAGCGAAATCTTCATCGATTGATGAATTTTTACGGATTTTTTTGCGATTTTCAGCAAAACTAAGTTTTTTATCATAATAATGTTTCAGACAAAGTTAAAGATTATGCAATTATCTATTAAAATCGGTCAAGTGCCAGTCGGGTTCGCGTACTAAGGGTGCCGTGCGAAACTGAATTTTGAGGGGCATGCTTGTGCTACATAAACAGCAATATACTTGGATTGCATTGAATTAGAAGCTTGATTTTAGCTATTGGCTTGTGGAGGTCAGATGGCAGTCAGTAAAATACCGAAGTCCAGCCAAATCCGCAGTAAAACTGGTAAAGTGAAGCCTATACTTCGAGGTGAAATCTTCGGATGCTACTGGGATTAACGCTAGGATGAAAAAGGAGAAGAAGTTTGATTTTATGATTCTTCCCGGTGAGCTAGAATCATGAAATTTGGGAAGAAGCAAGATCTTATAGCACAAATAAAGGGATATTATCTATATAATATGCTTCTACTTTAATTATTGCCCGGGAGGATAAACCAATTACACAGTTTTGCATTTTATTTTTTTTAATATAGGTAATTTATCTTTACATAGAAACTGAGTTTTGCAATTCATACTAAAAGCACAGAACAGATAATAGCTCAAAGTATAGTACTTCTCTTCAAAAACCAAGTTATAAATAGTACTGAATAACATTTCGTCACAGTATTACTGTCTATACGCCTCTGTGATTTGGTTATGCTTATATAGTCACGCATCAGAACCAGTGGAACGCGATCGGTTTTGTATCTAATCAAGACGTTCGTATGCCCCGCTCGCTCAACTATACGAAAATCAACCATGCGACTGTTTTCAGGCATATACATCTTTGCCACGCCTAGTTTCGGTGTCCCATTTTCATTTTTCTAAACTTTTAGTTTGACCAACAATGTTTTATCCACATAGTTGTGGCTAGTGCTCATGCCCGCAGTTCCTCCGTATGGAATTCTGTTCCCGTTTCGACTGCAAACTTGAAATACAAACTTAAATTGAAACGAAGTACATTTTATTTAATTTTAGCTTTAAAATTCTCTATTTTCACAACGTTGACATTATTACTCCGTTCCTACCGTACGAGACCACTCACAGTTCATACAACTAGGACGTGCTGCTATGAACATTTTCATTTCAAAGGTTTCTTAAATTCGCTTTATGCCAACTATGAGAACCTCAAAATATTGCATCATTCTACAGTCACGTTTTTTTCCTAGTGTGGTAAACTGAGACCACATGTCTCCACCTGCTACGATCCTCGCATAGGTACATGTTTCGCTGCTTCTACTTTCATTATTGTATTCATACATGTTCACCGGTTACGGGTACTTCGATGTTATGTTCTTTCTTTAAAATGCTTTTGATCTGACATACGTATGTCAAGGTCGATCCCTACCGGGTTGCCAGTTGACCGTCGCTTACCAATCAAAATTCTTTCGTGCATCCTCTCCACGTGTCCGAACAATGCATCATTCTAATCACTATCACTACATATTATAAAACAAAGTCACTGTCGCTGTCTGTCAATCCCTATGTATGCTTAAATCTTCAAAACTACGCAACGGATTTTGAAACGGTTTTTTTTAATAGATAGAGTGATTCAAGAGGAAGGTTTGTATGTATAATTCATGCATAATATTGTAGAGAAACACTGATAAATTTAGAGATAATACCACGCGGGCGGAAAATATGGCGGTACGAAGTTTGCCGGGTCAGCTAGTTAATTATATTTTAATACTTAGACTATTACAAACTCTATAGACACAGACACAGTTTGGTATAAGTTTGACATAAAATTAAGTATCCCATAACATGCATACATTGATTGAGCTTATGTCAATGTTTAGACAATATTGACATAAGCTTATTCCCACATAATACGTCTTTCGAGCCGTCTTTTACGATGCATTATGTTAGAACTACTATGTATATACAGTATATAGTAAAAGTTTTAACATTTTAATCACGTTTGTTTCTCTTAACGAAGCAATAATTTTAAATTAAAAAGTTTTACTGATCCAATGGTCGCCTCGAATTAAATTCGTTCCCTCCCGCAACTCCGAGAGGGAAGCCTGCGCGAGTACCTCGACTGTTCATTCGTTAATTAGTTTTGAACCCGGAAGATTATTATGAGGCCTCTTATTATCCATGTTTATAAATTACCTATATAAATAAGCAAATATAATGAAACCGACTTCCAGAAACAAAAAGAGATACTGAAAAGCGAAAAATAATTGAATCAGTTAGAAGCTGATATCTGAGCTATTAAAATTAAATTAACCAGAAACAGTACTCCAGGTCCCCGATTCCGCTAAAGCAAAACCATTGTCATACCACAGTCACTGCAAAATTGATATTAAATTTTAGACTTTATGGTTATAGTAATTAAAGTGCAAAATAATTAAATGACAATATTTTCATTACACGCTTTCGTTGACTCTACAAAAAGCCATTTAATTTTAGACTTTAACGACAGTAGCTTTAAAGTTTAACATATGGATTTTTTTGCGGTGTCCGTGTTATGACGGTGGTTTTGCTTTAGCAGAATCGAGGCCCAGAAACAGGTCCTAGATCCTTGGATATAAAGAAGTATCCCCTTTTCTAATAAAGAGAAAGAAATACATAAAAATCCATTCTTAATAAATTTTTTTGTAGTCAGTAGTGTAAATAATAAAATTACTCACCTAGATACAGGCGCGGTCGCAGCTTGAAGCTTTGGGGGGGGGGGGGGGGTCACTTCGGAAATTCCTTAAGAAATTTAACCCCCCCCCCCCACCCTCTCCCCTCGTACTGGGACTTTTCAAATTGACGTGCATGGTTTTAGGGGGGAGGTCATGTCCCCTATTATAACCCTCCCCCTCGGACCGCGCCTGCCAAGATAATATCATATAAACTCGGTTAAATCTTAAAATATCTAATTGTATAAGGATATTTGGTTTCTGTTCCTATGCCAAAGTTGTAGTCTTTTATGCTATAAAATAATTGAGGACTTTACTTTTGAAAATTTAGTGGTAGCAAGCCTTTGAATCTTGAATAGATGATTCTAAAAGCGTCTGTGTTGCCGCACACTCTTAACAAATCTCCAGCTTTATAATATACATAATTATATTAGTGTAGGTATAGATGTTGATTATGATAGTTTGACTGCCTCTGTGGCGTAGCGGTAGTGAACGCGGCCGCTACGCAGGAGGCGCGGGTTCGATCCCCGCTCAGTGCAAATATTTGTGTGCATGAATATGAATATTTGCATTGGTCTGGGTGTTTCTATGTATAATATGTATGTATTTACAAAAAAAAAAAAAATGTATCTAAGTATGTTTATCCGCATTCTAGAACCCATAACACAAGCTAGTTAAGCTATGCTTACTTTGGGTCTAGATAGCGTTGTGTAGAATGTCCTACAATATTTATATTTATATTTATAAGTACGAGGAAACTGAACAAAAATACTCAAACGTTAAAACTGTACAACGAACGTGGCGAATTTGAACCAGACGAATCGGGCAAAGTGCCAACTGCTCATTCATTCACGAAGATTAACACTTTGCGAGTGTGGTGCATGGTTTGAACTTAAAAGGCTGAAAGTACCTAGTAGCTACGTTCACGCCAGAAAGCTGTATTTTATTCACGTCACTAAAAGACAGATCGTACTCCACATCAATATGGAGGATTAAGTAGATGTTGGTGTCCATTCTAGCGGCCCGTGTCCTGTTTTTACAAATCATATACCAAACAAGGACGGAAGTTATTTATAGCAAATAAGTACCCCTTAGAAGTTAAAGCTTACTTATCGGACGGGGTGAACTCAAAGGACGATCCAAATATATAAGAAACCGGATTTTTGTTCCTAAAGGCATGATACCAAAACCGACCGCAAACGACAACTGCAGACGCATGCGGCAGATGCAGCGTGCCCATTACTTGTTAAACTCCGATGCGGATATAGGAGACCATTGAGAAGCCGCAATGAGTTACGCGCATGTGCTGCGTGCGTCGGCAGTTGTCGTGTGCGGTCGGCTACGGAATCATACCTAATTTCATTATAGTATCCAATAACAAAAGAATAAAAGTGATCCGCTTTTAACATAAAAGGTATCTAGGCATAAAAAGACAATATTTGGATTGTTACCTATAGTTTTGAGCAAATAATTTTGAAGTAACACATTAAACAAGTGTCAAGTAATGGGACACAATACGATATCAGACTATGACAGATATGGCAGCATTCTTCGTATATTTACATTATTAATAACCTCGATATATCTTTATAATCCTTCCGACAAAGTTTGCCTTCTACGAAATTTTGAGAACGAGCTTCGTATAATTTATTGAATTAAAACTAATTTTATGTGTTCTAATATATATTTTATGTAAATAAGTAGTATAAGCAGTGGGTATAATGGAAATTTCTGCATGCTAACAACTAGTACTTTATATTTGATTTCGGTACTACACTAGCGAATTGGACTCATCTGTAAGGTTAGTGTAAGATGTATAGATAAATAAATAAAATAAATAAAATAAAAAAAATATTATTACTGTTTAAATATTAAAAGAATTGGAAATTGAGAATTCCATATTTACAGTTATATACTATAGAAACTTGATCTACGATCGTAATCATATTTATATTATCCTACTAATATTATAAATGTGAAAGTTCGTGAAAATGTAAGAATGTTTAGATCTTTGGGTATTGAATAAGACACTTGTACTTTTATATTCCCTTTTTTCTAACAAAATATTTCAAAGTTATATCAAAAATACTGACTTGCTCACTAATTATGTACACTAACTAAATCAAATTAAATATACTGTTTAATGAAATTTGCAGAACAATTCCTTTGGTTAAATAAAAAAAATAACCACGAAGGCAAATGCGGGAGCGCCGCTTCGCTCCACTCCCGCATTAGCCTTCTAACCTAATCTATCCAAGTCGGATTGCGCACCTTTTTCAATAAACCTATCATTTGATTAAATTAGTGTGCAAGTCAGTAAATTAGTGGAGTTAAGTAGTTTGCTGAAAAAATATACAGATGTGCATTTAAAAATATCCCTTTTATTTTCCTGCGTAACCGATCGCCTCACGGTTTTCTCCAATCTGGCAAACGCGGTCAGGTTGGAAAATGAAATAAAGTGGAAAAGTACAGTGTCGTAATCAAAGGAGTACCTAGCGTTTTTCCATCAAGTGCCATCGATCAACAGTGTGAACAGTAGATCTTTGGATGTTTGTTACTCAATAACGATCTAACGACTGAACGAATCTGGCTGAAATTTGGTACAGGGATAGATTATAGTCTGAAATACCACTCTTTATTTGGAATGAAATCAAAATTTTACACTGACGGAGCCACGGGCGTCAGCTAGAAAAAAATATGAAAATTTTAATATTATTTACTTATTTATTTATTTATTTATAGCTATCACTATCATTACAGGCACATGTCAAACCTAATACAATTATGAAGTTAACATTCCACAGCGCAGTGTGAGAAAACACCCATCTCGTATCTAATTCGAATGTATGAGGTCTCAGGAAATAACACAGAAAAAATCCTACATATAGTCACAAAATAAATAACAGATACATCTAAAGCAATCATTGAATACCACACGCTGACCATAATGATGGACTCTGCTGAGGAATATTGCGGAAATATCCGCAAGCATAAAAGTATACGACAACAATGTGATTCCCGCCAGTCAGTCGTGTAACTAAAAGGTCTTAACTCAAGGTTAATTCCCTTGCCCGGACAGCCTGCTGCTATTATCGGTAATGAGCACTTAATATTGCTTATTAAATTATTACATAGTCAATGGCGGAAAATGACTGGTAGAGAATGCCTACGGCATTAAGTCCACCTATATTATTGTGCATAAAGTTCAATAAATAAATTAAAAAAAAAAGTTGAAGAGTTTGTTTGATTGAACGCGCTAATAAATAAAATATTCTACCACATTCTAAACAATGCTATCTAGACCCCATGGTAAGCAAATATCCCTGAATAGCATAAGTTATTTTTTATCATTTATGATATTTGTTGATATTTATGATTATTGCACAACTTCCTTGAGGAGTAGCGTGATGATATTCAGCCTATTACATTCCTCGAGAGGGGGCTATTCAACACAAAAATATTTTTTCAAATCGAACCAATAGTTCCTGAGATTAACGCGTTCAAATCATCAAACAAACTCACAAACTCTTCAGCTTTATAATATTAGTAATAGATAAGTAGATAGTAAAAAAAAAAGAATAAAAAACCTATATGAATCAAGGTTCACCTATCTACAATCTACTTGTATTTTCAATTCCTTACCTCCAATATTAATCTAAATGATATATTCTAGGCAATCACTTCTTATTTATTCGTATAATCCGAAGGATATTGATACCAGATATTATATTTCGGTCATTCTCAGGGAGTGAGATTTTCGAACGTCCATTCAATTATCTACTTCATTTTTAAAATTTTGGGATTAATTCTTTTTCTGGGGGCTAGTTTTGGCAATTATCTAATAAGGAATGATATTATATACATCTACTTTGGTACAAAAATACCTCAGAATTATTGTTTTTGATTCATTCTATTAATTTCCGTTCACTGTCCAGAACCCAGAATAATACTTTCTGAGCCTAAAAAGTGCAAGACAAGCTTTGATTTATACATTTATTGCCCTTTATTTATAAATTAGATAGATTAATTGAGCTATACTAAAAATATAATAACGTTAACATGGCTACTTATTTAGTTACAACGTAAAATATGTTTGTCCTTTCATTATACCTAATTTCTGTCACCCACTACAAATTCGTGAAAACAACCCTAGATATGTAAATTGTACCTATCCCTATCGCATGTATGGCAAGCGTTAGTAGTGCCACAGACATCCAGCGAACT
The DNA here is from genome assembly GCA_914767945.1 of Eilema depressum. NCBI lineage: Eukaryota > Metazoa > Arthropoda > Insecta > Lepidoptera > Erebidae > Eilema > Eilema depressum. Next base: position 15,959,955 of record OU612026.1, read on the forward strand.
GCACGCGTACTACATGTTCTCCGGGCGTCCCAGTGAGGTAAGTACCTAATTTCCGTTCGCATGGTTTACAAGTCTTATAATTTCTGTTCGCTCATTTAATTAATTACTTCTTGCTCGAAATAGCTATCAATCAAACAATTCTTACGTAATTATATATTTTTTATGTATGAAAAGAATTAGTTGTTAAAATTATGTTCTAATTACTTTTTAAATTTAAAAAAATCCCATTTTCCCTAATTTCAGTCACACATTTCCGTCACGCTAAAAGTGACCGAAATTATAAAACTCCCTGTAATTGTTGTTTCTACCCACCGAACAAAGTTATAATTCTAAATGTATGTTTTTGAACAATAAACTCGATTATTTTCAGATATTATGGGTAAACCGAAGAAGAGCCGAGAGGATATTTTGGAGCAACTAAAACTTAAACAGCAACGGGGAAGACAAAGGTCAGGAATGATCCTGCTTTATATGCGGCATGCAAAGAAAAAGATCGTCTAAGATATTACAAGAGAAAGGATTTACTCATTTTTATCACCGCAAACCTAATTTCCGTCACCCTCAAAAATATATCACTCCATAAATAAAAAACTAAGTGTTTAAATGCAGTGCCAAATATACCAATTCGTAAAGAATGACGTGTTCTTTCAATTAAATAACTAATTTATAGAATTTAATCAAAATTAAAAATCGTGACGGAAATTATACGAAGAACACCATTTCGTGAGAATGACCGATTTATGAGTATCATAATAATATCCTCCTAAGTTACATTCTATCTATTCTGAAGAGGCATGTACTTTGTACATACTATACCTATGCGTAGGTACATGAGTAAGATCGAACGTGACACTAAATATTTGTAGGTACTATTTGGGTTTACGAATAAGGTTTGCACGATTATTAGGCGCCTCGCCAGGCGGGTACGATTGACAGGTCCCGGGTTTGAATCCTGGCCATTACACTACAGACGTGAACCCACTCCTAGCGCAAGCAATTTAGCTTAGCTGGAGGCTAGCTGACCGTAATTCCGTATGACCCTGTAAGCCATAGGTATTTTTTTATACCACTTAGGTGGCAGACAAGCACACAGCCCACCTGATAGAAAGCGCGTGCTATGGACGCGTGCAACACCAGGGGCGTCGCACTCGTGCTGCCGACCCTGAAGAAACCTTTTAATGCTCTTCTTGAAGTGCCCCATATTGTAGTCGCTTGGGAAAACCACCGGTATGCCCGGAATTTAGTAATTTTCTAATTATATTGTATGGAAATCTGCCGGATTTGTTGACATTTATGACCACAGCTCCGCTACCTTAATAAGTAGCGTGATGCTATATAGCTTAAAACTTTCCTTGATAAACGGACTATTCATCACAAAAATGTTTTTTCAATTGGAACCACTAGTTCCTGAGATTTGCACGTTCAAGCAAACTCTTCAGCTTTATAATATTAGTGTAGATCAGTATACCTAGATATAATTCTGCATGGCGTAGGTATATATAAGTTAGCAATTAAGTGCTTTTTCGCTCGTTTTGGTGAAGTAAGTATTTTCTTATAACCCTTAAAACATGCTTACCAAAAAACCACGTACGCGAACTTTGGATACAATTTAATTTCACGGAACTCATTACAAAATTTAACGTGTAGATACCCATTTAACCGCAGCGCTTTCACGACAACAACTTCGCAAAATTACAAAATGAGGCAAAACAACAAATTTTGCAAACGATCGTTTAGACAACGTGATTACGTGTATTACTCACATTTTGTACAAACAAAGTGACATCAAACCGCATTCGTTTGATGTCGAGCGGCGATAATTAATCAAATGATGTGAGTTTTTATAATACATCATTGCTGTCATATCCTATAAACGTAACAATTCATTTTTACTTTTATGTTTGCATTCAAAGATCAACTAGCTTGTGTAATAGTGTTTAAAGCGACTACAATATGGGGTTCTTCAAGAAGGGCATTAGAAGGTTTCTTCAGGGTCGGCAGCGCGAGTGTGACGCCCCTGGTGTTGCATACGTCCATAGGCCACGGTGACCGCTTCCCATCAGGTGGGCCGTGTGCTTGTCTGCCAACTAAGTGGTATAAAAAAATACATATACTCATGCCTGTAAATCTCCGAAGGAGTAGGCAGTGACGTAGGTACTTACACCCACATTTTGCCAGCTAGGATTTTCAGTCCCACGTAATAGGGGGCGAGCCTATTGCCGTCTAGCGGGCACTTTGTTATGGGCTGTATGTTTACTGTCGAATAGAGAACAGCCCTACGCAGGAGGCGCGGGTTCGATCCCCGCTCAGTGCAAATATTTGTGTGAATGAAATATGAGTATTTGCATTGGTCTGGTCGTGCCTCGGAGAGCACGTTAAGCCGTCGGTCCCGGTTGCCATGAGAACATCTATGGCAGTCGTTACGGGTAGTTGGAGCCCTCAAAAATCCAAAAACAACGGTCTTACTGCAAAACTTCGATATCGCCTAATGTTAACATTGGGTTGTGGAGGTCAGATGACAATCGCTTCACGGAAAATATCGAGGTCTAGTCAAATCCGTGGTTAAGACTGGTAAAAGCAGACCCCAGACTTCGAGCTGAAAGCTTCGGATGCGACTGGGAAATAACGCTAAGAGGAAGAAGAAGAGAACAGCCCTATCCTTTAGTCGCCTTTTACGACACCCACAGGAAGAGATGGGGTTGCCCTATTCTACTACACCGGGAACCAACACGGCAACAATAAATAAATAAATATTTTAGGACATTCTACACAACGCTATCTAGACCCAAAGTAAGCATAGATTAACTAGCTTGTGTTATGGGTTCTAGAATGCGGATAAACATACTTAGATTCTTTTTTTGTAAATACATACATAGAAAACATCCAGACCAATGCGAATATTCATATTCATGCATACAAATATTTGCACTGAGCGGGGATCGAACCCGCGCCTCCTGCGTAGCAGCCGCGTTCACTACCGCTACGCCGCAGAGGCAGTCAAACTATCATAATCAACATCTATACCTACACTAATATATGTATATTATAAAGCTGGAGATTTGTTAAGAGTGTGCGGCAACACAGACGCTTTTTGAATCATCTATTCGAGATTCAAAGGCTTGCTACTTAATTTTCAAAAGAAAAGTTCCTCAATATTTTATAGCATAAAAGACTACAACTTTGGCTATAGAAACAGAAACCAAATATCCTTGAAGATTAGCTTTAGCAAGCTCTAGAGAAATATAATTATTTAAACCATTTCAGAAAGTTTATAGGTTTTAATAGTACCTATATCAAATTTCATCAGATAGGCAACACGAAATATTCTCTAAAGGTAATCTCTAAAGGTATGTCTCAAAATATTTTAATTCAAATTCAATATAATCACCATCTCCTCCTCTACTCCTATGCGGTGTCGTAGCCGCGTGGTTCCCGGCAGAGTAGAATTTGGGCCACCCCATCTCCTCCTATGCGGTGTCGTACAAGGCGAAAGGGATAGGGCAGTTTAACATCAGACATAATTATATATACAGCCCAGACTCACAATATAATACATGGCTCGAGTCAACAATTAGTGCCCGGAATACGGCAATGGGCTCACCTCCTATTACGTAGGACCGAATATAATAATTGGTAAAATGTGGGTGTTAATTCACCGACCGTTTTTTCGTGGTCCTACTAATTTGTCCTACTAGTAGGACCACGAGGGAGACCTACTTCTGTCTGTCCTATTACGTGAAGAATCAAAAATTTACCTCCTGTATATGCTGTGTATAGGTACTTATGATAAGAACTCGTTTGTGATTTAAATAGCTAGCCACTTTAAAATGATTATAATTTCTTTTCAATATATATGTATAGTATACTCTGTGATAATGTCATCCTTATTGTCTTTCAAGCATAGAGTAAAGTAATACATGCTTTCAAGTACCTATTTGTCAAACAATCGTCTAGCAAGAAAGTTTCTCGCTACATTTTCTGCCTAACCCTTCCGGGATAAAGGCGTGATTATATGTATGTATGTCAAGTATCTCTACCACGGCGAGTGTTCTAAGGAGCTATTTCAACTTGTCCTATCCTCTCCTTTTCTGTCCAGAATAACTCGTGCTGGCCTACGGTGCCACCCACATACAGTGGAATCCATTCCGGAACGGTTTGAGGCCTCCTTCCTCTGCCACACGATAGAGAGCTGGAATGATCTGCCCAAGCACAATGTTTTCCTCTTCCTACAGTCTAGGGTTCTTCAAGCGGCGCGTGAAAAAGTGTCTATCAAGGCTTTCAAGTAAGGGACCACCATTTTAACGCCAATAGCATCAGAAATGGTGGTCCGTATCTTTTAGACTGCACCTCAGGTTTTACCATCTATCGTGGTAAAGTCAATTGACGGACCAAATGAAGAAAAAAGATACTTAAATAGATAATTCTTTGTTGTAGGCCAATAGATTTACAATAGAGACAAATAAGTAGTATGTATATTGAGATAATTTTAAAGCAATTAGTTTGCTAGACTAAACAAATTATAATAAAGATGGATGTATTGGAAAAATTGGGTCACTCTCGGGCGAAGCTCGGTGGCTCAGTGGTCAGAGCGTTCCCCCTATAAGGGAAAGATCGCGGGTACGAGTCCCGCCCGAGAATTGATTTCGCTTTTTCCAATCTATTATAGTATGTATATTATATAATACAATGGGCGACCTTATCGCTGATAGGTTTATGTCCATAAAATGTCATAGATTCAATAAATTATGTAAGTTATTGTTAAAATTTACATCTTCAAGTTTTCATCATTATTTCTTGATCTGCCTTTCAAATAGGACTCCAGACGTGATTTCAAATTTAATTAAAACTGTGGGAACAGTTTTGATTGACAATTAGGAATATTTTACGAATTTCATAAATACTTAAATCTAGTTATCTCATAGTCATCTTAGCATTATCCCCAGTAGCATACGAAGCCTCCATATCGCAGTCTGGGATCCATCTATTCTTTCTCCCTCTATTGGTTTGACTTATTCAGCTTTTATGGGAGTAACTGCCATCTGACCTTACCTTTTTTTTTTTAACGTGCGAAAAATCCCCACGGTTACCTCCCCCGCCGGAGCTGGAGGAGGAGGTTATGTCGGACCCGAACCGACTAAAACGCACGCCGTCTGTGGGCCGTCGGTTGCCGGAGGTGATATTGTCGTAGCAATATCCCTTGCACCCCGGCCGGCCGGCTCGCACCCCGGCCGACCATCTGACCTTACGTTAAATCTCAAGACAAACGAGGCTCTGGCGCCTGCGGATTGCTTTCTTGGTGCTATCCTCAAAAGACACCCAAAAAATGTGTACTGCGCGTATAGGGCACATTTAGAGCACATTTTAGGTCCAAAATACGTGTTCGGAGTTATAGTATAAAAATGTCATTATGACGTCACTCATAAAGTCTTTTTGAGATCGGGGTTTAATTTGCTTCGAATCTAAATGAATCTGCGCCAGGAGTGTCGACCTCAGGTGCGTAGACCACTGGGGGCGTAGCCTGTAGCCTGAGTAACACGCTAAACAAAAATTAATGTTTTACACGCACCCATTAAGGTATTGTTCCGATAACAAATGGTCTGTCTAGCGCTTTATAACTTTTGACAGTTAGTTTTACGTCAAACAGTTTTGTCCTAATGCGTTACCTATTTGATGTCAAATAACAATCGACTTTGTTTACAAAGAAGTTTCAATCGATTTCATACGAATGTTAGTTTTTTGATATGTGACACGTCAATTTGACTTCACCTCGCCTGATGGTAAGCTGCAGGCAGTCTCAGAAAAGATAGTCACCATTACAGACACTTACCATGTTGCGATGGTGGCACTCAGCTTGACGGCCTCATCAGATGCTCTTTCACGCCCCGCTTAAAGGACCCGGGACTGTAGTAAGAGTGAAACGCATGACTGGTAAGGAATTCCAGGTCTTAATGGACATTGATTTAAGACCATTTTTATTAGATTCTATTCCTACGCCATAAACATATTTTGCGTACGCACAAATGATCAGAAATGTATAGTATAAGCACAACTTTTTAAGCACTAGCTGTCCCGGCGAACTTCGTACCGCCATATTTTTCCCGTTCCCGCTGCACCTATTTTCTCATCCTTTAAACCTTCCCTGGACACCCACAAATATTTCCAGACTAAAATTAGCCAAATCGGTTCAGCCGTTCTTGAGTTATAAAATAACAACGAAAAGTGGCATTGATTTTTATATATTAGACTAGATAGAGGTAGACAGGGTATAATACAAATAACTTTCACGATCTAATTATAATATTATTTTCTTCATTTTCACTACACAGTCCCCGCAACACTGTTAAAACCATACACTGAACATTAGCACGTACGTACAGAAACAGCTAACATAATAAACCTTGTACTAGACGTACCATACGGGTCGTTCCGTACCTAGTACGTGACAATATCACGAGTGTACGAGTGTGCTACAGCCATACAGCTGTCACGTATTCTATAGCGGCTTATATCTATACAGAGTCTCTAAGTTCTTTTAATCATTACTGAGAGCGCTCACAAGAGACGAAATAATGTGGGTTTTGATATAAACTTCAATGTCTTACCTAGATTTTAACATAATCGATTCAGACAAGCGTCGGTAGCTTAGTGGATAAGGAGTCGGCCTTACGATCGAGAAGTCCCGGGTTCGTATCCTGGCCATTACACTACCGACGTGAACCCACTCCTAGCACAAGCAATATAGCTTAGTTGGAGGGGTTGACGGGAATATTAGTAATTTCGGTTGTTAATATTCTTAAAAAAAAAAAGACATGAAAAGATAACAAATATATAATATAGAAGGTATAAAAAAGATAGACATACATAATAATACATAAACTCACGCCTATATTCCCCGAAGGGGTAGGCAGAGGTGCTAGCACCCACATTTCGCCGTTTATGTTTAGGTCCCAATGTAATAGGTGGCGAGCCTATTGCCATTAACCGGGCACTTATAAACCTGCGATAAATACACACATAACTTCGAAAAGCATCGAAAAGTCATTGGTGTGTGCCATGGTAATACCTGGGATCGAACCCGAGACCTCGTCTCAGCAGTCCATTACCCATACCACTAGGCTACCGCGGTTGTTAGACACTTTCACAATTATGGTGAGGTTGGAAAAGCGAATGCCTAGGATGAGACTTCAATCCGCGACCAGTCTCTTATACAGGGGGAATGCTCTGACCAACATGTAGCGGGTTAGACTCATATAGACTTGGTTGTAAAAGACCTACTTTGCAAAATGTCTAGTTTGCAGAATGACTACATAGCAAAAGAGAACAAATTTGGAAAGTGTGTAAGGACTCTTTTTAAATCCATACTTTCACACTTAATATTATAAATGCGAAAGTAACTCTGTCTATCTGTCTTTAGTCTTTCTGTCTGTCTGTTACGCTATCACACATAAATCACTGAACCGATTATGATGACATTGGGTACTGAGATAGATTAGACTTTCAGAAATGACATAGGCTATGTTTGGTCGCGAACCGATATTCACGCGGGCGGAGCCGCGGGTAACTGCTAGTAGTCAATATTTTAACAACAATAGGTATGTATCACTTAGCAAGAAACCACAAAAAAGAATATAACCATCGCACAATTCAACATTTTCGTGGAAAAATAAATAAAATATGCTGAAGAATTCCAATATAAAACGGACCGGAAAAAGAGATATTGTAAGCTTTCGGAACATAGCGGTCGAACAAAGTTCAGTAACCTCCGTCCTGCATACCCAAAGTCAGGATCTCTCCACAAACGGCCACATACGCGCCTTCTATAAGATTTAATTGGCGAAAAACTGGTCAAGTGTGAGTCGGGCGAAACACTGAGGATTTCATCCAAAACTGGATTGAAGGATAAACTTATGCGCATTTTTTTATACTACTTAGGTCGCAGACAAGTACACGGCCCTCCTGATGGTAAGAGGTTATCGTGGCCTATGGGCGATTGCAACACCAGGGGAGTCACACTCGTGCTGCCGACCCTGTAAGAGCAGAGAAGTTCTGTGCCGTCAGCGCAAAAGATAAGTAGGACAAAGCCTTTGGTTTTCCCACTAACAGCACAAAATTTCTCCAGTGAGCTCTGACTACCCTACTTACCGTCGGAACACAACACGAGGTTATTAAGCCGCGGTCTTCTGTACGGCGGAGGTACTTCCCCAGTCGGACTGCTCGATTGGGACGGATATATACCATCGTGTCCTACGCATAAACGTAAGTGTAAATTCAAATCAGAAAAGTTTACATACGGGCCAACTGCGCTACTTACTTAGACTGCGATACGTTCTAGACGGCCGGGGTGCATGAGATATATGTCCTCGATAATCTCACCTCCGGCAACAGACGGCGCGTTTTAGTCGGTTCGAGTCCGACATAACCTCCCTCACTCCGGCCGTATCCGTGAGGATTTTACGCACGATAAAAAAGGATACATTCTAGAAAGTCAATATTCGTTTGTTTCCATGTTTGGACGTTTGAACGTTTGGACGTTTGGACGTTTGGACGTTTGGACGTTTGGACGTTAGGACGTTTGGACGTTTGGACGTTTGGACGTCTGGACGTTTGGACGTTTGGACGTTTGGACGTTTGGACGTTTGGACGTTTGGACGTTTGGACGTTTGGACGTTCGGAAGTTCGGACTTTTGGACGTTTGGACGTTTGGGCTTTTGGATGTGTGGATGTTTGGATGTTTGTAATTCAATCACACTCTAACAGCTGAATAGATCTGATTGAAATTTGGCAATAGAACGATAATAATAAATAACTTATGAGGAGAAAACCAAGATTATGTTCAACGAACATGTTGCACCGAGACCGATTGCCATCGAAGGGGCGACATTCGAAGTTGTTCAAAAATATGTCTACCTGGGGCAGGTTATCCAGCTTGGTAAAAACAACTTCGAGAAAGAAATAGCCAGAAGGATCCAACTGGGTTGGGCAGCATTTGCCAAATTACGTCGGGTTTCTCCTCGCCCCTACCGCAATACCTCAAAACAAAGGTTTTCGACCAGTGCATCCTACCTGTTATGACTTACGGTGCCGAAACGTGGCCACTGAGAAGGTGGGGTTAGTCCAAGACCTGAAAGTTGCGCAGCGGGCTATGGAGCGAGCTATGCTTGGAGTTTCTTTGAAGGATAAAATTCGCAACGAGATCATTCGACATAGTTAACCGTAAACCAAAGTTACCGACATAGCTCGCAGAATAAGCAGGCTGAAGTGGCGGTGGGTTGGCCACATCTGTCGAAGGACTGATGGCCGTTGGAGCAGACGGGTCCTAGAGTGGAGACCGCGAGAAGGAAAACGTAAGGTAGGTCACCCCCAAGCTAGGTTGACCGACGACCTACGAAGGGTGGCTGGGATGGACTGGATGTGGAAGGCGGAGGATCGGCAAACGTGGCGCATATTGGGAGAGGCCTATGTCCAGCAGTGGACTGCAATAGGCTAATTGATTGATTGATTGAATAAATAACTTGTGTGATAATAACAAAGTGCTTCGAGTGAACTATCAGCTAGTTATCCAATAAATATTCGTCTTCTATTCTGAAAATGGCCATGTTAAGAGCTGATATAGATTTACCTTTCAAGAGCCACGGATCTGATTTGAGCGTTAGAAGGCCTCTTAGCTAAGTGAATAAGTAATGAAATGTCCCCTTACTAATAATGGCCATCTCATTAATATATTTAAGCCTCCCTTTCACACAATCTCGAATACATTATTCGATTTTAGTTATACTTTGAGTGTTGTACGAAAAAAGGTTAGACTTTACTAAAGGAGGATAAGCTATGTTTTATTAATTGAAAAACTTAATCTTAAAGTATGGAGTCTGAAAATTGTAGTATTGACGTCATAGGTTTGTTTAACAGTTGAGAGTGTTTTGTTTTGAGTTTGAGGGGCCAATTGGTTAATAAACAATGGAATATCTGCTCACACTTTCACATTTATAATACGAGTATAGGCAGGATCTCTAACATCTGCGGTGGTTTTCCCAAGCGACTACAATATGGGGTTCTTCAAGAAGGACATTAAAAAGTTTCTTCAGGGTCGGCAGCGCGAGTGTGACGCCCCTGGTGTTGCATACGTCCATAGGCCACGGTGACCGCTTCCCATCAGCACTGCAATTCACTAAGCGAGCACAACGATGCGACAACGATGCGAGGCGCAACGTAGATTGTCATTGGTCAGATTGTATCACGTCATTGGAAATCGACCAATGACAGTGTCTATCGCGCACATCGTTGCGACTCGCATCGTTGTCGCATCGTTGTGCTTGTTAGTGAATTGCACAGCAGGTAGGCCGTGTGCTTGTCTGCCAACTAAGTGGTATAAAAAAACAATAGATTACGAGGTGATTATTTGATTCGTGTGATGATGGAGAAAGAATACAATACAAGTATCATCATTATGGATGTCGTAAGAGGCGTCCAACGGAAAAATTCGCAGACGATATAACTGCGAGAGAACCAACCCGTCTGGCCAACGTGGAAACAGTAGGCCAAAACCACTCAACATCGGGAGAGGCCTATATCCAGCAGTGGACTGCGACATGTGATAACTACCATCATAAAACTATGTGATAACTACCATCTCTAGTCACCCCGCAAACATGACTGCTGAAAAGTAGTCGAAACGTCGGACTAACAACTGCCGACGCACGCAGCAGATGCACGGAATCTATCTATCTATTATGTAAAAAAGCGCAAATCTCGAGAACGGCTGAACCGATTTCGCTAATTATTTTTTTAGAATATTCCCTGAAGTACGAGGATGGTTCTTAGGGCGAGAAAATTTTAAAACAAAAGGCGTTACGAAGTTCGCGGGGTCAGCTAGTTCAAATAATCCCTACTAATATTATAAATGCGAAAGTAACTCTGTCTGTCTGTCTGTCTGTCTGTCTGTCTGTCTGTCTGTCTGTCTGCCTGTCTGTCTGTCTGTCTCGCTTTTACGACTAAACCGCTGAACCGATTTTGATGAAATTTGGTATAGGGGTAGATTAGACCTTGAGAAAGGACATAGGCTATGTTTGATCGCGATAACCGACATCCACGCGGGCGGAGCCGCGGGCAAAAGCTAGTAACAAATAAATCGCGATAGAATCTGTTAAAAAGTAGTTTTATTTAGCTAGTATTTTACATTTCTTCGTCTGTTCATCCAGACGTGCCACGTAATGAAATCATCTTAGCATACATTTTTCAATTTATGTCAAGTGGCAAAGAAATGATTTTAGTTAAGATAAGTAACTCGTGCCATTTTTATAAGTATAACATCATTCCTCACTCTATCATTCAATTTTACTTTTCGGTTCTAACTAGTTTTGAAAACAAATTACAGAGATTCAAATTAATCCCATACAGAATGAATTCAATGCCTGCAATTTTCCGTTGATATTGAAATAGGAAGCATTCGATTCATTCATCCATTGAATGAATGTTTTTTTGCGAGAGATTCTATAGAAGCAGTTAAGTAATAATGCTATGGAATTACAGTGACGTATAGGATTGCGTTTTGAACGAGTTGAAATTTGACTTCCAGTAAAAGTTTTTATTATTCGAGTAGTATTGAATCGAGAAGGAGAGAGGAGATCGGAAAACTGGCCCGTAAAAGCGACGGATGAAAGACGATTGCATGTAATGTTGAGATGGATGTGTGGTGTGACAAGAAAGGATAAGATTAGGAATTAATATATTAGAGGAAGTTTGAAAGTAGCACCGATCACGGAAAAGCTTCGAGGAAATCGTTTGTTTTGGTTCGGACATGTAATGCGTAGGGATGAAAGTAATGTCGTAAGGAAGGCACTAACTATGGATGTGGATGGCTACAAGGGGAGAGGAAGACCTAAAAGGAGGTGGATGGACTGTGTGAAAGATGATATGGTTAAGAAAGGAGTGAATGTTGAGATGACTGCAAATAGAGATGAATGGAAAAAGCACACATGTTGCGCCGACCCCAAATAAACTTGGGATAAGGCTAGGAGGATGATGATGATCGGTTCAAGAAATTCGTACACGACTATCACTAGTAATAATCGCCATACCTTATTTTAAATTGGAAAAAGCGAAATCAATACTCGGGCAGGACTCGAACCCGCGATCTTTCTCTTGCAGGGGGAATGCTCTGACCACTGAGCCACCGAGCTTCGCTCGAGATTGATCCAAAATTTTCCAATACATCCATCTTGGGGCGATGGTGGGAGCAATCCACCGATATTCGTACGAACTATCGGAATCAATGAATGATGTTGCAATCATTTTTGAACATTGATTTTTGATAACTCCGCCCAACCAATTGAGATAATTTTAAAGCATTTAGTATGCTAAACTAAACATATCGACACCTCTGGGTTCAATTGGCGTATAAACCAAAACACGACTTTTCAGGAGAGCAAAAAAACGATTTTATTTTTAGAAAAAAAATCATAACTTTTTTATTTTAGAAGCTACATAAAAAATTCCAAGGGGAAAGATTCTTAGAATTTGGGGATGAAAAAGGCTAAATCATTCAATCATATCTATCCCCTTTGGTTTGGAAGTTAGCATGGATATACGTCTTAGAAAATATCAATTTATGGTTTATACACCCCATGAAAATTGGATAACAATTGACAGCTTACAGCTTATATCCATATTTGGTAAAATTATGTTCAAATTTACGGATGTAAAAGCATGTAGCTGTAGATTTTTTGGCCGTAAAAACTATTAATTTGCACATCAATAGAATTATAATTAAAAAAAACAATCTCGACATTGTTACAATGTGTCAGAATTACATTAGTATTACTCTTACTACAGAATTATGGTCGATATACACGAAATTAAACTACCAGAAACAAAATTTACTTAGTTTTATGAAATAAAACAGATAATTATGTCTATTATAATTATGACATAACATTATCAGTCATGATAATTTTATGTCATAGTCGTGCGAAGTGGAGAAGGAAGAGCCGGAAGGCGGACCCTGAGCTTCGAGGTCATCTTGGCCACGGATGCAATCAGGAGAATACGTCTATATGCAGATGATGATGATGATTATCAGTCATGATCAGATTATCAAACTTAAAAAGGCAATTATTTAAATCTTTAGTAACTCAACAAACAGTCATCTCTCCTTCACCGCGACTTCCTCGTACAACAGATTGTCCTCAGGGTCTTTGCCTTTAATTCAGCGGCACTTGGACAGAGCCTTCGCCGTTTTGGCCCTGGAACGCGCCAACTTATAGATATGCTTTTGCCCCTCAGACGATTTCAAGTTGTTAAATAGCGGTTGCAAGTGGTCTCGATGGCTAAAAACCAATCCCACCACTCTGTTAGTCCACACTCAAAGTCAGCGCTCTGCGCATCATCTCCATTAACAGTTTCTCTCGGGACAAGGCAGATACTTTCTAGTCCTTGCCAGAACACCCGCTGTGATATCCTATGTGTGCAGGAAACTCACAGGGATGCTTGCCAGAGTAGACCATACATCTCTGGACTATCCTTATCGCCGTCGACACGATAGAAGAAGAAGAAGTGGTCTTGTTTGGCCCTGGCTACCACTCACCTGGTGGCGCGTTTTGCATCTTTGTACGCGTCACGGTCTTCGGCAGATTTGGACGCTTGCCACTTTTTAAGGAGGGTTTTCTTCACCCTGATCTCTCTCTGGACTGTGTCGTTCCACCACCAAGTGTCCCTGTCATACTTGCATCCACCCTTAGACGTACCGAGAACCGCCCTCCCCGCCTCAAGGATAGCTGCCTGAATCCTGTCCCAGTAAACCTGTACTGCTTCGTCTATAACATCAGCACTCTTGTCACCGATGACTTTGAATGACCACCTGATTCTGCGTTGGCCACGCTTGGCGCGTTTGTCTTTGGGTTTCACGCGGAGGTCCATGACAAGGAGACGGTGTTGACTAGTGCGACTCTCTCCGGGTATTACCTGGCAGTTGGCCACCTTGCTGATGCTGTGCCTCCTAGTGAGTAGGAAATCGAACTTTCTTTTTGAAGAATCTGTTCACGACGGAAAGTTCGGTGACCGTACACTTTCTAAGGATTTGCTCATCCTCTGGGTTACGGCTACCGTATCCAAAACCGCGGTGCACATGTCCAAACTCCTCACAACTGTCACCCACATGACCGTTCGTGCAGTGGTTTTAGCTAAAGCAAAACCACCGTCATAACTCAGACACTGTAATTGGTTTTTGAATTTTTAACATTTAATTTTAGACTTTAAAGCAATGTCTGTAAAATTTAAAATTAAATGGCTTTTTGTAGAGTGAACGCAAGCGTGTAGTAAAAATATTGTCATTTAATTTTGGACTTTAATTGTATAGCAATAAAGTCTAAAATTGAATACCATTTTTTGCAATGGATATGGTTTATACGTCCATGTTATTTAAATGTTTGGATTTACGACGTCAATTTTAAATTACGTTTAAGAAATATATTTACTCGTCATGGCGTAAAATCCATTTACAATCAACGCAGACCTTCCGCCCCGGGTTGGTAAAAATCTTAGTCATAACGTCTTACTAAAAATTTAAAAAAGAAAAATTTGGCTGTTACATTAATATTTTATCTTTTTTGTGGTAGGATGATCTAAATTTTTTGGGTCGTAAAAGCATTTTTTTTGCGAATTTGAACATTTTAAATATACAGATTGATAGAGAAAAAAAATCTGAATTAAACGGTGTATATAACTCATTTTGGCCAAAATGGTTTATACGCCAATTGAACCCAGAGGTGTCGATATATTATTTTAAATTGGAAAATTTGTTTAGTTTAGTATACTAAATGCTTTAAAATTATCGCCATACCTGTCTTATCAAAATGTTTACACACATGGTAAACACTATTTCCTCGTCTACGATTATATCATACGAGATTCGCAAGTGACAATTATTCGCGTGTCAAAATACGATTATTGCTTGAAAATTATGTTTAGACGGACACTACCAATATTCAATTGCGAGGCAATTCTCGCTAGGCATGGATGAGCGAGTAGCAATTGTTTCTGCGAATTTTAGACGACGCAACTTTTTTCTGTCCTTTCGATCCTTCTTCCTCCTAGCGTTTTTTCCCAGTCGCACCCGAAGCTTTCAGCTCGGAGTCTGGGGTCCGCTTTACCAGTCTTAACTACGGATTTGGCTAGACCTCGATATTTTCCGTGAAGCGATTGTCATCTGACCTCCACAACCCAATGTTAACATTAGGCGATATCGAAGCTTTGCAGCTAGACCTTTGTTTTTTTTTTTGGACTTTTTAGGGCTTCAACTACCCGTGCCTACTCCTTCGGGGAATATAGGCGTGAGTTTATGTATATGTATGTATCCAAATAATCTAAAATTTAGATATATGTTAAGTAAGTGTATTAGCATGACGTGACCTTCTTAGTTTGTAATCGTCCCCTATAAAGTTATCTATTAAAATTAGTTTTACTGATTTTTACGGCTGAAAAACGAGCGAATGACCTTGAGCATTTGTATGGTCAAAGTCATTCGCGAATGTAATCACCTTAACGTGCTCTCCGAGGCACGACCAGACCAATGCAAATATCCATATTTAATGTACACAAATATTTGCACTGAGCGGGGATCGAACCCGCGCCTCCTGCGTAGCGGCCGCGTTCACTACCGCTACGCCACGGAGGCTGTCTTTGACTGTTTTTTCTCTCCTTTCGATAATCGTGTCTATCAGGCGAAAATCTGTGCTCGTCTAAATGACGCCACACACTTGAACATTCACAGGGATGTTTACCAAGTTTTTGTATGCATGTTACATACATACATACATACGATACCTACTGTTTACATACAATCATACATACAATCACGCCTTTATCCCCGGAGAGCCAGGCAAAGGTGAATTAACACCTACATTTCACCAATCAATAAATTAGGTCCCACGTAATAGGGGGTGAGGCTATTGCCGTTTTCTGGGTACTGTTGTTGGCTCGAGCCATGTATAGGCGGCGATGTAACATGCATGGTAAATATCCCGGTGAGTGTTACACTATTAATGTGAATAACCAGATTCTCAAATCATACAACATGTTAGTTATGTTTCAATATTTTTGTTTAATCAAAATTATTCATACAAGTGAACTATTTAGCTTCTTTTGGGTGAAAAGAAATAACTTAAATTTATTTTTATGAAATCCCCTCTTTAGTATTTGATTACATAAGTTTCTTCAGTGACTCGGCGTCCGTGAAAGTTTGGTGCCCTTGAATAATCGCGATAGATGAAAGTCTGCCACGATTATTGAAGGTCGCTAGGTTCGCCATCTATTGCTTACTGAAACCTTTTCTTTCTGTTTGAACATTTATAAAGGTGTAGATATCATTTGCCATTGCAAAGAATTGTTCACAACACTAGCACGTTAAATTCGAATCAGCGAGCGGTTCAACATTCTCGTCGTCAACGGGGCAACCACATCCGTTCACTTCCCGTCTGAGGTTTTATCTTATTACGTAGGCCGCGTCCTTTATTCAGAGACTCATCTTACAAACCAACTAACAGAACAATATTAAAGATAATATTCAGACTATAACAGAGCTCAACCAAAATCTCAAGACACGTTAAATAAAATAACACGGAAAGCCCTCGGGCATCGGCGAGAACTCGCAGTCTTATTGGGTTGACGAAATATAACCATGTCTACTGTAATAAATCTGATATTTCTGGCATATATTTTCGTCCTATTTCCTTGAAAAGATAACGCCAGAAGAACTTACTTAGATTTTCCCACGGCCCTTCATACAAGTACTTATTTTCTGTACCATCTTCAACTTTCTAGAACTTATATCAATAACTAGCCTTAACTCGACCTTTGCTCAAATCTTCAGGTCTACTCAACCGATTGCGATCAAACAAACGGAAGATTTAAAGTCTGAGTAAGCCCTTTCTAACGAAAAAAACCGCAACAAAATCCGTCCAGTAGTTTTTGCGTTCATCGCGGACAAACAGACAAACAGACAGGAAATTTAAAAAAAAATCGTTTTCACCCAACTAGCAAATTTGTCTTGCAAACGAGTCCTTTTAAGTGCTGCAGTATTATAAAAAGCTTATGGGTATCTTGACTATGAGATTATATCTTATAAATGCATAGATTAAAACATTTTGCACTCAAAGAGCATTCGAACTTTCAAGCTACTTTTATAGATGTATTTAAGAAGTCTTTTAAAGATATTTATCAGAAGAGAGGATTTACAAGTACCTTGAATATGACTCCTTGCTGCTCAGGATTAGTGTACACTTGATTAAGCATTTAAGAAGGGAATATATTCTTAGTAAAGTCTCCACTACGTACCTCATAATACTTTTATTCTTACTAAATTCCTGCTTAAAACTGTTAAAAGGGCAACAAACAGTAAGTTCAATTTGTCTCACCAAAGTCATATTTAAGAACTAAGGTATGTAAATAGAATTGGTTAAGGACAGTTTGTCTAGGAAGAGTCTCTTGAAAATTCTTTCATAAGAGTTTTTTGAGAATATCCTCACTAGCAATAGTCTTGTGAATTCTTTTACAAGTAACAATTATTGTAACCATTATTTTTAGTAGTGGAAACGTAAAATAATATGGATTATCAAAATGGAAAAGATTTAAAAGGAGTGAAGGCTACCGAAGAAAAATTAACAAAGTAAACTCGGAATTACTACAACAGCCGGAGTACGTACAAGTCTTAGCGGAACCATGTGAATTTAGAGCTGTTAATGACTGTGATGGTTCCGTATAATATAAAATGAAGAGTTAGATAATTCTAGTAATAACGAAGCAGTAAATGATACTAGTGAAGACGATTCGAACAGAACTGATTTTAACCAAGATTTGATGTTTCGGGAAAATATTAAAATGTGGGCGATTAGTAATAACATACCGCATTCAACATGCAATCAGCTTTTTGAGGTCACTATTATCAGATATAAGTACGTTTTACCTAAGGATGCCCGCTCGCTCTTAGAAACGACTAAACAAGAAATCCGAATTTCCAGCATAGGGACTGGATATTATTGGCACAACAGCCTAAGGAATCAACTAGAAAAACTTTTTGTAAATGACCATATTCCTCTACCCGGTAGAACTACGGTTTGCCGCTTTACAACATCTTTTTTCAGGCACGTTGATTTTGTACGTTATAGTATCACAACCACAAGCGATACTTAACTCATAAAACAGTCAACATCCATAACGACAACCATTATAATAATCTTGACTCGGCTTGGCAGTATTCACTGTCAAAACCACATTAAAACAAGTAAAACAAGTAAAACATTAAACAATAAAAAAAACAATAAATGACATGTATGTACCACATAATCAAAATTTGTTTTTGTGATAGCAAAGAGATTAATATAGTTATATAATATAAGTAACATTTACATCAATGTGTGATAGTGATAGCTTAAAAAAGCGGAACCCTAAAATTATTAAAATGGCTACAAGAATTTGTCTCATCCAAGTGTTGTGCAAGCGACTTTGTCTTTGAGGCGACTTAATAAGTATTACAAAAGATCTATTAACCTTATGCTTATCTTAGAGAAGAACAGTCAGTCTTATGTATGTTCTGCCATATTTTCTTTTTCTTTACAATAAAAATTTTCAACAAATTTTATAAATTATTATTCCACTAGATACATTACGAAGAGGGCCCGTGAAAATTTTGCCAATTATTTTCTATAACTACTCGAAAAAATTTTCTCCGCCAGCTCATTAGTTGCAATAGCAAGGACATAAATAATTAAAAGCATGCAGGACATAGATACAATTATTATTAAAATGGAGATGAAAGTTTTATTATTATACGTAGAAAATACTTTAATTTTCAATAGTACCAACACAGCACGCTTTCTGTGTAAATAATACACTTGCAATAAACTTACCGAGAGTATCATAAGTGAAATCACACTTAAGATGGATTTAGTAAGAGTTTTCAAAGATTGATCGCCCTTACGACATCCTAAAGCAAGGCTCACCCAAGTAAGATTTTTTTTACAGTGGAATGAGCAAAATAGCTGTAAGATGAAATAATCTTAAAGAAACCCACTGTAAAATATTCATAAGAGTAAATTCCCTTAAGAAGTGCGCCCAAAGCCACACTTACAGATATCTGTAAGTGTATTATAAGTATCTATAACTTTTAGTCTTGGGATATTTTTAAGAGAATATTTTGCTAGTTGGGCAGTATCTATCGTTAACATAACATAACCCAAGTATTTTTTTTTAAATATCTCCAATGTACAGACACGACCATTTTACAATTATATAATAGTATAGATAGAGTATCGATAACAGCCTCAGTGCCGTGGCGGTAGTGAACGCGACTACTACGCAGGAGGAGCGGGTTCGATTCTCGCTCAGAAGAAATATTTGTATTCATGAATATGAATATTTGCATTGGTCTGGTCGTGCCTCGGAGAGTACGTTAAGCCGCCAGTCCCGGTTGCCATATAAACATCTATGGCAGTCGTCACGTGTAGTTGGAGCCCTATAAAGTCCAACAACTGGTCCAAGTGCAATGCTTCGATATGGCTAGTGTTATGGGTTGTGGAGGTCAGATGGCAGTCGTTTCACGGAAACTAACGAATTCAGCCAAACCCGTAGTTAGACTGGCAAAAGCGAACCCCAGACTCCAAAGTGAACACAACAACTTATATTTGTGATACCTAAGTCATATACAAGGATTATAATTATTCTTAACTAGCCTGTGCCCACGGCTCCACCCATACGGGTGACAGTTATCACGACTATTGGCCATATATCCGGTTCTGCTCAACCAATTGCGATCAAACAAATGTAGGACTATAAGTTTGATTAAGACCTATCAAACAAAAAACCGCATTAAAAAAAGTTGTTGCTAAACCGTAACCTCAAAAAAATAATGAAAACTGCCCAAGGCGCTTAAAAAGCTTGCACTTCAAAATTTATGCTGTAATTGCTGATTACTCACTTTGTTTAGCTATTAGTATACTTGTTTTTCATAGAAAAGTTATTGCCAGTCAACAAATAGGAGACTAAATAAAAATGCCACTCAGCCGCAATCACTGCGTAGCACTCGATCAGTCTACGGCGTAGCTACTCGGCTACGAATATTTTCCTCGTAGAAGGGGATCAATTAATGAGACGCGGCCCGCTAAAAAAGCGCTTACAAAAAACTGTTTGTTTTATTATAATTATTGTACTCTTCCCACGGATTTAATCCTTTGACATTTATGACAGTTGTCAACCGTTTTTTATACCACTTAGGTGGCAAACAAGCACTCGGCCCACCTGATGGAAAGTGGTTGCCATGGTCTATGGACGTATGCAACGTATTTCAATCTATCTATTCTACAAACGCATTGCTACTTGTCTAGAGGAGGTGTTTACGCTTCTACAATACGGTCCCAAATGAAATCAAGGATCCATCCATTAACAAAAATTCTAATCAAAAGTGAACTTTGCCAAGAAGACTTCTTACGAAAGACACAGTGATAATATACAGGCGTATCGATCTCCACATTTTTAAGCAAAAAAATAGCGTGAAAGCAGATTCTTAACGCTTAACACGACGCGTGAAGCGTTCCGTCTTCGTAATAATTGAGGGCTGAAAGTTATTTACCGCTTCAATGATACACAATTGAAAGACGATGGAATTGCTGAATTGTGTAAGCAGATACATTATGTATGTTAACAAACGCACACCAAGCTACGTGTGTGTGCGTGTGTGTGTATGTACGTGTGTGTATGTGCGTGTGTGCGAGCAAAATCACGATTTATTAATGGATACGAGATTAGGGATGGTTCTGTCTGAAAGGTTTCGCAGCGTAAGCAACAATTTTGAACAGATTCAATTACCCGCTCCTGGGTGAATTTCAACAGGTCCATTAAAATCTTCATTCCGTGGATTTTTTTTACCTTAAGTTTTGTAGTTAAAACAAATCGCGTTTATTATAGGTTTTGATACTATATGTATTCTTGCTTAATATCTAGCAGATAAATAAAAAAGCTAACGAGATATACAAGATCAAAAATTACGCGCCACGGCGATGACACATGCGTGCGCGGCAATGAAACAAGCATCCACGGGCATGAAATAAATATACCAAGGGAATGAAAAAATCAACCATGGAAATGAAAATACATAATATAAAACATAATATTTTATGTACCTACTTACATGAGAAATTATACTTACTTACAATAAAAATACAAAGGGGATTAGGCAATTGTGTATGGACATTGGCGTCATTTATTTTTTCAGTGGCACTGTGTTAAACACGCGTATGAGTGTCGTTATTTTTATTGTAAGTAATATCGGAGCTGCGATATACAGGGTGGAACATTTCGACTTTACCTGGAGGGAAAGTACCCTCATACTAGAGATAGCGAATTTTACTTAAATTAAACATAACCTTATTTTTAAAGGGAAACAAACCTGCATTCAAAGATTTCTAAAAATAACACACCTGATGATCAAACCGCCTAAAATCTTCCTATACCTTTTCTTTTATGTATGTATTTAACATTTCCTCATTTTTAAAAAGAAAAAAAACTGCGTTTTACGAATGCTGAAAAATCGCTTGCCACATCCTGTAATTGAACCGACTAAAATCGGAAAAAATAACAGCCAGTATTTTTATTGCTTTAATCGATAGGATTAATTATAAGACTCGAATCTCTCTAAGAAACCTGGTAAACTGCAGGTACTCTCATATTATACCATTTTCATTCATGGCTGCTCAATTCCAAAACGACGCCAATTCTTTTACACGAAAAAGAAATGGGAAATTAACAAATTAATATGATATACTTTTGTCAATATGCTATGGCGATGAGAACATAAGTTACGGAAATGAAACATCTGGGCATGGCAATGAGACTAAATTGTTTTACAAGGCATGGCAATGATTTTTTTTTCATTGCCGCGTTTTTTTCTTCATTACCATAGCAAATTTTGACCACGGAAACCATGGAAATGAAAGCACGGTGGTGAAAAACGAGCCAAAAATATAATATAAGAAAAAATCTATTAATTATTCGAAGTAATAAACACTTCACTAAAATAAACAAGATAAATTTCGTTCTATTGAATGTATAATCAAGAGGATAAACTTATTGGAATAGACAGTTATACCTATCCACAGTAATGAAAGAAAAAATGTCCAGTAACATAAAAATGATATACTTTTATTTATGGTGCCAAAATGCAGGTACGTGTGTACGTCCTTCCATGTCGAGCACTTAGGCGGCACCAATATGCAACGTTTAGCGGATATGAGGGAGGATACAAGTCGTTAGATAAAACGATATTCTAAAATATGTTTAGAACATGGCGATTAAAGGTAACTCTAGGACAAATGAACTTTTATTAACCATTCGTTGTATTGTCTAAATATTTGAATAAATGTATTTCGTAACAATACTTTAACTATTCACGTATCAAATAAAACTAGGTTTTAATTAAAAAAACCAATAGATTTTCATCAATGAGGTATCACAACACAATAGGTGATGTGTGGACAAACACGGCAATGAAAAATTTCGAGGTTTAAATTTTTTTTTTGGCGAATCTATAATCCTATTTAATAAAATATTTAGTGCTCCACATAGATCACTATATCGCCTAACTAGAAAAAAATGTTAGAGTATTGTAAAAATGATTTTTAGTACCGATTTCATCGATGCCACGCAATTTTTGGCCCCGGGAAATTCACCCTCCTATTGTTTCAAAGAGTGCGGTAATACTTAGCTTTGTAACCTATATTTGCTCTCTTTTATAATAGTAGAAAAGATCTAATATAGGAGTGCATAAGCACGGTAGCCGTATCGGCTATCAGTTCCCATTATGTCAATTTGTCGATTGCCAAAAAACGTCATGAAATGACTGTTGTAGATGACTGTACAAAACCTTCATACATTTTTATTATGCCGCGAGTTGACGACAACAAAAAGAGGTAAAATCGAAAGATGCCGACCCGTGGAATTCAGCGAGTTTTTTTTTGGCGAGTTGACGAATGACCCAAATATTCGCGCCCATGTCCTTTTATTAACATACAAGCTGACCCCGCGAAGTTCGTATCGCTTATCAGTCGATTCTTAATTTATTTATTTTTTCTCTGCGTACATCATCCTTGTACTTCAAGGAATATTCTAAAAAAAGAATTAGCGAAATCGGTTCAGCTGTTCTCAAGATTTGCGCTTAGCTAGTCTATTATATAAAAATGAATCGCTGAATGTGTAATTCAGCGATTAATTTTTATATAATAGACTAGCTGTCCCGGTGAACTTCGTACCGCCATATTTTTCCCGTTCCCGCTGCACCTATAAACCTTCCTTGGACACCCACGAATATTTCAAGACTAAAATTAGCCAAATTGGTTCAGCCGTTCTTGAGTTATAAGCTAACAACGAAAAGTGGCATTGATTTTTATATATTAGACTAGCTGTTGCCCGCGGCTCCGCCCGCGTGGAATTCGGATTCCGGTCCAACTTTAATGTATGGAAATCTGCCCGATTTATTGACATTTATGCTCACTGCTCCGCTCCCTTTAGTAGTAGCGTGATGTTATATAGCCTATGTTACTTCCAGATAGTGTAGCTTTCTATAGGTGAAAGAATTATTGAAATCGGTACAGTAGTTCCGGAGCCTATTCATTACAAACATACAAACATACAAAAATAGGTACAAATATTTCCTCTTTATAATATTAGTGTAGAAGTGTAGATAGGCGCGACTTCGTTGCGATTGTTTTTTAGCATATAGGGTAAAACACCCAATTATTGGCACCTCAAGCGAAATTTGTAAAATAATTATCATCTACGGAAATTATACCTACGTCTTTTTAAGAGAAGAGAATAGTAAAAAGTTATAGTAGGAATATTGTTTCACGTTATTTTGATCGTAAACAAATATTTAATTACTTGTAATTATTAAAAAATTACAGTTTTATCCAATTTTATATATTTGCCCATATATTGGCATAGGTAAACCAAACTATTGGCATACATCAGACCATTGCCATTTGAAAAGGAATTACTAATATACTACTATAACTCTTTACTTATTGCAGATAAAGTTGACGATTGTGAATTCTTGTTTTTTACATAAAACGTAGCTGTGCCAATAATTGGAGGAGTGCCAAGATTAGGTATGTTTCCCCTATGTGGTGTTAGAACGTAAACAACGAACGATTATCATTTTTATTTTTTATTTATTATACTTGTCGGGGTAGGTAGCCGATACTGGTAGTCTGTTTCTTTATAATATGCACCCTGACACTGAGGGACAGCCTCCGTGGCGAAGCGGTAGTGAACGCGGCCGCTACGCAGGAGGCGCGGGTTCGATCCCCGCTCAGTGCAAATATTTGTGTTCATGAAATATGGGTATTTGCATTGGTCTGGTCGTGCCTCGGAGAGCACGTTAAGCCGTTGGTCCCGGTTGCCATAAGAACATCTATGGCAGTCGTTACGGGTAGTTGGAGCCCTAAAAAATCCAAAAACAACGGTCTAGCTGCAAAGCTTCGATATCGCCTAATGTTATCATTGGGCTGTGGAGGTCAGATGGCAATCGCTTCACGAAAAAATATCGAGGTCTAGCCAAATCTGTAGTTAAGACGGTAAAAGCGGACCCCAGACTCCGAGCTGAAAAGCTTCGGATGTGACTGGGAATTAACGCTAGGATGAGAGAGATGCACCCTGACACTAACTAAGTACTACGCCCGCGGCTCTGCCTACGTGAATGTCGGCTATCGTGACCAAGATTCCTTCAGCTGTACATTTGTAGCTTTTCTGTGTATCGTATCTCCTTCGCGTGGCCTCAGCGCGTACCATGATCGCTAGTCTGGACACAAAATGATAGCCGTTAATAATACACGCCGTATCTGATACAGCCCGATCCGCACTAAACACGTATCTTGATACACCTCGTAATATGGACGCGTTTTTTTTTTACGAAATACGCCTTAATGATACGATATGGGCAAAATGAGCGTCCATATTTATGATACAAATACTCGTGATGCGTCAAGGTGCTACAAATGTGCACCCAGCTTAGTTTTTTTCCCAAGCTCTAATCTATATTTGTACCTTCATTAGGTTATTTAACAAAATGATAAACTTGCATACAAATTTTCATTCTCTATTTAAACCTCTTTAACCCGTTTTTTAGATAAATAAATAAATATTCCACAACATTCTACACAATGCTTTCTAGACCCATGGTAAGCTTAATTAGCTTGTGTTATGGAATCTAGAATGCGGATATACATACTTAGATACTTTTTTTTTTGTAAATACATACATATTATACATAGAAACACCCAGACCAATGCAAATATTTATATTCATGCATACAAATATTGGCACTGAGCGGTGATCGAACCCGCGCCTCCTGCGTAGCAGCCGCGTTCACTACCGCTACGCCACAGAGGCAGTCAAAGGGTCAGATAAAAGGTAGCCTATGTCCTTTTCAAAGCTCTAGTACATCTCTGTACCAAATTTCATCAAGGTTGGTTCTGTTAAGGTTTAGACGCGTAACAGACATACGAACCCTTTCGCATTTAATATGGATGTGGAAAATTTTGGTTCGCTACTGCCTTTCTTAGTCACATAAATAAATAATGTACAACATTCTACACAACGCTATCTAGACCCAAAATAAGCATAACTTAACTAGCTTGTGTTATGGTGTGTATGGTTCTAGAATGCGGATAAACATTCTTAAATATTTTTTTTTTTGTAAATACATACATACTATACATAGAAACCCTCAGACCAATACAAATATTCATATTCATGCATACAAATATTTGCACTGAGCGGGGATCAAACCCGCGCCTCCTGCGTAGCGGCCGTGTTCACTACCGCTTCGCCACAGGGCATTCGATGACATGATAAACTTCTGGAATATTCTACTCGCACATATTAATTGTTGTCATGCACGTCAAAATGAACCGGCAGGCTTATTAGCTAACTCGCGATAGCAAAGCGATAGCAAAATTTGCGCGGTAATCGTACAAAAACGACATATTGGTATTACGTATCACATTTGACAGAAAGCGATCAGCGAAAAAGGCGCGATAGGAAATGTCATCGCGATCACTCAAAAGGTCCTTTTTTAATGGCCGCCATTGTGAAAATAATAAATACAGAAATTTTCATTGTAAAAAACCAGTGGTAAATCAAGAAACACATATAGATTAGTGACTAATCTATATATGTGTTTCTTGATTTTACTTGACTAATCATTAGTCTTAGAAACAAAACTATCGCTATTTTTCAGTTCCGCAGCATATAATTGTTAAGGCGATCTGATCGCAAATCCTTACGTAATACCAATTTTTTGACGTATCGCGATCCATCGCGCAGTGATCTCGTTCTTACTGCTCATCGCTCGCTCGCTGGTCGCGAAATGTTAGCTAATAAGCTTGCCGCATTTGACGTGCATGACAACAATTGAGGCGTCTAGTTTCAAAACCCGCTAAAAGGCTTTTAGATAAAAATTGAGTTAATAGTTCAAAATGATGCCAGTATGTATTCTTCATAATATGTCATTATCAGTTTTCAATCAAAACGCGCCAAAAGCCTAAAAAGTAGCACTGGAAAATTGATATTTGTTGCAAATCCCGCTAAAATACGTCTAGTTTGCTTCATAATCCGCTTAAAGGAAATCAGCCAATGACAGCGCGGTATTGTGATCACGTGACATTCAAAATAGTATGGCGATTTTTTCAAAACGAAACGAAAGTGTGTTGCAGTTTTTATTGTTTTTAATTCACAATATGGATATTTTAACTCAATTTGTGCAAAAATGTGATCCCAAGGAAGCAAGGAAGAAACCACGCGACAAATCTTCGTGGAAAAGTACCAAAGAAACCTTTAAACAGTAGGTGCAAAATTGCTTCAAAACAAGTAGCGAAGTGACTTTGATGGTGTTATGCAAAATGAGTAAATTAGTGTAGATAATATAGGTAAATTATTTTTTCGGGTAGGTACTTCACTTAGAAGGTAAAGGTACATACAACCATTATTGCTAGGTAGGTATATAATATTTAGTCAAATTGAATTTAATATTAACCTGATATTTAGTTCGAGGATATGCGGCAGTATAATTATTATTATTTTTAAATTAACTACTGTATTGACCAATGATTTATAAAAAGTTAAATAATTCAAGAAAAGGAATGTAAGAATTTTTGTTCATGTTTTAATTCTTAATATTCTATAAATAGGTACTTTAATTCTTTTGTTTTAAATATAATAAATTGACTTGGCAATTTGTATTGTGAGATACCTACATTGTGTTTTCATGCTTTGACCCTTTAATTTTCGAATGTTTTGTTTATTTTTTTAAATTTGATTGTAATAAATAAAACTTGCATGTTTTGATTACATACCTATGAGTTACACTATTTTTTTAAACCAAAATTAATTAACTGTTATTGCATAACGCTTTTAAATTGCTAGGCACTGTTCGCAACAAACCCCGCTAAAACTCTTGACGTTTGTTTCAAACTCCCCTAAAATTGATTGTTCGCAGCAAAATACGCTAAAATGAAAATAGTTTACGTTATATTTTAAAATAACACATGCATGTCGAAGTATTAAAGGTATTTCCGGTATTGCCAGATAACATTTCACAAAACATGTTAGTATTTTTATATCTTATTGGGCAAATTAAAACAAAAAAGCGTTTTTCATATATTCCCTAAAATTTTAGTATCTTCTTTTAGCGGGTTTTGAAACTAGACGCCTCAATTATGAAAATACCCACTCTTGATTTAACCTTTTTTCAAAACATTCCCGATCTGAATGACATAATCGTCTAGATCAGTGATGGGTAAAATATGGTTCGCGGGCCATCTCCGGTCCCCAAAGGCAATTAATCCGGCCCGCCTTCGACATGAGTAGTATTATATTATATATAGTATTATATATTAGTATATAGTAGTAGTATAGTAGTATTATATATATTATATATTATATGGATAAAGTAAATAAATAAATAAATAAATATTTTGATGGTAAAGCGTATAGTAGATTCCGATGCCACAGAAGATGCTTGAGAGCCATATCTACCTCACACACGACACCGGGGTATTTCCAAGGTATAAAGGTGCATTAGTGGTATTTTGTGATCCTCATCGCTGTGTATTTTTCCTATAATTCTGGCCCTCTTCTGTAATTACTTTAACTTTTTGGCACCCCATTAAGAAAGTTTGCCCATCACAGGTCTAGATCGACCTTCACATGGTTGTCTCTTCACCCACACCTCATTCACTCTTAGTCACTGAATATAAATCCTAACTGAGTTATTTGCCTCAGAAACTAAAGTAATTAAAATTTGATACTTCTAATTCAAAGTTGTTTAAACACATTTCAAGCTTGTAATAAAATCCTAAGAGATTTATACGACCCACTTTACAGTCCAATCTTATTGGAAAGTAATTTAAATGTATAATTGCAACTGAAAATAACAATTTACATTTAGAATTTGTAATTAATGATGTGAACTTCGGTATCATTGTTAAATCAACAACGATATCTTCTTTAATTACTTGTCCCTGAACCGACTGATTTATCGACGCAGAGTCTAAACCGCTGGACCTTTTATAGGAGGTAGGACGTGTCCGAGCTATTACATAATTTATTTATAAATTGTAGAAGAGTTATGTGCCATTAGCATAACTGAGTATAACCATCCATTTGTATCTAACCAGCCCCTTAGACAAGTGGCACAATCGTCAGTAGAATAGAACAGATTACTTAATGGGCGTTTACCAAAAAAAATGACCGTCGCGTTATGGAATTCCACCCAGGAGAAAAAAAATACATAGAGAAATCTAGTACATTACGTCGCGTGGTGGACGTGACGTTTGATGCCGGTACATAACCAACCTAGTCGGATTGCTCGATTAGGGCGGAAATACTGTCGTGACAGTATTTCCGTCCTAATCGAGCAATCCGACTAGGGAAGTACCTCAACCCTACAGAATACGTAGTGTGAACCCAGTGTGAGTAGGGTAGCCAGAGCTCACTGGAGAGGTTTTGTGCTGTCAGTGAGAAGACCAAAGGCTTGTCCTGCTTGTCTTCTTCGCTGACGGCACAGAATCTCTTTTCCAAACCAAGACCAGACCAATGCGAATACCTACCCATATTCATGCATACAAATATTTGCACTGACCTTTTTTTTTTTTTTTTTATCGTGCGAAAAATCCCCACGGATACCTCCCCCGCCGGAGCCGGAGGAGGAGGTTATGTCGGACTCGAACCGACTAAAACGCACGCCGTCTGTGGGTCGTCAGTTACCGGAGTTGAGATTGTCGTAGCCATATCCCTCGCACCCCGGCCGACCCAGGGCCATATCTGTCGATCTGGCCCTCTTCCGGTGTGGGGACCACGGAGTCCCCAACTCCCCCAATATTTGCACTGACCGGGGATCGAACCCGCACCTCCTGCGTAGCGGTCGAGTTCACTACCGCCACGCCACGGAGGCTGTCAATTGAAATTTCATTAGCTGAAGGGGTAAAATAGGCAATGAACAGTTGTATGGATTCGTATTTCGTCCTTCGTTGATCCTGCTTTAACACGTTCGCTGCGTTGTGAGGTCATTTTGACTCATAGCTAACTTTTGTCTGGTGCGGGACGAAAATAGCGTACTTTCCCCTGGTGCGAGAGGGATAACTTTAAGAATATATTTTACAGGAAAGAGATGAATATACCATTATGATCACCGCTTTAATGTGAACAATCCAGCATTTTTAAATAGTCGTGACCCAATATGACCTCACCCGCACCAGAAGAAAAATATTTCATTCCAGTGCGGTTTGAGTTCAATATGACCACACACTCTCTGCACCTCACATCCGCACTGAACGATGCGCTGGCGTCATTTTGTGCAGGTAGTGTTGTGCAGAGCGACATCGTAGATGTCACGTCGTTTAAGTGCCTACATTTTCGATCTTTCTTGTATCGTTGAATTTTAGTATTTTATACTCGTTAGGTAACGTGGTGTTCTCGGCAAGTGTTAGAAATGCCTAAACGAAGTAGAAAAAACTAAATTATGACAGTGAGGTAGAAAACGAAGACAAGAGCAGAATAGAAGAGAAGAAAAACCCAGCATATCGAAAAAAAATTGTTAAAAATGAACAAGATAGACGCGGTTATTAATCATAGGGATTGATTTTAAAGTCAATAAAATAGTTTTATGGATCATCTACTCAAATTCAATAGAATTTTTGAATTAACATAATATGTTTTGATATGAATAGTTTATTGAGGAAGAAGGGCAGCACTGTTGAGGAACGTGACATAGGTGCCATCATATTAAAATAAACCGTTACTAAGTCTTTGATTTTTCATTTTAAGCCTCTAAGATTCCAATGGTATTAGTATAACCTATAAGTAATACAGCTCTACGTCAATTTATCGATATGAATATTAACAGAAGTGTTTCCCATCACTAGCCTTTTGATATCTTCAGTGCGTTGTGTGGTCAAAATGAACTCACAAATTGTTTCTCTTCTATAGCATAAACGAAACATGGGAGCCAAAAACGCCGGTAGTGACATATACACCATATAAAGGTCTACGTACTGCAAAAAAAAAACAGACAAAAATCGCTACCCCCACTGAATAAAACCTATATTAAAACTGAACTTTTTATGGGTCAATATGACCACATACGCACAGTTAAAAAGTCCTCCATGAGTCTATATAACCTCACACGCACCAGATAAAAGTACACTAAAAATCCTCCCGCAGTGAACGTGTTAAGTGACAAAAAAATTGTATCACGTTCCTCCACAAAGACTGAAAAGGCTCAAAGAATGGTGAAGTTTCTCCACAAATACAATGAATTATTCGCAAGATATACCAATGATTAGCTGTTAAGAGGATTAATTACGAACAGTCTGACCATAATATCCTCTGGGAAATGTAATCTTTGGCACGGTTACCATCATACTTCGTAAATATTTACGTTATATTATTAGTAAATAGTTTACTGCGTGAGTTAAGGATTTGTTTACCAGTAATAACGCGAAAAATAAACTAAACTGATTAAGTTTGGCGCGCCAAACGTTAGAAAATACGATACAAAAATAGTTTTAAAAACTTTTGTTTATTCAACACTGTATTTGAGCGTTTGAAGAATAACTTTGGGTCAAAAATTGATGTGTCTAAAAGTTTGAAATCTATAGAATGATCTCCATACCGTCGTTTTTCCAAGTGATTACTTCTTACGGAATGAGTAGCGTGAGTATGACGACCCTGCCCCTCTAGACAAGTGGCAATTCGTTGCTCGGCGTATGATGGAATAGAATGAAAAATGTATAGGATTTGACGTTTTTGACATTCGTTGACGCCTGTCATATACGTCAAATCCCTTACATTTGTCATTCTATTCCATCATACGCCGAGCAACGAATTGCCACTTGTCTAGGGGGGCTGGTGTTGCACACCAATTACCTAAGGGATATGTAAAAATCATAATTGAAAATTGCTGAAGAAATTGAGTACGTAATATTTGGCATTTTTTTTTGAAACGCAATTTTTTTAATGTTTATGGCAATTAGTATACTTACTTCTTCTATCAATTTAAATTGAAAAAGTGAACATCCAAGACGGGACCTTGGACCCACGACTAATCAATTACAGGGGAATACTCTGACTTACATAGACACGCCTTGGACATTCAAAATTCGCCTGCACTCGCGTCCTACACACGTTCACTTTTCCGATTTTAATATTATTCTATCGCCGCTTTTCAAATTATTTGTAATCTTTTTGTTTGTTCTACTGAAATGATTTGTTCATTTGTATTTTGAATTTGGAACAAAACAAGAACTCGTCAAGTAAATCCATAACCGATTCCCCGCAATCAGCGCTCGACACGGTTCAGTACAAATAGATTACGAATCACTCGATTCCCGATAGAATTGAACTTTTATCGCCTCATTTCGATGTTGGTATTCTATTGTTGTATGAATATCACTCCCCAGCGTCTTCTCGGTCGTGATCGTCCCCAAGTTTTCTAATGAGAACTGCAAATAAAAAGTAATTTTCTCAGGAAAGGATTGCTCTTTCGGCAAATATATTTTCTTTTGTCAAATATATTCCCTTTCGGTAAATATATTCTGTTTGGTAGGTTATATAGTGTTATATTCAGAAGTAAATATTGTTCGGTTGCGTTGTATTTCTTCGTAATCATAACACATTGGTGTTATGTTCAACTTTACGGCAAATGTGTACCATGAATTTGTAGGCGGTATGAAAATGTGTTTATTATTTAATTAACATTGGTTTCTAATATTTATGAGTGGTTGTAGTGGTGAATTGTAGGGAAATTCAATTGGATTTAAAATACGAGTCATAAATAAATGGTGAAGGCAAAGCAACAAAGTGACAGTATATAAATCAATGGGGGAAAGTATAGGCATGTGAGGGACAGTTACTAGTTATTATACTTTGAACGAGATAGTAAATTGTCAGATAATTTCAGAATTTTTTCATTTATTGTAAAAATACATCCGTTCAATCCGTTTAAAAATACCCGTTCTCGTGACCCAGAGGAATCTAAGTCCAGGATTTGTTATTTCATATAGATCCATTCAAATTTAAAATGTATCTGATGAGACCGTCAAGCTGAGTGCCACCATCGTAACATGGCCCGTGTCTATAATGGTGACCCTCTTTTCCGAGACTTTTCCTTAAGCTTACCATCAGGCGAGGCGAATTCAAATTGACGTGTCCTATGTTAAAAAAATTGTTTTCGTGTGAAAGAGTAACAAACATTTGAAAATTACATTAATTAAAACATTTACATTAATAGTATTATTACAGTATAACGAGTTAGGCTGTGGTATTAATAAGATATTCATAAGTAAACCTAGAAAATACCTAACATGTCTGTGTAATACTACGCAATGATCCAATTTTCGTAGTACGCATGACTTTGTAAGTTTCTGAAACGGTTATAGTTCTCGAGTTTCGTACAATAATCGTGAAACCATTTGGAATATATTGAAGGTGAGGCCCGAAGTAACGCCACGCTTACACAACGCGTGATTTCAATACAATAAGATAGACAAATGTTTTGTATTCCGTATGTTCTGTCGCAACGAAACCTATTTAACTTCAGAATTATTAATCACTAGCCTTCCGCCCGCGGCTCCGCCCGCTTGCATCTCGGTTAACGCGACCTTTGCTCATATCTTCGGGTCTACTCAACCGATTGCGATCAAACAAACGTAAGATTTTAAGTCTGAGTAAGCCCTTTCTAACAAAAAAAAACCGCATCAAAATCCGTCCAGTAGTTTTTGCATCCATCGTGGGAAAACAGACAAACAGACAAACAGACAAACAGACAAACAGACAAACAGACAAACAGACAAACAGACAAACAGACAAACAGACAAACAGACAAACAGACAAACAGACAAACAGACAAACAGACAAACAGACAAACAGACAAACAGACAAACAGACAAACAGACAAACAGACAAACAGACAAACAGACAAACAGACAAACAGACAAACAGACAAACAGACAAACAGACAAACAGACAAACAGACAAACAGACAAACAGACAAACAGACAAACAGACAAACAGACAAACAGACAAACAGACAAACAGACAAACAGACAAACAGACAAACAGACAAACAGACAAACAGACAAACAGACAAACAGACAAACAGACAAACAGACAAACAGACAAACAGACAAACAGACAAACAGACAAACAGACAAACAGACAAACAGACAAACAGACAAACAGACAAACAGACAAACAGACAAACAGACAAACAGACAAACAGACAAACAGACAAACAGACAAACAGACAAACAGACAAACAGACAAACAGACAAACAGACAAACAGACAAACAGACAAACAGACAAACAGACAAACAGACAAACAGACAAACAGACAAACAGACAAACAGACAAACAGACAAACAGACAAACAGACAAACAGACAAACAGACAAACAGACAAACAGACAAACAGACAAACAGACAAACAGACAAACAGACAAACAGACAAACAGACAAACAGACAAACAGACAAACAGACAAACAGACAAACAGACAAACAGACAAACAGACAAACAGACAAACAGACAAACAGACAAACAGACAAACAGACAAACAGACAAACAGACAAACAGACAAACAGACAAACAGACAAACAGACAAACAGACAAACAGACAAACAGACAAACAGACAAACAGACAAACAGACAAACAGACAAACAGACAAACAGACAAACAGACAAACAGACAAACAGACAAACAGACAAACAGACAAACAGACAAACAGACAAACAGACAAACAGACAAACAGACAAACAGACAAACAGACAAACAGACAAACAGACAAACAGACAAACAGGCAAACAGACAAACAGACAAACAGACAAACAGACAAACAGACAAACAGACAAACAGACAAACAGACAAACAGACAAACAGACAAACAGACAAACAGACAAACAGACAAACAGACAAACAGACAAACAGACAAACAGACAAACAGACAAACAGACAAACAGACAAACAGACAAACAGACAAACAGACAAACAGACAAACAGACAAACAGACAAACAGACAAACAGACAAACAGACAAACAGACAAACAGACAAACAGACAAACAGACAAACAGACAAACAGACAAACAGACAAACAGACAAACAGACAAACAGACAAACAGACAAACAGACAAACAGACAAACAGACAAACAGACAAACAGACAAACAGACAAACAGACAAACAGACAAACAGACAAACAGACAAACAGACAAACAGACAAACAGACAAACAGACAAACAGACAAACAGACAAACAGACAAACAGACAAACAGACAAACAGACAAACAGACAAACAGACAAACAGACAAACAGACAAACAGACAAGAAATTCAAAAAAAATATTTTCGTTTTCAGTACCGTTAACATAACATAACCCAATTATTTTTTTTAAATATCTCCAATGTACAGACACGACCACTTTACAATTATATATAATAGTATAATAGATAGATGGCCCTGGGCTAGCTGAGCAATCTTACTCTCCGGCCATCTGAAGACCCGAGACGTTGGGTGGCTTTTTTTTATATAGGACACGTCAAGTTGACTTCGCCTCGCCTGATGACTTAAGTGATTCGCGAATATAGCCGCCTCTTATTAGGGTGATTCTTTGTATTTGTTGTCAGCTTTTGATATTTTAATTTAGTTCCATGGATAGGTGTCAAAATTAACTATCTTTTTTTCCAAATTTGAAGTTCATCGTAAAATATAATTGCACGGAACAATAACACTATATTTTCCTTTCTGAGTTTATTTCTGTGTATGCTTGTTCGCTAGGACAGTAAGATAAAAAATAAAATAAAAAAAAACCTCTATCAAAAATTTGTATTAACCCCCACAAGCCACACTACACAAAAACAATATGCGATATTCGAACAAAAACTGTTTAATAAAAGGAAAGGTCAAATAGTCATTTGTGACGTCATAACCCCAAAATTGCCACAACTTAACGGCACTAACCTTTAAGGACGTAATATCCGAACCCCTTGGCAAAGTGAAAATGAAGAAGGCACGTCCTTAAAAGGGACGATAATTTTTATTGCTCACTCACATAAAAAAGTTGGTTCTGCATCTAATTTTAAAAGACTGTGGAATAGTATTTTTATTAGACTACTCTAGGAACGTGGTTCGCATACATACTAATATTATAAAAGCGAAAGTAACTCTGTCTGTCTGTAACCCCACGTTTACATACTGCCGCTCGCATTGCTCATCGTGTTGCAGGAAATATTCGCGCGATTAATGCCCTAGCATTCACACACTCCCATCATCGCGTTGGTCCGCATTACAGTATTCGCCCTGCAACGGAGACGGACGTAAACGTATGGAGGACAACGCTGTAGCAGTGTACGCATTATGCTTTTACAGCATAGCGAATTAATTAAATAGATTATTAATAAAAACTATCACTTTCAACTACTATACACTTTCCGTAGATCGATATAAATATTTTTAAAAGTAAATATTCTAGGAGCAATAACGAAAGTCGTGTTTACTGATTAGCGCCATCTAGCGGTCTCGTATAGTTCATCGCGCTAGTACTGCCGCTCCTTTCGCAGTAACACACGCGGCAGTAGGTACTCGCGGCATGACGAATAAACCATTCACACTACGTCTCTGCCCACTTCTCTCGCCACTTCCCTCGCTCTGCCGCGAGTATGTAAACGAAGCTTAACACTTTCACGCCTAAACTACTGAACTGTTTTTGATGAAATTTGGTACAGGGGTAAATTAGACCTTGGAAAAGGACATAGGTTATGTTTCGTCGCTATAAGCGACATCTTTGCGGGCGGGTAGGTCTGGTAATTGGTCATAAATATTTTTTAACCCCCAAGTTATAAGGGTAACTTATCCCAAAAATATTTATTTTTATTGTTGCCAAAAAAAAACATTTTTATTTTATTACTAGCTGTTGCCCGCAGCTCTGCCCGCGATGTCGGTTATCGGGACCAAACATAAGCCTTTCATAATTTTAATATTAATCTATCTCTGTACCAAATTTCATCAAAATCGGTTCAGTGGTTTAGGCGTGAGAGCGTAACAGACAGACAGACATAGTTACTTTCGCATTTATAATATTAGAATGGAAAGTATGGATGATTTGGTATTGAAAAATAGAAATACATGTTACCCTAAATTTTCACCCTTCTACTACCAACCCCTATTTTTTAATAGTGACAAAGCAGCGTTTGCCCGGTCAATTAATAGTAAATATATAAAAATACTAGTCTTTCCGTTGGTTCTAACGATTGTAAACGATTGAAATCTAAAAATTATACGACTGTCTTTTATTTAAGTTAGCACTTAAATAAAAGACAGTCGGCAGGCTGTAGCCAGCCTAAAAATAAATCTGTATTAATAAGTCACATTGCGCTAAGATAAGAAATATACATCCAAAAATCCCTGCAAAAAAAATTACGTTACGTCACGCTTTTACACTGATGACGACACGCTCAGTCGTAATTGTGACACACGTCACATGTAGGAGCCATTACGGCCGCTTTTCTAATGGCCTCAATTTATACCGGCACTAAGCTTTTATCCACGGTTTTGTCTACGTGTAAACCGATTTATATGTCACAAGGTCTGATTAATCTTTGACTTTTGTTATAGTCTATATTTTTTTCGTCCTTAATGATACTGTGCAATGAACTCACTCTAATAAAGCCAGTATGCGTAAGTAACTGTCATGTGAAAAAGTAACATAATGATTTTTGGTATTGCAAATAAAATGGATGCGAAAAAAATAGTTTGTGGACCAGTCAAGTCGTGACCACGGGTGCTTCAACGCATCCGAAACATCGGCAACAGTGTTCCATAATGTAATCGCGATAAATCACGAACCATTATAAATCAATGAGTTTACACCACGATAGTTTAAAAATAAGGTTGTAAACAAAGGCCAGAATTAAAATGTCGCGTTAGTCAGCCCAGCCGAAATCTGGTAACGAGACCTATATCAATCTATCGTACTCCTTGACACAAGCATACGTACTTACTTCGTTTTCAATGTAGGTACCTCTTCTGTAAAAAAAAATAGGCACTTCTTAAGGCGGCTACCCACTTAGAGTCCGCCTGCAGTTTTTCGTCTGTCCGGCGGCCTGCAGTCCTTGTCATCAATGTCATCATAATTTTATTACCTCAGACTAAAATAATAACATTATTTTATTCTTTTAGTCTGATTTTATTATGTATAAAATGCCGACGGCGATAGACTGTCCGGCCTTTAACTGTCTTTGCTGACCGGAATCGTCAAACGGCCACACACATATTATCCGTCAGTCCAAAATCGTTACGAAACTGTATGTGTGTGGGCTATTGCGATGAACTGACAGACCGATATCATCCGGTTGTCGTTCGATAAACAGTTAGTGGGTGGCCACCTTTAGGGTCGGGCCGGCCTCACGTTTTGCGTCCGGCGGCCCGCTTGAAATCTAGAGAACTACAAAAGTTGCTCACAGTAGGTTACTATAGATCTAATATACTCCTTAAGCTACGCATATTTACTATTTTTTTTTTTAATAAAAGGCTTTTTGTTTCAGATAACATGCAAGATGGAAGAGAACGTGACGTACGACGATATGATGAATGGTTCTGCGATCTACGAGCCTTACTACAAACGCCCCGAGACCTACATAGTGCCTCTAATATTCGCACTCATCTTCATCATTGGAGTCGTGGGCAATGGCACACTCGTGGCGGTCTTTGTGAGGCACAAAGCTATGCGGAATGTGCCCAATACGTGAGTACCCTGATTCACCTTTTTAAAATACTACTTAGGTGGCGTATTTTGGCGTCGGCGACAGGGTCGGCAGCACGAGTGCGACTCCCTTGGTGTTGCACACTTCAATAGGCCATGGTATGGTATATGGTCCATCAGGTGAGCTGTGTGTTTGTCTGCCACCTAAGTTGTATAAAAAAAACAGAAACACCAAGTTCTCTTATTTGCACCTTCACCGTACTTGTCGCATAATCAAGTAAATAAACACAGATTATTTTTTATGTAGGTATGCCATGATCTACCCCACTGGAAAAGAGGCGTGAGTGTATGTATGTTTCATAATTATGTATGTATAATAATGTATTATGCGCGTCGTTCTGAAATCATTTTACTATTGAAATTATATTGGGGAAAATAATTTCAATTTCGAACACTCTTTTGATCCATTTACACACTGTCAGAATACGATTTTTTTATATAATAGAACCAACGCACATACAGGTATTTGCTCGATCTACGCGGCCAAAATTATTTTAATGCATAATTGGTATCTAAACAAGATAAATAAACAATAAAAATACTTATTTTTTTTAAATAATACTATATTTTACAAAAAAACGCCTTAGTGGAGTACCTGGTATAGTAATATAGCTTTTTTTAACTTAATTCATCGCTTTCTGATGAATTTTCTGTTATTGGATTGTATTCTGCAGAAACAAACAGCCAAAGTTTCAGGCAAAAATGTTTTCGCTTTCCTTTTTTTTATATTTCGCATGCTACTTAGCAGAGTTCTGCTCAGTTCAGATCCTCTGCTAAGTACATACATGTTGTATGTATATACTTAGCAGAGGATCTGAACTGAGCAGAATCGGTTAATTATCTTGATTGCAATTTGTCCTCGAACATTTTCTTGCTAAATCTTGATGGTAACAGCTGAAGTGTTTATTTCTAGCCACAGCTACATTTTCGGAAAGCTCTCCTATTGACAATAATGCCTTTTCAATTACGACTGCGCCATAATCGTTATCGTACACGATTCTTCTTGACTTTTTGTAATGCACTATAACACGGAAAAAAAACCTTATTGGTCTTTCTCATAATCTCGTACTGTCCTTGTGTCAAATCGGCATCTATAAACATTTGCAAAGCCTGCATTGGTGTCAAGGAGGACTCCTCTTTACTGGGTCGCGTAAGCAAAAATGCCTTTATCTTTTCGGACAATTGATGCATCTTTGTTACAAGATCTACCCAGTTCCACTTTCGCAGCATGTATAAAAGTCTACTTTTCAAAGTTAGAACGTAGTTCTTCAGTCTTTTGCCTTTTGCTCTGGCTCTTTTTGAGAAGTTTTATCAACAGGTATTCCAAAAGTGCCTTCCAGCCAAGACCGGTTGTATTTTATAAATTTATCTTGAGCTTTGGTTCACCTTTGTTTTATTTCAGATTGCAAATCATGAATTTGGTCGTTATTGTAACCTTCACATGACAAAAGCTTATCTTTTAAATAGTTTAATTTGGCATCTAAAGTAAGGAAATTTTCTTTCTTTATTAGATCAAATAAGTGTTGGCGTGTTACAACTCTTACTCCTGATGCATCTTCTGAACCTAAAACAAACAAATACAATGTAGAAAGTCACTAAAAGATATTTCCTATTTTAAACGATATTTAGCTGAATCTCTTCATCTTCATCTTCATCTCTTCTCTAAACTGTATTTATCCGGACGTTTCCGGAGATGATTTTCACTGTATTTACAAAGTAAAGGATCAGAGAATAACCTACAATAAAAATTATAGCCGGATCTAGCCCGATACATAAACAAAAACACTAGCAAAGATTTTTTTTTGAAATAAGTTATGGTGTGAAAATGGGTTTTTTTATCACTACAAAAAAAATATAGCTTGTTAATTGATCACAATTTTATTTATGCATTTTATAAGTCTTTTACCTTGTCCATCAGAATCCATCACTTTCAATTCGTAGGAAGAACTTGAGAAAAACACACTTCGAAAGTTTGATGTTTAGAAAAGCGCCAACATGAAATACGCACACTAAGTGAAACGGTCAAATTGCGACTGATGCCACAGAGGCGGGGTGCAAGGTAGCAGGTAGATAAAGCATGGGTATTGTGCCAGGGTTCATATTCTGATCGTGGAACTAGTTTTTATGAATGTTATTGAATTTTTGATAATGGGACTTTTGGCCGCGTAGATCGAACAAATACCTGTATGTGCAACGATATTATGGAGCAAATGCTCTTTAATAACGTTGTTTCAGGAAGTAATTTACATGTTTTATGAGATCAATGACATTTATTTGAATATGTGATATTTAAATATCAACAGCCCATTTATCAACACACCTAATATTTGTCTTTACGACATTGACACATTATAATTTGTTATATACTAATTGCATTCATAAAAGTTTAACATGAATATTTTCGACTGCCTCTGTGGCGTAGCGGTAGTGAACGCGGCTGCTACGCAGGAGGCGCGGGTTCGATCCCCGCTCAGTGCCAATATTTGTATGCATGAATATAAATATTTGCATTGGTCTGGGTGTTTCTATGTATAATATGTATGTATTTACAAAAAAAAAAGTATCTAAGTATGTACATCCGCATTCTAGATTCCATAACACAAGCTAATTAAGCTTACTATGGGTCTAGAAAGCGTTGTGTAGAATGTTGTGGAATATTTATTTATTTATTTATTTATTTTTATTTAGTTTTGCAAGGTTCTTGGATCGTTACAGGCTTAACTGCAAATATAGGTAATACGTTCATAACCCATAAATTTTCGTTTATAGCCCAAATATAACAATGAACCCTCATTTCGTGGCGGTAATTCATTCGACTGCTACACAGCGGGCACTGGTTCAATTCCCGCTCAGTGCAAATATTTGTATGCATGAATATGTCTATTTGCATTGGTCTGGTATTTCTGTGCCTCGGAGACTACATTCAGCAGTTAATCATGCTAAGGTATGGCAGTCGTTACTGGTAGTTGGAGCCCTAAAAAGTCCAGTGATTAGTGGGAAGACCAAAGGCTTGCCCTGCTTATCTTCTTCGCTGTCGGCACAGAATCAGCAGCACGAGTGTGACTCCCCTGTTGTTACACTCGTCCATAGGTCACGGTGACCACTTTATATCAGGTGGGCCGGTTTAGGCGTATAATGACAGAAACGCAAAATGACAGATTCGCAGAATGCCAAATGTTGGCACTTACTCGCAAATGGTCAGAAACGCAAAAAGACAGAATTGCAATATGACAGATGCTCAAAAGGGATTTAACCATTATTTTTCTTTCTGTTTTTTTTTGTTTAACTTTTATACACAATAAAATCCAGGATAACCTTACTGATGGCGCCATCTATTGACAAGTTAATTTAATCAAATAGTTGATTAGTTTACGGCTGATGTAATGAGATAATATGTTTATATTAATACAATCATAATAATTACTTTATAGAATATATTAATTTATACAATAATAATTCATTTTGGCAGTAATTAAACGTAATTATGTCTGCGACCGAAGTGCTATAAGAAAAATTAAAAAATAAAACGCGTTCAAAGAAAATTTACGTCTCTAAACGTGAAACAACTGTAAAATAAGTAACA
Organism: Eilema depressum; assembly: GCA_914767945.1. Classification (NCBI taxonomy): domain Eukaryota; kingdom Metazoa; phylum Arthropoda; class Insecta; order Lepidoptera; family Erebidae; genus Eilema; species Eilema depressum. Next base: position 16,001,885 of record OU612026.1, read on the forward strand.
TTTTGTTTTTTCGAGGCGAATAACCTAATCTATCAAGTGGTTCTTTACGCGTAAACAACTACTTTAGGCAGATTTATAACCCGCACTTCAATTTTATCTCATTTCTTGTTACTATTTTATGAGACGAGTTAATTCGACAACATCGTAACGAGTGCCGTTTTTTCCTTAAATTCGTGGAAGAAAGGTATTTTCGTCCAATATTTTGGAGTAATCTTGGTATTCCTAGGAAGGGTTATTTTTAGTTGGATTTTCGCACATATTTTTTATATTTCTACGCACAGTGGACTGCAGAAGCCTGTACACAATCTCTCTCATCCTAGCGTTAATTTCCAGTCGCATCCGAAGCTTTTTCAGCTCGGAGTCTGGGGTCCACTTTACCAGTCTTAACTACAGATTTGGCTAGAACTCGATATTTTTTCGTGAAGCGATTGCCATCAGACCTCCACAGCCCAATGATAACATTAGGCGATATCGAAGCTTTGCAGCTAGACCGTTGTTTTTGGATTTTTAAGGGCTCCAACTACCCGTAACGACTGCCATAGATGTTCTTATGGCAACCGGGACCGACGGCTTAACGTGCTCTCCGAGGCACGACCAGACCAATGCAAATATCCATATTTCATGAACACAAATACTTGCACTGAGCGGGGATCGAACCCGCGCCTCCTGCGTAGCGGCGGCGTTCACTACCGCTACGCCACGGAGGCTGTCAAGAAGTCTGTACCTATACAATATGAAACTAAAATTGTATGGTCGTGTTGATTTCCAGTGGACTAGAATAGGGCCACCAGATCTCTTCCTGTGGGTGTCGTAGATGACGACTACGGACTAAGGGATAGGACTGTTCTCCATCCGACAGTAAACATACAGCCATTAATTAAGTGTCCGCTTGACGGCAATACGCTTGCCCCTCGCCCTTATATGATAAGACCTCTGCCTACCCCTTCGGGGAATTACAGCCTTGAGTCGCCATCTAGTAAGTAATACACTGGTAACCACCAATGTATTAACTGTAAATAAATGCATTTCTTCTTTTATTTCTCATCTTCTGTGTTTAATAGGTGTTTTTTACCCGACTGCGCAACGCAAAGGAGTGGTAATTAGTTTTGTTACCAGTGGTAATGCCATCTATATTTCGTTCTATCAAATTAGACTTAGGTGCTCAAAGTATTATAGGTCTTAAGCTATAAACAGAGTTCTGCAGCACAGCGGCCTGAATTGTATATTTACTGTTAGGTGAAGAACACCTCTATTCTTTAAGTATCTTGTACGACACCTACACGGGTAGAAATAGGGTGGCCCTATTCTGCTCAACCGAAAACCAACAAAGTCGTATTTCACCAGTACTTCAAAAACGTGAAATAATTATTACGCACGTAACACAGGTAGTACGGATGTTCCTTTCATCGCTTGTTTCGTCTCTTAAGTTCGTGCACGTAATTCTGTTTGTGTTAACTCATCTAACCAAGTTGAATACTTAAGGCGGATCCACACGGGTGTCACATATATGATTATGTATAATATAACTTCAACAGTGTGAATGATCCAAAAACTACAAGAATCTTGTTCAAAAGTGCTTTGGTGCTTGTGCTAAAACCGACAGCCAATGGATCACACGAGCTTCTGTAGCGTGAGAGTAGCGAACGCAACCTCTATACTGGGTGGCGCAAAAGTACTGGCACTAAAGAAAATACCTTTAATTTTTTTATATGACATTTTCTATCATTCTGTTGTTGAAAATTGTGTAGTGAACAAATGTAAAATACACTGAAAATAAACATGGACCGTTTTACTCCCCAAGAACGTGGAATAATTGTGTCAATGTTCTTACGGAATAATTCATCAGTGATAAGAACACAACGTGAATTTCGTCGACGATTTCCCTACCGTCCGGCACCGATTGGTCGCACAATTCGACGCTTTGCCACACGCCTTGAAGCAACTGGCTCAACATTGGATAGACCTAAGTCTGGGAGACCAAGAACAGGCCGTTCAGCTGAAAATATCGATGCTGTGCGCGAAGATGTGGAAGAGTGTCCAGAAACATCAACGAGGCGACGTGCCACGCAATTGGGCATTTCCAGACGGACCCTGCAGCGTATTTTGGTGAAAGACTTAAAGATGTTCCCGTATAAAACTCAAATGAGTCATCAGCTGCTGCCTGCTGACCACCGAGCTCGTCTAGATTACTGCCAGCGCGTCATAAACCTCAACCTTGAAGAGGATGATTTTCCTTCAAAATTGGTTATGAGTGACGAAGCGCATTTCCATCTCTCAGGGCATGTCAATAAGCAGAATACTCGGTTCTGGGGCACTGATAATCCGCGCATTATTCAAGAAACACCTCTACACCCACTAAAAGTTACTGTATGGTGTGGCATCTGTGTTGACAGAGTGATCGGACCCTATTTTTTCGAAGACGCTGGAGGCAATGCGATAACTGTCACTGGAGAACGCTACAGAACCATGTTACGTGAGTTTTTGATACCCAGTTTGGACGAATTGGGGCTGGAGCACATCTGGTTTCAACAAGACGGCGCTACGGCACACACAGCGCGCGACACTATGGACTTAGTGAGGGACGCTTTTCCAGGCCGAGTTATCTCTCGTTTTGGCGATTTGCCTTGGCCTGCAAGATCACCCGATCTGACCAGTCCAGACTTCTTTCTTTGGGGTTTTTTGAAATCTCGGGTGTATGTGAACAAGCCACAGACTCTCGCAGCTCTAAAAGAAAACATTCGTCAAGAAATAACGAACATATCGCAGGAAGTGTTACGGCAAGTTATGCAAAATGTCATAAATAGGGCTCAAATGTGTATCAACTCTGGAGGTCACCATTTAAAAGACATCATCTTTAAATCCTAATGGTACGAAATTTAATGGTACAAATATACATTTAAAAAAACCTAAATCTAGTTTTCTAATTTAGAAAAAATGTTATAGCCGAACCAAATAGGGTCTTTACTTTTGCGCCACCCAGTATTATAGGGGCCAGACACCAAAGCACACACAGTAAATTGCAATGAAAAATGCTTCTAGACAAAAGATTTCGCGAAACTGCTGCGTAAATGTAGGACACCAAAGCAACATTTCCTGTGTGCCCAGAAAATACTTCTTGAGATTGCAGCTAATGCTCGTGGTGCTGTCCACAGTATGAACTCGTGTTTCATCACCAATAATATAATAATAATAATAAATAAATATTCTAGGACATTCTACACAACGCTGTCTAGACCCAAAGTAAGCATAGCTTAACTAGCTTGTGTTATGGGTTCTATAATGCGGATAAACATACTTAGATACATTTTTTTTCGTAAATACATGCATATTATACATATAAACACCCAGACCAATGCAAATATTCATATTCATGCACACAAATATTTGCACTGAGCGGGGATCGAACCCGCGCCTCCTGCGTAGCGGCCGCGTTCACTACCGCTACGCCACAGAGGCAGTCAAATGGAATACAATAAGAATACATTACACATTACACTCGTCTAGACCCGGCTTTACAAACATTTATAGTGAGCTCACGTCGGTAACATGTAGCGGTGAACCAAGTTGTTCTAATTTCTTTATACGGACAGCTTCTTCGTCTTTACAGTGTCTAATTACGTAGAGAAACATTTCCCAGTTAGTTAAGACCAACTTATCCTCAGAGGCAATTTGTTTTGATACAACATGCACTGCAAGCTGCACGGTTTAATATTTCAACATCGTATACAGGAAACTTTATATCTGCTCACTGAAGGCTATGAAAAGCAAACAAGCTCGTGAAAAGATTGCGGTAGTTTGTAAGAAAATTTATCTTTAGTAACTACTCCTATCATTAAAAGGACCAACAACTTTGAGAATGAGTTTTCCAACTGTAAAATATAGATTAAGAAAGGGAAAAAGAATCGGCCTCGGACGGGACTCGTACCCACGATCTTTCCCTTACAGGGGGAACGCTCTGACCACTAAGCCACCGAGTCTTAACTACAGATATGGCTAGACCTCGATATTTTCCGTGAAGCGATTGCCATCTGACCTCCAACCCTAACCGTAACGACTGCCAATACATGTTCTTATGGCAACCGGGACCGACGGCTTAACGTGCTCTCCGAGGCAAGACCAGACCAATGCAAATACCCATATTTCATGAACACAAATATTTGCGCTGAGCGGGGATCGAACCAGCGCCTCCTGCGTAGCGGCCGCGTTCACTACCGCTACGCCACGGAGGCTGTCATTATTTGGGCTATTTAGAGTTTTACAAGGGCCTAGCGTCTGACTCCGAGGCAAACGCCTGCGCTAGAGTCTCTTCATCAGCAGGTGTACCAGCCTGTTGGTGAAGTTGACTTGACCCTGAGGGATTTGGTGGATCCCAACTTGGTGGGGCATACACGTTTAAGACAAATTCTCTTTGACTCCTAAGTATCGTAGCAGCAGCAGTATTATTATATGGTCTATACACCCACCAAACATAGCCTATGTCCTTTCTTAAGGTCTATTCTACCTCTATACTAAATTTCATCAAAATCGGTTCAGTGGTTTAGGCGTGAAAGCGTAACAGACAGACAGACAGAGTTACTTTTGCATTTATAATATTTGTAGGGATTAGTTATTCATTCACATTCAAATAAACACACTCTTCAACTTTATTATTAGCATAGATTACTAGCATTTTCAGCTGTCTTAGCGTGGTTGAGTAATAATAATAATTAATCCTAACTTTTACATTTATATTACCAGTAAGATGAACTAAGAGGTAAAGTCCTAACAAGCTACGAGTACCTAGTACCTTCTACTAAAACCATGTAGGATTATTATGAATACTAGAATAATATTATTAAAACTTCTTTGACTTCGTCTTACAAGTAATACGGGTCGCTTAGAACAAGACATTTTGCTTGTCGTATAATTACATCTACAAAGGGTGAGCTTTATAATAAAGCTTGGATCAGACAACATTTGATTGAAGTTTTCTATAAACAGCACGGAGTTTTCAAAAATAGATTAGAGAAAGAAATTAAATAATAGCCTGTTGTCATTATCCTACCTTTATGATGGCAAAAGGCTATAAAACCCACACCAAAAAAGTAGACTGGAAAATGCTTCGGATGCGACTGGGATGGAGAGGAAGATGAACTACATGCTCCGTTATTGTCTGTGAATTGTGTCGTCCTAATACATAATTATACTAAAAACAGTTATCGCAATAACCCGTCCGGTATTATCGACCAACAGTACTTAACATACATGTGTGGGGCCGACTTTATGATGGGACTTAAAAGAAATATACTATAAGACACATAATGGATTTGTATCTATTTGTGTAATAGCACATTTTATTGTGATCATCAATCAATTTGCTAATGTGTCGAGTCTATCCCTCATGGGACATAACGGTGATATCATGAGTAAGTCCCTAGGGAGGTATATAAATGATATATTTGTTGCGGTAGAAGCTAATCCGCAAATAGTTTGAGAACAATTGACGTCAATCAAAGTATATTATTAGCTCACATACTTAAGTCATTGGCTATCAATCCGCTTAACCTTATTTCAGAATATGTTATACTATACTACTGTGCTACACAGTATAACAAATAAGGATTAATAATAGGTACAGTAAGTGTGAACGTGTCATTAATTTAGGTGCGCGATATTGCTGTGTTTTAAGAGTGCGCATAAAGCTAGAAAAAAATCAGATTTCACCCGCACCCCTCGCACGTCCCGCTCTCGCCTGTCGTCGCTCCGGCAAGTCCGCCACCTATTTTGTGTGGCAGCGACCCGCCATGTATAGTTTGAAGGCGCACAGTATACCCAAAATACTCAGATAAAATTGTCAAAATACGAGTTGCATCATTAACTATCTACCTACTTTGGAAACACAATAAATTTCTTTTTGGTAAAAAAAATATTTCTGATAAAATGAAAAGGTAAGTAAGTAAGTAAAGGAATATGTCGTCGTTGCGCTTGCCAAAACCTCTATGTGTTTTTGGTCAAGTTTTCAGGAGAGACATTAAACTGTTTTATTAAATAATTGATGAGCGTATCAAAAAACTAAAAATGTAGTATGATGCCAAAAAATATTTTGCATGAACTGAGATATAATAAGTGAAAATTATAAACGGTACTATCCATCCACAATATATTTTTTTTCCATTTTGATACACATATATCAGAATTATCTTCCTAGCGCCATTTCTTACAAGTGAAAAATATATACATATCAGATTTCTTATGGACCTCAATAGGATTTATATAAGGGATAAATACTGACAGATGGCAAGGTACATAACATACGAAGTAAATAAATACCCACTATAAACTTTATTAAGGCATACAAGTAAAAAAAATAAAAGTAGTACAACTGTTCCGTGTACAGGGTCCTACTAACACCTTTGAGACCCAAGCCAACCTCACTTGCTAGTTGGTGCACATGTTAAACAACGGACGAGGTTCTGGAATAGCCGATAATACGATAATCAGAAAAGAAGAGCAAATCTCCGAGTTCCGAGTTGCACATTAGTTATAAACTTTAGTTGCATCTGAGCCCTTCCCCTCGGAGTCCGGGGTGCGCTTTTCCAGTCTTTTTTTTAATATAGGACACGTCAAATTGACTTCGCCTCGCCTGATGGTAAGCAAAGTCTCTGCAAAGAGGGTCACCATTACAGACATGTACCATGTTACAAGGGTAGCACTCAGCTTGACGGCCTCATCAGAATATGCTTTTTCACGCCCCGCTTGAAGGACCCGTGACTGTAGGAAGAGGGAAACACGTGAACTGGTAAGGAATTCCAAGACTTAATAGTGCGGCAGAAGAAGGAGTCGCCGAACCGCTTGGTTCTTGATGGAATATTCTGCACCGTATGCGGGAGGCATCTAAGTCCTGCACGTGTTGTCCTATATAGGAAAGGAGAGGGTGGGATTAGTTGGAAGAGCTCATCAGAACATTCACCATGGTAGAGACGGTAAAATACCGCCAAAGATACCATATCTCTACGCAACTGCAAAGGCTCGAGGGTGTTGGTGACCTCAGGATTCCCAATAATATGGACCGCACGTCGCTGCAGCCTGTCGAGAGCATCTAGTAAGTACTTTGCGGAGCCATCCCAGAGATGAGAGCAGTATTCCACGCAAGAGCGAATTTGTGTCTTATAGAGAAGGCACCGCTGCTCCGGCGTGAAAAAACGTCTCACTCTGTTCAGGACACCGAGTTTACGCGAGGCTGTTTTGACGATACTCTCAATGTAGTTTTTGTTGTTCAGTTTGCAGCGAACATCCATACCTAGGATATTGAGATTGTCCTGTAGTGGCAGTGGCGTGCTCTGAAGAGTTGGAAGGGGAAGGAAAGAAGATACCTTTGCTGTGAACGCGCATGCCTGCGTCTTCCTGGCGTTGAACTCGACCAGGTTTTCCGAGCCCCATTGAGAAACGTGGCTCAGGGTCCGGTCTTCTTTTTTCCGCGATATCAGACTGCTTGGCCGCAGGATGTCCGTGATAGCCTCCGTGTAAGGTGCTATCGTCTGCATAGCATAGCGCCGCAAGTTTCTAGACACACCGTTTAACATCTTTTCGAGTATAGGGATCCTCTGCGTCGCTATCGTCAGCGACGATCACCGCCGCACATACAGGTATTTGCTCGATCTACGCGGCCAAAATTATTTTAATGCATAATTGGTATCTAAACAAGATAAATAAACAATAAAAATACTTATTTTTTTTTTAAATAATACTATATTTTACAAAAAAACGCCTTAGTGGAGTACCTAGTATAATAGTAATATAGCTTTTTTTAAGCTAATTCATCGCTTTCTGATGAATTTTCTATTATTGGATTGTATTCTGCAGACACAAACAGCCAAAGTTTCAGGCAAAAATGTTTTCGCTTTCCTTTTTTTTATATTTCGCATGCTACTTAGCAGAGTTCTGCTCAGTTCAGATCCTCTGCTAAGTACATACATGTTGTATGTATATACTTAGCAGAGGATCTGAACTGAGCAGAATCGGTTAATTATATCTTGATTGCAATTTGTCCTCGAACATTTTCTTGCTAAATCTTGATGGTAACAGCTGAAGTGTTTATTTTTAGCCACAGCTGCATCTCGGAAAGCTCTCCTATTGACAATAATGCCTTTTCAATTATGACTGCGCCACACGATTCTTCTTGGCTTTTTGTAATGCACTTTAACACGAAAAAAAAACCTTATTGGTCTTTCTCATAATCTCGTACTGTCCTTGTGTCAAATCGGCATCTATAAACATTTGCAAAGCCTGCATTGGTGTCAAGGAGGACTCCTCTTTACTGGGTCGCGTAAGCAAAAATGCCTTTATCTTTTCGGACAATTGATGCATTTTTGTTACCAGATCTACCCAGTTCCACTTTCGCAGCATGTATAAAAGTCTACTTTTCAAAGTTAGAACGTAGTTCTTCAGTCTTTTGCCTTTTGCTCTGGCTCTTTTTGAGAAGTTTTATCAACAGGTATTCCAAAAGTGCCTTCCAGCCAAGACCGGTGGTATTTTATAAATTTATCTTAAGCTTTGGTTCACCTTTGTTTTATTTCAGATTGCAAATCATGAATTTGGTCGTTATTTTAACCTTCACATGACAAAAGTTTATCTTTTAAATAGTTTAATTTGGCATCTAAAGTAAGGAAATTTTCTTTCTTTATTAGATCAAATAAGTGTTGGCGTGTTACAACTCTTACTCCTGATGCATCTTCTGAACCTAAAACAAACAAATACAATGTAGAAAGTCACTAAAAGATATTTCCTATTTTAAACGATATTTAGCTGAATCTCTTCAATACCTCTAAACTGTATTTATCCGGACGTTTCCGGAGATGATTTTCACTGTATTTACAAAGTAAAGGATCAGAGAATAACCTACAATAAAAATTATAGCCGGATCTAACCCGATACATAAACAAAAACACTAGCAAAGATTTTTTTTTGAAATAAGTTATGGTGTGAAAATGGGTTTTTTTATCACTACAAAAAAAATATAACTTGTTAATTGATCATAATTTTATTAATGCATTTTATAAGTCTTTTACCTTGTCCATCAGAATCCATCACTTTCAATTCGTAGGAAGAACTTGAGAATTTAGAAACACACTTCGAAAGTTTGATGTTTAGAAAAGCGCCAACATGAAATACGCACACTAAGTGAAACGGTCAAATTGCGACTGATGCCACAGAGGCGGGGTGTAAGGTAGCAGGTAGATAAAGCATGGGTATTGTGCCAGGGTTCATATTCTGATCGTGGAACTATTTTTTATGAATGTTATTGAATTTTTGATAATGGGACTTTTGGCCGCGTAGATCGAGCAAATACCTGTATGTGCGCCGTAGTCACTTGGAAGACTAAGTCAAGCTGGTATCAAAGAAACAAGGTAGTACATCACTGCGGGGCAAATACTCCTTCTTTAAAACGCTCCCGTTCTGCCCCACATGGAGTACTGCTGTCACAGTTTTGCCTGGGCTAGCTAGACCTCTTCGACTTGGTGCAAAGACGGGCGCTGAGGATCGTCGACCATCCCATACTCACAGGCGGGGTAGTAGTCCCTCTCAACCTCAGAAGGTACTTGCTGTGGTTGTTTTACCGCCTGTATGATGGTTTGTATTCAGAACAATTGTTTGATATAATGCCTAGAATATTTTTACTTTATATCGCCGCTCCGCTTGCCATAGACAGTGAATTCATTCTCACACAAATGGTGTAAAAACGTCTCACTTTATTCAGGACTTCGACCTTACGTGAGGCTGTTTTGATTTAATCATCTGTCTCGTTTTGTTTACTATTATAAGATTATTTACGTTGTTACAAAGGTAGAACACCAATTTTACAACCAACAAACCGAAGAAAAACAAGCTGTCAAATTGTCTATGTGCAAACCAATTCTGACATGTGCAACATGAGGATGAAAAACTCTTGATGTGAACACATAACCAATTTTGCAGTGTCAGAATTGCACATGTATATTTTGTCAAATCTATTTCTAGAAGGAATTAACACTTGGTTGTTTTTTCAGTCGATGCGCATTTTTTTAAGGCCATCTAGCGAATAACAAAAAATCGAAAAAATGCACATAACGACTTTGGCAGGCGCACCGACGATTTGACGATTTGGGAAAAACAATGCTTTTACTTTAATTTAACATCTAGCGATGTTCGTCTAACTATATGTGATAAATTACCCAAATATTTTTTTTTGCGAATTCAATTAATTTAATACTAATCCTGAGTCGGGTCATCCAAATAGTCCAAATAGTGGTTCAATATTACTGATGAACATTGTGTATAATATATGGTTGCCCTATTTTATCATTACGTATAAGAAGCTAGGGCCCTGACATATTGAATCAAGGCTGGCTAAAATATACCGCTCATTCCACTCTGGTGCAAAATTTCCATCACAATTTGGATCTAGTTCTCTCAAAACTTCAACTTTCTCTAAATGTTTAATGGGAGATCTGTAAAAATAATTGCAAATTAATGACAAATCAATCACATAAGCATTGCATTGCTATTTTAATCTACTTGTAGATAATTTGATATAAATGCCAAATAAGTACATAATGGAAAAAATCAAACCCACAATAGGACTTGAATGCCAGGGTCGCGAACCTTGGCGTTCCAGCGCTCTTACTCTGAGCTATCCTTCCACGGGCAGTCATCCGCTTTCCGTGTGGTCAATTTTTTTTATTAAAATCACCGGGATACTCGTATTTACCATGCTGTTTGAATGTGTGAACATTCGGTACTAATGTGAATGACCATGTTAATCTCAAATCATATCATTCTACTTATTCATGTTCATATTAATTTGCATATTTTACTGAAATGTTTTCTGAATGTAAGAAAAAACAATTGCAATAAGCTTACAAAGTTGACGAAAGTTTTTTACTAAGCGATTCTACCGGATCGGATTCATCAGCTTGTGTGATATTACGAGCTGAAGCAACTCTGAAATGCATTAAAATTAATAATACAATGTATAAATACTTTCGCAATATATTTAATAATTATATTAGTGCTGTATAAATAATATTATACAATAAACACGCGAGTGGTCAAAAACATCTATTTGATTTGCATATACTATACCCGAGCCGACGTTACTCCAGAGTTACCTAGCAACGGTGGATATTTGGTAACAAACTAAAGAAAGTAAAATAATATATGTACGTTACCTTCGAAAATTAGCCATGAGTTGAATTCTTAGTTTCTTATATTCTCTTTTAGAGTGTTTCTTTTATATTTTTTTAATTGGCTCATTTTTAACGAACTTTCTTGACACGGAAAACAGAAATACGGTCCTCCCGTCTCAACGGGGCGAGCCCGACTAAATGATGAAACAACAGATGGCCGACACCTCGGGTCAGGTGCGATACAAAGAGAGCTTTAAGCGCGGAATAAGAACATCGTAAGCGACAAATTAGTTTTTTTTTAATTACTCGTAAAATCCACATAATTTTTTCAAAGTGAATGTTGAGTCACTTGGTTATATAATTTTACACTTTGTATTCAAATATTGACTCAGTTGTATGCATAATATTGGAAATAAATTGATTTTAGTAGTAAATTAGGCACAACTTTGTGATTTTATTCTATCGATAAAATATTAATATTTTATGTTTTCACCATGACCAGTCCCTTTCACATATAACGTATTTTCTATTAAAAAAACCCAGCTCATTTGTGGCTTACTTTCGGGTATAAAAATCAAAATCTACGATCGGCAATTTAGCTTTATACCCCCTCTTAACTATATGCTGTTATAGTATAGCGTTGTCTGAAAAGCGCTTTATGGTTTTCTTTGTAAATGTGTATAACGACGTGGAAAGCAATTGGTAGTCTTCTGTGTGTAATCAAATATGCAGAATCACTAACTGAAAAGCATCCTTTATCTATTTCGGCATAAATTCAAATAGCAATGTCTAAAAAACTATTCCTTTTACCTGACTGCACCAGCGAAGGTGATGATTTTCCCGTTTATGTTTGTAGGTATGTACTGTATGTAGTTTTCTTTGTTCCCCTCTAGAGGCCTCACAAATTAACAGGTACTGCTTACTATCAAACATGTTTCGACCTTTTTAGCAACAGTTAAGTTTTTTTTTTCTGTGTGCAGATACATCCTCTCCTTGGCACTCGCTGACTTGCTGGTCATCATCACGTGCGTGCCATTCACCTCCATCGTGTACACCGTCGAGTCATGGCCCTGGGGAGCCACTGTCTGCCGGATCTCTGAAGCCGCGAAGGATGTCAGCATTGGGGTGTCTGTCTTCACCCTGACAGCGCTGTCCGCTGACCGGTACTTCGCTATTGTGGACCCGCTTAGGAAATTACATGCAACAGGTTAGTGGACTAAATTCATTTTGTAAGGAGCTAATAAATATTTGTAAAAATCACAAATGATGTAATAATAATTTAATAGTAATTTTTTTTTAATTTTATTCATTATTTAATGTTTTAGTAATAAGTGCGTCATCAGAATTTTTTACCCGTGTGCGTCCTCAAAAATTTTTGCCCGTGTGCGTCATCAGAATTTTTTGACCCATTTGCGTCATCAAAATTTATTTATATAGGTTTAGTGTCTGTAAGTTTTCAGACATATGCTAATGCCTGCTCAAATAATACCGGGATGATTTCTGGCATCTTCAAAGTTCTGGGACTAACTATTTATGATAGAATCTAATTTCTGAGAACCCAACTTTGTGTTGGATCTCAAGTTCTCGGGATCGGTTATTTAGTGGAAACTAAATCTTATGCTGATGATTCCTGCGGCAACACTTATTACTTTGAACTGATACATTATATTATTTACTAAATCTACCTTTATTTACTTACCTTTGGAATAAGAAACTTGATACAACACCTAGTTCTCAGTAGTGAGTCTGAAACGGTTTACCAACAGTCGATTGATCCATGAACCGTTGGTCAACATTATCTTGTAGTCTTAGTTTTCAAACAATTTCACCGATGATAGAGTACCTACTTTGTTAGGGTCTAAATTGAATATCTATCTATCTATACTCTATACTATTATATAATTGTAAAGTGGTCGTGTTTGTACATTGGAGATATTTAAAAATAAATACTTGGGTTATCTTATATTAACGATACTGAACACGATTTTTTTTTTAATTTCCTGTTTGTTTGTCTGTTTGTCCGCGATGAACGCAAAAACTACTGGCCGGATTGCGGACGGATGCGGTTTTTTTTGTTAGAAAGGGCTTGCTAAGACTTAATATCTTACGTTTGTTTGATCGGAATCAGTTGAGTAGAACCGAAAAGATATGAGCAAAGGCCGCGTTAACCTAGATGCACGCCGGCGGAGCCGCGGGCGGAAGGCTAGTTAATTATACAACTTTATAAAATACTAGCTATTGCCCGCGGCTCCGCCCGCGTGGATGTCGTTTATCGCGACCAAACATAGCCTATGTCCTTTCTCAAGGTCTAATCTACCCCTATACCAAATTTCATCAAAATCGGTTCAGCGGTTTAGTTGTAAAAGCGAGACAGACAGACAGACAGACAGACAGACAGACAGGCAGACAGACAGACAGACAGAGTTACTTTCGCATTTATAATATTAGTAGGGACTAGCCTTCCGCCCGCGTGCATCTCGGTTAACACGACCTTTGCTCATATCTAATAGCTTGCTTAATAGTAATAGACTTGCCTTCCACCCGCGACTCCGCCCTCGTGGACCTCTTATTTCCGGTTCTACTGAACCGATTGCAATCAAACAAAATTAAGATTTTAAGTCTGATCAAGACCTTTCTAACAAAAAATAAAATCGGCCAAGTGCGAGTCGGACTCCCCCATGAAGGGTTCCGTAGTAGCAAAGGCGAAAATTGCGGTTTATATTATACGTATTAAAAAAAAACTACTGACTGGATCTCGTTCGAACTAATTTTTAGTGGTAGTTTTCATGGCAATTTACATCATATATTTTTTTTAGATTTATCATTCTCTTAGTTTAGAAGTTAGAGGGGGGGGAACACACATTTTTCCACTTTGGAAGTGTCTCTCGCGCAAACTATTCAGTTTAGAAAAAAATTATGTTAGAAACCTCTATAGCATTTTTAAAGACCTATCTATAGATACCCCACACGTATGGGTTTGATGAAAAAAAAAATTTTGAGTTTCAGTTCTAAGTATGGGGACCCCCAAAATTTAATGCTTTTTTTTATTATTGTGTGAAATTCTTAATGCGGTTTATAGAATACATCTTCTTACCAAGTTTCAACAGCATAGGCCTTATAGTTTCGGAGAAAAGTAGCTGTGACATACGGACGGACAGACAGACAGACAGACAGACGGACGGACAGACATGACGAATCTATAAGGGTTCCGTTTTTTGCCATTTGGCTACGGAACCCTAAAAACCGCACCAAAATCCGTTCAGTAGTTTTCGCATCCATCGCGGGCAAACATTTCCGATGTACAAATTATATAATAGAATTGATAGATAGGTATAATAGTACATTATGGTACAAGTGAGCAACGTTGGTGATTACCGCCGAGGCGCCATTGAGACCCGAGCCGCCAGGCGAGGGTCTTAAGACAGCCGAGGACGGTAATCATCATGCTCACACGTGCCATACGACGTTTTACAACACACTTGCGAATAAAATAATACTACAAATACTAAATAAACAATACTACAAATTAATTCGTTTTCCTATGCGCGCACATTTAACAATGGCGGTCGACCATATTTAAAAAAAAATGAGGTTTGAACTTAACTTTTTTTTACTCTGTTTTTTTTTCTGTACTTAGAGAAAAAAAAAGTTAAATTTGAGCAAAAAATTTGTTTATTACACAAGTATTACAAGTTGATATTATTTATTTAAATACGAAAATGCATCAAATGACCATACAATAGGCGTATTAATTTATTCGTACTATTAAACACGTTATTTTTTGTATCAAAACTTTTTTAAGAACATAGACAATTATAGACACTTCCTATAAAATTTAAAAAAGAATCTATAACTCACTTTTGTGAATAATAGCAATGAAAAAGTCACAGTTTTATAATAGGTGTCATTCCGTGCTTAATTGCGGTAAAATAATATCACTGTTATGAGCAGGTGTGTTGTAAAAGTTTTTATTAGCAAATTGTGGTACAAAATGTAAGTAATCTTCTTCTCTAATATATAGAAATCAATGCCATTTTTCGTTGTTAGTTTATATAACTCAAGAACGACTGAACCGATTTGGCTAATTTTAGTCTTTAAATGTTCGTGGATGTGCAGGGAAGGTTTAAACGGTAAGAAAATTGGTGCAGCGGGAACGGGAAAAATATGGCGGTACGAAGTTCGCTGGGACAGCTAATTATGTATAATGTATTTGCACAAGAACGAAAATGATAAATGTAAGTTTATGTTTCCTATTTACACTACAAGCTTTTGTAATTGCCACAATTTATTTTATTTGCTTTTTACTACCGTCCGACTCTAACCCTGCGAAAATAGCTTGCGCTAGAAACTCGTACGTCAAACAGAAAGTATTTTTATACAACTTGGTGGCAGACAAGCACACGTGTCACCTGATAGAAAGTGGTCATAGATATGCAACACCAGGGGCGTCACACTCGCGTTGCCGACCCCGTAAGAACCTCCTAACGCCCTTCTTGATAAACCCCATACTATAGTCGCTTCGATATATAGCGGCAGGAAGGCCACTTGGACCGCAAAGATCTTGATGAGACTCCATATACCTATAATAAATTATTTCTATGCCAAATTAACCATTGTGCCAATTTAAAAACACAATGCTACTTTTTTCGTGTGGAAATACGGTATGATATCTCAGTTGGTTCCTCGATGGTTATGTCAGCGGATGACAGGCTTAGGTCGCAGACAAGCACACGGTCCACCTGATGGTAAGTGGTTACCATGGCCTATGGGCGAGTGCAACACCATGGGAGTTACATTCGTGCTGCCGACTCTGTAAGAAAAGTGAGATTCTGTGCCGTCAGCGCAAAACACAAGTAGGACAAGCCTTTGGCTTTGCGAAAGCGGCAGCGTTTTCCTTGGGAGTGTGAGATGCCCTGCCGTCTCCGTTACTCAGGGTGCACCGCGTGGAGGTTCTCAGGACCACGCACCGCAATACACAATACTCCTAGTAGTATTCTGATATCAGTACCTAGTATAATATCAGTAGTATAATCTCTCTAGTGTATATGGCGTCGTACTAACAGTAGTACGTACCTATACTATACGTGCTACTTTACAAACTATATGAAAGACAAAAGGCTTTTAAGATGAGAAAAGTTTTCAAAGTGCCTAACCTTTAAGTTTCATATGTTCAATGGCAAGATCTTTACGAAAGTGAACAAACTTCAGCGTATATAGATATGTTCGTATTGGGTCGGAACGAAGAGGAGATTTAGCAACAATTTCAGCTATAACAATAACCATAATACTTGTTCCTGGTTGTACAACCTTTTGCTATGTATCCTCATTGTTAGGTCACAATCACGGACAGGTGCATAATGCAGGGAATTCAGTTGCATAACCTAAGCAAAATTCCTTTCGTTTATGTAGCTCTGCGGGTCTAAAAAGGCTACTTTGAGCAATTCCGTTTAAAACGTGTAACTTTATGAATTTTCAGCAGATCTCGATCAATTCCTATAAAATTCGTAAAATCGTCACTCATCCTGAGCAGAGTTACAAAATTCCTTTACTAAGCAGGTTGCGGCAATATTTACATGAAATTAGTTTCATGTAAATATTGCCGCATGACAAAAATAAAGATCTCGTTGTTACCGGTTCTTTTATTTGCACTGTTTTACAAACTAAGTTATGCTGTTCTTTGAAAATAAAGAAATAAACGAATATAATGCCAAATGTATGGCCATTGTTACGTTATCTTTGAAGGTTAATAAGCTTTTGGTACATATTTTCCTTGTGACAACCTTCGGATACCACACGACCCGAGGGTATGAAGAAACTCAGTTATGTAAAAGCCAAACCAATTTACTAAGTTTATACATAACATACATACATAACATAAACTCACGCCTTTATCCCCGAAGGGGTAGGCAGAGGTGCTGGCACCCACATTTCGCCGTTTATGTTTTAGGTCCCAATGTAATAGGTGGCGAGCCTATTGCCATTAACCGGGCACTTATAAACTTGCGATAAATACACACATAACTTCGAAAAGTCATTGGTGTGTGCCATGGTAAAACCTGGGATCGAACCCGAGACCTCATCTCAGCAGTCCATTACCCATACCACTAGGCTACCGCGGCTTCTACTCTACTACGGCTACTAAGCTTGCTTATATACACCGTAAAATGGGATTACTTTGTGTTAAACTAACTATAACTAAAACAACTAACTGAGGTAACTTTGGAACAGTTTAAAATTTTAATTTTTAATTATCAACAATTACACTTTTGCAGTTCACTGCTGGACATAGGTCTCTCCCAATGTGCGCCATTTCTGTCGATCCTCTGCCTTCCGCATCCGGTCTGTCCCAGTCACCTTTTTCAGGTCATCAGTCCATCTGGCTAGGGGGCGTTCTACCTCACGTTTGCCTTCTCGCGGTCTTCTAGGACTCTGCTCCAACGGCCATCATTTTTACTTCTTATAAAAAATAATATACATCATCAATAATTATCGTAACTTTCTTCGAAAATAGAAAGACTATTTCTATCATTCGTCTGTTTCTTACGTTTGCCTGCAGTTTTTGAAATAAATGAATGGCCGAAACGTATGTACGCACGTAACTCACAAAGGACTGTACTAAATATTGGTTATATTTGTTATTTTCAAGACAAGGTTTTTAAAAAGTATCACGAGTTCAGAGATTTACACGGGTGAAACCGTGCGCAACAACTAATAAAATATAATCGGCAAAATAATATCTCAACAAATATTTTATATAACAAGATCGGGAAATGTCCTTTCAAAACATTTAACCCACGAAGAAAGTCCGCTATCGTTTACGTGACATGAACACTCAACAGCTAGCCTTTTTCAACAAGTAATATTGTCTTCAAAGAATTTACATAAGTCTCTTAACTCTAGTGGAATGAAAATACCCTTGTTCGCAGATAAATCAAATTTAATATCCGATGTAGGTACCGACAATGGAAATTTTATTTATTTGATAAAACTTTTTAATATTGTATAGTAATAAAAAGTATTATAGAGTCAAAATTTCGCAGTCCACATAATATTATAATGTCTTATCTATTAACCCGCCCCTCACCGGAATACGGGCAAATGTGCCTATCACGCTGGCGGCATTGCCCCGCTGAAAAATAAAAATGAAAACAAAAATTATGTGCTACATGATCACATTTAATTTTAGATTTTAACAGCATAAGTAGTAAAGTCTAAAGTTAAATGGCGTAATTTGCGGTTATGACAATGGTTGACAATTAACTGAATCGTGGTCCAGATGCTTTATCAAATAGAATACAGAAATGTTATAATATTTATTTCTAACAGACGAACTAACCACTACACAAACTAAATTGTACCATCAAGTTTTGTTAGTTCAATTCTCCTCAAAGCAAATGGTTTTGTTAGCTTTGTGTTTACATGGTGTCGTTATAATAAATAATTCATCATCATCATCATCCATATGGTCTTCCCACTGACAGCATCATAGCTCTCGATTGAGTTCTGGCTACCCTACTTATCGTCGGGAACACAACACAAGTTATTATAGCCATAATATTCTGTAGTGTGGAGGTACTTCACCAGTTGGACTGGAAAAGCGGGCCCCAGACTCTGAGATGAAAGCTTCGGATGTGACTGGCAATTAACGCTTGAATGAAGAAGTCGGACTGCTTGATTAGGACGGAACTACCGTCGTGTCCTACCTCCACTCTCTACTACACAAAAATGAAACTATTTCATCGGGAGCAAGTTCTGCTCTCCTATTGATATGACTCACTGTACTGACCTTGGCTTTTAAGGGAGCAATTATCTTCTGGACACCAACCTAGAAAGGGACCTGCATGAGAGCCTGATCCGTTTATAGGTAGGAGTAACATCTTGCAAGTCCCGTTGACTTTTGCTCTGAAGACATTGGTGAAGCTCCTAGGCTACAAAATATTCATGATGATAAATATTCTCTTTCTATTTGAAGGATGAAAGATACACTTCTCAAATTAAAATTTACAAAATAAGCATTAAAATACCCTACATTAATTTTTGAAACAGCAATCAAATCGCTGGAAATTGAATTGCCCAATTTACAGGAAGAATATTTAATAAATACAAAATAGACCCTTTTATAAAAGAAATTCAGAGCAAATAAGATATACTATAAACGTAAGTCGTATAGAAACGGGGCAAACTAACCCCGGGCTAGGGGCAAGGCTGTCTTTGTTATAAGGGTCATCTAAATCAGCCCGCGGCGGGTCGACAACGGACCAAGTCCCTCATTCTGAGTGACAAACCGTTCTGTAACACGCGTTCGTGAAAGCCAACACATTTAAATTGGTCTAGTTGGCGTAACAGTTCTGTCTTCTATGGTAATCAACCATCTCCCACGTTGCGACTGCGTTTGAAACTTGATGGCACTCAGAATAAGTCCTCAGACCCATTTTATTGTATCGCATTTGTTACCTTTCTCTAACAATTTGACTTGTCTTGTCCTTATCTACTTGCCACAGCGCTGTAACATGTCTATGAAGAGCTTTGCATTTGGTTGATTTACATTTTCTCTTGTGAATTTCATTGCTTTTTCAGTATTTGAAGGATTCTTTGAGTTTTACCATTAAAGTTATCGAGATATTTATTATATTGTTTTGTTTGGAGTTGGAGTATATTAATGCTGTTACAAGCACCATGGTCATGGACGAACTTGGAGTACTAGCGTTTGTTTTTGCCAAGACCAAACAGCACATGGTAAATATCCCGATTTTTCATCATCCTAGCGTTCCTCCATCCTGGTTCCTCAATCCCAGTGCTGCAGTGTAATGATACTCAAGACAACATTGAAGATGATATTAATTTATATTGTTAGATGGCTTGTGTCAAAAAATTTCACAGATTGTTACTGATCAAGGTGAAGTTCAAAGTATTCAGCCTCCCCTCTCAAACAAAGTTATAAATATGTATTTTATCCAATCAATTTTGAACTTCTCAGACAAATATAATAACTTAAATTTCCATAATTTAACGATGTTAAAATACTGAACCGGACGATTACAGTAATTCCTTTTTCATTTGACCTAAATGCCGACCTGAATTCCTATTTTTTTCGTAGCTTTTTACTAAAATTATGGAAGGTATAAAATATTTTAGACTTATTCGAATTATGAAACATTTTTCTTTAATTATGTAGTGTAGGTATTTTTGGATACGATCGGGAATAAGGACGAGTGAGGATTTTTTTTAAAACATTATTTTTGCCGAGATGTCTGTTCAGGCAGCTATAAATATTATTTCGTCCCTTCTATTCGAAAAATATGGCTTTGTTCCTTTATAAGTGGGAGCAATGTCTTTTCCATTAAAAACTTTTTAGCGGGTGGAAAAGTGATTTGAATTTGGAACATAGGTATAGCATTCATAGAAATCGTACGCAAATTGTTTGAATTACTGGATGGCACTTGTTGGCTGCACTAAACGTGCTAACTAAAAAAAACTAAAGCTCGCATATTCCGTCTCTATTCTTGTAATCGTGGGTATAAGTTTTGGCAAAGAAAGGGGATGTAAATTAGAGTATATGACTCTAGAGCAAATTATTTTTCATTCGGGCGATGTACTTTGAATCCCTCGCTGCGCTCAGGATGCTACGTTAGAATCCCCCGCTACGGATTGGTGGAAAAGAAAGGAATGGCGATTACTCCACCAACAAGGACGTAGCTCGCAGTTTAGAGAGATAGAGAGAGAGAGAGAGAGAGAGAGTAAAAAGCCCTTCAAAATATGTATCTTTTCATATTTCAAACGGCTGACGTGGCCGTTATTTTCCTGCCTCTTTAAAACCCTTTATGGACCATACGTCTAAACAAAGAGAAATTTGATGATTCTCACGGCACCGTAGAACGCTTCCTATTACTGAATAATTCAGAGACTCTTCATTGTGGAAACGCAATTTAAAAACAAAATTCTTAGAAGGCTATACTACGATCTCACTCCTAGTAAGCCCCATCAGAATATATTTACATTACGTACGAGTGTGAAATGAAATACGCCGTGTATTTCGTTCAAACTCAAAGGCATGGAAATTTTCATAGGATGCATGCACATGATAATAATATCAGCCTCTTTTGAAATACAAATTTACTTAGCTTTATTTAACGATTTATCTATGGCAGTCGTTACGGGTAGTCGGAGCCCTAAAAAGTTCAACGACTGGTCTAGCTGCAATGGTTGGATATAGCCAAATGTCACTTTATGGAGGTCAGATGGCACTGGCTTCACGAAAAAAAATTTCGAAGTCCAGCCAAATCCACAGTTAGACCGGGATGCGACTGCGATAAACACTAGGATGAAGATGAAAAAGACTAGCTTTATCTTAAGATTAGCTTTATCTAAAAAAAAGACTTTCGATTGTCAAATTGACTGACAGTCCAAAGAATTCTGACTGCCATTGCAGGTATTGTCCCTAAAATGGCAACCCTTACCCTGACGGCGCTTTTTAATTTGCCACGTCGTCGTCTGAAAGAAGAGAGAGAGATAAAGAGCCCGGCTACAATAGACTTGCTTCGGTTTAATAGAGCGTTTTCTCTATCGCACACTAAACATGCAGTTGATATCTGTACAGAGTAGTTAAACCCGATAGTGTTTAAAAAAAATTAAAACTATACTTAGCTTCAGTTTAACTATTCTAATAGAGAAGGAATTAGAACTAAATAAAAAACAGGTAAAATTCTATAAATGAAATATAGTAGGTACGATACTGTTTCTGCTAGGTATGTCAAGTAAAATATTTTTTAACTGAAACACATAGTGCGACAGCTGACAACAGTAAATCTAGTTCCGTCAGATTACCGGATGTTATGTGTATTATTAGACGTGTATTGGAGAACACGAAATGGCTATGCTGCAAGGCTAAAATCCTGGTGGTGATCCTGTTGTCCGCTCTCACACTAACATTAGTATGACAAATTAATAGTAATGTATGTCTGTAGGATTCATAACAATGTAGTCATGAATAGTAAATAATCTCTCCAAGGTTCAAATATTTTATGTTTGTTTTTATGAAACCTCCTTTATACTAATTTTAGGAAGCGTTATCCCATTCATAATAATTGATGTACATTTTTATAATGGTAAGTAACGTAAAATATAATAACAATTTTATGAGATTCGAACAAAAACCAACGTTGATATGACACATATTGATATATTACTGCTACAGGTTGTTATTAAAATGACAGATTCTGATATTGATACAAAAAGGGAAATTTTTAAATGCACATCTGTATAATTTTTCAGCACACTACGTAACTCCACTTATTAACTGAATGCTATGCATAAAAACTAATTGACTAACTAAACATGGCGGCGCGCAGTGTCCACTCCGCCCAATCAGACTTGGATAGATTAGGTTAGAAGGTTAATGCGGGAGCGGAGCGGAGCTCCGCATTAACCTTCATTCCCTGCCGTGAGCTGGCAGGACTTATGTCGGACTTGAACCGACTAAAACGCACGCCGTCTCTGGGTCGTTGGTTGCCGGAGGTGAGATTGTCTAAGACATATCTCTCGCACCCTGGCCAATTATGACGCCCCTGGTATTGCACACGTCCATGCAATGGAACCACTTTCCGTCAGTGGGCCGTGTGCTTGTCTACCTACTAAATGGTACAAAAAAGGAATGCGAATTTTCTGCTCATAAATGTGTATTACACAATGTGTACCTCATCCCTCGCCAAAAACGACAGAATAATTGTCTTAGCGCCGCGAGCATTGTTAGCAATTTTAAACTCTCTCACATCAAAGGGAAAATTCTAAACGAAAAACACTCTATTTATCTCGGCATTTAGGACTATTTCTCCTTGAAAATTTAATGCGTTTTGTTCCCTTTTTACTATGAAATTATGTATATTGTATAATCCTGTTCATTAATTGCAATGCGGAACAGCAAACTTCATTAAAGTACCTAATTTTAACTCTGACGCTTTGTTTGTTGACAAAGTTGTAGGACCAACAGAGTTCTTCGTCATAGCAATGTTAGATTACACTTAAGTAATCACACATGACGTTAAGGGCCGAGGACGAGCGCATAAGTGGTGTATTTTTACCTAATGGCCGTGAATTATAAGGTATTTGAACTGTTATTAGTCTAGTTTTGTACTAAAAGTCTTAATATATTCATGCTAGTAAATCCTAAAAGGGGTAGGTATGCAGAGGTCTTTTGGGCCTGGTGATGACAGGTGGAGCCGCCTATCACCCTATCAGAAGCCGGCCGAGGCGGTGGAGCAAGCGCACCTCTCCATATCCGGAGGTAAGACGGGGACACCGTGGTTCCCGCTCCCGAAACTAGAGATATCGAAACAGAAAATTTTCGAATAATTTAATGGAATCTGCCGGATTTTTTGAAATTTATGAATCCTTTCTTGCCCGTGTTACTACCAATCTTACTACTAGTTATACTAGTAGTAACACCGGTAATTTAATTAACCTACTTACTACTAAAGTTGAAAGTTGTTAGAACAGTAATAAAAAATTGCCAGTGTTACAACTTTTTACTTTTAATTAGAAAAACAAAAAAAAAAACAAATGAACATCGCGAAACATAAACAAAAGAAAAACGGGAAAACAAAAGAAAATCGGGAAACAAAAGAAAATCTTAAAAACAAAAGAAAATCGGGAAAACAAAAGAAAATCGGGAAAACAAAAGAAAATCGGGCAAACAAAAGAAAATCGGGAAAACAAAAGATATTGCCAGTATCAAATTAATGAAAAATTACCAGTGTTACAAGCTTTTATTTTCAATTACAAAAATAAACAAAATATTCTTACAACGTTTGGCTTGTGGACGTTAAAAAAGGTGAGATATTAAGAAGAATGAAGAACTAACATGAAACTGCTCCGCTTGCTTGAGGAGTACGGTGATTATACTGATGATATTCGGCCTTTAATTTTCTTCGATAAATAGGCTATTCAACACAAAAATATTGTTTCAATTCGAACCAATAGTTCCTGAGATCTATAATATTCGTGTAGATCAGCGTTGCCTTACGCTATCCGTCCTCTTTCATTTTTATTTGAACAAACAAACTGTACGCTCCCATTTCTCAATACGCCATAACATTGAAATTTGTAACAATGTTTCAATTTAATTTATTGCTGTACGTCGCTTTAACTGTTGCAGCATTTTTACTGTTGCAATTTGTAATCATAAACATTTGGAATAACGGCAATTGAAAAAGTAAGGCCACGGGTTTTATTCTGAGTTTTTCATTCACTGAAAATATGTTTTATTGGAAAGTTGTTTTTGTCCGTGACTCTGATGTGATTGGCCGTAAAGAATGATGCCCACTTTCCATACATCCGTTGACCTGTCACTACATTTTTAAAATGCTATCGTATTACTGTACTGGTATCATTGATGAATAGATACTGCATCTTTAAAACCATAAAACCAATAATGGTTTAAATCTTTAGACTGAAAAATGTGTAATCCTTGTGTAATCAAGGTATTAAAACGTGCAGGTGAAGTATTTATTTATCTGTGCTTTGACTAATGAACTGTGTGACAGTGTCAAAAAACTTAAGGGGTCCATTACACGCTCATGCAAACGTCATGCATCATGCCGTCAATGATGAATATTATTGGTCAATCGGTTATTAGACGTTATGTTATTGGTCACTCACGGCGTGATTGATGGTTAAACCATGGCAAAACCTAGCGTGTAATGGACCCCTAACAACCAATGATCGTGTTCTGACATACATTTTACTTATACGCGGGTGCGACCGGGTCTAACGCTAGGATGATGACGATCTCATATTATCAAAAGTTAATTCTTCACAGTCAAGATTAACAAGATATAGGTAATAATTTAGATTTATTTCATGTCATATGCTCATATTCAGTGATTAAATGAGCTTTCAACATACAAACTGTTTGCAATTTTTGTCATCATCATCATCAGCCTTGCATTCATTCTGGTTACATCCACGGCCTTGCTTCAGAGTCCGGGGTGCACCTCTTCCAGTACTGCCATGACGTGGCTGAACTTACATATTTTCGGTGAAGCAACTGCCATCTGACCTCCAAAACCCATTGGCGACATTAAAGTATTGTGTAGACCAGTTGTTGGAATTATAGGGCTCTAACTACCCCTAACGACTGCCATTAGATGTTCGTATGATAACTGGTACTGACGGCTTAACGTGCTCTCCAAGGCACGGAGATACCATGACCCAGGTCAATGCAAGTAGACATATTCATGCATGCAAATATTTGCACTGAGCGGAAATCGAACCCGCGCCTCCTGCGTAGCATTCGAGTTCACTACCGCCATGCCACTGAGGCTGAGGGAATTTTTGCATTCAACAATAACTAAATAAAATACTTTTTAACTTTATTGCTATTACAGAAATGACAATATGAAAAGTCAAAAATGAATATTAATTACAACCTTACAACATTTTATTCATTACAATTGGTATTTTTTTATTCGTCTATTTTTTTATTTTTATAATGTATGGTGTTCTCTTATTATAATCATTGTCAAAATAATGTTGTGTTTTGAATTGAAGGCAGGAATCTTAGAGCCCAGGGTCTGTCTTCCGACTTTTCTAAAAGGTTAGGGCCAGTCCACACGGCGCGTTGCGTTGCGTTGCGTCGACGCAGCACTGTGCCACTGCGTCGCGTCGTTTTACATACAAATAATCATAGTGTCCACACGGCGCGCTGCGTCGACGCAACGCACACACGACGGAGCTGCAGCCCCGGAGGCGAAGCGGGCGGGGGTGTACGCGTTGTGACTGTGACTGCATCGATCGTAGTAACGCTGCGCTGCGGTGACGCAGCGCCCGTGTGGCCGGCTATGCGTCAAAATATTTGCGTTGCGTCGACGCAACGCAAACAACGCACCGTGTGGACTGGCCCTTAGGGTCTGTCTTCACTTTTCACTGTTTTGGGCATCACTGGTAATGAGATAATTGGCACGCATAACATATTCTACAACGATAGTTGAGCTAAGACTTCTTAGGTTTGCTCTGCTACCCGGCGGGGCGGTATTGCCAGACATTTTTATCACACACGTAGCCTGGGGGTTGCCGAAAAACTTGTCCAGCAATGAGGCTCTCCTGTATTTTATCTGCTATGTCATGGACAAGGATCCCACGGATGCGGACATTGCTCTCCTCTCAAATGGGGTGATATCAGAGTATCAAATTGAATTTGAACGCAACAGAAAGAGGAATTACACTACACATCAGCAATAAAACGAAACCATGAAACCAAATGAAGCTGTCACAGTCATGTCATGTCATAGTCGGTGTTTGTTTATAGCGTAGAGAGAGGACAAATACAATTATTATTTGTAATCGTAGCAGGTACCAGTAACACAATATAACAGTGGTATACCTACTAGGTATACCTAATACGATTATTTCATATTATTTTGATATCTTATTAGGTAATAGTCAAAATAATAGCGACAATGAGCGATATTATAATCTATGTGCGTGCGTTAATCCTAAGCCTGTTAAAGTATGAAGGAAAAGTTGGTCACTATTTCGTATTTATGTTATAGGCAATGTGTATAATCCGGCATTGTATAGAATGCCTAAGCATTCTATACATTGCCTAAAACGTTCAGGCAATGTGTATAATACGATTAATTTCATACATTGCCTAGGTATTGTATTAAATGCCAGAAGCGCATCAGGCAATGTGTTTATTGGACGGGTTGTTGTAAATTCGTCTCTTTAAAATGATATTTCATGTGCGAAAATTCGTCTCACCTTAATAAATAAGTACTGCTAGCAAACAAAGTACCTAATAGATTAACAAAGCGTCATTTATTTGCGATCCCTTAGGAAGCCCTCTATGGATTTGAAAAATGGATATTACTGCTGAAAGAAAAACTGTTCACTCCGACTTGGATAGATTAGGTTAGAAGTTAGGTTCGTGGTAATTTTTTTTAATCATGCAGATCTCTATAGGCCACGGTAACAACTCTATTTCCATCAGTTTAGGTGGCTGACAAGCACAGGGATGATGGTAAGAGAGTGGGTGCCGTGGCCTATAGAAATTCTGTATGGTAATAAAAAAAATAACCACAAAGGCTAATGCGGGAGCTCCGCTCCGCTCCCGCATTTACCTTCTAACCTAATCTATCCAAGTCGGAATGTGCAGCTTTGCTTTCACTGCTATGTGTGAAACATTCTACGCAAAAAACACGTAGGTACTTAGGCATACCTACCAATAGAACACAATACATGTCCTATCAGCACTTTCGCTGGTGGAAGTTGAAATTAGGATTAGCTCTCAAAAGATTAGTATCTATCTAACTAAATCATAGAGAAGAAAAATAGATTACATACATTACCTATGCTTCGACCGGCATTCTATACAATGCCTAGGTATTCTATACATTTCCTAGGCAAAGTGTAAAATAGTTTAAACTTTGAATATCATTTCATACATTGCCTGAACGACCCCGGCATTTTATACATTTCCTAGGTATTGTATAGAATGCCTGCATTATACACATTGCCTTTTGTGACTAATATTTGTCCTACTGGGTAACAGGAAGAATAACGTAATATCTGTCAAGTCATTTGTTCATTAATACGATTATTCTAAATAGTCCCGATTGTAACATCTCTAAAGAGAATATAATCACAACGTGACAGAGAGTAGAGAATATTTTCCGTCTATGGTTTCTGCTTTAAGATGGTGAATTTCGTCTTACGCAGATTGATATATTGCTGATCATTCTGATTATCATTAAAAAACTGATATCTGATTTTCTAGCCTAACACTTTCTTTCTAAGTTTTTTTGTTAAAAATAGAAAAAAATATGCTATTTTATGAGCTAATTATCTAGGCAATACGGGCAAATTGCTTATTCTGATCAGACAGGTGAAAAGTGGGCATTGTTCTTTTGCATTTAAGTTTTGATATAATTTATTTCTTAATATTTTTTTTATTTTGTATTAGAATGTTTGTTTACCTACGGTTGAGCTTTTAAGAAAAAATGTGCGAATTGAGATGAGAAATGATGATATCGTCGCAGTCGTAGAACAACGACGGATTTGACTTTTTGCAAATTTTTTTTTTTTACTCTAATTAACTTAAAATATACTACTTTATAAAAAAAAAAAAAAAAAAAACAAATTTCATTACAAATGAACCAAATACAGAGTTGAATACTGACGGTTTTGATTAATTAACGTAAAACAATGACGGATTGATAATTGCACCGTTGTCTGTCGCTGTCCCCTGCCCCCCGCGCCCTTTCCGCTCTCGACGCATTGGCATTACCGTCGATGTTCTAGGATAAGGTCACGTCAGGAGGAACAGTCGTCAACGGATAAGTTTTGTCACAATTTACTATAAATTACATAATTTTTTATATATTTAAGTAAATATAAATTTTAACGTCTTAGAACAGCGGTTTGTCAAATCCGTCGTTGTCCTTGGGATACTAAAATATATTTTTTTATGTCTTAGTTTTTACCTTTTATCTTTTAAAATAACATCATTCAGTTCATCCATGATTAATTTTTTTTGTTTTTATTATGATTTTTTTCGGTGACGCATAATAAAATACGTCGATGTTTTACGTACCTACAGTAGGCGTATGCTATAAACCGTCATTTTTCTAGGGATAAGCAGACGACAAATATACTGAACCGACGTTATTCGTCGTATAAATTATAATATACGTCTTTATTCTATTTCATATTTCAAAAATGTTACATTAATTTGCCAAAATACTTACATTACCTTAGATTATACAATGATATAATTGTTCCTAGAAACCTTATTCTATAGTTTTATTTTAATTAAGGTGTTTTTTTACACCTGAACAATGTTCGTCGCACAGCAGTATGGTACCTATTGGTGTGCGACGAACATCGTTCAGCCAATCAACAGACATGCTAATTGTAATGATCCATTTTGCTCCCAACATGAACCAGATGAGTTGGAATGTCTATCAGTGAACACTATTGGTACAGATTGTGTGATGGAGCGTGTGATTAATACACAGCTCCTGAGATACCTTGAGGGAAACGATCTCTTGAGCAACCGACAGTACGCACTAGCGGTCAGCCTAGATGTAGCGAAGGCTCTCGATCAGGTCTGGCACAGAGATCTTCTTGTGAAGTTACCACGCTATGGACTCCCCGAGGGACCATGCGAATGGACTGCCAGCTTTTTATCTAATAGAAGTATCCAAGTCGTCGTCGATGGCAGCTACTCAGATCGCATGAACATAAACGCTAGTGTTTCACAAGGCTCCGTGTGGTCCCTGACCCTGTTTCTGCTGCACATCAATGCTGTCTGATGGCTCCGTTTATTGTTATGTGGATGACAGCACCGGGGACACGTATTACACGGGCCGTGCAAATATCCCTAAGTCAGAAGTGGAGGAAAGTTGCGAACAACTTGTTTCCCAAATCGAGACTACTCTCTCTGGAGTATCCGATTAGGGACGACTAAACTTAGTCCAATTCAACCCTACTAAGACACAAGTATGTGTATTCACCGCTAAGAAAACTCCATTCATTGTAGCGCCGCAATTCCTGGGCACATCGCTTACCATTTCCTCGAGTATCGGGATCCTTGGTGTCGATATCTCCAGTGACGTCCAACACCGTAGTCATTTGGAAGACAAGGTCAAGCTGGCATCAAAGAAACTTGGGGTGCTCAACAGGGCGAAGCAGTACTTCAGTGCGGGGCAACAACTCCTCCTTTATTCGGCAGCACACAGAGTTACTGCTGTCACCTTTTTGCCGGAGCGCCTGTGTGCCAGTTTGACCCTTTCGACTCGGTGCAAAGACGGGCGTTAAGGCTCGTCGGCAATCCCATACTCACAGGCAATGTGGAATCTCTCAGTCTCAGAAGAGACTTTGCCTCACTGTGTATGTTCTACCGCCTATACCTAAATTGGTTTGTGCTCAGATGAACTGTTTGACATGATGCCCACAGCTACATTCTATCATCGCACTTCTCGCCACAGGCAGGGAATTCATCCTCACACATTGCGTCCGGAAACGGAGCGCACTGTGTGGTATGAAAGGAACTTCATCCCTCGCACACTCAAGCTGTGGAATGAACTCCCCGCGGTGATATTCCCAAGCGACAACAATATGGGGTTCTTCAAGAAGGGCATTAGAAGGTTTCTTCGGGGTCGGCAGCACGAGAGTGACGCCCCTGGTGTTACATACGTCCATAGGCCATGGTAACCACTTCCCATTAGGTGGGCCGTGTCTGCCACCTAAGTGGAATAAAAAAAATCGTGTTAATAATACCAAATAAATACTTTTACGAGTATATAAGTAATTCATTGTTTACTGTATTTACTTTTTTATTTTCTGTCTTTATCTTGAGACTTTTAATTATTATGAATAAGTATAATTATTATTGATTCATAGTTTGGGTTTCTGCAACCTGCTTATGTTATCTAGGTTTATTGATTTAATGCCAAAAACAGATTTTAGTCAAGATCTGATCGATTTTTATGAAGTTCTTATTCAAATAAATTAGCATTTAGCTTAGTTGGAGGGGTTAACGGGAATATTAGTAATTTCGGTTGCTAATATTCTTTAAATTAAAAAAAAAATAAAATAAAAATAAAAATAAATAAATTCAAATTCAAATAAATTTATTGCATTTATAAGAGTTAAGTTTATTAATTTTAAATTAGAGGTTTGAAGAATTAATTACTGTTTTAAAGTGATTGATCTTAGTCTGTAGGTTGTCTTCTTATTAAGTAGAATTAGCAGTAATTATTGCAATTTTGATGCATTTTTTTTAGTAATTTTGTACTAATAATTTCGTAAGTAAAACTATTCAAAGTTAGCTTCTTTTTCATTTCTTAGTCTAAATCCGTCAGAAAATTTTGAAAGGATTCCCGTAAAAAGTGACGGTATGTACTGTACGCCACTTTTTAAACAAAGATAGTCCGTAAAATAACGACGTATCAGATTATTCGTCACCTTAGTGTCCACAGAACAACGACGCATGTGACTTTTTTAATAAATAACGCAATATTTAAAATATTTTGCGTATGTCATATTATAAAGTATTTAATTCATAGCAACATATCAAAATTTTAGAAAGATTGAATAAATAGTTTTCAAAATATGACAACATCTATGGATCAAAAACTTTAAAGTGCTCTCCTGTAAAGTTAGCAAAAGTCACAACCGTCTTTGTTCTACGACTGCGACGATATTTGTTTGACCTCAGTTAAACTCATTGCCAAATTAGTTCACACTGAAGGTTATAAACGCACGAGAATTTGAAGTGTCACAGTCATATTTTTTTAAAGAATATTAGTAACTGTAGTAGTATTATTAAATTACTAGTATTCTGCCTGAATAGCCCAGCAACGCTAAATTTCTTGCGTGAGGAGTGAGTTCACGTTGGTAGTATTATAGCCAGGATCCGAACCGTGAACCTCTCGAGTACTCTCGATCGTAAATTCGACTACTTATTTAATTTACTGGTTAAAAAGTCGGCTGTCTCATCTACACACAAATTCGATAGCTAAATGATCGAAGAAAATCGCATCACTATCGGATTCGTGGCTTACGCCCCCAGTGGTCGAGCGACGCCCCCGTGGACGAGGCCCCCGTCACTATAAAACAAAGTCGCTGTCGCTGTCTGTCCGTCCCTATGTACCTATGCCTAAATCTTTAAAACTACGCCACGCATTTTGAAGTGGTTTTTTTTTCAGTAGATGGAGTGATTCAAGAGGAAGGTTTATATGTATAATACATGCATAATATTGTAGAGAAACACTGATAAATTTAGAGATATGTAGCGGGAACGGGATCAGAAAATATGGCGGTACGAAGTTCGCCGGGTCAGCTAGTTAGAAATAAATAAACCTAGCAGAATCTAAGTTCAGAGTTAGGAATAAACTGATAAGAAATACGCTTGAAAGGATCGGAACTATAAGCAACTAATGTCCGAAGCCCTTTGAGGGTACACTGTACTCCTGATTTTGATGCAGTTTTTTTTGTTAGACTGATCTTGGACAGATTTGAAAACGTAGGTTCCTTTATGCGCAATTGATTGATAGAACCAATACACGTGGACTGAGCCGTGAGCATTAGCTATGAATAAAATATCACTATGTTCATTAAATTTAAATAGCAAATTTGTTTCAAAAATCGAAATTAGAAGTCAGTAAGTACAAGTCAATTGAAAGTTACCATTGTCTTTTGAACTGTTCATAAGAATTATGAATAATTTAAAAGTCGACTTGACCAGATGTCGACTTCTGTTAACAATGCGAAATGAAATATTTTTGAAGCGTGTGAATATAACAACCATTATGTCTAGATTATGTGAACTATTCCAATCAATTAAGTTATAAAAAGAAACGACTCAAGCGGGACTCGAACCCGCGACCAGTCACTTATAGGGGGAATGCTCTGACCACTGTGCTCATACGAGTCACACCTTGAGCGTTCCAAATTCTCGTATACAACCATCTTGGGGCGACAGTGGGAGCCATCTACCGATAGTCGTAGGTACTATCGGTTAATCTAAATCGAATAGTTAGCATACTAATTCTTCTAGAATTTCATTCAACGAACTATATGTCTGTCGGATGGACAACAACAGGCACTTGTCTATCTCCACATGCTATAAAAGGACGTTTCGAACGATCGTACGAACTCTACAGCTGAATCCGCGGTGAGATTTCAATGTCGCAGGCTATAAATTTGGTGACGTCACGTTCTCGAGCACATAGAAATACATCACTATCGACTTGTGCTCGACAATGTGACGTGCCTACAGCTCTATCCCTTAGTCGCCTTCTACGCTACTTACGAGAAGAGAAAGGCTGGCCCTACTCTAGTCTACCAAGAACCAACACAGCAACATAATATTATAGTAGTAGGTACGAATGGCAAGCAATAAAACGGATAAGTATTAAATTTTATTTTAACATTCTCATCATTCAATACATTTACAAATGAACAAACTACACTTGCGAAATTATTTTGTTCACACAATTGCATAAACGCCTTCACTCGTAGGTATAATATGAAAACTGACTGGCTGAAATGTGCAGAATTTTTACATTTCCACTGTGCTAAAATATGTACTAAAATTATTATCATTAAAACAGTTTTTGAACAACTTCCCTACGTTTCGGTTGCATTTTAGCAGTCATATTTACAGAGAAACAGGTGAAAGCATGTGAAATTGTCAGTTACTGGTTTAACACAAAAAGAGAGCCTAAAATTCTTTGTTTTCTCTTGGCGTTTACTAAATGAGTAACTGGACTCAAAAGATGTAATCATCAGCATGATACATTCAAAACTACGTTTCTATTATAGTTAGGATTGTTTTTCTCCTGGATACAATTCGGTTAAAGACTCTGTGGCGTGGCGGTAGTGAATTCTCGCTCAGTGCAAATATTTGTATGCATGGATATGGATATGCTATTTGCATTGGTCTGATCGTACCTTAGAGAGCGTGTTAAGCCTTGCGTCGGACCCAGTGGCCATCAGATCATCTGTGGCAGTCGTTACGGGTAGTTGGAGTGTGAATACAGAACTTCGATATCGCCAATTGGTTGCAAAGGTCAGGTGGCAGTCGCTTCATGATGAATATCGAAGTTCAGGCAAAGCCGCAGTTAAACTGGAAAATGCGGATCCCGGACTGACGGAGGTTAAAGAAGATGAAGAAGAGGAGTCAATGCTCTTTAGCGAGTATCTATGGTTTATCATATCATTGGTACCTACCTAATGGTTGGCTCCTGCATCTTAACTAAAATGATTTACAAGAAAATTGTTGGTTAGTACGAATAACGTGAAATTACTGTCTGACATAATTTTCATACGTCCTCTTTCATTAATAAACAAAATAGAACTTTCAAAAATAAACGAATAACTTTTTCAGAAACGAAGCTGCACGACTGTGAAAGTAATTAAATTTTAAATATTAAAATGTTCTGCTCCAAACTTGTTAGATACTACAAATAACTAAATATAGCTACCAACATTTTCATTCCTTCTGGACTTTCAGATTAGGTACACAGAATGATAAAAGAAATATATTTTTTGGCAGCAAATTTTATATTTCATTATGAAAATTTTGGTTGGTACTCAAAATGGTGTGATCGTCCATGTGGTGACGGAAAAAGAACACAAGTATCAACACCCCATCTCATCTGAAGGGTGTCGCAAGAGATGACTAACGGAAAAATACGCAGACCATATCACTGCAAGAGTTGGAAAACTCGAATTAAAACCCTGTACCAACTAGGCGCGGGCGCAGCTTGAAGTTTTGGGGGGAGGGGGGGGTCACTTGGGAAATTTCTTAAGAAATTTAACCCCCCCTCCCCACGTACTGGGCCTTTTCAATATGTCGTGCATGGTTTTGGGGGGGGTCATGTCCCCTGTGACCACCCCCCCCCCCCCTCGGACCGCGCCTGGTACCAACCCGTGTGGCCAGCGAAAACAGTAGCCCAAAGCCTCCCAATATTGGGAGAGACCTATGTCCAGCAGTGGGCTGCGCTGGGCTTATTAATTGACTGAAAATGGGAAATCTGTCGCCAAATATATCGACTACTGTCCGCAGAATATGGTTACTTTTGTGATAGGGCACGAAGAAATAGGGGCCTGTTCTCATAATGCACCTATTCCCGAGAAAGCCGTGTTAGTTCCCGGTGAAGTAGAATAGAGACACCCCATATCTTCCTGTGGGTGTCGTAGAAGGCGACTAAGGAATAGGACTGTTCTCCATCCGACAGTAAACATACAGCCCATGAGTAAGTGCCCGTTTGACGGCAATAGGCTCGCCCCCTATTACGTGGGACCGAAAATCATAGTTGGCGAAATGTGGGTGTTAATACACCTCTGCCTACCCCTTCGGGGAATGACAGGCGTGAGTATACGCATGTAAATTTTTTAAAAGCTTGCTCCTAAGAAACTTTGAAATATGCCGATGTTCGAGGCATACTAATTATAGTTCAGTTTTAACTTAATGAATACTTGCGGAAGTATATGAGAATATTGAAACTCGAACATCGATACAAAGTTTCAGTGTGTGCAGGAATTGCATAACAAAGTTAGATCCTCAGAATTCGCAACATTATCGCATGATCAGATCAAGTATCTACCTAAGTCTGATCATGCAATAATAACTATATTAGGTAATAGTTATTTGTTATACAAGAGTGCAAAGTTGCTTTTTAACCGCGTGCTCAGTTTTGATGACCGAGCAAGCGAAAGATTCTAAATTTGAATCACGAGCGTAGCGAGTGATTCACAAATTAGAATCTTGAGCGTTAGCGAGGGAATCAAAA
This sequence comes from Eilema depressum, assembly GCA_914767945.1. NCBI lineage: Eukaryota > Metazoa > Arthropoda > Insecta > Lepidoptera > Erebidae > Eilema > Eilema depressum. The sequence goes on from OU612026.1 coordinate 16,037,325, forward strand.
GAGCACAAGGTGAAAAATCTTTGCACTCGAGTGCAACACGTAACTTTTCATCCCACCTCAGCGAGGAAATAATGAAATGCTTCTCCTTCCTAGCGTTAATTCCCAGTCGCGTCCGAAGCTTTCACCTCGGAGTCCGGGGTCCGCTTTACCAGTCTTAACTGCGGATTTGGCTGGACCTCGATATTTTCCGTGAAGCGACTGCCACTGACCTCCAATGGTGACATTAGGCGATATCGAAGCATTGCAGCTAGACCGTTGTTGTTGAACTTTTTAGGGCTCCAACTACCCGTAACGACTGCCATAGATGTTCGTATGGCATCCGTGACCGACGGCTTAACGTGCTCTCCAAGGCACGAACAGACCAATGCAAATACCCATTTTCATGCATAAAAAATATTTGCACTGAGCGGGGATCGAACTCGTGCCTCCTACGTAGCGGCCGCGTTCACTACCACTACGCCATGGAGGCTGTATAATATGTGTAATACTAATAATAAAATACAAAAAAATAAAAATTCAACAACAATGTTCAACGATATGACGTGAAAAAAAATGATGCGCGCAAAGCAAATTTAAAAAAAAAAGTACACCAAGGAGGTTCCGAGTCTGAGTTTTTCATAAATTAAAAAAAAGTTGTGTGATAAATTCGGCACCATAGAGGTAGAAGTAAATAGGTTTAATGATGTTTTGAGTTCTCAAACCTAGTACACACGATGTTCTAAATTCAAATTTACTTTATCCTCTAGAGGATAAAAACGACTTTTACGCTCAGTTATCGAAGAGCAAAAATACACTTTCCGAGATGGTGGGATGAAAAATTATTTTCATCATGCGCAAAATCCCCACGGGAGCTGGTGATGTTGGACTCAAACCGACTAAAACGTACGCCGTCTTCGGGTTGCAGGAGGTGAGATAGTAAATGAGATATCCTTCACACCCCGGACCACTGTGTCCCCAACTAGCCCCGACCTCCGACACCAGAGTCGCCTTCGCTCAAAGCGGTCTGTGTTTCCAATCCTGGTTCGCCGTCTCCTTCTCGAGCATTACTTGTTCGCAGAAGGAGGCGACGACGGTAGCCCAAGCGCTAGTGCATCGTACCATCGCCTTCTATAGGCAAAATGCCATTATTAGGTGTGATCTATACAGACAAGACAAGAAGCATAAGGCATAAGGTAAATTAAAAGCAAATCATGAACATTGACATTATAAATCGCGTGTCAAACCTCATTTAACAGACAGGTACCAAAACCAAAATAGTACCACATCAAAATACCTATAACAACACTTTCACCACCCAATATCATTGTAATTTACAAATGGTACCATTTTTATGAGCTAAGGAAGAAAATTCTTTAACTGGTATTATACACGCAGCTCACTAGATTGCTTTGTGATTTTCACCTTTATTAACATGTGTTTATGGTTTATAATCGTGTACACAGAATATAATTTCTAATATTAACAGGCTTTTTGATATAAGGCACATTAAATTACACCCCTTGGTTGGAGAAAGGGTCAGGTGTAGTTTTAATGAACAGGTTCATAATAATTTAGTCTTCTCTGTTTAATTTAATGAAAATTTAATATTTAAGTTAATTGTTACATTAATTTTATTAAGTGTATATTTTTTTTATTACACAATAATTTAAACGGAAATTAACGCGATCATGGTATAGGTACATATATACCTTTGACTTGCTCGAAGTTTCGACCAGTTCGCACCGACCAGTGTGAACTGGATGAAAGGTAGTCTTTTTATAATAGTACATTATTGTACAAGTGAGTAAAGTTGGTGATTACTGCCGAGGCGCCATTGAGACCCGAGCCGTCAGGCGAGGCTCTTAAGAGAGCCGAGGACGGTAATCATCATACTCACGCGTGGCATACGACGTTTTACAACACACTTGCGAATAAAATAATACTACAAATACTAAATAAACAATACTACAAATTAATTCGTTTTCCTATGCGCGCGCATCTAACAATGGCGATCGGCCATATTTAAAAGAGTGAGGTTTGAATTTTTTTTTTTTTTACTCTGTTTTTTTCTGTACTTAGAGACAAAAAAAGTTAAATTTGAGTGAAAATTTTGTTCACAAGTACTTATTACAAGTTGAAATTATTTATTTAAATACGAAAATAGTTTATTCGTTCTATTAAACACGTTCTTTTTTGTATCGAAACTTTTTTATGAACATAGAAACTTAACCTATAAAATTTAAAAAATAATGTTTAACTCACTTGTGAATAATAGCAATGAAAAAGTCACAGTTTGATAATAGGTGTCATTACGTGCCTAATTGCGGTGAAATAATATCAATTTTATGAGCAGGTGTGTTGTAAAAAGGATTTATCATCTAGAAAAATATTGACTGACCAAGTAAACATAACGAAAATGGGTTAGAGAAAACTACACAGACGTATTTTATTTTATTCCACCGACAATTTCACTGATTTTATCTTTATGACGTGCCGCGGCGAGACCTCGTGAAGTAGAATACGGAGAATAGAAATTTGTATCTCGCATTGAATGACAGGGTATACGGAATATATGAATAATATTACTGTACTCGGCAGACTTTTATCATGATAAAATACCAACAGTAGGTACCTACCTACAGTAGTCACTACGAGTTTATATTATGCTTTTTTACTATTAGAGGTACCGGGAGATTTACCATGTTGTATTGTTTCAAGTTTCCGATATTTCAGCGCTGTTGCAAGCACCATGATCACGGGGGAACTGGAATATTGGCGGTACGGTAACAGTGAAAAAGTTTAAAATAAATATTATATCGATCTACCCTCTTTCGAGTTCTCTTCTTTTTAGGATAGCCCGGAGTGCTACTGGGGTAGATGAGCTCAAATTCATCAAGTATAGTTTTTTAAGTAGGTATATTACACAAAAATTGCACCAAGAGGCCTCGTTTGTCTCGCGATTTAGGTCCAGTTAAATAAATATTGAACTCACTGTATCTACTCTACTACATGCGATAATGACGTGATATATACGACAGCCCCCGTGGCGTAGCGGTAGTGAACGCGGCCGCTACGCAGGAGGCGCGGGTTCGATCCCCGCTCAGTGCAAATATTTGTGTGCATAAAATATGGGTACCTATTTGCATTGGTCTGGTCGTGCCTCGGAGAGCACGTTAAGCCGTCGGTCCCGGTTGCCATAAGAACATCTATGGCAGTCGTTACGGGTAGTTGGAGCCCTAAAAAATCAAAAAAAAAAACAACGGGCTAGCTGCAAAGCTTTGATATCGCCAATGTTAACATTGGGTTGTGGAGGTCAGATGGCAATCGCTTCACGGTAAATATCGAGATCTAGCCAAATTCGTAGTTAAGACTGGTAAAGCGGATCCCAGACTCAGAGGTGAAAGCTTCGGATGCGACTGGGAATTAACGCTAGGAGGAAGAAGAATATACTTAAGCATCAGTAACCCTTAGCACCAAAACCGAAGTTGAATAATTTCGGTGGCAGTAGCGGATTTCATCTGAAATCATTTTCGCCTTTAGAAAAACGAAATTCAAAAGAACAAAGGCGGAGATTAATTCATATAATTTGTCTGAGACTGAGCGCAATAAGTCTACCCGCATAAATCAGGAACAGGACAACAAATGTCACAGAACGGAAACTGTACTTTGTCAGTATTGTATTGAAAGTACAAGTGTGTACAATCAACGACAAAGGTAGCTTATTAAATTCTAATTTGTTGCACATATAGCACAAGTAAATGAAAAAGTACGAAAACTGTAAAATATGTATGTAATAAAAAAAATACATCTCGTCGATTAAGAAAAGATCTCGTAGGTTAGAGACCACTAGTCACTTAGCTTTTTACCATCTAGCGGAGTGCAGTCAAATGTCGGACCATATACAAAAAAAACCGGGACCTGGACTCGAACCCGCGACCAGTCCCTTACAGCGGGAATGCCCTGACCACTGAGCTACCGGGTCACTTTTAATAGTAGTAGTTAGCATACTAATTGCTATAAAATTTCGTTCAATTTGTATGTCTGCCTGTAGAGACCATTCCCTAAAGGACGCGTGAAAGCAATCATAATATATTGCGGTTTATGTAGATTCATAAGTTCGCCCTTGAAACCTACTTTAACGGGAGCAACGAGCCGGTGAACTGCAGAACTAAATTACTCCTCACAGGTGAATTAGTTCATTTCGTTCACTGTACGAACTAGTTCAGTGAATCGAATCACTTCACACAAACAAGTCTAATTGGCTTTTGGTCCTCTTGTAAACTATAATATAGTTTCCATACATACATATACTCACATCTGTAGATCCCCGAAGCGATAGGCAGAGGTGTAATAACAATTATCACCCACATTTCGCCAAATACCTATAGTTTTCGGTCCCACGTAATAGAGGGCGAGCGAGCCTATTGCCGATAAGCTGGCACTTAGTCATGAGCTGTATGTTTACTGTCCGATAGAGAACAGCCCTTGACAGCCTCCGTGGCGTAGCGGTAGTGAACGCGGCCGCTACGCAGGAAGCGCGGGTTCGATCCCCGCTCAGTGCAAATATTTGTGTGAATGAAATATGAGTATTTGCATTGGTCTGGTCGTGCCTCGGAGAGCACGTTAAGCCGTCGGTCCCGGTTGCCATGAGAACATCTATGGCAGTCGTTACGGGTAGTTGGAGCCCTCAAAAATCCAAAAACAACGGTCTAACTGCAAAACTTCGATATCGCCTAATGTTAACATTGGGTTGTGGAGGTCAGATGACAATCGCTTCACGGAAAATATCGAGGTCTAGCCAAATCCGTGGTTAAGACTGGTAAAAGCGGACCCCAGACTCCGAGCTGAAAGCTTCGGATGCGACTGGGAATTAACGCTAAGAGGAAGAAGAAGAGATCCCTTTATCCCCTTCTGGGACACCCACAAGAAGAGATAGGGTGGATTCTACTCCATCGGGAGCCAACTCGAAATACTACTACTCAACAGTGTAATTTTTACAAATTGCTTATTATTCTGAATGAACCTGTCAAAGAGAAAAGTAACATATTTTTTTAACAATTACAGTGCTTTTCAAAGTGGTATTTTCATAAAAAATGTGTTTAGCAGACATCAAACCAAGCACTTTGTAAATGTGGCACTTTGTTTAGATGCAATTCTGAAAACTGGAGAATAAAGACACTTAATTGAAAATTTTATAAACGTCTTTGTGAACAATGTTGCTCTTTAATGAAGTAGATTTTAATGCAGTCTTAGAAATTAAATTGAAAGGAATGTAGAAGAAATACACATACTTATTATATTATACTTATAACAGCAAGAACTTAATTTAAATAAAACAGTTATTATAAGATAAAGAATAATTTAAAGTAAGAATATAAAATAAAATTTTGAAGTGGGATCAATAAGGAATACGCATTTGGGGTCAATTAAGAACGGGATCAATCGTCGTGGGATCAATACGGAACAACCCGAAATGAGCCGTTGGTCCCGGTTGCCATACGGACATAATATCGCAGTCATTACGGGTAGTTGGAGCCCTCAAAAGTTCAATTAGACTATAGACTATAATATAGAATAATGTAGAAGTATAGATCGTCACAAGTGAAAACATGTGATGTCTGCCTGTCCCCTCTAGAGAAGACGGTGTGGCTCTATATAAGTCTAAAACAAAATTAATCTATATATATATACCATTAAAGCGGCTGATACAAGACGTTAAAATTAAATAAATATTTAAAGACTTGTTTAGAAAATGCGCGGCCCAGCCCCTCTAGATAAGTGGCAATAAATTTGTGGAATAGAATAGATTGATCAATGTAAGGGACTGACATACGTTGACAACTGTCATACATACATACAGTCACGCCTCTTTCCCAGTAGGGTAGGCAGAGACCACAGTTTTCCACCTGCTACGGTCCTGCGCCTCTAGACAAGAAGCAATCCGTCGGCCGGCGTTCGGTAGAATAGAATGCCAAATGTATGGGATTTGACGTATATGACAGTCGTCAACGATTGTCAAAAACGTCAAATCCTATACATTTGGCATTCCATTCCATTATACGCCGAGCAATTAATTGACACTTGTCTAGGGGGGCTGGCATACATCTCTCGCTTCTTTTACGTTCATAATTGCTTTCATGCATGCTCGCCGGTTTCGGGTACTCTTGACATGTCCTGTCATAAATTTCACCATACATTCATCATTCTGTTTTACAATACTCCGGTCAATGAATTACCACTTGTCTAAGGAGCTGAGAAGATGAAACAACCGAGCATTTTCATTCGCAACGTTTACCCAGATTTCAGTAATCTCATCAAAATATAAAACGATGATTCAGAGATTTCAACTAAGCTCTGACGTTCGCGTTGTTCCATCACGCTTGTTGCCAATTGATGCCCGCTCAGCAGTTGTACGACAAGAAATAAACAAAATTCGCCCCAATCCCCGTTTATTACGCGGCATAAAACTCAAGTCTGCTGAAGCAAATTGAACTTTTCGCATAATTTCTACGCAGACATTGTTTGTGCTATAACTGATGGTTTATTATCTAATTTTGCGTGTCATTAAAAGCGATTTAAACAAGCCTGTACCAGTATGTATTATGTGAAATGTTAACGCCGAAAGTATTAACTAAAGATGAACAACGATTGCGATTGAGAAAATTATTTTTATAATAGGTAACTATAAGATTTTACTAAAGCTACAACTAACGATATTTTTTATAATGTACTTATATGTGATTTTTACCCTGTATGGTTTGAATGTTTGTTAATCAAGCATTGGCAAAATGCATGTAGCTGAAATTTAGTACGGAGATACAGGCGCGGTCACAGCCTGATATTTTGGAGGGGTCACTTTTCGAAATTTTGATTATCTTGGAGCTGGGACCTCAGAAAGCTCCGCCTTGATTTCTCGAGGTTCGGATCATGACCTAGCTCCCGCACCACAATTCAGAACTGATATAGCACCAAAAGGGCTCTTGCCTCCAGCTCCAATGGTAGGTTTCCAGCAAGGAGACTCAACAAATAAGAGGTAAATCTACTTAAGCATTTTTCCGTTTACGTAGCAAAACGTCCACAAAGGCGTGAGTGAAAGTGAAAGAGGCAAAATAATGCTTTTTTTATTATGGGGGTTATGTCCTGTGATCCTCCTGAAAGGATTAACAACCATATAATTATACTCGTAATACAGGGAAGGGGTAGGTCCAGGTAGAAGGGGTAGGCCTAAGAAGTCCTGGCTTGACATCGTGGAGGGTGACATGCGTGCCAATGGTCTCACTACCATGGACGCCCAAGATCGTGCGAAGTGGAGGAGGAAGAGCCGGAAGGCGGACCCTGAGCTCCGAGGTCATCTTGGTCACGGATGCAATTAGAAAAATGCGTCTACTATGCAGATGATGATGAATACTCGTAATACAGGGCAGCCCATGAAGAGATCCGATTCTCAGCACTCCATGGATGGTGCGTGCGGTCGCCGGGTCCATAGCGTGATACAGAGAGGAACACCGTGACGGCGACTGGGACTTGCGACCCAGATGTAGGTTTAGGGTGGCCACCTTGTGATGCATCAGCGCTCACCTCCACCGTCAGTAGTGTTCCCCCCCCCCCCCCCCCCCCTACCTATCCAAATTTGGTAAGATCCTATCAATGCCGCTTTTTATATTCGATTTAGTAAGATTTAGTAGTATAAGAATAGACGGCAGACTGTTGTCCCTATCTACCCCGGAGGGAAATAGGTGTCACCATATGTAAGTAGGATAAAAGAGAATAATCCCGTTATTGTTTTTTATTTTGTCGCTACTGTAACGCAACCAAAATGTCGGGAACAAAATAGGGGCGTAATAAAAACAAAAGTCTAAAGTTATTTTTAACTGCCGCGCCTGTGGTAACGGCAACAGATGCGGAACTGAAAATCAAAACAAACAAAGGAAATCCTCTTACGGACTTATTGCGGTACCAGCTTGTGCCCGTGGCTTCGGCCGCGTGGAGTTGTGAACCCGCTCCGGTAACCTATGGCAACCTATTTAATTCTCGGGATAAAAAGTAGCCTATATGTTATCCCAATAATGTATTGTAATTGTAATCTATCCCTATTTGTTTATACGGTCTATTCTGATCCAGTACTATTTTTCTAATACCACGTGGTATTTCTTTTTTATCAAATTAATATTCTATTCACAGAATCAGGTACGGTTAGTAAAAAAACTATTGCTTGGATGGTTCAAGACTGAAGTAAGTTAGCGCTTTACAAAATTAAGCAATACTCGCCAGATTAGTCTTAGGATGGGTGATCATTCTTAACTAACGTATTAAAACATTCGACTTGGATAGATTAGGTTAGAAGGTTTGTGGTTATTTTTTTATAACCACCAAAACCGATCAAAAATCTAATTCTACCTTGGCTAGTATTGCTTAACCTTGTTGTAACTATATAGTAATCTGTGCTTGTAGTGTGTTGACCTACTCAGTCATCACTTAACTACAAACCTATTTTTTTTGTTGACAGTACTTTGGTATTCGTTCGGAATAGATTATTATTATTTACTGAGTAATATCAAAAATGGTATTCGTTCCGAATTCATATTCATACTAATATTATAAATGCGAAAGTAACTCTGTCTGTCTGTCTGTCTGTTACGCTTTCACGCCTAAACTACTGAACCGATTGCGATGAAATTTGGTATAGGGGTAGATTAGACCTTGAGAAAGGACATAGGCTATGTTTGGTCGCGATAACCGACATCCACGCGGGCGGAGCCGCGGGCAAAAGCTAGTATAATCTATGCTTAAGGAATTTTCAACTTTAAATGAAAACATTGAATGTTCCACGTCAAACGTTAAGTGCAAAACCTGTGTTATAAGGTTCTCTTATTTGCAGATCGTTCACAAGTTCAAGAGAGTGCATTCACAAGGGGCTTCTTATAGTCATAAAACGCAATAACGTACCCTCTTGTACACACTCCAATACTACTTACATTTGCAACTTTTGCTATTAAACTTACATACTACATACTTTGTCAAATAAAAATTGTTAATATCTGCTACTGATATCTTCTATCTATAATATAATCTATACCTAATATAAAAATGAATCGCTAAATGTGTTCCTAAGCGCAAATCTCAAGAACGGCTGAACCGATTTCGCTAATTCTTTTTTTAGAATATTCCTTCGAGTACGAAGATGGTTCTTACGGAGAGAAAAAAAAAATAATCGAGGCGGTACGAAGTTCGCAAGGTCAGCTAGTAGAATATAAATGCGTTATAATGGCAACGCCGCGTGGTTCCCGGCAGGGTAGAATTTGGGCCACCCCATCTCCTCCCATGCGATGTCATTCAAGGCGACTAAGGGATACTTACATAGGTCTGTTTAACATTAGACAGATATATACGGCCCAAACTCAGCCTCAGATACATGACTCGAATCACCAAAAGTGCCCGGAATACGGCAATAGGCTCACCCCATATTACGTGGGACCTAATACAATGATTGATGAAATGTGGGTGTTAATTCACCTCTGCCTAACCCTCCGGGGATAAAGGCGTGAATGATGCAAAGTCTCTCCTGAGGTTCCACACCGCAAGTGAGTATGAGATTTTCGACGATCCTGAGCGCCTGCCTTTGTACCAAGTCGAAGGGGTCAATCCGATGCCCCGGCAAAAAGGTGGCAGCAGTACTCCATGTGAGTACTCCCTGTACCAAATCCCTTAAAATATCGAGGCCGCTGAAGTTGACCACAATTAAGTTGGAAAAAGGCTCAGAGGATGAACTGATCGTAATAGGTAAACCCTGACCCAATTACTCAATTAGGTAATCAACATGTCTATGACGACTCACAATAACTTACTAATATTACGATACACAACTCCTCTCACTTATCTTTTATTCCCTTTATTAAATTAAAATTAAATTAAAATTCGTTTATTTCAGACATAAAATCCATATTAACAATATTAATTAATTACATACTCCACACACACAATATGCATATAAAAGATAGATTCATCGTGCACTGCTATAACAGAGGTGTCTGTTACAGCAGTGCCCGATGTAGGCACAGTCAATGCGACCAGCAATCATTTCATGGCTAGGACTGCATTAGAGCTCGCCCTCACCCTGCGCACCAAGGACGCGCACCGCTTGCACATGGTGGTATGGATCCCTATTTCAATTCAACTCAAGCAACATAAAAAGATCATTTAAAATTAGCTCGTTCAGCGATGCACCATAAAACTGCAGTAAGTTTAAACATGGTTGTAAAATAAACACGATAAAACTCAATTGAGTATCGTTAAAAATAATGGAGGTACTTTTAATGTTCTGGCATTATGAACAGTGTTGCTTTTGTCAATATAAGGCTGCGCGTTCAGACAAGCGGAGCGGTCGGACAAAGAGCGACACAAATCATAAATCTATAATATTATTTCTATGAGGTAAAGGTTGTGAGTTTGACGTTGTAAGGGGTAATCTAAACGAATATAGACGAATAGGTATGTGAATTATTGTCACTTTATTTGTTTTGAATTTCTTCTCTGCTATCGTTGTACTTTTTTAGTGCCAAAACAGCTACACAAGCGGCAAGCCTGCGGGTTTTTACAGATACATTCCGGTGAAAACCCTTTTATAATCAAACGACGGTGTACGTCAATATAGCGCTTCTACAGGGAACTATTCCGCTTATATGCACAAAAACATGTCTGATTGATCTTTTAATACTAAAATCTAGGAATATTTATATCTAAAAGTTAGTTAGATACTTGTAAACAAGCAAGTTTCATTAAAATACTGACGTCTGAAGTCTGACTACTACCTATCTCAAATATTACAATAATCACTAATAATAATAAAAAAATGTAGGTACATTAAAGAAACCTTATTTCTGTTTAAATAAATCTATATTGCCCCACTTTCAGCTGCGCACATCTCAGTCCACAACCAAAGTCAAATTATAATACCTAAACTCATTTCTGAATGAAAGAGAAACAAATACAGCTGTTAGAGTCACAAAGAGTGACTGCCTCTGTGGCGTAGCGGTAGTGAACGCGGCCGCTACGCAGGTGGCGCGGGTTCGATCCCCGCTCAGTGTAAATATTTGTGTGCATGAAATATGAATATTTGCATTGGTCTGGGTGTTTCTATGTATAATATGTATGTATTTACAAAAAAAAATGTATCTAAGTATGTTTATCCGCATTCTAGAACCCATAACACAAGCTAGTTAAGCTATGCTTACTTTGGGTCTAGATAGCGTTGTGTAGAATGTCCTACAATATTTATTTATTTATTTATATTTATTTATTTATTTATAAATGTGTTGTGCGACATGAAAACGATGGCACATTCACATTACACCTGTTGAGATAATTTTCTCCAACAAAGTAAACAGAATTATACTCGTATATACGTCTGTGTAATTACACAAAGCTGCGAACATACTTCGTAAATATTTTGCTAAAGATATGAACGAAAATATGAACTGAACTGCATCCATTTTGCTAAAATGTTTACACATTTTATGATTCTCTCTTTTCAAGTGCATATTTTTCATGCTTTGGTAAGTTTTTAATTGAAATTTTTAACAAAAGTTTTATGCCTACGCAAGTGTTAACAAATCTCGTTTACTACGAACTACGAGTAAAACTAAACCACATCAAAACGAGATGGCTTTTGAAATTTGATAAATATTGTGGTTTTTCATTAGTTGCCTTTGACTAGTTTATTTTTTTTTAATGTCTTCACCGCTAACCGCCTGGACAGAACAATTATATAAAAGATTTTTTGTCGTCCTTTGAGCGGTAAGCCATCATTTGCAGAAAAATATTATTAAAAGTTTTTATTGCTTCTTTGTAACACAGTTGTCTGAATAAAAAGGCATTAATTAAATATTTCTGAACGTTGCGGTCCAGTAAACCAGAGTTAATGTAACATAATAATTACGTTAAATTTAAAAAGCATTGAGGTATATACATACCTACTCCGACTAGACCATTTTATAAATACGATACCTAAAGTCGGATTCGCGCACGAACGGTTCCGTTGGTTCCGTTCATTTCTGTTCTTAGAATTTGTTATTATAGCGGAAACAGAAATACTTTATCTGTGAATTTCAACTGCTTAGCTATCACGGTTCATGAGATGACATTCCTGGCGGCAGACAGACAGACAACTAAATATAAGTAATTGGGTCCATGTTTACCCTTTGGGTTTAAACCCTAAAAATAGAACTAACCAATGTTAACCAAATGTACCCATGTTCACAACGTACTGTGTTGTCCCGACCCTCTAGACTAGTGACAATTCGAATGAAATTTTGAAGCATTTATCATGCTAACTATTCAAACCGATTTAGAAAGAAAAAAGAATTTACGAAGCACGAAACCGATCGCCAAATTCCCCCCCAAAGACGCCCAAAGACGGTAGTTTAGAGGAATTTGGATCGGTTTCGTGCCGGCTTCGGTGGCTTAGCGGTCAGAGCATTCCCCCTGTAAGGGAAAGATCGCGGGTTCGAGTCCCGCCCGAAGTCGATTCTTTTTCCTTTCTAAATCGATTTGAATAGTGACAATTCGTATATAGAATAGAATAGATTGATCAATGTATGGGATTGGCATACGTTGACGACTGTCATAAATGTCATAAACGTCAAAATATGTGTCAATCAATTCTATTATATTCTACAAACATATTGCCAATACCCAACCCGGCCAACGAATTGCTACTTATCTAGGGGGCTGAGAGTTTAGTTTACCAAATTGAATTTATAAGTTAAGACTTTGTGAACTTCCTTTCATTTAATTTACCATTTTTCTTAGGGAGATTTTATCCTTATGATTGACACTATCGATTTATGTCATAAAAATACAGAATGTTACTTTTTCGGATTTTGGTTCGATTACCGGGTGTGGCAAGCGAATTTTAAAAAATCTATGAATGCAGTTTTGTTTCTTTTTAAAAATAAAGGAATGTCTCCTTCAAGTATAATGAGCCAACTTAAGGCTTTAAGGTGGTTGCCCTCCAGGGCCCGATTTATTTTTCCACCCTGTAGGTATATCTGTCTGATGTTAAACAGCCCTATCCCTTAGTCGCCTTGTACGACACTGCATGGGAGGAGATGGGGTTGCCCAAATTCTACTCTGCCGGGAACCACGCGGCAAGTATTTACGACATTTTGTCATTTTGTTTGTATATCTTATTAGAGTAAACAGTTTATTTCCAAACTTGTTTGTCGTCTAAATATTTTCGACTTTTATAATAGTTTAGCACACTTTGTTAGCAGACATAACAGATTTCTTCCCACCTTCCTTCCCACACCAGATGCTCGCACAGATGCCCTGTAATTACGTATAGACATCAATAAGTGCGATCTTTTTGATCGGAGATAAGAGGAATTGTATGTCAATAAACACTGATCGGTTTGTTTGCTTTGGCATAAGATCAAGTTTGCCGTACAAGCACATCTTTGTATGAAAGCATGGCTTTTTCCATGTGATTGTTTATATGGAGTGTCATCCACGTGATAATAACTGTATGTCTAAGAGATGTAGGCCCGTATTTCTAGAATGACACTCTATCCTGAATCTCGATATATCTGAGGACAGTGACAAAATTGGGACATCTCTATAACCAATGAAATCGCTGGAAAAAAAGTGTCACGTGACCAAAACGTCTTGATGTATCTCATCAACTTCATTGGTCCAAGAGAATCGACGAGATATGTTTCCACCGCTACGCTAAGGCTGATTTGATAGATTTTCTACACAATCTGTCCTCTGATAAATCAAGATTCAGAGCAGAGTTCCATTCTAAAATAAGGGCGTCGGAGATGGGACTTGAACCCGCGACCATTCCCTTGCAGGAGGAATGTTCTGATCAACTTAGCTAGATGCATAATGTCTTGGTATTTGAAATTCTCATAAACAACCGTTTTGGGGCGATGATGTTATCATTAACCAATATTCTTACGAACTACTGATTGCTTTATTTCATCAAATTGTTTGTCTAATTATGTTATCGTTCAACACCATTGGTTCCGGCCCAAAATGGTAAATGGTGGAAAGAATTTTTGGTAGAATCTAGATCTACTCGTAGACAATACATGCATATTCTATTTCTTGTGAGCTTGCTTGCTTGCGTGCTTGTCAGCTGATGGGCATCTATGGGTTACGAAGGAGCTGAATAAAACTGACATGCTGAAGCAGGACCTATATTCAGTATACCGTCCTGTGAGGTCTTCTCTTTTGCTGTTATGAATTTCTCGTAGGCTATAGTAGGCGTATGTATGAATGAATAACTTCTTTCTTCCTCTGGTTCGTTAATCTAGATAAATCTATTATATTATGAACTACTACATAACCGTACATTATCTTGATGATTATAACTTATTGAACGCATTTATTGATCTCCATATCACATTATCTTCATCGATTTACTGGACTAAGTTATTATGTTGCGAACGGATCGGATACACGTCATCCAACCAAATAAAGCATAAATCTGAGCAATATAGAGAATACGGATAAACATACTTATAACCGGATATTCATGCATTCAAATACCTATTTGCTTGGGAACGAAGTATCTAGCCCACGACCTCACACGTAACCGTCGAACGCTCCACCCTCGACCGCCAAGTCACACAGAATCTTTATCCAAAGCAATGAAATAACCAACAAACTTTAAAGGCGTTCATGCTTCGATGGAGAACGCTTTTGAACCGAAGCGTTCACGCGTTGCATTGCGCCGTATCGCGAATTTTCAGATGTCTTCCGCATTAAACTTTTTAATGCCGTCGCAGTTTGTCCCATCGAGTTATGATGTCATTTTGTTTTATGTCGCTTTTATCATTCACTTAGAACAATGTTTAAGCTTGCTGGGAGTATGGAGCCTACTAAGGGTGACTTATGACCCAATAATCACTGAGAGTAATCAATCTTACTAATTAGCCAATCCAATGGGATTATGGCATAATTCGTGTGATGACGGAGAAAGAGTACAAGTATCCCACCTCATCTTATCCGGAGGGTATCGTAAGAGGTGACTAACGGAAAAATAGGCACATGATATCACTGCGAGAGAAGGAAAACTCGAAATAAAACCCTGTACCAACCCGTTTGGCCAGCGTGGAAACAGAAGGCAAAAGCCTCCCAACATTGGGAGAGCCCTATGTCCAGCAGTGGACTGCGATAGGCTAATTGATTGATTAGTAAAAAGCTTTCCTCTTGTAGTTAAAGGGTATTTTTTTTAAGCTATTGCATAGCTTCTATCGCGGGCCTTGAGCGTGGAGACCGAATCCAGAAATTCTGTAACGAAAAATGGTAACACCCCCAACTCCGAGCTCGCACGAATCGAGCCGAGCTGCTCCGAATGCTATGCAATAACTTTACCGCGGCAGTCCCCGAGTGCCACAAGTCAAAGTCAAGGTCAAGGTCAAGTTTTTTATATAGGACACGTCAATTTGACTTCGCCTCGCCTGATGGTAAGCTGAAGGCAAAGTCTCTGAAAAGAGGGTCACCAATACAGACACGTATTACGTATCATGTCACGTATTATTGGCATTGGATGACCTACATTGAAAAAAACATTCTTTTGACACTGCTCCAGTAACATTGTGTACTATAAAACTAAACATACTCCAAAGAAGAAACATCTTGACGGGCTTCCATTGGGCTCAACCTTATTATAATCCAGGCTAGTATCTTAATATTATAATGAAATCATACAATCTAATTAATCAGAATGTGATCAAATAATATGGTCGATGTTTTGGCATAATGAAAATTTTGATTGTAAGCAAAGATGCCACCATACAGCCTCTGTGGCGTGGTGGTAATGTACGCGACCACTACACAGGAGGCGCGGTTTCAATCCTCGCTCAGTGCAAATATTTATATGCATGAATATGAGTAATTGTGATGAATTGTTTGACATGATGCCCACAGCTACATTCTATCATCGCACTTCTCGTCATAGGCGGGGAATTCATCCTCACACATTGCGACCGGAAATGGTGCGCACTGTGCGGTATGAAAGGAACTTCATCCCTCGCACACTCAAGCTGTGGAATGAACTCCCCGCGATGGTTTGCCCAAGCGACTACAATATGGGGTTCTTCAAGAAGGGCATTAGAAGGTTTCTTCAGGGTCGGCAGCACGAGTGTGACGCCCCTGGTGTTGCATACGTCCATAGGCCACGGTAACCACTTTCCATCAGGTGGGCCGTGTGCTTGTCTGCCACCTAAGTGGTATTAGAAAAAATATTGTATTGATCTGATCGTGTCTCGGAGAGCACGTTAAGCCATCGTGCATCGGTCCCGTTGAAATACAAACATCTATGACAGCCGTTACGGGTTCAACTACCCGTAACGGCCTTACCAACAACACTGTAGTAGTCGTTACGGGTAGTTGGAGCCCTAAAAAGTTCAGCAAATGGTCTAACTGCAATGCTTAGATATCGCCTGTCATATGGGTTGTGGAGGTCGCTTCACAGAAAATATTGAAGTTCAGTCAAACCCACAGTCAGACTGGAAAAAGTGGACCTCAGCCCCGAGGCCTCACCTACCTCACCTCCAAAGGTGAAAGCTTCGGATGCTTAGAGTATATATAATTTGTATACTCTAAGTTCGCATGCAACTGGGATCAACGCTAGGAAGCGTCGGTAGCTTAGTGGTTAAGGAGTCGGCCTTACGATCAAGAGGTCCCAGGTTCGAATCCTGGCCATTACACTACCGACGTGAACCCACTCCTAGCACAAGCAATTTCAGCTTAGTTGGAGGGGTTAACAGGAATATTAGTAATTTCGGTTGCTAATATTCTTTAAAAAAAAAAAAAAAAAAAAAAGAAGAAGCAAGGATATAATTACAAAATTGGTGGCATTGCCATTCAACGTGGCAATGCCGCCAGCCTTCTGGCCACCCTCCCAGTTGACGTCGATGGGGAGGAATATTTTGACGCCTAAACCTGCAGCTTTGTATATAGGTATACAGATATTGTTTTTATACTAGTAATTAATTTATGTAAATAATTGTACTTAATTGTAATTTCTTAATATCCCATATGGATCAAATAAAATTACAAACGAAATTATTTATGCAATTAATATCTACAAATATTATTCACAAAGGCCTTCAAACATACTATAAATGCTAAAGTGTCACGAGGCAATCACATCGGGATATATTTTAAGAATTTTTTGTTTAACAGAACTTTTCGTCATAAAAGTTTATTAATTAATAATTAATATTGCTCTGTCGCTTCAATTTCTGCTGTTATAATTGACTGGTAAGATTTTGTAAATATTGAATGATAGAAAGCTTATACATACACCACTTACAATATTAATTTTACTTGAAATAAAATAAATATACCTAAATAATTAATTGAAACTGTAATTTAAATTAACGATCCAATAAGAGTTTTGGCAGTTAGTTGTGTTTGATAAAGTTGTCAGTCACTTGAAATATCTTTGTCAATTTATATTATCATCACTACATATTATAAAACAAAGTCGCTGTCGCTGTCTGTCCGTCCCTATATATGCTTAAATCTTTAAAACTACGCAACGGATTTTGAAGCGGTTTTTTCTAATAGATAGTGATTTAAGAGGAAGGTTTATATGTATAATATATATGCATAATATTGTAGAAAAACACTGATAAATTTAGAGATATGCAGCGGGAACGGGATCAGAAAATATGGCGGTACGAAGTTCGCCGGGTCAGCTAGTTACTTATATAGTAAATAGCTACGTAGCTGTACACGTGCATAGTTTTAGGAACGGAGGCAACTCGGGTGTCGGAGGTCGCAGCATGACGGGTCCCCCATGAGCGCGGGTCTAGGGATGACGGGTGGAGCCGCCTGTCACCTAAGCAGAAGCAGACAGCGATGCGGGCTCTCCCATTCCCGGGAACTAGGATTACGGATTTCACTGAATTTCGATATTTTCCGTGAAACGACTGCCATCTGATCTCCACAACCCAATGGCGACACCGAAGCATTACAGCTAGACCAGTTGTTGAACTTTTTAGGGCTCCAACTACCCGTAATTACCACAGTGTTGTTGGTATGGCAACCGGGACCGACGGCTTAACGTGCTCACCGCGGCACGACCAGACCGATGCATATACCCATATTCACGCATACAAATATTTGCACTGAGCGGGGATCGAACCCGCACCTCTTGCGTAGTGACTGCGTTCACTACTACGCCACAGAAGTTGTCTCAATACGTCATGTGATTGATATTCGATTATAGTCGGATTTTTAATTAGACGAACCTATCTGACGTTTACTGTGTTGCAAGTTTTTGATGAAATAAAAATAGTGTTGTGACTGAGTGAACTATAAAATATCATGATGAATGTATGAAATAGCATGGATAGCAAAATGAATGGTTAGAGCGAACTTCCGATATTGAGTACCGTTATCGAATTCTAGTCGTGCTATGGACGTAGCAGAGTTAATTTATATTTATATCTATAGTATATTATAAATATATATATATATATATATATATATAGTTGTATTACGTGGGACCTAATAGAAAGACCGGTGAAATGTGGGTGTTAATTCACCTTTGCCTAACTCTCCCGGGATAAACGCGTGATTGTATATTATAGTATCTGCCTATACTGAATACCAAATGCTCTAAAGATGAAGGAAAACATCGTGAATTCGTGAGAAAACCTGCAAGTCTGACCTATATCCAATAGGACAGTCCTTGGTATGGTATGACAGCTGTAGTCCATAAGACAATCCTTACATGTAGTGGAAGGAATATAATAGATTATGTATACAACATAGCAATTATAAAGAAAATGAAAAACAAAGCTTATTTTAAATTAATTTACTCATCATCAGAACTCATCATAGAATCAGAACTATCGCTGTCGTTCACATTTATTATAAATCTGTCGGATACAGTGTCGATCAGGTGGTCGAGACCACACATTTTATTTTCCTCTTTAATGACATGAGCCACGCAGCTACTCCATTTTTCAGCGTTTATTTTTTGAAGTCCTTCTTCAAACAATTTTTTGACTTCAGCCATTTTGAAGGTTTTGTTGTTGCTAGCAACAAACCCTTTAGCTTGCGCCCATACCAGCTCAATGGGATTGAGCTCGCAGTGGTATGGGGGCAGACGTAAAATTATAATACCATGCTCCGCCGCCATCTCGTCGACAGCATACTTGTCACTATATTCATCTTTGTGCTGCCTTACAATGTCTATAAGTACAGCTTTTATCATCGTTGCTTCGAATGGAATATTTTTGGTCATTAACCACTCTAATATTTTTGCTTTAGTCCATGCTATATTAGGCAGCGATTCCAGTTTCCGGGAGTGGTAGGGGGCATTGTCGATCAACACTACGGAATTTGGTTTCAGTTTTGGCAAGACCCCCCTAAACCAATTTTCAAACGTCTCAGCATTCATCTCTAGATGGTAGTCTTCTTTGCCTTTTTTAGCTTCGAAAATTAATAGACTGTCTTCAACAAATCCTTCTTCCCCGCCTATATGGCCGATAATCAAACGTCTGCCCTTTTTGTTTTTTTTGCTATAGCTACTGGCGGCGTTGACTGGTGTTGCCGCCGCGCTTTGACATAGACCGGTAAAAAAACTGATTGTAATTTTACATACTAGTAAATATCAAAGCACTTTGATACAATTTTATTGTAAAATATAAATATGTAGTTCTTTTTATCATTCATTTCATATGATTGAACGGGAACTGAACGAATCAGTTGCATCACTAATACTGAATATAGCAACATTATTTTACGAAGTGACATTAGCTAATGTCAGATAGGTTCGTCTAATTAAAAATCCGACTATAGGTATGCATTTGTACAGTACAGTTTTAGTTTTTCAAATATTATCCAAGTGTATGTTAACCGTTTAAGAATAATTAGTTAGTGGTAGTAGTTAGTAAGTACCGCTTATTACTTTCCCGGTCTAGAGCCCCGCCCGAGTGGAGCAAACTATAACTCTACACTACTTTAAACAAACTTTATTCAACAAAATACACCCAACAACGTGTACAAAGAATTGGAATCAAACGTGGGTATTTCTTTACTGTCAGTTACTTTAGTTCTTAAGTTACACATTGTTATTTCTTACTTATAGTGGACGTTTCCGCAATTACGTTTGCGAGGACTGAAGATCATCCGCTTGTAGCAAACTTTTTCTGACTTCAAACTCGTGTAGTCAGCACCAGATTGATTTTTACTAGCAAAGTACTCAAAATGATGTTAATATAAGTATTAAGATCGTTTTGAGTACATTTTCTCATCACATCATCACTCATCATCATTGCGAGCCACTTCCAACCGTACTTATTGGAGATCTATAGGGGAGGCCTATGTCCAGCAGTGGATTTCCTATGGCTGAAATGATGATGATGATGATGAAGTACTCAAAATGATCTTAATGCCTTGGTATACTATTTTGAGTACCTACTTTGTATCTTTGTATCAATATGATGCTGCCCGGTGATGATGATGTGTGAGAAAATGTCCTCAAAATGATCATAATACTTTGGTAATAACATCATTTTGAGTACTTGCTAGTCAAAATCTAATTCGTTTTTGCACTATCACTGACATTGTTTAGCAATGTATTTCAACATGTGCCAGATATTCAAGTCGATATCGAGTACCGCGATGAATCGATTCCAATTCCAAATGAATCGACTCTATTTCTAAGTTATCTGTGCTTCAATTTTATGAGCGCTCACATATTTACCTACAGCGTGTTGTTTATTGTGGTTTTGCGAGGTCAGCTTTTAATGGATTTATTTATATCAGCAATACGAACCAGATCTCTACTAAATCGTAAATATTGGTATCGATAAATACTAGGTAGTTCCTGTAATTACGTTCGTTTAAAATTAAATAATTACAGGCTCGGAGCCAAGGGCATACCCTATAGTAAACATGTTTTAATTTATATTTTTTTTCCTGTGTTTTTCATATAAAACAAATTTCCCTAGGTAGGTTTGCACACGTCCATAGGCCACGGTAACCACTTTCCATCACGTGTTCCGTATACTTGAATCTAATGATAAGCGGTTACGCTGTGAAGTGTGAGAGCTTTCCAACTAGGTTTAGAGGGGGACGAAGAAAAGATGAATATAGAAAAGGTAAGCAGACGTGTATTAAGCCCTATACTTCGTCAACAGCGTCGTTTTATCTTTTGTAATAAAGAACAGAGGACTAGTCGATTTTTCTTTTTAACTAAAAACCTAATAACTCTTTACATAAAATCCACAATCGCGGCTCAAAGTTTTAGACCAAGGTTGTCGATCGAAATCGGATTCGGCTTAAACCCTACAACAAGGAAACCGAATTGACTACATGACTAAATGTGAGGTCTCTCTTAAGTGTTTCATGTAAGCCCAAAGTTTCCTATCTATGTTTCATAGTACCTATATAGCTCCCATGATATCTAAAATGATATCATGCTGTATAGTGTATAGGTATGCCATGTGATAAATTTCTTTGCTTTGCTTTTTTTTTACTGGATTTGCGATACTAGTCGGATTATCACTCTTCTTCTAATCAAAAGCCGGCTACTCTACTATCCTGTTGTATCAATATGACTAACTAACAGACGCGGCGCTTACGTAATTTATAGATAAGTATATTATTCTTGATTGATTATGATCGATGATGTTGTATCTGTGTGCCTCTTCACACAGAACAACACGAGCGCTTGTGAAAAAAACAAAACATTTTGCTGTGATTTTTACTGACGTTTGTATAACATTCGGGTAGTAACACAGGCTTAAACTATGTACAAACTGTGCACCTAGATGCTGCAACTCTCATTTCAACGTGGCGTAAAAATACTACTTCGGTATAAGTTGACATGTACATACACCCCATGACATGCACACGTTGACAGTTTAAAGAACATTATTGACATTAGCTTACTTATTACTCATACAAAACGCATTTTTCATGCTGTTTTTTGCAATGCATTTTGTTAGCATGCTATGATACACGTCTTTTCCTTTATTCTGAATGAAAATCCGTTTCGTAACTACGCGCGTTCATTAGCCGAAAAGTTTATGTTGTTCTAACTAATTTTCCAGCAGTTTTACCTTTTATATCAACCAATTGAATAAAGTGACGTTACGAGTGCGTTCGAAACTCAATGTCAGATAAAATAATGCCCCAGCGTGGCAATTACTACCGTTCAATTAATTACTACCAGAACTCTATTTTTAGGCTATGTTCTGACGAGATTATATTCTGGAAGAAGACTGTTAATAACCTATCCTATTAGTATTAGTCATTATAAAGATGATATTTGAGTGATTGTTGGTGTAAATCACGCTCAGACATTATTCCGGCTCCCCTAGACAAGTGGCAATTCGTTGCTCGGCGTATGATGGAATAGAATGCCAAATGTATCGGATTTGACGTATATGACAGGCGTCAACGAATGTCAAAAACGTCAAAACCTATACATTTGTCATTCTATTCCATCATACGCCGAGCAACGAATTGCCACTTGTCTAGAGGGCCAGAAATGAAAACCTATGCGTCATTCAAATCTATCCCTGTGCCAAACTTCAACTCGATCAGCCGTGAACTTGATTGAATAACAAACATTTTCACGAACTTCCACATTTATAATATTAGTAGGAAGTAGGATAGAATTGTAGAAAAGCAAATAAATTATGTGAGAATTCATCTGTCCGTTCATTTAGTACTGTTTACATCAATGTCAGTTTTCATTATTCTGATTCATCATCTGTTTTTTCATTCCCTTAATACCTTTTTTTACCAAGCTGCTAAAAAACTAAAATTACATTATTAATTTATTGTATCAACGATAATAGTTTTGGTGACTCCCCTTTTTTATCGAGCGGAAAATCCTCACTGATACCTCCCTTTTTTTTATCGTGCGAAAAATCCCCACGGATACCTTCCCCGCCGGAGCCGGAGGAGGAGGTTATGTCGGCTCGAACCGACTAAAACGCACGCCGTCTGTGGGCCGTCAGTTGCCGGGGATGAGATTGTCGTAGCCATATCCCTCGCACCCCGGCCGACCCAGGGCAGTGATACCTCCCCACCGGAGCTGGTGGATGAGGTTATGTCGAGGTGACTCCCTGACGTTTTTAACACATATTTTTGCTTTTCTTTAAGCGGGGCATGAAAAAGCATCCCTTGAAGCCATCAAACTGAGGGCTACCATTGTAACGTTGCTGTACCTCGAGTACGAAAAAAATTCGAATTCGTAACGTAAACGTATCGAGAGAATTTAGCGTTGCGATTGGCAGGCTTCGCACACACACACAGGTTCACAGTAGACCGGCGGCCAATCACAATGCTCCGTTTTCTCGATACGTTTCGGTACGGTACGAATTCGAATATTTTTCGTACTCGGGGCACTGGTGGTAGGGTGAACTCATCTAATTTCGTGACAAAAGGCATTTAAGTAATAAAATACAATTAAATTATTAATTACTTTAATTCAGTCTTAGTATGAGTTTCAATCAGACTTTTATGAGGAATATAGGCACAATTAATCACATTTTTTTCTAGAAACCTAAAACTTATAGCAAATTTACTACAGCAAGTCAACTTGCCTAATTCCGTGGTGACCTCTTTAAGTCCGTGATAGCTACTACTTTATTTCTGATATAGCGGAATTAGGAAGTAAACTTTTGCTAAAGACAATGCATTTGCTTTATTTTGGTAACTGTAAGACCAAAACCACGTTCTTGCATCTCAATAATGTAGGCCAGTAACTTTTGTTCTATTTCAACTGGTAACGCAAACGGCCTTCCTATCTTGGACATTATGATCTGTGCATTTTGATTACTCTCTCGTAGAGTTTTGTACTTCGTCACATTCTCTTTTAACGTCGACCATGGAATCTTAAACTCCTTAGAAGCTCTGTAAACTGTCATTGTTGAACTCAAAACATTTTCAACGGCGGTTTTGAGATCAAGCTCCGAGTACTTCCTGTTCTTCTCGTTGCGGTGCATGATAACTGAAAGTAAACAAGCAAATTACAATAATAAGTACCTACATACCTGCTACTTATGCTTAGATTTCAGGGTCTGTTTGCAGCTAGTACGAGTAAACTACTCACTTAATTACGTGACAAGAGTCACTCAGTGTGTCAAAGAAGTGTCACTCAATTCCGTGATAGTTACATATCGTCGTTGCGCTTGCCAAAACCTCTATGTGTTTTTGGTCAAGTTTTCAGGAGAGACATTAAACTGTTTTTAAAAATAATCGATGAGCGTATCAAAAATCCAAAAATGTAGTATAATGCCAAAAAATATTTTGTATGAACTGAGATAGAAGTGAAAATCATAAACGCTACTGTCCATCCACAATAAATTTTTTTCCCCATTTTGATACTCATATCAGAATTGTCTGCCTAGCGCCATTTCTTACAAGTGAAAAATGTACACATATCAGATTTGTTATGGAACTCAATAGGATTTTTTTAAGGGATAAATACTGACAGGTGGCGAGATACATTTGATATAAATAACATTCTAAGTAAATAAATACCTACTATAAACTTTAATAAGGCATACAAAAATAAAAGTAGTAAAACTTTTTCGTGTAGGTACAGGGTCCTACCAACACCTTTGAGATCCAAGCCAACCTCACTTGCTAGTCGGTGCACATATTAAACAACGGACGAGGCTCTGGTGCTGACTTTTCTCTCTTAGTTGAGAACTTTTTTTTTTTTATACCACTTAGGTGGCAGACAAGCACACGGCCCACCTGATGGAAAGTGGTTACCGTGGCCTATGGACGTATGCAACACCAGGGGCGTTACACTCGTGCTGCCGACCCTGAAGAAACCTTCTAATGCCCTTCTTGAAGAACCCCATATTGTAGTCGCTTGGGAAAACCATCGCGGGGAGTTCATTCCACTAATTACTGATCGTTCCCAGAATAGCCGATAATAATAATTATGACACATTATGTTGCCAATTAGTAATACACTTTAGTCGCATCCAAGCCCTTCACCTCGGAGTCCGGGGTACGCTTTTCCAGTCTAACCGCGACGCGGCTATAACACTCAAATGCACTATCGCTACGCCACAGAGGCCTGATGATGATAACATGTCCCAATCTATTAGTCTGACGATACCGTTAAACTTCTTCTTAAGTTAACCATCAATTGTTGTGCGGACAGTATCGGGGACATATATTACACAGGCAAAGATCCATCAGTCTGCGGTGGAGGTAAGTCATGAACTAGTGTCTGAAGTCAAGTATGTGCATTCACCGCTAAGAAAACCCCATTTATTGTAGCGCCGCAATTTTCTAGACACACCGTTTACCATCTCTTCGAGTATAGAGATCCTCGGTGTCGGTATCTTCAGCGACGATCAGCGCCATAGTCACTTGGAAGACTAAGTCAAGCTGGTATCAAAGAAACCAGGAGTGCTCAACAGGACGAGGTACATCATCACACGGATACGAGTATCGCGATCACAGACGAGTACATCACTGCAGGGCAAAGACTCCTTCTATACAACGCGCCCTTTTGGTCCCACATGGAGTACTGCTGTCACGTTTTTGCCTAGACCCCTTCGACATGGCGCAAAGACGGGCGTTGAGGATCGTCGACGTTCCCATACTCACAGACGGGGTGGTAGTCTCTCTCAACCTCAGAAGGGACTTCCTTGCTGTGGGTGTTTTACCGCCTGTACGATGGTTTGTGTTCAGAAGAATTGTTCGATATAATACCTAGAATATTGTTACTTTCTATCGCCGCACCGCTCGCCATAGACAGGGAATTCATTCTCACATATTACGACCGGAAACTCTGTGCACTGTGCGGTATGAAAGGAACTTCATCCCGCGCACGCTCAAGCCGTGGAATGATCTCCCTGTTGCGATTTTACCAAGTGACTACAATATGTATGGGGTTCTTCAAGAACAGCAGCACGAGTATGACACCCCTGGTCCAAAGACCACGTTAACTATATAATATATATCTAAAAAATCTATCTGGTTTTTGTTACACTACTAGTGAATAAGATTTATGTTTACTTTATATTGAAATCAATGAGAAAAAATAAATTTCTAAAAGGAGGACCGTGTGCTTGTCTGACGCCTATGTAGCACGTTCGATTCGCCTAATATTTCAAAAACTTTTCTCAATGGCCATACCAGAGATGCCAGCAGTATTACACGCAGAAGCGAATTTGTGTCTTATACAGAAGACACCGCTGCTCCGGCGTGTAAAAACGTCTCACTTTGTTCTGGACTTCGACCTTAGAGGCTGTTTTGATGATACTCTCAATGTAGTTTTTGTTGTTCAGTTTGCAGCGAACATCCATACCGAGGATACTGAGATTGTCCTGCAGTGGCAGTGGCGTGCTCTGAAGAGTGGGAAGAGAAAGGAAAGAAGATACCTTTGCACTGAACTTCTTGGTCTTCTTGGCACTGAACGCTACCAGGTTCTCAGAGCCCCATTGGGAAATGTGGTTCAGGATCCGGTCGAACTCAGTGACAAGATGCTGCCTTTTCTTTCACGATATTAGACTGCTCGGACATAACTACCGTGTAAGGTGCTGCCGTCTGCATAGCAATGAATGATGTCAGTGGACAGCATACCTACGTTGATATGCCGAAGAAAGAATGGGTGATAAGAAGGACCCCAGTGGCACGCCAGCATTTACCTACAAGAACTCCGAAGTTCGTCCATTACTAAGGACGCAAATACGGCACTCCTACAGGAAGTTAGCCTCCCAGTCGCATAATCTGGGAGGCAGACCAGAGGCTGGTAGAGGGGAAGGAAGGTGCCAGATTCTATCGAAAGCTTTGGCGATGTCAAGACTAATTGCCAGTGACTCGCCATCCTTGTCCATAGCCTAACCTCAAAACTGAGAAAACAGCAATATTATTGTACAAAATTTAGTCACCTGTCTCGTTTTATTTACTATTCTAAGATTATTTACGTTGTTACAAAGGTAGAAAACCAATTTTACAACCAACAAATCGAAGAAAAACAAGCTGTCAAATTGTATATGTGCAAACTAATTCTGACATGTGCAAACTAATTCTGACATGTGCAAAATGAGGATTAAAAACTTTTGATGTGAACACATAACCAATTTTGCAGTGTCAGAAGTGCACATCTATATTTTGTCAAATCTATTTCTAGAAGGAATTAACACTTGGTTGTTTTTTCAGTCGATGCGCAATTTTTTTTTAAGGCCGTCTAGCGAATAAAAAAAAAATCAAAAAAATGCACATAACGACTTTGGCAGGCGCACCGACGATATAATATTCGCTCAATGTTGTTATTTTAATTTAGAAAAGATAAAACAAGTAAAACAACGTTCATATTATCTATTTAACTCAAAATAAATCAATACTTTCAGTCAAAACTACAAATAATTGAGTATAACTACTATAATTCGGTGACAGTACAGAAACCAATGAACCGCGAAAACGCTAATATTTTTGACGAACAAAATAAGCTCTACCTCTAAAATTACGCAGAATTATGGCAAATTCTTTACTGCCACATCAAGGGAATATCAATTACAATTCATTTCATTAGAAAGAAGCTAGGAAATCGGTTAAATACTTACAGAAATACAGCAAAGTTCGCCACCAATTCACAAACACTGCCGAAACCAAAGAGTATGCCGAAACTGGCGAAATTTGCGCGCGAACTGTCAAAACCGCTTGTTGTTACCATCTCGCTCACTCGAGCGGCACCATACTTTCCAGACGAGTTTGTGCTTTATTACCAAAGCATAAGGTTGTATTTTAAATGATTGATTTCACTCGCATAGCCCAATATTAGCGCTCAAACCTAATATCACACAATTAGGCAAGTCACATAATTAGATGAGTTCACCCTACTTTGCCTTCAGCTTACCATCAGACGAGGTGAAGTCACATTGATATGGCCCCTAAAAAAAGCAAAAATTTTGCTGTGATACTGTTGCTGTTTTGCTTTGTAACTGACTCATTTGCCCATAGTAATATTATAAAATGCGAAATTTGACAGACAGAGTTACTGTCTGTGTCTGTCTTTCTGTCTGTTAAGCTTTCACGCCTAAACCTCTGAACCGATTTTGATGAAATTTCTTATAGAGATAGATTAGACCTTGGAAAAGGACATAGGCTAGTCGCGATAACCGACATCCACGCAGGCGAAGCCGTGGGCTACAGCTAATAATTACATAAACAAATTAGGGTGTTAACATATTGTGGTAATACTTCCATTCAGTTTACTACAGTTCTTACTATTTTTGGCCAATGTTCTGGCGAGGTGATCTGGTCCACGTTTTCTAGCAAAGTGGAGTTTTTACTGTATTGATTGCTACAATAATACATTTTCTGTTTAACATCCGTTTGTATTTCTGTGATTGAATGATTTGGAAAGTTTTTTGCGGATAATTTCTTCTGTTTGATTTCAATATTGAAGTCTTGGAATTTCTTACCAGTTCACGTGTTTCCTTCCTTCTACAGTCCCGCGGGGCGTGAAAAAGCAGCATCTGATAAGGCCGTCAAGCTGAGTGCCACAATTGTAACATGGTACGTGTCTGTAATGGTGACCCTCTTTTCAGAGACTTTGCCTTCAGCTTACCATCAGGCGAGGTGAAGTCAAATTGACGTGTCCTATATAAAAAAATATAGAAATAAAGTCACTTTTTAACGGATTCTATCGCGATTTATTTCATATTATTTTATTACCAGCTGACCCGGCGAACTTCGTACCACCATATTTTCCACCCGCGTGGTATTATCTCTATATTTTTCAGCGTTTCTCTACAATATTATGCATGTATTATATTTATAAACCTTCCTCATGAATCACTCTATCTATTAAAAAAACCCGCTTCGAAATCCGTTAAGTAGTTTTGAAGATTTAAACATACATAGGAACGGACAGACAGCGACAGCGACTTTGTTTTATAATATGTAGTGAAGTGAAGTGATGATTATGATAGTGATAGTGATGATGATTTACACTTAGCCCGACATTTTGGCTAACTTTCAGCACCCATGGTTGCGAGGTTTCAATATTTAGTTTTAGTAGATTGATTCTTCAGTTTGGTAGGTTTGTAACGTCACTTCTGGGTGCTCATAAATGAAGTGGAAGTAAAAACAAGATTTTGCATGGTTTTAATCATTTTATGATACGATCCCATGACGAATTGACCAGTTTTTATTTTTATTTTATATACCTACCACTTAGGTGGCAGACAAGACATTTTTTTGGAGTGTGAATAATTTTGCAATCAATCTATTGCAATGTAGGGATTCGTTGCATACGCTGGATCGTGAGGATGGGTTTCAATATCCAGCTGTCCGCCTTTGCAAAAACATCCAGGAACCTTCACCTTCCGCATCCAGTCTGCAATATATTGCAAGCTGCTATCTAACTCTGCCTATTGTAAAAATAACAGTGTTATAACTTTGACGGTAACGTGTAGAGAGAGGTTAGGAACAAGCAGTAGGAGTCAAGTTTTAGAGGTTCTAAAACTTCACTCCTACATAATAGGTACCTACTTTTCCCCTTTGACGAAACTACTACCAAGTTAAAAGCCCGAAAACAATGCCTTTATTTTGCGTCTGGAACAGTGAAACTTCCCTAAATGGATTTGGTCTACTTAGGGAGTTTTATTTCATCAGATATTGCAATCTTAGTTGCTTAGTTAGTTGAATACAATTACATTAATTGTTCTTGAAGTTGTAATGTTCTTAGAAAATCCTTAGACCACAGACACAATGTAGTTAAATAAATATTTTTTTAAATATGTTCCATATGTCACGGGATCCACATCACTGGCTAGGGATTTCGTGGTTATGTCGGAATCCGACCGACTAAAACTGACTAAAAAATGATCCGTCATGTGTACCTATAACGAGGGGACCCCGATTTTACCCTACGAAAGAATGCCTAGAAACCTACTGTACAAATCTACCTCCTTAAAAGCTATAAGCGTGATGTCCGTGCTGTTGCTGAAGTATATTTGATCCTTCATACATACGTATTACGCTAACTTGCTATGCTTGGACTTTCTTAGAAAGATAGAATTCTTAACTAGGTCGCAGAATAAGCAAGCTGAAGTGGCAGGGGGCTGGCCATATCTGTTGAAGGACTGATGGCCGTTGGAGTAGGAGAGTCCTAGAGTGTAGACCGCGAGAAGGGAAACGGAAGGTAAGACACCCCCTAATAGGACGGACTGATTACCTGAAAAGGTGACTCAGACGCACTGGATGCGTAAGGCGGAGGATCAGCCGACGTGGCGTATTTTGGGAGAGGCCTATCTCCAGCAGTGGACTGCAATAAGCTAATTGATTGATAGTTTGACATACGTATCTACTAATCGTTTTTGTTATATATATGGGACTTACCTATCGCGATTAATTATTAATATGGAACTTACTGGATACCTACTAATTTTATCTGCCAACGCTTATTTTTCGTAGGTACCTATTAATAATAAACTTTAGCCACATAAACCCTTACACTCATCTCTGTGCACACAGTATACTTAAACAGGCCTACAAAATTTTCTCGTTACGTATTGATACACAGATTCATTGACGTGTTGAGGTAAAAGCTTAGAGTATACATTGCTATAGAGCGCGCCTTACAAGTAGGTATGAACTGTAAGTACGGGTGCGAACAGTACCGATGCTCCTGGCTCAACCTCAATCAGTAGCAAAACATTACCCATCAAAATGACTTCGCAAATAATATTTGATTCGATAATGTTAAATCAAAATTTTATACAACATCGTATATTTGTAGTAAGAGTATAACAGATATATAACAGTTTTTTTAATACGCAAAATGACGCCATTTTGTTGTATCTTGGCTTTAATTTTATCAATGCATGAAATCGAACAAAAAACTTCATAACAACTACTTAACTACATTAATATGTGCATTTACGGTAATGCTTGAAACGTCAATATACCATAGCAAAGTATCTGCTTACACTCGGCGCCAAAGACCTGAGTGATACGCGCGCTCTATAATGTATACTCTAAGGGTAAAAGGCTTTTCGGATTCACAATCTTTTTAATCCGTAACCACACGCGTATCATATTCGCACTCTTCAAATATAAGTACAGTAGTACTTATATACCCTCACATATGAGTACATATGTGAGGGTCATTGTATCTTCTTTAACCAACCAGATACTTTTGGACGGACGGTGTGAAATATAATATTTCCCTGGCTTTTAGGCACCCTCTTATGACACACTATACCTGCCATCAAACCGTCCGTGTACTTGTTTGAGCAATGTTAGATAAAATAATGAGTACGATGAAATTCAATTTCTGTCTCTTCTAGGTAACTGTTTCACTACATGCCCAGTTTCCGAATGGCTGATCAACGTCAAATTAACTAATCGGCTGTTAAATCTCTTGTCAAGTAGCAATTGGGTTGCTAGAAGCATGGTTAAATAGTTAATTGACTTGCAGGTGAGATTAAGAGGCCGAAGATAGTGCATACTTCTGCAATTTGATCGCGGTTTTTTTTTGTAAAATCCACTCTTAGGCATTCCAGAAAGATAATCAGTTCTAAATCTCGATTTTCATTGTCAGATTGTCAATTTCCAAAGATGTTATATAAAAAGAAGTAGATAATGTTATTGCGCGAAAATCGTGAAGATCCGAAAACGAGTCAGTTGGAACGTTTGCCTCTAGTACCGCGTGCCGAGCGGCGCCGCCGCGCCGGTCGGACGTTGAGCGGAAGCATCAGTGACTTAAAAAAATAACGAAAATGCCATCTTATGTTTATAGACACTGCACGAACTATTACTCTAAAGTTAATACACCAAAAGTGTAGATGAATTAAAAATGTGTGTGTGTAAGTTCGGCACATTTGTCTACGTTGATTTGTAAGCATATGACATGTCTATGTTATGAAATGTCATTGTCAATTTCCATCTGTCCTCAGTACCTACTAGTTATAAATAGAGATTCAGGACTGAGTTTTATTCTGGAAAACGGGCCTTAGTGATAAAGAAAAGTACAGACAAATAGCGCATACTTTTCTTGTTTACAATATTTATGTGGATGTTTATATAACTTTACTGTACATCTTATTATATTTATAAACTTGTTATACAAACGCCGCGCTACTGCAAACCATTGAAATATTGATGATCTATCCGAACTGTAATGTTATCAACAATGTACACACAAATAACAACATCTTACATTTCTAACAATCATATGTGCACTCATGATTCTATTCACATCGCCAGTACATCGGATAGAACTGGAATAACATATGTATGTACAAGGGATCCTGCCTTTTCGCCGAAAATTGTTTGGCCGATTATCACTTGCCAACCAACGTTTCGCCTATTTTTCACTTTGACGACTAACGATTGCCAAATTTTTGTATGACAACGTTTCATTTGGTAGAATTATTGTTAAGCTGATTATTGTAATGACAAAAAACGTTTGGGGCATTTATCTTTTGTCAAATTATTTATTAGGCCAGACAACTTTTAGACGAATCGAGTATAGCGCGCCCCAACTTGGATAGGTTAGGTTAGAAGGCTAACGCGGGAGCGGAGCGGAGCGGAGCTCCCGCTTTAGCCTTCGTGGTTATTTTTTTATAACCATCCATAAATAGTGGCCCACTTAGTATTTTTGTACGCCACATTCAGTAATTTTGACAACAACTACATGAATATTACGCTAACTAAAACATTCGCTACTTGAAAGTTGGCATTTTGAAAAGTGTCATTCTAAAAGAAAGACCAAACGTAAAATTGGCAACTGTGAGGTTGGGTAATAAAAACAAAATTATATCACAAGTTGGCAAATGATTATTCTGCGAATTAAAATTCTGCGAAACGTTAGTTGGCAAGTGATAATCGGCCAAACAATTTTCGGCGAAAAGGCAGAGATCCGTATGTACAAACATCTCAATTTGCTGTGCGTCTTGAATTTATACGGTAGTTACATCTCCCAGAATGCCAGTGGAAACGTTCAATAATATAGGCATGAGATTGAACAAATCATTACTGTAACTACAGAAATTTCATGACGTAAAATTAAACGATTTATTAGATACTAGCCTTCCACCAGTGGCTCCACCCGTGTGGATCTCTTATATCCGGTTCTACTCAACCGATTGCAATCATAACGTCAGGGGTGGTTATGACGGACTCGGACCGGCTAAAACCGCACGCCATCTTTAGGTCTTCAGGCCCATACCATGAACTCTTAAAACAGGTCAATAATTGAACTGCTGTCATTCTACCAACTGAAAATGTCACTTTGTAATCCAGTATATTTATATGACATTACAAAGTGACATTTGCAGTTGGCAGAATGACAGCAGTTCAATTTATTGACCTGTTTTAAGGTTTATGGTAAGGCCGCAGTTGCCGGAGGTGAGATAGCCAGAAACGCACCCCGGCCAACCCAGCATCATCTTTGGTTTCGAGATGGCCCTCCTCGAACATAATGTTAAGACTGCAGTTTGTTGACAAGCTGGGAAGAACGACTTGCGATATCTAGCGTATCTTGAATCTGTGGTACACTCGCTTTAATCTTGTAAATACAGATGTTAACATACTGTATCTAACATAAATCTTGTAACAAGATTATTCAACAATGAACTCCAGTGTCTGTAATAATAGCATTCGGGTAAGCTCTAGTACCTCGATTTTACAACACGAAAGGAGATGGGGAGGCTTTCATACATTCTTGGGCCAAAAATGTAATAAGATGAGGGTGGTATCAATTAAGAGCATATAAATTATTAAACCATCCCTGAAAATTCTGCAGATTTTGGATATCTGAGAGCAGAGTTATAAGAGATTTAGTAAAAGTGAGGTTATGCAAGAAATTGATATTTTAGAACTGTGATTTCTGTGGTGTTTTAATAGAAAGTGGTCATTTTTTTTTATCTTAAAATACTTTTAAATTGTACTGTATTATATTTCACTCAGGGATAATGTACGAAAACTTACAAAGAGATTTTAAAGATATGGAGTACAAGGATGTTATGTTAAAAAAAAAAACACTTTAAATAATAATTATCTTTTATTCTTCTTCAATAATAATTAAAGTATTGTCTAAGAAATGCGCAGGTGAAAATATATTACCTTATTGACTTCATTTTCTATGCCACAATTCACACAGAGATCCATGTCAAAATCCAAAATACCGAGCAAAACTCAAACAAGTAAACAAGTTTATCATTGTACTTTAAGGTAACCAGGAGCAAGCTGAGAAGTCCGTAAAGAGAAATCACTGTTAAGGGAATATAATCAAGAAATCAACTGGAAATACTCAAAACGCAGAAGTCAATTGATCATTGGATTTAAACCAATAAACTGATACAGTATACTGATATAGCATACTTTTGTACATATTTTATAAACAAATTAGGGTGTTAACATATTGTGGTAATACTTCCATTCAGTTTACTACAGTTCTTACTATTTTTGGCCAATGTTCTGGCGAGGTGATCTGGTCCACGTTTTCTAGCAAAGTGGAGTTTTTACTGTATTGATTGCTACAATAATACATTTTCTGTTTAACATCCGTTTGTATTTCTGTGATTGAATGATTTGGAAAGTTTTTTGCGGATAATTTCTTCTGTTTGATTTCAATATTGAAGTCTTGGAATTTCTTACCAGTTCACGTGTTTCCTTCCTTCTACAGTCCCGCGGGGCGTGAAAAAGCAGCATCTGATAAGGCCGTCAAGCTGAGTGCCACAATTGTAACATGGTACGTGTCTGTAATGGTGACCCTCTTTTCAGAGACTTTGCCTTCAGCTTACCATCAGGCGAGGTGAAGTCAAATTGACGTGTCCTATATAAAAAAATATAGAAATAAAGTCACTTTTTAACGGATTCTATCGCGATTTATTTCATATTATTTTATTACCAGCTGACCCGGCGAACTTCGTACCACCATATTTTCCACCCGCGTGGTATTATCTCTATATTTTTCAGCGTTTCTCTACAATATTATGCATGTATTATATTTATAAACCTTCCTCATGAATCACTCTATCTATTAAAAAAACCCGCTTCGAAATCCGTTAAGTAGTTTTGAAGATTTAAACATACATAGGAACGGACAGACAGCGACAGCGACTTTGTTTTATAATATGTAGTGAAGTGAAGTGATGATTATGATAGTGATAGTGATGATGATTTACACTTAGCCCGACATTTTGGCTAACTTTCAGCACCCATGGTTGCGAGGTTTCAATATTTAGTTTTAGTAGATTGATTCTTCAGTTTGGTAGGTTTGTAACGTCACTTCTGGGTGCTCATAAATGAAGTGGAAGTAAAAACAAGATTTTGCATGGTTTTAATCATTTTATGATACGATCCCATGACGAATTGACCAGTTTTTATTTTTATTTTATATACCTACCACTTAGGTGGCAGACAAGACATTTTTTTGGAGTGTGAATAATTTTGCAATCAATCTATTGCAATGTAGGGATTCGTTGCATACGCTGGATCGTGAGGATGGGTTTCAATATCCAGCTGTCCGCCTTTGCAAAAACATCCAGGAACCTTCACCTTCCGCATCCAGTCTGCAATATATTGCAAGCTGCTATCTAACTCTGCCTATTGTAAAAATAACAGTGTTATAACTTTGACGGTAACGTGTAGAGAGAGGTTAGGAACAAGCAGTAGGAGTCAAGTTTTAGAGGTTCTAAAACTTCACTCCTACATAATAGGTACCTACTTTTCCCCTTTGACGAAACTACTACCAAGTTAAAAGCCCGAAAACAATGCCTTTATTTTGCGTCTGGAACAGTGAAACTTCCCTAAATGGATTTGGTCTACTTAGGGAGTTTTATTTCATCAGATATTGCAATCTTAGTTGCTTAGTTAGTTGAATACAATTACATTAATTGTTCTTGAAGTTGTAATGTTCTTAGAAAATCCTTAGACCACAGACACAATGTAGTTAAATAAATATTTTTTTAAATATGTTCCATATGTCACGGGATCCACATCACTGGCTAGGGATTTCGTGGTTATGTCGGAATCCGACCGACTAAAACTGACTAAAAAATGATCCGTCATGTGTACCTATAACGAGGGGACCCCGATTTTACCCTACGAAAGAATGCCTAGAAACCTACTGTACAAATCTACCTCCTTAAAAGCTATAAGCGTGATGTCCGTGCTGTTGCTGAAGTATATTTGATCCTTCATACATACGTATTACGCTAACTTGCTATGCTTGGACTTTCTTAGAAAGATAGAATTCTTAACTAGGTCGCAGAATAAGCAAGCTGAAGTGGCAGGGGGCTGGCCATATCTGTTGAAGGACTGATGGCCGTTGGAGTAGGAGAGTCCTAGAGTGTAGACCGCGAGAAGGGAAACGGAAGGTAAGACACCCCCTAATAGGACGGACTGATTACCTGAAAAGGTGACTCAGACGCACTGGATGCGTAAGGCGGAGGATCAGCCGACGTGGCGTATTTTGGGAGAGGCCTATCTCCAGCAGTGGACTGCAATAAGCTAATTGATTGATAGTTTGACATACGTATCTACTAATCGTTTTTGTTATATATATGGGACTTACCTATCGCGATTAATTATTAATATGGAACTTACTGGATACCTACTAATTTTATCTGCCAACGCTTATTTTTCGTAGGTACCTATTAATAATAAACTTTAGCCACATAAACCCTTACACTCATCTCTGTGCACACAGTATACTTAAACAGGCCTACAAAATTTTCTCGTTACGTATTGATACACAGATTCATTGACGTGTTGAGGTAAAAGCTTAGAGTATACATTGCTATAGAGCGCGCCTTACAAGTAGGTATGAACTGTAAGTACGGGTGCGAACAGTACCGATGCTCCTGGCTCAACCTCAATCAGTAGCAAAACATTACCCATCAAAATGACTTCGCAAATAATATTTGATTCGATAATGTTAAATCAAAATTTTATACAACATCGTATATTTGTAGTAAGAGTATAACAGATATATAACAGTTTTTTTAATACGCAAAATGACGCCATTTTGTTGTATCTTGGCTTTAATTTTATCAATGCATGAAATCGAACAAAAAACTTCATAACAACTACTTAACTACATTAATATGTGCATTTACGGTAATGCTTGAAACGTCAATATACCATAGCAAAGTATCTGCTTACACTCGGCGCCAAAGACCTGAGTGATACGCGCGCTCTATAATGTATACTCTAAGGGTAAAAGGCTTTTCGGATTCACAATCTTTTTAATCCGTAACCACACGCGTATCATATTCGCACTCTTCAAATATAAGTACAGTAGTACTTATATACCCTCACATATGAGTACATATGTGAGGGTCATTGTATCTTCTTTAACCAACCAGATACTTTTGGACGGACGGTGTGAAATATAATATTTCCCTGGCTTTTAGGCACCCTCTTATGACACACTATACCTGCCATCAAACCGTCCGTGTACTTGTTTGAGCAATGTTAGATAAAATAATGAGTACGATGAAATTCAATTTCTGTCTCTTCTAGGTAACTGTTTCACTACATGCCCAGTTTCCGAATGGCTGATCAACGTCAAATTAACTAATCGGCTGTTAAATCTCTTGTCAAGTAGCAATTGGGTTGCTAGAAGCATGGTTAAATAGTTAATTGACTTGCAGGTGAGATTAAGAGGCCGAAGATAGTGCATACTTCTGCAATTTGATCGCGGTTTTTTTTTGTAAAATCCACTCTTAGGCATTCCAGAAAGATAATCAGTTCTAAATCTCGATTTTCATTGTCAGATTGTCAATTTCCAAAGATGTTATATAAAAAGAAGTAGATAATGTTATTGCGCGAAAATCGTGAAGATCCGAAAACGAGTCAGTTGGAACGTTTGCCTCTAGTACCGCGTGCCGAGCGGCGCCGCCGCGCCGGTCGGACGTTGAGCGGAAGCATCAGTGACTTAAAAAAATAACGAAAATGCCATCTTATGTTTATAGACACTGCACGAACTATTACTCTAAAGTTAATACACCAAAAGTGTAGATGAATTAAAAATGTGTGTGTGTAAGTTCGGCACATTTGTCTACGTTGATTTGTAAGCATATGACATGTCTATGTTATGAAATGTCATTGTCAATTTCCATCTGTCCTCAGTACCTACTAGTTATAAATAGAGATTCAGGACTGAGTTTTATTCTGGAAAACGGGCCTTAGTGATAAAGAAAAGTACAGACAAATAGCGCATACTTTTCTTGTTTACAATATTTATGTGGATGTTTATATAACTTTACTGTACATCTTATTATATTTATAAACTTGTTATACAAACGCCGCGCTACTGCAAACCATTGAAATATTGATGATCTATCCGAACTGTAATGTTATCAACAATGTACACACAAATAACAACATCTTACATTTCTAACAATCATATGTGCACTCATGATTCTATTCACATCGCCAGTACATCGGATAGAACTGGAATAACATATGTATGTACAAGGGATCCTGCCTTTTCGCCGAAAATTGTTTGGCCGATTATCACTTGCCAACCAACGTTTCGCCTATTTTTCACTTTGACGACTAACGATTG
Organism: Eilema depressum; assembly: GCA_914767945.1. Classification (NCBI taxonomy): domain Eukaryota; kingdom Metazoa; phylum Arthropoda; class Insecta; order Lepidoptera; family Erebidae; genus Eilema; species Eilema depressum. Next base: position 16,075,843 of record OU612026.1, read on the forward strand.
CCAAATTTTTGTATGACAACGTTTCATTTGGTAGAATTATTGTTAAGCTGATTATTGTAATGACAAAAAACGTTTGGGGCATTTATCTTTTGTCAAATTATTTATTAGGCCAGACAACTTTTAGACGAATCGAGTATAGCGCGCCCCAACTTGGATAGGTTAGGTTAGAAGGCTAACGCGGGAGCGGAGCGGAGCGGAGCTCCCGCTTTAGCCTTCGTGGTTATTTTTTTATAACCATCCATAAATAGTGGCCCACTTAGTATTTTTGTACGCCACATTCAGTAATTTTGACAACAACTACATGAATATTACGCTAACTAAAACATTCGCTACTTGAAAGTTGGCATTTTGAAAAGTGTCATTCTAAAAGAAAGACCAAACGTAAAATTGGCAACTGTGAGGTTGGGTAATAAAAACAAAATTATATCACAAGTTGGCAAATGATTATTCTGCGAATTAAAATTCTGCGAAACGTTAGTTGGCAAGTGATAATCGGCCAAACAATTTTCGGCGAAAAGGCAGAGATCCGTATGTACAAACATCTCAATTTGCTGTGCGTCTTGAATTTATACGGTAGTTACATCTCCCAGAATGCCAGTGGAAACGTTCAATAATATAGGCATGAGATTGAACAAATCATTACTGTAACTACAGAAATTTCATGACGTAAAATTAAACGATTTATTAGATACTAGCCTTCCACCAGTGGCTCCACCCGTGTGGATCTCTTATATCCGGTTCTACTCAACCGATTGCAATCATAACGTCAGGGGTGGTTATGACGGACTCGGACCGGCTAAAACCGCACGCCATCTTTAGGTCTTCAGGCCCATACCATGAACTCTTAAAACAGGTCAATAATTGAACTGCTGTCATTCTACCAACTGAAAATGTCACTTTGTAATCCAGTATATTTATATGACATTACAAAGTGACATTTGCAGTTGGCAGAATGACAGCAGTTCAATTTATTGACCTGTTTTAAGGTTTATGGTAAGGCCGCAGTTGCCGGAGGTGAGATAGCCAGAAACGCACCCCGGCCAACCCAGCATCATCTTTGGTTTCGAGATGGCCCTCCTCGAACATAATGTTAAGACTGCAGTTTGTTGACAAGCTGGGAAGAACGACTTGCGATATCTAGCGTATCTTGAATCTGTGGTACACTCGCTTTAATCTTGTAAATACAGATGTTAACATACTGTATCTAACATAAATCTTGTAACAAGATTATTCAACAATGAACTCCAGTGTCTGTAATAATAGCATTCGGGTAAGCTCTAGTACCTCGATTTTACAACACGAAAGGAGATGGGGAGGCTTTCATACATTCTTGGGCCAAAAATGTAATAAGATGAGGGTGGTATCAATTAAGAGCATATAAATTATTAAACCATCCCTGAAAATTCTGCAGATTTTGGATATCTGAGAGCAGAGTTATAAGAGATTTAGTAAAAGTGAGGTTATGCAAGAAATTGATATTTTAGAACTGTGATTTCTGTGGTGTTTTAATAGAAAGTGGTCATTTTTTTTTATCTTAAAATACTTTTAAATTGTACTGTATTATATTTCACTCAGGGATAATGTACGAAAACTTACAAAGAGATTTTAAAGATATGGAGTACAAGGATGTTATGTTAAAAAAAAAAACACTTTAAATAATAATTATCTTTTATTCTTCTTCAATAATAATTAAAGTATTGTCTAAGAAATGCGCAGGTGAAAATATATTACCTTATTGACTTCATTTTCTATGCCACAATTCACACAGAGATCCATGTCAAAATCCAAAATACCGAGCAAAACTCAAACAAGTAAACAAGTTTATCATTGTACTTTAAGGTAACCAGGAGCAAGCTGAGAAGTCCGTAAAGAGAAATCACTGTTAAGGGAATATAATCAAGAAATCAACTGGAAATACTCAAAACGCAGAAGTCAATTGATCATTGGATTTAAACCAATAAACTGATACAGTATACTGATATAGCATACTTTTGTACATATTTTATAAACAATTGTATATCCCATAAGCCGTGTAAATATACAATTTTTCGATAAAATAATTAATTTTGAAGATTGAATAAATAAACTGATTGACTGAAAATGGAGCTGTCAGCTGTCACAGCTTAAAAATACAGTTGATAAACACAAGAAATAATTAATCGATTAACGGAAATCGATTCAGAATTTATTTTTATTACACTATTATTTGGTATTTTAAATGGTTATTATTATTATAATGATTAAGTTTTGTTCACTCTGATTGATTTAATATCAAATTGTGATGCAAGAAGTGTTTTAATACGCAATATTGTTTAAATAATTTTTAGTAATCGATATTTTATTTTGCTAGTGGAATAAACTTAGTTTTAAGATTACTCGTCTTCCAGACTTTCAATTGAGCTGGTTTTTTAATATTTTGAAATAGAAAAAAATACCGCTTTTTTTAAGTCATATCTCAACTCATTACAATTTTGGCCCAGAAGTCCCCGTCTCCTTTATGTACGTCATTCACGTCTAATGAATTTACAGTACAATGCTAATTAAGGTTCATAAATGATGGGAACTACAGGGTGACTGTCCTATATTATCTCGAGTAATATTATTATTTCAGGAGAGCACAATCCCCATATGAACATCTATGATAGTCGTTATGGGTAGTTGGCGTCCTCAAAAGTCCGACTAGTTTCACTACAGAACTTCGATATCGCCAATTGGATGTGGAGGTCAGATGCCAGTCGCTTCATGGAAAATATCGAAGCTTAGACGAATTACAGACTGGAAAGCCGACCCGGTTCAGAGAATCCATACTAATATTATAAATACGAAAGTAACTCTGTCTGTCGGTTTGTCTGTTAAGCTTCATGCCTAAACCACTGAACTGATTTTGATGAAATTTGGCACAGAGATAGATTAGACCGTAGGAAAAGACATAGGCTATTGGTCGCGATAACTGACATCCAAGCGGGCGGAGCCGCGGGTCAAAGTTATAATAACTTTTATTGCGTGAATCGGACTTTGTCGTAGTCCGTCACGATATTAAAATTTGTTTATAGTGTCTTATAAATCTAACACATTAACCAAATAAATATAGTTATAACCCGCGCCACGTATCATGGATCTAAAATGTTATCAAAATGTGCCCTATACGCGCAGTACACATTTTTTGGGTGTCTTTTGAGGATAGCACGGGATGCTACTGCGGTAGACGAACTCAAATTCACCGAGCATAGACTATTACAAAGCAATCCCCGGGCGCTAGAGCCTCGTATGTCTTACGATTTAGGTCCAAGATACGTGGCGCGGGTTATATCACAGATTATACACATATACCTACACACATAAACCATTGATATATATTATATTGTTACTCAGTGAACTCTATTTGTGGGTGCAAATCTATAATTCAGGATTCCCGGTTCCGTAAGTTGCGTTAGACACTACGAGTATAAACGATAACCAACAGCCTATAACTCTTCTCTATATTTAGCAACAAATGACTTGAATTAATTGTTTCATTCAGTTCAGTACAGTTAGGTACGAGTATTTCCCTGTAATTCGGCTATTACATGTAAGACTTGTAAGTTTGTTTTTGCGTGAAAGCGCATTTACGGAAAATATAATTTGGCATTTAGATAGGCTACATATCATAATTTGGCATTCAGATAGGCTACATATCATAAATTGGCATTCAGATAGGCTACATACCATAATTTGGCATTTAGATGGGCTACTATCATAAATTGGCATTCAGATAGGCTACATACCATAATTTGGCATTTAGATGGGCTACTATCATCAATTGGCATTTAGATGCTACAAAAGGGTATAAAAGATATATCATTATCATCTTAGCGTTGTTACCGATTGCATTCGAGGCTTTCACTTCAAAACCCGGGACCCTCTTATTCCTACTCTTGATTTGGCTTATAGAGTTTTTATGGGAACAAGGAGCTGTCTGACCTCGAAATCCTGAGAAGAAAGCCTCCGCCAGCCTCATTCGTCAATCAGCAGGGGTACCGGTATCCAGGTGAGGTTGGCTTGGCCTTAAAGGACTAAAACACTATTTATCGCGGTAATAAGTCTCTGTAGATTGTAATACCGAGACCACAGAGATATTTATTAGGATAGAACGGCCATGTAAGCGAGGAACGCGTGGCAACTTTTTAGATAATTCTTGCCGTACGAGGCAGGAACTTGGTAACGCTTGCTCTGCACTGTTAAGACTGACTTGTAATAACATCATAAAAAATGCCATACTGTGCTATTTCGCTATTTCTAACTGTAGAATAAAAATTGAGAAGTCGGTTGGAAAAAGTAAAGGCATTTTTTATCTCTCGTGAGTATTTATTTACAGTGAAAAAGTGAATACTGCTTATTGGCCGGCCGTTCTATCCTAATATATTTCTATGACAACCAATATTCTACGTGGGTAAAGCTGCGAGTATATGCTAGTACGGACTAATTTGCCACCGAGATGTTTACTTTACAGTAATAACGTGTGTGTAATCGAGACGTACACCTACGTCTTATGCTGCGTTTACATACTCGCGGCAAAGCGAGGGAAGTGGCGAGAGAAGTGGGCAGAGACGTGGTGTGAATGGTATATTCGTCATGCCGCGAGTACTGCCGCGTATGTTGCTGCGAATGTCAGCTTAGCGGCTCGAGTCAAAGGAGCGGCAATACTAGCGCGATGACTTATACGAGACCGCTAGATGGCGCTAATCAGTAAACACGGCTTTTGTTATTGCTCCTCGAATATTTACTTTTAAAAAATAATTATATCGATATACGGAAAGTGTATAGTAGTTGAAAGTGATAGTTTTTATTAACAATCTATTTAATTAATTCGCTATGCTTTAAAAGCATAATGCGTCCACTGCTACAGCGTTGTCCTCCATACGTTTACGTCCGTCTCCGTTGCAGGGCGAATACTGTAATGCGGACCAACGCGATGATGGGAGTGTGTGAACACTAGTGCATTAATCGCGCGAATATTTCTGGCAACACGATGAGCAATGCGAGCGGCAGTATGTAAACGCGGGGTTAGCGTCTCACCGCACGTGAAGTATCTTAACTCAGCTAACTCAAACAAATAAGTTTAGGTACATCACAGCTTTAGAAAAGGCTAGATCATCTAACCTGTGCGTCACCATACTAGAACAGTGCACCATTTTTCTACATCTCTCCAGAGATGCATACTAGATAACATAACACAAGCTACTTAAGCTATGCTGCTTTAGGTCTAGATAGCGTTGTGTAGAATGTCCTACAATATTTATTTATTTTATTTATACCTCTACAGTATTATCTGTTCTGTGTCTCTACGGACCTTGTCACAAGAACACACGTACGACCCAATTTTTAAGACCCGTTTATAGACAAGGTCCAAACTGTGAGGTCCTACAAGTACGTAACCACTTCTTAGCGTTCTACTACAGATCTCAAGATCTAATCTCGTAGTAAAAATATGGTCACATTACAGTTTTGATATAATTTCGATCTCACAAATGTCATTAATATTTTCGTGACAGAGCTTTTGATATCCAACATTGACCGTATTATTAAAGAAAGTTGAAAAAGTGCCAATCGAGATTCTGCTTAAATTATTACATAAACTAGCTTGTTAGCGGTTGACAATTCGTGTGACTAAAGTCTGGATAATCTCCATAGGTATCTACTGTATTTAATAAGTGTGCGACGTCTATCCACGCTTATGTCTGTGGTCTAAATCTGTGGGCACCGTACTCGTAAATATTGACGAGATTGGGCTCGTTATTATCTAAATAACTGTCATAATATTGTGAACAGGTAAAAGCTTTAATTAAACCTGTCTATTTTGGGTAAATCCTGGAATTACCTTTCAGATTAGGTTTAAGACTAGGTAGCTTTGGTACTTAAGATTATTATTGTAAAATTATTAATGAAATTTTGTGGGGATTATTTTCTCTTTGATTAATTAATAGATTTCTATGTTAGTAGCACAGTTGTGAGTTTCAAATCATAGTAACTATAGTACGCGCCAGTTAGTGTGGCAATACGAGTGGAACAAAGTCTTACGAATACGAAGTAACAAGAAAGGTAAATCAAAGATATTAAGAATTAAGAATTATTACATTATCTTTTAACATTGAAACTGTCGTTTTTGCAAATTTCGTATACCTACACCACTGTATGGGGGAATGTAAATGACTCGTATTGCCACACTAACTGGCGCGTACTATACTATAGTTGCACTGTGTAGAATAGGGCCACCCCTTCCTGTGGGTGTCGTAGAAGGCGACGGGATACGACTGTTCTCCATCTGACAGTAAACATACAGCCTATGACTAAGTGCCCGTTTGACGGCAATAGGCTCTCCACGTGGGACCGAAATCACAGTTGGCGAAATGTGGGTGTTATGTTAATACACCTCTGCCTACCCGTTCGGGTATTTTCAGAAGTACCTAAGTATGTATACCTACCTATGTATTGATATGTATCTCTTCCTGACACCCTGGGTCTTTTAAGCAGGCCATGGAAAAGCATCTGAAAAGGCATCAATCTAAGTACCACCATTGTAACTTGGTACATGTCTATAATACTGACCGTCTTTTCCGAGACGTTGCCTTCAACTTACCAGCAGGTGAGGTGAAGTTAAATCGACATTGTCCTATGTTAAAAAAGAAAAAAATCATTCCACGCGGGCGAAACAACGGGGATCAGCTAGTATTGTAATAAATTTTGGGTTATAATATTATTTTTCGCAATAATCCCATTTCTTTTTTTAGAGATAGTGTGGCTCGTTTTTTCGAATAATATTTGTCGAGTAGCACTAGTAGCACGCTCGTAATTCAATTAGGTTGCTCTTGACTAGCTAGTAGGGTTGGAATGAGGTCAAAATGAAAAAGAAACATCTATATAGAGTACGAACTACATCGTATGCAATTTTATCTCTATTGGACGTTCTGATTCTGGTGTTATTATAAAAGAAATGTTTTTAGAATTTAATTCTCAGTATTATCAAGCTGAGCTTGGATTCCGTTTGTACCTTATAAGAGTGTGTAGCTTTTAAAAGAGTGAATCACAGCCCCTCTACACAAGTGGCAATTCGCTGCTCGGCGTGTGATGGAATAGAATGACAAATGTATGGGATTTGACGTATATGACAGGCGTCAACGAATTCCATCATACGCCGAGTAACGAATTGCCACTTGTCTAGGAGGGAGAACAGCTAAGGAGATAACCTCATATAACATCTTTAACTGTTCTGTGGAGTGATAACCTCTTTAACTGTTCTGTGGAGTAAATGCTGTCTGAATTCACAACCGCAATAGGAAAGCTTACTAGAGAGATTAACAGGTATATGGATTTTTTTTTACGCAACTTAGGTCGTAGACATGCACACGTGCCACCTGATAGAAAGTGGTTACCGCGCCCTATGGACGTATGCAACACCAGGGGCGTCACATTCGCGCTGTCGACCCCGTAAGAACCTTCTAATGCTCATCTTGAAGAACCCCATACCGTAGTCGATTGGAAAAACCACGGCAGAGAGTTCATTCCACAGTTTAAGCGTGCCAAACGTCAAAAACGTCAAATCCTATATGTACACTTGTCATTTTATTCCATGATACGCCGTGCAACGAATTGCCACTTGTCTAGGACGGCTGATTCACTTTGCAAGTGAGATTGATCAAAAGTTTTAGGCATAAGACTAGTGTCATTCAAAAAAACGATTACAGATTCAACGAAACAATGTAAAAATTCTATTTCAATCTGTTACTAATAAAACAATAAAACACACAATGATGGGTCTATAAACATTTATGGGATAGTAACCCGGACTGTGCTACAATTTTACAACCCGGGCTATGTCGTTAAACTACACAATTATTACCAGTGGGTACACCCATTTGTTACTTGCATATTAGCTCCCGAAGCGTAAATTAGTCTCTCTCGATGATAGTACCTAACTGTTTTCGGCGAAATCTGGTAAGAACAGAAATAAAACTATTTTGAACAGAATTCATTGCGATTTATTTTGTGTTATGTTATTATTCCTACCTGATCCCGACATTTCGGTCGCTTTTTAGCGTTCATGATTAAGGACACGTATTTTCACGTGGAAAAGTTATCTGTAAGAAATCCGAATTATGACTAAATTTTCGTGTTAGCTACTATTTACGTGGAATGAGATAACATATTTTCTTGGAAATCTTACGTACCAATATTTTGTTTTCTCTTGGATTTGATTAAGAAATTTTGATTAGGACCTGAATGGGTCAGAATCTACTGGTCTCCTAAAACTCATCCCCCGGAGTCTGGTCTGGTGGTACATTCAAAATCATGGTTCAAAACCATTGTTTTTCATTATTTTGAAACGATTTCAACCAAGTCTTTTGTTAGTCTAAGTTTTGTAATAAGAAAGACGTAGATTTTAAAGATGTAATAATAATTTAAAGAAAGAAACACATGATATATTCAGAACACCTACACAAGACAACATTACGTTGACAATAAAGATGAAAAGAAAAAAAAAAAAATTTAAAAAAATTAATACCTAATATTAGACCGCAGCTGTGCGAAAATGAAAAGGTTGCCATCTCGACTTAATGAAAAAATACCGCCGTGTATGAGCAGCGCCATATGTAATATGTATGGCCAACACCTGATTTTCCGAAGGAGCTTGTATTTTTGTTTGTTTTTTTATACCACCTAGGTGGCAGACGTTTCCTTCAGGTGGTTCACGTATACTTAGTCATTTTTACCCGACTACCCGACTACGGCGAAGCCAAAGTAGGGTTATGATTTTGACAGGCTATGTATGTATGTACCTATCTTCATTTGTTCCCCCATAGCTCTTAACTACTTATTAAAACTAGACAATTGAGGTATCATTAGAAGCCTCTTGATCGTCCGCTAACCGCTAGTTATAGGCAATATGACGTGTCACTGACTCTAAAGCGGCGCACTCTAGCGGTCATAAAGTCCTGCATTCAAAAATAAAGTTGTGTTAAATAGACCGTGTTTGTTATCAAATTAAAGGGCTCAATTAGCACATTTCAAATATGTATAAATTATTGGGTGCTGCTTACTCCAAAATAATATAAATAAAAATTAAGTTTAAAACTAAAACCCGACTAGGTACCTACTGCAAAATCGCGCTCTAAAAAGTAATAAACAAGAAAATATCAAGAATAGCCGTGGTCGTATGCCACTTTTTCCTACAGTTAAAAATATTTAAGAAATACGATTTGACGTTTAAGTCTAGGGTTGGAGTGTCTCAAAACAATTGTCAGAATAATCGATTCAGGTAACAAAAGATTAATCGCAACGTTGCCCGAATGTAACTTTTGTAACATTATAATTTGTAAATAAATAAAACTATTCGTCATAACACTCATAACTACCCCACCGCGCTATATAATTATCCGACAGGATTTTCAAACCATAAAAAACCTTACTTTTTCCTCGTTATGTAACTTTTTAAGCTATCTTATTTACATTTACATTAGACTATCTGGCCCTGGCAACACTGATTAATCAATTAATATATCTAGTATTGATATTAGGATTAGTACCTCTATGTGTTAGGCTTAATGAAAACATGGGTATCATTATTATACCTCTTTATTTCTTGAAAAATCTAGTAAGATACTATATTTTTAAATTCATATACCTACTTACATTAAAAAACATAATTATATTTAAAAATATAAAATACAATGCCCCACCGGTACCTATAGGGTACAGGGACCACGCGTGCCGTGTCGAAGAATACTGCCTTCTGCATCAAGGTTCTCAATACGGATGTTTAAATATATTTTTTTTATGTTTGTAAGCTCCGGCTTGCGTGGACGGATTTGCAAAATTCTTTTTTTGTTCGGCAGTACAGTACTCCGAAATGGTCCCATCAAAATTTCGTAAAGATCTGATGATGGGTTTCCGAGATTAGACCAAGGAACTCTTAAAAAAATACCAGGATATCAGCCGCAATTGAACATCACGCCTGAATCCTTTGAGGGGGTTCGCAGAATTGTTCAGAATATTCAGCTATAAAATACATACGATACGCTATTGAAGTTTGTAACAATAAAACTTAAATAATTTAAATTGTACAAATCTATTAAGATAGAAAAGCGAATCCACCTTTTTTATTGGCAACTGGCAATTTAAAATGAAGATTTTAAATGGTTCGTGCGAAAAATGTTGGAAACGGAAAATACAGAATATTATGGTTACACTTTTTTTGTGCGATAGTGCACATTTCCCTCCACGCCGGTTTAGGTTCAAGACATGTGTCCAGCCAGTACTATACTATACCATAAACGCAACGAATAGAGGAATACATAATGGAGGTTCCATACGATTAAAATGTAATAACAAAAAATAATAGTTATATAGGTAGGTACTTGTAGTTATTCGGTCCCACGTAATAGGGAGTGAGCCTATTGCCATATTCCTGGCACTATTGTTGACTCGAGCTATGCATCTGAGGCTGAGTCATGGCTGTATATATCTGTCTGGTGTTAAACAGCCCTATCCCTTAGTCGCCTGGTACGACACCGCATAGGAAGAAATGGGGTGACCCAAGTTCTACTCTGCCGGGAACCACGCGGCTCCTACCGGGAACCACGCGGCTCAGTAAAAATTGAAACATAAAAATTTGCCTTGCCTTGCCTTGCCTTCAGATGCAATTAGGAAAATACATCTCCATGCGCATGATGATGATGATGATAGGCTAAATAATCTAAGAGGTGCATTTTCACAATCAATCTAATATAATCTAGTATTGTTGTCTCTAGTATGCGATACGGCAAAAGTAAAATCTAAACAATATTTTGATTTGTATTACTTAGAAGAAACATGAGAGGGTAAAAAGAAATACAAAATATTACAAAAGTTACATTCTGGCAACGCCGACCATAAACGTAACGAGTTGACATAAACTCCATACGATTAAAATGTAACAACCATAGAGAACACAGCCGCAACACTCAAATGAAAAAATAAGAACGATATGACGTAGCTGTCACACGAGATTTCGAAAAATGAAGAATCACGTCTTATTTTAAATTATTTGTAGCAATTCTTAAAATATTTGTAGTAATTTAAAGTGAAATATGTCACACCATATTTTTTATACTTACTATTATAAGTTATTACGTATTTAGAAATGGTTTAACTTAATTTATAACAGTTTCATGTATCCTTTCAATAGTGCCTAGTTACCTTCCATGAATCCAGAGATCTGTCAAATCGTATCTCTTAAATAATTTCAAGTGTAGAGTGCATTGTTTTGTTAGAGTAAGTAAGTGGCATACGACCACGGCTATTCTTGATATTTTCTTGTTTATTACTTTTTAGAGCGTGATATTGCAGTAGTTCAATAAAGACAGTACTCGCCAAACTCAATGAATAGTGGACCACCTGAAGAAAAGTGGTTACCGTGGCCTATAGACGTGTGCGACACCAGGTGAGTCACACTCGTGCTGCCGACCCTGTAAGAACAGAGCACGGAAACAAAAACTCTCCAGTAAGCTCTGGCTACCCCACTCACCTCTGGAACACAACGCGAGGATATTATGACTGTGGTATCCTGTAGGGCTGAGGTACTTCCCCAGTGGGACTCCTCAATTGGAACGTGACCCACCATCGTGACCTATCTCCGTCAAAATACATAAGCGTGTGTGCGGCTTCAATCGGTTCGAGTTTGAAAAATCAAAAAGTGTCGATACGGGCAATTGTCCGAAACGTCACCCCACTGGCAAGCAGCGAAGTGATATTCCACACGAAAAAATAAAAGTATTGTACGAGTACATAATATTATTTGTTAACAGTGAAAACAAAATGTCTGATAGTCTGAACGTTTCTTTTGCACGTAATAATTTGTACACAACAATTTTAAGTAGTTTACAACATCAGCGAATTTCCTTCCGTTGATGTGTGATCACATCTGTTCGCTCATAGCATTCATGCATTTGAAATGTTTGAATTTTTACTTCTGAAGTTTCTTAAAGTAATCACAAAAATGCCGAATATACTTCTGTGTTTACTTTATGCGAATTCTTTCGTTCGGCAACGTTTCACATGCTTTTAGAATCACCATAACCTTTACTGATTTATATTTGTTGTTTAAGAATGTCAATAACTGGTCATGTGCTCGTTCTCATTGCGGAATCTTCCGTGGTCTATCCTAAAAAGATAGAAATTTATTTAGAAATTATGTACCTAATTTATGGAATACAATATATTTGATAAATCTATTATTTTTATGGTGCAGTGGCCAAGATAAAAAAAAACTTTATGGAGGAGGTACTACCAAGGTAAATAGGTAAATAGAGTGTGGAAGAATGCCCGTGAAAGAATGCCCTGTTGGCCATGTGTTTGTTTATTCATTTAGATTACCAGATTCAGTCTATTATATATCTGAATCTATTGAATCATCTGAATAGACTGAATCTGCCCCCCTAGACAAGTGGCAATCAAATGACAAATGTATAGAATTTGACGTTTTTGACATTCGTTGACGCCTGTCATAAGATAAGATAAATAAGATAAATACTCTTTATTGCACACCAGACATAGGATACATACATAAGATACGTACATGACAGAGAGTTGTACAATGGGCGGTCTTATCGCAAGTCTGCGATCTCTTCCAGACAACCAGTATGGACTATATTGCCAGAACAGGTCATATAGGTACGCCCATACATTTGGCATTCTATTCCATCATACGCCGAGCAACGAATTGCCACTTGTCTAGAGGGGCAGGTCATTTATCCCAACCCCTTATACACACAGCCAAAGAAATAAGTATCGGTACACCTTCGTCACCTTCACATGTGAAGATAGATGCAAGCAAAGGTATACCATTGAAGTCAATGAGACAATTTAATACAAAGAAATAATTACCAAAAATAGAATCCTATTTTCGTCACAAATATTGCAAAAAGGCCGATGAATCATCGTGATTAATTTTTGTAAGGTAGGCAGAATAACGACGTGTAGAAAATATAATAATAATCCGCATGACTTATCTCTTAAGGCGATTACTTCGTGTTGAATATACCAGCGTGCGAAAATATATGAATTAGGAAAGAATGAAAGAAAATCAATGTTTGTTGTGGACAAAAATTGTTGCACAAAAAAGAGCTAGAAACATGATTATATACGAAACGTTTATACGAAACACATTAATATAATACTTTAAAATCTGATTCAATCAATCAATCAATCAATAAGCCTACTGCAGTCGACTGCTGGACATAGGCTTCTCCCAATGTGCGCCACGTTTGCCGATCCTCCGCCTTCCGCATTCAGTCCGTCCCAGCCAAAATCTGATTATGAAGTAGGTAAATAACATAAAAATAATTTGGTACCTACATATGCCGTATGATCTACAAAAACGAAAACTATAAATGTTCCGTGAAGTTCAGAATCTAATCACTCAGTTTGATTCGTTTGCAATTACATTTTTTAAGTTTTCACAAGTTACAAACTTACACGTTTTAAAAACGGGCCGCCTAACCTGGGTCATAATGAACGTGTAAATGTGTATACTATTGAAGACAGAGGATTTCCTTCTCCGTGGCATTGATAGGTTCTTTGTTTGTATTATCATAATTCTGTGCAATTTGCACAGAATGGCAACATATCGTAATATTTTTGTCCTCTCGAGGTAATGAACTCTAGACACACAAATAAATATTATAGATAAGTACATTGTACAGTCAACAAAGAAGATATGGTTGCACGTTTTCATATAAAGTTCTATGTAAAGCTGCAACCTAACCCCATTTACGATAATAAAGTAATAAGCAAAGACTAAAAAAAATACTACTGCTTATTTAAACAGCCTGATAATGCCTACATTCATGGAGGACAGAATCATTTTCTTCTCCATGGGTACATTTGATTGTACCTACATGTAATTTCAATTAATATCCCTCACATGTATCAACCTCGTATAAATAATAAGTAGGAACATGCTCGGCATTGAACTCAAAATAAATATAAGTAGGTACCTACGTAGCCTGTGGATCTTCAGAATATTATCTTTATATGAATGGAAATTACTGAAATAACAAGCTATCGAAACATTATCGCCCGTAGCACATCTCCGCTGTTTCGCGGCGGACAGCGGAACTGCTAGTTGAGTTTCGCTGTGTTCAAGTGTAGCTGGAGCAGCGAAACATGAGCGGAACTTGACACTTGTTATCTAATATGGAGCGCGTACCCGAATCTAACTGGTCCGTTTAGAACGCATGCGCCAACTACCTGACTTCTGATTGCTCCGTTCAACATGATAACGTCTTTTTCGCATGCGCGAACTTGATACCGTGCGTCAAGAACTTTCAAAATCAACAGGGCCGAAATTGGGTAATTGGCTGTCTAGTTAAATTATTAGTTACTTTATGGTGAGTGATAGGGAAAGGAGATGTTCACTTTTTGTATGGACAATGGGGACACTAATTTGCACAAATATAATATATATAAATTAGTTTTATATTTGGTACCATTATACGTTAACATTACATTTAGATAAATATAATATTAATACAATTAAAAGTCTATTATTATAATAAAAAGCGTACCTTCCACATTTAATTCTCTCTGAATTTCTAGCCATGCTTGCAATTTTTTCACGTTATTTTTATAATGTGGATGGCTTATTAAATAAATAACGGGTCTATTTCTGATCTCTATGAGAAGCTTCTCGGTATATTCCACGTCCATCATTTAAAAAAACGTAGTTACGCTCAGTAGCTTTACCATGAATTGACACCAAAATTTGACAACTTCGTTACCAAATCGAATTGTGTATGCGAATCTGATTGGTCTGTGTAGAACGCATGTGCGAATTTTCTGACTTCTGATTGCTCCGTTTAAAATGACAACGTGATTTCGCATGCGCGATCCTTCGCAACCGTGTGTAGATTTCGAATCGTCGTCGCCTGTCAAAATCCAGGGCCGTATAGGGTATTTGGCTGTCAAGTCAAATTAAATACTTTTTACTAAACGTTACAGTAAGTTATAAATATGTATACTAATATAATCGATGATTAATAATTATTAATTATATTGACCAATTATTATTTATATTATGATTGGACAATTTCTATGGTTGGACAATTAAAGAGGATGTGGCCCTGTGGAGAGGTTCCCTCCAACTGGCAGAAACTTGATACTCCGAAATTCATTAGGCATAACACATTTGACATTATTGGTGGACTGGTCGCCGAGTGCAGACCGAGGGTTCAGATTCAGCCATTTGTCACCGCTTTACCCCGGTGGTGAAGTGGTGTGACATTCATATCCTTCCTTTTCGGAGTACAATGGGGACACCGTGCTTTTCACACCTGAGGGCTCTTAAATTATGGCCTAGAATCAGTCGGGGAGTGCGTAATAGGAGGCGTGCGGTTTTGAGTAGGTGCGATGGCCGACCGGAGTGGTATTTGAAGGGACTACCGAAAAAAAGTAGGAGCGTAATCAGAATTCGACGTGTGTGGAGCCGTGGGCAGCAGCTATGTATAATACTAGCAGTTGCCCGCGGCTCCGCCCGCGTGGAATTCGGATTCCGTTCCCACTTTTTTTTCGTGATAAAAGTTTCCTCGGATATGGTCAGGAGTGATTGTCGAACTGAACTGAACTCTGAACCACTAAAAACGCATGCCATCACGGGTCTTTATTTGCTAGCCTATGTTACTCCCATTATTGAAATCAGTCAACAACAAACAAAAAAAAAACAAGAAAAGGACTTTCCTCTTTAGAATATTAGTGTACCTAGATGTAGGTAATACCATCCTGTACAAAAAACTTTAGACGGCGAAAAAATAATCAAAGTAAAACTTTTTTACTGATCTCGATTCATTTGGAATTTAAAAGACCCCTAATACGGCCCTGCAATTTACGTGTTACGTAAAATTGTCACGTGACAACACTGACAAAATAGCGGACGAAGCGCGGAGGTGTGAACGGCAAAGGCGAAACTGCGCGGCGAAAGAGATAGAAGATAGGTAAATCTATGCATTAGAACATGCCGTTTCGCTAGAGTTTCGCTCCTCGTACAACTGACAGAACATGGCGAAACAACCGCGGTTCCGCTATACGCGGTTTCGCGGCGGAGATGTGCTACAGGCGTATAATGATTTCAGGAAAATTATACTCTCACAAGCCCTTTTTAATACGTTTTCCTTAGGTAGGTATATCACGCATATACCCAATTAAATAGCTCATTATCTATGCATTTTATCTTTCTTGTATATTTTTATACCTACCACTTATGTGTATTCGTCGCGTGGCTTCCGGCAGAGTAGAATTTGGGCCACCCCATCTCCTCCCATGCGGTTTCGTACAAGCCGACTAAGGGATAGGGCTTATATACAGCCAGGACATAGATAGGTAGTGCCCTGAATACGGCAATAGGCTCACCCCCTATTACGTGTGACCTAATACAATGAGTGAAAGTGGGTGTTAATTCACCAATGCCTGACCCTCCGGCGATAAAGGTGTGATTATTACGTATGTTGTATAGAAATCTAATAACATTAAAACATCATTTGTTCCATTATACATAAAATCTTCAGACAGCGGACAGACTAAGGAGTGAACTGCCAAAATAATTCAACATTAATTTCATTAGACTAGTTGGTGACAACGGAATCTCCGAAATTCATCCACACAAAGCAATTACAAGTACATATTATTATAGTGAGATGAATATAACGTAAGCCTGACGAAGGAAAATGCCTCTAAACCCCTGTCAAATGCAGTGTTCGCATTATTGTATTATTAGTTTAAAGGTTGTGTGGAAATGACACGGACTTGTTAAATGAGGACACAAACTAGATAGTAATCTATACTATTATATAATAATTGTACTTCCATCCAGCCTGCCGAAAACCTTCTCCTCAGGTATGAACTGCAATGAACGACCTGGAAGTCCTTTAATAGACTAAGGTCCCAGATTGGTTGCTGCAGGGGAGCATACATACATACATACAATCCTATACAATCACGCCTTTATCCCCGGAGGGTTAGGCAGAGGTGAATTAACACCCACATTTCACCAATCATTGTATTAGGTCCCACCTAATAGGGGGTAAGCCTATTGCCGTATTCCGGGCACTATTGTTTACTCGAGTCATACATCTGAGTCTGGGCTGTATATATCTGTCTAATGTTAAACAGTCCTATCCCTTAGTCGCCTTGTACGACACCGCATGGGAGGAGATGGGGTGGCCCAAATTCTACTCTGCCGGGAACCACGCGGCTGCAGGGGAAACCAGATTAAATGGGAATAACTGGATCCAGGAAGAAGAGGAGGAAAAGGAAGAATAAGAAGAAAATTGTAAAGTAGTCGTGTCTGTATATTGGAGATATTTAAAAAAAATACTTGGGTTATGGGCTTTAGTCGACCCACCCCTGCTTCGCTTGTGACATATTATTTTGAAACCCCGTACTTTTCGTAACTTTTTAATCTTCAAATAATGCATGGAAATCTGTCTCATAAAGAAAGAAAGAAAGAAAGAAAAATATTTTATTTAAGATCCTCATTATGTGTATGCTAAACTCGTAAATATGTAGTAGCGTGATGATTTATAGCTACATTATATTATGTATAACCTTCCTTGATAGACGGGCTATATGCACAATTTTTTTTTTAATTCGCACCTAATTCTGTACCTACTTTCTGAGATTAGCGCGCTCAACCAAACAAACAAACTCTTCAGCTTTATATCCTCTAATATATAAAAATCAATGCCATTTTTCGTTGTAATTTTATAACTCAAGAACGGCTGAACCGATTTAGCTAATTTTAGTCTTGAAATACTTCAAGACACGAATACTCGTGGACGTCCAGGGAAGGTTTAAACGGTGAGAAAATAGGTGCAGCGGGAACGGGATCAAAAATTCACGCGGGCTGAAAAAAATATGGCGGTACGAAGTTCGCCGGGACAGCTAGTAGGTATTAATATAATTTTACTGTAGATACGTGTGTATGTATGTAAGCGAACTCCTCCTAAACGACTGGACCGATTTGAACGAATTTTTTTGTTTGCGTTTGGGTGGCACCAGGGATGGTTTAGATTCACAAAAAAAAATATATCATGCAGGACAACGTCTTCTTTAAAAAAAATTTAATCTAAACCATCCAGGGTGCCTCCCAAACGCATACAAAAAAAATCATTCAAATCGGTCCAGCCGTTGAGGAGGAGTTCACTTACAAAAAAATATCAAGCAGGACAACGTCTGCCCGGTCCGCTAGTAATATAATAAAGCTGAAGAGTTTGTTATTTATTAACATTATAAGTATAGATTAGTATAGATTAACGATACGAAAACACAGCCATTTTAAAGACTACCCACAAAGAAAATTACTTCCATATTTCTTGAAGACATCACAATGATCTTCTTCCGCTAAGTTATAGGTACAAGTAGCCCAGCCACAAAGGCAAATATGTTAGTTTTAATTCTCCCTCCAGGTAAGGCCGGCAATAAATCTCACTGAGTAACGATCTTGGTTATTTACTGAGTAACTGTTTGCTCCCTGTTTTATGGACACAAACAATAACAATTGTAATGGCGCACATTACTTTTGGTCGTATTCCTCAGTTTCATTGATCCTTCTAGAAAAGCAATCGATGACTATCAGAAAATTTTCTTTGAGTTAAGGCCGGCGATACACTTAACGGAAACACTTCGACTTTCCTACGGTTGACTAAATCCGTTATGAAATTGCAGCCTTTTCGTGAAAGTAATATACCTTCAAAATCGTAAGTTTTAGTCATTCTTTACTAAAGGTTCTATGAGTTGAACTCATACAAACAGTTTTTTATAAATTCTGGGTTTATACTAAAAGCTCAAAATAAAGCTCTGGCATGAAGTATTAATAAAACGTCTATCATAACTTTATTGTTGATTAAAACCGTGACAAAAGCCATAACAAATCAGGAAGCCAAAAAACTTCCCTAAAATTCATTTCGACACACAACACGGAAGTACGAACTCCTGACCTATTTCTGGAAACAAATGATAAATTATTTTCATTTATACATCTACATTTTTCGAGGACTTCTTCATTCGAATATTTTTTGACATCCACTCCAAAAATTACTAACAACATGTCCTGTCCTTCACAAAAGAATTCTATAGCCTCTCACCAACGCCTCGTTAGATCAGACAACCAAAACGCAGTCTTTGAGAGAGACTTTGTTTGCGGGTCGGAGACTCAAGAATACTTAGGTATATATTTTATGATAGCTTCAGGTTCATGTTAATCAGCTATATTTATTTAAATTATCAAACATCATATCTATAGATATATATTTTTTTTAAATATTTAATAGTTTCGTATAAACTTCAATAACTCAAATTCTTCTGCATCGATTGAAGTTAAATTGTTACTATGACATACACCCGGCTTGAAAGATAATTTTTACCTATTTTTCGCGTCGGTGGATGGTGCTGCAATTAGTATAGACTTTTATTTACGAATATTACGAATATATACCCGAGCGATGTCGGGTCCCGACCCAGGCCGCTAGTGTATCAATAATATATTACATACTTATATTTTGTTCTCAGGCGGCGGTAAGCGTGCTACGAGAGTGACAGTGGCGACAGCCATCGGTATATGGCTCTTAGCAGCACTATTCGCAACTCCTGCCTACATGGGATCATATGTTCGGACCTTCGTCGTCAATCCTACTACACAGGTACTTATTTTTCACCATACTTTTTGCCTCTAAAAAAACACAGTTCTGTCGCAAATTTTCGGTGCAAGATCGGCACAAGTCTAAGTAACTTTCCACACAATTTTAAAGCAAATAATGTGCAATGTTTGGCTATCCTTAGTAGTCTAATGTTAATTACGCACTGTGGAAACCCACCTTATACACTATACTACTAATATTATAGTTTCTGAAGCAGATAGTTTGTAAAGATGTTTAGATGTTTGTTATTCAATCACGCTCTAAGGTTGAACGGATCTAGCTGAAATGGTAGGTATTGATATACATAATAGCTAATTGGTTCAGTCTGGAATAACACTGTAGGCTACTTATTATCCCGGGAATAGGCAAAATGGCCTCTCCTAATGTTGGGAGGCTTTGGCCCACTGCTTCCACGCTGCCCAGACGGGTTGGTACAGGGTTTGATTTGGAGTTTTCTTTCTCTCGCAATGGCATCGTTTACGTATTACTCCGTTAGCTGCCTCTTACGACATCCTTCAGATGAGATGGAGTGGTGATAATTGTATTATTTCTGCATCACAGTACACAGTAGTATGGTAGTCAATTATAATAGATGTAATCCAAAATCTTAACATGAAACACATCACATTTATTGTAAATGTCATGTTCAGGTTCACATTTCGAATACCATCAAACCTGACAGACATGATGAGGCAATATCTCCTCGTTCCAATGAAACAGGTATGTTACGTGAACATGCCGTCAATCACTCAAATTGTTCAGAAGCTTTACGATAAGTAACAGAAGCACTAGATATTATTCAAAGAGAGATACGCCTACGAGTTTCGCCTAAAATGTTTAATTCGATCTATTTCGATCTATTTCGATCAAACATTTTATCTGATATTTTTCGACAGTTCTCCCATCTGCAAAATAGAAAAATGTATGTGATTGTATGAAGTTGTATTTATATTTGTCGATTAAAATTTAATAACCGGGGAACTCCGTCTTCCCCAGAAACTATTTAAGTTAATAGTAGGTACCTAATTTAGTTGGTGCTTACAGTTTACAATTTTACATCCTGTATTTGTTTCTAAAGCACGCAATACATATTTTGTCGTACGTGTTGTGTCTCAAAAAACAACTCAAAAAATTACGCTCGTTTGGCTTCAGCCTAAGTTTACGTGGAGCACAGCCCTATCCCCTGTCGCCTTCTATGGCACTCACAGGAAAAGATAGGGTAACTTTATTTTACTCACTCCAACACGACACAGCACGGTAATAAACTATTGTATTAGAAGTTAATAGAGGGTGTAAACTACAAGCGCCAACAACATAAAGTGATACTAACTTAAGTAGTTTCCCGGGAAGATGAAGTTACCCGGGTATGAAATTTTAATCGACAAATTTAAATAGTTTGTCAAACCATCCAATTCAGATTCGGGTTAGTTGGAGTTTGTAATTGAGTAAATAATTGTGGGTTAGACATTCCAGTTGAATTAGGACACTGTTGATATAACTTTGACTAAATTAATGTTAAATGTGGGCTTCCTCTAATTCCCGAGTATGACCTTCGGACTTTTTGATGTTATGAAGTTCATTTGCGCTGTTTGAAATTAATTTATCACTTGTTCAGAGGTGATATCATGGGATCCGGATAGGGCTGACTCAACTGGAAGTCCTCAACATGCATCCTAATGATTTAAGGATTGACCTGTGTACTTATTAATTTAATAATCTAGTCTAAAGACATCTTTACCAAAAAGGTGTTCTAGTCGTAGTATTCTCAGGTCGAGGCAAGGTTTCGAACCAGTATGGTCCATTTACTAAACAAGTCTATAATATTTTTTATTCTGATATTTTGTACGTGCCGTTTACCTAATGGTCTATACAGATTACAATATACTCCTAATATAGCTGTCCCGGCGAACTTCATACCGCCATATTTTTCCCATTCCCGCTGCACCTATTTTCTCATCCTTTAAACCTTCCCTGGACACCCACGAATATTTCAAGACTAAAATTAGCCAAATCGGTTCAGCCGTTCTCGAGTTATAAAATAACAACGAAAAGTGGCATTGATTTTTATATATTAGACTAGCTTTTGCCCGCGGCTCCGCCCGCGTGGATGTCGGTTATCGCGACCAAACATAGCCTATGTCCTTTCTCAAGGTCTAATCTACCCCTATACCAAATTTCATCAAAATCGGTTCAGCGGTTTAGTCGTAAAAGCGAGACAGACAGACAGACAGACAGAGTTACTTTCGCATTTATAATATTAGTAGGGATTATTCAATTTTCAGGGTTTATTAGGTAGGTATACATAATATGCTTGTCTGTTTTATTACAGTTCATGGTATGCTACCCGTATCCGGTCGAATGGGGCGAGAGCTACCCCCAAGTGTTCGTACTGATGAGGTTCCTCGTGTATTACTCCGTGCCCCTGGCCATCATAGCGCTGTTCTATATACTCATGGCGCGCCATCTGGTGCTCAGTACGCAAAATGTTCCTGGAGAAATGCAAGGCACGCAGCGACAGGCAAGTAAAATTTTAAAATTTAGAATAACATAGTTAATTATTTTAAAAGTTTTTTTTAATTACTGCTCTTTTAGTAATGGTCAAAATATGCTTCTATAACCATTGAGAATGCTGTATGGTGAAACCGGTCAGGATCAATAATAAAATATTGTGGAAAAGTACAAGTGTGTATTCAATATAAAAATGTAGGTACATAAATATTTTAATTTGAAATAAAAAAAATATTCTGTTAGTAACATTCTGGTTTCAATACGATTTATAAGTACTATTCTTCCAATGTAAGTGATTCAATTTCGATTCCAATCAATTTTCAATTTTCGCTGCTACAAATTAAGACTAAGGAAATAGGCGAAAAGAAATCAACACTTCAATTTAAACAAAAATTGGTGTTTATTTACAGCTATTGCCAAAATGTAAAATTATTTATCACGTTTATGAAATTGCTTTTTCCTATCATATTTTTATAAATGTTAGTAAAATCGATTAACTTTTACTTACGTTTAAGTGTAGGTATCTAGTGTTGCGATCAATTATTTTCTAACTTGTATAAGAAAGTATTTTGGGTCGGCACCACGAGTGTCCATAGGGCCAAGTGAGCCGTGTGCTTGTCTGCCAAATAAGTTGTATAAATAATATTGAATTAAATGGGTTCAGACCTGTTAATTCAGGATTTTCTCTTATTTCAGATGCGAGCCAGGAGAAAGGTGGCTGTCACAGTGCTGGCCTTCGTATTGGTGTTCGCTGCGTGTTTCCTGCCCTCACATGTCTTCATGATGTGGTTTTATTTCTCGTAAGTGTTTACCGACGATATCTCATCGGTCGTCTGAGTTGTCACTCAGAATGCCAACTTCGCAAAATGATAACCGCTCGCAAATTGACAACTTCGCGGAATGATAACTTCTCAAAATGACAACTTCGCGATATGTCAACTTCTCGAAAAGCTAACTACGCGAAATGCCAGCTTCGCGGGATACCAATTTCTCATAATGAGAACAATCTCAGTATTCTGGTCCAGGAGTACGTTCATATTGAATTTCCATATTTCTTTAGGTTTAAGTATTATATCCCGCTGATAGTAAGTTTAGTACCTATTGATATTTAGGTCGAATACAATCAAACCATTGAAGGACTATAAAAATTAACTCAGTCAGTTTTAACGCTATTACCTTTCGTTACCTAGAGGATATTGATGGAAGTTTTTCATTCAAAAAAAACCATTAGGACTCATGTTAGTCCTAATAAAATCAGGGCCTTTTTCAGGCTTGGAGTTATTAGTGCGACTAGACTGTGTTGATAAGCGAGTGAACGCTCAATACTTCAGCGTAGTCTATTGAAAATATTGGTACTCGGAAATAATTTGAATTTTAGATCATAGAAAGACTGAATTCCGCTGGTGCGTCAGGAACAGGCCAAGGAATAGAGATACGATGATAATGAAAAACAACACTTGATGACAATTATGTTAATGTCAACGGTCTCACTGACAGCCAAAGACCGTGGTAAATGGAGTAATAAAAGTAGGATCGCGAGTTCCGAGAATCCGCAATTGTCAATCCTTTTGTGAGAGTTGACAGAGTTTTTTCATGAACTAATTTCATCCAGAGAACCTTAACAACCTTCAGACGAACAATAGAAGGGAATGAGTAAGTGGCAACCCAAGGGCGTATCTCAAATATCTATAGGTATTAGTAAGTGGAGAACTAAATAAGAAAGTTTATGATAATATAGGTAAATAAGTACCTACCTAAAAGTAGTTAGATAAGCTATTTAAGTGAAGAAAAGTAGGAATAAAACTGATGACGTATTTCATGTACCAAACTTCCGAAGTTCACAATCTACTCTCCTGCCCACCTCCCACTCATGAACGGTTACGTAGTATGGATACGCTCCCTAAACCGCAGGTTCAATGAAAAAATCAAATTTTTGGCACTTTGAACTTCAGGATTTAAAACTTCGTGACTTTGAACTTTAGATCAATTTAACGTTTAGGATATTGCACTTTGATCTTTCGCCCATGATGTTACCTATAAACTTCGAATCCATCGGTCTTCTTCGAAATTTCTCACGTTTTTTTTTTCTTCCTCAGCCCAACGGCCGAGTTGGACTACAATGGTTGGTGGCACGCGCTCAGGATCATTGGGTTTTGTCTATCGTTCATCAACAGCTGCGTAAACCCAATAGCATTATACTGCACCAGCGGCATTTTCAGGAAACATTTCAACAGGTAGCTATTATTTATATTCACGCCTATACAATATCTTCAAGGGTAAGCAAAGACGCGTGTGTTGCAGTCATATTTCGTGGTTTTACCTAAAAGTGGGTGAGGCCATTGTCGTCTACTGAGCACGTTTTCAACTCCGTTCTGCTAATAAACCTAACTTCTATCATTACTATCTATTAGTTTATCCTATCCCAACATGCGCCATAGTACCAATAAATAGCAGATATCAGTTTTGTTGGAGCCTATAGATCATATTGGTACGTTAGGTTTGGATCCTTGTACCAACCTACTATTTTCCAGGATACCTATAAATACCTAACCAACTTTTATTTTATGAAGTTTATAATAAAACCTGATAATTATTATTAAAGTACTTATGTACCTACCTAGTTATAAACAACACCTAAATAAATAAAATTGTTTACGAGTCAGAGGAAAATTGGAACCAGACTAAGTATTTGCCCGAAAACAATAAGTAAATCAGAGGGCTAGGCAAACTTCTGAATGTACTATTATTTCGATTTCCATTAACAACTTTTGTGCTAGCAACTGTTTAGACGCGAGAATAAATTAAATCAGCAATATAAATACTTCATTTCATTACATTTCAATGCCAATGAAATGAAGCGTTCACCTCTCTAGTATGAAAACAACTAAGAAGGTCTCCATCCGCGTGGATGTTTCTCGACTAAGTATAGCCTGTTCCCAAGGTCTAATCTATTACCATCATCTTCATGTAGACGCTTTCTCCTGATTGCATTCGTGGCCAAGATGACCTCGGAGCTCAGGGTCCGCCTTCCGGCTCTTCCTCCTCTACTTCGCACGATCTTGGGCGTCCATGGTAGTCAGACCATTTGCCCGCATGTCACTCTCCACGACGTCAAGCCAGGACTTCTTAGGCCTACCCCTGTTACCTGAACCCGGCGGGGGCGTCATTGCCAGGCATTTGCTAACCACGTAGTCTGGCGGTTGCCGCAAGACGTAGCTGCATCAGCGAAAGCGGCTCTCTTGCATTTTATCTGCGATGTCACTGACATGAAGGCTGCCGCGGACGTGAGAGTTCCTGACGCGATCTTTACGTGTGACGCCGCACATCCACCGTAGCATTTTCATCTCCGTGACACGCAGCTCTTGCTTGTGTCGCTCCAGCAGCGGCCACGCCTCGCAACCGTGTAAGAGGATAGGCCTAGTGATCGTCTTATAGACCTGCCCCTTCGACCGCTGGATAGACAGACAGTTAAATTGATAAACTTTGTTCTCTGCAGGTATCTTCTATGTCGAAGTAGTTCAGCTCACGGCCAACGAGGTTCTCTCTCCCTCTCGACTTCGAGAAGACTGACCTCCAGCAGGAAAACAAACATAAGCATGGTGCCTAGGACGTTAGTATTTGTCTAATTTCTTTGAATCCTTTTAGACCTAATTGAAAATTAAAACCAAGTAGTTATTTCTCAAAAATCCATAGAAATGAGGGAAATCTTAATTTTATTCACCCATGTGTTTACAGAACAAGCATGGGCCGCGAAAGCAGCGTCAGGCTCCTGAACAACGGTTCATCGAAACTCTGAGGCAGGACTCGTGGGCATCGGTCCACGGCGAACAACAACCAAGTGAAGTCCAAAGAAAACTACAGCAAGTCGTTCGTCTACAAAACGGACAGCATGGCCCCTTTTCCTAAATGTTGTGAAAACGAGAACGGTGTTAAACACGTCGAAACTAATTTTGAAACTAAAGACGTTAGCAGTACGGAGAGCTTTTTCTTGCCTACGGATAGCTTTCGATCCTGTAATTAGTATACTTCCCCCCCCCCCCCACTCCCCTCTGCTGCCCCACGGCGGAGGTTACGTTGTACTTGAACTGACTAAACCGAGGTGAGATTGTCTGACCGTTGTATAAAGTATAGCCATTGTATATAGAATGGATTTAATGACTGTACATAATATTTTATTCTAGATAGTTTTTTATTGTTCTCGTTAATGTTACTCCACCAGACCTGACAAAAAACTAAAGGTGAAGTCTCAGAAATGACGGTCACCATTACAGTATCATGAAAAGACCCCAGTCCCCTTAGACAAGTGGTAATGTATAGAATTGGTTGAATTGTTTGCGACTCTCCTAAACGTAATGCCACAGTATTCGTTAGACTATAGTCAATCCCAAGGCACTGCATATTCAACAAACAAATTGCTTCTTCTTTAGGGGGACATTAATGTTACAATGGTGGCCCTCAGTTTAACGCCCCTCATCAGATTCTTTTACTACTACTTTTACTACTTTGACTTGACTAACGAGTTAACCAAGAACGGCTACGTGGTTAAACTCTACGCCGTAGAAGTAGGAGCAAGGGGAATTCCAGCTAAATCCCTGTACAACTTACTTAAAGACCTCGGATTGCCAAGAGCTTCAGTAAGCTCTTTACTAAATCGAATATCAAAAGCGGCATTGATAGGATCTTACCAAATTTGGATAGGTAAGGGGGGGAACACTACTGACGGTGGAGGTGAGCGCTGATGCATCACAAGGTGGCCACCCTAAACCTACATCTGGGTCGCAAGTCCCAGTCGCCGTCACGGTGTTCCTCTCTGTATCACGCTATGGACCCGGCGACCGCACGGTGAATCCATGGAGTGCTGAGAATCGGATCTCTACCCTGCTTATAAGAGTCGTGACTGTGGAAAGGAGCACGTCCTTGATAGAGATTGTCATTGGTCCATCTCCAGTGTCGCCACCCAGTCTGACCAATGACAATCTCCATCGAGGTCGGTCCCAGCGCTGAGCTCCACACTGCTTACTTTCACAGCCTGATGAAGAATTCCAAGCATTCATAGTGTGGCGTTCTTTTTCAATTTATTTCTATAAGCACTTACAGTATATCCTAACAATAGCACGTTAGTTGAAATGAGCTTTTTAATTCCAATACATAAGAGTATCTAGACGTAACGAAGACCAATCTGAATAAACTGTAATATAAGAAACACAAAGTAGTATCCGGCAGTTATTGTTTCTCTATCATAAAAATATCCAAATTTTTTTATTCAAGTTTTTTTTCCTGTAAGGGCGCATTCACACGGGATACGTCTTTGACGATTCGTTATAAAACACGATACGCCTTGACGGATAGATGTTCACATTGAATACGGAATTGTGATTTTTAACGATTCGTCAAAATATCCGAATTGATGTTCACATTTGTTTCGTGATTGAGTTCAGTTCAGAGTTCAGCGCAACAGCGGATCCGCCATAAAGCATTCACGATTCGAGATTTTCAAAAGCCGATACGTGATTTTTAACGAATTATGATTTTAAAAGACGTATCCATATCCGTCGTTTTTCACGATTCGCGAAGCGTGTGAACATGGGTATTTAAAAAGCATTGCTCCCATCAAAAAAAATAACGAATCGTGAAAAAAAACGACTCGTGAAAAAACACGATTCGTCTTCGTGTGAACGAGCTCTTCGCTTTGTGTTCAATTATGTAAAAAAAATAACCCAATTTTGGATATTTCTTACTCGTCTTCTCTTACCTTGGCACCATAGATATTTCGTAGAAGATGAACGAGTGAGCTATAATTTTTAAAATTGTCATTTGATTCAGGCCGTTAAAATTGCCGAGGGTAGACCAAACTAATTAATAAAATTGTAATCAAACTACCTACAGTTATGACTTACAGTTTTATTTGATTTGAATGTACCTATATTTATTATGTACCTGCATATATTGTAACAACTGTAGCTTAATAACTCCCAGCCTCGTAGTGACATGGTGGCGAAGACTCGTGTCACTTGATTCTCTATGACCAAAGATCCATTATGTGATCAAAAAAGACTCGGTGACTTATTTCATTCATCATTGGTCAAAGCGGCAAGAGAGACTCGTGTCGTGTTACGTCGATAAATTTTGTAAATACTGCACATTTTTCACATTGTAATGACAAATTTAATTTTATAACTCGTATTCTAATTGATTAGTGTTTAGAATTCAATTAATATGTAAATAAAAAAATATACTTTGTTGTATATATTGCATAGATACATAAAATACGTTTTTGTTAATAATATTTGTATTCTTTCATAAAAGTTGATGTGTAGGTTCACAAAGTCCCTGTTTTAGGGCGCATTCACACGGGATACGTCTTTGACGATTCGTTATAAAACACGATACGCCTTGACGGATAGATGTTCACATTGAATACGGAATCGTGATTTTTCACGATTCGTCAAAATATCCGAATTGATGTTCACATTTGTTTCGTGATTGAGTTCAGTTCAGAGTTCAGCGCAATAGCGGATCCGCCATAAAGCATTCACGATTCGAGATTTTCAAAAGCCGATACGTGATTTTTAACGAATCATGATTTTTAAAAGACGTATCCATATCCGTCGTTTTTCACGATTCGTGAAGCGTGTGAACATGGGTATTTAAAAAGCATTGCTCCCGTCAAAAAAAATAACGAATCGTGAAAAAAAACGACTCGTGAAAAAACACGATTCGTCTTCGTGTGAACGAGCTCTTAGTAGGTAATTATTTTAAATTATCTCACACGTATGTAACTAATATAGGTAATTGGTACAGATGTGTTTTCTGTATTTTTTTAAAATCTATTTTTTTTCTTAGTCAATGTAGAAACAGTAATGAATAATGATACTAAATTCTTGGTATAGATACCTATGTATTTTATTAAATGCCGCCCAAAGAAAGTATACATTTTAGTTTGTAATAAAGAATTCCAGATTAAGAAGTCTAACACACATTGTTTTAACGAGTTTTATATAAATTATTATTTTCTATATAAAATTAAAGATAAAATGAATATTTGTTATTCACACCTATATTTTGTACCTCTTTCCCCCTAGTCATATTTTTGTAATTAAAAATTAAATGTACATACCTACATATCTAAATTAAATAATGTAAATAAAACAAATTATTTATAATAGAATATAATAAATAACAATTATTGTTTTTAATATGTACACGTTTTTTTATACCCCTTCATACACCTACCTAAACATCAAAATAAATTTAGTTTACAACACACCTGCTCATAAAATTGCTATTATTTCACCGCAATTAGGCACGTAATGAAACCTATTATCAAACTGACTTTTTCATTGCTAATATTCACAAGTGGGTTATAGATTCTTTTTTAAATTTTATAGGTTAGGTTTCTATGTTCATAAAAAAGTTTCGATACAAAAAAGAACGTGTTTAATAGTACGAATAAATTAATATGCCTATTGTATGGTCATTTCATGCATTTTTGTATTTAAATAAATAATTTCAACTTGTAATACTTGTATAATAAACAAAATTTTCACTCAAATTTAACTTTTTTTTTCTCTAAGTGCAGAAAAAAAAACAGAAAAAAAAAGTTAAATTCAAACGTCATTATTTTAAAGATGGCCGATCGCCATTGTTAGATGCGCGCGCATAGGAAAACGAATTAATTTGTAGTATTGTTTATTTAGTATTTGTAGTATTATTTTATTCGCAAGTGTGTTGTAAAACGTCGTATGGCACGCGTGAGTATGATGATTACCTTCCTCGGCCCTCTTGAATGGCGCCTCGGCGGTATATCACCAACATTGCTCACTTGTACCATAATGTACTATTATCTCCTCGGTAATAGTGGATAGTTGAACAAAAAACCAAATAATGCCTGGAAAGACTCGTGTCTCGCGAGTCTTTTGACCAATAAAATAGAGAAATATACCTATAGATATCTTTATCATCCTCCTAGCCTTTGCCAATTCAGATGGAGTTAGCTTAGCTTTTCAGTCCTAGTCTACACGGCAGCGATCTAAATCGACAGCGACTCACCGGCGGCGGCGGCGGCGACGTCAAATCAACGTGTGGACGTTGGCAATTAACATTATTTAAATATCAATTTATGATGGAGTCGGATACAAACACACAAGTCTACTAGCACTGCGCTGCTTAAACACATTAATCACCAAGAAATCAAACCAAGAATTGAAAAAAGAAATCTTTGTATCAACTCAGTTCAATTCAATTCAATTTTTTGGTGTGGCAAGCTATGCCGAAGTTGTCGGCAAATTTGGCCATGTACAGACGTGCGAAGGAGTATAGTCACTTAAAAGGCCGCAGAGTTATTTCGGTGTAGTGTCGGTGTTATATACAACGTTATTTCGGTGTAGTGTCGGTGTTATATACAACCCGTTGATTTTTCTGCCGCCTTTTTCTTGAACCATCTTTCGTTGGCCAGACTCAAAGAGTAGAATAATATAAAGGTGAAGAGTGGCAACTCCATGCAAAAACTTGCATTGGAAAGTGCTGCTGCCCCGGGATTGAACCCAGAACTAACAACAGTACCTACATAATTATACATTATACAGGATGGAAAAATAAGTCGGGCCCAGAAGGGAAACTACATTAAATCCTTAAGTTGACTCATTTTACTTAAAGGAGACATTCCTTTATTTTTTAAAAGATACGAAACTGCATTCAAATATTTTTGAAAACTCGTTTTCCACACTAAAATTCGAAAAGCCACACCCTGTATTTTTATGGCATCAATTGATGTTGTTGTGTTGTTTCCTTTAAGTAAAATGAGCCAATCTAAGGATTTAAAGTAGTTTCCCTCCAGGGCCCGACTTATTTTTCCACTTAAATGTATGCAAACATGAACTCTTAAAAGTTCAATAATAAAACAGATGCGTTTAAGTTGGCAAACAGCTAATTGATTATACACAGTAGGCACCACAATGCGCCCGATAACGATAAAATAATATGTCAGTTCATACACTACCGTGCGAATAAAACGCGATCTAAAAAATTAGTGACAACGCCATCTAGTGACCGATATATAATATTATATACTAGAGAATGAAACTTATATATGACGTTACTCGGCAAATGCCATCGTTTATTACGTGGTCCAATCACCAGAGATCGCTGCAAAATTTATTAATTTCACTTTGTTCAAAGTGTGCCCCCCCCCCCTCCCTCCTGGCCAGACTCTATTAAACAAAAAGTGTGACGTGATCACGTGACGACACGAGAATTTTATACAGGGCGTCCCACGGCGATGCCACATGGAGGGAAAGTACCTTAAATCCTTAAGTTAGCTCATTTTACTTAAAGGAGACATCATTTTATTTTTAAAAAGAAACAAAACTGCATTCAATGATTTTTTTAAATTCGCTTGACACACCCGGTACCTAATCGAACCGACTAAAATCTGAAAAAGTAACATCCTGTATTTTTATGGCATCAATCGATAGTGTCAATCATAAGGATCAAATCTGTCTAAGAAACATGGTAAATTAAATAAAAGGAAGTCCTTGAAACCTAAAATTTTAAATTCAATTTGGTAAAAAAACACTTTCTTATAAGGTACCTATCAACACTAGAGATATCTTTGATGAAATTTATTTAGTAAAATGAGTACTAAATGAATGACCTTTGTTACCTGTTTAGAACGTAACTTTATTGGGCAACTGCATGAGGTACGTAGGTAGGGTAGGTAGAGTACCTAGGTAGTTATTTTTGGGTGCTTGATTAGAAACCTGCACGCGGTATACCCTGGGCAACG
The DNA here is from genome assembly GCA_914767945.1 of Eilema depressum. NCBI lineage: Eukaryota > Metazoa > Arthropoda > Insecta > Lepidoptera > Erebidae > Eilema > Eilema depressum. The sequence goes on from OU612026.1 coordinate 16,107,835, forward strand.
AAAATGGCGAGAGAATTGCCCTATTGGATCAACTTATAACCTGTTAATTGAGACGGCGTGCGGTTTTAGTCGGTTTGAGTTCAACATACCTAAATACTACTGCTGACCAGCAGCGGTCTCAGCACAATAAAACAAGAAAAGTAATTTGAATATGGAATTTTATTGTTAATATGGTATCGGATGGATGGATGAACTTTGAGTTAAAGTGTTTTATTTTGCCAAATTGAATTTATAATTTTAGGTTTCAAGGACTCCCTTTCGTTTAATTTACCATGTTACTTAGAGAGATTTGATCCTTATGATTGACACTATCGATTGATGCCATAAAAATACAGGAATTACTTTTTCGGATTTTAGTCGGTTCGATTACCGGGTGTGGTAAGCGAATTTTTTAAAATCTTTGAATGCAGTTTTGTTTCTTTTTAAAAATAAAATGATGTCTCCTTTAAACAAAATGAGCTAACTTAAGGATTTAAGGTACTTTCCCTCCATGTGGCATCGCCGTGGGACGCCCTGTATATAATATGAGATAGTTGAGCTTTTCCAAAATGGCAACACTGACATGGCTTTCGCCATGAAGAATATGTCGGTTTTTTGGCGCGAACACGTTAAAAAAAACATAAGCGGTTGTTTTACTTTCCAAAATTAGTGTGAGTTCGAATTTTTATGTGTAACTATTGAGGCAGCAATCATCATCATCGTCATCATCATTAACTCACTATTATCATCATCATCATCCTCATCCTCATCATCATCCAAATACAAAGTATAAAAAAGTAAATGTATATAAAAATAACTGATGACAAGGCAGCATGGTCATAGAACCTTAGCCTGTTCCGAAGGAACAAATTAAAAAAAAAAAAAAAAGAAGAATATGTCAAAAATGTCAAAAGTTGACATTGTCAATGTCAAGATTGTCAACTTTGTCAAGTTCTAGTTCGCGTTTGTAGTGTACCCTATTTATATATTTCATCTATGGTGTAGGTAATGTAAATCACGAAATTCATTTCGTAACAAAAATAAATCAGATGGTCGTTGGTTATCCGCATGTCGAAAACCTAGTAACTTTGAATTTGGTACTCTCGGATCTCGGTACCAATCATTGAAGAAAAAGAAATCAAAAAATGAATCATGGTGAATGTTATGAAAGGTGTTCTCGTCGAATGGTACGCACATTGAAACTCTTTACATATTTACTTATATTTTAATAACACAATACCAGTCTATTACAAATTAAAAACTATGCGTTCGAGTACTTAAACTATCATGGTCACTCATAGTAGGTACTACCTCTTGGAGTATATTTGTTCTGTGGGTACTACCTATTAGAACTATCGGGTCAGTTCTTCCGTGATCATGGTGCTTGCAGCAGCGCCGAAATATCGGAAACTACAAACTAGAGTAAATAATATGCCAATAGCTCTAATAATAATATAAATTAGAGGTTATGCTGTGCGAGATTATGTTCAAACTATGTTTCTATATAGTCCAAATCTGCAGGTATATTAAAATTTTGTTCTATAGTAGCATTATCCATTTGAAACGTATTTTTTATATACGACTTCAATGTGTAAATGTTCTCAGTCCACCTATTTACAGCCAATTTTAAATCCTGTAAGTAGTAAGTATAAATATTTATTTTAATATTAGTTTTTTCCATATCATATGAGAGTTCTTATAAGATATGAAGTTCAAGAGTTTATAGGGGCTATATCAGAGCGATGTTCAGTTCTGAATCTCAGTTTTCAACTAGATTTGAGGACAAATTGTATTCTGACAGTTCTAATATCATTGTGAGAGTTGATTCACTACCAAGCATTGTTCTGGAATATGGACCATAAATTGAGATTCAGGACTGATTATGATTCTAGAATGTTAGCCTAAGACTAAAGTAACTTGTGTTTAGCTATTTCTATTTAGGACTAGACTTACTTGGCACTCAGTCTTCAACTGAGCGATGTATTCAGGGTCGGAGTCCCTATATTTCTGCAACTCCTGTTTAAGTTTCGCTTCCTGCTTCTCAAGATCATCTAACATTGATAATACTTGGGTTCTTTCTTCACATTTCACTCTGTTAATCTGGTTAACAACATTTTATAGAATTAAAAAATACACATAGTTGTCTTAAGAGATAGACAATCTTTTTCCATAAATATGAAAGTAAAA